>OZ034804.1:63706874-65116544 GCA_964028335.1 Altica lythri | reverse complement strand
GCAGCGTGTCGTGTCTGTTTCTCTATTGGATTTCAATTAAATGGGATGATGATGAACGTTTTCGGGAAACGTCGAGTTATAAATCGAATATGGTACATACGTGAGGGGATGTAACCGGAAAAAAAGCTTTTATAGATATTAGTTAGAAATTAATCGTATAAAAGTAGAAAGGTTAATGAAATACAAGAAACTTTTGTTAAAGAATTGAACAAAGATACTAAAACAGTAAATACGTCTATATTTTATACAAAATTGCTAAAATCCTCTAAAATAGTCCTCTTCAGAGTTACGACAGCGATTTGCACGGTCCACAAGTTTTTCAAATAAGGATTTTAGTTTATTGACCACGATCTTTATTAAAATGGTCGTCGACGCCTTTTGGATGTCCTGTATGTCGGTATACCGCTGTCCACTCATAGGTCTACCGATCAGAAACAGGTCGCACGGTGCCGTATCCGGAGAATATGGGGAGTGTTTGATGGTTAAAATGCCATTTTTTGTCAAAAAATCGGAGATAAATGTGGCTTAGTTTCAAAATCGTATTACAAACACCACGTTATGTTGTAAAGAAATTTTTATCTTTCTTAGCGTTTTAATGAGTTCTCTCGAATGTTGAATTCGAAGCTTTTTTTTATTTTCCTTGAGCTAGTACGGAACCAACCGTGAACACACCTTTCTCATAATCAAATTCCCGGTTAAAATGCGATAGATCGAATCTTTGGAGATATTTAATTCCATTTTCATGTATCTCAATGAAGATTTTTAATAAACAGACGCACTTTTTCGACAGTTTCTATCGTAATCACAAATTTCGGCTGGCCAACAAGTTCGTCATCTTTCAGCGACTCACGACCCTCTTTGAACCGTGTAAACCACTCGTGGACTCGACTAGGAGACAAACAATCATCAACATAAACTTAATTTTGGCTCTTTGAACGATGCTCATTTTTTGACCGATGTTAAAAAGGTACTGTCACTTTGAACGCAAATTAATTTGATTGTTATGAAATGTTGACAGAACATCATTGAAAGATATACCTATCGAACAGACGCGCTACTAGTAACGGATATTTCTGTTGACTTAAACAGCATACGTATTAGAATCCTCCTATTTGTATTCAGTGATACAAATTTTTGGTAATTTCATCTGAAATCTACCTGTTGTAAATATATCTCAAAGAATGAACAAAATATTTTATCTACTCCTTTGACAGTAAATGTCATTTATACTCATTGTCACCATGCAGGGTAAGTAAGCTATAACGCACAGTTGTGCGTAATGAAACGTCATGTTGGAATGACGTTTTAGGTAAGGTATTTGGAACTAGGAACTTCCGAGTGTTTTTTTGCTTAAATCCGGATTCAACCCTGATTAGTCTGAAAACAAACATATATAGCCTCTATCGGACTAAAATGCGTTTCAAAAGATGGGAATTAACCCTACTTCACCCTGTTAGAGCCTACATACGTTCGTTTTCATATAATTAGATTAAAAAAGGGTTTATCCATACAAAAATCGACTCGAGCTCTCACGAATAGGTTCAGACAACGGAAGTTCCAGATGTGAACGTTTTAGTTGAAACCATAAGAAAAAGTCTTTGCCTTCTAGTGTTGTATAGTAGGAGAGAGTAACGGGTCATATAGTTATCCAAGTAAAATAAACTTGACCTGCTTATTTACTACCTTTAACACCAAAACTAGATAAATAAGAATTAGCAAAATTTTCTTTTTTCGGATAAGAGCAGTATTGGTCTAAGGTCAGATTATTATTAAATTCCTGTTTTTAGAGCACCAAGAACCTTCAGACAGCCAGATCTATTTCTAGTTATCGAGGAAGAACTGTTCTATTCTGGGAAGAAATAAGCCAATTTTGGGACCCCTTACTCTCTCCCTTTGTACAACACTTGAGGATGAAGTCTTTTTCTGATGATTTCAACTAAAACATTCACACCTGCAACTTCCAAAAGTTTACGAAGCAATTTTGGATCAGAAACACATAAAGCGACCCTTGTGTTCAATTGTGACTCTTTGACTACTTTGTCTGGACCTATTCGTAAGAGCAGGAGTCTATTTTTGTTTTGTATCAATGGTTGTTGGGCTGTTAGGCCGGCGTCGATTGTCTTGCTGACTTGACGTTACGCCAACACGAGCGGTTGGCATCTTCTATAGTTGCTTCCTGGTTGACAGTCTGCGAACTACTGAGCTCTGCGTGGACGGAGCCCGTATTTATACGTCAGGGAGGAAGTGGGCGGGGCCTCAGTTGCTTTCGATTCCAATCGGTTCTGGTCGGTGTTGTTCGTTAAGGGTAGAGTTTTAGCACCCTTAATTATGGGGACCCATGTTTTGTTGATCTTGACTTCTTCCTCTTTTTTATTAAAGTTGTTCGGGTGCTTCTCTATCTCTATGGCTTCTCTATAAAGTCTGGAATGGTATGCTGATGTAGTAGCGAGGACTTGGGTCTCCTCAAACTTAATCCGATGGTCCATAGTGAGGGTATGTTCCGCTACGGCGGATTTCTCCGTCTGCTCCAAACGACACTTGGCCTTGTGCTCTTTAATCCTGGTGTTGATCGAGCGTTTGGTAGTTCCTATGTACACGCTTCCACATGTGCACGGAATGCGGTAAATTCCCGAAGCCGACAGTGGATCTCTTCTGTCTTTTGCCGATCGAAGACATTCTTTGATTTTTCTCATTGGTTTAAAAATAGTTTTCACATTTTTCTTTCTTAGCAATCGACCAATTCTGTCTGTCACTCCCGGAATAAAAGGCAGAAATGCTTTTGCCACTGGTTGGATTTGCTCATTTTCTTTGGGTCTACGATACATTAGACAATGGCCGCGAAAGCCTTTCACAGTTTATTTTTGTTTTCTTTATCAGGGTGAAGCATGGGTTAATTCGCAACTGTTGAAACTCATTTAAGCCCAGTAGAGCCTACATATGTACGTTTTCAGACTAATCACGTTGAATACATTTTTAAGGAAAAAAAAATTACTCGGAAATTCCTAGTTGCAAATAATAGAATTTCTTGAAACGGAATTTTAGACTCTATCAAACACTTGTGAGACCAGCTCAGTTGTAGTCATTTCTTCAACTACTTATTCAATATAATTTTTTATGAAAACTATATAGTTATTTAAAAAAGTACCTAAGTTTAAACCAAGACCCACATTTTATATATTAAAGGGGCTAAATTTTTGAATTGAATTTTCTCATTCAATCCATTAGTGTTCTAATATGCATAACGGGTGCAAATAAAGTGTCAGCGGAAGAAATTGACAAATTTGCATATCAATTTCCCCACTCGCCAAATATTGTTATTTGCTAATTGAAGTTTCAATCAGTCTTTCCAAGTGTGCCATCTCTCGACATAAATTAAAATTAATTTCGACTCGCTGTCTCATCGTTCTGACTCTCTGTGACCCCATTTGTAATTCAAATATTCGACTCCGTAGAACCAATAGAACAATGCTCGAATGTTATGAGCCTTTTCGTCTGTTTTAGATATCAAAAGGCTTAAACTAAATTGAAATTATCTCTTTTTTTATACAACAAATTGAATTATTTATTTCAAAAAAAACTTAGTGAATAGTTAAAAATAACATTAGATTTTGTAATTTTCAACTTTAACCAGTCGGAGATATATTAATTAAAATCGTTAAAAACAACATTGGATCTTAAAATTTTTTGTAATTAAAGAATAAAATGATCTAAGTATGTATATGAAAATTAATTTCTATTTTTTTTCAAATGAGCTTTATTCTCTTTGGGTTATGCTTGCAATTGTACTTCTTATGCTTGGTGTGTCTAATGGGGTTGGTCTTATTTAACTGTTTAGCAGGACGGTGGTTACCGAGGCACCTGGTGACCATCGCTGGACACGAAAATTACTATGACGACGGTCAGCATGATACCTGGTGATCAGTATTAACACCCTCTTCTGGAGTTTTATAGAACTTCCATACAAAATCAGTTACGCGTTACTTGTGGGAATTTCGGGGTCGCTATGCACGAATATTACTATGACGATGGTTACAAACGCACCTGGTGACCAGGATTAACATCGTCTTTTATACAAAATCAGTCAAAACTTGTTACTCGGGTGGTTTTTAGGGTTCCCGGTACACCTGGTGACCAGGCTTAATATCGTTTTTGATACAAAATCAGTCGAAAATCGTTATATATAAAGCGACTGCTTTGATTTATCTTTTTTTTGTCTGTCTTTTCTCAGAGTTTTAAAGTTTGTAATATCTTAATATCTGTATATTGTTTTGTTATTTTTGTGTACTCTGATAAGCGAAAAGTGAGAGAGATGAAAGTTAGATAAAAAAAGTTATAAAAATCACCTTTTGCTTTTGTATTAACTCGAGTTAAAAGAGTACTCATATACGAAGGTATAAATCTTAATTAAATAGGTACGAGATAAAAATAAAAAATACAAATAAAAAAGTTTACACAAGCGATACTCAGAAAAAATTCACATTCCGATTAATTTCAGTCCGGCACTGCGCACTGCACTTTCGAATAGCTGATGCGGTAAATACAGTTAAAATAAAATTCTCCATAGAAATAAATGGTACTCTCATACTCTATAGCGGTATAAAAAAATTGTAAAAACTTACGTTAGCTTCTAAATGTTTCTAAGATAGTTTGGATAGCATATGGCTTCATTCTCTTGGTAAATGATCGGAACGGTAAGATATAATCTAGAGCCCATTCTTGTCTAGATCGGTAGGTATTTATAGGAGAAACCATAAACTTACTCTTCATAGCTGGTGATCAAAGAGATATTGTAATTCTGGCTAATTTGCCGCCATTATTACACGATATACGAAGTAATCTTAAAGATAGCACTGTCTGGAAATCTTCAGATAAACCTTCAGGTAGAATAAATGATAACAGGCACTAGAAACACTTAACTGCTTGTAATTTTTAAGATACAATAAGAAAAAAGCGGAAAACTGAAACTAGGGGTTCTCGCGAAGATGTTAGCGAGACGACTCCACCCAGAATGAATAACCGTTGATACCAAGAGGACGCTGTAAGCAATCCCCGCTTAAGTCACCTGATCTTAAACATGAGACCTGATTGGTCAATCAAAAAAAAATCAATACTTTTGTACCGAAACGACGGTTACTTTCGAAAGTACTGGAAGCTTCTAGAATAGAGTTGGTTTAGGTAAAAAGAAACTGCTAAAAAAAGAAATTTTAATGAATCGGGTTTTTTTTAAATGCTACAGTACTGATATAAATGTTTTTAGATACATACAGTGTAAACCCTGCACCAGTATGGTCAATAAAATCTTATTTATCTCCCTGATGAATTGAATGAAGTTAGTGTAAATTGAAAGGCATTGACAAGGAATAATCGCAGAAACGGTCTGTACAACCCAAGTAAGATAAGGGTGTAGGCCAAGTCAGATAAGTTGTTATTAAATTTGAAACCCTTGTAATTTGGGTCGAAGGTACATATTTGGGTTTTTAGCAGAAAATGGGAATGTAGGCGGGATAAATTGAAATTTAACCAAATGAAAATTTCAGTTGCTATTCTTCGTTTCATCCTCATAAAACTTTTATAATTTCCTAAATAATTGTTTGAATAAATTATTACGGTCTAAAAGCGTCAAGCTGTTATTATTTTGTGTTAAATTTCGTACTGTATTTCCATATTAAAAGCACCTTTAAACGTATGAACATAACCTAAGAAAATTATACAAAATATGGTTTGGAAAAGGTCAAGGAAAGTAAAAAAAAACGGCAATACCCAATAAACAGTCGACAAGATATTATAACGAAGTCTGAGTATCTAATGCCGATGAAATAAGAAAACAAGCGAATAAACCAACAATATCCTAATCACAAACAAGATGTATTTACAATAATGTAAACACAATTTGTTTAAAGGTGTAAAAAAGGCCAATAAACATAAAAAAAGACACATAGGAGGCTTTTAATATCACGAACAGTTAGAAAATTTATGTAGGTTTAACATTATCCGGCCAAAATTGGGCAACTTTGCTGGCATTTTCCGTGTACAGGTTGTTGGGCAGTGTGGGCAGCTGTAAAATGTTCGATGGTTACTAGTTCTTCGCATTCGCCTCTGTGGGGTGATTTCAATGTGGGAGGAGTCCCAGCTTACCCTTCCATATAGTAGTCCTTGCTGTGCTAGGTTCGGTGTCTGATGGAAGGAAGCTCTTTCTTGACTATAATCAAGTATAATCGCCGCCTGGGTTTCCATCCTTTCAATGTTGGCTGCAATTCTTCTTATGCTTGGACCGGCTATGCCGGTCCGGTACTGGAATTTGTCTACTGGGGTTGGTCTTAGACATACCGTAATTATTCTATGTACAAGTCTCGTTTAGTGCTGTATCTATCTGTTAAGCATCTGCAGATTTTTGCCAGACATTACACGCGTATTCTGGTTCAGAAATTTATCTCTACTCAGATTCTGAAATAGCCTTTGTTGGACTAGTCTCTCATTAAGTTGGTGGACTCCCCTTTTACTTCCAGTTAGCTTTCGTATGATATTGTTTCGAGCAGCTACTTTGTATTTGTGAAGTATGTTTTATATATAAGAATGCGGTCTAGGATGACTCCCAGATATTTTGGGTAAAAAGTGTGTTCTAATTCCACTCCCTCCCACGAGACTTTTAGTTTTCCTCTGTATTCCTTGAATGAAATTCTTACCCTTGATTTTTGGTTGTGTTTGGTTTTAAGTGGTTTTTCTGTAAAAATACCGATCCGGGCAGTCAGGAGTTGTTCTACATTTCCAATATGAAGTTTCAAAGTTAAAATTAAATGAAATGTTTTCAAATATTGACTTTTAATACAATAACGTACAATTCAAATACAAATAGAGTGAGTAGTTTGGAACAGTTGTATCGTTTAATGGTCAATCAAACAATAAGAAAGAGGTTATTATGTCCATTTAATTTGTGATATTTGGTATTTGCATCGTGAATCAATTGTAACCAATTGTAATTAATACCTTTTTAAATAAAACGCAAGACTAATTAACATATCAGGAATATAATCTAAAGGTTTGTATGGCAACATATTTTATTAATGGCATCAGTCAGCAATATAAACATAACTATAAGAAAAGTAATGTTTATTTTACATAAAACCGTTCCTTTTAAGTAAAATTAAAGTCTATAAGACTCGAGATGAGTTTTTTTATAGTATTCATAGCGTATTGTTTCGAAAAGTTGAAATCAATGTTTGAATTTTTCCACATACAATTGCTTCGCGAAAAGCATCACCGTTGGAGGCGACAATAAAACTCTCGGCATGACAAGTTCCTCCGGCGATATCGGAAGAGTTTAAGCCATGCTTTTTGTGGAAAATTGCCCAGATGAAAGCTGGAAGCTTATCGTGTGGCGAAAGCTCTTCAGTTTTAATAAAAAGCTCATTGTTAATTGGCAACCTGGGGAGCGAGAATGTCGCAAGTGCCGTTTTGCAGAATCCTCAATGTGCGTGGAGAGCTTAAAATGCTTTCGGAATTATTCCAACAATACTGAAAGTAAGTAGGACTTGTTAAAACCTTCAAAACATTTGGGAATTATTCATGAGAATAAATTAATTGACATGTTACTCTTTATGGTTTCTTTAAATTTGTGCTGAGTTTCCAGCTTTAAGAATACGTAAAAACCTAAACATTGTTTAAAATTCTGTCACTATATACCTACTCCAATTTTTAATTTTATAAATGTATGCTTTAAATGGACGTATTCTGTTAAAAGGATACGTAGATAGACAAGAATTGTAAGATCACTCTCGGTAAAACTGGTTCCATGCCTCTAAAGCTCTCGGTCTGCATTTCAGTCTACATCGTTGTGGCTCACCGGCAGCGTTGCCAACCTAAAATTTCTGAAATCGGTAGATTGATACAACAAAAAGTACCGAAAGATCGGTGGAGTGGGCACCAGTTTCCACAGTAGTCCACACAAAATGTCGGCGAAATGTAGAACAAAGAACTTCAAAGGCGGAACGCAGAGTGATCCTACTATTCTTGTCTGTATACGGTGGATAAGGTTTTATAAATTTTTGTCAAGTTTTAATCTTGAAATAAAAAAATTATAAAGTTTTTACATAAAACAAAGATATAGAAACACTTAGTTTTGCACTATTCCGATTTTGATTAAAGACTAAATTGTCTATACATAATAGCTCCAAAATACACCTTTGTGTAGTAAATTTTGATTACCAATTTAATTTAAATTCCATTAATTGAACTCTAACAACTTAAGAACTTAAGTTTCACGCAAATTTAAAGCCATTGTAACACTATAAAGGATTATAGCAGAGAATCGAATTTGGTTTTGCTAACTAAGATGCTGATATCACTTCTGTGGTTCTGCTTTCTGATCCTTTAGTTACTCAACCGACTGCAACGTTGCAACAAAAATTTTACTATTATGTACTATGTGCCAGATAGGATATACCTATTAAAAATATATAAGATTTGATATCTACTAGTCCAATTTCCAAGCAAGAAAGTTTAAAGAAAAAGGAAAACAGTTGTTAAACAGTTATAAAAAAATGGTGTTGTCTAAGCAACTATAAATTATTTTTTATAATTCACGTTCACAAAGTTTCTATTTCGACACTAAAAACAGTATCGAAATAGATTCATTGTAACACTGTTTTTGGTAACTTTTTGTTTTACACAATTGGTTGCACTGCACTGATTTTCAACGAAAGAGTTCAGGTAGTAAATCAAGAAGTATGTTGTAGTAAATTATTAACTACATTATCAGCGTTATTGCTAAATTCGGAATATTTTATACAAATTTGACAAACATTCTAATTTAAAATCATTAAAACTGACAAGTGTCAAAACTGTCAAGATTGCCAACATAAATAAATATTTCAAAAAACACTCATTTTACTTTTTTTTTATACTTTTAAAAGTTCATTATAAAAAATAGTATGTAACACTCGAGTTACAATGACGGTTTGTAGTACTCGTTCTTTGCGAAACTCACCGCTTCGCGGTTCGTTTCACAAACTGAACTCGTACTACGAAACCTCTGTCATTGTAACACTTGTATTACAATATACTATTGTCCACGATTGTTCTACAAAACGTTCATTATACTAGGGCTTCATAAAGAGTAATAGTACCTATTATAGTACTTCATTATTCACTGCATGACGTCACAACAGAACGTATGTCCAAACTTTATAAGAGAATAACTCATATTAAGTACGCCTAATAAGGCCCAGTTCTTAAGATGGCCCACTTTCAATATTTTGTACGTCTAAAAGTTCAAATGAATTTAAATTTTGCGCCCATGTTCGGTTAGTGCCATAGACAAAATTGCAACTTCATAAATGAGGAAGACAGTCGTCATTTTTGCAGTGGTTGCCAGTTTTTTAGTGTCGTTGCAAAGGGCTGACGATTTATAATCTTCTAATTTAAACCTTTTTAGTATTTTCTTAAGAAAACAAGAAGTTTTCGTGTTTTTTTAAATATAGCGTTACTTGGGTTTATGGGCACTTGACTCAACGTAAGAGTTGTTTATATTATTTGTTAATTTTTATTTATAAAAAATAGTTCTTGTGGCGGGGCAAATTACCCTATAAAGGCCCTTCACATCCTATGATGGCTCGGGCCAATCGAAGATATGAGACAATTCAGATGTTTTTGAAAAAATATTTGGTCTTTAAATAAACATGTTTTTTCCAAAAGTGATTATTAGAATAACGCCACAACATTGTTATTTGTTGAGTCTATTTAGAGGTTTTTGTTTATTAGGTAAATTAAATTTTGCTAAGTCGAAGATGGCCCACCGTCCAATTTGTGACCAAAAAAAAAACTTTTGTATCAGACTGATTACCTAAGAATATCATATAATATTAGGTCAAGTTTTACATAAATACTTATTTTTTGTTTTGATAGGGTTTATTGATTACATAATTAATATCGGGCTATGATAGGTGCCTATGTTCCTAAAAAAGCCCACTTTGAAGGTTTTAAAAAACAATTATTATCTTAACGAATTGTTTCCAAACATGTTGATTTGTATGATTACTTTATTCACAAATAAATGAACTATGTTGTGATAAAGGCAGTTTCCACAAATTTATATTTCTTTTCCAGCTATTAAAATTTAGCAAAAAGTGGGCCTTACCTTAGACAAATTTTATATTTTCCTTTGACATTTCAATCCGTATTTATATGTCAATGGTGTAAACCAACAAAACACATGTATAAAGAATCGACCTATACCTTTTACCACTACATCTAAGCTACACACTTTAATCTTTAAATTTAGATCGTAGTTAGTGTAAGTCATATACATTTGAAACTTCAATTACATTAATTAGAGCGTAAATTTAGAATTTTAAAGTTATGATTATAGCAATTGTGTCGTGGACAAAGTATAGTATTCTATTCGTGTATAATGGCTATTATTCACTCAGATGATTTACAACACTCGCCTGTGGCTCGTGTTGTAAACTTCATCTTCTTAATAGCTACCATTATACGCTCGTTGAATAATATACTATTATAGTAAATATGTCAAAACAGTATTGTTAACAATTATAGTAAACAGTATTTTACATGTTAGTAGGTAGGTAATATCCAACTTAGAGCCCGGGCAGAATTACTGGCTTCATATCTCTTGTCCACGACCGTTCCACAAAACGTTCATTGTACACGTGCTTCTTTAAATATAAAAGTACCTATTATTCACTAGTGAATAATGGTTCACTATTCATTGTATAACGTCATAACAGAACGTATGTCTAACACTTGTATAAAGAACAGACCTAGCTTTTATCACTTTATCTAGGCAACACTGTTTATTCTTTAAATTTAGATCGTTGTTAGTGTAAATCATATTCTATCTTCATGAATAATAGCTACCATTATACGCTCGTTCAATAATATACTATAATTTACGTTCATACAGATGTTTTATTATTAAAATAGTAATAAATGACTTTTTGAAGTAAAACTTCTTTAGCGACATTAGGAGTAAAACAGTTATTCTAACGGACGTGACGTCATTCTAATAACAGAAACCGGAAACAAAACCTAATACAAAATACCTAACACGATTCTGCATGGGCGCCGGCAGCAGGGTGCAAGAGGGTGCGCTTGCACCCCCCTGCTATGAAAGAAAATACCTGAACTTACCAGAAAATTAAATATTTTTTTAATTTTTTTATTAAATTATTGTTTGAATAAAAACTAAAGGCGTCGCAGTTGCTGTCCAAATCATTCTACATTCTATATATATTAGATCATAATAGTGTGTAGATGCAGATGCACCTCCCTGAAAATAATCCTGGCGGCGCTCACGCGATTCTGCCTACTATATTAAATAAAATTAAATCTGTAATTGTATGAATTGACAGCTTTTCATCTTGTCAACCAAAATACATTGCTGGTAAATAGTTTTTTTGTGTATAAAGTGTATTAAAGTGTATTAAATATGAATAAACAAAGTGGATTTATTAATGAAGAAAGTGATGAAAAAATATTGAATGAAAATAGTGAGTACCTATACTCTATATGCATATATTTTATTTTTGGTGTGTAATTACACTATTTATACCTAATTATTTATACCTATTATTTATACCTAGCTATTTTCGTTTTATAGACTTAAAGAGCTAAAAAGAAAGAGAAATTGTGAAAGTCAAAGGGCATATTATAAGCGCCAGAAAGATTTGAAGAAAAATGACAAAAATGAAAAAAGGATGAGACAGCGACATTCATTATGATTTGATTAAGTAAGTTTATATACATACATACATACATACATATTATGATAGTAAATAATTGTTTATACGGAAGCTTTACGTTAAGTAAAGAAGCATGTTGCACGTTTTTGTTCATAAAATAATAATATTCAAAATATTTTAACACTTTCTTATACTTATTTTAGGTTTGGTTAGGTAGCCATAAAGGCCATAAAACCACTAGTCAGGATGGCTGATCTTTTACCAGCAATAACAGATCCTTCGTAGACGTGAAGGAAACAAACTTAACTCAGGATTTTAAATTTTATGGAATATGCTATAAAATGCTACAAAAGGAAATGGTTATCTAACTATCGAAGGCTCTTGTGTTGTATTACAATAAGGTAGATACAGCTACAAAATCACACATTCTAAACGTAATGATTGTATATTTTTAATATTGTTTACCTATTATTGAAGCAAAACTTCTTTAGGCGCGACTAGGGGTAACTCTAACGTTAGATTCTAACGGAAGATTCTGATGGAAGTAACTGTGTAATTTCAGCTATGGGAGGAGCTTAAATTTTCGAAATTTATTTATGAAATTTTCAAACGGTTTCAAATACATTAATGGTATTTAGAGAGTAAAATCTATGTTTCACATTTTAGTTATCATAAACCTATTATTTCATATATAAAAAAAAATAATGATAACTTTAAAATTCCTATTTCTAATGAATAATATAAATATAACATCTCAGTTTTTTGTAAAGTATATAGGCAATAAATATGATTGAATTGTAATTAAATATTTATTTTCCGATACGTACGTCAACAAGTTTTACTTCAATCGCGCGTAAAGGTTACACGCACACTCTTTTTTTTTTAATTTTTTCCATAATGATAAATAAAATTTTTCAAGCGATTGAACCCCTTTTTTAAAACACTTTTACAATTGCGATTAAGATACGTTTAAAACGTGATTTAAAGGCATTAACCACTTTTTCAGGCATTTTATTTTTGATCTGTAGTATTAAATGATTTTATTGGGTGAAAAATCAGATTGTATCGATGTTTTGAATGCTTAAAAATTTTCTCGTTTGAGTCGATGTATGAGTGCGTGCATTGGCGTGTTGTAAAATGTTTGGTTTTTATTGTTTACCTAAATATTTCTGGTAAATCATTTGTTGGTAACATTCAGAATTGAACGTTTATATTGTACTAATAGCTTGGTGAAAACGTGTCCAGTTGTGGCAAAAAAACAGTAGTTTTCTTGGATTTGACTCTTCTTGAAAAACCCATATAGCAGATTTTTGTTTAGTTTCTGTTTGATACGCATGGATTCGAGATTCATCGCTTGTTACGATCTGATAAACATCTTTTTATACGAAGTGATTTCTTGCACCATTTGACCAGAGCATTTATTGGAGCAACTGAACGTAAGTTTGATGATTGCGATCTGGAGAAAATCGAATCTGACGAAGATTTTTCAAAGATAACCACCTACAGTAACGAAGCTCATTTCCGATTCAATAAATACGCTAACAGACAAAATATTGATATAATTTAAACGTGGCTACTATGACGTTTCAGCAAAATGGTGCCATTTGCTACACAGCAGCTAAAACAACCGATTTATTGAGGACGAGGTTTGGTCAACGCATTATCTGACACATAACTCTACGCAACTATCCACCGCGTTCCTGTGATTTGACGCCCCTGGACTTCTTTCTTTGATGCTACTGAAACTCGCTCGTGTCTGTCAACAACCCTGCAACAATTGAGCAGCTCATGGTAACCATAACCTGCGAAATTTAATTCATACAAACGGATATGTTTGTATGAATTAGTATTTACTTGATATTTATTGTTATTTACCTACTTTTTACGATCATTTCTACTCTAAATGACAATTTCGCAGATGGATAGATACAACAAGATTAAAAGGCCATAATTGTAAATTCAAATTCATAGTAAAATTTGTGTATAAAATTAGAGTAGTTATTACATATTACTTTAAGTACATTTGTACCATTTGAGGTTAGTTTAGAGGTTAGATCTTTATCTTGCTACTCCAAAGAAGTTGAACTTCTTACGTGCGTAGATAAGTACACAAAAAAGTGTATTTTTTATAGGCAAACACAGTATGGTATTGTCAGTATTCTAAATCAATGAAGTTTTAGGCTTGCTTACCAAGTCCTAGCTCATCAAGAATCTGGTAATTGGTTAGAAAAATGTAATTTAATTAGTTTGCGGTTGTTACATGTTGGTCTTTCATTTATAAGTAAATAAAAATAGGAGCCGCTGAAAATTTTAGAAAAAATGCTTCAGAAAGTAAACACAATTATGAGACTATTAAACAATTTAAAGCATACATAAAAAACATTTGACATTTTAATTTTAAATTTAATTCATTAAATATTTATTAACAATAGAAAATTCACTATTTTATACATGTTAATAACTGAAATACATTTTTTTCTATTAAGAAGTCCTGAAAGCATTTTCTTGTTGTCAATAGTCTATATGTACGAGGAATAAACGATAAACACGTAAACAGCACGTTTTTTTTGTATTACTTAAATAAATAAAATGGATTATTTAACGATGCTAATCAGAACACTTTACAATAAAATCAGCGTAAAATCACGTTTTTCGACGTTGCCAAAATCAAATGAAAATCTCCGTTTGGCCATTTGGTCGATTCACAATGGGCAATTATCGTTGAAAAATCCGGTTTCCGAACCATTTAAACTTATGCCATCTAATTTAATCTGGCATGGACGTGAATTCTATGCATGAAAAGTTATCCAGTTATCCACTTGTTCTATAAATTTGAACGTAACGTGACAGTTTTACATACAGCCTACTTTATATTCTATATAACTTGATAAAACCAACCCAACATAGTGCTAGTTCTTATAAGGTGATACATAAATGCTTTTAATTGAACTTGAATTTTTATACACATAATATTGAAATGTTTGCTATAAGTTTAACCCTGGAACTTGTTGCTAATTTCAGACATCAAAAATGTATTTTTTCTGCTGTTTTGAGATCCTCGAGCTTAAGAAGGTATTTTTTATGCTGCTTGATGGTCAAGATGGCTTCCTAGGATCCCAAAACGTAAAGGTCTGGTGAATATATCAAGATCTTTTACGTTGGTAAGTTGATACTTACATTAACAATTTGTGCTGAGGTAAGTAGGTCCTCTTTTCAAAAATGATTTTTGTGTGGTATTTAATTTTTTCAAGTAAATGTCATTGTTATTGCTCCAAACTACAATTTGATGATTGACATAGGATGATTTCATATTGAAGAGTTTTAAGGTGTCAGGTGTCTATAAGAATTGTTGTAAAGATCTAAATTTCTGATAAATCCTAGTAACAGTCCAAAATACCTAAGTAATTAAATGATTTTGATGGAATTTCGATGTTGTGAGGTATATTAATTCCATAATAGAAGGAAGTTTCGTACTCTGCAAAAGGTAAACATTTGCTTTTTTTAAGTTAAAACTTTTTCTGGCACGCAAGATAGACATATGAAAGATAGGAATGTGAGAAATAAATTCAGACATTTTAAAGCTAACAAGATGAGTAGGAAACCAGGACAAAGACGAGGACCAGGACGAGGACTATGAGTACACAGTGCTATAAACCTGACCTTACTTTAATTATTTTATACATTACACAACATCACTGCCGTTCAATCCCAGTGGATTATGGCAATGCCGAGGCATATCGTAATCCGATTTTCCAGGTCACGGCTCATTCGGGAGCTATACCTACAGGATTGGCAAGAGCGACGACACGGCGTGCAGAGCATGTGGAGAGGAGAGAGACACGCTGGAGCACACAGTTCTGGAGTGCAACTACTTCGAGGAAGTAAGAAGAGAAATGGAGGAAACTCTCGAAGATAGGCTCACGGCAGAAAACATTGTAAGAACAATGGTAAGAAGCAAAAATAAATGGGAACAAGTGCACGACATGATTAGAAAAATCATGATGAGGAAAGAAGTAATAGAAAGAGAGCAGCAGGCAAGGGCAAGAGGAGAAGAGTGAAAACCGAGGGGAAAGGTGCGTGACGCGGAAAAAAACATGCCGGTGAAGAAATTTTCGAAAGGACAGATGCCGCGGCATGAGGGGGGCGAAAGGAGGAAGGGTTTAGTTGGTAGGGGCCTCACGGCCGAGCCCAACACGTGCCCCTGTGAGTGTGCGCAACAAGCATTCCCCCTCTTAAAAAAAGGTGGATTATTCTATTTCTTTATAGGTATGCATGATTGCGGCGTTGATTATCTTTTTTCAATCTTTTCTGTTTCTGCATTTCGTCTTCCAGTGTTATATTTTCATTACTTTTACGTCTTCCTCTATCTGGTTCAGCCATCTTAACCTGGGTCTTCCTCTTCATCTTGGTCCCAGCGGTGCCCAGTTCGTGATTCTTTTTATCATTTCTGTAGGTGTTCTTTTCATTATGTGGCATGCCCATTCTAGTCGCCTTGCTTGTATGTATCTTGCTATGTTCTCTGCTCCCATTTCTTTTTTTGTTAGCGTCGTGGTTGCCATTGCATAGGTGATAACTGGTCTAATCAATGTCTTGTACATTTTGATTTTTGTTTTTCTACTGAAGTTTTTGGATCTAAGTAGTTGTTTATTCCTTTCAAATCCCTTCTGGATCCTCTTCTGTATTCTCTCTTTGCTACCTTTTCCTTTTATTACTCCTAGATAGTTGAATTTGTTAACTTCTTCAAAGTGATATTTTCTCGTTATTATTAGTCTCCTTTCAGCATCTCCGTCCACTTTCATATATTTGGTTTTGCTTTTATTAATTACTAATACCACCTTTTTTGCTTCTATATCCAAATTGTTTATTGCTTTTATTAAATCTTCCCTTTTCTCTGATACAACGTTTAAATCATCTGCATAAGCGATAATTTGTGTTCCATTTTTTATTATATTATTTCCGTTAAGTTTTGCTTCAGTCAGGACATACTATAGTACTTACTATGCTAATGCTTATTTCATAGGATAATAAATACAAACTAAGTATCTCATGTGCTAAGCAGTAAAAGGCTGTACGCTTATATATGTAAAGTTGCATATCTTGATAGCTCGATCTAAATTGAAACTTTATTAAAAAATCGATTTAAATAAAGATGAAGAGAAAAATGAAAAAAAAAATAGTAAAAAAATACGACAAAGGAAACAGCAAATGACTATAAAAATGTTATAATAAACGGTATTATGAAAAAAAAAAGAAAACAAAACAAAATAAAAATAAAGAAAAGTAAAAGAAACATAAGGAAATACAATGTTTTTATAATTTATTTTTATAATTTATATTCTGGTATATTATTCGAGTATCATCTGCACAGCTTATTTACTTAAAATACAAACTGCTCATTAAGGCATTCCATAATGGAATTTTTTTATATTACTGAGTGAGTCCAGTATTGTCAGAGCAGTAAAAGCAGTTAGTTCGGTACTGTTGTCAGTTTACTTTAAACAATTAAAAATAAGAAGCTTTTTATCACGCTTTGTCATTCTTGATAGATCTCTGTTAGAATTAACAATTATGTTGATTTTACTGGTGATACTACTTTTTATTAGATGTAATGTAAATTCCAAATCTGCTGCCGTTTAGTTTATTTTGCATTGGTAGCTAAATGTGAATCCAATACTGTGTAAAATATTGCATTATTCGCTGAGATTGCAACATTTGAAACTCAAATAGAAAGAGATAAATTTCTGTGCATTCAATAATAATCTTAGTTACATATTTGTGGTTCTTAAGTGATTGGATACATTTAAAATCCCTGTTGTTAAATGTATTTTTCTTACAAATTACAATATGTCAATGTAACTTTTCAGAATTTGTAATCAATTAATAAAATACTTGAACTCAGCAACCTAAACAGGATATTAAAATCTTAAAGAGTCCTTTTTAAAACATCAAAAGCAAAAGATCTGATTTTTAAAAATAATGGTAATTGTAAACCTTAAAAGGGCTGTAAATAATGGAAAGAAAACACAAACCAGGAGAAAAAAGGAAAGAATTTTCATTCGTCTACTGTATTTTTTTAACAATAGACGAATTCATTAAATTTTGAAATGTTATCGTGCTAAAAACATTTTTTATTGATGGCATGGTTAACTTAATTTTGTCATTAAAATTTTAATGGTATTTAACCGAAATTTTGCAAATGTACTGGTATACAGTCTGTCGGATATGCCATGATCGCGAGAGAAAGAATGGGCAACATATGTACCCACAAACGCCGAAGCCCACATAAAAAGCTTCCCTTTAAAAAGCTCTTTTTTTTGGTTTCTAATATTTCCAAAAAAAAATTCTTTTGTCCAGTGATTTGCGTATTAATAGACACAGAAGTGTTGTAAACAAAAACGAAATAAAAAACTAAGTCGTGCTCCTAATATGTTTTGGTAGATTTTTTCGGATTCAACTTTTAGCGATTCAAAGAAACAAGTAGCTAAGTAATACATTTAACACTTAACTTACTTTTTTTTTAAATAAAAGAGGAATGCTAGAGAATTGTGTTAAAACATCGGTTATCAAAACTGTTGAAACTTGTAATAAACTAAATCTAAATTAATTATGTACAGCAATAATTTAAAAGAAACATTTATACTAAAAAGCACTTGTAAAAAATTAATTATATTCTAAGTTATACATGAATCTTTAATAACTCAATTTTCATTAGTTCCATTTCTAAATGTAAGATAATTGAAAGGACATAATTTAATAAAAACCAGTCGTCTACAGAAAGCGAAACTGTTTTTCCCGAACGAATCTCATCTTAATATAATTGTCGAGGCGTTTAAAAAGAAAAACTCTTCGGAAGGGAGAAGAAGCTTTCCAGATTTGAGATTTTAATTATATTAACCAGCTCTGATCCGGCGTTTAACTTTCGCTCTCGTGGCTAATAAGATAAGTTCTTCCCGTCGACAATATCGAAATGGAAAGTTATTCCGTTTTCGGTTTCATCTCGTCCTCGTCCTCTCGTTTTGTCTCCGCAATTAGTCCGGCGAACGGCTAAATATCCACTCTGACTTTTCAATTATAAATTTTCAAGATTTTCGTATTAGGCAATTAAAAACAGGACTGTAATTAGCTACAATTATTAATATTTAAAAAAATATTCTTGGAACACATTTTATAATTAAATACAAACATTAAGAATAAAGACAAATAAAGATAGTTAAAATAAAAAGTTTAATTTCTAGTCTTTACATATAAAAATTATTGTGTAATATGAAGTTCTCAACTTTATTTTTTTTTAATTTAATGCTATCGTATATTGTACAGTACTTAGCGAATTATTGGTGTAGCAATTTTAAAAAACGTACCTACATTAATTTATTTTAAATAAATTCTTTTCTATATATATATAATTTATAAACATAACTTCTTAAAACAACGCAGTATGTACTTAGAATGCCTACGTGCAAAAAGACGCATCTTCCTTATCACATGCTTTTCGGATGCAATACTATGATTGACCAATCACAGTCATTTCTCGTGGCGTGGTCATCCCCGTAAGGTTCGTGATAATTTCCATCTTATATATTCCATCCATGGATTTTTGTTTCACTTTTGATTTAGTCTTGCGAGGAATCCATAGTCATATTTTTTACTTTTACCGGCTTTTTTACAGGGATGGTAACTCAGTAGACAGTGTCCTGTGAGAATTTCTGCGGTTACTCTGAATACAGATTTCTGAAGCTCTGAGAGTAATTTAGAGTACCACGATAATGGCCGTTTTTACCTTTCTGCTTGATTTTGGCGTAAAGTGTTTTTTCAGTACGCTAATTATGAACTTTATCGATGGTGCTACATTTCGACATATCACAGAAAGGTTCAGGTCCGATAAAAGAATTACTAGCTCTTTCTTTTGCGAGATAATCCTTTTATGCCCTGGTACCACAGCAAAGTGTAGTTGCCCAGTTGCTTGAGAGAATGTTTGCAGTTACTTTGCAGTTTTGGACTCGAACGTGGTAATTTGTTAACTTTCAAAGCAGCTTGGCTATCGGAGGCAATAATATTTTGGCTAATTCAAAGTATTTTTTAATACTCTCTTGAGTTCCGAAGTCATCTGCTATAATAAAATGTTGGTTTTGGTCAATGAATGTCAATGTTTTTAACCCTCTAAATTAATAGATGAAGTCACGCTAATCGGAAGTTCAAAAAAAGAGTTGGAAATAATTTTCGGAAGATTGGAAATTTCCCCGCGAAAATTCGGACTTACCATAAATATGGAAATTAGACTAATGAACCAGCCAAAGAAACACGCTTCACGGTAGGTACCAGAATATATGATTTTAAAAACGTGGATAAGTTAGACTATTTAGGAGAGATAATATCTAATAAAAATAATGAAAACTTTGAAATGGAAACCAGATTATCCAAAGGAAGCATTAAATAGTAGACTAAAATCGAAACAGGTATTAAAAAAGGCAAAAATGAGAGTATATAGAACGATAATACGACCGACTGCACTCTATGGCTGTGAATCCTGGAATTTTATCCAAAAAAACAAAACTAAGATCGAGACGTGGGAAAGGAATGTTCTCCGAAAGATATTAGGATGTAAGAGTAGCACTTGGAGACGGCAGACGAACAAAGAAATTAATCAAGCTTATGGGTATTCCAATATAATTAAATATATTAAAGTACAACGAATCATTGGGACAGCTATGGAGAATGCCAAAAACTAGACATACTAGTAAAGCAATCTTGGAAGGAGAAGGAAGCGAAGAGGTAGACCGAGAAAGAAATTGCTGAATAGTAGTAGATGTAGATGTAGTAGATGTAGTAGACCCAGATGTAGTAGATGTATATGAAATTAATGAAGCTTATGGGTATTCCAATATAATTAAATATATTAAAGTACAACGAATCATTGGGACAGCTATGGAGAATGCCAAAAACTAGACATACTAGTAAAGCAATCTTGGAAGGAGAAGGAAGCGAAGAGGTAGACCGTGAAAGAAATTGCTGAATAGTAGTAGATGTAGATGTATATGTAGTAGATGTAGATGTAGTAGATGTGGATGTAGTAGATTAGATGTAGATGTAGTAGATGTAGATGTAGTAGATGTAAATGTAGTACATATAGATGAAGATGTAGATGTAGATGTAGTAGATGTAGATGTAGTAGATGTAGATGTAGTAGATGTAGATGTAGTATATGTAGATGTAGTAGATGTAGATGTAGTAGATGCAGATGTAGTAGATGTATATGTAGTAGACGTAGTAGATGTTTTAGATGTAGTAGATGACATAAAGAAGAAGGGAATAGAAGATTGGAGAAGACTTACCCAGGATAGGAAAAGGTGGAGAAATTTGGTAAGAAAAATAGATGTTGACGAAGAAACTAAATGAAATAAATTTATAGAAACCTAAATTGTTATTTCAGGTCAAGAGCCTTATTAGGTTAGCAAAATAATAATTTATTAAATATTTGGAGATCTATAATTACAAATCTTATCTCAATTATGCTGTCAAATTTCTAAAACACACACAACTTTATTGGTTTTATATTTTAAAAAATATCCGAACATAAAAACTTATGGTTGGATTTATAGAGCAGACTAAAAGTAGCAACTTTTATTTTTCTATTTCAATTTTCTTGTATAATCAAGCTTATTCTACGATTACTTCTTTGGTTTATTGTTTGCTATACAATGTTTACAACTTTGTAAGAACATATTTTTTTATAGTTACAATCCAAAAAAAAACGTCTTAATTGCCATGTTCTTTGACCGCAAGAAAATCTTTTATCGACTCGCCAATCGTAAAAACTAACATAGAATTGAAAGAAAACGTTCCAAGGTCTAAGTCTAGTGTATAAAGTTTCAGTAAAACAACCAAACTGAGGCAGAGGAGAGAGTGGAGCGAAAAAAAAAGTTAGTAGAATCGTCGGCTCCCTGAATTTTAGCATCTTTTACGTGCGCAAACTGGCAATTCCCTTTGTGAACCAAACGGGGAAACTATCTACGTGTCTCATAAAAACTCGAAACGAATTAAGGGAGTTTCGCTTCGAGCTTTCGACTCTTTTGACGGTCTGTAAAGGAGAGAGTTAATAAACCTTGAAGATGAAAGAGAAATGTCAAAGTTTTTGGTATGTGGCCTGTTAAAAAAAAACTTCACACATAAAAATAGTCAACTGTAGTTATCATGCGTTTTAGCTAACCTTTTCATTCCTTTGATGTAATCAAATGTAGGCAAAAAGGAGAAATAAAAGAGTGAGCAATTTAAAAATAACATGAAAAACACTTGTATAGGATTGGGAAATAGGCTACAACAAATAAAGAGAAAGTTGAAAAACGAAGACGTTGTTATTCGAAACTCTTAATACAAAAAATATGCGGAAAAAACAGTAAATAAAAGAATAATGTTGAGATACAAGCACAGAAAAATCGAAAGAAAATAAAAGAAAGAAGTAGAAGAAAAAAAAGAAGCAGAAGGAAAAGACGAACACGAAATAGAAAAAGCATAAAAGATGACGTCTGGTAAAGAAGAAGAAGAAACTATACCTGCATAGAAACATTTTATAATTCTTCTGTTTGGAAACATTCCGTAGCTCCTCTTTGACAATTTTTTAATTTTACTTTTAAAACCAGATAAAATAATAATTTTGGTAGTGGACGGCATATCATACCAAATTTCATGATCTTGTGACCTTCCGTTTAAGCGCACACGGACGGAAAGACACGCAAGTCGATCTTATCAAGTAACGATGGTACTTAATAAATGGTATAATGCTTTTTGGTGTAGCTTTTTTTCACGTTCAGTATGTTCTCCAGAACGTCCAAGAAAGAAGCATAGCTGCTAAATTTATTAAAATACAATAACTGCAATTCTACATAACTAAGGGCCGGTTTCTTCACCGTTAGGTAAAGTACCCGGTAACACTACCGGATGGATAACTCTAAACTAGTGTTTCTTCACCCGTTGGTAAGTTAAAACTGGTCGGTAACAACCCTACCGGGTGGTTTAATTTACCTGACCTACAAAGTGCCTGATAACTGCTTAATAGAGGGTTTATAACCTCAAAAAAGTGAAATTTAAAATAGTACCATGGATATATTTGAAGATATAACAGATTTGCACGATAATGCGGATATTGATGCACTAGAAAATCAACGGGGATACGATGTAAGAAATCGTTATCGACATGTGTATTATTTTAATTCTTTGGACAATCATTTTTTTCGGCAACGGTTTCGGCTAAATAAATTTTTTATAAAAGTAAAATAGATGTTGCTACGTTTTATTAAATATAACCTTATTTCTAATTATTACACAAAATATATACATCTATCTATCTTCCTACAAAATTATTTGTTAAATGCTATTTTCTTCTTTAAATTCTTCTTTATTGTCTCGTACTTTGTCTTCAGATTTTTGGTAGTGCGACCTGTACCAGTTTGGATGTTAAATTTGTCCGTCATGGAATTAAATTTTTTTTCTTTTTGTTCCCATGTAACTGCATCCGTAGTTTTATTTTTAATAATATTAGGATGCTTTATAATTAAATTTACAAGACACTGTAATTATAAATTACTAAAATTTACAGACGTCTCAGGTTTACGAGTAATTTCTATCTTTTATTTTTTTTTTATAACCACACTTCACAAAAACACAAATTCGAACAAAAAGCTAGAGTAAAAATTTAATCAAAACTAAGAAATATTGCAACTTTTACTGTCCTTTTCAGACACACAGTTAGTTCACATAATTCTATCTTTATCTTCTTCACCAGATGGTCTACTACCTTCACAAAAACATCGGGCCCTGTCATAAATCCTCTGGTTAGCTACCTAACAGACACAAATGTTTGAAAAAACCCAAAAAGTTATAACTGATAGATAAATTTTATCTGTTGGGTAGTTACCTACGACTTTACCTAACGGTGAAGAAACCGGCCCTAAACGTATTGTCACATACGATGAGAGGGCAGTTTGCCCTACATATTAATTTATTGATTTATATTTTACTATATTGTTTTGTATTACATTTTACCAAGTCAAAGTCATTGCGTTAGATCTCGACACGTGTTTAAATAGTTTAATTTTTATTCTCACGTAGAATATGAATTGGCTATAAAAGCAAGTTGTTGAGGTCGGACACGAGGAGTTCGGAGTCTGAAGTTGTCTGTAAGGGTCACCCTTTGTGGTGTCCCTAAAACAGACCCTTGGGTCTGGGCCGTTATGACTCTTGACGTATTTACGTGAGTAAATGTGACATGCCACCATATAGTTTCATTTGGTAAGATTAGATAAGATTATTGTATTTAGTTCGTTATTCATATTTTAATTATTTAATGTTATTGTTTGTTTCGTTGTTAATATATTTGTTGTTTGTTTCCTGTTGTTTATCTCATCTTCCCCTTGGTTAGTTTTCTGCCTTCAGTAGGATACCTTAACAGGGGGTAGATAACCACGACCTGGGTGGGAAGTGCCTTTAGTAAGCTACCCCTCATCCCAAAACACTATGGCACATTCTCCCTAAACCCCCTGTGCGCGTTTTGCTCTTATTGTGGCGGTAAAGAATTTTTCTGACGCTCTTTCTATGTATAATTTGTAATGCAGAACGTCCCATGAAAAGAATAGCTTCAAAAACTTTATAACATTGCTTTCGATCAAAACTTCCGATTCTAGCTCTTTCTTGTTGATATTTAAGTATCAAGGAAAGGTGGTTGTGGTACAAATTTTAAACTGTGATATGTTAGTAAAACAAGTACATATATAGTGAAAATAAAAGTCTGTATCCAGTAGAAATTCCGTGAATGTAGTTGATGTGTCTGGAACTAATATGAAATATTCAGTAGCAAAATATCCCTTTGCGACACATACTTTTATCCCTGAAAGATAGTTTTTTTTTCTATGCATAGAAAGGAAAGAAAATTGAAATGGCTAGACCTAGATGTAACATATCGCCGCGACTGAGAAAATGGCGGCCTTTCATCACTTACCGGTGAATTTATCTCTCACCTGAGAGATTGCACACTCGCTAGGAACGAGTAATAACACTTCAATGGTCACTAACATCAAAACGGTTTCCGTCTGGCTAGAAACGATAAAAAATGCAACACAGCACTTTTAAGGAAATTCGTTTCCTTGAATATTCCATAGGGAAGTTCCGTACACGGCATCATGTCGGTCAAAAACTAAGCAAATAGTACATGTTTTTTAAAAAAGTCAACTTTAAATTTGGATTTATTGCTCTCACAAACAACAGCAAAAACTCTTCCAGTATTACTCAAATAAAACATAAGAAGGTAAACTAAGTTGAATGAATATATACTGATCTAGATAAATCCTTGTTTGCCGAATAAAGTATTATTACAATAGTCATAATAGTTTGTATAGTTTGCTAAAAAAGGTTTATCCGCTACAAAATACTTTTTATTTTTAAAGATTTACAATACTGAATAAATTAAACTGTAATTAAGGAAACTTTCAAAGTAAATATTTACTGAATTCGTGTTTGGGCACTAATCTTTTCGTTAAACCATCCAAAGGCTCGTCAAACAATTTTTGGTAGGAGGAAATATTATGGGTTCGCTTCAGCAACATGTTTATGGTAAGGTATATACCCGATTGTGTGTACGTGTGTGCGTTGGAGGTTTTTGAATGGCATTAGTGATATGATGAGGTTGGTTCAAAAGTTTTGAAAGCAAAAATAAAAGAATGTTTTTTTTTTATTCAATATAATCTCCCCCAGCTGGAACCCACCTATTCCAATGATCCAGCAGTGATTTTATACCATCTTTGTAATGATTTTCCGGAAGCTCTGCAAAATGTTGTTCAATGGCTGTAATAGCTTCTTCATTCGAAGAAAAACTAAGGAAATTTTTCATGTTTTTGAAGAGGTAATAGTTGGAGGCAATTAAATTTGGTGAATACGGTGGGAGTTCAAGCAATTCGTACTTTAATTCGATCAATTTAGCCATCGTCAACAAACTTGTATAAACACGTGCATTGTCTTGATGAAAAATGATTGTTTTCTTCTGTAAACTGAGTCATTTTTTAGGTTTTTTGTATCCAACTGGTTCAACAGGTTGCAATAATATTCAGAGTTAATCTTTTTAGCTTTCTTAAGACAATCAATCAACAAAACCCCAAAAATGGATGCCATAACCTTTTTAGGCGATCGTTCTGTTTTGGAGCTGAAGAACCAGCTTCAGTCCACTGTAAATGTTCGTGTTTCAGTTTAGAACCATGATGGTAGATCCATAGTTATAAAATTATTAGTTTAAAATATGGAGTACTCGTTCATCTGATATGCTTATGGTATCAGCACTTTCACGCTCAGTCAAACTTGGATCTTTACAAACAATATCATAGACTTACTCAATGATTTCTGGTATTGTTGCACTCTTTGGACGTCCACTACGTGGTCCATCTTCGACGCATGTGCGACCACGTTTAGACTTTAAAACCCATCGATGCACAGTTGGAAATGAAGAATAAGATTCCTTTAACACCTTGTTACTATTTTTGTATAAATTTTTAATGCTGATAAACCTTCCAAAACAAAGAATTTTATCACTGCACGATATTCGGTTTTTTCATTGTAACAAAATACACTGACACGTCAACTTCAAATGGTTTGTAAATAAAGAATGAATTGACAAATCAAAATAGATTTTTTTGGTTATTCAAATGCAATAGGTGACGCTTTCAAAAAAATACTAAAACACAATAAAATTAATCAAAAAATCTATATTAAATAGGTTAATTTTTTAATAACCAAATAACTTGTATTTGGTAACTTAATTTTAAAATTGTTTTAATTTTTATTATAAAACTTGAATTAACATAGATTTAAGGTAAAGAATTTATCCAAACATTTTAAATTTGTAAATAGCCATGAGGATTAAAGTTTCATCTACATTTTGTATACGTAGAACAAAAGAATATCCTTAAATCTCTAGAAATCCGTTAAGCACATATCCACCACATGTAGCAAAAAGACGCCATCTACTATTTACAACAATGGGCTCGCATTCCAAAGAAATATGTTTGTGTCACTTTTCTATAAATATGCAAATGTATAAAAATCTACGAGCTCTCTTGTAAATGAAAATGTCTCTTTCTCATTTAGACCAGCACGCGCGAGAAAGTCATATATAGTGGAAAACATAATTTTCCAAGATAACACAAACATATAACTATAAATGCTCACAATAACAATAACTTTTTTGCGCATTTCTCCTATTTACTAAGTAGTAGTGGAGTATTTATCAATTTTTCTGCTGAATTGGACTTGGCACTTAAAGATCATTTATTTACATTAAACTACGTGTTTAAGGGTACATAAAAAAATATTCAAAATAATTGGTTAGAATGTATGCTTTCCGTGTGTCAGTCACATATAAAAAAAAGTGTCGTGACAACGTTTCGTCTGAATTTTTTCCGTCTAGTCTTCTTCGTAACGCGCGATAAGAAACTTGGTTCCAAAAGAAATTGCCGCTCTAAATTTCGTATCTGTTATGAGTGATGAAACAAGTGACATTTCTAAGATTTTCCAAATGGTTATAAATTACAGTTATACTTTAGCGAACGGTACCCTATTAAACGATTTTGAACATTTTTAAAACCAAATGACCACGATGCTGTTTGCTTTGCTGGCTTGCATATAAGAATCTATGAATTGTGTTTTAATTTCTTAAAGTTATGATGGAACAAGTGTTATGAGTGAAACCAAAGAATACAGACGCCCATAGAAGCTCATAAGTCCAATTTTCGTGTACCATGAAAGTTTTAGTACCTATCCTGACCACCAGAGAGTGATGGCAGTACTATGTTAGTATTTAATGTGGTTATATTATATTTTTATGAAATTTTGGCGTACACTTCTACTTCAATATGAACCGGCTGACTGATTGTCAGGGACTGCTATCTAAATTTGTCGGTAACCACATTAAATACTAACATCGTACTCCAATCGCTCTCTGGTGGTCAGGGTAGGTACTAAAATTTTCATGGTACATTAAAATTGGACTTATGAATTTCTATGGGCGTCTGTATTCTTTGGTGGAGCTCATGGTGGTGTGCAAAAACTGATTAATAGTTATTTGTGACACAAGGACGGAAAATGACATTTTGCAAGAGCGAGTAAAGTTGTGTAGCCGAGGTGCGTAGCACCTAGGCGAAACAATACGAGCACTTGCAAAACATTTTCCGGACGTGTAACACACACTATTTTTTTGGCCGACTAATTTTTAATATTTTCAAAAGTTCTGTTATGTTCAAGACTTGACTGCTTGTGCTACCTGAACTAAGGCCACTGACTAGAAGAGAGCCGACAGATATAAGCGCCACATTGGATGTATATATTATAGTTGTGTTGTTGTGTATTGTGTAATAACTTGTTTAATACTTAATATACGTGTTTAGATTCAGCAGTTATTAGTGTTTTAATTAACATATGTTGCAAACACAACAAGTTCAAAAACTTTTTACTTTGTGACATACAAGATTAGATGTTTAAATAAAGATGTTCATAAATTGACATAAATGTCAAATTTTAAAATACAAGTTGTAAGAGTAATTAAATGTAAATTAGAATCCTGCTTATCTTTAGAAAAAGTTATAGGTAAGTTTAGTATATTATACGCAGTTTTTAAATAAATTTAATTAAAATTTGTAATATTCATTATGTATTTTTGATGACTTAAAATTTAAACTCATAGCGCCATCTCTTTAGATAATCTAAAAACTTACTTTGCCGGCCTAGGCCGGAAAATGCCATTTTCCGGACGATTTTGAAGTAATTAATAGTATTGTTTCTGGACGGAGGACCAAAAAGATATATTTTAGTACGCCTATTATCTACATGGCTATGCTCATCAATTGAATTTATTAATAATCAACCAACAAGCATATGTAAATAGAAATGTTCGCATATTGTTTTTCAATTTAAGTGACATAACCATTTTTTTTCAAATTTCCCACAGAGAGTTGCATCTGCTACAAGGTGGAATTTTAAAAGTAGAACAGTTAAAACGGTATAGGAAAATAGAGATGACCTTATAAACTGTATGGAAAGAATACAATCACCTCCAAAAAGTCAGATAACATAAGAAAGGCAAGTGCACTTTTAAGGTTATTAAACGAGCGTATTTTTTGATAAACATTGTATTATGCGCCAGGGCTACCGATTCCGTAATCATCATTTAATTTGAGTATTCAAAATGTTCAAAATGAAAGGGACAACATGTAGGAAAAGCGAGGTAGCAGATATTGATGGAAGTCAGTCTAGGAAAAAAAATAGATGACAGAACTTCTTATGTGTCTACGACTGTCCAAGCTAAGGAAGTTTGTGATACCATAATCTTAGAAACCAAAAAAAGGTTTTTGTTCACAGGGCATTTGGAAACAGCGAATTTATTTCCAAATAATATATAAACAAACAGATTTTTAAGACGTATCCGGAGCAGTCCATTTGCTTAAATTTTCGCCGAAACCGAACGTTGCTTCTCGACATTAAAACGGATCAAAACTTTCCTTAGAAGTACAATTTGTCAGGATAGACTTACTGTCCAGGGGTTAAGATTGCAGGTTTGATTCCTGTAAGATGTAACATTTTTTTCAAATTTTTGCTTAAAATCTTTTCTGTTTTTGAGATTCTTGAAAATATCGTAATTTCTGTTTAAAGAACGAAAAATTCATACCACGAAAAATACTTTTATACCACATTAATATCCTGTATTACATACAATATACAATGTTAGCTTTTAATCAAAACTGTATTGATTAAAATGTAAAATACATTTGCTGTTATAAATGATAGCGGTGGTGATATCAATATTCAATGAGATTTTATTTTGCATATATAGTTATTATTATTATGATTGTGATTTTACAATACATAATTATGTTCACACTACGCAGGGTGTCCAAAATGCTTGTAAATTAAACTAGGGGCATGTGAATAAAACATAGTCTTTTCGCAAAGGTCTACCTTTGTGGTGGACTTTTTGTAATCGGTTTTATAATCGTGAGAAGATCCTTTTTTGTCTAAAAATTTTATTTATTTTCTGCTGTATATTGTAATATTCTGTTTTTGACTTTTTGTATTTGTATAATTGTATCAATGGTTTTTGGGCTGTTAGGCCGGCGTCGATTGTCTTGCTGACTTGACGTTTCGCCAACACGAGCGGTTGGCTTCTTCAGAAGTTGCTTTCTGGTTGACAGTCTGGGAACTACTGAGCTCTGCGTGAACGGAGCCCGTATTTATACGTCGGGAAGGAAGTTGCTTTCGATTCCAATCGGTTCTAGTCGGTGTTGTTCGTTAAGGGTAGAGTTTTCGCACCCTTAATTATGGGGACCCACGTTTTGTTGATCTTGACTGCTTCCTCTTTTTTATTAAAGTAGTTCAGGTGCTTCTCTATCTCTATGGCTTCTCTATAGAGTCTGGAATGGTATGCTGATGTAGTAGCGAGGACTTGGGTCTCCTCAAACTTAATCCGATGGTCCATAGTGAGGGTATGTTCCGCTACGGCGGATTTGTCCATCTGCCCCAGACGACAGTTGGCCTTGTGCTCTTTAATCCTGGTGTTGATCGAGCGTTTGGTAGTTCCTATGTACACGCTTCCACATGTGCACGGAATGCGGTAAATTCCCGAAGCCGACAGTGGATCTCTTCTGTCTTTTGCCGATCGAAGATATTCTTTGATTTTTCTCGTTGGTTTGAAAATAGTTTTCACATTTTTCTTTTTTAGCAATCGACCAATTCTGTCTGTCACTCCCGGAATAAAAGGCAGAAATACTTTTGCCACTGGTTGGATTTGCTTATTTTCTTTGGGTCTACGATTTGTTGGTCCAATCGATCTTTTGATTTCCCGTTCTGAATAACCATTGGCCCTTAAAGCATCATGAATATGAGTTAGCTCTGCGTTTAGTGCCTCGGGTTCGCAAATCCTTCTTGCCCTTTCTGCTAAGGTTTTGATGACTCCATATTTCTGACATGGGTGGTGGTTGGAATCCCTATGTAAATAACGATTCGTTAAAAAATAACGTCACTAAAAATATAAAGAAAGTTAACTCAGACATAAAAGTAAATTTATTCGAAATAACAAACAACATATTTCATACTATGAGAAAAAATATTTTAAAATGTTTCCGAACTTAAACTTTTGATGTTTTAATAGATAAAGAAAGGACTCCTATGAATTCACATTTGCATACCGCCTCTTTCATTTCAAGATAAAAGTAAAAGCTATAGCGAAAAATAAACAATTTAATAGCTTTTTATCCGAACAGTTTGAAGTATGCGCTCTTGCACATTAAACGTCAAACCCCAAAAGACAATTCTTTCAAAAAACGTCGCGACGGAGAAGAACATCACTTGATCCTTATGTTCGCCATTTCCGTCCTTTTCTCGTAAAATTACAGATTCAATTCCTATTTTTCACGCTATAAATCCAATGTAAGAGCCTCTTATCCCATCACTCTCGGCTTCGACTCGAGCATCATACTCAAGTATACAGTGAGGTAATACAGAATTGGTTTACAGGATATCGTAAAGATCATCATAGAATATGTAAACAAACATAAATAAATTACGATTCAAGTTTAACTGTGAAACAAATATCTGTTTAAATACAAAAAAAAATTGATAAAAGTTTGATTGAAGTTTGGAGCATTGCTCAATCCTCAATGATTCGAATACCTACACAATTACTGAATCTATAAGATAAGGAAACTAGACAAGTCAAGACATACGCGATCGGATAATGACGAACTGTTTGATTTTAGGAAACTAACGTCCTTTTTAAGAATACTATTTTTTGGTATAATGAGAGTTAGAATGGAAAATGTAATCATTATATTTCTAAAATCTGAGCTTTATATACAAAAAAAAACTATATGAAAGAGATTCTTTTAAAAGATTAAATCATTTCACGCAGAAAATATTCGCCATCTGTTTCGCGAGTTCATCTTTCAGCGTTTGCTGTGCTCGTATTTTCTATTAAACCGTTAGTCACCTTAAGAAGCTTAGAGCAGCAACGAAGGAGTAATTCCACATGAACGTATATAACACTGTTAATGTTCTCACCCGTGTAGAATGAAACGAACATAAAAAAGATTTAGAACGTTTTTCTTCTAATACGGGTTATTAAAAGATTTTTTTGGATAGTACCTCGTCTTAATGCAGTTTTATGTCCATTTTATCTAAAATACTCGCTTCTAAGAAATTAATTTATTTCGTCTCTATGTCTGTATACCTGTTTGTCCGTATGTTTGTTCACGCTAATCTCAGAAACGGCTTAACCGATATGGATACTTTACTCATGAGTAGAATGAGTAGAAGAAAAGTATCGTTTTTATAAAAGTATTGAATATCCAATATTAGGATAGGGATAGGGATAAGTGACAGCTGAGAGCAAGATGGTGGAGTATTTTTTTCATTGTAGTAATAAATTAAATATGTAACAAAAGTTAATTTTCATGGTTTTACACCTGGGAAGAAACATATTAACGTGTTTATTAACAATCTTTGATTAATTTAATATATAAGTAAAAGAATATGTCAAAATTAACAATTTTTATAAGTCAAATGTCAAAATCAAAACGTCAAATATCAAAAATTTGGCTTTAATTGAAAATTGTCATATTTGTAGTGTCAAATACCATTGATATCAAAATTGTTTCGTGATTTGTTAAAATTGTAATGTCAAATGCAAAAAACTGACAAAAATTTAAACGTCAAATATCAATTCTATTAAAATTTAAATGTCAAAAATTGTCATACTTTTCAGATTTAAATATAATCAAAATTGTTTAACCGAATGTCAAAATTTAAATTTCAAATATCAAAATTTTAACTTTTATGGTGTTAAATGTCAATATTATCATTTTTTTTTGAATTAAGAAAGTTAAAAAAAGACGAAAAGGACATTAGGCAGAAATTGAAATGTCGCTTCCGACAGGACTCGAACCTACAACCTCTACTTATGTCATTTTTATGTTTGTATACTTTCTAAATTTTCAAAATCCCATCAGGCATTTTTTAAAATGATTAGTTTACTAATTAAAATAATTGTTCTATAAATGCCAATATTTTAAAATGTTAAAATGTCAACGTGATCTGTTAAAGATTGTCAAAATTTAAACAACAAAATTTGTACGTCAAAAGTTAAATCTTGTAAAAAAAATAAACGCAGAATGTAAAAATTAAAAAATTAAATATCTAAACTTGTCAAACTTGTAGGGTCACATGTCAAAATGATCATATTTGTATTGTCTAATGTCAATATTATTAAAATTTTTAGTAAAATGTTAAAATTGTCAAGGTTTGGACGACAAAATTGTCAAAATTTGAATGTCAAAAGTTAAAATCAATCAAAATTTAATTGTCAAATGTAATAATTGTCAAAATTGTATCGCGAATTGTCAAAATTGGTATTTAGTGTCAAATGTCAATATTATCCAGTCTTAGAAACGGTTTAACCGATTTGGATGCAATTTTCAGGAATATATTGTAATGGGTTTTAAATCATAAATCAAGAAGAGGTGCAATCTCTATATAAAGTTACTCATGACTAAAAAATATTTTTATTAAGAGAAGAGCTAAAGAAACTTCCTGCTGAATTAACTCAACTTTCTCTACTGAAATTGTCAAATGTTCCGCTTTTGCGCTACACTTCTTGTAGCGATAACGTCATGATTCGTTGAATTCAACAGAGTCGATTGGCTTCTAAATGGAGTCATATGTTTTAATCAATAATGCGTGTAATTGATAGAAGAAAATCTGGAATTGGAAAAGTAGGGTCTCACGACACCCAGGTGTAGGGCAAAACAGAAATTAAAACGAAAAATTAGAAAGGGGAAAAACCAGTAGCGTATCGAAAATTTTCAAATTATGCAACTATAACAGGATATTAATTTAAATAAACAAAAATTCAGTTATCTGATTTATAACCATATAAAAACTGTTGCGAGATTTACATTTGTTTTTTTTTTGGGAAAATTGATTTTAGTTTTATAAATTTAATGAATGTTAACATAAAAAAAATGCAAAACGATAAAATTCTGAGAATTACTATTGAGTATATCGATGACCCAATGGTTTAAGGCAGCAAGGCGTAACCATCTCAGAGCTGGGATGGAAGATGTAAGTGAGAAGAGGTAAATTATTTTGTTACATCATATTTCTTGTTTCTTTAATGTCTAAATTTTATAAATCTCACATGAATTAGTTTACCAAAAAACCTATGGTTCGTAGTGATGAGAAAAAGTGTTTTTGGTCTTGCAGTCTTCGTCTTGCGCAAAAGCAAGACTTAAACCAAAACCAATACTATCTTTAGGCTAGGAAGACCAAGACCAAGACAGAACCAACAAGAACAAGACCAAAACCGATACAAAAACAACATTAACAAGATCAATACTAATAAAATAGTTTGATAGTTAATAATAGATGGTAAATTATAATTATGACATTTTTCAAGAAAAAAGTGACACGCCAAAACCAAGCCTAAGACTAAATAGGCAAGAGACCAAGGCCAAAATCATGACCAGAATCAAGACTAAGTCCAAGGTCAAGTCCAAGTCCACGACCATTCATATTTGACCAAGACCAAGAGTACACATATTTGAGCAGGACCAAGACCAAGATTGGACATATTTGAACAAGATCAAGACCAAGATTCTATTCGCAATATCAAGACCGAGACAAAGGTTGTCAAAGTCTTTTGTTTTGGTCTTGCTTTGCTTACCACTAATAGTTTCCTAACCAAATAAATGTATGCGACAGGGCACAAAAAACACCGACTAACCACTAGGGAATCTATGGCCAAAGGGTTAAATGCGCTATCGATTATATTTTTTGATTTCTCATAAATGTCATTTCTTGGTTGCCTAATATATAAGTTAGTAACATATAAATTTAAAAATTACTTTATGTACTTATTCTTATTGAAAGAAATAATAATAATTTTTTAGAAAATTTAAACAACTCACTAAGCAATTCTCATAATTAAATCTACCAGTGATTTATCGCAGTACATAAGTAGTTTTTTTAGTCCTTCATTACTGTTAGTAGAAGTAAAAAAAAACGACAAAAACACCCTCCTCTGCACACGTTCATACATCTCAGCATGCAAATTAGAAAAGCTCGTTTCGAATTTTCCCATAAATTATCAAGAAAAAGCACAAGGAGATGTTGAAGATAGCGGAAAATTTCTTTCTTCTTCGTTGCCGGCGAGATCAGATAGGGTAACGGACAAAGAAACAGGAAGAAAGTCCTGGAAAATGTATTTTTATTTATAGGGCATTGGGTAGAGGATTTCATTTACGGAAATTCGGCTTATGTTCAAATTTAAAGCGGAGATATTTTTTTGTTAAAGGAGCTATATGGTGTCAACGAAGGTAGGCGGAGAAGATTAGAATAAGTTTTCGGTAAAGTTTCCATTTACTTTTTTTACGGGACCAAAATAACGATGAGTTTTAGAATGAACACGAATGAAAATAATATATTCTTAACTTTTAATGAAAATTTTAAAACACTGGTTGCCTATTTCATAATTTATTCTATATCAACCGAATTTATAAGACAATTTTATTTCTTAATAAACTTTTTACGACCAACTTTAAGATAAGTTTTTGAAGTAAAACTTCTTTAGGCGCGACTAGGGGTAACTCAGTAATTCTAACGGACGTGACGTCATTCTAATGTAACGAAAAAAAAACCTGGTACAAAATACCTAACACGATTCCGCCTACTATATTAAATAAAAGTTAAATCTGTAATTGTATATTATTAGGCAACATAATATACATATTTTGCTGACCTGTCAAATTGACAGCTTGTCAACCAAAATGCATTGTTGTTGAATATTTTTACGAAGTGTTTGTTTTGTTTTAAATATGATTAAACAAAGTGGATTTATTAATAAAGAAAGTGATGAAAAAATATTGAAGGAAAATGAGTGAGTACTCTGTATGCATACATTTTATTTTTGGTGTGTAATTACACTATTTATACCTAATTATTTATACCTATTATTTATACCTAGCTATTTTCGTTTTATAGACTTAAAGAGCTAAAAAGAAAAAGAAATTGTAAACGTCAAAGGCCATATTATCAGCGCCAGAAAGATCTGACGAAAAATGAACATGAAAAAAAGACGAGACAGCGACATTCATTATGATTTGATTAAGTAAGTTTATATACCTACATACATATTATGATAGTAAATAATTGTTTATAGGGAAGCTTTACGTTAAGTAAAGAAGCATGTTGCACGTTTTTGTTCATAAAATAATAATATTCGAAATGTTTTAACACTAACTTATACTTATTTTAGGTTTGGTTAGGTAGCCATAAAACCACTAGTCAGGATGGCTGATCTTTTACCAGCAATAACAGATCCTTCGTAGAACTGAAGAAAACAAACTCAACTTAGGATTTTAAATTTTATGGAATATGCTATAAAATGCTACAAAATAAAATGGTTATCTAACTATCGAAGGCTCTTGTGTTGTGTTGTATTACAATAAGGTAGGTGCAGCTACAAAATCACACATTCTGTGTGTATATTTTTAATATTCTTTACCTATTATTGAAGTAAAACTTCTTTAGGCGCGACAAGGGGTAACTCAGATTTATTTTCTAACGGAAGTAATTGTAACGAAACGTTACAATTCTGACGTCATATTCTAAAGTTAGATACTGACGGAAGATTCTGATGGAAGTAACGGTGTGATTCCAGCTATGGGAGGAGCTTAAATTTTCAAAATTTATTTATAAAATTTTCAAAATTTTCAAACGGTTTCAAATACATTAATGGTATTTAGAGAGTAAAATCTATGTTTCACATTTTAGTTATCATAAACCTATTATTTCATATATAAAAAATAATGATAACTTTCAAATTCCTATTTCTAATGAATAATATAAATATAACATTATATCATTTTTTGTAAAGTATATAGAGAATAAATATAATTGATTGTAATTAAAAATTTATTTTTCGATACGTAGCGTACGTCAAAAAGTTTTACTTCAATCGCGCGTAAAGGTTACACGCACACTCTTTTTTGTTGTATACAATGATGACAATAAAGATACGACTGGATTATAATATCTATTAGGTATCTTGGTGAATTTTGGGTTTAGTAAAGAAATCGACGGTTAAAAAAAGCAAATATATTATGTTGAATATACAGATTCGCTGAGAAACATTGTAATTGTTTTAATCCAAGTGGTTGTATCGAAAAGATATAAAAAGTACATGGTTATCACAATAATCAAAAACTGTTAAAAAATCCCATCTTCTGATCTAGAGCTCTAACGACAACTCCTAGAAGCTACAGGTGTGAACTTTTAGTTGAGACCATAAGAAGAAGACTTCGCGCTCGAAGGTTCTATCGGTTAACTTGAATCCTTTAACACCAAAATTGGACAATTAAGAATTGGCAAAATGTTCTTATCTGGATGAGACGAGAATTGGCCTCTGATCAGATGACGTCGAATTCGGGTTGTCAGAGCTCCAGGAGGCAGACACTACAGGCAGTCAGATATGTCTCAAGTTATCAAGGAATTTTTTTAAACTTTTTGAAGCAGTATTAAGCTGTGAGCAAGAACTCATATATCAATACCCTAATTTGCAAACCTAATAACTCCACTTTTTAACGAAAATGACATTTTGATACCGGCAAAAACTAGATTTTTTGCTATATTTTTTGAAATACCAAGATTCCCAAAAAAATACAAAACAGATAAGCTGTTAGTTATTTTGAATTCCTATCATATTAAAATTTATTCAAACGCACAAAAATTTATCCTGCAAACATCTAAGTATATAAAATATAAAAAAAGAGAAATAAAACGACGTGAGTTATTCACATAAAATCTTTATACCTTCGACAATAACTTAAAATTAAAAATAAAGAAGTTTAAAAATTGCGTTATCGCTTACATTATACATATATTATTTATTGCAGCATAATTTTCACATAAAATTTTTAACGTATTCATTTTTTAGTTTTATATATACATGAAGCGTCGTCAAACTTGAGCTTTAGAGGGCGCCATCAATAAAAATAAATGTAATGTTAAACTTACAAATGCAATAAAACAAGAATTTATTATTCGGCATTTGACTCTAATGATGTATACTTGTCGCAAGAGTTACTCTTACTGGTACAGCACAGAGATTATGCAAAAATGGTTTATCTACATACTTCTGTATAATACAAGTTTACGCTATTAAATTGGGAAAGAACTAGGTTATCACATAATAGAGTTATATGTTTGACACTCTCTTAAACTCTTAAATCAACAGCATTTCCAATCCCAGGTTCCTAGCAGCATCTAATCTAGATCTGGAAATTTGAGGAGGGGCGAGCTAGTGCTCAGCCAGCACTGAGGCCACATATGGCCCATTGTGCATCCTCCCGTGTGTAGGGATATCCACATTTCAGGCTGTCACCAGGCCTAGTGATTTAAAATAGGTGATAAGGCTCCCGAGGGGGATCTCCCTGACATCGGCTGGTGTAAGCCAGCACTCGCCCAACACGGATCTTCTGATTTCAGAAAAAGCAAAGCAGTCATACATTATATGTTCTACTGTTTTCTCTTCTTGTTCACAGCCTCTGCATAGCGGCGATTCTGTTAATTTCATCCTAAAGAGATGTTGTCGCAACTGGCAGTGGCCTGTTAAGATTCCCACAGCAGTTAGGAGATTTTGTCTAGTCAATGCCTTAAATATTTTGCTCTTTTCTCGCTAGGATGAGGTAATAACTCTCTGACCTGTCTACAGTTCCTAGCAGCATTGGAATGTTTAACTTTTTCTGTACCAACTAGAAAGTTAAGCTGATTTAATTACTGTTTTCTTTAAGAAGTGCGCCCGAATAAGAGAATCTGATATTTCTTTGAATTTACCTTCAAACATGTTTTTCAGAAGCACTAATTAATAGTTTGATATCCTCATTTATCTTATTGTTAGCTTCTAAGATTTTCTCGGGCAAAAACGAAATACAAATTTGTGAATCATCAGCATAAAGATAAATACATGAATATTTAAGATAAGTACACAACTGGGAAGTGTAAAGAAAAGATTTACCCTTGTGAAACTTCGTTAAGAATATCAAGTTTACTAAATTCTTTTCCATTGAGCTTTACAGACTCCAGCCGCCCCACCAGATAACTCTTCATCATAAGACAAGCATCAGCCAAGTATTGCAGAATTGCTAGAAGTAACTCATGATTAAGCTTGTCAAATGCTTTGGAGTAATTCAACAAAACGAGCACAGTAAGCTTATCACCATCAACAGCTTCAAGAATATTATCCGTGATTTTAAGGAGAGCAATAGTACAGCTATGATCTCGGTGGAATTCTGATTGTATGGATGGTATTATGTCGTGTATTTCAGCATAACTACGTAATTGGAACCAAAACCTTTTCTAAGATCTTTGACATCGATGGTAGAATGCTTATGGGCCGAAGGTTCTTGAATTCATTAGGATTTGAAACTTTTGGGATCGGGAGTAGAAATGTACTTTTCCATAGATCAGTTAACGTATTGGTTTTAATACTAAGCGTAAAACTATGGCAATACCCTGAGTACCAATGACCTCAGATTGTATTAAGATGAGTAATTTTTCGATGTCAGTTTATTATGCTAACTAGTAAAACATTTAAGTCACCTTCAGTACTTTTGTTATTTTAAATGAAAAAATTTAAGGAATCTGGATCAGGACTTTTAAAGTAGCCGCATTCGCAAAATACTTCTTGGTATTGTCTACATTAAAGTGAGGTAGCAAAAACAGTATGTTGGTAGATTCTTTCATAATTCGGTAGATCTACCGAAGAATCGGTAGAGTTGGCATCGCTGCTAACCAGTTCTCACAAAACTGCACAAAAAACGTCTGCAAAATGCGAAATGTGGTACAAAAAAAGTTTAAAAGACGGTGCGCAAAGTAATCTTACTATTCTTGTCTATATACGGTGCTCGTACCACTTGTTTTACAAACATACTTTATTTTTTATTTCCTATATATGTTCTCTGCAATATATATTATGGTTGCATTTTCATAAATTAATGTGAAAATCAATGATAAACTGTAGGTTAAAATTTTTGCTATTAATTTTTACATTCCTGCTGTTAAATTTTATTACACTAATCGTCCTATTTTTTGTAAAAATATAGGTTTATCGGAGTATAATTAATTAAACCAAAAAAAAAAAAATCGTGTTGCGGAAAATATTTGGTTGCGTTTTGTAACGTACAATGTTATTATTCTGCTACAAGCCCAAAAACAAAACCATCAGCATATCAGGAACATATTAACTGTATCAATAACCAGATATGTCGTTTAGATAAAAAATCAAAAAACAAAACTTTGCGAACGACTTATTTTTATCAAAGAAATCTTGAAAACTATTAGAAACACAAACAAGCCTGATTATAATAAGGCCTATCGAAACCAATATCATAAGAAATGATATTACAATATAGCCTCACGCGAATCAGACATTAAGGGTAAATAAATAGGGCGTTTGAACTAAGGAATAAATTTTAGTAAATTATAGGATTACCGTAACATAGATGCACTTAGAAAATCATATCTTAGTAAATATGGAAGATTGGCTTGAACAATTCATCATTTTAAAACATAACAATGGGTGCAGTGCTTTCTTAAAAATTATAGTTAATTGCTCAATTTTTGTTACGAGGGTTGTGTTTTTAGTTTTGCATATAGCCGCGTAGAAAGCGCCATGAATAGAACCTTCAGACACAAATCTCATTTCAACCTTTTGTTGACATAAATCCAGAGTTCCATTGCGATACAAGTCTTGTAGGTACAGTGAATTTTTGAAATTAGCAAGTCGGTCGAAAAAGGGACATTTTCGAGTAATAATTTTTTACAATTTTCGTAGAGGTTTATCCCAACAGCAATGTCTTGCTGAAATGGTTTCTGTGTTTTAAAATGAAGCAACACAGCAGTCAACTGGTATTTTAATGTGGTCGCTCCAGTTTTAGCGACGAATCCAGGCAAGGTTCACCCAAAATAGCAGTCACAAAGCAAAACATTGATGAGATCGTCAGCTTATTAAGTATGACCACCGTCAAACATTCTGGGAGATAGATGCATGTTGGGGCATTTTAAAGACCTCAATCCAGAAGATCTGGAAGAACTGGGTGTTACGAGGTTGGTTTTCCGTTGGATCTTTCACAGACGAGCAAAAAGCAGTTTGGTGTCGAAAAAATAGTGTTTTGTTATTTCAGATAAATCGCTGTATCTCTGTTGTTTATAAGATATTTTCAAACTTTGAACGGATTTGTGATCTAAATAAGATCCCTTATTTAAAAAAACGCAAAAAGGGAATTTCAAAATTGACAATTTTAATAGGTATAGGTAACGTTAAAGAATTTATAAATCTATTATAAAAAATCCCGTTTATAAATTATAAAAAAAGAGAAAACAGAGTCGAAACTTGATAAATAAATACAGTCCAACAAATTTCAAATTTCTCAGTCATACCTCTTTTTTTTTGCAAACGCAACGTATCACAGCTTTATATTAAAAGGTTTCGGCTTCTCTGATCGAAACTCATCACTGTCACTGCGATTGGATTAGCGAAAAAGGGCACAGACAGAAAGCAAAATACAAAAACTCCGGAGTGAACGGTATAACACTTTCGTTTTTACTAGTGACGTGTCCAGAGATGGATTTAGGTTAGATTAAAGTGGATAAGACCGACAAAAAAATCAGAAAGAAGTGAGCTATTGTTATGGTTTCTGACATATTTGGGTTAGCACAGATTGAATATAACTTTATACTACAAGAGAAAGTTTATATATATTTTATAAGTAAAAAAAAGTAATCTGAAGAATGATGCTCGAATGGATTATTTCTTTCTTCCAATAATAGACAGCTGGATGTTATTGAAAAATCTTTCTAATATCAGTTTTTTAAAATGAAACAAAATTAGAAAGTTAAAATATCAGTTAACAGTTAGCCTTTAAAACAAACCTTCAATTTAAAGGAAAAATATTAAATAAGAAAAGTCAACAGTTACTAGTACCTACCAAGAAATGAGTAATTTTTTTTTTCTTCAAGCGTATAATAATAACTATATTACTTTTTGCAACACAGACCGTAGAAATATCCCATTATTTTACTTGTACAAAAATGAATTTTCATTATTGTACTAATAAAATAATGGGGCGTTGTAATCAAGTAGGTAGGAACTGTCATTTTTAAACTTATTTAATTTGACGTTTGTCTGTTTTGAAAATTTTGTGAAAAATGTCTCAAGAATTGCAATGTACGCCTCCGGAATTAGTTGAAATAGCTAATTCCAGTATTGAAACTCTAATTCCAACGAAGTCGCGTAAACTGTATGATTTTGCATACGAAAAATTTCTAAAATGGTGCAATGAATATAATGTACAGCAATACACGGAAAACGTTATGCTTGCATACTTCACGAATTTGTCCAGAAAGTTTAAAAGTTCTACTCTATGGGCACAGTATTCAATGATTAAAAGTCAATTAAACATTAAACATAATGTTAAAATAGAAAAATATAGCAAATTAATTGCATTTATAAAGCGCCAAGGGGAAAATTATACACCGAAAAAATCAAAAGTATTAACACAAGATCAATTTGATAAATTTCTCAAGGATGCACCAAATAATGTTTATTTAGCAACAAAGGTAGGTACTTTCTTATTTCTTTTTAATCATTATTACGTTTATTAAACCGTTGACAGTGATATCTACTAGCAGATCAATATTTAACTTGACAGCAAATATTACCTCATTTCCTACTTATAACATTTAATGACGGTAGCTCAGTGGCAGAGCTTTTGTCTTCGGTCGCAAAGGTCAGCGGTTCTAATCCCGGTGCTACCAGCTTTTTTTTTTATTTATTTCAACGTTTGTTTTAGGTTATATTAATATTTGGAGTCACAGGAGCCCTTAGATGCGATGAACTTGTTAATTTAAAGTCTAGCGAAATCCAAGATTTGGGAAATTTAATTTTGGTTAAAATCATAAACACAAAAAACAAAAAACAACGGTCGTTTACTATAATTGGCGATTTTTATTTGAATTTGGTAAGACAGTATACGGCTCTTCGTCCGGATGATATTGGCCTGCAGCGATTTTTTATTAAATACCAGAATGGTAAATGTCACCGTGTGGTAATGGGTATCCACAAAATATCAAACGTACCAAAAGACGTTGCTACGTTTTTGAAATTAACAAATCCTCATGAATATACAGGACATTGCCTTCGGAGGACTTCCGCAACTATTTTAGTTGACAACGGAGGTGATATTACCGCTTTAAAGCGGCATGGTGGATGGAAATCCACCAGTGTTGCTGAAGGGTACTAAGAGGATTCCATTTCCAGTAAAACACAAACTGCACAAAAAATACTTAATTGGCAAGAACAACCAAGTAATAGTTCTGGAATCGCTGACATAATAATCGACAATCAACTTACTAATAATATGATGTATACCAATGACAAAATTGTAAATGTCGAAGCTGAAAGCGGTGGCAGTGGCTTAAATTTAAACAACTGCAGTATACAAAACTGCACATTTAATATTACTGTTAATAAATAGGTAACACTTTATGTAATTTTTCGTTTGTATTAATTAAATAGTTGAGATATAAACAAAGCCTTCTATATTTTTTATAAAATGCATATTATTATTACGCTTGAAGAAAAAATAGTATATGTTACTCGGAGCAGAAGGCCCATTATATGTTTCGCCCAGTTTGCACAGCCTCGGCTAGCGCCTCGGCAGTGCAAGAATCTGGGCTCAACAATAATGTTGGCCTTCTACTCCTAGTAACATAATATACTATTTAAATTTGCTTCAATCTTCAACCTAAAATAGTATATTGTGTGGCAAGGGGTGAAACAAGACGATTTCTGACTAGGGCGAGAATTGACTGCCCGAGCGAAGCGAGGGCTCTCTTCGCCCGTTATTATTAAAATTCTACATTGTTTAAAACTCACCTGCTGTCTGTTAACAAAATTCATAGTGTTTATCTAAACATTATTCCGGAAATTAATCGGGTTCCCATAATTTCATTTTATCATTTTTCCATAACTTCATTTTATCTAATTTTTCCCTAATTTCCTTTTATCTAACTTTTAACTAGCGTCAAAGCTTTTGTTGTTTTCGTATATTTATATCACCGTTTAAATGTGAATATTTCGTTCATTAATAATAATAACAATATCAGGTACGTCAATTCGTCTTCTTTTCTTTCTCCTGAATTAGGTCAAAGATTAAGTCGTTCTATGGTTAATGCCGTAATTAATTCCAATAGTAGAATAGTAAAAGGCCTCTTCTGCGCAGGTTGTCTTATGACAGCGTGAGGAAGCTGTCCGCTTCCATTTTGATAGCTAACGCCTCGTTGAAAAGTACTGTTGTCTTATCGAAGAAATTCGTTGGGTTGGTTTATCGTGTTGCATCTGCGACACTTAAGTGTAGATTTTAAAACCAAACCCCATCGAATCAATTTACGTTTGGCTGTTATTTTTGATTTTTCTTCGTGTCCAGTGGGAAAAACCACGTTGTGGGATTTGTTACGAGATTTTCTGTCGGAAAGAGTGCATATCGTTAAGCATATGGCAACATTATTCTTATTGTAATTTCCCCGATTCATAGATTTAACATCAACACACTATAAGACGGCTTTTGGGTCAAAAATCAACGTCCCAGGTTATTAAATACCACTAAGTTATTGTACCGTCTAAGTCGGTGGCGCGGCTCACTTGTGTATCATCCCTATACGGCTGAGCTCGGGCATAATTTGCCAATAGAGTGACCACTAACAAACCTTACGCAATTTATTTAATTGTTTTGTTGTTGGATTTTCTTTTTATTATTCTTAAATGATCCTTAGCCTTTTGGGTTAAGTTGGATAAGGAAAATCCGTGACAAAATATAGACAAATATAATCTGTTTGTCTACAAAATGTATTAAATTTGGCTTTTAAAATGTCTTTTTTAATTTTTAACATTATCCAACAAAAAACGACTAAATTACAAAAAAGCGAAATAAACACTTTCTCGCGCAAATATCGTTCAATACAAGCTGTTTGTGTACAAAATTTATTAAAGTAGGCATTTAAAACGTTTTTTGTCATTTTTTAATGTTTTTCAACAAAAAAACCTCAGAAATGAAAAAAAAGCGAAATAATTACTTTTTAGAATAGATATCGACAAATATAAGCAGTCTGTGTAGAAAATGTTTGAAATTAGTCTTTAAATTGCTTTTTGTCTTTTTTAAAATTTTTATGTGTTATACTGACTATTTGGTAAAAAAATTATATTAAATTAGTGCACTTTTTAACATTTGGTTAATTGTTTTATTAAAGATCATAACATTAAAATTAAAATAAATTAGACATTTTTGATATGAGTATAAAAAACTTCTTGTGTGATTTCTCGTACTGGCGCATTCACCAAAATTTAGAATAATCTAATACGATCCGAATAATTGGTGAATGCGCGCAAACCACCATTCGGTCTTTTATAAGTCTACCAATAAATTCTTAACACATAAGGGAACCGAAGTTAATTGGAGCCGTTGATTCATGGTCAGACTTCGTTATGAAATTTTTTTCTTGAACATAAAAGAGAATTGTCGACCATAAAGAAGCCCGTAGTTCACTTTTAGGATCGAATATTTGTACGGAAAGTTAAGAGGTGATAAAGAAGCTTTATTGGAACATCGAAATGAATTGAAGAATATTAGATTGTTGCATAAATTGAGCCATATCAATGCATTTATTGTATATTTACGGATTGTAAAAGGAAAGAATATGGAATCTAGTAATAAATTCAGTTGACGGTATGTAAGTACAACGTAAAATGGGGACAAATAGAGATATTAAAATTACAGTTTCATGATAAATAGTATGTTGTCATAAACTATAACATTCTAGAAAAAGTGTTTTAATAGAAAGTTCAAAAAAGCATGGTTATTTCTTAATGAAAATTGTAAGATTACCTAAACTAATTTCTCAACATAGTCTCCTTTTAAGTAAATGTATTATTTGCAGCAATGCTTTTCATTTTTTACCACTTCCAAACAATAGTCTCTGTTAAGCAGGTCAAAGTAAAGTTTGTGGATTTTAATCATAGAGAGAGATGAAGTGCAGACAGGCGCGTTGTCTTGAAGAAGAAGTCCTTTATTTCTTTTTAAATGCGGTAGTTCAGTTTGCAACTTTTGTGTTTTGCTCATCAATTAATGACGCGTGATATTAGTCTTCTTTTAATGTTTTACCTTTTATAAAGATAATCGTTAAGCAAAATTTCATGGCTATTAAAAAAAATCCATAACCTTGGACTGATCGACAGAAACTTGCGCTTTTCGTATACATGTAAAAATATAAGACCTCTATTTGATCATTTCCATTTTTTTACGGTCAGATAACAAGTTTTTAACTTTAGATTTTTTAGTTTTTTCAGTTTTCATAATATACCTCTTTTACCAGAACCACGTTTCTTGTATTATCAGGTGAAGTAGGTATTTCGTATTTTTTAAGATGTCTCATAATGTGTCTAAAATATTTGAGCTTAATGCACTTTATTGTACCTTTGCCTATTCGTATTAGGACATATTCATTTCTGACTTTATCTACCTGCTTGGTCTTGAAAGCTCGTTTTTATATCGAGGTTTCAAATGCTTCTAGTTGTTTCAGCGTTGCCTCGGTAGGTTTCCAGGATTTTACGTTGTTTATAATAGAAATACGAAGGCATAAGACTTTTCCATCCTAAATCGCACCTAAAGATTTAGGTCCTCGCTACAAAAGGATTTTTACAGAAGCTACTTCTGCTATTTGAATTCTGATTTTTTATTTCTATAGCTGGGTTCGTTTATATAACTGCCAAGAAATGTAAGTGAGTCTTAAAGCTGTGTTATTACGCACACTGATACCATTTTCTTCTTCTTTTCTTATCCGTTAGCCAATAGTGTGTTTTTTGGTATTTAATTTATATTGTTCACATGCTTAGATTACTTTTTCACAAGCAACTTGCAGATTTAAAATTATTTAAAAAATACACATTTTTTAACCATTTTCAATAGTATTTCATGTCTTTTAAGATCTCTTTATTATTTTCGACATTATTTAAGCAATTGCAACAATTTTTCAAAATTATCAACAATTTTGTTATGATTTTTAACAACTTTCCACAATTTCTAACATTTTTTAAGATTGTTCAAAAAATTTTCACGATTTTTAACATTTTATCAGATTTATCAAAAATCATTTTGAACAATTTTTTACGATTACAACAATTTTCACGATTAATGAACAATGTTGCAAAATGCAGAATATTAGTTATTCTATCGCTTTACTAGTTTTGAAAAATATTTTCAAAAACATTGATCATTTAACTAAGAAGAAACAACTACTTCCCTGGCAATGTGCCTCGACGGATATTGAATTACACTTCAAAGTCAAATGGGGTTGGCATATCTAACAGATAATTTATCCCAACCATTTTAGTTTGCAGTTAGAAGAGAAAACATAACTTGTAGACCGGTTTCGACCTATTAGGTCTCGTCAGTACAAGGTATACACTATTACAGTTTTCTGTAATAATACTTTAATTTTCACGATTTTCAATAATCTTTCATTTATTTAATAAATTTTGTTAAAAACGCTTATCCTCTGTAGAAGATAGCATAGAAAGCTTCAATCGGAATTTTCCGAGTTCTACAATTCTTTTTTTTTTTAAGTTCACGTATCTATTCTTTATCTATAACAATTCTTATGTCAAATGACGTCCAAATAAATAAAATAAAAAATAATTAGTATTTTTATGGTCAATTACAAAACGCGAAAAATCTGTTAAGTCCATCTTTTCTTTACAAATAGTGGCAGTGTATTTGATGAAGGACAATTTTATAATAGTTTCGAAGCCGATTGAAACTTCTTATCAGTTACTTTCTCGACGTACTCACATTCTGTATTCTCTCGAGTATTTCTTGTTACTCGTCGACGCCGAAATGAAATACACTGTGTTGGTTACCGTTAAACGAGATAACTAGTCTGCATTTTTATTTCGTGTTTTGTTGTTCAGATATTAGACCAGAGGCGGAGAAGATTGGATATGGAAAATTTTAAAATTAAGTGCAGAATTATAAATCAAGGTTTTAGAATATTGCTAAATTTTTAGCTATACAAGAGAATATTGTTTTGTCCAATTTTAAAAATAACTTTTGTTTTGTTTAAAAAAAACGGTGAATTCCGATGGGAGTGAAGCAGGTAATCAATGAGTGTGGAGAAGTTTCGTTACTCATTTTGGTCACGATTTTTGTTTCAACTCCTTTTCCCAAGTTAACCTAACTGCTACAAGTGGATTTTTTAAATTACTTTGCTATAACAGCAAAACTTTGATCTTTTTTCTATTATATTTTCAATGCAGTTTTTAAATTTTACTTTAAATTTCAACTGGTTGGATGCAAAACTGAGAAAATTCTTTATAATTTTGCTAAATATACAGTACAATCCTGGATATCTTATAAATTAATTCTACACTACTGACTTTATATTTATTAAAAGCTATAAGTCTACACTATCTTGCCATCACTCTCTGCGTCTGTTATACATGTAAATTAAATTTTCAAGGCTCGTGGTGAAAAATGTCTGTACACGAGTTATTTAAGGTATTAAACTGGATAATGAAAAAATTTGCTCCTTTTTGTTGGATTAAGTATTCAGACTGATAAAACTGATAAATTTAAATGCTTATGAAATCATAGTATGCAGATATGTTCACCTAATAAAGTTTTGCGATAAGATGATGAACTAAATACTTATATGAAATAAAATTATACTCGATAGTCTTATTTGAGTATTGAAAAAAAAGTTATATACCTAGTCTTCTAATTAAGTATTTTACAACTTTTACGAGGTTACGGAAGGATTTTGGATGCATGTGGGCTCTACTACGGGTCAGTGCTGAGCCCTTATTGGTTTAGTATGGTGATAAGTGTTATTACTCAATAAATAAAAGGTGATCTTATATGCGAATAATATTGTAAAAAAAAGATTAAAAGGAAACATGAGAAATGGAGCAAGGATCTTAAGAGTAGAAGGTTAAGAGTCAGTGAGACGAAGACTAAACGAATGGACTAAAAATCAATTTGCAGGACCAACTACTGCCAGTAGTCCAAAACTTTAAATATTTTGGGTCTGTGCTATAAAAGTATGGGGGATTAAGGAGTGAGGTGGATCAGAATTAAATCAAATAGTAAACTTATAACATTGTAAAAATCACTTACCTCTGATTTTCCTTTTGAAACACAACTGGCTACGTTGGTTGGTTCTAAGTTCAATGCGTCTCTCTGTAATAAATAAAAAAAGGAATAATTACTAACAACTTTCAGAATCTTATATTTTTTTAAACGCTATCACTAATTGTTTCCTCTTATCCCATGGTGCTTTAGTTGTTTAGAGATTAAAAATTCAGTTTTTAACATAAAACCGATTTAGTCATACAAGTTTTATTAAATTTATTATTTTTTTTTATTTTTTTATTGTTCTTATTCTTTTTTTATATTGTCGTTTTCATCATATTTTCTTGTTAGTTTTCAGGTTTTTATATATGTTTTTGTTTTATTTTGTATTTTAATAAAATTTGTTCATTTAAATATATAAGATTGTAACTGCGCGACCTTACGGTGGCATCATAGTATTTAATTCAGTAAGAATTGTTCGTTTAAATATAAAATATATTAACTGAGCCATCTTAAGGAGGCCTCATAGTACCTAATTTATTAAGGATTTTCTTAGTTTTTTTTTTCGTACTACTATATATAAAAACGTCAAAAGTGTTATGATTGTTCCATGGAAGTGTCTCCCTGTTGCCGTTATCATTATCGACCAAAATTTTCAGCCAAAAGATTTGAAACCGGTCAGCTTGCATGTTAGACGAAGACTAGACTAGACTAGACTATCGCAAGAACTAGTTAAATGTAGCAAACAATAATATACAAAAAAAAACATGTTTGTTGTATGGTAGCCTAAATATTCATTGTAATTCTGTTTTTTAGCATATGTTGTTATAGCGACATACCATTGGCTATTAGTAAACAGTATCGAACATTTCTCAGTAGATGAAGATTGGAAAAGAATTTGGTTAAGTGAGAACGTTTTTAACCGAGGTTTAGTAGAAGATCCATCAAAACCACTACCTGGATTCAAACATCCTAGAAATATCTGGTGTAAATTGAACCGTCTACGCACTGGTCATGGACGCTGTAATTCCACTCTCTTTAAATGGGGTGTTGTAGAAAGCCCATTATGCGCTTGCAATATAGCCGAAGAAAATATTGAACATTTAGGCAATGAATGTCACCTTACAAGATTTGCTGGCGGTTTTCAAGAATTACATGAATTGACACAAAATGCCATTGAATGGCTCACACAAATCAAGAGTCTTTGAATATATAGCAAATAGTTCTGATTAAGTTTTTTTTTTCTGCGGTTTTTTCTTTAATCTCCAACACGAATGTGAGAACTGCGTACACCCTTTAAAAACTTTCCGCAGATACAATATTTAGAAGAGAACAATTTCTTCAAGTTTAATGACTATATTATTGTTAATAATATACTTATATTGTACTACTACTATTTTCATACGAATATATATATATATATATATATATATATATATATATATATATATATATATATATATATATATTTACATCACTATATCATTACTGCGTCCATCAAAAAACCAGTCATATTGCGTCCATCAGAATTCTTAGATATATCAATAATTGAAGTTAATTATACTTATCAACAGGTATAGTAATGTCAGATAACCACTTTTAATTTTTTGTTAATCATAAAATAAAATTTCATTATTTATATGTTTCTCTATCATTTCTGCGTCCATATAATATTCTATCATTATTGCGTCCGTTATATACGATTTGTAAAAATTATATTGAAGTAACCATCATTTCTGTGTCCTACAGTGTTGCCATTTAATATAATGTGTAATTATTAGGTAAATTTAATATGGTTTTAACTATATAGTGAACAAATTTGATTTGGTAAATATTTGTTTTATCTATACCAATGCCTTTTTAGAAAGAATAAAAATGTAAAAATACAAAATTAATAAATAACAAAGAAACAGATAAACAATTTGCAGTGAAATACAAACTATATGTTCTATGGAACATTTATTCTTTTTCTTTGCTATAAGTTGTTTTTACAAGAAAGTATTTTAATAAAACTAAATAATTTGTCAAATGAGTGTCATGTGATGTTGGTATTGGTATTAATCAAAAGATAAAACATTAAAATGTTCTTTATTTTCTTCATTGCAATTTATGTTTTTAGTGTGGTTTAAAATACCCACTATATGTTTATTAATGAGGTTTTTAGTATTAAAAAAATTACTTACTATACTCAGTGACATTAGAAGTGTTACACCCAGAAGGAATCATTTCTTGATCCTAATTTTTTGACAACAGAATGACTATATTTAAAGAATGCTATGATAACAATGTCAATGTTTTATCTTTAGTAGTTTTTGTAACAATAAAATTTTATCTTAAATTAAAAAAAAAACGATTCATGAAGACCGGTTGGTAAAGAAATTTTTAATTACTGTTCTTCAGTTCAGTTCCTCGAGTTCGAGGACATCAAAATTACCAACATGTTAATGATTTTGACAGGGGTAGAATTGTTGTCTATAAAGATATGGGTTTGTCGTATCGCCAAATTGCCCTTCGTGTTAATTGTACGGGAATGACGGTAATGCGTGTGTGTCGTGTGTGGTCAAACGAAGGTAGAGGAGCACGAAGAAGACCAACTGGCCAACCAAGGCGTACCACAGAGCGTCAAGATAGCCACTTCAGACTACTTGCTCTGCAAGATCCTTTTGCTACTACGCGTCAAATCGCTGATAAATGGTTTGGATAGGAAGGTAGACCTGTTACTATGTGTACACTGTACCGTCGCATTCGAGCCTTTGGACTGTTTTCATACCGCCCACGACTAGTGCTACCTTTGACACAGGACCACTGCCATCAACGTTTGAATGGGTGCACAGAACGGCAGCAATGGGTGGAAGAATGGCATAATGTAGCATTCAGCTATGAATCGCTACTTTGTTTAGGCATGCACGATGGCCGTAGAAGGGTTAGACGCAACCCTGGAGAGCGACGAGATACCGGGTTTGTTCTTGGATGACATGTACACAGGACAGTTGGAGTAATGATTTGGAGGGCTATTGCCTATGGTAGCCGATCACCACTTGTGTTCATTTGAGGCAGTATGACAGCTTTACGTTATGTTGATAATGTCTTAAAAACCACTTTACTTCCTTATCTAGACGGCCGTAGCAACGTCCTTTTTTAGCAAGATAACGCGCGTCCCCATATTGCTCGTCGAACTATGAACTTTCTCCAAGAAGCTGGCGTTAATTTTTTGCCGTACCCACCTCGTTCACCAGATTTAAATCCCATCGAACATGTGTGGATTATGATGGGAAGAAGACTGTCCCATTAACACTATTCTCCACAAACTCTGGCAGAGTTAAACCATGAAATTCAAGTTGCATGGAACAAGATGCCACAAGCAGACATTGATCATCTCATTTGCCTAGACGTGTACATGAGTGTATGCAGTTACTGGGTCACCAATTTTTTTTTTGTTATACGATATTGAAAATTCTTGAATATGTTAACGTTTTATTCTCGATGTAAATCTACCATGTTGCCAAAAAATTAAGATTAAGAAATTATTTCTTCTGGGTGTAACACTTCTAATGTCACTGAGTATATTTATTTAGATATTAACAATAATTTTCAATTCTCATCTATACTTTTTTTTATTGAAAAAAAAACAACTTAATATCAATTTTTTATTATGTTTTAAAGAATAAAAATAATGATACATTTTTATAATTCAAATAAACACATAAAAAGAGTTTTTTTACAAATTAAATAAATAATTTAAAATGAAAATTTTCCAAATAACAATGATGATAATTTGAGAACAAAAGAGTGGTGCCCAAGATTGACTTGACATTTTTGTATGGAGTTACTTAAAATCAAAAAAGTTCTCATTAATAGACTACAAACTTTTAAAGATATAGAAACAGAATTAGAGTGGACATATAATGTAACTTCAGAAATTTTTAAGAATAATCTAGTTGTCGGATTAATTACTGCTAAGAAGTTTAATTTAATCTATTTGTTAAATAAACATTTTGTTGGATTGTAACATGTAATTTAAGATGAAATCTGTTTTGCCACCCTGTATAAATAATTAATGTGTTAATGTTTTATTTTACTATATTTTTTTTATTAACCTTTAAAATAAGCTATAAGAGAACTTCCATTCTTAGATTATGTCATCACGCCCAGGATGGCTTGATAAATATATGAACATTATAATTAAAAAATAAAAATCAACCTGTTTTAGAATTTGTTTCTAAAGTTGCGTATTCTTGAAAGAATGAATTTATTTATAATTAAGTCTCTCTCTCTCTCTCTTTCTCCTTGTATAAAATATAAATTTATCTTTAATAAATTTCTTACAAATATTATACAAACAATCTCTTATAACGATAAAGAGAGTATTTTATTTTAAAGTAGTCATAAGTTAGTAAACAAGTAAAAAAATAGATAAATAAATAAATAAGTAGGTAAATAAATAAATCAATAGATAAATAACTAAATAAATAAATTAATTAATCAATAAAATATACGAAAGTAGTAAGATTCGAACTACAAAGCATTTTCTAAACCATAATAAAAGCAATTTGCATTAATATGGTAACAGAACTTGAAGTGTAAATATAATCAAATAAGCAATTACCTTTTAAGTATTATTTTGATTATTTGATTGGTGTTGAAACCTAAAAAATATCACAATAAAGTGATATACTTATTTCAAACTAAAATCTATAAACGAATTTTCCTCAGAGACCTGTCTATAACATATTAAAATTTACTTGTAGCTGGACGGATAATAAATCTTACCTTTAAAAAGATATTTAGGCAATAAGAAATAACAATATTTTATTTTAATACTTACTTTATATTAATACTATAATACTTTATAATCCTAAATTAATACATAACAACCAGGCTTAATATTTTTTTTGAACGATTAGACATACTTACTTTTATGCAGAAAATAGGGTATACTATAAAATAAAATTCACAATCGTTTCACATCGAATAAAATGCAGCGGCCTTTGCAACGTTGCCTACGTTCTTTGTAAAATTCATATAGCGCACCGACAAAAAGGGATAAGATCGTATATAACGGCAGCGCCTCTACTGGTAAAAATCCACAATACAAAAATATACATTTAACGGGTAATCTATCATTGATGCGTCCCCATCAAATTCATGTAGCCACTCCGGGGTTGCCATATGCACAACTTATTATAAAAATTTAGGATGTACAAGTTATTGACCGTTTAATTTCATTGAAACAATATCCGTTTTATGTGTAGATAGGCAAGAAATACACAGTTTGTAAAGCTTTGCATCGGACGCAATATTGATAGGGATTCGCCTATTCAATGACGCACTAATGATAGCTGGATGTATATATATATATATATATATTCCAAGTTTAGCAGCCGCAAAGGAAGCATCACTTGAAAATGCCAGCTGAGATGGTGGCGAAACGTCGTGAAGACACAACAACCAACGGATTGAAACCCGGAACACCACTACTGTTCATTCTACCATCCGTGAAACACTACATCATAACATATATATATATATATATATATATATATATATATATATATATATATATATATATTGAGATGATATTAGTTACTATGTTATATTAAATAAGAATGTAGAAGGAAAATCTAATGGAAAGTAGAGAAAGGAGATTTTCTTATTTCGGGTCAGAGCGCAAATTTAGTAACATTGGGATTGATTATCATCATCTTCTTCATAATTCCTAAAAAAGGAAAAAGAAAATAGAATAATAAGAAAAAAAAAATACAAATACATTTCAAAGATTTTTATTTAAAGATTCAAAAATGATTAATCTACATTATATAAAGTTTTGATAATTATGAAATTGATAAATGGGTAAAGTAGATAATTAAAAGTTTATAAAATTGCCAATACGTTAGTAATCAAACATTAATTTTAAATGAATTAGGGGTGTAAGTAAATGAGAAAATTAAATTATAAAAAAAAGACATCACAAATAGTTAAAATACATGTTAAAACTTCTACTTACTTTTAAATTATACGAATTTACCAACCATATTCTAATTTATTAATAGTTCAAATGCCAAATGAAATAATCTGAAAAAGAGAAAATTATTAGTTTGTAGTGCTAGTAAATTTCATAAGAATATAAAAAAGAATGATCATTGTTTTAAATTGTAATATTGAATCAAGAATTAGATTTTGTTAATAATTTTATTTAAATAAGAAATTAGTAGGCGATTAGATGGAAAAGATGTATAGATTTAAGTTTGTTGAATTTGTCAGTTGTTTCTTTGTTGATTTGATAGAATCTCTCTTGTTTTCTGGTTGTTGAAATAGAAGTTGTATTAAAAATTTGCTCCGTAGAAATTTTGAGTTTTTTTTGAAAGTATTGATAATAGAAAGTATTAAAACAGTTTAAAGTATAAAGAATATCCCAAGGTAACCAGAGAAAGCAATTGGTAAGAGAAATTTATATGATTTTATGAAAGAATAAATGGTTAAAATTGTTGCTGAGTAGTTAATCGTTATAAATGCTTCCTGAATTGATTTAAAGAAAGATACTCTAGTTTCTAACAAGAAAGAATAGCATTATTGTACTTACCTTTGGATGTAAAAGCTGATTGTGCAGTGATTAGAAGAAATCTTATTAGTAAAATTTCCAAAGTTCGTGATATCATTGCTGTGCTGGGTAACATAGGCCTGTTGTTGAAAAGGGGATCCTAAGGCTTAGCAGACCGAAGAGAAAACAAGATCTTCATAAAACGGTATCACTCTTCCATTATTATCAATAAAGAACTTTTCTGTTGTTTGATTTTTGTAATTTCCATGAACATTTTTTATTTTCACTGTTTTATGTATTTAACTAAATTATTTTTATTCACTTTTTGTTAAGTTTAATCCAAATTGTTTAGTAACTCAAGACAGAATATTTCATTTATATATATTTGATGCATGTTTTGGTTTATTAACGGTATTTTTGAAGTTTGACACATTTTGAATTAGAAAGGTTAGAAATTTATATACAATTCATGCCTAGAAAACATTGTTGGTCTAGGATAGTGCGGTTTTACAGTCATTTTATTGCAAATTTGTGTATTAACTGATTTTGAATCTAGTTTGGTTGAATATTTGAACTCTGACCTTGACATAAGGGAATAGCCGGTAGCATATTTAATTAATCATATTGGAAGATAATTACATTGAGTTAATTCTTACCTATTCACTATTTATATTTAAAATTCAAAATTAATTAAAGGTAAGGAATATTTTATAACATAGTGATTGATATTATCAAAACATATTATTATTATTCATACACTCATCATATATGTTATAATATATATATATATATATTATATATATATATATATATATATATATATATATATATATATATATATATATATATATATATATTGGGTAAGGAATTAAACTATCTGATATTTTAAGAAATTAAACTATAAAAATAAATTATAAATTATAGCCTATTTTGAAGAGGACTTATAGCAATATAATAAAGAAAGATTCATCAAAATCGTTAAAGCCGAACAACAAACAGACTTTCTACAGTTTTATTCTATGTATTTATAGATTATTTTATATTGATATTGAAAATGAACCAATACCAATCCAATCTACTGTCATTTCCAAATAAGTTAAGCTTTTTTTCTCGATTGACATTTTTTTATATTAATTTATTTTAACCTCGTACCACCTAACACTGATGTCTTTTGCTCATTTTCCGTTTTTTCAAATTTTTACGATTTTGTCATTTTTATAGTTTTTATTCTTTTTTTGTTTTGTCATTTTCATCATATTTTCTCGTTCTTTTCCAGGCTTTCACCACTTTTTTGTTGGATTTTGTAATTTATCGAATAAATATATTAGATATTAAACCCGCATTACGGTGGCGTCATAGTACTTAATTAAGTAAGAATTGTTTGTTTAGAGATTTTAAATGCGCCACCTTACGGTGGCGTCATAGTACCTAATTTAGGTTTCGTTTTTGGTAAGTTTGTTTCAATATTTTAATTTATCAAATTTTCACAATCGGATATAAAGCTAGGTACTGAAAATTTGAAATGACTATACTTTTATTTATAACTAACTAAACAAATATTATATCTCCAAATTTTAATATATTTAAAAATATATATAATTTCAAGCCTTGTTTAGTATTAAATTCATTCCATTTACTTGAATAATAAAATAATTATTTTATTTATTCTATCAGTGACTAGTTCAGCTCTAAAAATCAACTGTTATTTATTTTAATTAAAAACATTGTTATTCCCCAAAATATCCATTTCTCTAATGTTCACATAAAGCGCTTTGTAAATATTGAACTATTTGTATATGTTATGGATCAGTTTACACTGTTGCCAGGACCAATATAATAAGCGTTTTTTTTTTATTTTAAAGTTGAGAAAACGGCCTAAAATATAAATTTTATTAACAATATATTTTTCGGTATATATTGATGCATATGACGAATTTTGCAAACATCCTATATAGATAAGCTATAGTTAAGGTCAGACAAAGAGAGGAAGACCAAAGTTGAGATGGCTGTATAGAATAGTACCAGAAAAAAATGAAGAAGGATGCGTTAAACAGGGACAGCCAGGCAAACACCGACTTATGCTCGGATAAGAAGAAGGTAAGGAGAAAGAAGAAGAAGAAGGAGTTGAAGCTATAGTTTCGTTATTTTACGAAGAACTAAAGTCTGAGAAATCATATTTAAAAATTAAATAAGTCCTTTTACAGTTTTTCTGTTTTTTTCCGTTTACTGAGGTTTACATCTTTATCTAAGTAGTTTTGAAATTAGATTCTTGGAATTCGTAGATTGACAAAAATTTCTCGATGTTCTACTTGCAAGACAATATTTTACGGTGAATACCAATTGTGAGGATATAAAAAAGTTCAAACTGTTTTCAAAACCAGTTGGATTAGCTGTCTAGGGTTGTCTGGCCAAAGTGTCGAAATACCTACTCTCCCTTAACCAGAAACTTTGTTCAACAGATTCGATAGGCAGATTTACGTATAGAAATGTATACTCAAGAGTTTTCAAGTAAGTATATACTAACGAATTATATAGAAAACTAGTTGTACTCGCGACGTCGTTCGCGTAGCGTGTGATTGTTGTATAAAAATTTCTCCCCCCAACCCCGTTAAAGGAATGGAAGAGAAATTTGTATACACCAGATGTTAAGTTAAAAGAAGACAAATTTACATGTGAGAACCGCATTCAAATCGGATAAGTAGTTTTCATGTGATGCGCGCACAAACATACAGACAGACAGACAAAAAAGATCTAACCACATTTTTGGGTTCTATTTTGATGTAACAGCGACGTCGTTCTCGTGGCGTGTTGATTTTTGTATAAGAATTTTTTTCCTTGCCCCGTTAAAAGCGTGAGGGAGAAAGTTTTATACACCAGATGTTAAGTTGAAAGAGTTTTATTATATGTATAGATTAGCAAAAGTATCATTGAAGAAGCACGCCACTGGCAGATACTTTTCTGAAATTCTACATAATCATGGCACCGTATGTAGATAAGAAAAGCAGGATCACTCCCGCTAAAACTGGTTCCATGTTTCCGAAGTTCTCGGTCCACATTTCGGTCTGCATCTTTGTCGGTCACCAGCAGTATTGCCAACCTAAATCTTCTAAAATCGATAGATTGATACAAAAAAATAAGTAGAAATCCGTATATTTAAAAAAGCGTATATTTAATAATAAAGGTCAGTTTAAATGAAGTTATAAAAGTAAATTATAACGCTATATCAGTAGATTAGTTCCTGAATCGGTAGATCTACAGAAAAATCAGTAAAGTTGGCATCGCTAATCACCAGTACTCACAAAACTGCACAAAAAACGTCGCAAACCGTAGCGAAATGTGTTACAAAGAAATTCAAAGGCGGCGCGCAGAGTAATCCTACTATTCTTGTCTATGGCAAATATAAAATTATATAGTTAATACAAAAATTAAGTTCTCGATTTAATCTGCAATAAAAATAACCTCCCAACATGCCAAATATGTGTTTTAAGTCGCCAATCCATAAAAAACATTATCAGATTATTTTTACGATGGAATTTTTCGATGTAGCTTTCTATACTTAAAATTAAATTATAAAATAATACTCACATTTTTATATTGCAAATATATTTTAGAGTGCTTTTTAACGTATCTACCAAGTACAATAACGTTCCTATTTTAGTGTTTCAATATTATTATACGAACATGTGTATAGGATTAACCACTCATATAATAAGTATGTTAATCAATTTTGTATGCCAATGAACGTGGTTTATGTTACATTGAAGGATCTTTTGTTAGTTCAGTTTTTGTCGATGGAATTATGATATAATGTAGCGATTATTTTAGCTATGCTGTTAAATTTTAGTGTGGAATAAAGCTGCAGAAAGCTTTTGAGAAGAAAGCCACTTTAAAACTGCTAAATCGTATTTAGTTTTTACGTCTTTATTTTTATTAAAATTTTAAAAGTAGGTATTAAAAATAAAAATATATTTTTTTTATTTTCCGTTTAGTTTTAAATATTTCCTATACTATTCTTTTTAATTTTTGACAGTTAAATGATGTATATGCTATATTTTAGGTCAATTTTAATTTTTAAAGCTATGCTTTTTAGGGTTCCGTACCTAAAAGGTAAAAACGGGACCCTATTACTAAGCCACCGCTGTCTGTCTGTCCGTCTGTCTGTCTGTCCGTCACCCGGCTGAATATCATAAACCTTGATAGCTAGAAATCTGAAATTTTCACAAATTATGTATTTTTGTTACCGCTATAACAGCATATAATAAAAATATTAAGGGAGTATCCCCATGTAAAAATAAAGTAAATATTAAAGAGGGCTCCCATACAACACACAATTTTTTAGGTACTCGATCTTAATAAACAGGTCGAAAGTTAAATTTTTTCAAAAAAAGTAAGTATTTGGGAAATATAATTAGCGGGGAGTATTACTACATCGATATAGAACCCAAAAATGTGGTTAGATTTTGTTGTTCGTCTGTATGTTTGTGCGCGCATCACATGAAAACTACTGATCCGAATCGAATGCGGTTTTCTAAGATGTATTTGTCTTTTTAAACTTTTCAACATCTGCTGTATAAAAAAAACTAGTGTGGCAGTCAGTGGGACTGCTGGCAGAAGTTATACTTCTATGCACGCGCATGGATTCATAAATTTGTATGCGAATGATTTAGCAAAATCATTATATGATATTCGTGGTAAGCGACCCCAAAAACCTCCTAGTACCGTGTGCACACTCTTTTTGTATCGAATTTGCATAAAATTCCTGGAGACGAGGTCCGTCTTAAGCACCAGGTGTTTCGAACCCCATCGCCATTATTATAATCGTATTTAGCGACTCAAAAAACTACCGAGTACCAAGTGTGCACTGATTTCGTACAGAATTTACATAAAACCCCAGGAGAAGAGGTAAATATCCTAGACACCAAGTGCCGTGGAGACTTTTGGAATCGTGATATTCGTATTTAGCGACTCCAAAAACCCAGAGTATATAAGTTGAACCCATTTTCAGCAATACTTATCGAGTTGTAAGTTTTCTCTCTATTGTCTGTTCGGAATGTACTTTTCGAATGCAGAAATGCAATTTCCATTCTTACATTATAAAATATAGCGACAAATTTCCTGACTTTAACGAATCCAATGCAAAAAACGCATTCCGATCCATCTTACGTTAGGTACAAAATTCGGAGGTTTTGGTGCTTTATTTCCTCGACTATTCGTAAAAACTCTGTTTATGTAGCCAACAACCTCAAAAGCATAGAGCACAATATACTGCAACCATGTGACGGTACTTTAGACTTCAATACAATACTCATTACTGAATATTATTATTAATATTATATTAATATAAAATACTAAACTTAATATGTTAACTTACGTGACAGAATTATAAAATAATCTGTCAAATAATCATGTGGTCCGTCACTATGATATTCATACATTAGTTCAGACTGTTTTTTCTATATCTATCCCTTTTCAATGTACTGAATGTTGAAACGGTATTCAAAGGACTTATAGTAGTTATGACTAATAACATGTGGTAAATATTTCATCTTTGTTTTTACCGACCAATATACCTTATACCTTACTCACACCATTACATATGTAATGATTTTTCCCACTTAACTGTACACAAATCTTTTCCACCGAGTGCACGAATAGAAGTATAACTTCAAAAAAAAAATCCCCTAGTCTCAAAGAGATCCGTCTTGGTTTAAAATCACTGTCGCACGTCTCGGTCGCGAGTCTCAGTTGCGAGTCTCGGTTGCGAGTCTCGGTTATGAGTTTCGGTTGCGAGTCTCGGTTATGACTTTCGGTTAAGAGTCTCAGTTGTGAGCCTCGGTTGCGACTCTCGGTTGCTTGTCTCCGTCGCACACAGTCAAATGGCACTCTTAGGAAAAATTAAAAAAAAAATTGGTACAGCTACCTTTTTAATGAAATTTATCTTTTCGAGAACAGGTAAACGATAAATAAATCGAATTGTCGAAATATGTATTAAAGCATTAATAAATCAAATATTGCAATTTTTAAACAAAAATTAAACTTCTCTAGCATCAGATAATATTAAAATAATCTGACAAGCCGGCATCATGTCGATTTATGTATTTTGATCCAAATGCAATCCCAGCGTGTTTTGCGTTTGTTATTTTATTTTTTATTTACTAGTCGGGATTAAATTGTATAGCTTGAAATGAAAATAATGGAGTGATAAAAAATGACAAAAGTATTAAACGTTTAATAGTGGTGTATGCAAATATTGTGGCAATAGCTTTTTTAGTATATTAACAGAGTTAAAAAGCAATGGTCTGGCTATAAATTCAATGAGGTATCTATCTTTAATGTTTTTTTGGTGTTTCAAATAGTTCAAAATGCTAAATGAACGAAAAAAAAATTCACAAATAGATTTTATAGTTTTATTTTTTTATTTTTGTTAGACAAATGGGTACAATTATAATTTAGAAATGATAAAAATTGCCAAATCAGTAAAGAATTAATATAAAATTAATATTTATGCCGGTCTACTAATCATATTTTTATAATTCACGTTCACAAAGTTTCTATTTCGACACCAAAAACAGTATCGAAATAGATTCATTGTAACACTGTTTTTGGTAACTTTTTGTTTTACACAATTGGTTGCACTGCACTGATTATCAACGAAAGAGTTCAGGGAGTAAATCAAGAATTATGTTGTATTAACTACATTATCAGCGATATTGCGAAATTCAGAATATTTTATTCAAATTTGACAAACATTCAAATTTAAAATCATTAAAACTGTCAAGTGTCAAAAGTGTCAAGATCGCCAACATAAATAAATATTTTAAAAACTCTCATTTTATTTATTTTTTTATACTTTTACAAGTTCATTATAAAAAATAGTATGTAACACTCGAATTACAATGACGGTTTGTAGTACTCGTTCTTTGCGAAACTCACCGCTTCGCGGTTCGTTTCACGAACTGAACTCGTACTACGAAACCTGTCATTGTAACACTTGTATTACATTATACTATTCTTTACGAGTTTTAAAAAAATTTGTGTAACTATAAAAAGATACCCAGTCTCTCCCTTAATTTTTCGATATTTAATGTAAAAAGATTTTAGTGAAATTTTCTAAAAATATAGTCAACAGTACTGTCTTGGCATTGCTATTATTACTATTTTGGTGCCTTTTACAGTTTAAAAGATATACGAGGTGATCTAAGGAAGTTTAATAAATTTAATTTGGGTAGTGTGTAGGTTTTGGTGTTTTTATAAACTGTTTAACCTTTTTCTAATTTTATTTATTTTAATCAAAAGGTATCGGAGGAATTATATACTGTTTAGTTGTGTACTTACTATTTGATAAATTATACTTTACAGAAGATATACAAAGTAACCTGTAGGAGTATTATAAGTGTATTTGTTTAAAAAGATACCGTTGTATCTCCCTTAATTTTTTGATATTTCTTATTAAACGATTTTGTTGAAATTTTTTACAATTATAGTAAACAGTATGTTCTTTCCAAAGGTATCTTTAGTTTTATGTTGTGTTATACAGTTTAAAATATATACGACATGACCTAATGAAGTTTAAGAAATTTAATTTGGGTAGTGTGTAGGTTTTGGTGTTTTTATACACTGTTTAACTTTCGTCTAATCTATATATATAAAAGAAAGTGGTGTTAGTTACACCACTTATAACTCAAGAACGGCAGAACAGATTTGGCTGAAAATTGGTAGGGAGTTAGCTTAGAGCCAGGAGATGGACATAGGATACTGCTCATTGTTGCCACTCGCCACCAGGTGGCGCTGCAGAGTAGCAACTTCTGTCCTGTTCAACCGATTGTCATGAAAATTGGTATGTATATGTATTTTTTCACGGAGAAAACGAATATGCTATGTTCATTGATGCCACTCGCCACCAGGTGGCGCTGCAGAGTAGCAACTTCTGTCCTGTTCAACCGATTGTCATGAAAATCAGTAGGATGCTGTATTTTTAATGGTTAATATGAATGTGATATTCGTATTAATGAAAGTTACCACCAGATGGCGCTTCCATTAAACGAGCAACCACTACTCATTTGATTACTTTATATCACGCCACCGTAAGGTGGCGCAGTTAATATCACATATATTTAAACGAGCAATCCTTATCTACCTATATATATATAAAAAAGGATGTTTGTATGTATGAAATCGATAGACTCAGAAACTATTTGACCGATCAATATTAAAATTGGTATGTACATATATTTTTCCACGAAGAAACTTTATATGCTATGCCCATTGATGTAACTTGCTACCAGGCGGCGCTGTAAAGTATCGACTTTCGCCCCGTTCAACCGATTGTCATAAAAATCAGTATGATGATGTATTTTTAATGGGAAAGATGAATATGATATTCGTATTAATGGAAGTTACTAGCAGATGGCGCTTCCATTAAACGAGCAACCACTACTTATTTGATTACTTTATATCACGCCACCGTAAGGTGGCGCAGTTAATATCACTTATATTTAAACGAGAAATTCTTACTAAATTACCTAAGTATTGTTATGCATCTTATATATTTTACCGATAAACTACAAAATAAAACGAAAACAAAATGGTATAAACCTGATAACTAACGAAAAAATATGATGAAAACGATAAAATCAAAATAAATTTAAAAAAACGAAAAATTGAAGAATGACATAAATGATTTGCGGTACGAAGTCCGACGGGTCAGCTAGTTTTATATATTTTAAACAAAAGGAATTTTTATAGAATAGAATAGAATAGAATAGAATATATTTTCATTTTTCATTTACATGTAGATTACATTAAATGAACAAACACGTCAGTAAAAAAAACATACAAAACAATACACATAAAAAGACAAAAACAAGTAGGTACATAGTGTAGGAATATAAAATAAAATTAAAAAATTACTTAAGACTAAAAAACTACATAAAATATTCCTCTAGAGAGTAACATCCTTTAGACAGAAGCAACTTTTTGAGCTTAGCTCTGAAGATTTTAACATGTGCTGAAGTTTTAATATTTTCTGGCAATTTATTATAAAATCTACATCCATTATAAAAAAAATTTCTTTGGTACAAAGCTGTTTGGTGGTTATCAGGTTGAAGGAGATGTCTGAAGCGTGTGTTATAACTATGAGTATTGTTACTAAGAAGATCTAAATTATTGTAGACGTAACTGCAAGCTTCAAGAATATATATATTATATAAAGTTAAAATTCCCAGCGATTTAAAATGCTCTCGGCAGCTAGTTCTGGCATCGAGATTTTTTATAATTCGAACTGCAAACTTTTGTAAAATAAAAACTCTGTTAACATTTGAACTGTTTCCCCAATTTAAAATTCCATACTTAACACGGGAATGAAAGTTGGCATAATATAAACTTAAAAGAACATCTTCATTGCAGTGATTGCGCATAAATTTCAAACCGTAACAACTACTACGTAATTTTTTGCAGAGTTCATCAATCTGAACATCCCATTGTAGATGTTTATCAAAAGTAACACCTAATAACTTGACCGCATTACTGCATTCTACTTGTTCTCTTAGACCCTCAAAAATTACAGGTGGGTCTTGTCTTCTGTGCCCAAAAAGCATCATCAATGTTTTATCGTGATTTAATAGGAGATTATTCTTAACTGACCAATTACTTACCCGTTGATAAACTAGTTCTGTTGTTTCTATTATATCTGTAATATTATTTTCTGAAATAATTATATTCATATCATCTGCATAACAAACTATATTAACATTTCTTAGTTTTTCCAAGTAAAATATCAAATCATTGGCAAAGACATTAAATAGTATCGGTCCCAGAACTGACCCTTGAGGAACACCTTGTGTGATAGAGCAGGCCATACTTTGAACATTATTTATTTTTACATACTGATTTCTATTCTTCAGGTAAGTTTCAAAAAATTCCAGTGGTAGGCCTCTGATACCGTATCGTTCAAGTTTAACGCAAAGTAATTCATGATCTACCAGGTCAAAAGCACGAGAAAAATCAATAAATAAGCCTAAAGTAAATTTTCCTTTATCCAAGTTACTAATTACTATATTTTGAAAGTTACAAAGTGCTGTTTCTGTGCTTCTTTTTGTGCGGAATCCATGTTGACATTCAGAAAACAACTTATTCTTCTGGAAAAACAAGCAAAGTTTATTTTTGATATCCATTTCAATTAGTTTGGAAAAGGAACATAAAAGACTAATTGCCCTGTAATTTGAAAAATTATTGGGATCACCTTTTTTAAACAAAGGAAGTACTACTGCCAACTTTAAACAGTTAGGAAAACAACCAGTACTGTAAACAGAGTTTATTAAAAATGTGAGTGGTTTGCATAATGCGTCACAAGCTTTCTTAATCAAGTTGTTAGATATATAGTCAAAACCAGAAGAATGTGAAGATTTTAAACCTTGAATTAAAATTCTGACATCATCATTTGTTACTGGTGTAAGAAAAAAAGAATCATTGGTGAGACCAATGTTTTGATTAACAAAGTCTAAATCATGTTCTCGATTGGTAACAGAATCCTGTGTAAAAAGCTTATTAAATGTGGTCGCTATCTCAAGATCAGTTAGAGGAACTCCTTCATTCAAAATAACAATATTTTTATCATTCTTATACTTACCTTTTATATTATTAATAACATTCCACATGGCTTTTGATTTATTCTCTGCATTTGAAATAATATTATCATAAAATCGCTTTTTATTTACAAGTAAGGCATTACAATATTGTTTTTGCACTCCAATGCTAATCTGTTTATAAGCACAGTTTAATTTAGCTAAATCTGAAAACATAATCATTCTTTCTTTAAGATGTTTGATTTCATCTGTAATCCAACTATTGCTTTTATTTTTTGTTTTTGAAGAGATTTCGCGAAAAGGAAATGATATCTCAAAATAATCTAAGATGATTTTTAAAAAGTTGTCCCAGCCACAGTTAGAATCATGTTCATTGTAAATGTTGACCCATGACTCATGTTCTAAAAAAGTCCTAAAACGCGTTATATTATATTCAGAGAAAACTCTACGTAAACTACGATTTATGGAATCTTTCTGAACTCTAGAAATTTTTAAACGAAAATGTTGAGCATAATGATCGGATAGATAGAGATTTTGTACATTAGCTTGCATGTTATTGTATATATCAGAACTAACTATAAAATTATCAAGACAAGTGCTGGAAGTTGCAGTTACTCTAGTAGGTGAATAAATTGTTACTTTCAAATCATAGCAACCCAAGAGATCCTCCAGCAACGCACGACTGCTACTTTGTACCAAGAAATCAACATTAAAATCGCCTCCTATAATAATTGTTCTATAATATCCAGTAATATTATCCAACAAAATCGGTGTGAATATAAGTTTAGTTTAGTTAGTTTATTTACGGAAATCTCCATTATAAGTAAGAACACATTATGAAATACAAGATACAAAAATACAAAAATATAGCAATAAAATTTACAAATATATAAAATAACAGTATAAAAACAATATAATGTAAAGAGGAACTATTAAATAAGTTTATGTAAGATACTTTTAAATTTGTAAAGTGAAAGACCATATGGATCAATATCATGATTATTAATGAATTGAGCAGCTTTAATTAAAGGATTATTGCATAAGTAATTAGTTTTATAAGTTGGTATATTATATAAAGTTTTCAGTCTTGTTGACTTTTTAGGAATATTTTTCAATTTTAGACAGGATATTTGGACAATCTATTAATCCATTTACAATTTTGTAGAATAGTACTAAATTGGAATAAGTTCTGCGCGAATCCAGCGAAATTAAGTTTATTTGACTTTTAATTAATTGATAATCATATCTAAAATTTATTCTTGGGATCATTAATTTATATCCAGCAAATCTTAAAAACGTATTCTGAATCTTTTCTAATTGGTATACGTTTTTGTATGTATATGGTGACCAAATCATACAATTATACTCAAGAATAGAACGTACAAGAGAAATGAAAACGGTTTTTGTAGTGTTAATATTAAAGTTATTACAATTCCTTAAAACAAATCCTAACGTTTTAGTTGCCTTAATGGTTATGGAATTAATATGATTATCAAACGACAATTTACTATCTAAAACGATTCCTAAATCTTTTATTGATTCGGTTTTTATCAAATTGGTATTATTGAAACAATATTGATATTTGATTGGAGTAAGTTTTCTATGAAAAGTTATTTGAAAGGATTTATTAAAATTCAATTCAAGTAAATTAGTAACGCACCAATCACAAAATTTGTTTAAAACATCTTGAAGAGTAAAACAATCCAATTGCGACTTAACAGTTTTAAAAATTTTAATATCATCTGCATACATTAAATATTTACAATTAATTAAAACCGATTTAACATCATTAATAAAAAGATTAAAGAGTAGTGGTGCAATGTGCGTACCTTGCGGCACACCAGAAGTAACCGGAATTGGATTCGAAACAAATTGACCAATTTTAACAAACTGAGTTCGTCCACTTAAAAAACTATCTAACCAAATCAACAAGTTATTGTGAAAACCCAAGGCACTAAGTTTAGCGAGTAAAATTTGATGATTAACTCGATCGAAAGCTTTTGAGAAATCTGCATAAATTGAATCAATTTGATGTTTGTTTTCAAATGCTTCTAAGATTTCTAGCTGATACGTTAACAGGTTGGTTGTAGTTGATTTGTTTTTGCAGAATCCAAATTGATTTTCGTCGAATAAAGGTTTGCACATCCATTGTAATTTATCGGTTATAATATTATCTAGTAACTTTGGGATTGTCGATTGCTGACAAACTCCGCGATAGCAGTTAATATCTTTTTTATCTCCAGATTTAAATATTGGAACAACATAGCTTTGTTTCCATATTAGTGGCATTACACCATGCTGAATGGATTTATTAAAAAGGATGTGCAAGGGCTTAGACAACGTAAAAATGCAGTTTTTTAATAAGCTATTAGGAATTAGATCTGGTCCAGATTTATTATTAGATGGTAAAGTCTCAATTTTGGCAATATAAGATGAGCTATATGCTGTTTAGTAGTGTACTTAGTTTTTTGATATATTATAATTTACAGAAGATATACGAGGTCATCTCTAGGAATATTATAAGAGTATTTGTTTAGAAAGGTATTCTTAATTTTTCGATATTTACATTCATCTCTCCGCACTGACCTTATTTTGATTTGATTAAATAAAACGCTTCCTACAGTATTTCCACTTTCCGAAAGAGTCCTGGAAGATTTTTTGAACTAAATTTCTAAAAATGCAAAAAAAACAAAACAAACAGATAAAGAGTTAGTTATTATAAGTACCAGTGCCATTAAGTAATAAAATCGCAATATTTAAAAACTGCCTCTATCAAATTTCTGTAAATGAATGCAAACTCTATCCTCATAAAAATCTGTTAACGAGCAAAAAACCACTTAAAATTCGAGTTCCGTAACTTAAACTCAATCCAAAGTTATTAACTTTGACGAAACTAAGACCCGGTCCAAAGTCGTTGCTTCCGGTCATTAAAAAACGGAAGGTACCGTCATTTCAATTTGTCGCTTTCGGTGACAGTTGGCCCGCGTCAATACGAAACAATAGAAAATGTCGCGAAGCAGTAAAGTGTGTAAACCCACGGGAGCATCTCGTTCTCGTGCTACGACCAAGAGAAGACGAATAATGGCGGCCATTTGTTTCGGAAAAGGGAATTAACTACTTTAATTAGTTTGAGACACGTTAAATTTACGTATACGCCGGCTGTCATTTGGGGTAAAATTGCCGATTGCCGCCGCCAATAACAATCCCAGACCGTTTTAACCTTTGATAATTTATATTTTTCGTTTTCGGAGCTGCAAAGGAAACCTCCTTTGTAAGTTCGGAATTTATATACGTCCGCGCTGCTGCTTGCCGCCTGCCAAGATTTGTAGAGGGAATAAGGAGATTTTCTGGTATTTTTAAGAGTTTATATACGATCTACAAATAAGATCCTGAATAGGAAATACGTAACAAATTTAGTTGCCTCCCAACAAATAAAATATAAGAATATGGAATTTAATTAAATATAAAAATAACATATGATAATACAGATAAAATCGGATTAATAAAATTAGAAAAATAAAAAAAGGGTTGAAAATCAAAACATTTAAGAAGCATAAAAAAAATTAAAAGGACAGGAACAACTAGAAAAAGATAACATTAAAAAATGGAAAAAAAAAACATAAAAAAGTAATAGAATAAAAAAAGATTAAAAAATAAAAAAAAATAAAGACACAAAATGGAAAAAGGAAAAAATCGAAAATACGAAAAAAAAATTAAAAAACTTAAAATGTAAAAAAATCGAAATATAAAACAAGTTATAAGTGTAACAAAGTCAAAAAAAAAACAAAACAAAAATGAGAAGAAATAAAAAAACGGAAATTACAAAATGAAAAATTAACAAAAATGAGGAAAAAAAGATAAAATAAGGAAAAACCGACAAAACAAACTAAAAATAAAGAAAAATAATGCTAAACTTGCAACAAAAAATTTATTGAATTGATAGAAATAAAAAAATCAAAAAATGAAATAAAAATAAAAGAGATTGGACAGTGAGACAAAAAAAATCGAAAATACGGAAAAAGTAGCAAAATTTAAAAAAAACAAAAAAGGTTAAAAAAAACGAAAAAAAATTGGTACAAGGACCTATAGGTAAGAGAAAGTCAAAAAGACAAAACAAAAACAAAATATTAACATAAATAACAAAAATTGAAAAAAAAACGAAAATTAAAAAATTAAAAAAATTGGTACAAAGACCTATAAGACAAAGTCAAAAAGAAAAAACAAAAACAAAATATTAACATATATAAGAAAAAATTGACAAAAAAACAAACGAAAATTAAAAATAAAAAAGAAATGCTTAACTTGGACCAAAAAGTTAATAGAATTGATAGAATTAAAAAAAAAATTAAAGAAATAAGACAGTTAGACAAAAAAATTGACAATGGAAAAAATCGAAAATACGGAAAAAAGCAAAAATTAAAAATAGAAACGAAAAATGTAAATAAATAAATAAAAAGTTTTTAATAAACCGGAAAAAATTAGTACAAACAACTATAAGTAAGACAAAACCTATTTAATAAATATGTCTTTTGAACACGGCTGTTTTGCATCTAATTTAAAGATTGGAAAAATTATTCCAAGTTTTAAAAAGAAAGATCCAACATCAATAGAAAACTACAGACCAGTCACTGTTCCTTGCGTTTTTTCTAAAATTTTTGAATACGCATTTATTGATCGACTAGTTTCGTATTTAAGAAAATTTAATATTATTACAGAAAATCAACACGGGTTTCATCAAAATAAATCCACTAATACTGCAATGATCTCATTTTACAATCAAATCATAGAATATTTTGAAACGGGCGAGTGTCCTGTTGGTATTTTTTGTGATCTCAGCAGGGCATTCGACTGTGTCAATCATGACACCTTATTATCAATTTTGCAAAATTATGGAATACGTGGCGTGGCACTTGACTGGATATCATCTTTTCTCAATGATCGGAAACAATACGTTTCACTAACTAATAGAGAAGGTAATTCTGTAAGAACTATTAACTCCGAATTTATAAACGTTAATATGGGTGTCCCTCAAGGATCCATATTGGGTCCTATTTTATTTATATTGTATATCAATAATATAAATGGATACCTGAATCATCCAGCGTATGTCGCATATGCAGATGATATTTCTGTTCTAGTTTCAGATAAAAACTCTGAAGAATTGGCTTCGAAAAGTGTTACACTTATTAAACATATTTCTAACTATTTTAATAACCTCGATTTATTTTTTAACGCTACCAAAACAAATTTGGTCAGATTTGTCACAGCAGGGACAGTCCAGGACTTGCCTATTAATCACGACGACAATATTATTGCTACATATGAGCCTGTTCGCTTCTTGGGAATTTATATAGATGAAAAGCTAGATTGGAAATCTCACTGCAATCATCTGATTTCTAAAATTAATTCGTTAAAATTTCTTTTCATTAATCTTCGATCAGTATTGGAAGTTCATCAACTTGTGATGGTTTACTTTGCCCAGGTCGATTCTCGGCTTAGGTATGGTTTGTCTTTATGGGGACATTCAACCAATGCACCCCAAGTTTTCATTGCCCAGAAGAAAATTATAAGATGTATTGCAAAAATATCTCAGAGAGACTCATGTAAGCAATACTTTAAGGAATATAGTATTCTACCTCTTCCATCGTTATTAATTTTTGAAATGTGTGTGTATATATACAAAAATAAAAAAATATTTATTCCTGTGGAAAATGTACATAGCTACAATGTGCAGAATTTCATATTCCATTTTGCCGCTTAAAAGTCAGTTCAAATGCTCCCAAATTTCTAGGCCTAAAGTTATTTAATAGATTGCCAAATGTTATCAAAGAAGCATCTAATATCGATATTTTCAAAAGAATGTTAAAGACATTTTTATTAGATCATTGTTTTTATTCACTGAGTGAATTTTTGGAATATTTTTAAGTGTGTTGTATCAATGTGTTTTTGCATGTAAGTCTTAATCTTAGTTTTAAACAAATTTTTTGTAAATGACGAATCCCACACAGTTGTACTGTCTAATGGAAAATAAAGAATATTATTATTATTATTATTATAAAACCAAAAAGAAAACACGAAAACTATATTAAAAAGAATTAAAAAAAAGAAACGAAAAATCGGAAAAATGGCAATAAATAAAAAATAAACAAAAATGAGGAAAACACAAACGGGAAAATACGGTAAAATAACAAAAAACCAAAAAAAGATACCAACGAAAAGTTTAAAATAAAGAAAGAAATGCTAAATTTGGAACAAAAAATTGATAGAATTAAAAAAATCAAAAAATGAAAAAAAAGGAAAAAATGGGACAGTAAGACAAAAAATAATTAATGGAAAAAATTGAAAAAATCGAAAATTAAAATAAAAGACACTTAAAATGTAAAAAACAAAAAAAAATAAAAAAAATAAAAAAAATGGAAAAAATTGGTGAAAAGAACTGTAAATAAGACAAAGTCAAAAAGAAACACAAAAACAAAAAAAAATTAACAAAATTAAGAAGAATTAAAAAAAAAAAAATAGAGACAAATAAAAAAATTAACAAAAATGAGTAAAAAACGAGAAAATAAGATAAAACAGGAAAAAACAATAAAAAACTAAAGAAAATTAAAAAAAATGATAATTAGGCGATCCGACCAGGAAGTTCGCTGGTTTAGCTTATCCTATTTATTAATAAGTAGTTAATTATCCCCATAAAATGTTTACAAATGAAACTTGATCGTCATAACTTTAAAAGATGCAGTTTTATCCGTGATGATGTTTTTTTAACTTGGCAATACTTTTGCTCATGTGGCGAAAAATGTGGGTTCACATATTTCAAAAATCGAACATATTTTAATAATGTTACGAGCCGGTCCGGACCTGTCGCAAAGAAAGTAGTGCCAGACAGACGCTGTACTGAGAATCTTCGAATATTCTAGTGGCTTTTGGAACATTCGGAAGATTCGAGATTGTTATATGTTCTGGATGTGATTGTAAAGATGCTTCTAGAAGGCGGAGAATAATAATAGTAATTGCAATGGTAATGCGATAGACTGCGATTGTGAAATAAGTGCGAATTGTTATTTTAGAAAGACGTAGTAATTGTGACATTATCAAAGTTGTGTAGATTATTTTAAGAAATTGTTATTTATTTGTGTTTATTAATAAATTGTTAAGTTTGTCTGCTGTTTATCACTTATCCCGAATCCACGAAGGAAAAATATAACAATAATTTTAGCAAAACATAGTTTTAGAAAACATAAACATGAAACATAAAGTAGGTATACATCACGATATTATGAATATTTGCTGTTTAACATATTTTGTAAATTGTTCTCTTGCGGGATACGTGAAGCAAACAAAAATAGAAGGAAATTTAGCCATCCGGTCGGTTATACAAGGATAAATTCTGTTTAAAAATACAGGCGGTTAGGTAGGCGGTGTCGGGTATATAACAAAACAAGAAAAAACGTCCGCTAAAAAATTCAGTCGGGAGGGGGACGTGAGCCGCTCGGCCGTAATTTGTTTTTTCGTTGTGATTCTTCACTGGAAAAAAGACATTCTTTTCCATCAGCCTTGATATACATCAGACGTACCCTCTCTGCATTATTTAGTAACACAGAGGAACTTTCACCCCTAAAAGTGCGAAACATTCCCCGTAATGGTCTGCCCTACACACAAATTTGTACCAAGTTTTACAATTACGAGAGAAACTTTTGTAGTTAGTGTTGAACGGGCTCTTTATTAACGTTGTACAAGAAACAACTCGTTTTAGACAACGGGCTTTTAATGGCAAGATTTTTGTTTCACCTTTTTTCAACTAAGGCGGTTATTTTTCGTCTATGCAAACAAGTCTAATGCGTTTCTGTAAACCTAAAGTTGACAGGAAGTTTCTTAATAAATTTTACACGCTACCGCTTTAACCTTAGTACATCATTAAGGACGATTTAGTTGCTAAACTTTTTATATAGATACTGGGTGTTAAAATATACACTTTAAAAAATTCTTTAGGTGATAAATAAATAGTTTTTTTTTTAATTTCAATAACGTCTGATTTTCTGACTTAATATGTAATACGTAATATGATTCTCGGAAACGACTCCAACAATTTTCTTCAAATTTAGTATTCACAGAGTTTCGAGGACTATAATTCGATCTAGGTTTCATTTTATGAGTAATATTAGGCAATGAAAAACTTCTACAAATAACTAAAAAATATTACTCTTATCTAACATATTTAAACGAGCAATATCATTTAATGGGATAAGGATTAACACAGAGCTATGGATAATATAGTTTGATTATTGTCGGCAATTTTATCAATTTTTAAAATGTTTCAGGATCTCATTGAAAACACCACGTTTCGAGCCAGTCACAATGTTGTACAGAAAGTTTTTATCTTTCTTGTTTCTCCAATGTTGCATTCGAAGCATTTTTTGGTCATCCATGAGCTTGTACGGAACAAATCGTGAAGACATGCCCAAATTCCAGGTCAAAATGCGATGATCGAATCTTTGGAGATATTTGCATGTATCTCAATGAAGATGTTGGCTCATTTTTAATAAACAGGCGCACTTTTTCGACATTTCTCACGTAATCACAAATTTCGGCCTGCCAACATGTCAATCATCTTCCAGCAACTCTCTTCCCTCTTTGAACCGTGTAAACCACGAAATAAACAATCATCACCACAAACTAATTTCAAGAACCGATTCGTTTCGGTAAATTTTTACCAAATTTAAAACAGAATTTAATATTCGGTGCCCATTTTTCGACCGATGTTAAAAAGGTACTCTCACTTTGAGCGCGATAACTCAGCTTGAAATGGTTCGATCGCGCTACTAGTATAGAATATTTCTTAAAATTCCTATTTACTTTGAGACAGACCTCGTATATTGATATGGAACACTCCCCTGAGACACTTTTTAATGAATAATAATCTCCGGGTTGAGGATTCAGCACTTAAGGAAATCTGTTGCTATTAGATTTTTTTCCTATTCCTTTTCCTCTTCTTTTTGTTTGATATCTATTATGGTGATCTTCCTCTTCTGGTGTCATATTTACATTTTTAATGATATTTTAGAATTTAAAATTCGTCATCTTTCAAAAAAATTAATAATCAAACTCCTCTTCATCATCTTAGCAACCGATCTTCTTGAGGGCGACTCACACACCCGGAGAATCACTCACGGAGTGCGTCTCTAAGAAAAATTTTCAATATAATATATTTGCCTTATATTGTGTATCCTGTTGGAGATTCCAACAGCGTAAAACGCTACTAAGATAAGTTTATAGAATAGATATGCGTAAAACCATATCTTTTCCAACTTCGTTTAATACTTCTAAAGCCCTAGTAATACTTAAATTAATTTGGTAGCAGATATTACGTTCCCATAAAAATTTAATTCTCGTTTCAATATAACTGCCTTACCCCGTAGCTGTTTATATCAATTTCACCGACCGAGTGAAACGTATTTCTCTGGTTTCATCCTATAATTTTAATTTCGCTGCTTAAGGACAACTTGGAGAGGAGGTAAACAGGATCTGTATTACACTTAACAGACTTCAAAGAAGTTGTGTACAAATAGAACATATAATACTGGTATATACATCTATGTCAACAATAATCAAAACTGATATTGAAATTGCAGAAATTGCAGGTATTTTTGCTCTGCTTAACTCGGTGTAATATAAATTCTTAGACTACTGAATTTATAGAAAATTTCAATTTTGTCGTATTGTGTTCTCAGAGAACTAATTATCTTCAATGTTGCTATTCTTGTTCAGAGGTTTTTAATGCTAATCTGCTTTTCTTCTTTTTCAAAAAACAAATTAATTCGTTTTAAGTAAAAAGAGATTTGTTTATTTTGAATTTACATAATTTATGGTGTGGAATTAATATAAAAACTATTTTAAATTATAAGAAATGTAAATTTTTACAGTAATTTAACCTATAACTGAAATATGCTGATTATTTTTAAATTAATATATAAAATCTGAGTATCAAAAACGATTCCAACGATTTTCAAAGAAATTAGTATTCAGGGAAGTTAGGGATAAAAATCGATCTAACTTATTTTTTAATTTTAGTAACAGTCGTTTTAGACTAGTTTTTAGGCAATGAACAATTACTACATTCAACTCAAGTCACTTTAGAGATGTTAAAAATCATTTCAGGAGAACCTGCATGAAAATGATCAGGTTTCTATTCATTCTAAACGTGCAAGAAAGACAATAAAACAATAAAGTTTCTAAAAAATTCAGAAATTCTGTATAAAAAAATCGTGTTAGTCTTACACCAGCCTCTTATATTTCTCAGCCAGGTATGCTACTTTCTTCCTGGACTGCGACGTCGCATTATTTTCTCTTGCAAAGTATGTTTGGGATATTTTTATGTATGTATGAGCAAGTTAGGGGTAACAGATACACCTGCGACCTATAAGATCTATTATGTCCCCATTTTTCTTGCTATATTTCTGATGATTTCTCAGACTTACAGCAGCTATTCTAGTCCTATCTTCCTGAGAAATTTTAGGATATCATTGGGTTTCAAGTTAGGTAGTTCTTTCTTTTCTATTTCGTATGATCCTAGGTATTTGACCCTAGAAGTACTTAATGCGATACATACTGAGAGTATGTGTATTGAGGTTTCATCCTCTGCCTCACAGAATCTGCAGTTTGCTTCATCTAGTTTCTTTATGTGTCCTTTTAATCAGCAGTAATCCTTAGTTTTTCTAAGATTGAACTACTGCTGATTCGACAGGATGGTTCTGGTCGCAGGTATGGGGTTTCAGCTCCTTCTTTTGCCAGCTTGTCTGCTGTTTCGTTTCCTTCTATTCCTTTGTGTCCTGGAACCCATATTTTTTCCTAGTTAGTTGAATTTGCCTAGGTATTCCTTGACCATCTTTGAACTGTATCTGAGTTCAGAGCATTAAATTCTATACATCCTTCGATGGCACGAATTTCAGCTTGAAAGATGCTTGGGTACGCACCCAGGCTTTCTGAGTATTTGGTTCTAGGTCCAAAAACCCTTGCTCCTGTTTCTTTATCTGTCTTGGAGCCATCCGAAGAATGTAATATTGACTTCCTCTAAGAATATGGCAAAAGTAGGAAATGTTTCTTTCTTTAACGATGTTCAGTAGTTCTCGTTCGCAGCCTGCAGTTCTCAAAACTTCTTTAATCGTGGTAGGGATATGCGGTCCATGGCACGCGTAAAAGTCTGCGAAGAATCAAAATCTCAAATGCTTCGATGCGGTTCAGGGTTCTAACCTTGAGAGACCATGTCTCAACGCTGTTAAGTAAAATGGGTCATATGTAGCATTTAATAACGCGCAATCTAAGTGTAAGTGGGAGACTGTAAGTTTAACTTAGGACTTAGGACTTAATCGAAAATTAAAAGATCTACTCAATGACTTGAGATGTCTTGAAGGCGTAATGATTTTACTGTCTCGCTATTTCCGCCAGTAATTTCAAGATCGAACCTATGGCGCTATGTGAAGAAACTTCGGCTAATAACAAACATGAGAGCTGCATTATTTAATAATTAATAATAATTTTAGCGGCTAATAATAATAATATATAGATGACCTAAATAGAATGTAACAAATGAAGATGAATCCACCAACTAACTACTTGAATTTTTAAACTCCTTGGATGTGCTGGGCTTACCACCGCTTAATTTACGCCTAAAGGTTGCCTCCATAGAACTTCAACCAACCTAGGCGTTTGGTGGTAAGTAAATTGATGAAAAATTTGATTTACGCGACGATACTCAAAGGAAAATGTGATGTTGAGGAAGTTCTCATTCCGAGGGTTTCGATGATCCCAACAAGATGAATTGAAAAGACTTCAATTTCTGATTCGTCTTGCATTCGCCATGACCATTAACAAATCATAAGGCCAATCTTTGAAAATTTGTGATTTGAATTTAAAAAATCCATGTTTTTCCTATGATTAATTATATGTGGCATGTTCACTGGTCGGAAGATCAACTGCGTTGTTTGTTCTTGCGCCTGATAATAAAACAAAAATGTGTATCGTGAGGTGCTTAACTGTAAGTGCCACCTTTTAAAGAATCATTAAAATACTTGAATTTTCACAGATTGTGTAGAGTAACAGAAAATAACAAGAAAATGTTTATTCCAGAAAGTTTATAAAGATTTATTCTTTTTTCAATAACAATTCGATCTGTGCCTTTAACGATTTATTAAGCGTAAGTGTAAAATTTTACATATTTACCTACACTTGTGGATGTAATTAATCGAAATTTACCATCCACCACCTAGTTTTCATATAAAATGAAAATACATTAATAATTAATTTCAAAATTATCAATACTAGATAATTGCGTAGGATTTTAACAATAATCAGTAATTGGCAATGAAATAACCTTTTTACGCCACTTTCCATTCTGTGATGGTCTGAATAAATTGTAACTATTACGATAATAATTCAGTTTTACAACATTAATTTGTAATGAAGTTTTATTCGACGATGGCCGGTAATTTTCGTCGGCATTGCAGGAAATTTACGATTTACATTGGTAATAAAGTGTTTTAATTGTCAGTTATTTTAACGCACTCCGCACACGTATCGATGATATAATGAGTGAACGTTGCTGATATATCGCAACCAATATTCTACCCCCAATAAAGTCCCATAGAAGCTGTTCCAACAGGAGTTGATATATGCGCTGTACCAAATTATGGTTAAAGTAATATACATACATAATTTTGCTATTTTTGTATTTATATGGTTATTTTATAAACAAAAAACAAAAATTATAAAAAATACTTAACAGTTGTGGGGCTAACCGACAGAATCGATTCCTTATATGTAAAAATAAGTTAAAAAAGTCATATTAATAATTTTTGTTTTTTAATATAATTAAATATTAATTTTTCGAAATTTCTAAATAATTTTTTCCATTTTTAAATTGTTTTATGATTTTTTCATTTTTCAAGGTATTTTCCAAATTTCCAATATTTTTCTGACAATTAAGTGGTCTTGTTTTCTTAAAGTCCAGCATGACCACCAGAACCTCCCATAAGAAGCATTGCTTTACAAATTAAAACCTTTTAACTCTAAATCTATATATCCTTATGTATTTGTTCCATTATACAGGTACCTACTTATATGTTATAAGCAGCCGGACGTGCGATAAACGTATGCGTGCGTGTATTTCTCTTATGGCGGTGGTGACGGGGGGTAAGGACTTTTTTGTGACCTTTCTATGATCCAACTTTTTTCATGTTATATACGAAATTTTTTTTGCTACGTTAACAGTTATTGTGTTTCTTTAAGTAAAGTTATCCTATTTCAATGCAGCTTTTTTTCCTTTTTTAAACAACTACCAATTCTTCCATTTTTAATTTTTAGTAGATTTGCGAATCTATATTAAAAAAACATTGCTTTATATGTACTAAAGACAGCGCAATGCAGAATGCAACGATGTCACCTGTACAACGTATGAGTATCTAATTTTAAAGTTTCCTCTTTGTTTCTAATTGAAACAAAACTTTTTTATGGTTCAGAACCAAAAGAAGTAAAGAAACCTTCGATAGATTTGGACTTGAAAACAGTTGCCAGATTTATATTTTCATTAAAATGTTTTAATTTGATCTTCTGGGATAAGCAGGGAGAAAGTTTACATATGAAGTCTGGCCTCTAAAAAACAGCTAAAAAAGCATTCCAGCATATATCATTGACAACACAGTGTATGCTTCGGAAGGATAGACAGACATTTGTTGGGTTGGCTATTAGCCTAAACCACTCTGACTTTTACAGATTTCTTGTATTAGAGCAGAATTAGAGCACCTTATCGAGCCCTGCCCTCTTAATGAGGCTTAACAGCCTTGTTAGTGGCCTCCCCACGTAACTTGGAGCAGAAGGTTTCTCCTCTCCCAATACTAGATACCTCGTCCTTACATCGCTTTCACAAGACATGAAATGCGGTTTCCTCCTCTTCTTGTTAGTATCGACAGCTGACTTCATCTGCCAAGTTTATCTGACTCTGTCCTGAACCGACAATTTTCTGTCAAGAGACAATTTTTCTGATATTGTTTCGCCTTTGTGATATCAGCTCTGCAGCAAATTTCGCAGAGTCTTCTTTTATGAAGCTTATCGCTTGCCCGGTGATTTTTTTCCACTACTCCTACGTCTTTCTAGCCCCCTTTTCTCCATGGCAGCTTTTATGAACGTGTCAGCAAACCCTCTGAATGGTTTCAGGCCAATCATTGGGACACTAGCTTCCGCTGCTGTAAGTGTCCTGGTACCCATGCAAGTGTCAGAGAATTCCAACACCTGCTGTGAGCTTATTTGTGAAGAGACTAGCACCTCTAGAGCTGGTTTGCAGTCCGAGTTTATGACTACAGTTTTACTAGTTATACCCTGACTTATGATCTCCATTACACATTGATGTATGGCCATTACTTAAGCCTGAAACACTGTAGAATAATTGGACTTGTATCCTGTGTCCGACCCTTTACCTTTCTCAGTCTTTGAGCCGTAGGTATACCTGATTGACTTCCCTTGAATTGGGGGGCTATTCTTTTATGAATTACGTTCCAGTAATTCGACTCGAAAGTTTTTTGCAAAGTTAGACCTGGTGACTATCTTATCCTGAGGCATACTCATTATTTAATCCGCCTTAACCCTATCATGTCTATGCTTTTCACCTCAATAAGGTTATGTGAGCCTGGTTTTTAGAAGCCTGTAAGCTATCCTCGCTCTGTATATGTATGTTTCGGAAGTAATATTTGACGTGTTCGACTGTTAACCATAGACATACTAATAAATAGACTGGGCAAGGTATATCGACCGGTCTGTATATATATTATAATCAAACGTCAAATATCATTTCGAGTTGTTTAGCTATCCTTGTCGAACAAACACGTAGGATGTTTTGTAGTAAATCAGAGTTTGAACATTATATTTTTAACTTATCGATTCACCCATCAGCCCACATACCTATTCTTAATACGTCTATGCTTTTAACAGTAATCCTGTAACAATATTTGAAAAAAGTATTACCCAAAGTATCAAAATTAGTTGATAAGATTAATGTCTTAGGCATTTAATTGTTATATAAAAATATAAAACTTTCTCATCGACTGTAAATTTTTTATATACAATTAAAACGTAATAGTATATTACGTATCAAGAGTGGTAAGTAGGACATTACGTACGAGTGGAAAAGTTACGCAAGAAGCCGCGTAGCGGCAGGTGCGTAAATACACGAGTACGTAATACCTCTTACCACTCGAGTTACGTACTATGCTTTATTTACGACTCAATATTTTAATTTTAATTCCAAATATTTTACATCTCTAAAAAAATATATGACGTACGTACTGTACTGTTATCTACTCCTTGACAGTAAATGTCATTTATACTCATTGTCACCAGGCAGGGTAAGTAAGCTATAACGCACAGTCGTGCGTAATGAAACGTCATTCCAACATGACATTTCATTACGCACAACTGCGCGTTATAGCTTACTTACCCTGCATGGTGACAATGAGTATAAATGACATTTACTTTCAAAGGAGTAGATAAACGTTATTTACGCTTTATTGACAATTGAAACATTGGTCCTTGAACAGCAATAACAATTAAAGTTAACCACCTCTCTATTAACAGACGAACTAGTTACAGTGAGTTACAAAATTAGTGCTTTGTGTAATATACTAAATTCTGCTAGTTAGCATATCACAATCGTCCTACAGAGAATGCAGGTTTCTCTCAATTTCACTTTGGTGGTAATTTGTAGCTGGCAGTAATTTAATCTTTAAGTAAATAGTTTTAAGCTTTATATTTGACAAAATGCAGCGTTTTCCGGAGTTTTACAGTGTAATATATATGTTTTAATTACTTTCAGTCAGCAAAATAAATTGATCATAATTTTGTCGGGAAACTACAAATAGGTTATGAATAAGATATAAATTTCGTAATGAAAAATAGGAGATTTATTTTTAAATAGCAGGTGTATCTCAAGAATTAAATATTTCCAATCTGTTATTTAAATGGTTTAGGACATGTGCTCCTTTGAGTCAATAGAGCAGAGACGAGATTTCACGGTTCGTTTTGCTTAATTCCCGTCATTATAAAAATAATATGCCACACAAGCAGTTTTTAATGCGCGTAAAAACCAGCTCATCCCTTAACACACATGTTGGTTTTCAGATCTTCGCGTGTCGCAAAAATGAGCGTTTCTAAAAATGAACGAAATTATTCTAAAGAAACATGCAGTTAATGCACTTTGCTTTACGGTTGTTGTTTATCGTCCTTTCAAAAAGTTTCAGTTTCACTTTTGTGAAAATTTATATTAGCGGTTGAAACACAGGAGGACTTTAAATATACAACTGTACATCAAGAATATTTTATTTACAGGTTCAAAACAGAAAGATAAGAAAATAGAAGATTAATAATCCATGCACATCACATCACTTCACTTTGATCCGCTACATAAATTAAGCTGAAAGTATGTGACTAAATAAACCTCCTTAAAAGAAAAAAGAAACATTTGTAAATCTATGTTTATTTTTTGTAGCAAAGAAATTGAATTTATCGAATGGTTTAATAGAATGGTGTCTATAAAACAATTAATAAAATTGAAGATTAGAATATTGTAGCATTTTTTTTAAACATACATTAATTTCTTTCGAATAAATTCTTTTCTATACATAATAAAACGACCCAGTTTCTTGAAATTTTCCATAACTTCTTAACAATGCAATACCTAGAATGCCTACGTACGAAAAGACACATCTTCCTTATCACGTGCTTTTCTGGTGCAACTGTATAATTGACCAATCAGAGTCATTTCTCGCAGCGTCATCACCCCTGTAAGATTTGTGATAATTTCCGTCTTAAATCTACGATTTGGTCTGGCCAGAAAACAATAGTATTTTTTTTAGTTTTACCTGCTCTTTTAACTTATGTCATAGTTTGTGCTCCGAGTGTTACATTAAAGGGTTGTGGTAATTTTCCTGATGTGGTTATTATTACTTCCTTCAAATGTTTGTTAATTGTGACTAGTGATTATTCGAAATATATCTTTCCTCTTTACCTTTTATTTACGAAAGCTAGGGTTATAATACCTTTTTTTCGAATTATCTAAACACCACTTTGGAAGCCAACTGTAAGTTTTAATCTTTCTAACTACAAGCCCGACAAGTATCTCGTGAAATAAGGTAAAGATGCACCGTAACAAATTTGAAAGTGGGGGTATGGTGGTGTACACCAAAAACCATTTGTGTGGTAGACTTTATGCTGTAAGCATCTCTCTACATCTACACTGTTGCCTTGTTCCATTTACTTGTTCAGAACTTTATTAAAATTGTAAATAATGGTAATGTGTTATTTAATTCTAGCATGGAGTTTAAAAGAAAATTATCCAGACGTTAATAGTCAAAGTCGAGAAATAATTGCTAATGTGTTATCCTTTATGAAACGGGAAGCTAAAGAAGGTGTCAATACATCATCATCACATAAAAGAGCGAGTGGAAACAGCGACAGGTGTTTCCGAAACTATGAAAATCATTCCCTTATCATTTATTTTTAACTAATTTCTTTAAATATCATACTTAAAAATAGCCAATATTACTGTGATGATCAACATATTGACAACCCTGTAAAAGTTTTAAATTCTGGTGAAATCTTATCAAGCCTTAATGTTCAGTTAAATTCCATCCTAGTCTGACCGAATACTTTCTTTCTCTGCGCACTGGAAGCTCCGCCTTGTCACTTGTACCTATTTCTAGTCATTAAGAAAATAATGAAAATGCCACTTTCGCTCTACATCTAAGAAAGAAGTACCTATTTATTTTTTTTTTGGCAATTTTGGATTTTTTATATTTTATACAAAGAACTACATTGTTTTTACCAGTGTACTTACTGAAGCAGTGCCGTCTCTATCTTTACAATACCTGTAAATAATTGTCTTTACTTTCTGTATTTTTAATTATAATTTTAAAATAGGTACTCATTTAATAGGAAAATATATTAGGTGAAACCAACAAAGCTTTAAATGTTTTTTCTGGGTTTCTTATCTTTGCCATCCATCAGATAAAAAAATCAGTGGCGCTCATTTTAATTTTTTTCTACTTACATTAAATATATTGACGCCTGAACACATCCCAATTTTTATTTAGTTCGAACGAATCCACGACTCTTAAACACTTAAAAAAAAGTCATTGTGTGAGCTTATGAAAAACATCGAATCTAACAACTCGTTAAAAAACCAACAAGTAGTGATACTGAAGAAATACATTCACATGATGTACCTATCTTCAGTTATGCAGATTCAACATAGATTTAAAGAACTGTTTAAGAACCATTAAAATATGGGATCTTAAGAAACTTTGTTTGAATTCAATGCTTAATGAAATATAACAGGTATAACATACTAAGAATTTCTATTAGTTAAACCGAATACTTAAGTGCTTAAAACAAAAGCAAATAAAGCACAGTACAAATTATTTTTTAATTATTTAATGCGATCTTCAAACTGCAAAGTTGAAATTACAACTCTGTGTACGCTACTTTTATCAAAAAAAAAAAAAAAAAAAATTCGTTGTTCGCGTGCACGTCAACTCATCGTGAAGTGTGATTGATACCCCAGTACATGTTCTAACTGCCTCGTCTTTTGTATCCTTATTGCCCTATTTCTCATCTCTGGCTTTTCACCCGGCAGGACAACAGTTATAAAAGTCTTAGTAGTGGAGCAAAAGAGTGTATTTTCTATTTTTCTATTTGCGCAGTTTCGTATTCGTTTGGAATTTAGAATAGCCTCGAGCAGGATTTCCTGTTCTGTCCTTTGAAATTGAATATTTTCCTACGGGAAATGACAAGAACTTTTGAGGAAATTTTGATAAAAGCGATCGTGTTGTGTGTGTATGCAGAATTTCAAAACAAGCTAAAAGGTGCATTTGTTATAACTGTTTAATAATAAAAAATAATTTTGTATACATTTCTAGCTGCACTAGCGATATTATTTCATTTTTTTCTTCTTTTTTAAAGTTTTCTCTTATTTTGATTTTTCAAATCTTTTGTTTTTTATTTTCTTTTTCCAGTTTATTTTTTTTATTTTTTAGCTTTATTTTATTTTTTCAGTTTATTTTTTCTTTTTTCTTTTCTTTAATTTTTTTACTCATTTTTCCATTTATTATTTAATATGTCCTTTTTTAAAAAGTAAAAGATTTTATTGGGTCAATTTATATGCATGAGTTAACGAATCCAGAATATCGGGTATTTATATTAATTTATCTCTAAAACGAATGTAATCAGTTAAATATTATAACATTTTCAGTGTCAAATTTGCATAATTTCGTGATCAGTATTATTGAAAATAAATTTGAAACGAACTAGTTGTTTAGGACATTAATTAGTTTATAAATTTTTAGGTAGGTTAAGTTGGTCATTTTGCAAAACTATAAATCCCGCACTGACCAAATCAACTATTCAGCCTTCCAATCCATTCAGTTCACCACGTTTTGGGATTGGTAATTTGTGTTTATTTGTGCGATTTGTTGCAATAATTGACGAATAAACAATGGAAACTCCCCGAGGGTGTACGATTTACATTACGAACGTATGAAACAATAACACGTGATTTAGCTGCTTCAGGCAATGCTAATCCCTTATTTAATTTATGCTTCATACCATCCGACGCATATAATGGTCAATAAATATTATTCTGAAATAACCGAATACAACAACATGTAAAAAAATTGCTGAATAGCCAGTACCGACGAGGCTGTTTTCAGCTTTTTGCTTTTTTGCTAAAACCTGAAACAGTTTATAATATTGACATATCGCTCCGGGTTGAATATGTATATGATGCGGTTTTTCTATATAGGAAAAGCTCACAGCTATATTACCAAATGCATAGTATCATTTTCAGTTTATATTTTTTATAAATACTAGCTTTTACCCGCGACTTTGCGTCAAAATTGATGAGAATATTGCCTGATATTATGGCCATCGCATATAATATTATAATAAAGTTACCTATCTTATATTAAACTATTATTTTAATCAAGGACTCGAATATCAAATTTTATATTTCTGCATTAAACACAGAAAAATTCATTCGTACATTCGATACGTTCAATAATAGCACCAATCGGGTTGTCCTGGGTCCCGCACTTCATATCTTCGCGTTCTCCACGCGTCACGTTCAGCTGGCGCACTCCCATTCTAAGCTGAACCCTATTTAATATGATTTATACTATGGATCTGAGCATATCTTGTGTGACTGACATAAATTGATCTAACTTCTGTATTTGTTAAACGATTTAATTACAAAAAACTGATTAAAATGAAAGAAAAAACTAAATGTTAAGAGAAGCTCATCACAATATATTATTGGAAACTGAATCCAAATCGGTTAAGTCGTTTTTAAGATCAGCTTTAACAAACAGACAGATAGACAGACATACATACAGACATAGACATACAGTGGTCTCAAACAGTATAGTGATTTAGTGACCAAATTCTTAAATTTATAATGAAATGCAACTAAGAGCTTTACCAATAATTGGATTACAATATCTTTTTTTTATTTTTCTAAATTTTTAATTTGTTTTTTCACATATCAGTGTTTTAAAATCTTTAATATATGTTTATTTCTTATGGTATGGCAGGCCTGAATGTATATGATTTGCACGAAAATGACCTTTGAGCTTATGAAACACTAAGAAGTCTTCGGCCGGCCATCACGCTCACGAGACGATGTAACAAACATATCGATAATATGTTACATATACGGGTGCCATAATGTTGATTTTATATACATAATCTTATATAGTTGGCAAACATAAAATTATTTCAATTTATTACACCTACTTAGTCACGAACGTAATAACAAAGTCAATGAAAGAAGTAAGAAAGTACCATTGAATTTATACAGATGCATTAAATACACGAGTTTCAGAAAATCGTTAAGGTTATCTCAGATGGACCAAAATCCTTTTTAATAACATGAGGATTCTATATACCAAATTTCATGATGCAGTATTTTCTCAGTTCAAGTGTTATAGTGCACACTAAAAGGAAGGAAATATATATTATATACAGGAGTTTCGGAAAATCATTAAAATTTTACCGTTAAGGTTATCTGATCCGGACAAAAATCAATAGCGTTTTTCTTTATAAGATAAGAATTTTATATTCCAAATTTCATGATTCTCTGATCTTCGAAAGATATAGCGCACAAAAATTAAGGGATGTTTGGATTATATATACGTGTTTCTGGAAACTGTAAAAATTTTGCTGTAAAGGTTATGCGATCTGTGCCAAAATCAGAAGAATTTTTCCCCATGGCATAAGAATTTTATATACCAATTTTCATGACCCTGTGACCTACCGTTTAAGAGTTGTAGCGCACACGGACGGACAGACGGAAGGACGCACAAGCCGATCTAATAAAGTACCTCGATGGTACTTAAAAAGAGTTATATAGTTCTTTAGTTCCTTGTCTGCCTTTAATTTAATCCAATTTAAACAGTCAAAAGTTTTAACAACAATAAAAAATGCAGAAGCTTATTTTTAGAACCCTAAGGTAACTACTATGTTTAAACTTTATACTACTTTGCTTTAAAATATTTAACAAAGAAATTAAGTAAAAACAGATATACCAAAACAAAAACAAATGTTTTCAATCTATTCTTATTATTAATTCTATAAAATGTATCACTTTAATTGTGCTGAGAAGAATATTTGAAATTATAAAACACAACGAATTCCTTCGTTGTAATTAAATTGTTGTTGAAGCAATTAAGGATCTTATTTTTGCAGGAGCAATCTTCTGGTTTCCTGTGTTCCAAAGTTATTCTTACCATAAAACTTAGAACACGTTTTAACACCAAATCATCAATAAACCTGGAACCTAGACCCGAATTCAGTGTCGTTTCGGCAAGAGGGAACAATTAGTTAAACATAGATAAATCAGATATCTACAATCTGAATCAAATCTTCTAGTTAATATTATAAGTATAAGCACGTTTTTTTGTGTCGATTTAATATTATTTTTTTACGGTATTTTTATATATGCTGCTAAAATACCTGAATGACCGAGCTTTGCCTTAATCATAAGACATTTCAAATTCAAATTCAAATTCAAAAATTAGCTTTATTGTCCGCAACCATCATATGTAGGAAAATGATTTTGGGAGAAAAATAAAAAAAAAAACGAACTTTCCCAGACGTGGTACCCAGCTAGATCATTTTTTGCCTCCGTATGCACCTATGTTTTAAATTTCAACGAAATTGTTAGAGCCGTTTTCAAGAACCTATGGCAATACCTGCTGACAGTTACTCTTTTAATATTATAAGATAAGATATTATCTAAACTATTGATTTTTTTAAATTAAACAACCGATTTTGGTTTTACAACCTTTAAACGTAGTGGTGATTGCTATATGCTTTACTAAGGTCAAAAAATTTGTTAATCTTTAGTAAAAAGGGCTTTATTTAATTATTTTTTTACGGAGATAAGATAGTGTCTTATTTTTTATTTACATATTTGCTACCTTAGTTTTTAGGAGGCATAGTTATCTCTTTGTGTTCATTAATTTGTAAATATATTCACACAATTCACTACATATTTTGATTTTTTGAACTTATACTTCTATTTATGCACTGGATTTGTGTGGGGTTAAATGGCAATAATCATTACATATGTAATGGTGTGAGTAAGAGAGAGACAGAAACACATATAAGGTATCAGTACATTGAAAAGAGATAGATATACAAAAAACAATCTGAGCTAATGTTTTGGAATATCATAGTGACGTATTACATTGTGTTTTACAGATTACTTTATAATTCTGTTACGTAAGTAAACATATAAAGTTTAGTATTTTATAGTAATAATATTAATCATAATATTCAGTAATGAGTATTGTATGGTAGTCCATACTACCGTCACATGGTTGCATTATATTTTGCACTATAGGGTTTTGTAAACACTTTTTTTGTACATTGATCGTTTTACTGTTTAGTTTTCGTGTTTGAAGTAAGGACACACATCAACTGGTCTTATTTTTCTAAGTATTTATTTAATTGAATACAGTTAATTAAAAAAAATATATATATTTCTACTTGCCTGTGTTTGTAGTTATTAAGTTTTAACAGTGATGCCATTGATATATATTTAATGTCGCCGAGTGATGTTGATATAAATGTGAAAATTACATGCGCGAGTTGTAAACGATCTCTAAAAGGCGAATTAAAATGTACCAAATGTGAAAAACAGTATCATCCTGCTTGCCTAGTTCGTCTAAGAGGCGCAAAAGTGGTTGGTCAAAATTTAATCATATGTCCATCATGTGCTGAAACTGAAAATGATGGCGACCATGCGTCATAATATAAAATACAGTGCTATTTGTTTGGTCGAGCACTTTATTTTAACAGAAGAGGTTCAGCATCTAAGTGTCTTTGGTTATGACCCGAGCTCTTATTTTTGTCGTGTACAGAATAAACGTGGTGGAGCTATGATCTTGGCAAAACATGGTATGGAGGTAAATCCTTTAAAAATGATCGAAAACTTATCAGTTAAAGGACGAAACACCTGGTACTTAAGACGGACCTCGTCTCCAGGAATTGTTATGCAAATTTGATACAAAATCAGTGTGTACTCGGTACTAAGAGGTTTTTGAGGTCACTGAACACGAATATCATATAATGATTTTGCTAAATCATTTGCATAAAAATTTATGAATCCGGGCGTGTGCATAGAAGTATAGCTTCTGCCGGCAGTCCCACTGACTGCCACACCTTTTTTTTTAAATTAAAAAAAAGAGTGTGCGTGTAACCATTACGCGCGATTGAAGTAAAACTTGTTGACGTACGTATCGGAAAATCAATATTTAATTACAATTCAATCAGATTTATTGCCTATATACCTTACAAAAAATGAGATGTTATATTTATATTAGAAATAGGAATTTGAAAATTATCATTATTTTTTATATATGAAATAATAGGTTTATGAAAACTAAAATGTGAAACATAGATTTTACTCTCTAAATAACATTAATGTATTTGAAACCGTTTGAAAATTTTGAAAATTTAAGCTCCTCCCATAGCTGAAATCACACCGTTACTTCCATCAGAATCTTCCGTTAGAATCTAACGTTAGAGTTACCCCTAGTCGCGCCTAAAGAAGTTTTGCTTTAATAATAGGTAAACACTATTAAAAATATACACATATTACGTTTAGAATGTGTGATTTTGTAGCTGTATCTACCTTATTGTAATACAACACAACAAAAGAGCCTTCGATAGTTAGATAACCATTTCATTTTGTAGCATTTTATAGCATATTCCATAAAATTTAAAATCCTGAGTTGAGTTTGTTTTCTTCAGTCCTACGAAGGATCTGTTATTGCTGGTAAAAGATCAGCCATCCTGACTAGTGATTTTATGGCCTTTATGGCTACCTAACCAAACCTAAAATAAGTATAAGCAAGTGTTAAAACATGTCGAATATTATTATTTTATGAACAAAAACGTGCAACATGCTTCTTTACTATCGTAATATGTATGTATGTATATAAACTTACTTAATCAAATCATAATAAATGTCGCTGTCTCGTCTTTTTTCATTTTTCTTCAAATCTTTCTGGCGCTTATAATATGCCTTTTGACGTTCACAATTTCTTTTTCTTTTTAGCTCTTAGCTCTTTAAACCTATAAAACGAAAATAGCTAGGTATAAATAATAGGTATAAATAATTAGGCATAAATAGTGTAATTACACACCAAAAATAAAATGTATGCATACAGAGTAGGTACTCACTGTTTTCATTCAATATTTTTTCATCACTTTCTTCATTAATAAATCCACTTTGTTTATTCATATTTAATACAAACACTTTATACACAAATTTAAATTATTTACGCAATGTATTTTGGTTGACAAGATAACAAGCTGTCAATTCATACAATTACAGATTTAATTTCATTTAATATAGTAGGCAGAATCGCATGAGCGCAGCCAGGATTATTTTCAGGGAGGTGCATCTGCATCTACACACTATTATGATCTAATATATATAGAATGTAGAATGATTTGGACAACAACCGCGATGCCTTTAGTTTTTATTCAAACAATAATTTAATAAAAAAATTAAAAAAATATATAATTTTCTGGTAAATTCAGGTATTTTCTTTCATAGCAGGGGGGTGCAAGCGCACCCTCTTGCACCCTGCTGCCGGCGCCCATGAAAAATCGTGTCAGGTATTTTGTAATTAGGTTTTGTTTCCGGTTTCTGTTATTAGAATGACGTCACGTCCGTTAGAATAACTTTTTTACTCCTAGTGTCGCTAAAGAAGTTTTACTTCAAAAACAGATTTTGGTTTCAGTATCTTTAAATGTATTGGTAATTGTCAAATTCTTTACTAAGGTAAGTAAACTTGTTAATCTTTCGTAAAAACGGCTTTATTTTATTATCTTTTCTAGTAAGATAAGATAGTGTCTTATTTGTAATTTACATATTTGCTACCTTACGGGAACCTCTATGTACATACAGCACATTAGTAATTTCATTTAGTAAATAAACCAAATAAAATAACATGTAAATTATACAGATCTTGTTCCAAGCAATACGATTGCCGACGCCTTTGGTTCCTCTGCCATTTATTAACTAATTAATCCCAAGGATTCTCTTCCTGCAATCCCGCGAACAATTGTTCCTGTTATTACGAAATTTCCAGGTACAATTGCCCGGAATTTATGGCCAATTACAATTTAATTTGTACCATGAAAATTGTTACATCCCGTTCCTAGTGCTGAATGGTGGAGATCTCAAATATCAATGACCTGGCCAAATGCTGAGCTATACGAAATTTTACGGCTTTGCAAGGGTAAGCCACCATCTTTTAAATGCAGATTTAGCGACCAAACTTGCTTTTACAACCTTTCCACGGTCACTAAATAAGTTTACAGAAATTTAATGGATGAATTTAGTAAGAGCACTTAAAATGAATTGTCTTTAGAATTATTTCAGAATTAAATAAATAATAACATAAGTTGATAGCACCATTCAATGAAAATTTTATAACGCCTTTTCATTTACCTGTTACAAAAATTTAATTTAAATACGAAACACAAATATAAATTTAGTTTGTATGAAATATATTAATCTGAATATTATGGAATCTGAAGCTATATAAATTTTGTATGTTTATTCATATATGTATAACTGGAAACAACAATCTTAAAGGAAGCTATTTACAGGGTCCAGCACTCGAAGTGTAACCAATTAAAAGGTCATAAATTCAGTTTGGTCAATTACTCTCATTTAATTTAAAGTACAAAATGTGTAAAAATAATACAAAATTCAGAATCGATTCACTTTTGCTCAATATGGCCACCTTTTGCCTTGACTATTGCCTTGAGACGGTCTAAAAACGGATCGCAAGCTGCCTGAATGTGACTTGCAGGTATTTTGGCCCATTTGCGGACAATGGCTTTCTTCAGCGCCTCGAGGTGTATCTTTTAGTTCGGACCTTGTTCTCCAAAATGGCCCAAAGAGAATAATCCATTGGATTTGCGTCTGGTAAATTCGAGAGCCATTGTGTCGACTTTATGAAGTTTGGAACGTTGTTTTTCAGCCATTCTTGGTTCACTCTAGCTTTGTGAGACGGTGCCTGTTGAAACGTCCATGCCCTGCCACCGAAATATTCGTGTGCCCACTGCTTCAAAACAACCTCCAGAATACTTAGCCGATAATATTCTGTATTTACCTTGACGCCAGGCTCGATGAAAACGATTGGATAGTGCCCATCTGCGGTTACAGCGGCCCAAACCATTATCTGTGGCGGGTGCTGCCTCCTGGTGGCCAATCGATGACTCAAAATCTTGTATGAACGATAGGTCAAGTAAACCCTATCGTTTTAAGGGTTTACGAATTGCTTAATTGGAAAAATGTCAGAAAACACAATGTTCGGAAATTGACCGCTTTCGGCCAAGCGAAGCAACTCCTTCGCTCTCTGAAGTCTAACTTGTTGCTGCTCCGGTGTGAGATAATCCGCCTTTTGGATCTTGTAAAGATGGACCCGGAGATCATTTTTCAGTATGCGGTGGATGCTGCGGTCGGATATTTTCAGTTCAAAAATGTCAAAAAGTTTATTCCTTCTACTTCTTTAAAATAGATGTCGCACTCTACTGTTGTATGTGAAGCGTTCAGATAATAAGGTTGGTATTATTCTTGTATTGTGTAAATATTTTTTTATACTTACAATCAGTAAGAAATATTTTGTCATTTAAATCATTTTAGCATTTTGATACTTAAATTATTTCATTATTAAGCACAGACCTAAACAGGTAAAGCAATCTTAAAATAACTTAATAAAAACGTACACCATAACCGATAGCCAAAAATGCAGCAGTGTCCTTAACAACATAATGGTTTAAGAATTTTAAGTAATACTCCTTATTAATGATATGTGCATATTCCTAGTGCACAACACTGTCATGTAAAATAAATACTCAACATTAACTTGATATGCGTTTTTAAGACCATTAATAAACGAAGTAGTTTTAATGACCACCTTTTTACCCTTTAAAAAACAGCTGAAATCCTTACCTTAATATTTTAACCGAATACACATTTATATAACATTATTGAATTACATTATAAAGCTTCTGATGCTATAACCACATCAATTAACTATATTTAATATTTCATCAAAGTGTTTCATATTAATAGTCTGAACTAAACCCAACGCTAGAAACTCTGACCACACTAAAGTTCTGACACCACGCTTTACACCGATTACGAAAAATTAATTACCCCAGGGTCAGAAATTCGGCCGGAAATTAATGAAATATTGATGTTCTGATCGTTATGGCATTGTTGGCAATAAACTTTTCTCTCGACTAATTCCAGAGATGTGAGTTCGAAATTGTTTCGATACGGTAGATTAGCTTCCAGATCCGAGCTTCAGCGCCAACTATGTGCTGAATGACTAATGTGATGTAGGGTTTAAGTTTCCAGAATGTTCTTTTATTTATATTCTATGTTTAGCTACGTATAAATATTCCAGAAGCATGTTGTTTTGTGAGCGAAATTAGAAATCACCGATACAGAGATCCAGTTTTCCACTATAATGCATAATATCCACCGAATTTAATCTTCAACATAATTTTCTTTAACAAGTAACACATCGTCCAGCGATTCTTTAAGATTTAAATACATTTCGTATAAGACGCTTTGTTAAACACACCAAAATCAGCCACAGTTTAGATTTTGATTTCATCATTTCCACTTTAACGAATAATATCCACCGATCTTAATCTTTAACATAGTTTTCTTCAAGATCGATACATCGTCCAGTGATACTTTAAGATTTAAATCCTTAGTGGTAAAACGCTTTGTCAAACCCTTCATAATAAGCCACAGTTTTAAATTTGATTTAGTCATTTTCACTTTAACACATCAGATCTATCCAATTTAATCTTCCAAATAATTTTCTTCAAGAGCGACTGATCGTCCAGCGATCCTTTAAGATTCAAAAACGTTTCGTGTAAGACGCTTTGTCAAATGTTCCAAAATAAGCCACATTTTCGAATTTGATTTTTTTTTCGTTTCTTATCTTTTTTTCAGTTTTTAACAACGCCTTTTTAGTTTTTTCAACATTTTGTTGGCTTTTAATCGTATTTTTGATTTTCCATCGATTCTAAATTTTTTTAGGTTTTTAACGTGTTTCGCTACTTAAAATATATTTAATTGTATTTTTTTAAGTTTTTAACCGTTTTTTAGAGGTTTCTTCTTATTTTAGATTTCTATCCAGTTTTGATTTTTCAGCGTTTTTAACATTTTCCTGTTTTTTTTTCCGTTTCTGTTTTTGTTTTTTCATCGTTTCATTCGAGTTTTAATGTTTTTTTCTGTTGTGATCGACTCTTTCTGGTTATGTTTAGTAATTATCGGCCCAGTCAGGGCCGGTTTTACCACGAATTAATTTACTCTCAATAAAATGAAAACATCCTATTTGGCTACAAACTGACTCTTATTTGATTGTAAATTCGATGGGATTTTGATTATTCGTTTCTATTAAGGGTTCATCCAAATTTATTCGAAGATGTCCTTCCAAATTATAAAAGTATAACCTTTGGGGATCCCAAATTTCGTCTCTTCTTTAGGAAATAGGAAGGAAAATCAACTCTAAACAGTCGACACCGATGCATATGAGTCAATATAAGGGCTTTCGAAGACTACCATTAATAAGATAAGAGAATAATATTAAATTTCAATATTTAAATGTGTTTAACTCTTTTTTGTAATAAATCATTTAAAACAGGAGTTTGAGTATAATTTGTTTGGTTTGTATTTTGTCGCCCTTAATTACATGTTTGGAGGAAACTGGTAAAACTCTTAAAAAGTAACCCACGACTTAGTGTGATAGTTGGGAAAATAACGCCCTTTAGGGCGTTTTAACGTTAAAAAGTTTTAGAAAAATGTATAATAGTTAACTTTTAGGTATTGTTTAAAAAAAATCGATAATATATAAAACTGATTGTTCAAAGTTATAAAATTCTTGCAGTGTACATAAAATTTAACTTATGTTTACATCAATAAAACAAATTTACTAAGTTGTGCATTTATTTTCTGAAGAAAACAACTTAAATCGATCAATTGAACAAGGTCGAAAAAAGTCGGTAAAGTATATTAGCAATAAACCCCTTTATGGTGCCGCAATACATTTTATTTTATAGTCGAATACCGAATTGTTTTCTTGAGCTAAGTTCACTCGCCAATGCCCATAAATTTGTTGTTGTGGCCAAATGCATTTGCTGTGACCGTCTTTTCTACAATGAAACCATAGAAATAATTGGAAAACCGCTATAAATTCTGATCGTCAACGATTAATAAAGAAATTGTAGGTTTTTCTGACAATAATGCGATCTTTAAGTGGATTTATGGTTTTGTTGATTATGTCTTAGTTCAATTTTAACTAATAAATCGTAAAAGTTAAAATAGTTTATTATCAGTTCACTAAGATGTTTTATAAAATTTATTGCAGCAGATACCTGAGTCAGTAAATCATCAATATTATAGAGTTTTTTTTACTGTTTATTATTGTTTTTTCTCTTTTTAAGTATTTCGGTTTTTAACAGTTTTTTTTTTTCGTCTTTGTTTCATGTTTTTAGTTTTTAATCGTTGTTGGATATTATTTTATTGTTTTTTATATTGTATTGTTTTTTTTGCTGTTTTAAACGTTTTTTTAGGTTTAATGTTGTTTTTCACTTTTAACCAACTTCAAGAAAAGGAGGTTTTTAGTTTGAACTGTATAAACGTATGGATGTTTGTGCGCGATTATCTTGCATTTGGCTCAACCGATTTGGTTGCGGTTTTCTGCTTAGTATTTTTCAGACATAAAAGAAGGTTTTGGTATTTTATCAGACTTCAAAAAATAAGAAGCTTCTGAGTTTGACCGCCATTACTAGTAAAAACCGCTTTTACTATTAAAAAATTGGTGACAGCAAATGCGCATTTACTAATTATTAGAATAAAACCTGTATAATTTTCAAAAACATATTGTTTTTGTAGATTTATATCTACTATTCAGCTGGTTCGCAGGTCACGACTTAGGGGAAAATTTCAATCCAGTTTTTCGTTTTGGGCCCCCCTGACCTCAAAAACACCTTCCGTTCAAAAGTTTATATATATATATATATATATATATATATATATATATATATATATATATATATATATATATTGTTATGGTATTCAATAGTTGGTCTTTATATGTAATATAAGTGTAATTAAGACTAACTAGATATTAGAATTGAATAATCAATTTATGCAAATTATCAAGGAATCATAAATAAAAAAAAATTTGGGTTGCGAGGTTTCTAGGGGGATAAAAAAAAAAATTATTGAGAGAATGTCATAGAATTTTGGAGAGTAAAGTCAGAGAAAAAGTTTAGGGAATTATATAGAATTTTAAAAATTTAAAAACCATTATAAAGTAAATATAATAATAATAGAAATTGAAAATGAAGATAAATACTGAATGTTAATGAATATAAATATAAAAATTATAAAAGAAGATTAATGTATGAATAGAATGTTATAATAACTATATGGTAGAGGTAAATATGGAATAAAATGGATATATATAGAGAAGATTAATTGGATATTTGCATAGATTGGATTTTCAAAATAAAATAAGCATAGTTTATAAAGATAAGTATTTCTGGTATAATTTGTTATCAGCTGGTAATAGAGGTATATTAGAAATAGTTATTCGGGGATTTTAGGAAAAGAGGGCAAAATTTCATTTAAAATTAATTAGTGTTAAGTTTATGACAGGATAAATGATGAATGTTATATTGTTTTTTTTTTTAAATGTTGTAAAGAATTAATATATTTATATATTAAATGATGTTAAAATTGAAAAAAAAAAAAAAAAAAAAAAAAAAAAAAAAAAAAAAAAAAAAAAAATTATTGATAGAATGTCAGAGAATTTTGGAGAGTAAAGTCAGAGAAAAAGTTTAGGGAATTATATAGAATTTTAAAAATTTAAAAACCATTATAAAGTAAATATAATAATAATAGAAATTGAAAATGAAGATAAATACTGAATGTTAATGAATATAAATATAAAAATTATAAAAGAAGATTAATGTATGAATAGAATGTTATAATAACTATATGGTAGAGGTAAATATGGAATAAAATGGATATATATAGAGAAGATTAATTGGATATTTGCATAGATTGGATTTTCAAAATAAAATAAGCATAGTTTATAAAGATAAGTATTTCTGGTATAATTTGTTATCAGCTGGTAATAGAGGTATATTAGAAATAGTTATTCGGGGATTTTAGGAAAAGAGGGCAAAATTTCATTTAAAATTAATTAGTGTTAAGTTTATGACAGGATAAATGATGAATGTTATATTGTTTTTTTTTTTTAAATGTTGTAAAGAATTAATATATTTATATATTAAATGATGTTAAAATTGAGATGGACTTTTTAGTTTAATATTATCGAAGAACCCAACCTTGAAGAGTCACAAGAATACAATTATATGAGTATAGAGATCATAACAATTATGGCGCCCAACGTGGGGCGTGAATAAAACAAGAATCCAGTTTAAAATAGAACAGTATATTGAAATTGAGAGGGTGATATAGACAATTGAAGTGATTAGAAAATTAGAACAGTGAAGAATTGAAATAAAACATAAATACATTATAATAGAAATAAGAGGATTAGGTGAGAGTTTTAAGTATATTTATATTTATATATAAAGACCATAAAATTTTGAAAATTTTAAAACTAAATACAAATCGAATAAATATAATAAAGTAATATAATAAGTTAACATTATAAATTAAATAAATATATAAAATAATTAAAAGATTTGAATAAAATGAATACAAGACAAAATAGAAGAAATAGAAGGAGAGAAGATGGAATACAGGAATCTAATGAAAATATGCATGAAACAGAAAGTAATGATGGATCGTCGGAAGGAGAAGAAAAAACAATGTTTCAAGTGGTACAAGCTGATGTGATAGGAGATGCGACTAGTTCAAAACCACATCAAGAAACAGAGATGGAGAAAATGTTTAAATTTTTGGAAAATAAATTTGATGAAAATAATAGAAAAATGGATTCTATGAAAAAAGAAATAAGAGAAGATATAAAAAAAGAAATAAAAGATATGAACAAGAATATGGAAACATTTAAAGATGAAATGAAAAATATTATTAAAGAAGAAAATATCAAAATACAAAAAGAAGTCGATCAATTGAAAGATGGAATTAAGGCGATGGAGGAAATGGGTAATATACACCAGGAGAAGATTAATAATATAGAAAAAAATGTGAAGGAGCAGAAAAATGAAAATAAGAAAGAAAATGAAAGAATACTACAAACTATGGAAAGGACATGTGTAATGGATAATGCAACGTATTTTCAAGGACAGAATTTAGAAAAATTTTTAAAAAGGAAAGGAATCAAAAAGAATTGTATTAGTATAAGACATCCTGCAGCAAATCCTGCAGAAAGATATATTAAAGAAGTGATAAAATTTTTACGAATAAGTTTAAATGGAAAGAAACATAAAGAATGGGAAAATTATATTAATAAAGTAGAAATGTATATCAATGATATTCCAAATGTAATAACAGAAGAAACACCAACATATTTAATGTTAGGTCAAAAACCAAAACGAAATTGGGAAGAAGAAGAAGAAAGAAAAAAATATGATGAAATTATAGAAAAAGTAAGAAAAAGGTTAATGGATGCGTGGGAAAAATATTATAAAAAAATTAAGAAAAAAGTGAAATATCCTGTAAGGTTTAAGAAAGGAGATTTGGTAATAATAAAAGCATATATAAGTGGAAATTTAAAGAAAAATGAATCAGGGAAATTAAAAGCTATATTTGAAGGACCATATAGAATAGTAAATGAGGAAGGTGTTAATAGTTATATTGTTGAAGATCCGATAACAAGAAATGTTAGAGGAGTATTTAATATTGAAAGCCTATATAGGTATTTTGAAGAAACTTAGAGTATTCAGAATTTGTGTTAATATGTTAATTGTTATATACTTTAAATTTTAAATTATTAAAATTTTTTTCTAAAATTTATAAAATTTTAAATTTGGGAAATTGTTATGGTATTCAATAGTTGGTCTTTATATGTAATATAAGTGTAATTAAGACTAACTAGATATTAGAATTGAATAATCAATTTATGCAAATTATCAAGGAATCATAAATAAAAAAAAATTTGGGTTGCGAGGTTTCTAGGGGGATAAAAAAAAAATTATTGAGAGAATGTCATAGAATTTTGGAGAGTAAAGTCAGAGAAAAAGTTTAGGGAATTATATAGAATTTTAAAAATTTAAAAACCATTATAAAGTAAATATAATAATAATAGAAATTGAAAATGAAGATAAATACTGAATGTTAATGAATATAAATATAAAAATTATAAAAGAAGATTAATGTATGAATAGAATGTTATAATAACTATATGGTAGAGGTAAATATGGAATAAAATGGATATATATAGAGAAGATTAATTGGATATTTGCATAGATTGGATTTTCAAAATAAAATAAGCATAGTTTATAAAGATAAGTATTTCTGGTATAATTTGTTATCAGCTGGTAATAGAGGTATATTAGAAATAGTTATTCGGGGATTTTAGGAAAAGAGGGCAAAATTTCATTTAAAATTAATTAGTGTTAAGTTTATGACAGGATAAATGATGAATGTTATATTGTTTTTTTTTTTAAATGTTGTAAAGAATTAATATATTTATATATTAAATGATGTTAAAATTGAAATGGACTTTTTAGTTTAATATTATCGAAGAACCCAACCTTGAAGAGTCACAAGAATACAATTATATGAGTATAGAGATCATAACAATATATATATATATGAACAGTAGTGGTGTTCCGGGTTTCAATCCGTTGGTTGTTTGTGTCTTCACGACGTTTCGCCAACATCTCAGCTGGCATTTTCAAGTGATGCTTCCTTTGCGGCAAAGGAAGCATCACTTGAAAATGCCAGCTGAGATGTTGGCGAAACGTCGTGAAGACACAAACAACCAACGGATTGAAACCCGGAACACCACTACTGTTCATTCTACCATCCGTGAAACACTACATCATAACATATATATATATATATATATATATATATATATATATAAAACGAACAGAGCGTTTTGTGACAGTCTAAAAATGTCCAAAGATGATACATAAAGTATCTAATGCCATAATGTCAATAGTAATAATTTCAGTTTTGAACTGAAATGGTGTCGGTTAGAAATTTCTAACACTTTAAAAGACACCTTGGATGCTGCCATATAAATAGATATAAATATCATTCAACCTATATCAGGGCAAAACCAAACTACAGACACGTGTTTCGCTCTTGTTTGAGCTCGTCAGTGTAGTACAGGCTATGTCTCTCTAGTCACTAATCAAGAGACATCCCTGCTATAAATTGAACGATATCTATAGATGTCAATTGCGAAACTGATAAACAGTCGCAAGTGGTTCCATCTTCACTCCAAAAATGGTACTTCAGTGGTAGCTTTGCATCTTGTATATAACCTTAGGCAAGGTAAAATGATAAAACGAACAGAGCGTTTTGTGACAGTCTAAAAATGTCCAAAGATGATACATAAAGTATCTAATGCCATATATATATTGTTATGATTTGATTGGATAAAATATTTTCTGTATTTGATAATAGGTAACTGTCTTTATATAGGTGTTTAAAAATTTTATTTCAGAAAATGTAGAAAGTTGTTTATTTTTGTTTTATATTTTGTTTTAAGAGGTTACCTAGGGACGAGGGGATAAATAGGGATTATTATGAATTTTGAAATTGAAGAGAGAGTTGTAATTTGAATGTTGATAAATATTTATAATTGAAGTTAAAATTTTAAAATAAAACTGTTTTAAATAAAGTGAATATTATTTTGGAAGTAGAAGCACGACCCTATAGCCGGAAGCAAATCAGAAATCATAATAAATTTATCACCAAATATGAGGAGCACCATTGATTCCATAACAAATTGACGCCCAACGTGAGCCGATAATAGGAGAACATTGGAAAGAAACTGAATAACAACAAGAAGCTGCCGATAGAGGAAAGTCAGGATAGTCAAGTGCACCTCAAGCAGAATTGAAATTGAAAATTATTAGAAAATTGTAATCTGGGGTAAGATTTTTAAATCCTTATATAGAGACAGTTTTTAGTTTGTTGTTTATATTTGAAATAGGGGGGATACATAATTTTGAGAGACATATTTTATAAAAATTGAAAATTTTTGACAGTGTCAATAAGACATATAAAATTTAAATTGATATACAGGGTGAATTAATATTATACTATATTATAAATCTAATTAATATTAAAATTTAAATTATTATAATAATAAATTGAATAATAAATAATAACAAGGAGATAATCAAAAAGATAAAGACATACATATTATGAAAACAGCGATAAAACTAATGATGGAAATGTTAAAAGATATGAGCAAGAATATAAACAAATATTATGAAGAAATAAACAAGAATATGGATTCTATGAAAAAAAAATAAAAAAAAATTTTGAAGAAATTAAAGCAAATATGAACAAAAATACTGAAGCAATAATTTTAAATATGGATGCAATGAAAAAGGAAATAAAAGAAGACATGAACAAAAATAATGAAGAATTAAAAGATGAGACGAAGAAGCAGATGGAAATAAACAAAGAAAAATTGGAAGAAACAAAGAAAGATATGAGAACTGAAATAATAGCAAGAAAAACAGAAGTAGAGGAGTTACAAGAAGTTAAAATTAAAACAATTATTAACAAGGAGTATAAAGATGAAATAAAAGAAATCAATATTAATACAAATAAAAAATTGAATGAATTAAAAAAAATATAAAACAGGATACAATAAAGAAAATAAATGAGATGGAAAAAACAGAAAAAGAAATAAATGTAATACAAGAAAATGAAATTATAAAATTAAAATTAAATAATGAATATGACGATGATAAGAAGAATTATAAAGATAAATATTATAAAAATGAAGAAGCAAAATATGAAAATAAAATATATGAAGATGATAGAAATAAATATAAAAATAGATATTATTATGATAATAATAATAATAAAATATAAAACTAAATTTAATTACAATAAGGAGAATAAGAAGAAACCTTATGAAGATGGTGATATAAATTATTTTGAAATATGTGAGGAAATTAGAACATTAAAAAAGATTTGGAAGGATATAATTTATAAAAAAAAGAAAAAAAGAAGTTAATTAAAAGCAAATAGGATTGAGATAAAATTAAAAGTAAGATTAAAATTCAAAATAAAGCGGAAAATAAGTAATGGGGAAATATTAGAAAAAGGGGGAAGAAATTGATTAAATAAAATAAAGTAAAATTATTAAAAAGGGGTAGAAATCAAAAGTAATTGTAATTTAAAGGTAGAATAGTAAGGGATGATCTGATAGAAAGTAAATATAGAATAAATTTAAAATTATAAAATGTGTCTTAAAAGAAAATTTTATTTTCAAATTTAGGGATATTTTGTTATGATTTGATTGGATAAAATATTTTTTGTATTTGATAATAGGTAACTGTCTTTATATAGGTGTTTAAAAATTTTATTTCAGAAAGTGTAGAGAGTTGTTTATTTTTGTTTTATATTTTGTTTTAAGAGGTTACCTAGGGACGAGGGGGATAAATAGGGATTATTATGAATTTTGAAATTGAAGAGAGAGTTGTAATTTGAATGTTGATAAATATTTATAATTGAAGTTAAAATTTTAAAATAAAACTGTTTTAAATAAAGTGAATATTATTTTGGAAGTAGAAGCACGACCCTATAGCCGGAAGCATATCAGAAATCATAATAAATTTATCACCAAATATGAGGAGCACCATTGATTCCATAACAATATATATATATATATATATATATATATGAACAGTAGTGGTGTTCCGGGTTTCAATCCGTTGGTTGTTTGTGTCTTCACGACGTTTCGCATTTCTTAACGGATCGAAATGAAATTTGGTACAAAAATCAATCGTCCAAAAATCTCGGTCGAGTTTGTTAATGGGCCAAATCGGTCCGGCCGTTTGGTCGTGACATCAAATCAAAATAGAAAAAAATTCGTAACTTTTTTACTTCACCCTGTACAAAAAAAAAGTTAGGGGGCTTTTTTGTTTGTCTTAAAGAGACCTACAACTTTTATCTGAAACATTTTTTTTTTGAAACGTATACTTTTAATATTTTCAATTGATATAAATCTACTGATGCGCCTGGCTTACCAAGGGCCATTTTTTTAGTTTTTTGTTCTAAATTTTTCAGTCTATATTATTTTATCGGCTTAAATTGTTTTTTTTTTTGGTTTTTACTTTTTTCTGACTTTAGCCGCCCGTTTTGTGGTTTACAATTATTTTTCCTGGTTTTCCATTGTCTTGGTTTTTTAGATTTTTCTCTTTTTAACGTTTTTTCGCAGTTTTAAAGTATTTTCGGGTTTTCATTGATTTTTCGATTTTTAAATTATTTTTTCTTTTATTTATTGGTGTTTTAGTTTTTTTTTTTTGTTTTTTACCGTTTTCATATAATTTATTGCCTTCCTTTTTTTGGTATTCTTTAATTTTCCATTTTTATTGATTTGTAGATTTTTAAACCTTTGTTAGGTTTTAACTGTTTTATCATTTTTTCAGTCTAAATTGTTTTTTTTGTTCTGATCGTTTTTACAGTTTTTATTGTTAATTTTCTCTTTTGTTTTTACCTTTTGCCGGGCGTTCTACGTTTGCCAAAACCCCCTATTAAAAGCATCGGTTTACATATTATTCTATCAACTATTTACCAAACCCCTGTATTTTAATTTTTTTAGACATAATCTGCTTCAAATTTTCTTTAGGGTTAATGTTGATTAAAATTATTTTACCTTTCATTATGGTATAAGAATTTCTTGACATAACTGTAAGAATTACCCTCTATTCACACACCATACAATCACCCCTTTGATAAAAGTCCAGGCTATTCATCGTCATCTTATCACCGTTCGGTTACCGTATTCGCTCTTGTAAACTTGTGAAGGGGGCCTTATCGGCGCGCGGGTCCATTCACAAGAATCGGACAAATTTAATCAAGTGTATGTAACAAATGCTCGACGTTAGATTTAAAGGACATTCATTTTCATAAATCAGGCCACCTAAACCGATGCACATGGGGGAAGTTGTGTGTGAACACACAGGAAGTTACCGTGATATATTCGTCGAAGTTACCGAGTTACTTTTCGTAATGAATGTGCCGTTAATTTGATTAACAATCAACGAATCACACCTCGAGTCTCTGTAAATCTCGCTTTTTAGTTGTGGAAGTTTGTTTTTAATACATGTTAATGCCTAACTTCGAGTAAATTAAGCGTAAAAACTAAGATTTTAGTTGTTCAAATTTTTTACACAATTATAAAGTTGGTTATAATATTTTATGTGTATGTCCATTAATTTAAATTTCTTGAAATTATTGAAGTTATACTTGTTTTGGCAGATTAGGATAAAATGATGAATCTAACTTTTTAAAATACACGAGCACATCGTCACGAGAAACCAATGTAATGAAAAACCGACACCATGAAATTAGTAGGTCAACTTTTTAGTTTTTTTTCATAAACTTTAAAAATTAATACGAAAACAAGAAAAATCGAGAACACAATTAAAAAACATACAAATAAAACAAAAGCAAACAGAATTTCTAATAAAACTCAAAGATTTCTACACTTGATGTACTGACTGGTATTTTTCGTAATAAACTAAAACTTCTTGTAGGAAATTTCAGTCCTTTGGCGAAATAAACAGCTATAAACAGCTATTTTAAATAGCTTGCTGTTTGGGGATGTCTGGCTCAAGTGTCGGAATACCTACTCATATTCATATCTATGTATTGTGATCGTAGATGTATATAAAATTAAATTTCTGTCTGGCCAACTAAAAGTGTATTTTTTTATGCTAAAGTGTTTAAATTAAAATGTTGGAACAATTTCCATTCTATACAAAAAACGTAATTTCGGTCGTCAAATATTCATGCATTTCAGACAGACTACTGAAACAAAGTGTTGTAATATGTCAGGATGTGAAAAATTCATACGACAAAATAATAACGGTCTGCGTTTCATTTATCATTTTTCTTACTATACAACTCGTCAGATCTCTAACAGCAAAACACTGTAATTACCTGCTTGAAAATGTGTACACGCGACTTTAAGTCAAATAGTTGTTGAATAGATTATCGTTTTATTTTCAGGAAATCGAACATTCCAGTGCGACCGACTTACGTATTAGTTGAAGATTGATGTTTGTTTTGTGTAATATTTAAACCCTATATAGTGCAGTAATTGATACACACGATCTTGGTAATAAATAAAGATTCAGGAAAAGGAATAATGGATTAAAACAGAAAAAATGAGCAGAATCTCAAACTTTGGTGATATATTAATAAAGAAAAAAATTAAGTTGGTACAAGAGTTAAAGGAAAATTTAACGAAATTTATAAAAAAAGAATACACAACAAAAAATGTAACTAACATGATACATGACTGAGATGAGAAAGCAGTGATTCATTTTTGTATAAAGAAGAATATACGAAGAACTAGAAAAACCTAAGGAAATTGAGCAAGTTAATGACTACAAGTAAACTAAAATATTTAAGTAAAAATGATTAAAGGATAATTGAGAGAAAAGAAAAAAATATATAGCAGAAATTCTGAGCCAGTAGGAAAGCAAGGAAGTAGGTCTGATAGAAACACCGAAGATAAAATATAGAGTAAATGCAAGTAGATTTAATAAGTAACAAACAAATAGCGGACCGTTTTAAAACCAATATTGCAACGAAATCTTGCGCCAACTACTGAAAGACAATACAAGTTAAACGTTCACGATTCTGATCATCTGAAAGAAGCACCAAAGTATCAAATGAGTTAGCTACAGAGAGAACACTACTAAAGAGCATACACTACAAAACAAAGTACTAAGGGAAAACCATGCAAGATAGCCAGACTACAGTAATATAGTCCATAGCAGATGAGGACAGTAATTTATCCCCAAAGCCCATACAGAGGTACGAAATTGCTAAGCCCCTCTAGGAAGTTAGGAAGAGTGGTAGAAGGAGGAGGAGTGCATGCCGTTCCGTGCCAGAATGACATGTTCTGCATCTCGGGCTTAGAAACTTGTCTGTGTGAATACCTTAACGATCTACCTGTTACTTTTTGGAAGCTTCGAGACCATCAACACCTTAATGCAGCAATGTAAAAGTGAGTAAGTGCGGAAACACGTTATTTGTCAAAGATATCATTTTTTTGGCTATGAGGCCACTAACATCTTAATGAGGCAATGTAAAAGTGAGTAAGTATAGAAAACAGATTAGTCTGTATATACCCAAACCAAAACTAAGCAGTACCAAACCAAAACTTAATAACATACGGAATTAATATTTTACTTTTTTATATCTTAATGTAGCAATGCAAAAGAAAGTAAGTGCAATCCCAAATTTGCCTTTGATTGCTTAAAGATGCCACGAACTTGATCGCTTAAAGAATATATCTTTAACATTTTTGTGCCAAGTGAAGGGACCACTTACATCTTAATGCAGTACATGCAAAAACCTGGTTTTTTGTCTGTAGATACTCGTAGATACCACAACTTGATTACCTGAGGAATTCATATTTTACTTTTTTGTGCCAAGAGGCCATTAACGTCTTAATTCAGCAATGCAAAAGTAAGTTAGTGCGGAAAACTGATTTGACAGTACCATGGTACCAAAACTTGATCACCCGAGGATTCATATTTTTTTGCGAAGAGTACATGTACCAATTTATGCAGAAATGCAAAAGAAAGTGCAAACCAGATCTGTCTTTGTTTGCTTAAAGATACCACAAACTTGATCACCCAAAAAATACATATTTTACTTTTTGGTGCCAACTGACCACTAACATCTTAATGCAGCAAAGCAAAATTAAGTAAAAACCAGATTTGTTTGTATGTACCCATAGATACCACAATTTGATTACCTAAGGAAATCATATTTTACTTTATTGTGCCAAGAAGCCACTAACAACTTAATGCATCCATGCAAAGAGGAGTAAGTACAGAAATCAAATTTATCTTCGTTTGCTCACAGATAGCCCTATTTGGGGCCATCTTCAGGGATTTAGATGATAAAGTTTTACGTTTTGACCCTATTTGAGGTCATCTTCAGCGATTTAGTGGGAAAGGTTTATTTTTATTTGTAGAATAGTTACAGTGTTATATATACGATATATCTTTTAAATTATCCTACGTTTCGCCCCTATTTGAGGTCATCTTCAGGGATTTAGATAAAAAAGTTATACGTTTTGAGGCTATTTGAGGTCATCTTCAGGAATTTAGATGCAAACGTTTATTTTTTTGGTACAATAGTTACAGTGTTATATTACGATATATTTTTATAAATAATCCTACGTTTTGACCCTATTTAAGATCATCTTCACTGGTGCGAAATAGAAACTAAAACTTTAGGTATTTAATGATCAAATGTGTTACAGTTTGTATAAATCCTAAAATTGTAGGAGGTACAAAAAGTGCCGTTTTTATGCAGTCAAGGGAAATCTTTAGGTTGTTAATGTAATTTCTTTGGATTGTTTGCATAACTATTTGTGGCTTTGACTCTTTAATTGCAAGCGTGTTGTTTTTAATTCACTACTAATCTAAAGGAAATTCTACTTTGATGTTGATAATTAAAATTTTCATTTTAATAAAAATTAAGTGTCCTCCTATCTTTATTTATTTTATAAAGTTTATTGATTGAAATGTAAAAAAGTCGAAACCGTTTAAAGCGAAAAGAGGATCGACATCGAGATTACTCTTCCTTGATCAAATATATTTAAATTCAACCGATAAATCCCACGAAAGTTAAATTCATCTGTAACTCAGTCTACCCCCTTCTGATCTCATTTCATGTCAAGCGTCTGCTTTGTGCTGTATTCTCTAGAGATATATCCAGACAGATGCAGTCTGGGACAGAAAAAAAAGAATCAAAAGTGCGTACAAGAAAAAACTATTTCGACTGGTATTAAATTGTGGATCAGGGGAAATAGTGATTCCTCCTGGGATTGGAAATACGGCTAAAGTTATCATTGGAAAATAGAAAAACACCCTTCAATGCAGGGTTGATCCTGCTTATTCGACGATTGATATTTAAAGCCATACATTTTGTATGAGATATAGATTATTTAGCAATCCCTGGATTACGTTCTCCACTTTGCACTTTGATGCAACGAGGTTCACTTTACAGAAAATCGAAAATCATTACGATATTATTATTATTATACGTTTAATTCGATGTTTAGATAATTTAAACAAAAAAAAAACATATTGTAATCAAACCCTTTCGTAACCTTTTATTTAATAAACTGTATAATAACAATCCTAGGAAACAAAAAATCTTCTAAAATCATTTTAACACGATTTGAAATTTTAATGTTTATGGCACTAAAGTATAGCATAATAGACTGAGGTTGCTATTTACAAAATGCGGTAAAACCTTTCAATTTTCAATTAATTCAACGATGCGGTAAAAACCTTTTAAGTGTTAAATTATTTTCCCACCTCGAGTTTCTGTTTAAAATGTTTCTAATCCACAGCACTTTCTCCTCGAGGCTGCGTTGATCGACCTTCCCATAGAAGGTTTGGGGATTTCTATAAAAATAACAATGTTTATCTCTGTTTATTAACTTACAAATATTATTTTATATAACTTTCCTATGGGGTAATTTCTGAATATTTTATACAATAATAATATGAAGAATCGAAATTAAAGATATTTGCCAGTTTTATTCATTTTCTTTGATAATTGAGTTTGTTGAAAATAGAAAATGTTTTTCTAAATAGTCCAATGGGTTGTTAACCTCCTAATAAAACATTCATCCATCATCTCGAGATCTACTAAGATCTACTATTCACTTGATCTCTTTCTTAACGAGTTTTACAAAAGATTTATCATATCTAAACTAAACCACCAAAACAATATGAAATTATAGAATCGAATTTAGTTTGTTGCATGAATGATTGAAGACTTGCACGAGATGGAAAACAAAAACTAAAAGCAATAAAAGTAGATATGTTTTTTAAGTGCAATTTTTTGTGGTGTACCACAAGAGTCAATGCTAGTACCACTATTATTTAATATGTATGTATCGAACTTAAAATATATTCTGCATTTAAATTTTGCAATATACGAGGGTTCGAGGGTTGTTTGTTTTTTGACATAAATCCAGAGTTCCATTGCGATACAAAGTATAGGTACAGTGAATTTTAGAAATAAGAAAGTCTGTTGAAAAATGGATCTTAGCCGAGAACATTTTCGAGCAATAATTTTTTACAATTTTAGTAGAGGATTATCCCAACAGCATTATCTCGCTAAAATGGTTTCTGTGTTTGGAAATGAAGCGCCACACCAGTCAACTATTTTTTCCTGGTATTGCGAATTTCAACGTGGTTGCTCCATTCTCAGCAAAGAATCCAGTCTAAGTCCTCCCAAAACAGAAGATATACAGCAAAACATTCCTGTGATAGGAGAGCCATTGTGTAACATACCTCGATCCAAAAGATCCTATTTGAATAACTAGATGTTACGAAGTTGTTTTTCTTCATTTACTCACAGAAGAACAAAAAGCGGTTCATGTCAGTTGTGTCGACAAACATTGGAACGGTTTACCAAGGAAAACCCAAAAAACGTTTATATTATTGTTAGTGGCGATGAATCTTGGATTTACTCCAACAAACCGGAAAATAAACACCAATTCGCCGGTTGCGTGTTCATTATGCGGAAAAACTAACAAAAATGATTCGTTCTCAAAGTGTGTCAAAAAAACTGGCGCAACTTTTGTGTTAAAATCTGGTCATATGGCAGCAATTGCTCAAAAGACAATCAAGTTTTTGGAGCTTCAAAACATCGAATTGGTAGAGCGTCCACCGTATAGTCCTGATCTAAGTCCCAACAACTTTTTCACGTTCCCAAAGACCAATAATTTAAGTCGTGGGTAGCGATTCCAGTGGCGAGAAGAAGCCACCGATGTCTTTAAAACAGCGATTTAGCAGGTGTCAACTGAAGACTGGAATAACTTTTTTTCCAATTTATTTGAACGTATACAAAAGTGTATTGATCTTGGTGGGACATATTTTGAAAATATTTGGCTATATGCAAAACTAAAAAGACATCCCTCGTATACTAATACTCATCTCAGTGGTAATTCACTTTTTAGGCATCATGATTGGTGTTCAGAGTGATTCCTACTTGTGAATTTTTTCATAACTTTTCATCTACTTTCGTTCCGAGGTAAACTTAGCATTATTTTTCCCAATAAATTTCTAATAATTCTTTTACTGTGCTTTATCCATCTAGTTCTTTATCCATTTACTTATCTATTGTAGGGTATTTTCTTGTACAAATCTTTTATTATTTCTTTGATTTCCTCTTGTTTGTTTAGTACTTAAGTGAATATTATTACCTTTTTTTTATTATCTACAGCTGCCGGGCCGAGTCATGGCCGGTAGGAGAAATCGTATCGGCGCTAAGTATCGTACTGGAATGTTACGTCTTGACGTTTTCTCTTCCTTCATATATTTAAACACATTATAAATAACTTCACAACTGTTTAAAATGAGTAACTTACTTTTACTGAAATTAACAGACTGATAACAGTACTTGCAATACAGTAAGAATCTACTGAATATCAATTGGAGTAAGGGGATTATCAATGGCCATGAGTCGTTCCGGAAGCTGTAGCTTTAACCCTTTTTCTTTGGTTTTATTTAATCAACGATTATCAATAGAGTCTTAAGTATACTCATTTGATACTTTTCTAAGATTATTTTAGACTCGCCACTTTGGTATGTTTTTTTGTCATTTTGTTCTTAAATTAATAATAAATTTTACGATTACCCTAATCCACATTTTGCAGACGCATGTGGAAACTATGGATGATTAACGAGACTTTTAAAAAGGGAGGTATAGTAGGACCTAAATATAAATTTGGTAAATATCCAGAAACCAGGCGATGATACACCAGCAAATTACAGTTATTTTGACAATGGCCGTGTAAATTGGTAGGTCCTTTGTGCCTTCGTTGAAAGCGAAAACACATAAATTACGAGAAAATGTTATAAACCAAGTGCCGTAAATAAATATCAATAATTGCGCAATATTGAAGCGATATATCTTGGAAGGTAGAACAATAATTGTTCGTAGGAATTTCGATGCTGAGGAAAATTTAGGTGGTTCAAGAGGATTTGCGAATTGAATTAGCTGGGAATGCGAGGGAGAGGAAGCAAGGGATTTCCGACTCAGAATTAATCGGTTTTCAAGTATTGTGATGGGTTTCCGTCGGAAAAAATGCGACAAGAATTGAAAAACATAATTTGCTAGAGTAAATGTTTGATATGAACGATACATAAAAACTAAAATTGATAACATTTATAATAAAACGCATGTGTAATCAATAGTACAAGTTATGTGAACATCTATATAAACAATAGCACTCGAAGAGTACCAACAGGAGTTAAAACTTTGGTTTGATTTGCACAATTGTAATCCATCTTTACAATTAATGAAAAAACTTGCAGTAAAATTCCTAAATTTGTTTTTCTTTATGATTTAACACAATTTATTCTACCCCTTACGAGGGTTGCTGAAAAGTTTCTGACCTTAACGTGAAGATGGCAGCACAAATAAAAGCTAGTAAATTTGTTTATCTGTTGACAGTTTTAACCATTTTGGAGTCGTTGTGTATCAATTGTTGATGTGAGTATTTTTGTGAAAATGAGCAAAATCGAGTATCGAGTTGTCATAAAATATTTGTTTTTGAAAGGAAATTCGCTTAAGCGAATCGAAGATGAGTTGGAATCTGTATTTGGGGATTCTGTACCATCATTTAACAAAGTGAAATTTTGAGCATCTGTATTTAAACATAGTCGTAAGAGCTTACGAGACGATGGACTTTTGTGACCACTAACAACTACAACTGTCGAAGAAACATCGCCAAATTCACTAAATGGTGCTAAATGAACATGGAATTAAAGTGAGAGAGATGGGAGGAATTATAAACAAAAGAATATGTTTGTCACATATTAAATCAACATTTAGGCTTAAGAAATCTATCCGCGCTTAACACAATAATCACCACCTTAAGGAGATAGTCACAGTACTCAGATCTCTTATAAAGGGAACTGCCCTGTGGCAATAGTAACTCAAGGATAGTCATCCAGATCCTTAAGAACTTGGGACACCTGAATTTATGCCTACCTGAAGATCAGCAGTGGTGATGATCTTCAGCTGATCAAACGAGAGTCCTGCACGCATGGGGTGCATGCAAGGACTCTTGGTGCCAAACCTGATCAGAATATTTCCATAAAAAGCAGTGTTTAAAACATGAAGCTCTACAGCAGAGGTTTATTTAGATTAGATTAGATTAGATAACACAGTGAAACTTTGGGCAAATGAAATTAAGTATAGCCGTAACAGCTTAAGAGACGATAAACTAACTTTCTTTACTTGACAAGCATAAAGCAGAACTTAAGGAAAAACGGTAGCATTTTCAGAAAAAGAAAATCCTGTTTCACCAAGTCAAAGCAGCATCTCACACTTTAGCGGTTGCCATGGGTAAATTCAGGAATAACTCTTACATTTTCTTGGCTATCCGACTTACTCACCAGATCTAGCCCGAAGCATGTTCTTTTTGGTCCTCCATCTAAAAATTGCGCTCGAAGGACAGAGATTTTCGTCCAACAAAGGGGTAATCACCATCGTGAACAATTATTTGGCCCGGAAAATGCCGATTCTTATTTTTACGGATTACAGAAATAGGAACATGTAGAGTTAAGAGACTATGTTTAAAAGAAATCAGAAAAAATGAAAGATCGACTAATTCTTAGACCACCCTAGTATAATAACTGCAAATTATACCGAATGTTGTCTCACATACCATAGAATTTAAATAATTTTTTGTACACAACTAAAGATTCAATTTGTTTCAACAACTAACACATACAAGTTCACATCTATGAGTCTATGGCCAATTACTATATAAAATATAGCCGGATTTAGAATGTCTATACTGTTGTCAGTATCAGGCGGATCAGGAAAAGTTTTAACTTTAAAACAAAATAATGGAAACGCTAAAACAAGCATTATATCAGTCTCAATAAGTAAATAATTCATCATCTAACATTTTTTACTGTTTTAAACAATATTTCACTGAAACAATATTATGTTTACCTAGCTACTTATAAAAGAGTAGTTTTCTTTGCTTAGTACACAAGCCCTTTATTAATCCCACATTTTTGTCTCGCTCTTTGATGCTTCAGCATCCTCTAAATTTCGTTGCTGTTTTATTTTTTGTTCCGGCCAGCCCTTTGAAAAAGCTTGCTGGCGTCATTTGCAGCCGGTATCCTGTTGTTCTAGGGATATTACACCTTCTGGTCCCTGAATAAGATTAACTCTTTGAAAGAGTAAGTGTGGATGTAACAGTTTCATTTTAGGTTGATGTAAAATAAAATCGAGTAGCAATATGGATAGAAGTAAGTTTACAAAATATAAACATAAAGGAAAACCTACTTCTCTACAAGTTACAGTCGATAGTTTTGTTATAAATCTTCGGATAAATCGGCTGGACCGAATTTCATGAATTTTTTTTATACGTTCAAATCGATTCGAGTTTGGTTTAGATTTTCTATTTTGTTCACTATAAAATAATTTTAAATTATTTTTTTACTTACCTATTTGTGTATTTCGGCGGTAAAGTGACATTTACTGTTTAGTTCTACGTAATCCTAATAGATGACAGTTTAAGTTAATTGATGTAACTCTATAAATTTTTTGACATCTAGGTTGGATAGATTACTCTGTGTTTTGATTTCTAGATTATTAAACATCTAGGCTGTTGGAAAACCCAGAAGATGGTGTTAAATTTCTATTTATAAATAAATATAAAAATGAAAAACTAAAATAAAATAGTAAATAGTAAAAAAATTACGGAAAAAAATAAAGCTAAAAAATATCTCTCCCAAATTAAGTAATATAACGCCACCGTAAGGTGGCGTAGTTAATATCTTATATCTTTAAACGAGCAATTACAACTTAATTAAATACTATGACGCCACGTAAGGTGGCGCAGTTACTATCACATATGAGGACTGGCTGTTAAATAACGAGACTAAAAATTATTCTAACTTAGAATACTCTTTAATATACTTCCCTCACCTCGCCACACATCTCTGTCATACGTTTTTTTCCATAGATCAATCCAGTGTTGGAAGTCTTTTGTGTGTGGGACTTTAGCTCTGTCGTTTTTTGCTTTTCCACTTTCTTCCGCTCAAATCAGGTTCCTTTCAAAACAGAGTTTATCTTTGGAAACAAAAAAGTCGCACGGTGCCAGTTGCAGTGTCTTGATGCAAAATCCAGGAGTTGTTCTTCAACAAATCGAGACGTTTCTTACAATTCCGTTCCCGCTGTGTTGCCAAAACTGACAAATAGTAAGTTTGATAGTTTCAGTATCGTATTGAAAAATCCACGTTCGTTTTACACCGCTTTTGTACAAATACTATAATAGTGACGAAAACGTGCATAGAGAAGACCCAAAGAACTACTTATTTTTCCTTAGCCCTCTAGGCGCACAGTCTGGTTACTTAATAGCCCGAACTCTTATATTTAAACGAACAATCCTTACTTAAGCATTATGACGCCACCGGAAGGTGGCGAAGTTAATATCTCATATAATATTATATTTTTAATCCATAATATAAGAATTTTCTTTGATTGGAATCTAAAGTGATGGTTACTTCTAAGATGTTTATGAGGTAGGTGGTTGTTGGTGCGCTTTGGATAATTGCATATGGTATAATTTATATGATATATTCTAAAAACCCCTGGGATTTAGGGTTATAACAGTGTTAATCAACTTGTTTAATAATTTATTAGTTAGTCTATTGAATGCAATAATAAAGATAATTAACAACAGAAATGGGCTCGAATTCCCCTTATTGCCTATTTGGGGACCAGTCGTAACTCTTGATAGTAAAACTTTTGATGCTATCATATATTATATACAAAGTATTTGTACTCAAATTAATATTTAAAAATGTTGTGTAAATTTACTTTACAGATAGACGAAGTTTTATTAGGTGACCTTAATTAAGCACCTTCATTTTTTATACTAACATTTTACTTCTGTCAATTTTACAATCTAAAATTTCATATCCTACAAACAGGATGTTTGCCATTATGTAACCAATTAAGAATGTCACTATCACTATCTGGGATGTTTTTAAATACAGGAAAACTTGAAAATGTTTGCTTTATGAATAAAATATTACATCTCAGATTTTCTTTTGGATCCACACTCCACAGCTGTGTTTTGGACAGGAAATAATTTATTACATTTTTTATACAAGGTATTTGCAGGTATACTTAAGCGGCAGAATCTGTCATGGTAAACATTTTCCAATAGTGTTTTAAGTCAGTATCTGTTTTGGAAAAAAGTCTTTAAGTAAGGAAAAGCCCTTAAAGATCTTCCCTTTAAACTTTCAATAATTTCTTGGATTGTAGGCTGAATCATTTCTAGGCAAAAAGTGGCAAGTTATTTTACCATCTTTCGACTTTTTAATAGGGTAAATTGGCACATTTTCCTGTACCTCTGCTTTTTAAGGTGTTAATAAAAGTGATGAACAAAATGACTCGATTGATTAATCTAATGATCAATACAAATAAACAGAAATGGAGAGTCAGAAGGTCACCAATTGCGGACAGCACTAGGAGGGGTAGGTGAAAAGTCGTGGATTCAAGATGTTACGGTAGTCAGTAACAAGAAGATAAACTAAATTAGGAAACTATAAGAAAAAAAGAAGATACCCAGGTGAATTGTATATAGGGCACACCTTATTTTTATAAAAACAAAGATGAGTGAAAGTATAAAATATCATTTTGACAAAAGTTCTGTAAGATTGATAGACACATTTTATTTCTTAGACTCAAAATTTTGAAAGAGATGGTATTAATAAACTCGTTAAATGAAAGACAGCTTTAAGATTTTTGATAACAACTACATTAACGATAAAAAAATTATACCAGTTACAAGATGGATAAATTTACAATTTACAAAAAGGTAAGTAACGAGCTTAACAACTGCTACTGCGGCATAACTATAAAGATGGACATACAATAAGAATACAATAAGAAAATCGAAATAAAACAAAATGGTTGTATTGTTTGAACTAATACAAAAAAGGATGTGTCATACACAATGGAAATAAAAAAAAATGTTAAAGTTGGTATACGAAAAAACAAGATAAGATAAGATTAGATCTAGAATTCGGTTGAACTCTCCTCAAAAACTAAAAAGAAGATTAAACATGATAACAGCGGTAACCACCCGACCAACGGCCTGCTTATCAGATTGTCAGAAATCTATTCTCGTAGTTGCAACGGGTTTTGCTGCATTCTACGTAAAGAAGCGTGGGTATTATCCCCGAAACACAAAGAGAGGGGTTGCTCACACACTTATGGACCAGAATTTTATAAAAAATGCTAATAATAACCTCTACATGAATAGAGACAATAGAAAGAGATAGGAAATGTATAAATAAAATTTAGTTTCTAGAAACGAATAGACTGTTTTGAACTTTATATCCGGTTACTAAAGTTGCCACGTACTTTTAGTAAAAGTAAAATAAAATCAAATTTTGAAAATTTAAACTTTTGAAATCTCCAACTCCAGTTAAGATGGGTAAGTGGTTTCTCTACTGGCAAATTTGTGCCCAGCTCAGCCGTAGAGGGTAATTCAAAACAAAATAATGTGAGTCGCGCCACCGATTTTACGGTATAAATCGGAAACCCCTGATGGTCCAGGCACTGACATATCTTACTGAAGATAAATAATGAATTTAAGAATCTTAATTAAAAAAAAAAAAAAAAAAAAAAAAAAGAAAATTGATTGAGTAACCAATGTGGTGAGTGGGTGAAGATCTGAGTAAGACACAAAGTTAGATCTATCAATTATATTTACAAAAATAAATAAATACCCCCCCCCCGCACAATAAAACCAACAATTGAGTTATACAATTTATAAAAATATATATATAAATGAAATAAAGAAAATTAGCGATTATCAGAAAATTTGTTCCACAATAATGTCAAAACCCTGGCAGATTTAATTATGAGTGATCACCCAGCGCAATATGAAAGATTTAAAAATTAAAAATTACTATAAATAATCAATATTCGACCAACAACTTTTACAATGTCTTAAAAGCAATTGTTCAGCCAATACCAAAAATAATTTCAGCCAGAACCAAAAACAATTTTACTCGCCAGGTCCACAAACAAGTTCAGCCAGGACCAAAAACAAATGTTCGCCAGGTCCAAAAACAACAAATGTTCGCCAGGTCCAAAAACCCCTTTTATATTAGGATTAGGGGTTAGCAGCCAAACTGCGACGTTAATTCGCTAACACCCGGTGGTAAATTTCGTGATCTTAAATCGGATGTCCACGCTTGTTCGAAACGAATTCTCTTAGCAACCACACGAAGAAAGCACCATTTAATCAAATCCCAAAAATATGGATTTATCTATACGCCTACTCAAAAAAAATACCACAAAGGAATAACCAAAAATGAGGCTTAGATAAAATATATTGAAGTGAAGTTCAAAAACCCATACGGATGGCTTGAATATTGCCAAAAGAACTTTCAACTTCACAAAATGGCGTCACTTAATTCGATAGTAATACTCTAATGTATTCGTACGATCGTTGAAATGCAAAAAGGAACCACATTACGCTAATCCACGCAAACCTTACCGCGATGACACTTGTGAGTATAGAAGGGGAAATAGTGTGTTCCGTTGTGCAAAAACGGCTTGTTCGATATTAATTTGATTTCCGAAATGATGTTAAAATTAAATCGAATTCATTAAGCTAAATGTATTAGTAATATTAAAAGAAATCGATGCACTTATTTACTTAATTTAAAATTTTAGCTATTAGCTTAGACAGTAAAAACCCGATATGTTTTCGACCTAAATCAAATTCTCTACTCTCCCCACGGGTCAAGTCAATACGAATCCCACCACACGGATCGGAACCCGTTTAGAGGCTAACAATCGAGCCGGGACATTAACTTAACTTTTAAATATGTTGACGCCGATTTCTGCACGTGACAAAGTCCAAGAAGAAGAAAAAAAATGATATGGTTTAAGGAAGTGCCTTCCAATTTAAGCCAGTTTTATCGCAGTTGTAAATTTGACTTCTTTGTGAACTGTGCTTTTAAATTTCCAAGCAGAGCTGATTAACAAATAGCACTTTTTCCTTTCTTAAATCTTGTGGTTGTTAAATGTATGAAAATGTTGAATAGTAAAAGTAATGATGATAGTAATGGCATTCATAGAGCGTATTTATGAAGCAGCAAATATGCATTACGTTGTATAATCCTAACCCAAGATCAGTACCTTTTATGTTTTATTTACCTCAATGACATTAGGTTTTGAGTAACTGAAAAATATTTATAAGGAAATCTTGGAATTGATAATAATTTCATTATTAAAAATTTTTGAAATTTTGAAAGTTTTTAGAAACTATACAAACAAGAATATATTAAATGACATTAAAGAGAAATTGAAAAAAATGTCGCCTTCAGCGAGACTCGAACTCGCAACCTTCAACTCTACGCGCTGACGCTCTAACAATTAAGCTATGAATGCCTAGCCATCAAAACGCTTATCGGACATTAAAGTCTACTCCTGCCACATGTGACACTTACTCACTTTCTCCCTAAGCACATATAGCATGACGTTAATAAGAGAGAGACTTTGTCAAATCGACAATTGAAAAATCAAACTCTAAGTCATTTTTTGTGCTCTGTCTTATATTTTTAATAAATAAAGCAGTTTATTTAAAAAAAAATACTTCATTGTTTAATTTAATCATATTAATACATTTTTTTTCTGTCCTGCTATACAACGTAAAGACACGAGTAAAGCATTTATTAAGCGTACTGTACTAAAGTTAATAACAACCCTTTCAGTTTGCTAATATTACAAGCGTACAAAGGACCCTTGCATCATTCTGTGCAGATTAAATGATTCGCCTATAAATCCTTATTCCTACATCGCAACCAGCCGTGGCGGGTGTCGCAGGCACCTATGATCGCTGCTCCTGCTTTTCTAATTAATGGCCGAGCAAAAATAAAAGCCAATGCCCCACGTTCCTTTTATATAAAAGCGATTACGGCCTCAGTATTTTATCAAAAATGCTGATATTAGGGACATTTTTTACGTTCCTCCTCTCCACGGGACTGTTGAAGGACTTTTGCCTTTTGTGTGTGTGTGTGAATATTCAGTGCTGTAAATTTTTATGGAATGCTACGGAGTATAATCGGAATCAATATTATAAAGGATTTTTTTCTGTGTTTCCGACAAACTGTTCCGAGAGAACAATGTACGGTAGTTTACGCTGATATTTTAATCTGGAATAGTACCAAATAACAGTGAAGTATTCAAAGTTGTTGTTTTTTTTTTTGGAAAGCAGAAAATGATATAACACGTGCAGCATTTAAAATCAATGTTTAATCCAGCAAATAAGAAATTCTGCATGCACCATTTATTTTAAAATTATATTTGATTGATTTTAAATTATAATTTTATGAATAAAAATATTGTAAAAAAACTTATAAAATATTTCAAATTCTGTTGTCAACCAGATATTAAAAGAAAAAATTGTAGTAACATAAAAAAGATTTTTGCGATTTCTTCTGTTCCTTTTCTTTAGTTTAACTTTGCATACTAGAGCATTTGTCAGTGATGTTTTGTTTTATTAAAAGGACCACCCTCCTTCAGTTAGGCTATAACTCACACTCCATTTAAAAAACATCGTAAGAGTTTATTTTTCTTAATTTCTACTATTCTATCAAGACATTTAATATATTACTAAATTAAATGAGTCAGTTGATCCAACCTGTTGCAATGATTTTTCTACTATTCCAATCTTTTACTGTCGATAGGTAGATATTCTTTGGGTTGGTGGTTGACCTGTATCACTGCGACCATTACAGATCTATTGTGAACATCCATCATCTCTTGGATAAACTTATTGCTTCCTATAGGCCGTATCTGCCAGGTTCAGCTGAATCAGGTGTTTTTTGAGTCAACAAGAGAATGTTAAGGGACTATCAAGGAACTAACAATCATTCCTACTTCCTTTAGCATTTGTGATAACAGCTATGGCATGTCTCTTGCCCAGTGATTTTTCTACCACTCCTGGGGCCTTCTCTAGCCTCTATATTTTCCAAAGGCTGCCTTTCTGAACGTGTCAGCAACTCCTCCAACTGATTCCGGGCCAATTATTATGATATTAGCTCCTGCTCGGGCCAATTTATCAACCTGTTCTTTGCCCCAAACCGTATCCATACCAATGTCAGAAAATTCCGACTTGTGGCATGTGTCAGGGCGCTAACGCATAACCACACCAGCTATGAGCTTATTTGTGCCAACACTATCGCCTTTAGAGCTGCTTGGTATTGCTCAAAATTGGGCAAGGTCTTTCAACTAAAATTTTATTGTCCAAACAGGTTAACCCCAATTACTCCTTGCAAATTCTTTGGACTAGACAAAGCTTCCTTTTTGCTGCAGATGTGATAGTAGTAAATGTAGCAAAAAACCAAGCTTCTTCTCAAATACGACTCTCAAAACCTTTATTGTTTCAACTTTCTTAAGTGAACTGTTTTGACTTAAGTATACAAAGTTAATATTAATTAATCGTTTCTTAGAAAATTTTCATTTTTGAAAGTAGAGATCTGATTTTATCGAACAAACAAACTTGAAGTCATCAGTAAATATTAAGAAATTATTTATCAAGTCTTTGGCTATATCATTAATAAAAAGTGAAGATAATAGTGTACCCAGATTGCTACCTTGGGGCGCACCACTACTTAATATACTTACTTAGTCAGTTATTGAACTAAATTGCAAAAAGATTTCTGAACAAATACTAAACATACATTATGTAAAGAGTGTGGACAAGCGATTTCCAAAGTGGGTTCCACGGAACGAAGGGTTTGGTGAAAAAATCATCAGGTTTTCGCCAATTTTTTTTTTGCTACAAAACAGAAGTTACAAATATGTATCAATTTTCTGATATTAGTTTGGTTAGGAACTATTTTAATTTTTCTAATCGTATGTTTGTAATCACAACAAAAAAATAAAATGTTGGATTCGATAATTGTCTGCAACAGAACATGTTTGAATTATCAAATGAAATAAAACATGTCATTAATGAATATTTAAGAAATCTATTAAAGTCTTTATTAGATTACGTGATATTACGTGATATTAATATCGAATGAGTACTAAATCCATTGGACTACGAAATATTCATTAATCTTTAAAGTTCTTTCACATTAAAACACACATCTGAATCTATTTCTCTAAACGAGTGTTGTGTTAGTAAATGAATACCTTGAAGTAGCCAAAAAGGCTATTTTAACATGGCTTTCTTTTGTCACAAAGGTAAGTAGCTTTTCAGTTTGCACTTGTATAAAAAACACATTCAGGTCAAGATTCAATGCTACTCCAAACATACTTATACAATTGACAGACATAATACCCAATTCTAATGCCATTATTATACTAACACTTGAAGTTTATAAATTATTTCTCATGAATGTTAAGTTTTATTACTCATGGGGTTCGATAAAATTGATAGAGATTTTATAAGTGTTTCATTAGGTGCCTCATATGTTTGAGAATTTCTGTGTTGACTGTATGGCAGGACTGATAAGTACTGTAACGAAACTACGCCACTGGGTGAATGTTTAGTTTATCTGGAACTCTCTAGAATCGAAGGCCCTCTGCAGCGAATATTCTGGTACCAAAAACAATGAAGGACTCTGTTCTCGAATTCTCTGGTCCTCGAACGTGAGATGGCATCGCAGTATATAAATAAAGCAGATTCGAATGCGGAGTTAGTTTTCCAGTGTAGTGCGAATATTTAAGCTTTCGAATAGTGCAAATAAATTGTGAATTTAGTATTTAGCAGTGTTATAGTTTGTGAAGTTATTCGTTAGAAAATAAATTAACTTAAAGATAAATCGAACCCGTGTTTTAATTTGTTAAAAACGTTACAATTGGTGTCAGAAGTGGGATATTTTAATTTAATTAGTGGACTTTTCGAGTGCAGTTTTTGTAATTTTGTGATAAAACTCTTTCCGGTTTCGGTATTGACTTTTAGACAATTTGGACAGTTCTTTTTCGAAGTGCTAATTAAGATAATTCGAAATGAAATTAACACAGTTAACGGTTAAACAGTTAAAAGAACAACTAGAAGAACGTGATAAAGACACTGCGGGCACCAAAGCCACCCTTGTGCAAAAATTGAGGGAAGCATTAACCCAAGAGGGACTTAACCCAGAAACTTTTGAATTCCCTTCCACCGAAGAATCACTCTTGGCGAAAATGGAGGAAAATGCTAAGAATATGCAGGAAAATGCTAAGAAAGTTGAAGAAAAGATGGAGGAAAATGCTAAGAAAGTTGAAGAAAAGATGGAGGAAAATGCTAAGAAGGTTGAAGGAAAGCTAGAAGAAGTTGTTAAAACGGTTGACCATAAATTTAAACAAGTCGAAGAAAAGTTTGGACAAGTCGAAGAAAAGATTGAACAAGTCGAAGAAAAGTTCGAATGCTTAGAAAACAAAATCAGACAATTAGAAAACATGGTCACCAACACTAACATCGCCGAACAGGACGTAAAAGTTATTGAAACTACAGACAAGAAAGAATTAGTATACGAGGAATGTGGCGGCGGTATGAAATTCAAACTGCCGAATTTCGACGGTAAATCGTCCTGGTCCACGTATGTCAAACAGTTCGAAGCAATCGCGATGGCCAATCGATGGACAGAACAACAAAAAGCCATATCATTGACAGCTGCTCTGCGAGGTGACGCCGCAGATATTTTGAGATCAATACCAAAAGATCAAGAGTACTGCTATCAGACGCTTTTCTCCAGATTGGAAAACCGCTACGGAGATAGCCACTTACAGCAAGTTTATAAAGCCCAATTGCGCACCCGAAATCAACGCGCAACCGAGAACTTGCAAGAATTTGAGGCGGACATCGCGCGTATGGTCCGGTTGGCATATCCTATAGCGCCCGATAGCTTTCTGGAAGAAATAGCAGTCGACACTTTTGTAAATGGCTTGAGGGACAACGATTTACAGAAAGCTTTGAAACTGGCTCGACCGAAGCTACTAGATGAAGCTCTCGCTATAGCGCTAGAACATGAAACAGCGAGCCAAACTTCGCGGGGTCACCGTTTAAGAACGATTGGAGAAGAATCGGAGACTGAAAGCTTTGAAGAACTAGTAAGAAGAATTATTCGTCAAGAGAAAACGGAGACGAGACGGGAACCAAGGTGCTGGAATTGCGGCGAGTTCGGTCACCTACGCCGCAATTGCAAGAAACAGCCGTCGGAAAACTTAAAGCGAATGCAGGCATATGACTGTGATATCGAGCATAGGGCAGGAAAAACCCATCTCAACGCTAATGCATTGTCAAGAAGACCGTGCAAAGAAAACGGCACTCATTGTTCGCGATTAGAGGAAAAACTCTGCCCTATACGACGGACCACTGTCGTTAACGAGAGCTGGCAACCCCAGGAGCTACGGAAATCTCAAGAAGAAGATCCATGCTTGAGAATTGTGTTGGGTTGGAAACGTCACGGTGAAAGACCTCCTTGGCAAGAAGTAAGCGCACAAAGCCCAGAAGTTAAATCATATTGGAGCCAATGGGATAGCCTAGTGATGCGGAGCGAAGTACTGTATCGAACTTTCGAGAATGAAGATGGTACCGAGTCCAGATTGCAGATGGTGGTACCAAGAAGCAAAGTGCCGGAAATTCTACGTCAAATGCACGATGGTACGTCAGGAGGGCACTTCGGAATAACGAAGACCTTGCAGAAAGTTCGCGAGCGATTTTACTGGGTGAACTGCAAGGATGATGTGAGACGCTGGTGCCGGAAGTGCGAGTTGTGTGCTGCAGGTAATGGAACCGTTGGCAAGAAACGAGCTCCCATGAGGCAGTATAACGTGGGAAGTCCAATGGAAAGAGTGGCGATAGATGTCGCAGGACCCTTTCCGGAAACGGACGATGGAAATAAATACATTCTGGTAGCCATGGACTATTTTACGAAGTGGACGGAGGCTTACGCGATCCCTAACCAAGAGGCTGCGACCGTTGCGGAAGTATTGGTCAAAGAGTTCTTTAGTCGGTTTGGTGTGCCTTTAGAAATTCATTCGGACCAAGGCAGGAACTTCGAGTCGAGCCTCTTTCAAGATGTATGTCGTTTGCTAGGTGCTCATAAAACCAGAACAACGCCTCTGCATCCTCAGTCAGATGGCATGGTCGAAAGGATGAATCGAACGATGGGAAAACATCTATCGAAAGTGGTATCGGAGCACCAGAAAGATTGGGACCAATACCTACCCATGTTCCTGATGGCATACCGATCAGCAGTTAATGAAACCACCGGCCAGACACCTGCCTGTCTCATGCTTGGACGTGAATTACGCCTACCATGCGACCTTGAATTTGGCAGCAAACCTTCAGAAGAGGGCGTTGCTGGTGAAGGCTACGCAGACCAACTTAAGCTGAAAATGCATCAGATCCATGACATCGCCCGGAAGAACATTCAGATTGCTAGCGATCGCATGAAAAATCAATATAACGTCAGGTCAAATAACAGGATATTTGAAACAGGAGACCTTGTATGGCTTCACAACCCACAGCGACGCAAGGGTTTATGTCCCAAGCTGCAGAGACAATGGGAAGGCCCGTATGAGATTAAGAAAAGGATAAACGACGTAATTTATCGAATTCAAAAACTGCCTAGAGGAAAGCCGAAAGTGGTCCACATAAATCGACTTTCACCTTACGAAGGCTCTAATAATGTCGAGCGAGCTAGGGCCGTTTCGCAGGAAGCAAGCATCGAAGAGAATCGGCCTGACTTTGACAGATTCATTACCGATTACATCAACCGAAAGAAAATTAGGTTTGGCGTTACTGCAGAAGTTCGGCAAGACATCTTCAAAGTTCCTAAAAACGTGTCGATTGCTCACTGTGTGTCTCAAGATCTTAGTATGGAAAGAGGCATAGCGTCCGTCTTCAAGAAGAAATTTGGACGTTTAGATGAACTGCTCGACCAACAACCACGGGTAGGCAAAGTGTTGCGACTAGAAGATGGCCGCAGGTCCATACTTTATCTGGTGACGAAAAGGGCGTCCAATGAAAAACTGGCCTACAGGGACATTTGGCACGCATTGAGTAACTTGAAGGAAATTATGAGTCATTACGAAATCAAGGAATTGGCGATACCAAAGATCAGCAATGGAATGGAACAAATTGACTGGAAGATTGTAAGGAGCATGATCGAGGTAATTTTCTATGGTTCCGGAGTGTCAATAACAGTTTGCTGTTACCAACCGAAAGAAGTAGATCTACAGAAGAGCGTGGACTGTTATTTCTTTGGTAAAGGAATCTGTCGGGCTGGGTCCAACTGTCGTTTCCGTCATACACCTGGGAAGCACTGGAAAGTATCTGATCGGGACGATCAGAGTTAAGGAGGGGGCAGTGTAACGAAACTACGCCACTGGGTGAATGTTTAGTTTATCTGGAACTCTCTAGAATCGAAGGCCCTCTGCAGCGAATATTCTGGTACCAAAAACAATGAAGGACTCTGTTCTCGAATTCTCTGGTCCTCGAACGTGAGATGGCATCGCAGTATATAAATAAAGCAGATTCGAATGCGGAGTTAGTTTTCCAGTGTAGTGCGAATATTTAAGCTTTCGAATAGTGCAAATAAATTGTGAATTTAGTATTTAGCAGTGTTATAGTTTGTGAAGTTATTCGTTAGAAAATAAATTAACTTAAAGATAAATCGAACCCGTGTTTTAATTTGTTAAAAACGTTACAGTACTTTGCCCAGTCACTGTATCAGTTTCGTACACTTTTATTTTCGCATCTTGATGTTGACTTTTTGACTAAGGATATTACTTTTTGACTTAGGATCTTTGAATAAGCGAGATGTACAATAGATTACAAAGCATGAATACTGTCGAAAAAACCAAACATCAAGAAATCAAAAAACGTTGCGTTAGGGTAATTTTGTGTAAATTAAAATAAAGAATTCTTTTATTTTTAAACAGTGTACTTGGATGGTGAATTTAGACTGATGTGTTTCAGTGTAATTAGGATACAAATATCAATTTAGATTTACTAAGATAGTTAGCCAACGCTTTTGATTTACAGAACAATTACCTTTCTTACCCGCATTTCAACTTAAATGGCTCTTCTTTGGCCCCGGATCTGAAAATCTCTCGCCTCTATAAGCGGAAGTGGTAAAATTTTCATTGTAAATCGGAAATTAACTGTCTGTTAAATTCTTACTATTACGTTTTTGTATTTTTAATGTTGCATGTAAGTTATAGCTTAAAATTTTCAGGAATATTCTTTTTCTATGCAACAATAACAAATGTATTCCATATCGAAATAATTCCGTTAAAGATAATTTTCTCCCTAACCGATAATTTCCCGCCTTATCGTGCAGACATAGGTAATATGGCATATATAGTTGCGTGTCAAAGTGACTGATGTTTTTTGGATGATAGCTATCATAGCCGGCAGAGGGAGTTCATTATTGTACAGGGGGTAATCGTTAAAGCGTGCCCCGTTGATTGTATTTTTCTGTCAAGAAATCTCGAGTACGATGTTTCGATAAGACCCGAGTCGAGTAGTCGATTTGTATATCTAATTCAGGGTACACACACGAATTCTATAAAGGTTTTATTGATACAATAAACAATTTATAAGAAGTGATAGGTTTCGTGTTTCGACTCACGATAGCAATTTTTTGTAGGTATAACACGAAATTTCTTATGAAACTCTTTCACATTATTGCGAATTCCAATAAAACATGATTTCAATATGCTCTAATGTTTACTAAGCAAATAAAAGCAAGTAACAGAAATAAATAAGGAGTCAATCACAATATATTTCATAACCTTGAGTCTATTTACAGAACTAATATAAATCACAAAAGAAATTACTAATAGAGAATGTTTTCTGTGATCTTTTTCCCCTAACCCCTCGGGAAATGTAGGGGCGCGGCACCCCCTGTCTCTGCAAATAAAATCTAGAGAAGTGAAAGAAGTTGGCCCGTAATCAGAATTGAACAAACATTGACTTTAGTCGGTCCGCTAAAGACTTTGGTAGATATTTGTCCGATATTCGCTTTAATAACTTTAACTTTAAGCCAAATTTCAAATCTTAAAAGTAAATAAAAGAAATTATAAAATAAGGCATTGGAAAATTTTTAATTAGGAAGAAATTTTTATTGACAGTAGGTATTAATTACAATTTTTAATTTTATAAAGAATGATATTTTCAGCAGTTTTATGAGAAAATGTTTAATTGTATGAATTATGTTTTCTTTAAATAAACTTGATGGCGTTTTAATGATTCTTTTAGCTTGTATTTTCTTATAGCTTCTCAGTTCTTAATATCGTAATTTAAAATTTATAAAAATAGTTATTTGTGACACAAGGACGGAAAATGACATTTTGCAAGAGCGAGTAAAGTTGTGTAGCCGAGGTGCGTAGCACCGAGGCGAAACAATACGAGCACTTGCAAAATATTTTCCGGACGTGTAACACACACTATTTTTTGGTTCGACTAATTTTTAATATTTTCAAAAGTTCTGTTATGTTCAAGACTTGACTGCTTGTGCTAACTGAACTAAGACCACTGACTAGAAGATAGCCGACAAAATGTCAGCTGGTAATTAATTTTTATACATACAAATACTGTGCTAATAACATAGACAAATTAATTAATTAATTCTATTATCTCTGGCTAATAAGCAGCACAGAGAAAATTGTTATATTGAAAATATTAAAATCAATATCTAATAATTTTATATAAAAATAGCAGAGACAATAAACTATATCCATAATCGAATGATAAGTAGTTGTAAATTGACATAAATGTCAAATTTTATAATACAAGTTGTGAGAGAAATTAAATGTAAATTAGAATCCTGCTTACATTTAGAAAAAGTTATAGGTAAGTTTAGTATATTGTACGTTGTTTTTAATTAAATTTAATTAAAAGTTATATTTATTATGTATTTTTGGTGACTTAAAATTTAAACTCATAGCGCCATCTCTTTAGATAATCTAAAAGCTACTTTGCCGGCCTAGGCCGGAAAATGCCATTTTCCGGACGATTTTGAAGTAATTAATAGTATTGTTTCTGGACGGAGGACCAAAAACACTGTTAACGAAGACCATTTTAACAATACCATACTTTGTGTCTAATTCGTAATACGTCACAATGTATATAAAAATTTAGAGATAAAATTAAAACACCACTTAACTAAATAGCTCAAGTTTTCCTTTATTCGACTGATATTTTTGGTAGCTCTACAAAACTTGTAAATGTAGCAAAACCATTGTTTTAAACAGAAACTGGTAAGAAAGACCATAATTAAAATCATTTTTTATTAATTAATCATTAGCACACAAACAATTCGCTATAAATAAAGAACCGTAAGTAACTTTGTTTAAGAACTTCCCATAGGTGCTCTATCAGATATAAGTCCGGACTGTTAGCTGGTCATCCCATTAACTCATTTAGGTAGTTAACCATTGGCATGAATACACAAATCAGCCCCAAAAAGGCAGCAAACGGTCTAATATGTTTAAGAACGATAAGTTCGAGATAATAATTCGCATTCATGGATCTTATGCAAAAAAAACCAACTCTGTGCGGCCATTAAAACAGAATCCTCGCCAAAACATCACAATACCTCCACCAAATGAAATTTTGGGAACAATATTGCAGCTCGCAAATCTCCCTTCAAGTCTTCGCCAAACAAAACTCTCTTCCAATCGTCAACAGTCCAGTTTGTATGGTTATGAGCGAAAAGTATTTTTGCAACTTTGTGTTTCCTGGTTAATAATGTTTTTTCACTGTTTATTCCAGCTTTATTTAAACATCTTCTTACAGACGATATCAGTAAGTATATTGCGAGCAATAGCCAACTCATTTCGGAACATTGTACCAGTGACTGTCCTGTTTTGAAGAACTGACATACGCAAAAAGCGCTCATCTTTTGCATCTGAGAACCTTGTCCGCCCTTGTCCAAGTCTGCGATTGTAAGATCCTGTCTGGTTAAAGTGTTTACCCATACAACTTAAATTAGAATGGATTCTTCCTATAACAAATTAGCATAGAGTATCCTTCTGCCAGTAAAATTAATGTCTTTACCGCGTCCTCTCCTGATAAATCTCAGCCACGATTCTTTTTCTAAGACTAAACTTTTAAAACAACCAACAATTTTCGTAACGACAATGTGCTCAAATTTCAGCAAAATTTAAAATTGTGACATTTATAACTTTAACACAAACAACTATTCGTAAAAAATTAGCAACCCTAATCATGATCATTATTTTGAAATTTAAAGCAAAAAAAAGAGGTGGTGCCATAATTTTGTATTTTTCAATTATTATATTCCTAACCAAACCAATTTAAGTGATGAATAGCTTTAAGGGTTAAAACTTTCTAAGGAAGATAGGACTAGAAGAGCTGCTATAAGTCTGAGAAATCATCAGAAATATAGCAAAAAAAGGGGGACACAATAGATCTTATAGGTCGCAGGTGTATCTGTTAACCCTAACTGCTTATAGGTACATACCTACATACAAAATTGACAAAAATTGAAAAAAAAATCTAACAAACCAATAATTTTAAAAGGTTTGTTTGTAAATAATGTTAAATAATGATTTGAAACCACTAACGAGATTGGTTGACGTCATAATTTCTATTCAAGAGTTTTTTAGGTTTAATATTGAACGTATTTATATGCTACCAACAATACACACAAAAAATTAAAAATACATCAATACACCCACATATTACCATAACTTGACAAATGGCATTAAATGAATTACTTTCATTTTTATGTAGAAAACGTTAATGTACCGTGTACCAAGATAGCCTCATCAACCGAATACACCTCGTTACCTTTTCCATAACCATTTCACCTCCCTATACCTAATAAACAGGCTCGAGCAAGGAATAAACGACAACGTAGCAATACATAACTCATGATTAGGGTTCACATGATAATCCACATCTCGTAAATAGTAAGGAAGTTATTTTACACCAGCCAGGTCGCTTCTAATACTGCCACCGGCAAAGTTGATCATCATAGTTTAGTTTGACGAAGTTGTGCGTAAACAGGGTGATATATGAAAGAAAAAAAATGGTAAACAAAATTGTAAAAAATTGATAAAACAAAAAATCGAAAAATGTTAATCCGCCCGGTCATATTTTCTGCTTTTTTTTACAATTTTTTAACTTTTAACGTTACAACGTCTTATAATTCTGCACGCACCAAAAAACATGACTCATGCGGCGTTACCTTGCTCTGAGTTGTTCCATTTAAGGCTTGAAGGGCAAGCGAGAACTCTCTCTTTCCTACTTGAGTCAGCGATGCGTCCGCGTGGACAGATGCTATACAATAATACATTTACATGTTTTCGTCAAGTATGAATTGCAGAGAAAAGTGGATGTGCCATTCCATCAGTATTTTCTTACAACGTTGTCACGTTCAACTATCGTCAGTAAACCGACTTTACAGACAACCGATTTTTTATTTGGTTGTTTCTAAATTTTTTAATTGTTTCTATTTTTTGAAGGTTGTTTTCACATTTTTTAAGATTTTACACATACCTAAATAATTACATAAAATAGTGTTACACTTTTTGGTGTCACCACATTAACTTTCACCACCGCCCAATCTTTCAATCAAAAGCATATTTTTAACCGACTTCAAAAACGGTATATATGATTGTTTTATGTTTGTTATCGGATAACTTCGTCGTTTATAAACCGATTTTAATAATTCTTTTTTGTTAGAAAGAAGATATTTCAAAAGTGGTCCCATGATAAAGAAATCAGGGTCTGATAGTTGCATACCAGAGAAATCGAGGGTAAATTTCACTATTAAAAAGTTGGTGAGAGTAAATGCGCATTCACCATTTATTAGAATAAAAGCTAACTGTTTTTGTGTACATATTTTGAACGTGAATAAAAGTTTAAAAGTTGCCACAAAAGCCACCATGTATTCGTACCCACATAATCTTGGTAGTATCATCATATTAGGGGAAAGTATGTGTTCATATCGCTTGTAATATAGACAAATAAGAGACACGAAATATCATGCAAGGTTATTACGACCGAAACTTTTCCTCTAAAATTACAGGTTACGAAATGGAATGTGTACTCACTTCGCAGCTTGATTGGTTGATATTGCTCAAGTTCAGTCGGTAGACACGATCCCTGTAACAAAAAAAATTAATGAGTTTTCTAGGTTATGTGATCGTATAAGGAAACTTTTTTAGTCTATAACTTTTTTTATATCACTGGAATTTATTTTTATGATATCTTCGTCTATAAATTACATATATGACAGTTTTGTGTTTGGAGCAAAACTTATAACTTTGAGTAGCTGGAACTTTTACTAGTTAATCTGATAACAAGAAATCTAATTATTCCTGCACTTACGTTAGATATTTTTCCTACAATTAATTAAAATTCCAAGAGGATTAGAATATACAGCTTCAAACGCAGCTTTGGGCCACATAATTTTTTTTTTAAGTGCATAAAGCATATTTTAAACTAGAAATTTTTCTCTTTTAAATGAGGTTAAGTTTAATTAAATACTTTTTTTTTACTGAGATGTTCTAATTTTAATTATACGAATTTTCAAGTTTTTCCGTATCTGAAAAATCATGAAACTTAAGATAAATAGATATAGATACATAAATATCTCTAAATTCCTCCCTTTTGTAAGTGTAAGGAAGCACGCTTTGTTTTAAATCATGATCATACAAGTATTCTTGTCATGATTATTCAGTTGCAGGAAAATTTGAAACTTGTATTAAACTTTAAATTATAAAATCTTGTTAAAAAAAAATATATAAGCAAATTTAACGTCATTGAAGAGGAAAAACTTAAATTAGAGATTCCAATCGCACGTTTTGGAGAAAAAGACAATCCGAAACGCTACATTACCTCAAATATGCCCAACAAACATAGTGTTACGAGCCGGTCCGGACCTGTCGCCCAGAAAGTATCGCCAGACAAGCGCCACTTCTTAGAATTTTCAAAGATTCTAGTTGATTTCCGATCGATCGAAAATTCTAGTGGTTGTTAGAACGTCTAAATAATTCGAGAGTGTTCTGTTCGAGATGTAATTTCTAGAAGGAAATAATTTTATATATAAGGGACCGCTTGAGACGGGGAAAAATAATTGTAATTGTAATAGCTGGCGATAAATAAATAAATAAATAAATAAATAAATAAATAAATAAATAAATAAATAAATAAATAAATAAATAAATAAATAAATAAATAAATAAATAAATAAATAAATAAATAAAAAAATAAATAAATAAAAAAATAAATAAAAAAATAAATAAATAAAAAAATAAATAAATAAATAAATAAATAAACTGTGGGTTATTCGGTAATTGTGATTGTATGAAAGTTGTGTAAATTAGTTTAAGAAATTGTTATCTATTTGTGTTTATCAATAAATTGGTAAGTTTGTCTGCTGTTTATTACTTATCCTGAATCCACAAAGGAAAAAATTATAACAATAGACAACGTCCCGATTCAAGCCCGTTCTTCCAGTACACAAGAGAGAAAAGAAGCAGTGTTTGCTTCTCTTTTTAATGCACAAAGCTGACCACATGACCTCCTTAATACAACTCAATTTGGGAGACACTCTTTTCTTTCTCGAACTTAAAGATAGGACTGAAAACGTGACTCGCCAGTCTGTGCCAACAGCAGCATTTTTTCACTTTTAGTTTATGATCTGCAATGCTACATACTCTCAATTAGGACCAAAATCCATAGACAACAAATATAACTAACAACAGCATTTTTTCGCTTTTAGTTTATAATTTGCAGGGCTACATATGACCAACAACCATAGACTTATAACATCTAGACTAGGCGTCCTCGAATCAAGCCCGTTCTCCCATTGCACAAGAGAAAAAAGAAGAAGTGTGTCCTTCTCTTTTTAATGCATAAAGCATACCGACCACGCAACCTACTTGATACAATTCAATTTGGAAGACACTCTTTTCTTTCTTGTGCTGTAAAAACAAACTTAAATGCATGCGTTAGTTTTTGCCGACTTTTTTATAATTTTACTTTGAGATATCTGAAAATTTTGTCGAAAGGCAAAGAAAATATCTTAAAAATAAGAAAAAAAAACGAAAAATGAAAAAATCATCATTCGCGAAACGACAAGCACGCGAAGGTGATTAATTTCGCAAATGCACCTTCGCGATTTGAAGCGTTTATATATTATAAAATATATATTTTTGAAGTTATAATTAACTATAAGTTATATAACAGTTTTAAGAAAAAAAAGTAAAGAAAAATTAGTATAAAACTTCAATGGTGTGTATTTTGACAACGTATAACTGAACGAATTCAGTTGTGAATATTATGCACTCACGTAAAGTTGTTGAGATTGGAAATTATGTCTGACACTAGCAAAGCTCAGATTGGATTTGGTTTTCTCCGGGGAATTATAAATGAATCAAAATTTTAGATTGTATATAAATGAAAGCGACATATATTGCATGGAATTTAAAACTTTTGATTATGTATATTTGATCATCAAATCCTAATTTTAGATATATGTATATGATGTTTTATACTATACTTAGTTTACTTTTATATAGTGTACCAATATTCGTAATACTTATTATTATTTTTTAGTATTTTTATATTTACTATTCATTGTATTTTAATGGGTATCTATTGAAACAAACTCTTTGTAACCTAGAAGGTGTAACAATTAATTATCGACAGAGACACAAAAAATCCAGGAAAGTACACTGAGGGAAGAAAGGAGAAAGAAAAAGCAATGGATTAGAGAAGAAATTTTAAATCTAACTGTGACAAGCGAAAGCACAGTTGCATATCAAAAAATGTGCCGAAATCGAGAATTATGAAAAGAAGCATCTACACAAGAAACTGAAAGAAGTGACTGGAAACAAACAAAAATGTTCACCTCAGAATTTAAAAGATTATAATGGACAAAGAATCTTGGACATCAACAGGAACTTAATAGTTCGGAAAAACTACGTATCAAAGTTGTTTGATGATGAAAGAACTAATCATCACATCGCTGCTATATCTGGCTCATCCATAACAAGGAAGAAGTGAACCAGGCGATCAAGTTGGCAAGTCCCCAAGAAACCAAAGCAGTAAAATGTAGGAAATACCGAACTATAAGCTTGATAAGTCGTGTTTTAAAAATATTCTAGCGTGTGATACATGGCAGAGTATATAGAACATTGGAAGAGAAAATTTGTGGGACTCAGTTCGGGTTTCTAAATGGTTTGGGAACAAGGGAGGCTCTGTTTGATGTACAGGTCTTGGTGCAGAGGTGTCGTGAAGTTGACAACGATGTGTACTTATGCTCGATTGATTTCGAGAAAGCCTTTGACAATGTACGCCATAACAAAATGCTAAAATCTTGGAGAACTCCGAAATAGACGATAAAGATATACGTATATTTTCCAACTTATACTAGAAACAAACTGCTTAAATACGAATAGACACAGGTATTAAGAAGGGCGTACGACAAGACTGCATACTCTCTTCTCTGTTGTTCAATCTCTATTCGGAAGTTGTATTCGACAAGGCAGTCGCAGAGGCTACGAATAATATCATCATCAATGGCGAAATTATAAACAACATTAGATATGCCGATGATACCTAAGTTTTACTTATAAAACATAAGCCATAATGAACGAAAAATACTAGTCTATATATATAAAAGAAAGTCGTGTTAGTTACACCACTTATAACTCAAGAACGGCAGAACAGATTTGGCTGAAAATTGGTAGGGAGGTAGCTTAGAGCCAGGAGATGGACATAGGATACTACTCATTGTTGCCACTCGCCACCAGGTGGCGCTGCAGAGTAGCAACTTCTGTCCTGTTCAACCGATTGTCATGAAAATTGGTATGTATATGTATTTTTTCACGGAGAAAACGAATATGCTATGCTCATTAATGCCACTCGCCACCAGGTGGCGCTGCAGAGTAGCAACTTCTGTCCTGTTCAACCGATTGTCATGAAAATTGGTATGTATATGTATTTTTTCACGGAGAAAACGAATATGCTATGCTCATTGATGCCACTCGCCACCAGGTGGCGCTGCAGAGTAGCAACTTCTGTACTGTTCAACCGATTGTCATGAAAATCAGTAGGATGCTGTATTTTTAATGGTTAATATGAATGTGATATTCGTATTAATGGAAGTTACCACCAGATGGCGCTTCCATTAAACGAGCAACCACTACTCATTTGATTACTTTATATCACGCCACCGTAAGGTGGCGCAGTTAATATCACATATATTTAAACGAGCAATCCTTATCTACCTATATATATAAAAAAGGATGTTTGTATGTATGAAATCGATAGACTCAGAAACTATTTGACCGATCAATATTAAAATTGGTATGTACATATATTTTTCCACGAAGAAACTTTATATGCTATGCCCATTGATGTAACTTGCTACCAGGCGGCGCTGTAAAGTATCGACTTCCGCCCCGTTCAACCGATTGTCATGAAAATCAGTATGATGATGTATTTTTATTGGGAAAGATGAATATGATATTCGTATTAATGGAAGTTACTAGCAGATGGCGCTTCCATTAAACGAGCAACCACTACTTATTTGATTATTTTATATCACGCTACCGTAAGGTGGCGCAGTTAATATCACATACATTTAAACGAGCAATCCTTACTTAAGTATTGTGACGCCAGCGGAAGGTGGCGCAGTTAATATCACTTATATTTAAACGAGAAATTCTTACTAATTTACCTAAGTATTGTTATGCATCTTATATATTTTACCGATAAACTACAAAATAAAACGAAAACAAAATGGTATAAACCTGAAAACTAACGAAAAAATATGATGAAAACGATAAAATCAAAATAAATTAAAAAAAAAACGAAAAATTGAAGAATGACATAAATGATTTGCGGTACGAAGTCCGACGGGTCAGCTAGTATTATTATAAAAAATGTTACAAAGGATTTTAAATCTGTTTTAAAAGCATGTTCTTTAGTTATTTACTCTAACCTCAATGGGTCAATACGGTTCTGTCCTTACATACTCACCTGAAAAGATCACTTACTTGATCCAATTGTCTCTGAATGAATCTAATAGATTAAAAAAGTATTTGACTGTTAGAACAATTTAATAATGTATATTCAAGCGGCTCGTTTGAACATGACAAGACATCAGAATTTGTTAGAAAGGTCGTATCACGATATTACGACAACAGACAGAAATGAAAGCGAGGAAATGGGTGAATTATTTCATGTCACTCATCGTTTTCTATACAGATAATGTCGAAAAATGACGTCGATGTTCTGAAGTGAAGACCGTATTTTGGAACTGCTTTGAATAGTTGATGAAATGATTATTCATGTTGAAAGTTAATTTATGATGCTAGGGTATTTTCCTTGGCGTTTTTGACGTTAAATAGATAGGAAAATGTTAATAGTTATAAATAGTTAATTTCAGGTTTATGATACATAATTTGATTTAATAATCCAGAATAATTAGTTTTTAATTTTAAAGTGGTTAAAATATTATTTGAATATTTTACTTATTTTTTACGATTGTCAATTCACATTTTACAAGATTTCTTTATAATCTTTTCATGATTTTCAACCTTTTTTAAAGAATGTCAACAATGAAAAATGTTGCAAAATGCAGAATATTAGTTATTCTATCGCTTTACTAGTTTTGAAAAATATTTTCAAAAACATTGACCATTTAATTAAGAAGAAACAACTACTTCCCTGGCTATGTGCCTCGACGGATATTGAATTACACTTCAAAGTCAAATGGGGTTGGCATATCTAACAGATAATTTAAACCAACCATTTTAGTTTGCAGTTAGAAGGGACAACATAACTTGTAGACCGGTTTCGACCTATTGGGTCTCGTCAGATTTTTTAATAGAAAACGAAGTAATATAAATATTATCCATACAAAGGTTCATTTCCTTATTTGCACCCTTAGGGGATGAATTCTAATAAACCATGAAACACGTGTTCAATGAAATATTTTTAAGAGTGTGCATTTACATTTGTATAAATCGGTGCTATTTCAACCCCTATTTTATCCCTTCAGGGTTAAATTTATCTTACTGTGTGTTCTCATTACGCAAATAAACAACTGTCCAAATTTCATGTTTCTATAATCAGCGGTTACGGCTGTGTGTGCCTCCATACCTAAGTCTGTGGGAACTTTTCCTTTTATATCTTTATAATAAAATTAATAGTGTACTTATAGTTTTTGACTATTAAAAAATACATTTCGAATTCGTAGATATGACGAGATTATACGATAAAAATCTTGAAAAGAGTACTTTTGTTTAAGCCACCACACATAAATATACGCAAAATTTTAATAAAAAGGAAGCCTTTTTCGTCCTGTACAAGACGAAAGAAATCTAAAACAAAATGTATCTTGACACATATATTCTCATGTACCTACATGTCCTTTGTTTTCTTTTAAAGAGAAAGAATGATTACTAAGAGACTGCATAAAGTTATTCAAACAAGTTCCTAAACGGCTTTCAGCATTCTATCTAGGCAAACGGGAAGGCGTTAATATCTCTAAGGAGTTGAAACAAGAATTTCTAAGTATATATTTCCAGAAATGTTTTCTATATCTGTGCAGGAACATCTAGATATCATAATAGTCCCATCAAAAAAAATAAAAAATAATAAGACAATACGATATGACACGTTTTATTTGCTGGGTGAAATTTCACATAAAACAAAATGATTCAATGTATATATATAGATGGTGTTGTATTTCGATTTAAAAATAAATAGTAATAATAAACCGTTAAGTTCAGTGGTAAATAAAAGGTTAGAATTCCTAAATCAAAAGCACATAATGCAGCGACCTTGCCTAATGTTTATATATTAGATGCAAAAAAACACCACTACCATTTTTGGAGTAGAGATGGCGCTACTTGCGATAGTGTCCAACTTTCGCAGACTTCTAAGAACAAGTATCAGCCAGTCTATACCGGGGATGTCTCTTCATTAGTAATTAAAGAGAAAAGCCTGTACTCTACTGATAAGCTCTAATAGAGCGAAACACAGTATCTAAAGTTTAATTTTTTCCTTGTATAGACTAATTGATATTTATATTTACGTCGCAGCATTATGTGCTTTTGAGTTAGGAATTCTAACCTTGAACCTTGCACATATCCAGGTTATGCATCTGGATATATTGAAAGCATGGCGCAAGATACGATTGTATCATTTTTTCATCTTTTTATGTTATAAGACTGTCACAAAACGTTTCGTTCGTTTATATATATTATAACATATATAACTTGCTCAGAATTATTTTATAAGTTATTATGCTATAATAATAATAAATTTTACCTTTTTTTTAAAAAATTTGAAATGAAATTGTAATTATGGTAAATGCAAATTAATATCTATGATTTTAAATATAATGAGTTTTTTTTATATACACCTGGCAATACTCATATCTCGGGGCAGAATTCAATGATTAAAAAAAATTAAATAAATTAATTTTGATACTTTTATGTGCCGAATATAAATTTTTAACACTTATGAACCAAACTACGTTATAATGATGAATTTCTAAAGGAAGAATTTCTTAACCTTACTTTATATCTTGAACGGTAGATATTGAAATGCACTATCAAAGCTATACGTAGTGAATTAAATGAAAATAAAAAACTCTGAATCTAATTACAACTTGAAAAATGAAAATTATCTTACAAACTAGTGAAAAAGTGTTCAGTTAAATAGTGGAAAAGTCTTCATTTATAGTATAAAAAGAAATAATACACAAATTTTTATTTCTAAATGAGAATAAGGTACCGTGATTACTGAAGATCTTCCTTTATGCCTTGGCTGCATCCATTACCCACAGTAAGCAATGCTTCGGGACCTCGCTTTCTGTCTTTGTGGTACACCACTCGGCGACGATCGGACTGTATAATATATCGCCATTTTGGTTGTATCCGATAAGCGAATAACCAGGTCTTTTGAAAAGACACATCCAAGCGGAAATAATGTTTAGAAAATGGCGAAAGCCGGCTGAGCGGTAGGTGCAGACCTAGCGTTACCTACCGTTCCGTTACGGTTGCGTTTACCGATTAGTGCGTTTCCGCATATTCGAGCATCTATCGTTTTGAGTTGATCCAATAGTCCATAGGATCTTTAGATACGAAGAATTTAGTTAATACATATATAAGTTTTAGTATATTTTTTTCTTACAACATAGAAAATCAGTAAAGCATTTCCAAACTTATAGCCCAACTCTAATTATAAACCGGTGAAAAATACCAACCGGTCATTCGTTAAAAGCTTTGAAGTTGAAGCTTTTGTTGTAAAGGTTGCCTACTCTTAAAGCTTTTTCCATTAACAGAAATTGGGAATTTGCAAATATAGATTTAAAAAGACCCAACTCCTAAACTTAAATATACATAAACGTGAATCAATCGTAATACACTCATTCTTTAAAAATCTTTGTCATACGGTACCGTCGTAATGCCGACTAAGATAGGAAAAACTATTCTTCTCAGTTATCAGTGTCGAGTAAATTTCATCATTAATTTCCTTTGTTGTACTTGTTTGATCTTTTCATTTTAAGTATGTTTTTTTTACTTGTCTTATCTTTCTTTTGTATATAAGAGGGAAAAAAGCCTAACCAAAAATCAAGTAGTCTGATTGGATCTTATGTTTGTACAACTATAAAAAATTGTGAATTTTACTGTCTAGATTTCTTAGGCAGTAACGTTTGCAATCTGAGTAGAGAAACAGGATGTGTAAATCAGGAGTTCTGAAAGTGTGTATAGCGACGCCCCGCGGCACCTTTAAAGTAAACAGGTTTAACACCCAGACGCATTTATGTAGACGCGGTTAAATATACTAGCTTACCCTGCTCTGATTTAGTGGTAATTACAAATTCATATTTTTTAAGATTCAAAGTGAAGCAAAAACTAAGGGTGGCATTATCAAACTTTATTCGTAGTTATGAAAAAATGTGTAAAAATCGACTAGCTCATCTGCTATAGTACCTCCTAGTTTAAATGTTAAAACAGTATTTCTCCTTCTGCATAGAGGCAATAAGTAATTACATCTAGTCCACTAGATCATGCCTGCATATATCGTTTGCATTCAGCTGTTAAAACTCAAACTCTTAGTTTGATAAAGATTATTCGCATACCAATTTAAATCGTAAACAACCAATCAACATAGTACAGAAAGAATAACTAAAACAAATGTATGTAGTGTTAAAGTACCCCTTATAAGGGAAATAGTATATTACGCTACAAGGGACGAAAGTTGAATTTTCGGCCCTGCGCGTCATGATGCCCGAGGCGAAAAGCCGAGGGCAACATGACGCGCAGGACCCAGATTTCAACTTTTGGCCCGTGTAGTGTATACTATTTTTCTTCATACCTCGGTCGAAAGTACTTGCGGAACGAGCGAAGCGAGTGCAGCTGGTCGTGGGACAGGCATCAAATACATTCGAAGAGTCAAGTTTTGTCATTGATGATTATTTTTAAGGTTATAGATAGAAATAGAAATGACACAAGAATAAACAGTCCCTAGTTAAAAGTGTAACTACGCATGAGAAATTTTTCCTCCCGCCGTAAACAGGGAGTAAATGTTAAAGACGACAAAACATCATGACGCGCAGGGCCGAAAATTCAACTTTCGTCCTGCCGTAAACAGGGAGTAAATGTTAAACTTTCATCCCTGCAATTAGGGACGAAAGAACGTACTTTCGACCGAGGTATGATGAAAATATGTTTTCTACATTGGATTTGAAGTATTATAACTGCAAATTTACAATAAAGGCCTAATCAAATAGAAAGCGATCAGATAGCGCGATCTATGTACTACGTATTATTGCATCACCCATGTCAAACTAAGAGCGGGAAGACGAAGAAGATCGCGCGATGTCAAATGTCGAAAAATAAATTGAGCATTCGAAAATAAGTATAAAATCGTTCTTCAAATAAAGAAATTTCCACACATATTCTGTGATATTCACTAAATTCTTCTCTCATCTCGTTTATTTCATGTACCTATTTCCTTTTCTTTCTTGAGGATAGTGCAAAAAGAAGAAGAAGTTCATCTTTATCATCTTCCAAAATGTGGAAGCTTATTTACTGCACAGAGGTCATAGAGATCGGTGAACAAAACAAAGAGCCAGTTGAGAAGGAATTGTCGTGAAAATCAAAAGAGACGTAAGTGTCGCAAATACTCTCAAGCGCAACTTCTACGTATCCCAAGATGAGGCGGGTTCATTTTGCTAATGAAAAAATCGTTATTTTAGTTGACATTAAATAATTCTGAAATTTAGGAAAACGATGAATCTAATACAGACAAGGTAAAGAAATGTCCTGAAAATGTTAGGCACAAAAATACGGCAAATTTGAAAATGAAACCCATGTCTGGTGCACATTTTCTAACAGAGTTTTATCTCGACCTTTTGTGGAAAGAGTAAGAGATGAAGCTTTAAATGGTCAGATTTATATTGATAATTGCCTTTCTAAATTACTTCAGTTTGTCCAAGAACATCATGCTAAACAAGATATTATGTTTTGGCCAGACATAGCAATATACCATTACTTAAAAGCTATCCAAAACAAAACTGATTTCGACAACACTACGTTTATTCCCAAAAACAAGAATCTATCAGTTGAATTGAGGATTTTTTGGGTTTACTGCCTAAAGAAGTTAATTATAGGGGTTGGGAAGCCCAAGATAAAGAAACATTCACCAAAATCTAAAAGAAATAGATCTAAATAGACTTCATAAGAGACATTCGAAAAAATTTGCATCTGGTAGAGCAGCCTGGGTACTCGACAATATTTTGAGCTAAATGTTTTAGGATATAATTTTCTCTATAAATAGTTTAAAAATATTCAGAATCTATTGTAACGTTTTTTTTTTTTGTAGTCCGCCACTGGCCCATATTGTCTCCACTGAACGGCGCCTCGCAAGGTTTTGGGCCCAGTTAATAGGATTAGATTTTTATGGATAATGTCATATGTTCTTTCGCTGTCATCCCCGACAGTAAATATGTTTCTTTTCAGACGGAATTGTATGTTTTTATGTCTTTGTTTTGTTTCTTTCTAAGTATTGTTATACTTTCTTTTAACTTTACCTTCTTTCGGATCTTTTCCGTTAATCTAATAAGCTCAGATTGGGGTGATTTGTTACTTGGATACCAAAGATATGGAATTTTATACTAAGTAAATAAATCCGAAAATTTTGTTTTTAGTGCGTGGAATTTTTTGTCGTAAGTGAATTAAAGAATGTTTGAATTATTTATATGTCTATATTACTTTTGATATGTTGTTATTTTTTGATGGATATAAGTTTTTAACTTTAAGCGAAGTACATTTCCACATAAATTTAAATAAATATTATATTCTTTTTGTTTTTGGCCTACTATTATTTAAAAATGCTCATGATATTCAACATTCGGAGAAAATTCAAACGATTTCGAATTTGAAGGTATGCGAATCAAATCAAATCGCATTTTATAAAGCTTATATTCTTTGGCAATACAACACAATCTGCAAATAACTTTTTGAGATATTTAGATTTTCTCCGCCAACTTCAGTTAGCAAAGAATGACTTTTTAAAGATAAAAAAGCCATATACGGAGAATTTTTAAGCGATTTTTAATAATTTAAACCTTGTTTTAAAAGATTTTTAATTTCCAACCAAACAAACAAATCCTTGATACCAAATCTTGGTTAGTTTCCCAAATATTTGAAGATATTTATAAAAGTTGGAGTGTTTTTAAACGAAAAAGCTTTATGCTTCTTTTATTTACCAGTAATTTTAATAATACAATTCACATTTAATAAACATCACGTTTTTTAGCAAAACGATTAAAAAATCGCTGAGATGACATTGATGACCGCTCTGGACTCCCGAGCACGTCAAGAACTGATGAAAACCTCGAATCGTTGAAGTAAATGGTTTTGGAAAATCGTCGACTTATTATTAGAGAAGTTGCTGAGGATGTTGGCATATCAACTGGATAATGCCATGCGATTGTGTCTGATATTTTGGACATAAAACGTGTGGCAGCGAAGATTGTTCCAAAATGTTCAATTTTGACCAAAAACAACGTCGCAGGAGCTGTTTAATACAGCCAACGACGATCCAGATGTCCTCAAAAGGATCAATACTGGTGACGTGGGTATATGGCTATGACTTCGAAACCAGAGCTTATTCATCCCAATGAAAGCTCCTGAGGAGCCTAGACCGAAAGAAAGCACTTTAAGTTCGGTCAAATCTGAAGGTTTTGTTCACTGTTTTCTTCGATTACAATAGCGTAGTATATCATGAGTTCTTGCCACAAGGTCGTACAGTAAACAAGGATTTTTGGGGAAACCAGTCATGGATTTTGCACCATGATAATGCACCGGCACATTCATCACTTGTTCGTGAGCTTTGGGCCAAAAACAACATCGTTATCATGCCTTGACCACAAAATTCCCCGAACTTGGTAGCCTGCGACTTTTTCCTATTTCCAAAACTAAAGAGACAGATGAAAGGACGACGTTTTGCTACAATTGAGGAGATAAAGGCTGCGTTGAAAAGAAAGAGCTGATGGCCATATCTAAAATCGAGGGCTAGAAGTGCTTCGAAGATTGGAAGGAGCGCTGGCACAAGTGTGTTTTATCTGAGGGGTATTACTTTGAAGGGGATAAAATAGATATTGATGAATAAATAAAGATTTTGTGAGTTAATTATTATTCTCGTTTTTTTTTCTGAACAAACCTCGTATCTATAAACATTCCAGTGATATTTTTGACAAACCGATATAACTTTTTATATACCTGACTTAATTTGCTTCTTTGTTATACTAGCAAATATCCAATTAATCTAAAAAAAACTAATTTGATTGTTAACAAATAGATAATTTAATGAGAACAAAACATAATATTATCACAATTCTGATGCCTTTGTTGGTACGCTTGCGGTTGACAATCGATATCTCGGAAACATCCACCAGATTCATCAAACCGAACGGATGTATTATTCTAAATGACGTTGATTGAGTAGACAGAAAGTAAATCGCATGTCGATTTGACTAAATATTATGACAGAATGGTCAAAGGTAGGTTGTATTTGTAATTAAGAGCTATTATCTCATACACAATGACAGCTTAGTAGCTTTGTTTTCATTTACTCTCTTAATACCACAGATTAAACAAACAGAATAACTAACACGATGTTAAAATTTATTTAATTCATTTGTAAAAAAGTATCTAAGTGTTTACTGTTATCTATTATATCCAAACGAACAATTCTTATATTTGGATTTTCCTCGGGTACACATTTTTTTCGGTAGCTTTCCGGGGTGTGAAAAATTGTATTTTAATATATATTTTATGTAGGTACCCGGCAAGCTTGGTACTTCGATGTTTTTTCTCATTTTCCGTTTATTCAAGTTTTTTTATTGTTTCAACGTTTTTTTTTTGCCGACAATTTATATTAATTAGTTCGCTTCGTGGCAGATTTTAACAACCTATGAAACTATTCTCAACAGTCTATAGATTAGCATTATTAAATATCAATGACATTTTAAAGCAACAGTTAAAAAACGAGTATAAAAGTGTAACTAGTAGAACACTTTACATCAGCTCTTCATTAGACCAGTGGGGTAAAAATAAAAAGCACAGAAACGTTAAATTAAACATATACTTTGATACGACGGGTGATCCTCAAACCGAAGCTATTTTAGTTCCTTTAAGAGCAAGTGTTAAAGAACAAGGAGATCTGGTACGTAAACTGAAAGCTGAAGGAGCTTCAGTTCTTGATGTTAAAAAAGCTGTACTACAACTAAAAGCAAGAAAAAAGATTCTAAAAGATAAAGAACTAAGTTTAGCACTAAATCAAACCTTTGATCGTGCTAAAATGGAAGATTTGTTAAAAAGAAGATTCTTTTATGACCAAAGTTTTGCTATTTATGGAGGTATTATCGGACAATTTGATTTTTGTCCTATGGGATGTGCTTTTAAAGCTAATTTATTACAAACTTGGAGACAATTTTTTGTACTAGAAGAGCAAATGTTGGAAGTGGATTGTTCTATTCTCACTCCCGAACCAGTTCTCAAAGCTTCTGGTCACGTTGATAGATTTGCAGATCTGATGGTAAAAGATGTAAGAACCGGAGAATGTTTTCGATTGGATCATTTAATTAAAGCCCATTTAGAAAAAGTATCTGCTGATAAAGCAACTGCTCAAGAAGTTAGAGATGAATGTCAGGATATTATTATAAAATTGGATGGTATGAATAAAGGTGAAATGGCTTCAGTGATGATTAAATTCAATATGAAAAGTCCTCTTACTGGAAATGATCTTACAGAACCAATTGAATTTAATCTTATGTTTGGTACACAAATAGGTCCATCAGGTCTTATTAAAGGATTTTTGAGACCAGAAACAGCCCAAGGAATTTTTGTTAATTTGTTTTTATTACTTTTTCTCGTTGGTTTCCCGGTTTTTATTATTTTTTTGTCGTATTTTATAAGTTTTTAATTATTATATTTATAATAGATATGAAATGCGCCACCTTCCGGTGGCGTCATAGTACTTAATAAGTGTTTTGTTTTTTCCACTTTTTTGATTTTCCCATTTCTTTTATGTTGCTGATTTTTTTACTATTTTTCCGTTTTTTTCTTTCCCTTTTTTGTAATTATGTTACGTTTCTCATTTTTCCCGTTTTTACGGATTGCCGCATTTGTTTTGATTTGGTCCCATTTTCGTTTATTTTTAATTTTTTTAAAATTTTCTGTTCGCATTTTTTCGTATTTTAGATTTTTTTGCCTTTTTTACTTTTTTTATTATTTCCGTTTTTTAATTATCTCCTTTTTTGTTTGAAATGAGAAAAAGTGTTAGGTGGAAAGTTCCCCGGTAAACTAAAATACTAAAATATACAGTGGGATTTATCAATAAAGCATAAATTCATTATTTATATTATGCTGCATATTTACGCCAATTTTAGATTACAATAAAACGACATTCTGCGATGTGAAAATTTTTATTCCACATTCATCACTTTTCAAGTGTAAGTTTTGTGATAGCTCATTTGCAAGAGCTTTTAATTAAAACAGCTGTAGTTGAGAAAAATTAACAAAAAAATTCTCATAGAGAAAATTCCTTACAAAGCTTTAGTATATTGTAATACAAGTGTTACAATGACAGAGGTTTCGTAGTACGAGTTCAGTTTGTGAAACGAACCGCGAAGCGGTGAGTTTCGCAAAGAACGAGTACTACAAACCGTCATTGTAACTCGAGTGTTACATACTATTTTTTATAATGAACTTTTAAAAGTATAAAAGAAAAGTAAAATGAGTGCTTTTCAAAATATTTATTTATGTTGGTAATCTTGACAGTTTTGACACTTGTCAGTTTTAATGATTTTAAATTAGAATGTTTGTCAAATTTGTATAAAATATTCCGAATTTAGCAATAACGCTGATAATGTAGTTAATAATTTACTACAACATACTTCTTGATTTACTACCCTGAACTCTTTCGTTAAAAATCAGTGCAGTGCAACCAATTTTGTAAAACAAAAAGTTACCAAAAACAGTGTTACAATGAATCTATTTCGATACTGTTTTTAGTGTCGAAATAGAAACTTTGTGAACGTGAATTATAAAAAATTCTTTTCCTAATTACCATGAGGAAAATTTGTTAGTATTTAATTTTATGTTAATAATAGATTAAAAGCTTTGTAGATGTTATTGTTTAAGTAAATTAAGTGCCCTTTATTAAAAATTCTGTTAAGTAGTGTTGCAGAAATTAAAAATTAAATTTGGAACTAATTATAGTTATGTTACAATCTTTTATCTTCTAAGATATTTTGACTAATCAATCTTTGGTACCTACCTACTGAAGAAACTGCGTCGATTGCCGCCTCGAACAACAAAATCGCTCAAAGCGTTAATAAGTTACAGCTTTTCAAAAACTTTTTTTAAGAAGATTGTAAAACCACAAAAAATACCTTCTAGAGCTTGAGGTGCACAAAACAGTTGAAAAAATACATTTTTGGTGTCTGAAATTAGCGCAAACTTGCAAGGATGGCCTGCAGGGTCAACTTCTTTTCGACTTTTTAATGCAGAAAATTTGATAAAGTCCTGAATAAGTTTAAAAAGCAGACTCAGAGTCTACAAAATTTCGACTGTCGATCTAAAATTAAAAAGTTTACAGTTTAAGTGGGCATCATATAGATGTGTCACTATAAAGACTCCAGTATTTTAAGTTATATGGTTTCTTCTCTTTAAAACTTAAATACTACCTAACTTGTTCATTTTACAAACTTGCTTCCTAGAGTAGGAACAAATCTTTTTATATAACAAAATCTAGGAAGATTAATACAGGAGTGTAGTGATTAACATAAAACTTTTTGATATTTTATCTATCTAATGAGAGGTTTAAAAATATAAATTTTGTTAGTACAGCCTTGTGATCATACATAAAAGACTGTAGTGCAACTTAGATATACACCTACTCATATGTAGTTGGTTGTCTCTGATCAGTTTTTTATTTTATTAAATTTGATAAATTCGAATAATTTTTTATATAAATGTATACTTTTCCAGGCCTATATCGCTTATTTTAGAACCCATTTAATTCATGATCAACCTTGTTAAAAACGCAAAACACCTCTAATAGTGACATGTGGTTTTCCGAACAGCCAACCAGTACAAAAATACTCACAGAATAATGGAAACAACAGAAAAAAAAATGGTTAATGTGAAAATGCTGCATTCATGGGACTGAAATCAATACAATGTTGAAATATAATGTTTAACGGTAGAGTGAGTTTCTATTTAAATTACACAACACTGCATATAATACTGAAATGTTGAAAACCGCGGATGATATTCTAGGAAAAAATTACATATATATCATTGTTTATTTTTATCTGTAACTTTTATAAAAAAAATAAACTGTGTTAGAGAAATGTATGTAATCTCTACCGAAAGTAAAAATTCGATTGCCTTTGATAGAAGGCTTTACAATCCACGTTCGAGTTAAAAACAGCCTGGAAATGCAAACAGACCCTTAAAAAAATGGATAAGACAACAAAGTAACTGCTGTGGGTATCAGGGCATACGGGTACGGGTACGAGATAGCTGATAGTCTGGAAAAAGAAGAAGCTAGTATTTCTTTTATCGGACCTGAACCTTTCTGTAGCATCTCAAAATGCTGCATTATGGATGAAGTTCGTAATGAGAAAAGAACAAACTACTAGAAAAACATTCCAGGCAAAAGATCACCAGGTAAATACGGCCTTCACTGCGCTACTCTAAATTACTTTTACAGCTTCAGAAACCTAAACTCGGAGTAGTAGCAGGAATTCTCATAGGACACAATACACTATGTAAAATCGGCAAAGTGGACAGTGGAACAGGCAGACTCTGAATATAAATAATTGTTACCAACAACATAAATATGTGGAACAAGTCTTCTTAAAGCCTGATGAGGTTACAAAACGTACGTCCAAAGCAGATAATAAACTTTCTTAAAAGTCTACATCTTATCGATTCAGAAACGTATGTTGGGTATACACAAAAGGTCTTTAAGGTCGCAGTATAGAAAGGTCACCTGCGACAGTCGTATAGGTATGTGGCAGCTATACAGTACGAAAACCGCATTAAATCTCTTATTAATCTTTTAAGAAAAACGCTTTTTACTTTAGTAGTGTGAAGATCAAAAAATGGTTCATCTTTAGTGCATCTTAAATCAAAGATGCTCTATCGCTCTATCTGTGCTTTGGTTTCTAGGTTCACTTAAAACAGAACGAAGATGAAGTTGTAAGTGTATTTGGAGAGTGAAATTCCTTGTATGAACATATGTGGTTCTGTTACGCAGCCACAATCTATTAGTCAAGAAAGTTCCGCCACTGGAGTGGAGTTAGAAATGCGTTGTATTTCAAGCGAATCGGCAAGGGCATGTCAAGTAGGTATCTAGGCATCTCCCTAATACATTTTGTGCTGTCTTGACTTTGAACACATGAAGCTAATTGTGAATTTACACTTGCCGCGAATGCGAGATTAGGTTTTAGCTAAATTCTGTTGTTGTAAGACGTTGTCTCAGTCAGTCATTGTTGTACGGCCAGGGAATGAAATTGTTTTTGAGGTCGATTTGCGGGAATTAAACCGATTATTCGTTGTAATGGAATTCTTGTGTGCCGCATAAGTCTGATTGAAAGTATTGGTTCTAAATCAAACTCAAAATACATAGGAACTTAGTCATTTAATGAGAACGATAAAGGAGCTTTTATAGAATAAATTAGACAATAGGTAAAAAATAAAGTTATGCAATGTTAGGCTATTTTCTGCCAACTTTTGATAACCATGAGAAAATTTATATAAACACAATCAAAAGCTGGTATGTTTTTTCAATAAATACAAAATACTGTTAATCTCATAGTACACTGATCTGCAAAAGCAAACTCAAAAACTAAAACTAGCAACCGATTTCCTTAAGAAGGATTCACACTCTAGAACAGTAACCGACAGAGTGTGTCCCCGAGGAAAATACATATCAGTATGTACATATCTTTCTGTAAAATATTTTACACCTAAAAATAATTTTAAAATATGATGATTTTGAAATAAGAGCAATCTCTGGTTGGTTTAAGTTTGTCATATAGTGTGTAAAATGAAGATATAAGAATCCTTGCTGTTAATTTTTATACAAAATAATACATAGATGAACATTCCTCACCATAAACATAAACCAGAGTTTTTATTGCCTTTTAAAACTTAAAGACACAGACTTCAGTTCATGAGCTCTAACGAATACGACGAAATTAACAATAAAACTGAATAGCAGCAAAATTTAGTTACAATTCGTTCTTTAAATACGACTTTAATTAATGCAATAAAAGAATATTCAGTTAGTGATGATGGTTCTGGTGAGTGAATCCTGTGTTCTAATCGCAAACATATTTGTTTTGCCGTTTACACTTAAACAGCATACAGTGTGCATACCTCTGACGATGCGTTGATAAAACCAACTGGCAAATGTGATCAAATCCAATATGCAAACGATAATAAACATGTAACGCGAATACGGATCAAAGGTAAACATGATTATCTAATGTAAACTGCCAAGTATCCATTTCCTGTCGACTGACGACACGTGGTCTATCCTGTATTTATGTCGATACCTGTATTTGAGAGCCAGTGTTTTAAGTAGATTTGCAGAGTTGCATATTGTACATAATGCTGACCGGATTAAAGAGATACATTGGTAAACTCATCAGAATTTTTAACTTTGTAGCAATGGAAATTCGTTAATTTTGAGCATGATGTTTATAGAGTATTTTTAGTTTCCTCCTCCTTTCATGTTATTTTCATATTTTTTTAAATTTGTCCTTTTACAATCCACTTAAAATACAATCGTATTTTCTTTTTTATTTTTAACCACCTTAATGACCAATTTTTCTAGGTTTGTACAATTTTCTGTTCCCAATATACACTTGATATTCGCAAATTGAAACTTAACATGTAGTTTAGATAACAATAGAATAATCTAGTACCGTCGACCTGATCTAATGATAAACCCAGATGGTAGGCACCAGAACTCCTCAACTTCGCAACATATACAATTCTATAACAGTCTTGGAGGTAATTTGACAACAGGTGGTTTTTAAGATGTGATTATGAAGCAGATAGACAGACGATGGATCTTCATAATGAAACAACCTTACTAGCAGCAATTAGCTTGACTACAGATAATTTTCAAGGTGTGACGATGAAACAGACCGAGAGGCACTAGACCTTCATATGGAAGAACGTAAACTAGTACCAGTTGAGCTTGAGTAATGAACTTGGGTTATAGGAATCTTAGAAATACGGGTTTGGACTCCATCATACCAAACAAATGAATCAGATAGACAGGCACTGGATCTTCATAATGAAAAAACGTATCTCAGCCGCAATTGAGCTTGTGATAATAGTATTGGATTGTAGCTTGACTGTAGATGATTTTCAAGGCATGACGATAAAGCAGACAGGCAGGGAATGGATCTTCATAATGAAACAACGTATATAAGCCCCAGTTGAGCTTGTGATAATAAGTTTGGGTAGGAGGCTTAAAAATAAGAGTTGAGAATCCATCATACCAAATAAATGAAGCAAATACACAAGCACTGGATTTTCATAATGAAACAACGTATTTGAGCATCAGTTGAGCTTGTGATAATGGTCTTGGGTTGTAACTTGTCTACAGATGATTTTCAAGGCGTGATGATAAAGTAGACAGACAAGCACTGGATCTACATAATGAAACAATGTGTACTAGTCCCATTTCAACATGTGATAGTGAACTTGGGTTGTAGGAATCTTGGCAATACGAGTTTGGAGTCCTTTATACTAAATAAATGAAGCAGATAGATAGGCACTGGATCATCATAATCGAAGAACGTATACTAACCCCAGTTAAGTTTGTGATAATAAACTTGGGTTGTAGAAATCTTCAAAATATAAGTTACAAAATAAATGAAGCAGATAGACAGCACTGGATCTTCATAATAAAACAAGTCTTAGTTGGGTTTGTGTTAATGGTCGTGGGTTGTAGTTTGCCTACAGATGGGTTTCAAGGTGTGACAATGGAGCATACATACAAGCACTGGATCTTTATAATTAAACAATGCCTACTGGCCCCAATTGAGGCTGCGATACTAATCTTGGGTTGTAGGAGTCTAAGAAATGCGAGTTTGGACTCCATCATACCAAACGATCCAAATAAAACCGTTTGCCTTTCAGCAGGCTGTCTTGTCAATGGTATTATTAAGATTATTTGGCCACATTTTAGATGCGACCAAAGGTATGAAACCGATTAACCAACCATCAAAGTAAATTTTGGTAAAGACGGTGAAAATTCTATTAAACTTATAGAGATACAATTCCCGGCAAAGTTTGTTTACGGCACTACTGAAAGGCGTATTCTTTTTGATGTTCTCAGCTGGGCATCGACAGTCCACAAAATGCATGTTATATCGCGCGGTAATCTCTTTAGGATCACATATGGACAAACCAATGTTGTTCCAAAAGGAGTAAACTCTCTTAGTGGTCTACAAATCGAGGAACTGGACTGTTTTTTACAACTAATAAAAACATTATTTTGCTACTTTTGTTTCAATATAGACATTACATCAAATATTGAAAGAACTTGACTGTATTTAGGTACTCTTTGTGGTAATAAATGTGAGTGGCATTAATTTATATATTCCTCTGTAGTGAAAAATGCTGTAGGTACATTTCTTGTAGGTTTTACTGTGAAATCATTTAACAATTTAAGTTTTATTTTCGCATGAAGTAATAAAGTTTTCAACGAAAACATTCGAAACTTGCTGAGATGACCTAATAAAGCACTTCTCACCTCCATTAAAACAAAATGGGACAATCCATAAAGTTCTTTATTATTATGAAAGTGCTGAAGAATATCTTCCCTCCGCATGCGGTCACACGTTGGCGTCGCCCCCCATTCCTCCGTTCTGCACAAGTTTTCATAACGTTTTTCCTGACGTTTTCCTTATTTTTATTAACCCTCTAAATCATTGCAAAAGCAGCTCTCTGGGAGATTTTGCCTTTGCTAGCCCGCGGAAACCGATGAAAATACTTAGCGGAGAACAAACACTGGAAACAACTTTATATGTGTTCTAATAGTAAGGACGCAATAGTACTTTTTCATACATGTTAACCTACACTCTCTAAATTGTTAACGATATAAGTATACCAAAAAATAATAATTGGATTATATATTTAAAATAATTGAATTTATGTTGAAAATCTTATTGAATTAATAAAAAATAGAAAAGCCTGTGATTAAAACCGTAAAACAAACTTAAGTTTTGCCACTTATTCATTTTAACGGTGTAGCGTGTTTAAAAAACTCTAAGAATAAAATTTATTTTTTTATAATTCTTTCTTACTTATTACCGCCCTGTATTCTCGACTTATTAGATGCTATTACAATCCTAACGTTTTTTGTTGCTATGCAGGGTTAAATTTTTCACTTGTACCATTGTGGAGAAACATCCGCACCAACAAGTAGATCTTATGACATAATCGTCCAATCAAATTTCACGCTCCCATCATATGACCTAGGTGCATACGCGAGAGAAGCTTCTCAACGGTTTTTTCGAGTCATTCTAGCTTGGGCTTTTGTATGATGAAGATCTTTCGTACAGCCGCTAGTTTCAGTTCCCGGCAAATTTTCTTAAGATATTTAAAAATTACTTGCTATTAAGTGTTTCTGTTATCGTTTACCGTTATCGTACCGAGGATTCACATAAAGGATTCCAGACAGCGCTTCCTTTATGCTTCCTGGGTTTTCTATGTAACAACGACACGTCCGCCATTGTTACGTTTATCGTTTTCGAAACCCACGCTTCGAAAAGTGAGTTTATGGTTTTCTCTAATTATCTATAAATCTAAACAAGAATGGGTTTAAATTATATCGTACCGTTAAGACCAATTACCGAGAGAAAGAAGCCATATACTAGAAATATATCTCAGAAACATTTGGAAGACAATGTAAGTTTTTAACAATATTTTTTATACCTGTATCGAGCAATAACGTACCATTTATTTCTATGGAATATCTTACCTTAATTGTATTCACCTGTAATTAAGTGTGCAGTGCCGTAATAAAAAAATTCGGGATTTGTTTTTGTGTTTTTGCTTATCTGAAACTTTTTTACTCATATTTTTTGTACCTGCTATCTGTAAACTGTTTTACATATATTTTTTTATCTGTTAATTATTATCTCGCCTTATTTAATTAAGATCTATCTACACTTGTCTATATGAGTACGTTTTATCTCGAGATAAATGCAAAACCAAAAGTGATATTTTTTAACAATAGAATTTACTTAGCTGTTGTTTTATGGTAGTAATAGTTATGTTTTTGAATTTAAACACAAATGTGTTTAATAATATGATTTACTGTTTATGATACCGATATATGATTTACTGTTTATAACACTGATATTTTCTTTATTTTATTTTGTTTATTGTATCTCTTATTTATTATCAAACCAGATAATAAAGTCTGTTTAGTGTTTAAATAGATTTTCTTTTCCTAGCTAGAGCCTGCTACTCTGATCAATACCTTCAGTTTCTCTAATCTATACTTTACCAAAGTAATAGATTTTGTTTCTTAAGCATATATTATTTTATTAAAGCAATAGATTGTGCTTTTTTGAATCTATCTTTATCTTACCGATTAAATTGACAACCATAAGGATGAGTAAAAGAAAAGTGTAAGTATAATTTTTTTAGTATCTTAAATAAGAGTGTGTAATTTAAAATTTAGCAAGAACATCGGCCCGGTTTCCTAATTTTACCTTATCTTATCTTATATCTCTTATATCTTTCTTATTTTAACTTTATCTACAACATCTGATAAATCATTTTATCCAACATATATATTTAATATTTTTTCCATTTGGGTTTCTTATATTTTCCCATCCTTATGATAAAAAAATAAGTGGCGCCCATTTTCCTTTCCCTTTTCCATCATTTCTCCCATTTTCTCTTTAGTCCTTTTTAAATTCTTTTATCTGTTATTTTTCTAGTAAATATATCCTTTATATCTTTCCAATACTGTATCATCTAGCTCGTTCGAATCCACGCTCGCTCTCCTCCTACCCCCTGAGTGCCGTTCGCATTGGTTAACCTCTATAAAACGAGCATCTAACATCACTAGGAAAAAAGAGGTTACAACGGTATAGAATCTTAGGACCAGGTCGCGCATGGCGATGATTTTGGTTATTGCAAACTTTGTTGGCAACCCTCACGAAGATCAAATTTGGATTTCATTAATTAAGGTAGGGTTAGACAGTTTGATTTTTTTCAGAGAACAACAGAACAGAATATTTTGAATATGTGCTGTTGTAAGTATTTAATTTTATTTAATATTCCTTTTGGGTAATTATTTATAAACAGATTAAAGTTATTGTACCTATAACGAATATTATCTGGATGTAAAATATACTTGTTTTAATTTTCAAGTTTTTCCGATTTATCAATAAATAAAATCAAAAAAAATATTCATCCATGTCTCAAAGATTTCCGATTTTAAAGGGTATCTTAAAGTTGTTTTTAAATAGAGAAAGTATCGACTATCACGAAGCAACCTGCAGTAGGCTTAATGATTAGTTTTTTTTGTCTATTTTACAATTATTTTATATATTAGATTAAAAAAATTTGACGTGACAACAAACTACGTAATAAAAAGACGTACGCGATCGGTTCTGGGACTTCCGGCAGTTAAAAAGCGAGGCTTTTAAAACTAAAAATAATTACTAATAAAGTCTGTATGTCTGTGTGTCTGTATGTCTGTATGTTTGTTAAAGAAAATCTAGAAAATGGCTTAACCGATTTGAATGCAGTTTTCAAGAATATATTATGATGGAGTTAACTTAACATTTAGTGTTTTGTTTTTTTCATTTAAATCAGTTAACAAGTAAAGCAGTTGTGTCAATTAATGTTAGTCACGTAATATATACCAAGTAAAAAACAGCTCAAATCTAACCATATTAGATTAGTAGTCTAGCCAACAAGTTCAAAAACGTGTTAAATAGAAATAAAGCTCCTAAAAATATGTGCCATAGCTCATTCGATTCGGAATGACGTCTAGAAAAATGTTTTTTAAGGGTATATTAGCACATAAAAAATTGCGATTGTTATTAACGAAATAAGATAAAAAAAAAAGGTATTTAGTTTTTCGTTAATAACTTTTAAAATAATGATATTTAAGGAATTTTAAAAAAAGATCCTGAAAGAGGAGGAAATTTCCAATAAAAAAGTCCCAATAGCCGGAACGCTATCTTCATTATTTATAATTTTAATTTGACGTTGAAAATAGTGCTCCGCTCGGCTTTTACAGCATTCGCACGCTGCCGCTAAACGGGGTTTATCAGATAAAATATTTTTTTTATGACATAAAATGCGATTTTAAAAATTTGAAAAAATTCCAGTATTTTCCTAACACTTGAAAGAATCTAATTCAGTTAGAAAAATCATTTTGTCACTATTTTTCAATAAGTTATTCAATTGTTAACAAACAAATTTTTTCCTATTCTCTGTTGGCATAAACAATGGGATAAAAGTTATAAATAATTGGCCTAAAAATTTGAAACTTCGTGGAGCCCTTTTCATATGTATACTTTACAAGATCCTGCGATAAATGTTTATAAAAGTTTATTAATTTGTTAATTATGATTTTTCATAACTATTGCGAAGTGTAAGATATTTCATTTTGCAATAGTTATGAAACATCATTATTAACAAATTAATAAACTTTTATGAAAATTTATAGCAGGATCTTGTAAAGTATACATATGAAAAGGGCTCCACGAAGTTTCAAATTTTTAGGCCAGTTATTTTGAACTTTTATCCCATTGTTTATGCCAACGGAGATTAGGAAAAAATTTGTTTGTTAACAATTGAATAACTTATTGAAAAATAGTGACAAAATGATTTTTCCAACTGAATTAGATTCTTTTAAGTGTTAGGAAAATACTGGAATTTGTTCAAATTTTTAAAATCACATTTTATGTCATAAAAAAAATATTTTATCTGATAAACTCCGTTTAGCGGCAGCGCGCGAATGCTGTAAAAGCCGAGCGGAGCACTATTTTCTACGTCAAATTAAAATTATAAATAATGGAGATAGCGTTCCGGCAATTGGGACTTTTTTATTGGAAATTGCCTCCTCTTTCAGGATCTTTTTTTAAAATTCCTTAAATATCATTATTTTAAAAGTTATTAACGAAAAACTAAATACCTTCTTTTTATCTTATTTCGTTAATAACAATCGCAATTTTTTATGTGCTAATATACCCTTAAAAAACATTTTTCTAGACGTCATTCCGAATCGAATGAGCTATGGCACATATTTTTAGGAGCTTTATTTCTATTTAAGACGTTTTTGAACTTGTTGACTAGACTGTAGGCTAGAAGCGCGTCAGTTGAAGGAGACGCGTGGGAAGCGCGACAGTATGAAGTGCGGGAGGCGCTCTGACAACCCAACCAGTGTCGTTGTTGAACATATCGAATCCAGGAATCTTTCTCTGCCTAATGCAGAAATGTAAAATTTGATATTCGATAAAAATAATAGTTTTAATCAAACGGACCAGGTAAGTTTATTATGATATTATATGCGACAGCCGTAAGATCAGAATAAATCAACTACAATTTTGACGCAAACGAAAGTCGCGAGTAAAGGCTAGTTTAAAATAAATTTGGTGTTAAGTATATACAGAAACTATTTCTGATTTTATCTCAATCAGAGCCAAATGCTTTCAAATTTCAATTGATTTATTTTACTAAATACTTAAATTCATAAGTATATACGAAACATATATACAAATGTTGCAGAATTAAAAAAAACTCACTGGTGGTTCCACACTATTGATGGAAAATATCTTTATACCATGTTAGAGTATTGGGAGCTACGAGACGCCTCGTTTTCCTTTTGTAAAGGAAGATTTGGTCAATTTTATCTGTTCTCAGATTTGCTGTGTAAACTAAATAAAGTAAAACTGAGCAGTGAGCACGTTCGGTTTTTGAAAATCAATATGAATTGATTTATGAGAAAAATTTTAGATTTCTGTAATTGGTCTTCAAAAAATAATTGGTACTTCAATATGATATGTACAGAGCTTTAAGGATAGATAAATTTACAAACTTTTTAAAATTATTAATACCAAAATAACTAATATTGTCGTTAGAAAATTTACACGAGATTTACAACCGCATCAAGATAATAAGAATAAGGTTAATTTTTATTAACTACGCATTACAGGTTCTGCTCAATTTACCACCATTGCAGAGGTGTTATCACAAGGGCAAAACGATGACAGCTCAGACAACATCTGAGTCACATCAACTTGGCTGATAAAGACACTCGATACTGTCAAGGAAGAGGAAACCGTATCTAGTATTGGGAGAGGAGAAACCAGCTGCTCCAAGTTACGTGGAGGGGCCACTGTCAAGGCTATTAAGTCTTATTTCGAGGACGTGGCTAGAAAAGGTACTCTACTGCCAAGAAAGAGGAAACCGTATCTAGTATTGGGAGAGGAGAAACCAGCTGCTTCAAGTTATGTGGAGAAGCCACTGTCAAGGCTATTAAGTCTTATTACGAGGACATGGCTAGACAGGGTACTCTAATCCTATTCTGGAGATGATGGGTGTTTAATATAGATCTATAAAAGGGGCAGTGATACAGGCTAACAGCACACTCAATGAATAGCTATCTATCCAGTAGATACTGACAATTTATTAGTACCGCAGTGCGCAAAACGTAGAAATAATCCTTTGTATAAAAATTCATAAGTTGTTGTAATCTATTGTTCCCTTAGCTGTTACTGTAGTAAATTATATTCAAAATAGTGAATATACTTTTTTGTTTTAAGTAAGCCATTTTCTGTGCAAATCTTTAATTTTTAATTATATCCATATGTGAATATTGGGGCCCATTCTTTTGGTAGTATTTTAGTCTTTAGAAATGGATGTGATAGCCTAGAATTAGGTTCACTTTTTATTGCAGTTATATGGTTGAAATATGTTTTAAAAGCAACGGAACATATGAGTATATACCAATAATTGCATTTTGTTAAATCGACCGTATTCGCTTTATTATAATCGCCGCCAAACTATTTGGATTAAGTCAAGAATCATGTGTTACCGAATATGGCCCGTTCAAGTGGATAGGGTAGCTCTTTGGCTGCGAGCCAGATAAAACAATGATACTTATGGGGTGATTTACTAAATCTGAAATAGAGTAGTTGAGTAGTTACTGTAAATAACTGCAATTTAGTGCATCTCAGCCCGAGGCCCGCAAACAAACAGCTGCGTTAGCACTATTCACGAGATATTCTTCTAAGAACTTTATGACATATTTATACTCGGCGTGGAAATGAAATTTTATTATCAACTAAAGAGGAGCCAAGCAGGTGTCACTTATAATAATGGAATTTCTCATAAAATGTTGTTGGTATATTTGAAAATTAAATACCTTATAATATTTAATGGTATACACGCAGGGTATTCAAAAGTAATAAAAGAACTATAAAAATTAAGTACAGATATACACCTGCTTCTACAGTTTAATAACCTTTTAAATAGTATTTAACCAGTTACAATCTTAGCAATATTTTGCTTGTGTTAATACTTTTAACAATATCCTTAGTAGGAATAGAGCAATAAAATTGCAAAAAAAATACTTTTTTTTAACTAGCTATGAATACATGTCTGTTAGAGGTTAAAATGTTAACTATGTACAACCACTTTTACAATATGAAAGTAATAGAGAGATTTTAAGCCACATATTTAACCAACGTTACACGTTATCGGTTATTCTGATCATGCGCAGTTATGACAAACTAACCGATTCCCTTAATAAGCGATAACGCCGTCCGCTAATTAGGTTGAAATAAAGGGAACTTTATTAACGTTAACGAGAATAACGTTTTACAACATTGCCAAAGGTATTATATTTAGCTGGTTTACAAAAGAAAAAAGCAATAAAATATACGTATCTAGTATTAGAACTCACATTAATGATTTTAAATAATTTAATTTTAATACATTATCAAATGTTTTAACATTTTAAAATATGCTACCACCATCTATGAATGTCAATTTGGCAACGCCGGATATGTCAAAGTCAAATATCATAACAACTGCGCATGATTGGCATAAAGTTTAGCGTGTAAGGTAATTCGCGAATGTTATAGGTTCGAAAACTAAATAAAGCAGAAAATCGGTTTGCTAATTTCTATAAAGTACGCATGCTCAGTTTAGCGTTTAGCGGATAACGTAAATTATAATTTAGGTGGCTTAAAATCTCTCTATTAACAATCACAAAGTCGTAATTATTAATTGTACTTTAAACTTTTGTAAAAATAAAATTCGATTTTAATATTAGAAACATCAAATAATTCCACTGATCTGCAAATAATCGGGTTGCGATTGTTGAAGATGGGGTCAATGTAACTTTTTACATAGGATCAGAATCCGATTCAAAATTGGTCTCTTACAATAGAATTTTGATGGTTTTGCTGTTATTTACATCAAAATGGTTATTTTTGCTATTTGCAGAGTTAGATACCCATTGCATTATCTAGTACTGATCTTTCTCAATAAAATGCCCTTTAAGTATCTTTGCATGAGTATTTGCCATTTTAAGAATACGTAAATATTTATTTACGAACATTAATTAGTTTAGGGGAATAACCCGAAAATAGTAACATATTTAATGATCATGTCTATAACAACTTCTCAAGGAAAAAAACAATCCGCAAAGCTTAAGTTCATCATTCCAATTTTATTGTGAAGTTGAATCTGTGGAATTTTTATTAGAAAGAAAATATACGTAAAAATTATAATTTTTTATCTGCAATAAACAGTGAAGATTAGTAATATATATGTATTACTAGCGGCCGCCCGCGACTTCATCCGCGTGGACTTTAGTTTTTTGCCACCGAGTTTCATACAAATTTGCAACCCCTATTTTAAATCCTTAGGGATGGAATTTAAAAAAGTAATTTCTTAGTACACCACTACGTAATAAAACAAATTTATTCTCGAATTTTCAAGACTCTACGCGTCTATCGACAGTTTCATGTCGGCCAGCAGCAGCGTGCTACCGTCTCACCGCTCCACACACCCCGCTCAGTAAAGCGCGAGTGGTATTAGACTATTATTTTTTTAAAACTTTTAAAACTTGCATGCTATATGTTTAAAACTGACACAGTTTCATACCAACTTTCATCCCCTATTTTATCCCCTTATGGGTGAATTTTATCAAAATCCTTTCTTAAGGGATGCCTACGTCATAGTAGCTACATTCATGCAAAATCTCAGCCCGATCGGTTTAAAATTGACAAAGTTTCATACAAAGTTTCATTCCCTTTTTTATCCCCTTAGGGGTGGAAATTATTAAAATTCTTTCTTAAGGGATGCCTACGTCATAGTAGCTATATGCATGCAAAATCTCAGCCCGATCGGTTTAAAATTGACAAAGTTTCATACAAACTTTCATCCCCTATTTTATCCCCTTAGAGATGGAATTAATCAAAATCCGTTCTTAAGGGATGCCTACGTTATAGTAACTATCTGCATGCAAAATCTTAGCCCGATTGGTTTAAAATTGACAGAGTTTCATAAAAACTTTCATCCCCTATTTTATCCCCTTAGGCGTGGAATTAATCAAAATCCTGTCTTAGGGGATGCCTTCGTCGTAGTAACTATATGCATGCAAAGTTTTAGCCCAAACGGATTAAAATTGACAAAGTTTCATACAAACTTTCATCCCCTATTTTATGCCCTTGGGGGTGGAATTAATCAAAATCATTTCGTAGCGCATGCCTACGTCATAACATCTACCTGCATGCCAAATTTCAGCCCCATCGGTCCAGCGGTTTGAGCTGTGCGTTGATAGATCATACAAACTTTCATCCCCTATTTTGTCCCGTTGGGGGTGGAATTAATCAAAATCCTTTCTTAGCGGATGCCTACGTTATAACATCTACCTGCATGCCAAATTTCAGCCCCATCCCTCCAGCGGTTTGGGCTCTGCGTTGATAGATCACTATATCAGTCAGTCAGTCAGTCAGTCAGTCACCTTTGAGTTTTATATATATAGAAGACTAGCTGACCCGGCGGACTTCGTACCGCAAATCATTTATGTCATTCTTCCATTTTTCGTTTTTTCAATTTATTTTAATTTTATCGTTTTCATCATATTTTCTCGTTAGTTATCAGGTTTATACTTTTTTTTTCGTTTTATTTTGTAGTTAGTCGTTAAAATATATAAGATGCATAACAATACTTAATTTAGTAAGAATTTCTCGTTTAAATATGTGATATTAACTGCGCCACCTTCCGGTGGCGTCACAATACTTAAGTAAGGATTGCTCGTTTAAATATATGTGATATTAACTGCGCCACCTTACGGTGGCGTGATATAAAGTCATCAAATAAGTAGTGATTGCTCGTTTAATGGAAGCGCTATCTGGTAGTAACTTCCATTAATACGAATATCATATTCATCTTACCCATTAAAAATACATCATCATACTGATTTTCATGACAATCGGTTGAACGGGGAGGAAGTCGATACTTTACAGCGCCGCCTGGTAGCGAGTTACATCAACGGACATAGCATATAAAGTTTCTCCGTGGAAAAATACATGTACATACCAATTTTAATATTGATCGGTCAAATAGTTTCTGAGTCTATCGATTTCATACATACATACATCCTTTTTTATATATATAGATGGATAAGGATTGCTCGTTTAAATATATGTAATATTAACTGCGCCACCTTACGGTGGCGTGATATAAAGTAATCAAATAAGTAGTGGTTGCTCGTTTAATGGAAGCGCCATCTAGTGGTAACTTCCATTAATACCAATATCACATTCATATTAAGCATTAAAAATACAGCATCCTACTGATTTTCATGACAATCGGTTGAACAGGGCAGAAGTTGTTACTCTGCAGCGCCACCTGGAGGCGAGTGGCATCCATGAGCATATCATACAAACCTTCTCCGTGAAAAAATACATATACATACCAATTTTCATGACAATCGGTTGAACGGGGCAGAAGTTGCCACTCTGCAGCGCCACCTGGTGGCAAGTTACATCAATGTGCATAGCACATTCGTTTTCTCCGTAAAAAAATACATATACATACCAATTTTCATGACAATCGGTTGAACAGGGCAAAAGGTGCTACTCTGCAGCGCCACCTGGTGGCGAGTGGCATCAATGAGCGTAGCATATTCGTTTTCTCCGTGAAGAAATACATATACATACCAATTTTCATGACAATCGGTTGAACGGGACAGAAGTTGCTACTTTGCAGCGCCACCTGGTGGCGAGTGGCATCAATGAGCATAGCATATTCGTTTTCTCCGTGAAAAAATACATATACATACCAATTTTCATGACAATCGGTTGAACGGGCAGAAGTTGCTACTTTGCAGCGCCACCTGGTGGCGAGTGGCATCAATGAGCATATCATATAAACCTTCTCCGTGGAAAAATACATTTATATATATACCAATTTTCATAATAATCGGTCCAGTAGTTTTCGAGTCCATAAATTTCTTACATAAAAACAGATCCTTTTTTATATATATAGATTATGTATGTTAGCTAACAAATTTTTTTGTTTTTGTATCTTCTAAATTCCGTCGAGTGTCACTTCCTATTTAAAACTCTCAAATCCTTAGGGCTCCCAACCTCGAAACTTTCAACCGTAACAAAAACAAATTTATTACTCGAAAAACGAACTTGAAAAAAAAGCCTTCCGATTGCCAGGAAAATTGCAAAGGGCTCAAGAATCAATTTTATCCGCATCTAGGGTAATTTAAGTTGATCGTAACGTAAGATTTTTCAATTGGTATCGGTTTTTAACACTCCGGAACTTTTCTGTCGCGAGCGCCCAGTTTGTTACTCTCAAAGGATTAAGGTGGTAGTTTTTTTATGGTCGCCAACTTATGCAACATTATTTAAATAGAGAAAAGTTTTTAATTTAGCATATATATCCTAATAAAACAATTTAGTAGGTAAAATTTTTTAATCCATTCATATTGGTCAAAGAATAACTGTTTACAGGGTCACACAGAGTGTGGAAAAGAGCTTGATTAAGCGGAGGGAAACAAAAGAATTTCTGATAATTCGAAAACTTTTGTGTAACCCTTTAACAATAGTACCAACTGCTATAGATCGCCCAACGAAAGTTTGGGACAGCCACGTGGCCTCTCGTTCAATGCGCAGTGGTTTTTTTACGAGCGTTACGATAACAACGACCGTTCTGAAAGCTTGTCAGTGTGGTAGCTAGAATGGTTTTGTAAACTGTATTTAGCTACGAATATACTGAGAGAGTTTCTGAGTTGTTTTTTAAATGTATGTATTTTTTTAGTTTAAAGTGGGCAGTAACAAATTTATATAAAATAAATTCTTCTTAATTATGTTGGCATCATACATTAAAAATTAATTTAAGATGTATAATATATTTTTATTTCCGTCCGCCACTGATAGAAAGACTCCGCCTACCTGCGCCGACTAACACGTGGCTGTCACAAACTTTCGTTGGGAGACCTATACGTCTAAATATCGATTAGAGAATTCAAGGTGGCTAACTTCCAGTGTGGCTAGAAATGATGCCAACTTATAAATTTGAAAAAAAATACTTTGTTTTTTTATATGTTTAAATTTTCTGATTTTAAATAGATACTATTGAACTCACTTATCTGATATTTTTTCATTGTATTATTTTACCCTCCAAATGATATCCCCGCAATTATTGTTACATGTATATTTCTTCGAAAAAGCAGCTCATTCTTTTCAGATCTCTTATATATATATATGACACATGTCCTGATAATTGGAAAACCCTTTTACAATAGTGCCAACCAACTAAAGACCTAGTTTCCTTTGAGTAGTATCAATTTAGAAAGAATTTAAAATGGCCGAAGAGAGAATTCAAGATGGCAAACTTCCGGTTTGGATAGAAATAATAGTTTTAAATAAAACCCTTTCTTTTTGAAATTATACTTCTATTCGTGCACTCGGTGGAAAAGATTTGTGTAGAGTTAAATGGGAAAAATCATTACATATGTAATGGTGTGAGTAAGAGAGAGACAGAAACACTTATAAGGTATATTGGTCAATAAAAACAAAGATGAAATATTTACCACATGTTATTAGTCATAACTATAAGTCCTTTGAATACCGTTTAAACATTCAGTACATTGAAAAGGGATAAAGGGATAAAAAAAAACAGTCTGAACTAATGTATGAATATCATAGTGATGGACCACATGATTATTTGACAGATTATTTTATAATTCTGTCACGTAAGTATACATAAAAGTCTGTGAATTCGAATACTTGGGTGCAACGCTGACAAATAAAAACGAAGAATGGAAAGAAATAAATAAAAGATTAGTGAAAGGAAGTAAAGCTATGGGATCTTTAAATAAGTTAATAAGATCAAAGGAGTTATCTAGAGAAGCCAAAATTAAAATTTATCGAACAATAATACGACCAACAGTGACATACGGAAGCGAAACATGGGTTTAACAAAAGCGGAAGAAACAAAACTGGATATATGGGAAAGGAAGGTACTAAGGAAAATTCTGGGGGGGAATAAAAACAGATGAAGGACTCTGGAGAAGAAGAACTAACCAAGAATTGAAAGATCTTTATAAATACCCATCAGTAACAAGTTTCATAAAAGCTCAAAGGGTGAGATGGTTCGGGCATACTAGGAGGATGCCAGAAGATAGATATGCAAAAAAGGTCATTAAAGAAGGGGAAGGAGGTAAAAGAAAAAGAGGGAGACCAAAGAAAAAATGGTTGGACGCGGTGTTGGAAGATATCAGAGAGGTAGAACCAAATTGGGGTGCAAAAGTACAGAATCGCAACCTGTGGAGAGAAATTGTTAAGTCATGGGCCTCAAAGGCCTGCAGTACTTTACTATATATAAGTATACATATAAAGTTTAGCATTTTATATTAATAATAATATTCAGTAATGAGTATTGTATTGTAGTCTAAAATACCGTCACATGGTTGCAGTATATTCTGCTCTATGCTTTTAAGGTTGTTGGCTACATAAACAGAGTTTTTACGAATAGTCGAGGAAATAAAGCACTAAAACCTCCGAATTTTGTTACGTAAGATGGATCGGAATGCTTATTGCACTGGATTCGTTAGAGTATCAGGAAGTTTGTCGATATTTTTTTTTATGTAAAAATGGGAAATTGCATTTCTGCATTCGAAAAGTACATTCCGAATAGACAATAGAGAAAAAACTTACAACTCGGTAAGTATTGCTGAAAATGGGTTCAGTGTCGATAGTCTCCGCGGCAATTGGTGCCTAGGCTGTTTACCTCTTCTCCTGGGGTTTATGTAAATTCTGTACGAAATCAGTGCACCCTTTGTACTCGGTGGTTTCTTGAGTCGCTAAATACGATTATAATAATGGCGATGGTCTTCGAAACACCTGGTGCTTAAGACGGACCTCGTCTCCAGGAATTTTATGCAAATTCGATACAAAAAGAGTGTGTATACGGTACTAGGAGGTTTTTTGGGGCCTTTTACCACGGATATCATATAATGATTTTTCTAAATCATTCACATACAAATTTATGAATCCATGCGCGTGCTTAGAAGTATAACTTCTGCCGGCAGTCCTACTGACTGCCACACTAGTTTTTTTGTTTTTAAAATATATGATTTTAAATAAATACATAACATTGAACTGTAAAATATTACTTATTTGTCATTTTTTCATTTTTTTTTTGTAACCCAAATGATATCTCCATAATTTTTGTTAAAAATGGGTTTCTTTAAAAAAGCAGCTCATTCTTTTCAGATCTCTTATAGCGATGACACATGTCCTGATAGTTTGTGTAACCGTTTTACAATGGTGCCAACCAACTAAAGATCTATTTTTCTGAAAGTGTTCATTTAGAGAGCATTTAAGATGTCCGACTACCGGTTTGACCCGAAATGATGCCAACTTACTAGTTTGAAATACATAATAGCCTTTTTTATGTTTTTTAAATGATTCAAAATACATGCGATTAAACAGTGAAATGTTTTCTTGTTGTATTATTTTTAACCCTAATGATATCCCTGCAATTTTTGTTAAAAAAGCAGCACATTGTTTTCAGGTTTGTTATTTGTAACCCTTTCACAACAGTGCTAACCAATTACACACAAAAATAACGCAACTTATAAATTGACAATTATGACTATTGCCATCTCAGATAAGATCTCTTCATATAAAATTAGCTAAGACAAAATACAACGGATCAAAATTTGATGAAAGCGATTTGTTTCAACACAGTCGATAATAAAAACCAACATTGATCTGATAAATTACAGAACAAATGGTTGTCGATAGTATTTTTAAATATCAATTGTCAAATGCCAACTGACACATGGCAAATATCAAACTTCAACTATTAATTGCTAAATATCAAAGTCGGTAGAAATGTGAAGTAGAAATTGTCGAGTGTGAAAAATAACAAATATACACAATGTCAACTTTTAATTGTCGACTGTCAAATGTAACTATCAAATGTCAACTTCTAAATTTTACCTGTCAAATGTCAAATATCAACTGTCAACTGTAAAATATCAACTCTTAAATGTCAACTGTCAAATGTCAAGTGTCAAATGTCAACAGAAATATCAAATATAAACTTTTAAATATCAAAAACATACAAACAGTCAAACGTCAACTATCAATTGTTGTTGTATTTATTTACCTTTAAAATTCCAAAATTATTCCAAAGCAATTAATTTTTAAACTCTTGCGAAAATACTTTGATAGAGTGTTTTACGCTTGATGCTAGCGTATCCCAAAATTGGAAAAAGGAAAAAGTTTTGATTTATGGTTGAATGGTTTTTACTATATAGACTATATTAGGCTGGATCTTAAAAAATATAGAAACAATGATGATTTTATTTATGTGAATGGCTTCGCTCTGATGTAAAAAGTTACCTTATGAAACAATGCGAATATCTAAAAATCTATACTAATATTATAAAAAGGAAAGGTTTGATTTTTTGTTTGTTTGTTTTTTTGTTTGAAATAAATAGGCTCCGAAACTACTGGACCGATTCCAAAAATTCTTTTACCGTTGGCAAGCTACACTATTCCCGAGTGACCTAGGCTATGTTTCACTTAAAAAAAATAGGGATCCTTACTAAAATGCCATTAATGTAACCAAAAATGACCTTAAAATCCTTACATCGCGGGCGCTGAGGATACTGTTGATTATAGAATAAAATAATGTACTACGATTTTGAAGAATATATAAATATCTACAAAAAATGCCGCGACAGCATATGTCTAACTGTTATAGTTACGTCACAATAACTATTTTTTAATTTTTTAAAAGTTTTTATCTTGGTATTAATCCTTATCAAAATAACTTATTTCATAATCACGACAGATATCACAAATTTAGCATGTGCAATGGGACGAGGCTACTTATAAAGGAATTAAAGGACAATTAAGTTGTAGCAACCATTATAACTGAACCACCAGCTGGTCAACTAGCTCATACACTGAGGATACCGATGATCCCAACTGATCTAGCAAATCCATTTAAACCGCTTCAATTTCCTATCAAAACATCTTTCGCTTTTACTAATAATAAGTCTCAAGGTCAAACCTTCCAATTAGTAGGGATCGGTTTTCCTCATGGCCAACCGCCTAAGGCGGGTCGGAGCACCTGAAAATCAATTTATTTTGCTGCCAGAAAATAAAACAACATGTAATATTGTTTACAGGGAAGCGTTAACTCAATAAATTTAATGGCATTTGTTATTTCTCTTTAATCCCCGTGCAAAGCCGGGCGGGCTGCTAGTTTACTAATAAATAGATCAATAAAAAGTTACTTCTAAATTTTGTTCTATATGTATTTGAACACTCCTTCTAAATGTCTCACATGTTAACAATGATACAAAATTAGATTTAATATCAATAAATACTCCAGAACTAATAGCTAGTTGAGTCATATCTATAAATACTTAATAATTAAACAATAATGAATCCAGTCAACTAATATCTACAAATCAGATAAAATATATATATCGGTTAACACCGAACACGTTAATTTGAAGTAAAGGTGAACGAATCCATGAATCCATCTCATTTTCAGAGCCGCCAGGTACACATTCATGAGATCACAGAAGATTAAATTTATCTCTCTCTACCTCGTCATTCGCTCTCGCCTTTACGGCGTCGATCAATCATGTTTGTAGATATACATTATGCAGTTATCGAAGGACGAAAGGATCAAGATGTATTCACGAGAGACGAGATATGAGACGGACTACGAATTTGTGTAAACAGATATCTAGAAATATATCTATATAAAGAAAATTGCATAATTAATTCAAATGCTAGTTTTGTTGTTTAATGTTTGCTTTTATTTGTAACAAAAATCAAAGATATTAAATGAGAAAATAACACTAAAAAAAACGATAATTTGGTAGTAAGATCTACTCTACTTTAAAGAATTAAAAAATTAGGCATGTATAGGTATAGAATTATATATACAACAAGCAGAAAAGATAGGTTTAGATGGCTTCAAAGAATTATTTTTATAGTTGTGTAAAAATTATTGGTATATTTATGTATTGTTTTTGTTAAATGAGTTTATAAATGATCTAAAAGACTACCAAATAAGAAATAGGAAGAAATTGAAACCAGTTCTTAATAAAACCATTAATTAATCTTAGTTTTAAAACTTCTCTTAAAAAAATGAATAATAATCTGGCCACAAATAAGCTTGATTCTGATAAATAAGCACAATTTATAAAAAAAACTTTTTATAATAGAAAGTTTTTTACTGATTTATAGGTCATATTTTAAGTGTCATCTCAACAATGCACAGCATCACTGATATTGCAAAAATATTAAGTCATACAACGCTGTGATTGATCATAGAGAAGATTGTTTCCTTGTTAACAAAATCAAGGGTAGTTGTATCTAAAAACTTTCTAAAACAGTTTATTTTATTACCAATTAAAATAATAATTACTGTTTTCACATGTAAGAACAAAAAAAAAGGGAGTGGCAGTCAGTGGGACTGCCGGCAGAAGTTATACTTCTATGCACGCGCCTGGATTCATAAATTCTTATGCGAATAATTTAGCAAAATCATTATATGATATTCATGTTCAGCGACCTCAAAAACCTCCTAGTACCGAGTACACACTGATTTTGTATCAAATTTGCATAACATTTCCTGGAGACGAGGTCTGTCTTAAGTAGCAGGTGTTTCGTCCTCCAACTGATAAGTTTTCGATCATTTTTTAAGAATTTACCTCCATACCATGTTTTGCCAAAATCATAGCTCCACCACGTTTATTCTGTACACGACAAAAATAAGAGCTCGGGTCATAACCAAAGACACTTAGATGCTGAACCTCTTCTGTTAAAAGAAAGTGCTCGACCAAACAAATAACACTGTATTTTATATTATTACGCATGGTCGCCATCATTTTCAGTTTCAGCACATGATGGACAGATGATTAAATTTTGACCAACCACTTTTGCGCCTCTTAGACGAACTAGGCAAGCAGGATGATACTGTTTTTCACATTTGGTACATTTTAATGCGCCTTTTAGAGATCGTTTACAACTCGCGCATGTAATTTTCACATTTACATCATCATCACTCGGCGCCATCAAATATATATTAATGGCATCACTGTTAACTAATAAAACTTAATAACTACAAACACAGGCAAGCAGAAATATTTTTTTTTTAAATTAACTGTATTCAATTAAATAAATACTTAGAAAAATAAGACCAGTTGATGTGTGTCCTTACTTCAAACACGAAAACTAAACAGTAAAACGATCAATGTACAAAAAAAGTATTTACAAAACCCGTCATAGTGGAAAATATAATGCGAATTACTGAATACATATTATGATTAATATTATTAATATAAAATACTAAACTTTATATGTTTACTTACGTGACAGAATTATAAAGTAATCTGTCAAACACAATGTAATACGTCACTATGATATTCCAAAACATTAGCTCAGATTGTTTTTTGTATATCTATCTCTTTTCAATGTACTAATACCTTATATGTGTTTCTGTCTCTCTCTTACTCACACCATTACATATGTAATGATTTTTGCCATTTGACCCCACACAAATCCAGTGCATAAATAGAAGTATAACTTCAAAAAAAAAACTTCTCTCTCGCGAGATCGATCCTATTACAATAACCCAACAGAATTGTCACAATCAACCACTTCAACCGCTTATCCAAATAGGCCACCGCAAGCTTATAAGAAGTCTTTTAAAATGATAAAATAACAATTCAGTATAAATTTCGAAATCTATGTAGGTATATGCCTAAACACACTTGAAACATGCATTGTCATCAAGTTCGTAGCTATCCTGGAAATTTCAGAGCCGTAGGTAGTCGGGAAATAGATTTAAATTCGATTACAACCTTCCACGGAATGCCACAGCGACAAAGAACACGGCGAAAATATAAAAACTTTCTAAATACAGAAAAAAATTCTCATAGTTCGATTGACAATTCGTTTTTGTTTAATTATTGTTACTTTCCAAAATGCTGTCGTTGTTACAATATACTTTATACCCTTAGATATGACATTCCATTTACTATTTTATCTATGATTGCTTTTCCTAACACGATTAAAGTCACTGGATATAAATTAAAAAAAAAAACACAATGTTTAACCATTATCTAGAATGTAGATTCATATATTACCGGAACAAAAGCACAGAATTAATTACAATTTTTCATCAGCTTCAAAATTACTAGAATTGAATGATAAAAGTAATACGATTATTTAGTTTAATTCTCATTTGAAAATTTCTAGAATCTTCATCCTTCTTATATTTAGGTTAAAACAACATAGATGTTTACCAAATACGTTCAGACATCGACTACATTTTAGTATAAAACGTTTTATTTTTGTAATGAAATATTCATAAAATGTTAATTTATATTCACGAACTAGCTTTGCATAGTTCTTAGTAGATATACTAAGTAAGGAAATATGAATTTGCCAAGATATAGATACTATTGATCATTCAATTTTAGAATAGGATTCGTTTGTGACTGCGCCAATTATATCTTCCACGGTTGCCAATAGTTGAAATTGCCCTTCGTATCGGCTTGGATCTCGGTCGAATGGAGGAATACAAAGAGAAGACGTTAATTCATTTAGATCAGTTAAATTCGTGACGCGCATCCTTATTAACGCAATATTGGAAACCGCGAATAATATTAACGCTCAAAGTGTTCTATAATCGAGTCACTGCTTGGTAATTGTTATTATCTTAGCGCTGTAATGAACGTATAAATTTGGGATTACTGTATGTGCTGATTTTAACAATTACTTTTAGTTATACATACGATTGATTCAATAATTAAGATTTATGCATGCTATATTCTTGATTCATATATACCGGGTGTTAATGAAAAATGAGTCACCCCATAGATTTTTTTCAAATCTAAAACATTCGGTACGGAGCAAGTTTGAGAGGATTCAAGATAGCCAGAAGTGTTGCAAAATTATAAATTGTAAGTAAAATAAAAATCAAAATGAGAGGAAACCAATGTAATAGAGGTTATATGCGAAAAAACAAATTAAAGTGAAAAGGAGATTTATGACAGATATAGGATAAAACTGAATATTTGGTTACAAAAAAAGACATGTTAGGCAACAAAGAGATTAATTTCCAAATATTAATTAGAAATAGAAAATAGAGGACAACATAATGAAAATTAGAATAAAAAAAGAGGATGGGATGCGACAAGCGACAAAATTAAAGACGTTGCAAACACTTGTTACCTATTTAAGCCCTATTTTTATATTCTGGCCAATTTTATAGAAAGGGTATACAGATTCACTCCACATTTTAGTATGTCGTTTTAGGTGCCCTAGGGACCCAAGGATAATCATCTGATGAACCAAAAATCGATTGTTTTTGCCCTGTTTTTAAAATATCACATCTTGTAGACCTGTAAGCCATTGGCTCTAAAGCACTCACACAAATTAGTTAGTTACTTTTAAAATAATAAGAGAGAGCCGTAAGAAAAAAACTACTTAATTTTCTATTGAATGTCACTATTAGGTTTAAAGGGAAAAAAGATAGTAAACAAGATTCCCGTGATGTTGGGTTTCTCACTTAGAGATCGAATACCAAATGAAGAAAAACGTCACAAATCAAAAACAACAGGCGTTAATAATAGAATCACGACGTTTTAATAGAATTGGGCAGGATACGTTGCCAGATAATTAGATGGACTATAATTATTGTAGACTAAAGGCCAAGATAAGAAGCACACCGGAGCAAAACCGCCCACCAACCAGATGGACCGATGATCCAAAGCGAGTTAGAGGAAACTTGATCCAAACCGCTCAAAACATAGATAGATGGAAGGAGCTGTGGGAGACCTATGTCCAGTAGTGAACGCATAATGGGTTGTTGATAATGCTGATGATGATTTTGTAAAATAAAAGCAATTTAAAAACCATAATAGTTTAAATACACTATCGGCCTCAAAAATTAGCATTTAGAATGGGAGTATCAAACTAGATATTAGCACAAGAAAACCTTGATTTGTCGAATAAAAACTGGCTTAAATACCTCCAACATGTCACATTTTGATATTACCTAGTGCTAAAAGAGTCAATTTGAACTTTTGGGTGTAACAACTAAAAAGCTCAAAAAATTCACTGTAAAGCTTATATTAAACTCAACAACACATTAAATAGAATATCTGTAGATACATATTTTAGTTTTCTTTGTTAGATAGCATATATGTTTCTCATTTTTCGTCTTCTTAAATATACTACAAAGTTTGTAATTAGTGAGGACACAAGCGTCGTCTTGCAGGTAGCTACAGATGAGCCCATGAGGGAAGTGTAAATCTTCAAAATTATTCTCAACACTACAATCTCAGAAATTGACTGGAATGAATATTAATAAAGTTAGTAGACAACAAAGGAAACTTAGTAGAGCATTCATAACTACATATGTCTATAGAAAATTCATTTCTTTATTTTTATATATAACTAAATCCAATCAGTATCTACCTGACAGATGGAGTGCGTGACAATATACACTAAAGCAAATTTTATCAAGTTGATTAAATATATATTTTTGTTGAATTAAACAGTAATAAAGATATACTCGTTCATGTTATCTGAAAATTATAATTATACCTATATAATTACACTGGACAAAAAAATAAACTTTTTTAACATACATGAAAATGCTTAACTGCAATGTTTTAAGGGTACTTAACACGGAAATTATAATGAAAATGCAAGTTTAGCTTTCTTTTTTAGTTCTTGCCCTTTAAAGACATGTAAAGTATAGCATGATAACTTGCAGTTCTCCTTCATTGCCTGCTTTTTGTATCCTATGGTTAATGAACTCCTGGTGAGCGTCTAGCAGTAATTGATTTACACCAGTTTTCTTGGTATCTTACTTCCACACCCAAAGATTTTTGGTGGAAGCGTTCGCATGTTCGTCTTTAGAGCACCAGAGTTCTCGTGAAAAAAGTCCAAGTGTAAATGCAAGAAGTGTGTCTTTAAAGACATGTCACAACCAAGTATATTGTAGCAAAACAGTTTCTTTACATTGCCATAATTTTCTTTCTTATAAACTGCATAACCAATCGAAAAAAGATGGAAAAATGAATTATGCAAAAGAACACCTCTTAGACTTATCACTTTTTAAAGCTGCCGACTGGTTGAGACGCAAACAGTTTGGCTTTAATTTTAGGTGAGTGTTAATCTCTAATCAGGTTAATTAACTCACATGGTGTATTTTTATGTTGCTTTGTTGATCAGAAATCTAGATCGAAGGTGTACTGTGTTTATAATGGAAATAGCCTTAGAATCACTACCGATCATTAACTGATTCTCTTCCTCCCATATCACAGAAAGTAGAGCTAATCTGGCATTTTCATGGTTATTTTTGTGATCACTGTGATCAGCGTGGTAAGAACTAGTTACTTAGTTCTTGTTACATTTCCACTGTTGACCAGTGTTATCAATGCATTGTACTGATTAGTATTGAACAGTTAGAGTTACTACCATTGGCATCATTATTTTTGTTTACTGTTTTTAAAAATTGATTAAATTTCAACCCAATTTTAACAAAAATCGGTATCCTAATTAATCCTAATACAGATTTCTACCTCTAAAAACTCCGGCGTATTTTATCGCTGAATCTTTTCAATTATGGCAAAAAATGAAGCTCTCAATTCCATCTATTAACTGAACTGATTTCAAAACTCCGGAATCGAGATCCACATAAAATATATTTCAATTTTTCATTTAACCTCCCGCCAACCTGTCAAACAGATCGATCTATATATAACATTCATATATTTTCTTTCGAATGAGTTGCTAAAATTAGTCCATGGACTTGGAAACTGTATAAATATGATTTTTTGTGAAAGTCTGTTGCAGTATATTTAAATTGATAACTACCTTTTACCCGCGACTTTCTTTAGCGTTAAAATTTAGTTTAGACTGTTGCCTGTTCTTACGGTAAACGCATATAATGACCCCTTTGATTGAAACTTTTTTTTTTATTCAAGAACTCGAATATAAATTGTACATTTTTGCATAACGCAGAGTAAGATTTGTACATTCGATACGTTTAACAACAAAGCCCATAGGGTTATCCACGTGCCTCCCGCACTCCATGACGCCCTTCCAGTCTAAGCTGAACCTTATTTAATATAATTTTTCATTAAAGCAGGGTACTCACATGCGAACTGTAACTGTAACTGCACGGTTGCAGTAACCATATGTTTATGTGTACGTAGACTAACCGCACGTGCCTCGATCCGTCTATGAACATGAGCCAACTAAAAATTTCTTTGTGTTCGCGTAAAAACCGACAACTGGTGGATCGCCTCGAGCAGTTCGACGATTCCTTACATAGGTACCTAATGTGCTACGCGTCTTCATTTACAATTTTTGGTTACTATAACCGCACAGTTACAGTTCGCATGTGAGTACCCAGCTGATCTGAGCTGTATTAATTTACTTGGTTCATATAACGTGACCTACATAAATTGATATAATTTGTTATTCGATCTTTATGAAACAAACACTAAATGTTAAGTGAAGTCCATCACAATATATTATTAAAAACTACATTCAAATCGGTAAGACCGTTTTTGAGATTAGCATTCACATACATACAATTACAGACACACATATTCAAACATACAGAAAAACAGACGAAATAAAACAAAAATTGAAAGAGCCTCATTGTGTATATGGTATTACAATAACATATGTAAACTTCGGTATAAGTGACGTATGTACTATTTTTCATTTCAGGATTATAAGGTCTTCTGGAAAAACTAGCAAAAATGTCTCTGTTAGTCTCTCTTTCAAAGAAAAGTATATCCAACTATCATCAATCATGAATTTATCAGGAGAAGCCAAAAAGTACATCATTAGTTTTATATCAGCTGTAGCTACTCATCGGACATTAGCAGTAAGAGGGGAACTAGAAACGGACGGAAAGGGTCATATTTCACCACGAAACTGCTCAGGAAAAAATTTAAGATTAGCACGCTGACGCCAGAGATATGCGAAGTGTTCCGGATTTTTTGGGATCGCTATCTTTTATTGCAAGAAGTTTTTTAGTTGTATACAACCTTGATTATATCAGTATTTACTGCCTGTATAAAGTACGGACTAAGATAAATACTTAAGCAAGTATAAATTCAAAATGTCTACTGGTTAAGTGTCTTTATGATTTTAAGGATTTGTCGCTCTAAAGCAGTATTAGTAAAAAGCAGTGTAACTCAGAGGATTTGTTACATTAAAGTTTTGTAACTCTGAAGCTTTGTTACACTGATGCTTGAAACATTTATTACTCGGAAGCTTTTTGATAAAGCTTTGTAATTCTAACCCTTTGTTTCTTTGTATCTGTATAACTATAAAGTAATCTGGATATTTGTGTAACTACGAAGTTTAGTTAGTTCAATTCTTTGTTAGTTTGAATCTGTTATTCAGAAGCTGTGTTCTTCAGAGGATTTGTTATATTAAAGCTTTGTAAATATGAAACTTTGTTTCCCTGAAGCTTTGTTACTGTGATGCTTGAAACCTTTGTAACTTGAAGTTTTTGTTGTTTGGAAGCATTTTTATTCTAAAGCTTTGTAATTCTAACCATTTGTTACTTTAAATCTGTTTAACTCTAAACTTATCTGGAAATTTGTGTTACTCTGAAGTTTGGCTACTACTAATTTTGTTAGTTTAAATCTGTTATTCAGAAGCTATGTTACCCAGAGGATTTGTTATATTAAATCATTGTTACTCTGAAATTTTGTTACTCAGATACTTGAAACCTTTATTACTAGAAATTATTTTAATTCTAAAGCTTTGTAATTCTGACCATTTGTTACTTTGAATCTGTTTAACTCCAAAGTCATCTAGAAATTTTTGTTACTCTGAAGTTTGGTTACTTCAAATCTTTGTTAGTTTTAAATCTGTTATTCAGAAGCTGTGTTACTCTAAAGTTTTGATATTGGGAAGCTTTTTTATTCCGAATATTTACTCCTCAAAAGCTTTATTTAAGTTTGAAATCTGTTAAAGCTAGATATAAGTCATACTATTAAATGACTCTTTTTAACTTTAAAGTCACATATTTTATATTTTCTGCTTTAAAGGTTATTTATACGGTTGGATAAATTCTGTCAACATTTGATTTTATATGTACCCTTTATTAAAGCAAACATACGATATTTCCTGTCAATTTATTACGAAGAGGTAGAAAAGAAGTAAATATGAAATTAATAAAATATTTATTTTCTATTATGGGAAATCGGTTTTCGTTTCTAAAGATGAATATGCGGCCGACTTTTCTGAAACGCCGTTTTCATTCGGTAACACAAACTTTTCGCGATAAGAGATAAAGTACACAATTGGAAAATACCCTCCAAAATATGTGAATCTATAAATAACCGGAAAACGAAACCGAAGAAGAAAATTCTCCCGACACATAGTAAATATTTCCACTATATTAAACGCTTTTAAATGGTGTATTTATCTTTCTGTCACGGTATCCTGCCTCGACTGCCTCCGCTCCTTCGGTTATACGGTTCCATACAAACTTTACTTTTGTGATTCCTTCTACGTTGCTTCGACGAGTCTAAAGAATTTGCTCTTCGCCAATTTTTTGGCTTCATTGCTTTTATTTTTTGTATATTACGTAACTGGTGTAGACTTTAAAAATAAATTCAATATGCCGTTTTGGTTTTTAATTATTCTGTAAATATTATATAGGTTTCTTTAAACTGATTTAATAAAACTAATTAATTTTTCATATTATACAGGTTGTCTAAAATAGGATAATTTAATTTACCTACATACAAAATCGTATGTTGAAAAAACAGTTATGATCGATGCTTATAACTTTTAGTTATGGTATTTTGGTCTTAGGTAGTCAGTAAGAGAAAAAAGCACCGTATATAGACAAGAATAACTGCCGACGTTTTTTATACAGTTTTATAAGAAATACTAACCAACGAGGCCAACTCTACCGATTTTTCGGTAGTCTACCGATTTGGGAAGTAATTTACCGATATGCTGTTTTTGCTACCTGATTTACCGATTTTTAAATTTTTATTAACTTTTTCATTAGGTTATACTACTTTAATTTTTATTATTATATAGCATTAAAAATAACATATATTTTTGTGTATTAATACCGATTTCAGATTTTGGTTTGGCCACTTTGTAAGTGAGCTATAAGGATGCAGACCGAAATGCGGACCGAGAGCTTCAGAGTTTCTGTGAAAGTGATTCTACTATTCTGGTCTATATAAATCCAATTTTATGATTTTGGTGCATTCGTTCTATTTTAGTCTATTTTAAGTCTTTTTGGTACGAATAATCTTCTTAAACATATTATCTATTTTAAAATCAGGCAATTTAAGATGTAACCAAATTAAGATCAGAGATTTGTTGTTACATTTTATCACAATATTTTGAAGATGCTTGTATACATAAATCCTGCTCATAAAGAAGCATAAACGTGTCGACATTTCAATACCTGAGGATAACATCAAAGATAAAAATGAGATCAAGAATAGAACCAGTTCAAAGAATGTTTATAAATCTGAAACTATACTTTATCAGATCGAATCTGCAGCACAGGTTAAGTATAGTAAAGTGGTATATTTTTCTCGTATTCCGCTACGAATACGAAAATTGAACGCTTGACCAACGAACTGAAAAAAAAATCAAAGACTGTATATATTCCGTAAGAAATTGTGGAATGTATAATAAACCAATAGAAATGCTTTTAAACTACGAATACACATTGTAGTTATCAAAACAATGTATAATTTGTAATAATTATCCAAAGATAACAAAATAAAACAGCAATTTAAGTCTATAAATAATCATGTAAAATTTGTACCTACTTGTTAATAATTTTAAAGGCGTTTTTTGGCGCTTTTGAGCTTATAACAAAACTTGGTGCTTTTGTTAAAACAACTATTGTTTTTACATATTTTAAAATTAATGTGTTTTCTCATTTTCCGTTTCTTACCATTTTTACCGTTTTTTCTCAATTGATTCCCATATTTTTTTCTCTGTCCCTGTTTTTACTTTTTTGTGGTTGTATTTTGTAATTTTTCCTGTTTTGTCATTTTTTTCGTTGATTTTTTTTCGATATACTAATTTTTTCTTTTGTTTAATTATTTGTTGGTATTTACTTCTTTTTCTTATTGCTGTTTTTCGTTTATTTTCATTTTACTTTAGTTTCTCATTTGTAACTATGTACTTTTTCTTATTTTTAACTTTTCCTTGTTTTTCTGATTTTTGCAATTTTTCGTTTTTTCTTTTATTTTTCCATATATTTTCATGTACACTTTTTTGAATTTTTTGTGATTATTTCTTTTTTTCTATTTTTTGTATAAATTCTTTTTTTCGTATTTCTTTTTTTCCTATTTTTTTTAGTTTTACTCATTTTTTTATTGATTGACTTTAAATTTTATTTTTCTTCGATTTTTAACAATTTTACATGATTGTCAACAATTTTTTAACCATTTTTATCAATTTTCTCTCGATTTTCAACGATTTTTTAAGAAACTCAACAATTTTTTTTACGATTTGTGACTGTATTTTTAATAATTTTTTATGATTTTTTTCAATGTTTTTTTTATGATTTTTTCCAATGTTTTTTTAAGATTTTTAACATTTTTTTCCGTTTTTTAACATTTAATCGTTTATAGCAATTTTTTATAACAATTAACAATTTTCATGATTTTCAACGTTCTTTTTACGCTTTCTAACAATCTTTTTGGTTTTTCTGGATTTTAGTCAATTTTTTACGATTTTTAACAGTTTTTCAAGACTATCAACAATTTTTTAAAAATCATATTTTAATACTCATCATACGAAGACAAATCCAAATAATTTTTTGGTCCTCCGTCCAGAAACAATACTATTAATTACTTCAAAATCGTCCGGAAAATGACATTTTCCGGCCTAGGCCGGCAAAGTAGCTTTTAGATTATCTAAAGAGATGGCGCTATGAGTCATCAAAAATACATAATGAATACTACAAATTTTAATTAAATTTATTTAAAAACAGCGTATAATATACTAAACTAATAACTTTTTCTAAAGGTAAGCAGGATTCAAACTTACATTTAATTTCTCTCACAACTTTTATTTTAAATTTGACATTTATAACAATTTACAACTACTTATCATTCGATTATAAAAATACATATCTCGATTTTATTATTGCTATTTTTATACAAAATTATTAGATATTAATATTATCAATATAACAATTTTTACTGTGCTGCTTATTAGCACAGTATTCGTTTGTATAAAAATTAATAATCGATTATCAGAAAATCATTCCTTATTACTAATTCTTTTAATCGTGCAATAGATGTCAATAATGTCAATATACACTCAATCTTGTATGTCACAAAGTAAACAGTTGTTGAACTTTTGAAAATATTAAAAATTGGTCGGACCAAAAAATAGTGTGTGTTACACGTCCGCAAAATGTTTTGCAAGTGCTCGTATTGTTTCGCCTCGGTGCTACGCCCCTCGGCTACACAACTTTACTCGCTCTTGCAAAATGGCATTTTCCGTCCTTGTGTCACAAATAACTATTTATAGCTGTATTACTTAGTTGGAAATCGCAATATAACGCTATCTACCGAGTTTTTTCGCAACCTTGATGTTAAGCGATGGTAAATCTATAGGTACTCTGCAATCTCTAATCTACAAGATTTAGACTCTTCTACTGTAGATTGGACCACTGCGCGATACCTTACATATCCTGCTTTTGCAGAGAAAGAAAAACAGAGACAAGAGAAAGAGAGTGTAAGAGAAGGACCAAGAGAGATTGCGAAAAATAAATATTAAAAAAATTAAAAAAAACGGTCTAAAGGTATATTTGTGGGCATCGTAGGTCCGTAGTAGGTATATGGTTATTATTTATCCCTAAATAGTATAGAAAAATGCTTGTTTTATGGTGTTTTGTCATTTCGAACTGAAAATACCAAAAAAGTGTGAGGTATCAAGGGACACCCGGATGGAACGAAGTTCCTTTCGATTAATTAGTGAAGGAATTAGTAATTTGTAAACATAACAGAGTGTTTATACATACATAAGCATTTATGTATGTATGTCTGTATAAAATCTCTACTTACCTAACAGTTCGTTTCTTTTAACAAAAGTGTCCATTTATACAATACCAGAGCTTAAAATAACACATCTTTTTAAAATTACTTTTTATAATTTAAAACAGGAATTAACAATTCAATACAAAAAATTTAAAATTAAAATATTTGACAGTGACTGACAGTTAAGGTAATTTGACGTAGTCAAGTTACGAACTATTTTTAAAATGTTTATGAATTTATTAATTTATAAAAACAGGATGAAATAAAATATAATACCATTATAGGTAATTATGTTTTTTTCTACAGTATTTTCTTTTTAATGTACATTTTCTTTTAATTTAAAATAGTGTCTTTTTAATTGTAATATATCTATGAGAGAGAGGAAGAGAGAGTTATTTATTTTTTGGTCTGTGAGAGAGAGAAACATGCATGTGTAGGTGCATTGTGTCGGTGCATAGTGTCGTGACAACTTTTGGTATGAATTTTTTTGGGCTAGCTCCCGTCAGTCGTAACTGTTCGTAACGCGCGAAAGGGAACTTCGTTCCAATAATAAAAATTTCGACATCAAAATGCAAAAATGACAAAAAAAATCGCAAAATCGACAGAAAAGTGCTTGTAATGGTGTTTTGTCATTGTGAACTCAAAATGATCACCAATAATGAAAAGTTCGACATTAAAGTGCAAAAATGAGAAAAGAAACCGCAGAGTCGACTCAGAATGCGTTAAATCGACAAAAAAGTGCTTGTTTTATGGGGTTTTCTCATTTTACACTCAAAATGACCACCAATAATAAAATACTCGACATTAAATAATGACAATTCCTACATTAAAATGCAAAAATGACAAAAAAAAAATCTCAAAATCGACTCAGAATGCGCTAAATCGACAGAAAAGTTCTTGTTTTATGGTGTTTTGTCATTTTACACTCAAAATGACCACCAATAATGAAAAATTTAGTACAAGGGACGAAAGTTGAATTTTCGGACGAAAGTTGAATTTTCGCCCCTGCGCGTCAGGATGTCCGAGGCGAGATTTCAACTTCTGGCCCGTGTAGTGTACGATTTTTCTTCATAGCCGGTCGAAAGTACGTTATTAATTATACTTTTTTTAACTTTAAATGTTGATAAGTTTGTTTTTGATGCCTGCCCCGACAGTGAAGTTTTGTGTTCTCTCTGCCACTTTTTGTACGTGTCGTAAATAAGATTGTATCGATCAACAGACTTCTTTGGCAATGTATCTGTATTTATAATCAATCGCGCTTCTGCATCGAAATCTCTTATAACATTTTCCTCGTCTGTGGATTCATCCGATGAGCGTAATATTCATTTTTACTGGGTTATTGCACTGAGTTTAATAATACTTTAATATTCAATTAACAGACGACAAAACAACATTAATGAATATTTTTAAGGTTATAGATAGAAATAGAAATGACAGCGGTAAACAATTTGCTATAGTGACAGAATAAATACAAGTGTATAGATCGCCCAACGAAAGTTTGGGACAGCCACGTGGCCTCTCGTTCAATGCGCAGTGGTTTTTTACGAGCGTTACGATAACAACGACCGTTCTGAAAGCTTGTCAGTGTGGTAGCTAGAATGGTTTTGTAAACTGTATTTAGCTACGAATATGCTGAGAGAGTTTCTGAGATGTTTTTTAAATGTATGTATTTTTTTAGTTTAAAGTGGGCAGTAACAAATTTATATAAAATAAATTCTTTAATTCTTTTTAATTATGTTAGCATCATACATTAAAAATTAATTTAAGATGTATAATATATTTTTATTTCCGTCCGCCACTGATAGAAAGACTCCGACTACCTGTGCCGACTAACACGTGGCTGTCACAAACTTTCGTTGGGAGACCTATAACTACGCATGAGAAATTTTTTCCTCCTGCCGTAAATGTTAAACTTTCTTCCCTGCAATTAGGGACGAAAGTACATACTTTCGACCGAGGTATGAAGAATAATATTTCGCATATTCCAATCCCTAAAACTGATTGTTCCATGTACAAAATCTACTGAGTCATAAGGCATTGGATTTTTTTATGGTTATTTTCAACATTTGTTGTATTGACCCTTCTATACAAACAGCTTACTGATTAGTAAGCAGTATTAATTAAATTATCAACAAATGAGGAATTGTAATCAAGTAATAAATAACATCCATACTAGATTTTTTATAAAATGAATGACTCACTGAAATGGATCTCGTGTATATCGTTCTAAAAATTAATTTTCCAGATAACGTTTTTTTCTCTATATATTTCTGTGAATCAGCTGACTAGAAAACAGCGAATGGTAAAAATGACCACACGAATTACCAGCCGGACCACAACGACAGTAAATTAAAAATGATATTTTAGTGTGATGGAGCACGTTTGGGTGATAAATTTGATTGATGGATATTTCGGCACTGGCAATCTCCTTTTTTTTTATGTTTATTATCTATTTGTACGCACGTTTTACTATCTTTATAATCAGCTAAATGGCGTGTTTGTTTTCTCTCGTCGCATGCCGCGATGTCGACCGTTACTCTTTTTTACTCTGTTTTTCATTTAATTAATGTTTTCTCTAATTTCATATGCCCGCAATTAACAATTATGTTCGGCTAGTATAATCTAGAAAATAGAATGAGAATGGACACATGCATACTAGATGATATCTAACTAATTCGGATTACCCATTAACTTTCAAAGTGGATGGTTATTAGTAATTTCGACGAAATAATAAACATTTTATGTTTTAATAGGTGAAAAGCATATACTTCTAATTAGCATCACGAACTCTTTCAACATCATTAAAACACTAACAAACATCAATTTGTTTCGTCTTCTTAGTGCTGTACAAACTTACATATGGAATTGGGTGTTAAATACTAAACCAAAGAACATAAACCGACTTTAAGAAACAAAATATCTACTAAAACTAAGAATAAACAATGTCCATCAGTTGTAAATACATGATTTCGCAATCTAACAAAAAATAAGTTCCTCCGCACACGGGTCGTTTAAAATCGCGTCTCGAAGTTTGCACGTCATGCTCGTCATGGACGATACATTGGCGATTCAGTTTGATCGCATCTCGCGATATAACCCAATCTTCTACAGGTACATAAAGGTAATATTTTTTGGGAGGTATTAGATGAGAATTCAGAAACTAAAGAAAAATGAAAAATAGTCGAGAAAAAGAAACAAAAAAATTGCGGAAAAAGGAAAACAGTTGATAGCTTATTAATTTAAATGAGCAATTCTTACTTAATAAATTACTATGACGCCACCGTAAGGTGGCGCTGTTTATCTCTCATTTATTTAAACAAGCAATTCTTACTTAATTAAATACTATGACGCCACTATAAGTCGGCACAGTTAGTATCTCATATATTTAAGAGAGCAATTATTACGAATTGAAGTACTATGACGCAACCGTAAGGTGGCGCAGTTGTGATCTTATATATTTAATCGATAAATACAATGAAAAAAAAAGTGAAAACTAGGAAACTGACAAGAAAAGCTAGAATTAAAAGTTATATTAGCTGAATAATCTATAATACTCTTTCCAACTAAATTTAGAACTTTCTACCTTATTGGTTTGTTTCTTTGGACATCAATTAATAATATATGTAGTTTCTGTTTCATGTGGTAGATTCGTCCAATTTCATTATTTATGGCTTTTATAGATTTTAGAAATGTCTAGCCTTTAGAACCCAAATATGTATTAAACTAAATATTATAATGGTTATTTACACCTATACAATCGTGGCAGTACAAGCATAAAAGCTTTAACATCATGAATAGGTATAATCGATTATACCGCAATTGATTCTTTGTATCTACGCAACGAACTTTAATTTAAAATACAATTTCAGACCCTTTTGTGTTACCACAGTGGTTGTTTTTGCCCGAAAAATGTATATCAAAATGTAATAAAACCCGAATTTTTCGTCAATTATAAACCGCGTGAAATCGCAGTTGCTCATATTTGATTACGGAATGATGAGAACCACACATGTGACGCTCTTAAATGCGTAATAGTAGTCCCCCAATCACGAATCGCTCCATGACCCGTTGGCGATGTATCGGACCCCCCAAGGGCATCACACATAGATATAGATAAAGTTTGCAACTGGTAGTGACAGTGTTTAATACCGTTGAGAGTAAGTAACTACTCTAGAACGTGCTACTTGAGCACTATAACATGCTTAATTGATGGATATGTGCAAGTTCGTTATGTAAATTCATCGTTGCCGATATGTACTGCTCAATATTGTAAACCACAATATATTCAAAGTACAAACCAGTCCAATATGTTGAACGGTACATATAAAAAATTTAAAATTGAGTTTATATAAGATTCGTTGTTTTGTTATGAATGATGATGGTTAAATAATCTAAAGTCAAATCAGGCAATAATGACCGCGGGGTTGCTGACACGTTCAAAAAAGCAATTTTTAAAAGAGGACATTCGGCTAAATTTACTATTATCACAAAGGTGAAAGAATGTAGGAATGATTGTCAATTTCTTAACATGCCATTGTCGGTTTAGAAAACAAAAGAGTCAGCTGAACTTGGCAGATGAAGACATCTGTAAATACTGCCAGAAGGAGAAAACCGTATTTTATGTCCTATGCCAATGTAAAGGCCTTGCAAGGACGCGTATCTAATATTGGAAGAAGAGAAACCGGTGGCTCCAAGTAACATGGAGAGGCCACTGTCAAGGCTATTAAGTCTTATTAAAAGGGCAGAGCTAGACAAGATGCTCTAATCCAATTCTAGAGATGATGGTGATCACAATCTGTAAAGGTCGCAGTGATACAGCCAACCCAATGAATATCTACCTATCTACTATAATTACCAAAATAATGTGTTTTAAAAAATATGTGCTGATTCATTAACTAAATAACAACGAGCCTTTGGTTCTTTAGCTAGTAGAGCATCTGTCATAAAAGCCGAATATACCAGGTTCAAGTTTCTAGTCAAGAATCTAATAAAATCAATTATGCAGTACCGTAATTACCATTTGTGATATTTACAAAAAAAAAACTATAGACATACTTGTCACATAATACTATGGTAGTCTTCAAGGTATTTCGAGGAAGATAAATCCATCTAGCTAGGTTTCATTAATTAGAAAAAGTCATTTTATCCGTGTTTTCAGTCAATGAAAACCTAATACAACAAACTGAAAAAAATGACTCTTTCAGACATCTATTGACAAGTATTACCACAACTGTTATTTTGTTTGTTATGAGAGTAGCTAACTGCTTTACCGATACAGCAATCCTACAACCACTTAAGTTAATAGAGTTTGAGATTGGACCACGAAAATCAACTGTTTACTTACATTATTGATAAAATATGTGTCTTCTTAAGTGTATGTTAAAAATGCCTAAAAGATATTTGATAAAAAAAGGCTTATAAGCAGTCTCAAAAACATCACCAAACACAAACAACTTCGCTCAGTCAAGCATCATTTGATGAGAACCTTCAAGAAAATAACCAAGTTTCTTTTCATCCAATACTTGCTGCTAAAGTGAGACTATACGAGCAGGTCTTAGGCGCAATTCACACAAAACGGACGTCGGGCAGAGACGTGGTTTCGACGTGGCACGGACGTGGCGGAAGCGTGGCGTATGCAATGCACACAGAGGTGCAGGACAGTGGCTCGGTAATGGTAAGCATGGTAATCTGTTGGTTTTGTGGAAAACATGTCTTTTTCAAGCAGTGATGAAGATGATGAAGATATGTTGGATATAGTGTATTTGGCTAATGTGAATAAAACAAAAAGAAGATATTGGGTTCATCCATTGTGGCTACAGAAGGAGAAAATTGGTGGAACATTCGACCTAATGAGAGAATTAAACATGTACCCAGAACGATTTCAAAATTCATCAGCAGTTTTCTGCCGGACCCAGTCTTAAGCACTCCTATTACAATAATCAGCACGATTAAAATCATATATACAAGAGTATTTGCCAACTTCTTTGCAAAATTGTATGTTAAAGTCAACATCATCCCGCATTTTTAAATTAATTAAAGCACAGAGACACGTGGCGAAGAAATGGCGCGCCCTTTCTTGTACGCCACGAGAGACGCCGAAGAGACGTGGCGAGGGCGGGCGGACGACCGCCCGCGCCACGTCTCTGCCCGACGTCCGGTCTGTGTGAATTGCGCCTTAAGATTTAAAGATTTCACGATAAAACCTCGGTCATACATGTACTTTCTACTTTATAAATGTATAAAAAAGACCAACGTTTTTTGAAGTTATACTTCTATTCGTGCACTCGGCGGAAAAGATTTGTGTATAGTTAAATGGGAAAAATCATTACATATGTAATGGTGTGAGTAAGAGAAAGACAGAAACACATATAAGGTATATTGGTCGGTACAAACAAAGATGAAATATTTACTACATGTTATTAGTCATAACTATAAGCCCTTTGAATACCGTTTAAACATTCATTCCATTGAAAAGAGATAGATATACAAAAAACAGTCTGAGCTAATGTTTTGAATATCATAGTGACGTATAACATTGTGTGTGACAACTTATTTTATAATTCTGTCACGTAAGTTAATATATTAAGATTAGTATTCTATATTATTAATATTATTAATAATATTCAACAATGAGTACTGTATTGTAGTCTACAGTACCTACCATCACATGGTTTCAGTATATCCAGCACTGTGCTTTTGAGATTTTTGGCTGCATAAACAGAGTTTTTACGAATAGGAAATAAAGCACTAAATCAGTAAAACCTCCGAAATTTGTAACGTAAGATGGATCGGAATGCGGTTTTTTGCATTGGATTTGTTAGAGTATCAGGACATTTGTCACTATTTTTCATAATGTAAAAATGGTAAATTGCATTCGAAAAGCGAACAGACAATCGATAGAAAAATTACAACTCGGTAAGTATTGCTGAAAATTGGTTCAATTTATGTACTCGGAGTTTTTGGGGTCGCTGAACACAAACATCATGATGCCGAAACTCTCTGCGGCACTTGGGGCCCAGGGTGCATGGTATTTACCTCTTCTCCTGGGGTTTTATGCCAATTCTATACAAAATCGGTGCACACTTGGTACCCAAGGTATATTTGGGTCGCTGAATACAAATATAATGATGGCGATGGTCTCCGAGACACCTGGTGCAAATGCAAATTCGATACAAAATGAATGTGCACTTGGTACTAGGAGGTTTTTGTGGTCGCTGAACACGAATATGATATTCCTGTTTAGCGACCTCATAATGGTTTTGCTAAATCCTTCACATACAACTTCATGAATCCGGGAGCGTACATAGAAGTATAACTTCTTCTGGCAGTCCCACTGACTGCCTCACCTTTTTTTATAATAATTCCAATAATTCTTTTTATCCCCGAAGACCTTAAGTCGTTTCATATTGACGATTTTTTAAACTTTATAATAAAACAGTTTGAAATACATAACAATGTAAATGGCAAACAATAAATGTATTCAAAAAGCAATATAAAACTTTAACATACAAAACTGATTAATGATTGTTGACGTAGTTGCTAAAACATACGGAAATTAGAAAATTTGACAACATTGCAGCATCTTCTCTATCGGTTGGTGTTGTGTTTGAGCTAGGAAGTGCAATTTAGTTCATAAACAAAGACGTGGTTGAAATTTCACCTATGTAATGCTGCTTAGGAATAACTAAACTTGAATTTCTGTATAGTAATGGTCTATATCAAGCCGCAGGATTTTAGACTTTATGCTAGTAATTAATGGGTTATTTGCTTATAGTATTTAGTTGAGGTATTTACAGGTATGGTTTTCTGTTCAACGATAATAAGTAAACAGAAGACAATAGTATAATAGTAGTTTATTAGAAGGAAACATACTAAGTGACGTGATAAAGACTATAAAATGTATTATATTTTACACATTTGTAAAGAAAACAGGATTTGCAGAGGTCACGCACCAATAAAATCAATGAAATATTTCAGAATGCAGATATAAACTACGAATCAGGTGATTGATGTACCGAAAAAATTTACATAAAATACAGTCGAGCGTTGATTATCAGAACTAATTGGGGGACGTGGATGTTTGGAAAACCGGTACAATTACCTAACGCTCAAAAAATCTTCAATCTTTGTCTGCCAAAGCAACCCTACCCGCTTACGAGCGACTAGTTTTCGTACTTTGTTAAGGACAGATATTTGATACCGGTTGCTTTCCGCCTGTATTTCCAACCAACGCAATGCAATATATAAGTAAAAAAAAAGGTTAGAAGCACTAATTATGTTTCAATTATCTGAACTTGCAGTTGATGAGGTGCTAGCGGTTGCATCAGCCTTATTAGTCATGAGGTCTAAAATATCGCTAACTTTGGTACCCGTGGTCTTCGTCGTCGATATCCATTCATTATTGAACTTCTTCTTTATCACATTCATGTCAATCAAGCTTTTGTAGCAGATCTACTATTTCAGACATATCTACCTGTTTTTCATTTACACACGTTTTCTTCAGACTTTCTTATACAGTTTTCAGGTTTCCAAAATGTAGGTTAACATTAAATAAAAAACAGAATAAATGACCCAGCAAGTAATGGAGAGAATAGCAAAAAATAAATCCTTTATAGCAATAAGAGCCATCACAAAGTAAAGGTTGTAAATAAAAACGAGATGTGGCACTCCGGGAATGACTAAAGAGGCAAAGCAAAGCTTTTTTAATGTTTTGGAGTATTTTTGGATTAAACATATGGGTAATAGATATTTTATGTTTTTCTAAAATCATTTTGATGAAAATAAACCAACCAATTTGTGAAGTTTGTACTTGGTGCCCTTTTCTTTAAATCAGAAAAGTTGGAATTCTAACAATTAAATGAAAATTTGTAGTACCATGACCTTAAGCTAGTGTGGGTAAATTATTTTTTATAATTCACGTTCACAAAGTTTCTATTTCGACACTAAAAACAGTATCGAAATAGGTTCATTGTAACACTGTTTTTGGTAACTTTTTGTTTTACACAATTGGTTGCACTGCACTGATTTTCAACGAAAGAGTTCAGGTAGTAAATCAAGAAGTATGTTTTAGTAAATTATTAACTACATTATCAGCGTTATTGCTAAATTCGGAATATTTTATACAAATTTGACAAACATTCTAATTTAAAATCATTAAAACTGACAAGTGTCAAAACTGTCAAGATTGCCAATATAAATAAATATTTCTAAAAACTCTCATTTTATTTTTTTTTATACTTTTTAAAGTTCATTATAAAAAATAGTATGTAACACTCGAATTACAATGACGGTTTGTAGTACTCGTTCATTGCGAAACTCACCGCTTCGCGGTTCGTTTCACAAACTGAACTCGTACTACGAAACCTCTGTCATTGTAACACTTGTATTACAATATACTATTGTGTAATTTAAATATTGAATTCATATTTCTAAGGTAATGTGAACAAAACAACATCCATATGAATTAAGTATATTTTATTGTGTGTACTCGAATTACTAGACGATGGAAAGTTAGTTAAGTGAATATTATTATTTCATTTTCATAAACAAATGGCTCGTTTCTGATGGTTTTTAAGTGTTCATGCTGTACAGAATTATGTACCTCCACTCATGATTTTGGTAATTAGAGCATTTGCTCAATTGTTTGTCATTTATGTTCTTTCGAATGTCCAATGTAGTTAGTCCATTTTATGGTCACAACTAACAAGATCCTTTCGAATGATCTTAGATAGTTTTTTGTGAGGGTGATTTTCTGCATTCCTTCTAAAACCATTTTTTACTTCCTGCCTTTTCAGATCAACATCTGGATCGTGGTTATGTTTTAAATTAACTTATAAATGTCCATTGTTTCGTCTTCAGTATAACTTTTGGGCGACCTTTACCTGTCTGTAATAAAGGTCACATCTAGGAACTCAATCATCCCCTCGTCAAGCAATTAGTACCTATTTGTCGGTTTAGGAATTCGGCAATCTTAATTTGTCCTCACTTATAGCAACTCGGCTACACCGATTACTCGTTTGCATACCTGCTAATCTTTAATTATCTAAAATTTGTTTATTCTACTCTGCCTTTTATTAACACGCTTTTATTAACTTCACCTGTATGTATGTATGTATGTATGTATGTATGTATGTATGTTTGTTTGTTTGTAACTCTCCACTCCGCGGCTGCTGCCTAGTGCGCGGTTTGCGCATGTCTGCAGTTTGGGCTAATATTTCGCTCATCTTTAATCTATGTACCGCTTATCGTCAAATTTTATTAACTGGGTGTGCAGCTCAGATGGTAAAGCGCTTGCTTAGCATGCGAGAGGTACCGGGATCGATGCCTGGCAACTCCATTTTTTTTTGTTCTGATTAATTTGGTAAAGATGTGATTATTATTTTTAAATATATAAGACTATCCGTATTACATCAACTTTATCGTAAAAAAGATGACGAATAAATTCAAGGTCGCTATTTCATATGGTTTCATCCAAATTTTCGAATTAGCACTTGTTTTAATGTTCATCAAATTTTATTGTGAACTTTAACAAAAGACAACAATAACAAATTTTGTAACACGAATGTGTTTGATGGTTGATTTATTAATAGTTAATTAATATTCGAAGTTTGATGTGAGTTTTTTTTTTTATTATTAATTAACTTCACCTGTATGTATGTATGTATGTATGTATGTATGTATGTTTGTTTGTTTGTAACTCTCCACTCCGCGGCTGCTGCCTCGGGTGAGTCCCATATCGTTATTTTTAGTCACTACCTCCCCGTGCCGGGAGTGGGTAATAAACAATACGTTTAATTATAAACGATATGAATGAAATTGTCTTAGAATTAATCTAACAATTCTTTAGATTTCACAATAGTAATTTTTTTTTCCAAGTTCTGAAAACAATACGTTTAATTATAAACAATATGAATACAATAAATATAATTTGAGAAATCAAAAAAACACGCTTTCAAAGCATTTCCAACTAAATAAACGAATAATGATTGAGTAAGGGTCTTGTAATTGTCACAGCAAATTAACGAATCTATTGAAATAAAATAAATTGGACTAAAAAGTAAAAAATAAATATAGTTTAAAAAAACTAAAAAACACGCTTTTATAAAGCATGTTTCTGAAAAACATCGAACTAAAAAGTTAAAAATAATTTTCAAAATAAAATTAAAACAAAAATAAATGAAAAGTACTAGTATTATTGTGAAAAAAGCGTGGGCGCTGCATACCATATTTTTCAAATGTCAAGCGCCCACGCTTTTTTCACAATAATACTAGTACTTTTCATTTATTTTTGTTTTAATTTTATTTTGAAAATTATTTTTAACTTTTTAGTTCGATGTTTTTCAGAAACATGCTTTATAAAAGCGTGTTTTTTAGTTTTTTTAAACTATATTTATTATTAATTAACTTCACCTGTATGTATGTATGTATGTATGTATGTATGTATGTTTGTTTGTTTGTAACTCTCCACTCCGCGGCTGCTGCCTCGGGTGAGTCCCATATCGTTATTTTTAGTCACTACCTCCCCGTGCCGGGAGTGGGTAATAAACAATACGTTTAATTATAAACGATATGAATGAAATTGTCTTAGAATTAATCTAACAATTCTTTAGATTTCACAATAGTAATTTTTTTTTCCAAGTTCTGAAAACAATACGTTTAATTATAAACAATATGAATACAATAAATATAATTTGAGAAATCAAAAAAACACGCTTTCAAAGCATTTCCAACTAAATAAACGAATAATGATTGAGTAAGGGTCTTGTAATTGTCACAGCAAATTAACGAATCTATTGAAATAAAATAAATTGGACTAAAAAGTAAAAAATAAATATAGTTTAAAAAAAATAAAAAACACGCTTTTATAAAGCATGTTTCTGAAAAACATCGAACTAAAAAGTTAAAAATAATTTTCAAAATAAAATTAAAACAAAAATAAATGAAAAGTACTAGTATTATTGTGAAAAAAGCGTGGGCGCTGCATACCATATTTTTCAAATGTCAAGCGCCCACGCTTTTTTCACAATAATACTAGTACTTTTCATTTATTTTTGTTTTGAAAATTATTTTTAACTTTTTAGTTCGATGTTTTTCAGAAACATGCTTTATAAAAGCGTGTTTTTTAGTTTTTTTAAACTATATTTATTAAAATTAAATTATAAACAGAGTCAGTAATCTCTTGAAAGTAACTTTGCCCTTTACTTGTATATTTGACTTTTAAATTCATACAGAAATAACTTTTCAGTTTACTTCAAGGAACTTCTTCACTTCTAATAAAATAATACTTAATAATATTAATTAATACTGATCATTTTCATAAATTACTTAAAAAAATTAAAATGTAGTCGAAGTTTTGAGCTAAGAAATAATTTCCGTAATATATAATTATCTAATTTTAATTTTTCCATAATGTTACCTATTCTATTAAAAGTTGCATTATTGAATATTTAATGAATAAATAATAAAATTAGACCGATAGAAGGGTTAAAATTGTTTAAGTAATATAATATTTAGGCTAGAATTTCCCTAACGCAAAAACGCGGCATTAATTGGGCGAATAAGAAAGGGGAATGCCTCAATTATTGACAACTAGATTGACAGGCGTTTTCTTCTTTTTCGTCGTTTGGTGTTAGATTTCTAACGAAAGAAATTGATCATTTAAAAGCCAAAGTTAATTATATAGTAAAGTTATTCACAAGAATATTCTTTTAATTTTAATTTAAATCAATGGCTGTTTATTGAAGCGGTACTTAAGTTATGAAAATCAAAAAAAAATATGAGAAAACCGAAATAAAAAATTAAATTTAAGATATCGCAAATTTTTAATAAAAAATTACTCAAATTAAAAACATTATTGGGATGGTTGGTTGACTAGTTTTGAAAGCCACATCCTTTAACCAGTAGAGGAATCAAAATTTAACTCTTGTAACGATCAGAGATCGTTTTAGTTCCGAAATCCACCTGACTATTGGTAGATATTTATTTTATTGTTTTTTGCCACGATTATTAAGTGGGAGACGAGGTTCTCTGATATCCGACGTTTCCTTGCGCGACGATAGTAATTTCGCGTTCATTTCAACTTCTTTCGTATTCCTGAAAAGTGCTCCTCAATAAGAGTAAGTCATTCAATAGTTTCAGTTAGTAATTTTATTTGTATTAAATTGTCCAAATTATGGTGAATTATGTTTGTTGTAAAATATTACTAACACTTAATTTCAAGTACAATCGCTATCGCAAACATCAGCTTTTTGTGATCATAGAAAGTATAATACACGTGTATTTAATTTAATTATTTCTCGATAATATGAAGAAATTAGATAGCGATTCTATTTGATTGTAATTCATTAAGGGATGGAGTTTTAATTGTTGATTTCATTATTAGGGTTTTTTGCCACATCCAGAAGGGCCCTAGTAGGGGTAAGATATTTAATTTGAGGACGTGTCAAGCCGTCAGCCATTTTGAAAACCAACTTAAGGATAGTTGATAATATTCCGAAGAAAAATCAATACCATCCCTGGAAAGGAATATTGATAATATTCCGAAGAGAAATCAATACCATCCCTGGAAAGGAATATTGATAATATTCCGAAGAGAAATCAATACCATCTCTGGAAAGGAATATAGTTGATGATAGCCCGAAGAGTAATCAAACTCATCCCAAGGAAAAGTTCCTTTATGGACACCATTACGGAAAAAAGATAGGAGAATTAATTAATTTATCGTTTTTTATTAAATTTACCATTAAAGATTTTTTTTAATAAATCCTTTAAACTGGTGTTTGAGTGTTATTTGCTTTGTACTCTGGCGCCCTGTAATTTGTGTTTGGAAAAGATTGATAAAACTCAGGAAAGAAACCACGAACCAAATTGAGCTAGCCAAGGGTTATAATCCCATAAAAGGGAATATAAAATTAGCTACACTCTTTCTTAATATTTTATCTTCCATTCTATTTTGATTTGTGATAGTAAAAGTGTTAAAGGAATCTCCTCCTTTATTTCCAAACTGTGCATCGATGGGTTTTAGAGATGAAAAGTGGTCGTACCAGCTTCGCAGATGAACCACCTAGAGGTCGACCAAAAAGTGCAACAACACCAGAAATCATTGAGCAAGTCTATGATATTGTTTGTAAAGATCCAAGTTTGACTAAGCGTGAAAGTGTTTATAAGCATTTTAGATGAACGAGTACTTTATATTTTACACAAGAATTACATATGAAAAAGTTGTTAGTGCCGCATTTGTTAACAATTCAACAAAAACTGAATCAAAAATTTTGAGCGTTTTAAGCAGAATACAACCGATTTTTTGAGTCGATTTATAACTATGAATGAGACTTGCATCTGCCATCATTCTACCATTGTTTAGAGTGAACTGAAGCTGTTTTTTAGCTCCAAAACAGGTGAAGGTAAAACGATCGACAAAAAAGAATATGGCATTAGTTTTTTGGGATATAAAAGGGGTTTTATTGATTGATTATCTTGAAAAAGGTCAAACAATTAACCTTTTGGACCAGTTGGTAAAAAAGAATCTGGTTTATAAAAGAAAACAATCATGTTTCATCAAGACAATGTACGTGTTGAACCAAGTTTATTGATGATGGCTAAATTGGACAAATTAAAGTACGAATTGTACGGATTAATCTGATTTGGTTCCCTCCGACTATTACCTCTTCAGAAACAATTTCTTCGTGAAAAGCGTTTCTCGTCAAATGAAGAAACTCCTTTGCATAGCTTCCGGAGAATCATAACAGAGTTGGTATAATATTACTGGAGGATCATTGGATCTGGCCTGGAAAATTGAAGAGGGTGCAAGTGCTATGCCGGCACTGAGGCATAGGTTGTCATCAGACCTAAAGGTTTAAAATTGGTGAGACGACTCCAGAGGAGGATTTCCCTCACATCGGCTAGTGTAAATCAGTACTCGCCCAACACGGATATTCTTATTTCAGAAAGAGGAGAGCAGTCATACAGTATATGCTCTACTGATTTACTGATTCGTCTTCTTGTTTGCAACCTCTGCATAGAGGCGATTCTGCTAATTTCATCCCAAAGAGATGTCGCAATTGGCAGTGATCTGCTAAGATTTCCACCGCTATTCGAAGATTTTGTCTGGTCAATGCCTTAAATTTTCTTGCTGTTTCCTCGCCAGGAATAACTCTCTGGCCAGTCTATAATTCGTTGTTTCATACTGACCAATGTATTATAAAGTCTGGTAAGAGTGCTGTTTGATAAGATCCACAACAGCGGACATTGTAAGCTTGGTAAATGGGTGAGGGCAAACAAATCTGTAGCCCGGAGTTTTCCTTGCTAAATTGTACACAATGCGGTTGCCTTTAGAGTTCCCATGTTCTTTGATCCAGCTCAGAGTGACCATAGAGGATCATTGGAATAAGTGTGTTTAAGCTAAGGAAGATTATAATGAATAAAAAAAACATTTTTATTAAAAAATACAAATTCTTTCATTTTTGCTTTCAAAACTTTTCAATCAGCCTGTATCTTACAATCATTGTTTTAAATTTTTATTTAAATCCCAGCTGCTAATTTTATTTAAAATTTCTACTTATTTTAATGGCAGAAGTTAAAATAATAACAAATTTTTACATATGCAGTTTACATACTTTGTTCTATAAGCAGCTGATTGTCGCCATTAAGAAAGCACTTATTGATATTTGACGTATTAGTTCTGTCAACTGCATATACCGTATAAATTAAGAAAATTTACACATCAACCTAATAAAAAAGGAAAAAAGACATTCTTTTAAGATAATAGGGACAAAATTTACTTCTCCGATTTCGGCATATTCAAATGCAGTCAGCGAAAAGATATAAAAATTAAAGCTTTGTTCGTTTTATCAATAAAGAATTAAGGACTATTGTGAAAACGGTTCTGAGGTGTGAACTGACTGCGGTTTCCATTGCACTGCCATTGCATCCTTTGTCTTCCTGAAAATGCTTTGTTATATATTTACCCCTTTATTTGCACTTGAGATGAGCGTGGTTTATGAGAACGAGGCGCTATTGAAAAAATTCTCTTTTGTCAAATGATAGTGCGGTCATTAATTAAAACAAACGAGACGAGACGAAAAATACATATTGAAGAATCCTGATAAAGCATTAGATAGTCATAAAACAAAAACAACGATATTATTGTTAATTAACATAAAATTTAAAAAAAAAATGATAACAATTCATGAAGTTATAACATCAAAACAGAATCATATAATTTAAAAAGTTTCGAATTTACTATTTAATTAATTATAAGTAAGTAGAGGAATTTTTAAGAGTTGGCTTGTAATTTGAATAAAATTTCTAATTTTCTACCTACTTACTCAGATCTGAGGCGTAATTAAAAAAGTTGACTTACCTGAAAATAAAGAAAGTTAATTAAATAAACATGTTAAAAGTAATATTATATTTCATTGCAATAAAAAACAGTCTACATTAAATAATTAAATAAGCACTAATGAAAAAAAAGATTAACCATTATTTAATTACACCGTGTGCATTAAACGTTTTTTAGTTATGCAATATAAGTATGGAAATGAATATTTTTTTAATAACACAAAACAACTTTAAAGGGCACATTATTTTAACAGTTTTAAAAACAAAACAAAATTGTACCAAAAGTTTGTAACCATAATTTCCTTGATGTTAATTTGCTCGGTGTATACTCAGGTTTTTTGAGGAGAGCGAGTCGTGGATTCTCGAAAAGTTTAAGGTGCAGAAAAGCGTAAGTTGTTATGATATAGTTCTTATTCAGATTATTAAATTTAAATTTATTAACCAAATATTTTCAGTAAGAGAATTCTAATCAAAACAACATCTACAGGAAGGTAACAAGCAAAAAATCATTTCCTAGCAGTAACAAGAATATTTATATTAAATTATATTATTATATTATCTTATTAAGCCAGTAATTGTCTGCATGTATGATTTCGTTAAAATTTAAAATATAGGTGCACACGGGGTCAAAAAATTGATCTAGCTGGGTACCATGTCTGGAAAAAATCATTTTTTCCATTTTTCACCCAAAATTATTTTCCCACATAAGAGGGTTGTTAAAAACGGTAATATGAAATAGTACCTGGGCGGAGTTCGGTCTCCCAGATACTAATTGATACAGAATTGCTTAAAATTACTTAAGATTTATAAGATTTGTATAACATTCAGTAATGACGTTTTTATGGGATAACTTCTCCCGATTTTAATGAAAAGTCTCTCAATTTGCTATATGACGTATGATGTTTTGCAGGATCGATTCTCATTGGCTAATTAAATCGAATGACTATGAAACATTCGTTTGATTGGTTTATAATGAATCTGGTCTAGTGGTCAGGTTTAGGAAACATATAAGTGAAAAAATTTCTACATAAGACAATAAAATAAGTGGTAGTCTCGGAAAATGCCACTCCAAAGCACTACTTCATACTAACTTTTATTCGACCTCTTGTCGATTATAATGCCATACCATACTCTGCTCTTCCTCAGAGACTCTTCCAATCGCTTCTTGCACAGAGAAAGCAAAGCAACACAACTACACTACCTTTACCCAAACCGGCTGGTCTACCAAAATACAAAAATACTTTTCCTTTCTTTTCGATTTCAGACGCTATAACACCTCGGACAACGTCACTCAGACTCTACAGGCAACCAACATCACAGCCTAAAACTGGAATGGAGTGCTCCAGATAACCTCAAGATTTTCAAAGAATAAAATCTTCCTTTTCTCCTAAAGACTCCTGCGAATTATAGACAAGGACCTTCCTACAGAAATCGAGGAACTTCTTGACAGGACCCTCCTCTCCTACAGGTAGATACAGGATGATGGATTATACAAAAAACAGAGCCCTTGACAAAGATTTCGTCCTTGTCAAATGGACGGCCTGACGCCGGAAGAGATTACACAGTCATACACATTCACATAACACCAAAATATTTTGTGACAATTCAGGCACGTTCCAGGAAACAGGAAAACAAAACCAGAATCCGAGCAGAGAATGTCATCACACGACTGATACTGACTCTATCCTAAACTCCACCATTAATACATAAAAAGTGCTATAACAGGGTCTTTAAACCCCACCAACATTACACTCCTGTAAATGGATTAATTCTTACAATCCTTGCAGTACTTAAGAGATAATGTTGGTTGTCCACGAATAGGTTGTGTATTTAAATTAAAATTGCTGCAATCAAGCTTTTGCCAAAAACTCTAAAGATAAAAAATATATAAATATAACTATTCGTTTAAAACGTTTTGTGACACTGTTCAATACTTATTTGCCATTGCTTGCTATTTTTACAATCCTGACTTTTCAGACCTCTTTAACTCATCGATCTTTTCAGTTCCTCTATTAGACTTTTTTAATTTTCCTTTCTTCTACTGGTGTCCAGTTCATTCTTTGATCACTTATCTTAAGAATCTGTGTGGAACAAATAAGTTGTTTTCTTTCTACATATTCAGAAATCGTTTCTTGTGTTCACATTTTTTTAATAACGTTATTTCAAACCTTTTCCCGTTCTAATGTTCTGGCATATCTTCCATTGGTGAGGTGAGGGAAATTAAGCTGAGTTTAGGTGAGTGCTTATAGGACAGGTGAGTGGAGGTGAGTGGAAGTGAGTTTTTGTAGGACAAGTGAGGCTCCTCGATGGTATGCTTACCATCTGTCCTGGTAGCCCGCTTGTTATACTACTCTAGTTTTCTTCTTATGTTCTTTTTCAGTTTCCAGTTTCTGAACAGTATGTTAAAGTTAAATAAAAAAAATTGAAAAAAAAAATGGATCATTGGCTAATATTTATAAATACGGAAATATTTTAACATTGTTAGAAGTCAAAAAAAACTAAACAAATCAAAAGTAACCTAAAAATTGCTATAAAATTAGAAAATTGACAAAAATTTGAGAACCGCATAAGGCTACGGCATTATATAAACATATGAAATTAGAGTTTACTTTATTTCAAAGACAAAAGAGCAGAAGTGCTATTTCCAGATGCCGGAATAACCTGTCACCTTTCCAGTTATCCACGGCTTGTTAGTCAACGCTCACGCATTCAACGCTTGGCTTCACCTCGACCTAATGTAACGCTCTGGTGGCCACACGCAAAATTATACCTACCTCCGACCCTTAAAACTCCTTTTACACTATTAAATATACGTATTCTAAAAACTTTTAGGTTGGTATTCAAAGTTTTGGGTCGCTGAAATGGAATGGCATGTGTCACGTAAGTTTCCCGAAAAGAAATCTTTTTCAAAACAATTCATAATATATAAAGTATACATATGAATTATTTATTTTTATAAAATGTTTATTAAAAATCACACATTTTAATAGAAAAACTTTTTAGAAACTTATATACAGTGTTTCTATATATACTTGAGCTAAGTATAAGTATTAACTGTACGTATATGAAATTGAACCACTTTTAAAATTTCATACAGGGTTGACCAAATTTGTAAAAATTACAAATATTCGCTAAACATTAGTTTTGGAATTTATAGGGTTACTTATCCAAGATAACTAAATTTCGGTTTGATCGATGCCAATGTTTAAAGTGTAAATGGACCCCACTTTTTCAGATAATTGTGTGCACAGTGGACATTTTTTTATGTATAGGTATAATTCAGTGGGTACGATGGTTGTCTGTTTAGTTTTGCATATAGCCGATCAAAAGACGCCACCAATGTGTCGCTGAAATGGTTTCTATGTTTTGGGACACCAGTAGACTGTTTCCCTTTGACTCTCTCCAGAGCAAAAAGCGGTTCGTGTCAATTGGTGTCGAAAAACATTGGAACGGTTCAACAAGAGAAGCTCAAAAAACGTATAAAGTATTTGTTATGGCGATAAATCTTGGAATAACTCTTAAGATCCAAAAATAAACGCTAATCCGCTGTGTTTGTGTTTCACGATAAAGAAAAACCAACAAAAGAGACCCGTTCTTGAACTGTGTCGTAACTGTTGTGTCAAAATCTTGTCATGTGGCACCAATTGCTTTATAAGATCGAAAAATTTGGTTACTTTCGATTGGCATATAAACTTCTGTTCATTAGAAGTTATAGCGAAAATCTGACACACAGTGAATCATCCTAAATCAGAACAATGTAAGTTCTCACACTGCCCAAAAGTTTTTAAAGCTTCAAAACATCGAATTGTATAGTCATAACCTAAGTCCCCACGACTTCTTCACGTTACCACAGATCAAGAATTCAATGCTTGGACAGCGATTCCAGTCACCAGAAGAAGCCATCGATTCCTTAGAAAACAATGATTTTGCAGGTGTTAACTCAAGATTGTTTTACCAATTGGTTTAAATGTATACAAAAGTGTATCGATCTTGGTGTGACATAGTTTCAAAAGCAATAAAGTACCTTAAGTCTATATATTTTTTGATTTTATGGCTATATGAAAAAACAAAAAGACAACCGTCGTTTGAAATAAGGTACTTACGCCTAATAAGGCCCTGTTCTTAAGATGGCCCACTTTCAAAATTTTGTACTTTTAAAAGTTCAAATGAGTTTAAATTTTGCACCCATGTTCGATTAGTGTTATAGACAAAACTGCAATTTCATAAATAAGGAAGACGGTCCTCATTTTTGCAAAGGTTGCCAGTTTTTAAGTGTCGTTGCAAAGGGCTGACGATTTATAACCTTGTAATTTAAAACTTTTTAATATTTTCTTAAGAAAACAAGAATTTTTCGTGTTTTTTTTAAACACAACGTTACTTGGGTTTATGGGCACTTGATTCAACGTAAGAGTTGTTTATATTATTTGTTAATTTTCATTTATAAAAAGTAGTTTTGGTGGCGGGGTAAATTACCCTATTAAGGCCCATCACATATGATGGCTCGGGCCAGTCGAAGATATGAGACAATTCATTAGTTGTTTTTTTGAAAAAAATATTTGGTTTTTAAATAAACATGTATTTTCTAAAAGTGATTATTAGAATAACGCCACAAAATTGTTATTTGTTGAGTCTATTTAGAAATTTTTGTTTAGTAGGTAAATTAAGTTTTGCTAAGTCTAAGATGGCCCACCGTTCAATTTGTGACCAAAAAAAATTTTGTATCAGACTGATTAACTCAGAATATCATATTATATTAGGTTAAGTTTTAAATAAATACTAATTTTTTGTTTTGATAGGGTTTATTGATTACATAATTAATATCGGGCTATGATAAGTGCCTATGTTCCTAAAAAGGCCCACTTTAGAGGTTTTAAAAAACAATTATTATCTTAACAAATTGTTTCCATACATGTTGATTTGTATGTTTACTTTATTCACAAATAAATTACATCTGTTGTGCTAAACGCAGTTTTCACAAATATATATTTCTTTTACAGTTATTAAAATTTAGCAAAAAGTGGGCCTTACAGGGCTCATGTACCTTATGCCAGAAGTTATAATATAAAAATTTGTCATTTTATAAAAATACTAAAAGTACGAGATTGTTCATCATTGTGGAACATCCTATAATTAGAAATTTAGATACTAAACATAGGAACTATGTACGAACGAAATATCATTTATCATTTAATCAGGATTATTTCCTGATTACAACATTTGGAGACGGTAGTGGATATATCAAATATTAGGCAGAGTTTAGTCTCCCATGAGACGCATGCGGGGGATTTTAAGGGAACTATAGGGTTACCAATTACACTCTTCGTGGTCTAATACAATTAGCTTCATTACGTTCTACTGGCTCGTTTCCGATTACTTGAACAGAAAACCCACTACGCCGCTTTTCGAACATTCTTCGCTTGCTTTTTATTCCATCGTCAATGGAAACTTTCACAAAGTAAATTGGGTTTAAAGTAATATTTTTTTATTTGTGATCAATGGCAGACCGAGAATTCGAAGTTAGAGATAAAGCGGAGCTTAGATTTGGATCGATTATTTAACAAAATCTAGTATATAGCTGAAAATGCTCCTGAGGATGAATTAAAGAGAAAGCATAAAATTATGTAGAATAGTGAGCAAGAAAGATCAATTATTACAATATAAATACAATATAACGCAGTGAATTTTTTCTTTTGTTTAAGATATTTCTTTCCTTTTTTATTTTATCTTCTGTTTGTTTAAAGTTTTGTTCTGTATTGTGTACGTTTTTGATTTTAAACGCCAAAATATATCAATTTTACCCCATATTTTTTAGAAATTTGTACAAAATTTGTAATGGAATACTGAAATTTGTAATTGAATATACTCTTCACTAGCGGCCCCCGCGACTTTACCCGCGTGAACTTTAGTTTTTTGCCACCCAATTTCATACACATTTTCAACCCCTATTTTAAATCCTAAGGAGTGCTATATGCATGCAAAATCTCAGCCCGATCGGTTTGCAATTTACAAAGTTATATACAAAGATTCATCCCCTATTTTATCCCTTAGGGGTGGAATTTATCAAAATCCTTTCTTAAGGGATGCCTACGTCATAGTAGCTATATGCATGCAAAATATCAGCCTGATCGGTTTGAAATTGACAAAGTTTTATACAAAAATTCATCCCCTATTTTATCCCCTTGGGGGTGGAATTAATCAAAATCCTTTATTCGGAAATGCTTACATTACAGTAGCTATCTGCATACAAAATCTCAGCCCGATCGGTTTAAAATTGACAAAGTTTTATACAAATTTTCATCCCCTATTTTATCCCCTTGGGGGTGAAATTTATCAATATCCTTTCTTAAGGGATGTCTACGTCATAGTAGCTATATGCATGCAAAATCTCAGCCAGATCGGTTTAAAATTGACAAAGTTTTATACAAACTTTCATCCCGTATTTTACCCCCTTAGGGGTGGAATTAATCAAAATCCTTGTTTAGGGGATGCCTACGCCATAGTAGCTATACCCATGCAAAATCTCAGCCCGATCGGTTTAAAATTGATAAACTTTTATACAAACTTTCATCGCCTTTTGTATCCCCTTAGGGGTGGAATTAATCAAAATCCCTTCTTAGAGGATGCCTACGTTATAGAAGCTATATACACGGAAAATCTCAGCCCGATCGGTTCAAAATTAACAAAGTTTCATACAAACTTTCATCCCCTATTTTATCTTCTTGGGGGTGGAATTAATCAAAATCCTTTCTTAGCGGAAGCCTACGTTATAACATCTACCTGCATGCCAAATTTCAGCCCCATCCGTCCAGCGGTTTGGGCTGTGCGTTGATAGATCACTATGTCAGTCATAGATTTTCTTCATTATTCTAATAAAAGGAAGCATTCTTTTATACTGGAGCCAGAACCATGTCTTTAAATAATTAAATTTTACGAATATTTTCTCAACCTTCATTTACCTCATAATTTATAATAAAGTTCTTACGTATGATAGACATGTAAATAACTATTATAATTACTCCCTTCTTGATGCTAGATTTTATCGCTAACAGAGTGCATCATATAAGATACCACATCAAAGTGAGTAATTATAAATTTTCTTCAACGCGATAGTGCATAACAGTGTTGTCATGAGAGGTTTGTGTAATAAATTCCTGATTTTCTGTGCCGAACTCCGCTTATTACAACTAATAAGATTAACCCGTCGGAAATATGCACTCCGAACACTTACTTTACATGGAAATACACACTTAATCCTATTTTCATAAATTGCTGTTAGAACATAGCACTTTCACTACCATAGAATATAATCCGAAATTTCAAAACAAAATCAACACACCACTTTAATGTGGTTAGCACAATATTAAAATACGGCAATAGTGATACTTTTTTATTCATTTTTAACATTATTTTTACGATTTTCTATGGTCTTTTTACGTTTTTTAATAATTTTTCTGAATTTTCAACATTTTTCATTTATTTTGAAGATTTTTAACAGTTTTTCAAAATTTTCAACAATATTCCGAAAATCATATTTTAATACTTATTATGCGAAGAAAAATCCAAATAATCTTTCCAGATGGATTACTTAGAAATCGCAATATAACGCCACCTACCGAAGTTTTTCGCAATCTAGATATTAAACGATGGTATAGATTTTTTTGATATATTAACTTACACCGCCATGTTTAAGGGATTCATAATAAATACACACATTGAAAAATTAAACTGTCGTTTTTATAAAGTGAACTATACTAACACCTAAATAACATAACATGCACCTTTTATAATAATATTAAAAATCTTAACCGTCAGTGTTGATTGGCAATTAAGGGATAATACGATTTGAATAATAACTATTAGAACTCTACGAAAAAAAAAACACAATTGCATTTATGGTTAAAATAATCTCAAAAAGCAATAGCACGCAAACAACGTAACTACAACGTTGGTGTTACAACCGTTACAATAGCTCTCATTAATATTAAAATGAAAATCCTGCAAAAGCGATTTCTACAGTCCGTGAGCTCTGCTGATATTGCATTTATTGTGGGTAAAATGAAATACTAGTTTTGATAATTCTATATCTAATTGTCAACTATTTTATTATATACAAGCAAAATTTAGGACCTTGAATACTGTTTCGAATCTTCGTTCTTAGCTCTACACCAATACAGTTTACAATGGAAAACTAGTGGCTCTGCTCGCCCAAAAAAGGTACGTCAGTCGAAGTCGAATGTGAAAGTCATGCTCATTGTTTTCTTAGATTGTGAAGGCATCGTGTGGGCAGAGGTTGTTCCATGGAGAACAACTGTTAACTCCAAATGCCTACTTAAATGCTTGCGAAACGATGTGCGGAGAAAAAGACAACGCACCGTGCTACACTTCGCTACTTAAACCGCGAGTTTATTCACCGTATTTTTTTAACACACTTCGTATACTGGAAACATTAAGGGAGGTTCATCAGCAATGGGGTGATTGTCTTGGGCGTTCTGATACACATAATTACAATACACGAAAAGCGGATACATTGTTGCCTCATATATCAAGAATTTTTTTGAGTGAAAATAATAAACTGGATAAGATATTTCAGAGATAAATTCATAACGTACATAAGTTCGAGCAGGTTTCATGTGCGGGCAAAGCAATTTTTTAGACCACTGCTTCTATAGTATACATAAATATTGTTTTTTTCGTATTAATTATTTTATATTTTATATTTTTTTATGTAACACTGACTGACTTCACCTATAATTGTATATGGAAAAAAGTCAATATATTTTATATCTATCTTATATATACATATATATATAGTTATATATATATATATATATATATATATATATATACACAAAGGGTGCCAAGTATGCGTATTTATGATAAACAAAAGGGGTAAATTAACGGGCATGTACGCAAAAGGATCATAGGATTACGAGTAAGAATGGTAACCGCAGACATGCATGTTTCTGGCTCATTAGCCGTCATCAGTGCGGCATAACCAAGAAGAGTATTGCACTTGGCTAGCAAAAGTGTTAGGTACTTGGGAGCAAAGGATGTTGGGGAAAACATGTGTCAAGAAATTCAAAAACAACGATCGCTCACACAGGAGTCCTATCGCCATTTTGTGCTTTCGGCCAGCTGTGCCAATGAGTTTTCGGCTAGCAACCAGCGTCGCCACGTTGGCGAAACAGACTCATTGTGTCTGAGTCGTTCCAAGCCCAGGATGTGAAACATGCATGTCTGCGGTTACCATTCTTACTCGTAATCCTATGATCCTTTTGCGTACATGCCCGTTAATTTACCCCTTTTGTTTATCATAAATACGCATACTTGGCACCCTTTGTGTTTCACATCCTGGGCTTGGAACGACTCAAACACAATGAGTCTGTTTCGCCAACGTGGCGACGCTGGTTGCTAGCCGAAAACCCATTGGCACAGCTGGCCGAAAGCACAAAATGGCGATAGGACTCCTGTGTGAGCGTTCGTTGTTTTTGTATTTCTTGACACATGTTTTCCCCAACATCCTTTGCTCCCAAGTACCTAACACTTTTGCTAGCCAAGTGCAATACTCTTCTTGGTTATGCCGAACTGATGACGGCTAATGAGCCAGAAACATGCATGTCTGCGGTTACCATTCTTACTCGTAATCCTATGATCCTTTTGCGTACATGCCCGTTAATTTACCCCTTTTGTATATATATATATATATATATATATATATATATATATATATATATATATATATATATAAAACTCAACGGTAACTGACTGACTGACATAGTGATCTATCAACGCACAGCCCAAACCGTTGGACGGATGGGGCTGAAATATGGCATAGGTAGATGTTATAACGTAGGCTTCCGCTAAGATTTTCCGTGCATATAGCTTCTATAACGTAGGCATCCTCATAACGTAGGCATCCTCTAAGAAGGGATTTTGATTAATTCCACCCCTAAGGGGATACAAAAGGCGATGAAAGTTTGTATAAAAGTTTATCAATTTTAAACCGATCGGGCTAAGATTTTGCATGGGTATAGCTACTATGGCGTAGGCATCCCCTAAGAAAGGATTTTGATTAATTCCACCCCTAAGGGGGTAAAATAGGGGATGAAAGTTTGTATAAAACTTTGTTAATTTTAAACCGATCTGGCTGAGATTTTGCATGCATATAGCTACTATGACGTAGACATCCCTTAAGAAAGGATTTTGATAAATTCCACCCCCAAGGGGATAAAATAGGTGATGAATGTTTGTATAAAACTTTGTCAATTTTAAACCGATCGGGCTGAGATTTTGTATGCAGATAGCTACTATGGCGTAAGCATTTCCAAATAAAGGATTTTAATTAATTCCACCCCTAAGGGGATAAAATAGGGGATAAAATAGGGGATGAAAGTTTGTCAATTTCAAACCGATCGGGCTGATATTTTTCATGCATATAGCTACTATGACGTAGGCATCCCTTAAGAAAGAATTTTGATAAATTCCACCCCTAAGGGATAAAATAGGGGATGAAACTTTGTAGTATGAAACTTTGTGAATTTCAAACCGATCGGTCTGAGATTTTGCATGCATATAGCATGCAAGTTTTTATAGTTTTAAAATAATAATAGTCTAATACCACTCGCACTTTAATGTGCGGGGTGTGTGGAGCGGTGAGGCGGTAGCACGCTGCTGCTGGCCGACATGACAATGTCGATAGACGCGTAGAGTCTTAAAAATTCGAGATAATTTTTTTTATTACGTAGTGGTATACTAAGAAATGACTTTTTTTAATTTCACTCCTTAGGATTTAAAATAGGGGTTGAAAATGTGTATGAAATTCGGTGGCAAAAAACTAAAGTTCACGCGGATAAAGTCGCGGGCGGCTGCTAGTGTGAAATAATTGACGAACGTATCTGTATTAAAAAGTAAGGCTCATATACTAAATCTAACCGATTTGTGCACAAACGGCAGTAAACGAAACGTCATAATTTTCAAATACTCCTAAAATAATAAATATATATGCGCAACCATTAATTATAACTAATTATTTCGACAGAATTGAATTATTAAAGCACGTTACGTTCATCTGTAATTCAATAAAATTATGTATGTATACGCAGAATGATTCATTCCAATTGAAATCAGTGTAAATTGAATTAACGACTAACTATACGGTGATGGTACGAGCCCCTCGCATCAAGAGAAATGTTGCCTTGGGGAGAAGTCGGCGTCTATATATTCTCTAAAATTATGTTTCAAAATTCGCTTATGACAGATAAAATAGTCGTTTGTACTAACAACCATATGAATTTTAGCAAATATGAAATAATCACCTAGCTTCAATTGCTTAAATATGTTTTGAAATTTATGCGAAAAGAAATTTGTGTTATGTATATTCAAAATTATTGAATAATAAACATTTTTAAAAAAAATAATTTACTGTTATAGTTTATCCAAAACCACTTGAATAGGCGTGGTCAACGCTCTTTTCGAATTTTCAAGAATTCTCTTCATGGGCGTACAGGTGTGAGTCGGGAAGTTAAAAGCAACATTAAATAGATTACGGTGGCGTCATTCTAGTAAACAGCCTGTGAGCATCACTTAAAAAAATCATTAAACTTTGATTACCAATATCTTCCCAACCACTAGTGTGATTTCAATGTTTTTTTTCAATTGTAGCTTTGCATTGGTGATTCACATACTGCGAGGAGAATGTAAAACAAATCAAATATTATACAGGGCGTTTAATTAGTGTTATGTTTTTTCTTCAAAGTTTAACGTATTCTGTGGACAATATCACATGGTGAAGGCTTATAAGAACTACAGAGTGTTATAGCCTCGTGTCTCCTAAACATTTTGCTTTTTCAAAAGTCAATGTATCTTTAATTTTTTCAGAGATATTTAACATTTTAACATTTCTTGCATTTTAAGCATTGCCAATGAATATCTCCCAACCACTACTTGGATTTTAATATTTTTTAGAGCAGTATGTGTTGCCAATTGTGCCATTTATTTTTTGTAAGTACACGATAATGCCAGATCATACTCTGCAGCTATTATCCAGGTGTACCTTAAAGAGATAGGTATTGTCTTGTTGCCGCATCCCCCAAGAAGTTCCGATCTTAACCCAGATCCCATTTCAGTAAATCTCATAGAACTTAACTCTCTTTTTGCTGTTATCATTGGTCGGCCTTGACCGTTTCTTCTATGATTGGTCCTATGATTCTGCAAATCTAGCAACAATTGAAATTGTTTGTTTGTTAACTCCTAATTGTCTATCCACATATCGTTGACTTCGTATTAGGGCTAATGCTGCCACAGCAATTTCTTCTTGATTATTGATCTAACTTTTGATCAGTAGATTAAAACTATGAATAAAAATATATGAGCGTTTTTGTGTTAGTTAGAAATTAGACTTATAAGAAATGACATTAAAAAAAAATTGAAAAATGGTCTCATCCGACAGATCTCGATAGCACGAGTTGTGTCTACAGCCGATAACACATAAAACCATTTGGATACAGATAATCCTAGTGGTTGGTCGGCATCTTTAATTATATCTTGATTTAAATAAATTAGTTTAGTATGTTGGTTCTCAAAGCTAATAGTTGAATTTTATTCTCACGTACAATATAAATTGTACATAAAAAGGCATCGTTAAGGTTACACAGAAAGAGTCTGAGGTTGTCGGTGAGAGCATATACAGTACTGCTCTGCTTTTTCTAAATTTAGAAAATCCTGGTTAGGAGAGTCTCATCACCTATTTGTAATTTTTTGGACAACCTGAAGTGTAAATATCCCTATACACGAGAGGATGCATAATGGGCCATACGAGCCTCAGTCCTGGCAGATTATCCAGATTTGCTAGAAGTAAATAAGATCGTTTTCTTTTTCTTATGTTCATTTGTATATATTTGATCCTGTTTAAGAATTTTTAAACAGAAAAATCAACTTTTGTGTAAAACGATTTTTATTAGGCACTCGCCTTTTTTAGCTATTTAAATGTGTACCTACTTATTTTTCTATCTAAACCTTTTCCTTATATTTGATTTTTTCTTTAAGAAATATGATGTAATTAAAATTAAAATTACTTCCTTGGATAAAACTGGCAGATTCAACACCTTTTTAAAATTTTCCACATTCTTGTGTACCGATAAAAATTATTTACGCATTCTTCTATTTAATTCACTGAATTTTCATTTAGAAAAATACCCTCTGGATTTAACCGTGTTATTATTTCATGCTTTGCTATAATTTTCCGCTGTATTACGCGTCCAAAATATAAATTCCACAACTTTCACGGATTTTTAAATCAAGTACTTTTTTTAAAGACTAAAAGCACCGTATATGGTCTCTGACCATTCATTCTAGAAGCTTTGAAAAATATGAGTGTTTCCAATGGATTATAGGAAGCGAAAAAGTCCGGTTTAAGCCAAGAGTTATTAAAGGAAACGGATTGCTGCACGCTTATCTACAGCTGCTAGAACTTTAAAGGGTTTAATTACGTTTACGCCTAAACGAAGTTGATTTAAATATTTATTTGAATTAAAACATAAGATAATGAATAATGAATATGTAGGTACTTTAAAATATAAAACTTTAAAGATGCATATATTTAAAATCAGAAAAATATCACTCTATTACTAATTCCTTATTCCAGACTCATTTTTTAACCCATTTACATAACTTGCTTGCGATTAAATCTCTTAAGAAAAGTTAAATATTTTTGAGTTAATTTTATATTCATTTAACACTTTGACTACCACAACACATAACATTATTTGCCTCTATACTAATTAACAATTGTTTTGTTTACCTGTGTTAGCCTTTCTAAAATTTTTGATTTTATATTGTAGATAACATTCTTTATTGTTAAAATTGCTTGCTAAAGTTTCACTTATGCGAACGGCACTTATTTGTTTGGTAGAGAGCGAGTCGTTGGTTCATTCGAGCTAGATAAATGATTAAAAAAGATCTAAAATAGTTTTGGGAGTCAAACTATTTAGTGTAAGTGGAAAAAATAAAATAAAACAGCAAAAATTTTATCCAATGCGTAAAAAAGATAGGAAAACCAGAAAAATGGTAACAAAGATAAATCAAAATTTAGTTATTTTTTTATGAAAAGTTAAAAGAAAATATTCATTAAAACAACAAACTAGTGATATTGTCAAAACTGAACTAGATACAATGTAAATAAATAAATAAGTGTATAATCATTGAAGTTTTTTACAAAAACTTCTATTTTTTTGTAACGAAAAACTCAAAAAATTAAAAATATTCTAATTTTTCGAAATTTTACGTTTGTGAACACTATACTAGATAATAAAAACACTTTTATTATGATTTAATAAAAATAAGTGCAATTAAATTTATATTCGAGTTTGTAAAACTTTTGAAAGCAGTAAAACATATTCTGATTATTCCACTGACAAAACTAATAAATTTCTGTATAGCCGAAAATATGTTTCCAGCAATGCTCAAAGAAGCAATAGTTGTGCCTGTATATAAAAAGGGAGAGAAAAGCGATGCGTCTAACTTTAGGCCCATCTCGTTACTGCCTATATTTTCCAAAATTGTGGAGAAATGTCTAGCCACGAGGATAGCGCACTATTTTGAGACACAAAACCTGTTCTCAGAATGCCAGTTTGGCTTTCGTAAAGGAAAAGATACAACTCATGCAATAATAGATCTGGTTTCAAGTATACAACAAGGTTTCAAACATTCTAAATACATAACAGCAACTTTTTGCGATCTAAGCAAAGCTTTTGACTGTGTCTCGCACAATCTGCTCCTTGAAAAGTTAAGACAATATAACTTTCATGAAAGTAGCACAAAACTACTAAAATCGTATTTACAAGACAGATGTCAGATTGTGGGGATGAGTGGAGTGTCATCAGGGAAGAAGAACATCACCATAGGGGTCAATTATGGGTCCACTTTTATTTCTAGTGTATATAAATGATCTCCCTCTGTATGATAAATCTGTAAAATACACAATCTTTGCTGATGACACAACAATCACTGTTGCAAACAAAGACCCTGCTGTTGCAAAGGAGCGGCTGTGTGGGGCACAGAAAAGAGCAGAAACCTGGTTTTCTGGAAACCAGCTACTTTTAAACAAAACAAAAACGATGATTTTCTCAACAAGAACGCTTTCTAAGGAGGATGTTCAAAATGGTGCACTACTCTTGGGAATTCACATGGACTCAGGGTTAATCTGGGACGTCCACACAGGACATGTATGTAGTAAACTAGCATCAAATATCTTTGTTTTAAGAAATATTGCGCAATGTGTTTCGTTCGACACATTAAGGCAGGCATACTTTTCTCTGTGTCAGTCACGAATATGTTATGGAATACTAGCTTGGGGACATTCTACTGGTGCATCTAGAGTTTTTAGTCTGCAACGTAAAGCTGTAAGAGTGTTATTGGGATTAGAATATAGGCAGGATTGTAGGCAGGCTTTTATTAATAATAAAATCCTGACACTTCCATCTGTTTATAACCTAGAAAACTTGCTATATATAAAAAATAATGAGCATCTTTATAGGAGCTATAGGGAACAACATAGCTACAATACAAGAAACAGAAATAATCTGATTGCTTCATTTACGCGTTTGGGAAGGTGTCAAAATGGCCCAGGATGCCTAGCAGTTCATTTTTACAATACCCTACTAGCAGATATCAGACGTATGGCTGGAAAAAATTTCAAAGGTAGGGTTAAACAGTTATTGCTTAATCATGCTTTTTATTCCTTTGAGGAATTTTTAATGTGTTCTTTGTGATTTGTCAATATTTTAAATGTGATGAAAAGGAATTTATACAATTTTATTTATTAAAAAAAAAATCTTAATCAATTAATTATTATTAGACAAAATTATTATTGTTATGATCTTTTCTCTGTTTGACCTGTGTAAATACGTATGTATAACAACATCAATAAAACTATCTATCTATCTATCTATCTATCTATCTATCTATCTATCTATCTATCTATCTATCTATCTATCTATCTATCTATCTATCTATCTATCTATCTATCTATCTATCTATCTATCTATCTATCTATCTATCTATCTATCTATCTATCTATCTATCTATCTATCTATCTATCTATCTATCTATCTATCTATCTATCTATCTATCTATCTATCTATCTATCTATCTATCTATCTATCTATCTATCTATCTATCTATCTATCTATCTATCTATCTATCTATCTATCTATCTATCTATCTATCTATCTATCTATCTATCTATCTATCTATCTATCTATCTATCTATCTATCTATCTATCTATCTATCTATCTATCTATCTATCTATCTATCTATCTATCTATCTATCTATCTATCTATCTATCTATCTATCTATCTATCTATCTATCTATCTATCTATCTATCTATCTATCTATCTATCTATCTATCTATCTATCTATCTATCTATCTATCTATCTATCTATCTATCTATCTATCTATCTATCTATCTATCTATCTATCTATCTATCTATCTATCTATCTATCTATCTATCTATCTATCTATCTATCTATCTATCTATCTATCTATCTATCTATCTATCTATCTATCTATCTATCTATCTATCTATCTATCTATCTATCTATCTATCTATCTATCTATCTATCTATCTATCTATCTATCTATCTATCTATCTATCTATCTATCTATCTATCTATCTATCTATCTATCTATCTATCTATCTATCTATCTATCTATCTATCTATCTATCTATCTATCTATCTATCTATCTATCTATCTATCTATCTATCTATCTATCTATCTATCTATCTATCTATCTATCTATCTATCTATCTATCTATCTATCTATCTATCTATCTATCTATCTATCTATCTATCTATCTATCTATCTATCTATCTATCTATCTATCTATCTATCTATCTATCTATCTATCTATCTATCTATCTATCTATCTATCTATCTATCTATCTATCTATCTATCTATCTATCTATCTATCTATCTATCTATCTATCTATCTATCTATCTATCTATCTATCTATCTATCTATCTATCTATCTATCTATCTATCTATCTATCTATCTATCTATCTATCTATCTATCTATCTATCTATCTATCTATCTATCTATCTATCTATCTATCTATCTATCTATCTATCTATCTATCTATCTATCTATCTATCTATCTATCTATCTATCTATCTATCTATCTATCTATCTATCTATCTATCTATCTATCTATCTATCTATCTATCTATCTATCTATCTATCTATCTATCTATCTATCTATCTATCTATCTATCTATCTATCTATCTATCTATCTATCTATCTATCTATCTATCTATCTATCTATCTATCTATCTATCTATCTATCTATCTATCTATCTATCTATCTATCTATCTATCTATCTATCTATCTATCTATCTATCTATCTATCTATCTATCTATCTATCTATCTATCTATCTATCTATCTATCTATCTATCTATCTATCTATCTATCTATCTATCTATCTATCTATCTATCTATCTATCTATCTATCTATCTATCTATCTATCTATCTATCTATCTATCTATCTATCTATCTATCTATCTATCTATCTATCTATCTATCTATCTATCTATCTATCTATCTATCTATCTATCTATCTATCTATCTATCTATCTATCTATCTATCTATCTATCTATCTATCTATCTATCTATCTATCTATTTATCTATCTATCTATCTGGTGCAATTGATTCATACCCAAAACAGTCCGGCAACCAAAGATTAAATGTACGAAAAAATAATTTAGTTTTTAAATATATAAAAAATTAATTTAATTAACGATAACGATATTAATTTTGACAAAGTAGTTAAAATATTCTAAACTCACTTAATAATGTGATATAATTGCTGTCAACGCATTAATATTTTAAAACATTTTAAAACCTAAATTAAAACAAATATTTACCGTGAAGAGGGCACTTGTCCATAATATCCGCCCATTTTAAACAATAAATATTCTTTTTTTTTTATTCTACGAATTAATTAAACTATAAAATAAAAGTTGAGTTCAATTTAAAACATACATGTAACCTTTCAGCTTTATACCAGATTCAAGTGCTTTAAAAACTCGCAATTTATATTTTAAAGCCGTGAAACGGTTTCCATTAAAGTAAATACCCCACACCAGACGGAATACTGTCGATAATCTGCCAGCATCGATTTGTAAAAAAACAGGAAATACAAAATCCAATTAACAGGTTTTAGGGCATTAAACTTCAAGCTGTTGTTAAAGTTTTTTAAAAGCTTTCGTTTATCAGATTATACTCGAGTAAAAAAGATACATCCAAGCTGTTTTAGCATAAAATATTACTGTGTAATAAAAACATAATGCAGAATGTTGAAAAAATAAGTATTGAAAAAAAAGACCATTAATATTTTATCACCTAAATGAATTTCAACAAAGTAGTACTTTATTGTCTTTTCTACATCAACCCATACTGGTACTTTCTTCGGATGTTGAATAGTTAAAATATTAATTACGAAAGTAAGCAATAAACAGCTTTACTAATATAAGATTAGAATATAATAAAAACGATATTCTTAATATATATAAATTACGTGTCACGTTGTTTGTCTGCAATGGATTTCTAAACTACTAAACCGATTTTAATCAAATTTGCCCACCGTGTGCAGTTTGATCCAACTTGAAAGATAGGATAGCTAACATTTTAATTTATAGTCGCAATATTATTTTATTGCAAATTATTTGTTTATTGAATTGTTATTATATTAAATATGATATTATCATTTTGAAAGTCTTCATGTAAAGTAGCTAATTTGGAACAGCGGCTGATTATGACAATTCCGTTGGGTTATCGTAATGGGATCGATTACGCCAGAGGGAAGTTTTTTTTTTTTTGTTTTTACATTAATATTTTAATTTTAACTGTTAATAAAATAAACTATTTTAGAAAGTTTTTAGATACAACTACCCTTGATTTTGTTAACAAGAAAACAATCCTCTCTATGATCAATCACAGCGTTGTATGACTTAATATTTTTGCAATATCAAGGATGCTGTGCATTATTGAGATGACACTTAAATTCAGTTTTAATAATTGACAAGTTTTAATAAGGCACTATAAACATAGGTATTATCGTCAGCCATGTTTTGTCCAATGTCAACCACAAAACTAGAGATAATAGAATAGATGTGTTGATGCTAATATAAAGATGGCAACAAGTTCCGACTTCAGCGCACCATGTTTAAAACTATTCACTATACTTCTACACCCTTTTTATGCTTAAAGTACCTTAAATTTATATTAAAACAACACTACTAGTACTTACTAAGGCACTATACGATTATAACTACTTTTCCGCTTTTCGCGCTACCAGCTGGGTTAGTTCCTATTTTCACCACTACAAAATATGATTGCACGTCACTTTAATTTGTTTATGGTCTAACACGTGAATATAGTGACATTGGACAAAACATGGCTGATGATAATACCTATGTTTATAGTGCCTTAGTTTTAACACAAAAGTTGTGGTATGTGCTTTGAAACTATACAGTTTAATAAAAAGTGATAGTGATTAGTGTGTTATCAAGTAAACGGTAAGTGTTAGTTACCATTTAATAGAATTAACTTACATTTTATTCAAATTTCACTGAATTCATTAATTACCTTATTCTTTAATTTAATTGTAATTGATGTTAATGAACGCCATTTTGATAATGAAATATTTATAGAATAGTAATATGACCTATACATCAGTAATTAAAACTTTCTACTATAAAAAGTTCTTTTTATAAATTGTGATTATTAATTATTTGTGGTTCATTGTTTAAAACTCTTTAATTAAAATTAAAATATATACACGTAAGTATTATTACATCCCTATCCCTATCCCTACTAATATTATAAATGTGAATGTAAGTTTGTTTGTTACGCTTTCACGCTAAAACTACTCAACCGATCATCAGAATTTTTGTACACATATTCTTAAAGGTATTAGAAGTAACATAGGATACTTTTTATTAAAAAAAATATTTTTTATTTTTTACGAAAACTAAAAAAACTGTTTGTCAAAAAATTCAACGGCATCTAACGGTTCAGTAATGAAGTTCCAACCCTGAGTAGGCCACCGTACGGTGGCGGAGTTAGTATCTTATATATTTAAAGTAGCAATTACGACTTAATAAAGTACTATGACGCAACCGTAAGGTGAAGCAGTTATATAATATCACATATATTTTAACGAGCAATTCTTATTTAAGGTTTATGACGCCACCGGAAGGTGGCGCAGTTTATATCTCACATATTTCAACAAATTCTTGCTAAATTAAATAATATGCTAACTAATATAATTCATCGGTAAATTACAAAATATAATAAGAAAATAGTATACACCTGATAACTTACGAGAAAATATGATAAAAACGATAAAATAAAAAAAAAAAAATTTGAAAACAAAATAAAATCGTAAAAATTTGAAAAAACCTAAAAAGACATCAGTTTTATGCGGTACGAAGTCCGCCGGGTCAGCTTGTAATATATAAAAAAGCAGTACAAGAGTTATTGGACTTGAGATGATCACAAATACTCAAGTTACTGACTGAGATAGTTTTAAAACCATCTTTATCTAAAATTCCATTAAGCTTTGATTTTTACAAAATTCCCTCCTAAAACGCTGAAAATCTTGGCAGTAATTTTAAATAACCGAGTTAAGTAAAAGTTTACATATTAAATAAAGCACTCCGCAAGCAGATATTTAAGACCTCTTTAAACTTGTACTTTTGGTCCCGTAAATGAGAATATGGCTTCGGGCAACTAAGAATAAATTAGGAAAATTAAAGACAATAACTTATTCCTCTCGCCTTAAATCCGGTCATACGGAGCTAAGAATTTAATAATCCAGTCTGAATGGCGAAGTATACAGGAATCCTATTAACAAAGAAAACATTAAAATATCCAAAACTAAAATGATACTATTAAAACCAGGAAGAATTTAAAACGCTGCAGTTATCTGTAAATGTATAATTTATTAGTCGGAATATTTCTACAATTAAAACTAAATTATGTTCATATTAGATTTTGCCTCCGGCTTCGCTCGCGTTAAATTCGGATTAATACTGTTCCCTTTTATAGAACAAAGAACAACAGATCACTACTTTAATACACTACTGTAAAAAAAGTCTTTTTATTTGAGGCTGGAATGTAAAGATTCTACTCACTATAGAGAGAGAGAAGAGAGAAGATAAGATAAGGTAGAAGAAGGTAATTAAAAATTTAAGGAGTGGTATTAGATTTGAGGACCCTGTTGTAGGACTCATGTCCTTTTCAGGGAATGGTTTGGAAGGTTTGGGTGTTGTTAGCATCGGTCGCCGGCCTAGCTCTCACAAAGCCCTTTACTTGTAGCAGGTTGGATTGCTGCTGTTATTTCTCCTGCTTTTTGCCATCCATGGTACTTGAACGTGCCTAAAGAGTCTTCTTCCTTTGGTGCGTCTATGTAGTGTTTGTGTTGGAGTGTAAACCACGTGGTGCAATGTGGGGTTGGGAAATTGACGCTGTGGCGTGTCTCCTCCGTCGTAGTGCCCCTCCATTTGGCGAGGGTGAAGGGAACGACAGAAACCTTCGCCAAGGTCCCATTTTTTTTTGTCCTGACTCACGTACAGATTAAGGACACACAGCGTTAGCGTGTTTCGAAAACCTAGTAGCGCACTCTCGGGGCTCCTTGTTTGTAACAAAGAGTTTCTTTACTAATAGTCAGCTTTAATCAAATGGTTACAAACAAAAACCAAAGTAAAATGAAAAATAAACAAAAAAAAAAATTCGAAAAAAGAAATATAAAAAAAATAAAAAAAAAATATTAAAAAAATAAGAAAATCAAACAAAAACAACTAAAAAATGATAAAACAAAAGAAATTACAAAATATAACTACCAAAAAAAATTTAAGAACTATAAAAAAAAATAAACATAAAATTAATTAGAAAAAATCTTAAAAATTATAGGAAATGAAAAATGAGAAAAAAATCTGATTTATTAGGCGGTACGAAGGTCGACGGGTCGGATGTTAGGTAATAAATTAAATGATAGACGAAGTTATTCTTTTTTAAATTATAGGGTTGGATCGATAAATTTGTGATACACATTGGTTAGTGAGTAATTGGCTCCAAGCCATCTGTCGATCTGTGCATGGATTATAATGTATAATTTTTTATTCCTAATACAATATTCCAAGATCTAAACATCCCCTCGATGGTTAATATTATGATCATTACATTACACCATTGAAAAATTTCGTAATATATATTATATTTTGAAACCTGTTTTTGGTCAACTTTGCACAATACTGTTTCAGCTTTATTTTCAGAGTTGTTTAGTTTAAAAATTTTAAAAATTAAAAATTAAAGTACAAAAAGAGAAACACAGAGTACGTCTGCTGCTTTATTTAATTGTTGTGGAGGGTGGTAAGGAACTTGGATTCGTTGCTGCACTTGCCCCAAACATATTCTGCATCAAATAACAAAAATGTTATTACAAAACAGAAATAAATAGACTAAAAATAAGTGTTTGTCGTAAGTAAAGTATAAATGGACAATGCCAAAAAAACAGTTAAATAAGACACTTAGGCTATTCAAACTGAGATAAAACACAAAGTCATTACAAAAATATGAAAATGCCTTTATAGCTCTTTTTTTATAAATTTTCCGATTGTCAGTTAACAATTATCATTAGACTTAAATGCAATTGATTAAATATAATAAGAATACCGCTATCCAATCATAGACCACACGCACGTTTCATTCAATCACTCCTTTATACCCTCGTATGGTTAACACATCTGCGCATGAAAAGCCGCTGATTAAGCGATCATCAATTTACTTTGTTTCCAAAAAGAGGCCGTGCTGCATTTCTAGCAGGCCTCACAGGTCCCTTTAGAGCGGATTTGACTTAAAAGGGAACTCCAAAACCAATTTTAAAACAGTTAACGACGTTAAATTAAGCGGTTCAACTTCAAAGGTGTCGAATTTAAGGCGAAACTCGAGAGTTGATCACGTCTCGATAGTGAAACAACCAATGACGTATCGTTAGCAGTGTTATACTAGACTATAAAATATTCATATACAAATCTAAACCGGTAAAGATTTATGAGTTTTACAACCTACAAAGAACTAGCTTCCGAAATTGTATTTTAAAGTAAAGTATTAAAGTGAAAAATTATATAGTTTTCCTAAGAATAAATAGGTTAAAAAAATTATCAGAATTGGAAAGAAAACCACACAATCGAAAGACTAAATGAACTATTTTGATCACTGATTTTCACTGATCTCTTTTTTAATACAAATGAACTATTTTGATCACTGATTTTCACTGATCTCTTTTTTAATACAATTTTTTTCTTATACTTTGTGGTTATTGAATGAGGATTAGGCTCATTTTCTTTTAATCCATAGCCAGAAGAATGATCATAGGAAATAACCAGTAGGGTATAATGCTTACATAGGGCTACATAAACTACTCTGTTTCAAATCTAAAAAAAGAAAACTTTCGGTGAAGACAAATAAAATGTTTGTAATATTTATGGAATACATAACTAAATAATCACAATGAGTAAAAAGAACATTTAACAAACTACCTTTTTATGATTTATGGATAGGACACAGCATAAAATTAGAAATTATTTTGGTTTTTAAAATTAAGTGTGTAGAAAGAATTTTGTAATCGATTTTAAACCCACTTACACATGAGAAAAGTTTGAACTAGTTAACCAAATAAAATATACAATTTGTACAAATTGTAACTAAACCTCAATATATCTGCCTAAAAACTCTTAAATCTGAGCGACCCTGAAATTTTCACATCTGTACTTACTCAGGATGTAAGTTTAAAATAGATTGCAAAATTACAACCGGGCAGACAAAGAGACAGAAAACCAAACGAACAATATAAAAAGGTAGTTAAAAAAACAAATATCGCTACTAACTAAATTACGGAATGTTTTCAAAACAAAAATAGGAATATCAAAAACTTTTTGATATCTATACTGGAGAAGATTGTTAGTTTTTAAACTAACAAAATTAACTAAAATGTATTGCAGAAATTGTATATTCTAAAATAAAAGACAATACCAATCATATATAAACTAAATCCTACAAATGCATGTACATGTCATTATTGTGAAAAACTGTTATTATACTTTATGATCATGACCATTTTATCGGTTAATTTAGGGGTGCTGCACATTTTGTAATCTTTTATTTAAAAAAATTGTTTATTATGCTGTTTATTTTTCATAACCTTACGAAATATGATGAACATTTTATTATTAAAGGAATTATTAAAACTGGAAGTGAAAGTGTTCTTCTTTTGAAAAAAGAGTGTGCGTGTAACCTTTACGCGCGATTGAAGTAAAACTTGTTGACGTACGTATCGGAAAATAAATATTTAATTACAATTCAATCATATTTATTGCCTATATACCTTACAAAAAATGAGATGTTATATTTATATTAGAAATAGGAATTTGAAAATTATCATTATTTTTTATATATGAAATAATAGGTTTATGAAAACTAAAATGTGAAACATAGATTTTACTCTCTAAATAACATTAATGTATTTGAAACCGTTTGAAAATTTTGAAAATTTAAGCTCCTCCCATAGCTGAAATCACACCGTTACTTCCATCAGAATCTTCCGTTAGAATCTAACGTTAGAGTTACCCCTAGTCGCGCCTAAAGAAGTTTTGCTTTAATAATAGGTACACACTATTAAAAATATACACATATTACGTTTAGAATGTGTGATTTTGTAGCTGTATCTACCTTATTGTAATACAACACAACACAAGAGCCTTCGATAGTTAGATAACCATTTCATTTTGTAGCATTTTATAGCATATTACATAAAATTTAAAATCCTGAGTTGAGTTTGTTTTCTTCAGTCCTACGAAGGATCTGTTATTGCTGGTAAAAGATCAGCCATCCTGACTAGTGGTTTTATGGCCTTTATGGCTACCTAACCAAACCTAAAATAAGTATAAGCAAGTGTTAAAACATGTCGAATATTATTATTTTATGAACAAAAACGTGCAACATGCTTCTTTACTATCGTAATATGTATGTATGTATATAAACTTACTTAATCAAATCATAATAAATGTCGCTGTCTCGTCTTTTTTCATTTTTCTTCAAATCTTTCTGGCACTTATAATATGCCTTTTGACGTTCACAATTTCTTTTTCTTTTTAGCTCTTAGCTCTTTAAACCTATAAAACGAAAATAGCTAGGTATAAATAATAGGTATAAATAATTAGGAATAAATAGTGTAATTACACACCAAAAATAAAATGTATGCATACAGAGTAGGTACTCACTGTTTTCATTCAATATTTTTTCATCACTTTCTTCATTAATAAATCCACTTTGTTTATTCATATTTAATACAAACACTTTATACACAAATTTAAATTATTTACGCAATGTATTTTGGTTGACAAGATAACAAGCTGTCAATTCATACAATTACAGATTTAATTTCATTTAATATAGTAGGCAGAATCGCATGAGCGCAGCCAGGATTATTTTCAGGGAGGTGCATCTGCATCTACACACTATTATGATCTAATATATATAGAATGTAGAATGATTTGGACAACAACCGCGACGCCTTTAGTTTTTATTCAAACAATAATTTAATAAAAAAATTAAAAAAATATATAATTTTCTGGTAAATTCAGGTATTTTCTTTCATAGCAGGGGGGTGCAAGCGCACCCTCTTGCACCCTGCTGCCGGCGCCCATGCAAAATCGTGTCAGTATTAGGTTTTGTTTCCGGTTTCTGTTATTAGAATGACGTCACGTCCGTTAGAATAACTTTTTTACTCCTAGTGTCGCTAAAGAAGTTTTACTTCAATAAAGGATAATAATTTATTATTATAGAACTTAAAACTAATTTAGATTTAGTAATTCTTTACGATTTAAGGGTACTAGTCTTGATGAATTGGTGTCTACACTCTTTGATGATAATTTTGTATTTAAACGCTCTAAAAAGAAGAAAATAAATAATTTGCAAAACTCAAAGAATAATAAATAATCAAGGAAATTAAATATTTGGAGGTAAGACTGATGAATGCCACAACCTAAAATTTTATACAACAAAATTGCAACAATAGGTATAGGGATAGAAGAAAGGTTAAAAACACAGTTGAAAATTTGCTAACTCCGTTAATTAGCTTTTTATTGGACATAGTGAACGAAGTAAACGTAGAAAAAGTGATACTTAAAATAGGCCCAGAAAATGATTGAGATGAAGAAAATTTGACAGGCATCTTGTCTAAAATCTTAAATCTTGGCTCTTTTAAACTAATTGCAACTATGCTTCTTGTTGGACTTTTCTTAGCGAACGAAGTGAATGTCACAAAACTAAGTAACGAAACTTCCCCTGACTTTTCTATCCCACTTTCGAGGAAACCACTTGCGTGCCCTTGTCCCTCTTATTCTCTGCTCACACTTTCATGTACATCAGGTATCATTAAAAGCTTCGCTTGTATCGGAGTTCATCAAGTTAAACACGTTTTTTTTCTATTATAAATTACTTGTTATAGTTGAGTGATGGTTATAAATGTTTTATAAAAACTAGCATTTTTAACCATTTGGACCTTGGTTACTGATTTAATAATTAAATGCTTGTAAATCCATTTAATTAAATTACTCGTTTTAAATAAGACTGTCAATTGCATTACCGTCGCCACTGAATCATAGTCGGCAAGGAGGCCATGAAAAAGGACCACAACAGTCCCTTAGAGTCCGGAGTATTGGTAAGGCTGGTCACGCGTCGCTCCGGTAAGCAACAATGGCCTCGGAGACAACATTGCTAATTGCATTGGTTCGTGCGTTGCCGCGCGTTCTTTGTTAGTGTCGAAGTCAGGAGCAGATGGCGACACTTCAGCGTACAAACGAAGGTTCAATCGTGGGGTTATTGAAATATTTTAAACTTTTTGGATTTTCCAGTTTATAATTTTTTGCTACTTGTTCAAGGATTGAATTTACGACAGAATTTATTACAAGAAACAGATATTATCATTAGTCATTTTAAGACCTATGTCTTTGAATTGATGTGTTCATTTTCTGTAAATAAGTAACTCGGAGCTGTACGGCTATATGTGATATGTGTTTATAAACTATTTAAACTGATATCCACTGTTGTTATTGATTATTCAATTATCACAAATTATAAATTAAAGAATTAAATACCAATAAGTAACCCAATTCCCATTGGAAAATATTTGTTTCTTTTTTAATTTACATTCGAAATAATGACCTGGTTACTATTAATCAAATATATCGTATTGGTTTCAACTAATCAATCATATCTATCATACATAACAATTTTTGGGTCTATTTTTAGTTAAAATCCCTTCTTTACTCGATGTCAGATACGTTGATATGTATGTATACAAATATTGTTAATATTTTATATACTTTTATACTATTTGTATTACATTCAGCTAGGTCAAAATCATTATATTCGATTTTAGGGCGAGTTTAGACAGTTTAATTTTATTCTTAAGTAGAATGCTGAATTAACTTTCAAGAAGCGTCACAAAAACGTAAGAAAGTAGATTCTAAGAAGAGTTAGTTGAAAATGTTTCTAGACAAACTTTATTGGTACTTGTGCCCTTATGCAGAAGTATAATTGCAATCAGTGCAGTGATTTCAAACTTACTATTTTAACCTGATTAGTCTGAAAACAAACGTATGTAGGCTCTACCAAAGTAAAATCTAATATATTTAAATGAGCAATTCTTGTATATATACTTATATATATTTGGAATATCGGAATCGGCACCAACGATTTTCATGAAATTTAGTATATAGGGGGTTTCGGGGGCGATTAATCGATCTAGCTAGGAATCATTTTTAGAAAATGTCGTGTTTTATCGATAATCAACTTAAACATAAACTTACTTTTTTTTTATTGAAAGAAAAATAACAAAAAGGTGGCGTTTAAGTAGTCCCAATTTAAACTGAAAAATATGACTCTTCCTGACATCTATTGGCGAATAATAATACTTTTTTTTTTTAAATTGTGAGCAACTAATTGCTTTAACGACACAACAACAGCTAAAGCTATTCCAGCAAATGGCGTTGTTAAGTAACACGAAGTCAATGAGTGTTTGCTTTGAGGTTAGACTAAGAAAATCAATTGTTTATTTATATTATTTGTGTCTTCTTAATGCACGTGTTCAGTTAAAAATGCCTAAACGATCTTGGAAAAAAACGCTTATAAACAATCTAACTTCACGAAGCCGCAACTCGTCTCAAGAACACCTAGAAGAGCATCGTCATCAAACTGATCAGGATTCTCAAACTTCTCACAGTGGAGACTCATTTTAAGGATACCGTCATGAAAATAATCAGGTTTCTGCTCGTCCCACACGTGCTGCTAAAGTAAGATGCTTGCAAAATTTAACTGACATTACACGATCAAAGCTCGGTCATCCAGGTACTAGGGTTTAGTTTAATGATTCCCAATCTTTTTAAACCCATTTCAGCCTGAGAAAGTCTACATACGTTCATTTTCCTGTCCTGTCGAGTACTGCTTTTTATTAAAGATTCACATAAACCAGATTCAAAACTGCTATAATTCATTCCATTTCTTATTCAAATGAACAAAGGTTCTTTGGGGATCACTTTTATTTCATTTTATTCTACGCAAGGTCCGGTTTGTTCCATAAAAGAACATTAATGTTACTGTCACCATTTTTTTAGTTTTATCAGTGTGGAGTGCAGCACTGACGTGTTGTAATATAAAAACTCAATTCTGGATAAAGATACTGCGTACTTAATAAAAGACTATGATTCAAAATTTGGTATATAGACTCATTAATTGTATGCTTTCTACTAGCTCATGCCTTTCTAGACCTTTTGTGGACAGGTAATCGCAAATCATACTGCCTTATGTAAATTTTAACGCTCTTTTCAGGCAATTTTTATAAACTTCTTTATTTTGGTTCCCGTAACTGCTTAACAAACGTCTTCATCGACTCATTATTAACGGTAACAGCGAAGGAGTCTTCAACGGTGGGTGGCAACTTAGGGTTGGCTCAATCGAGTCAAGTTTTTTTTTTCAGTGTTATCAAAAGTTTTTGGTTCAACTATGAAATATCACAAATAATAGCAAGTATAATGAAATGAAAGCTTCCAAACTGACCTTAGTTATGTGTCCACTCATGCGATAAAGTCTTTCTAGCTTGTGCATTTTACTCTATTGTGACAGCTCTTACAGCGTTATGACGATCATGTTTGCATACTTTTACTAGTACTTATTGAACTCTATTTAATACAGCACTCGGTCTTTTGAAGTTATACTTCTATTCGTGCACTCGGTGGAAAAGATTTGTGTACAGTTAAATGGGAAAAATCATTACATATGTAATGGTGTGAGTAAGAGAGAGACAGACACACTTATAAGGTATATTGGTCGGTAAAAACAAAGATGAAATATTTATCACTTGTTATTAGTCATAACTATAAGTTCTTTGAATACCGTTTCAGCTTTCAGTACATTGAAAAGGGATAGATATACAAAAAACAGTCTGAACTAATGTATGAATATCAAACTGACGGACCACATGATTATTTGACAGCTTACTTTACAATTCTGTCACGTAAGTATACATATAAAGTTTAGCAATTTAGATTAATAATAATATTCAGTAATAAGTATTGTATTGTAGTCTAAAATACCGTCACATGGTTGCAGTATATGCTTTTAAGGTTGTCGGCTACATAAACAGAGTTTTTATGAATAGTCGAGGAAATAAAGCACCAAACCTTCCGAATGCTGTAACGTAAGATAAATCGGAATGTGTTTTTTTGTCGCTATTTTTTATAATGTAAAAATGGGAAAGTGCATTCGAAAAGTGCATTCCGAACAGACAATAGAGAGAAAACTTACAACTCGGTAAGTATTGCTGAAAATGGGTTCAATTTATATACTCGGGGTTTTTGGAGTCGCTGAACACGAATATCATAATTCCGAAAGTCTCCGCGGAACTTGGTGTCTAGGGTATTTACCTCTTCTCCTTGGGTTTTATGTAAATTCTGTACAAAATAAGTGCACACTTGGTACTCGGCGGTTTTTTGAGTCACTAAATACGATTATAATAATGGCGATGGTCTTTGAAATACTTTTGGTGCTTAAGATTTTATGCAAATTCGATACAAAAAGAGTGTGCACTTGGTACTAGGAGGTTTTTGGGGTCGCTGAACATTTGCATACAAATTTATGAATCCGGGTGCGTGCATAGAAGTATAACTTCTGCCGGCAGTCCCACTGACTGCCACACTCGTTTTTTTTTTTGTTTATACTCTATTGATACTGTCTATGGACTATCTTCAACTGTCGACTTAACAGTATCTAAAGAAATTGCTTTGAAAAGAACGTATCAGACTGAAATGTATTTAAACTAATCCCTTTTTCAGCCTGGTAGAGCCTACATATGTTCGTGTTCAAACTAATCGGGTTAAAACAAGTTTTAAGCAAAAAAATTGAATTTAGGATTATTATCTTTCAAACCCCATTGAAATATATTATTATTCATTAGATATAAATATTCACTGTCATAGTCATACGTTTCTAAATAATAATAAAAAGATAAATCCGTTGATTTAATCCCCTGACGACGTTTGCTTCAACAATTGATAGATCATAGATAGTCTCATAATAGACTTAAAGCCCATTTTAAAAAGCCATCAGTCACATGTCCCAAGTAGCACAAATTGATTAGAAAAAATACCCTTAGCATTCATTGAGCCTTTACTAGACGGGCATATAATACAATTTTAATTTCGTTTTTCCTTCCGATCTCATATTTTTCTCCTTATCAGATCTAGATAAAACGCTAGCTTGTTTGACTTGTAGTTATACTAGATTACTGATAAGCAGCGAATAAGTTCACAGCGTGCCACCGATAACGCGCCACTCTAGTCACGATTTCGGAATAGGGTTTGAATAGGATCCTAAAAAAATAAAAGATTGGGTTATCTGAAGAATATGTAAATACACTAGAAAATGCTTACTAGAAAAATATTGTTTGATTTTATATAATATAAACAATCTCCAAAATCTAAATTTGTTTAAAATCTATACTTCGAGGAGTTACTATATAAAATCGTTTTTTTTTTAACCGCAACACATCTTTTATGTGTTTTTGGAACGAAGTTCCCTTTCGGGCGTTACGACCAGTTACGACTGAGGCTATAGGCTAGCCGAAAAAAATTCAGACCAAAAGTTGTCACGATACGACACACGCATGTTTCTCTGTCTGTCTCTCTCTCACAGACCAAAAATAAAAAACTCTCTCTCTCTCTCTCATAGATAGATATATTACAATTAAAGAGACACTATTTTAAATTAAAAGAAAATGTACATTAAAAAGAAAATACTGTAGAAAAAAAATAATTACCTATAATAGTATTATATTTTATTTGATCCTGTTTTTATAAATTAATAAATTCATAAACATTTTAAAAATAGTTCGTAACTTGACTAGTTAGGTAAGTCAAATTACCTGTCAAATTAACTGTCAGTTACTGTCAAATATTTTAATTTTAAAATTTTGAATTAAATTGTTAATTCCTGTTTTAAATTAAATTGAAATAAAAAGTAATTCTAGATATATGTATGTCATCTAAACCTCTGGTATTGTATACATGGACACTTTTGTTAAAAGAAACAAACTGTTGAAAATATTCAGGTGATAATGGATTTACTATTTTCTATTTTGCTTTGAATAGTGTAGTATCGCGACTTTGTTAAGTTTATACAGGTTTTTTGTAGATAATAAATAATAAAATAATAGAAAATAATAACAATAATGTATCCTGACAGTGTTTATGCACAAGTTCCAGATATTGCTGATAGAGTTAGGTAAGTAGAGATTTTATACAGACAATAATAAATGCTTATGTATGTATAAACACTCTGTTGTGTTTACAAATTACAATTCCTTCACTAATTAATCGAAAGGAACTTCATTCCATCTGGGTGTCCCTTGACACCTCTCACTTTTTTTTTTTAATAAAAAAATTTAATAAAAATATTATTATGACAAATTTTTTATATAATAACACTTATTTTGATAAGCTACATTATTTTACAACCTTAATTAAGGTTTTCAGTTTTTTTATAGGTGTAAATCAAATTAATTTTAATAATCTAAATCCTCATTTCTCGCTAACAAAATCTCTAAAAAATTAATCCTACTAAACTCGTGGTATTAAAAATTACCGAAATAATAATGTTTCAATCCAGTGTGGATGGTGTTCAGAGCCGGGACATTTACCGACTCAAACAAAGCGTAAAATAAAGTTCCCAGAAATGAAATAACGTAAGCGGGCCCGAAAAACACATCAGATTAACATCCATGGGAACGGAAACGGACAAAGAAGTCGAGGACTCACAAACGCCAGCACGTTTTAATTTTGCTCGAATTTAAAATAGCTTTGTAATTGCACCACTTGCGACCAACCGAACAGGCTGGAAAAGTCGAGAAGGGGGGCTTTTCATGTCTAATCGGGATTGGGTCAAAAGGACAACGTAGGGATATTGTTTAAGTCTAAGCCTGATGAAATTTTCAAAGGTATATACGCACTAATGGAGATATATACTGATTTATTATCAAAGCTTTTGATAGCTATTGGCACTTGCTTTAATACAGAATTATTTAGTAAAAGTACACAATTTTTTAATACAGATGAATATTTATAAGGTTATATAAACTGTAACCACCTTTTTCCAGATGTTGAAGGCTCACGAGGCGTTATCAGAATGCGAACGGCGAGTATTGAAGAAAAAGAAATAGTTAGAGATAAACTAAAATTATCGGTAAAGGGCGCCACTTATCGCTTTAGAAATAAATAAAGAAAAGATAAGAAATTTATTTAAATGGAATTTATTAACTTATGAACAATTAGGATACACACTTTACTTTATCAAAAATTATTAGAAATAGCATATATTTAAGACAACTTGTACTAGGGGTTTGTATTTTTGGAATGCTACAAAACTAACAAAAATTATAAAAATACAAAAAAGTTTATAAACTACAAGCATATTATCTCTAGGCAAATATTATAGTTACGAATTTATATTCTACAGTCCCTTTTAATAGATCGAGACTTAAATGAAGCCTAACATTTAATTAATCTAACATTTCAAGGTGGTTAGAAAAGGATTAGGTATTAATGAACCTGATATTTAACCTTATTTAAAATCTTTGATGGGATAAGTGTGTCGTTATCGAACCGTTCTTATTCACAAGTAATTGAATTTCAGTTATCCACCGCCACAATAATTTCTAGCAGCTAATTAACGACGGTATCTGTAGCGATTAATTTGCGGTCCGGGATGACATTGCAACAAAGATGTTATCAATCCTGGGCCGTAATAGTAATGACGTGATATACGTACTCACTCCGTTGGATCGGAGATAATGACATAACCCGATCTAATTTAGTCGAGGATGGGCTATTAGTGGATCGGAGACGTTAGTGGAGGGCCCCAGGGGTACTATCTGACCCTATCATCTTGTTATTAATTATTGCGAGAGACCGCCACAGCCTGTATCGTGGGGTGGGAACAGGATATCATGGAGTCGACAAAAGTTTTCAAGCTTTTAGGGATGGTAATGTATATCATTAGAACGAGGTAAGGATGAACAAGTTTTATTTATTAAACCTTAAGGAAACATTTACTTAATTTACTGCACATAACAGAAAATGAATTACTATTTGACAAATATAAACTCATTTTAATATATATTGGAATTCAAAAGCGTACCGAACAAATATACTACATAGGATTTTCATCAATTTTTGAAACGTGATTCTGTTGACAATTGATTTTCTTCAGAAATATGATGCGGGTCAATGTGAAAATTCAATTCACGAAAAACTCATTAACTTCTCGTGCTGTATGTATTAATTTTATACAATTAAAAATATTGTTTTGTTTGGTGAACTCTATTTTCTGGTTTAATTCACTACCAAAGTCTTGTTATTGACACATACGAAACTGTAATAGAAAAATTAGTCCATTGAAATGTAACAATTTAAGGACCGAATATTGCATGTTTTAGAGGACGCAATTTTATTTTAGCAACATGTGTGGGAGGTCAATAGAAGCTTAACCTCAAGTTTGGGGTGTCGTCACCCTAATCCCCCGGTCGTCATCTTGGAAAAAGGAGTGAAAATACTTTTTTCGCGATATCTCTGAAACTATGCGTCTTACATAAAATTTGTAAGGCAATAATTTGTAGCAAATTGTTTTGCCAACAAATATGTTTTTATAACTTTTTTTCGTTAAATTAAAAATGAAAGAATAATGATTTTATTGACGTAAAAAATACAAGTGAAGATAAGAAGAAGGTTGTCAAAAATGCACGTTCAATGTTGCCGTGAGTGTGTATTTCTTGAACAAGATGATTTTTTATTGCGATTTATAATTTCTTATATACCTACACAAAAATCAACTTCTTAAGCTTTCAAGAATAATATCTGCTAAAAATTTTCCTCTAGTATAAAAAAAGATGATATATTTCCAAATTACATGGTTATTAATAATAAATATGCTTTAATATTACCGTCAAAAATATTTTAGACTATAAAACTTGGTTGAACTAATTCCAGTGGGGCATAAATTTGTAATAATGGGCGTTTTTTAATTTCTTTGAACGTGCTCATTGTGCCCTGAATTATTTAGATTGGCATCCCATGCAATAAAAAGTCAATTATGCCAAAAAATTAATATTCACGATCCGGCCCCATTTTGCTCATCTCATATTGCAGAAACGTATTAATCAACTTGCAGGTTTAGTTTCATATGCAACGGTAATCAATATACGGAGCATTTAATTAACAGGTACGAAGGAAATTATTGCTAACGTTTTTTGTAATAAAAGAGAAATATTAGAATAGGTATTTTAAATGAAGTTTATAATAATTTTAACGTGAGAATAATAGCTAAAGCATGGAGTATTAATAGAAATTAAAAAGTAATGTTGATACGAATCTTACGTACAAGAAATTAAAAAAGTTCAAGAAAAGATTCTTTTCTATATATACTACTTGAAATTATCCATAACTTCTTAAAACTATGCAACACTTATACGCCTACGTGCGATAAGACACATGTTCATTATCACGTGCTTTTCGGGTGCAACTCTATGGTTGACCAATTAGAGTCATTTTCTCGCGGCTTCATTACCTTTGTAACGTACGTAAATACTCCACCCATAATTTTTGCTAGACTTTCGATTTAGTCTGACCAGAAATCGTTTGTCAATTTTGTTATTGGCTTTGTTTAACTTACATTATAGTTTGTGCTTCGAGTGTTACATTGAAGGATGTGGTAATTTTTTGGATAAGGTTATTACTATTAACTCCTTTAAATACCTGTTAATTGGAAATAGTGATTAGCCGAATTATTGTTTCTTCTTTACCTTTGAGTTGAGATTATGATACCTTTTTCTCGAAGTTTTTAAAAAGCACTTTGGATGCCAACAGTAAGTTTTTATCATTATTACTAAGTACCTTTTTTATTAAGGATGTCCTCGTAGGTATAGACCTAAATACAGAGAACATCTCTTGGGGCAGAAGAGACAATTTATTAATTTGGGATTTAAAGGACTGCAAGTCAGGACGAGTGGGGAAGACGTGGATAAAGGATAAAGGAACGATCGAATCGATCCGTTTTCGATGTCGAGCATTGAACAATATAAGGGTGCATGGAGTTGGCACGTCGCGTTGCTTTGTCTGGTCTGGCAAGTGGAGTCGCCCGCTACCAGTGTCTGATCGTTGATTGTAATGGATGGGTCGCATGTTTGCCTCTTGTTGGATAGGCAACAGGTCTTTGTCTTAGAAGCGTTAAAATTAACAAGATTCTTTCTTCCCACTTGTCTACAATTCTTGATTGAGAGAAGCCATTATGGATCTTCTGTCCTCTTCCAGAATATCTAAATGTATGGGACGGTTGTGCGCTTTGCTACAGTGTAGGTTGCTATCATCTGCAAAACCATGTTTCGGGTTATTAGTGGCTTCTAGTAGATCATTAATGTGTAATAAGAATCGAGTAGAAGCTAGAGCGCATCCTTAGGGAACTGTAGCGTTGATCTTGTAGAGGTTGGAAGAATGTCCATCTACAGCAACTTGGATGGGCCTGTTGGAGAAAAAGTTGGATATCCATCTGCAAAGGTTTTGCGAGAGTCCGTATGAAGGCAGTTTGTTCAAAAGAACTGCTTTTGAGATGTCTAGTGATACTATTTGAGTGTCCCCATAGCGGTGGATGGCATCACTCCAAACATGAGTGACATATGCTAGGAGATCGGCTGTTGACCTTTGTTGGTGAAAATCATATTGCCTGTCACTTAAAAGGTTGTGTGTCTCAAGGTAGCTCAGGATCTCGTGATTGACGTATTTCTCCATATTTCTAATCATCTAATAAACTTTCGTTATACATTTAAAAAAAAGAAGTACCTATTTATTTCTTTGAAAATTTCAAAAATACCATTACGATGCAAGTTAGCAGTGGACGACAAGATTATCTATCAAGAGATGAAGTTTAACTCGGTATTGAATAATCAGCATACCAAGATGTTGAAACTGAAGTGCAAAGTCAAGCTAAATAAAGCAGCTAGAGTAGTAGCATGCCTCAATAACTCTAGTAGAAAAAAATCATCCGAACAAAAACAATTTCCAGAATCTACAACTAAAACAATCAGACCAATAATGATCTACACAGTCGAAACACGACCTTACACCTCGAATACTAGACGGGTCTTGGAAATAACGGAACTAAAGATATTTAGGAAGATCGAAAAACATTGCTGGACAGATCAAGGAGCGAAGATACTAGACGAACATGGAGGATATAAACAATTGGAGACTAAATATAAAGGAAGAGTGGAATCAACATATTAACCAAATAGACAACACAGGAATGGTTAGAATTGCTCGCGATAAATGTCCCTCGGCCAGCAAAAGCGTGGGACGACCGAGAAAAAGATTGTCTGACAATTTGAATTCAGGCATGGTTGACTGATGACGAAGCAGAAGCAGGCAAAAAATTGGCGAAAAATGAAGTTGGAAGAAGAAGAAATATTTATTCAGCAACTAAATAAACATTCTGGAATTTTACTAGATATTTTTACTTTTCACCAGTGTGTGTTGTTCAGATCTATATTTTCTGGTAACTTCATTAAAAAAAATAATTAAATTTTAGAAGTAAGTATCTTGACAGGTCACTGCCAATTGCGACAACATCTCTTTAGGATGAAATTAACAGAATCGCCGCTATGCAGAGGCTGCGAACAAAAAGAGGAAACAGTAGAACACATAATTTACGACTGCTCTGCTTTTTCTGAAATCAGAAGATCCGTGTTTGGCGAGTACTGGCTTACACCAGCCGATGTCAGGGAGATCCCCCTCGGGAGCCTAATCACCTATTTTAAATCACTAGGCCTGGTGACAGCCTGAGGTGAGGATATCCCTACACACGGGAGGATGCACAATGGGTCATATGTGGTCTCAGTGCTGGCTGAGCACTAGCTCGCCCCTCCCCAAATTTCCAGATCCAGATAAGTAAGTATGTATGTTGATTTTTCAAATTATAAATTTTTTTTTTGGGTTTTTTATCTTTTCCACCCATTAAATAAAAAAATAGGTGGAGCCCATTTTTAATTTTCATTTTTCTGTTATTTTTTTACATCTTTTTAAACTTTTTTATTTAGCTCGAATGAACCTACGACTCGCTCTCCAGCAAACAACTGAGTGCCGTTTGCAGAACTAAACCTTTAAGCAGCAATTAACATCTATAAAAACTACTTGTAAAATTATTTATACTTACATTGCACCAACGTAGAGCGATTCCCCTTTATTGTCCAGATGAAATGTTCGATAATAATTCATCCCACAGGAAAATTCTCGAACATGATCTATAATAAAAATTTTAAATTAACTTCTCAACTTAACACAATAAAATAATTTGCTGTAAATATTATTTAAAATAAACAATTCAATACGTTTATTAAATTTTAAAAATGTTTGTTTTATCAAACAGCTGTAAATACATAAAACAAGCAATAAAAGTATTCATTAAATTTCCAAAATGAATTTTGAATGAATGCAATTTACTATACAGACGTTCCTATTTGCAACAATATTACTGATCCATAAATTTAAATGGGAAAAAAACGAAAAACAAAATAAAACTTCGATAATGTCCGTAAGTGCATCTAAGTTTTCGTAGTCCGCCTCTGAAGTTCGTGCCTTTCAACTTCTACGTAAGTTTGCTCAAGTCCCAGCCAGAGTTTATATGTTTATTCCCAGTTTCATCTCAAAGTTTTCTTTTGCATTAGAAATATAATTGTTTGGGAGCTTTTACAAACACCAGGTATTGTCTTTCTGAGGAAGTTCCATAGGTGTTAAATTACACGAAGTTGCTCGAAATTAATAATTTCCAAATTTTTTTGTTTAGAAAGTTCATTGTATTTCTCATTAAAAGTTTTGAGAGAATGTCGTTTACTTGGATGAAAATTTTAAGCCTGTCAGAAATACAATGTCGATTATTTTCTGTATCGAATATATTATCAAAAGTAGAATATCGTCTGGGTGACATTTTAATGATTGCAAGATGTCTGCATATGAATTTACGAAAGTTGCTTTTAAGTTTTTACGAATAACCATTTTTTGGCAGACACCTTTTTTAGTTGTCTAAAATGTGTTGTGTATGCGTAAAATTCGCCTTTTTTCATGATGAAAACAGCGGAAACTTTTCGTTCGTTATATTTTAAGAAAAGCCTATTCTGGGAAGAACACATAAAAAGAGTGTTTACAAAATTTGGTTGTACTCGTGGATACGTCAGTCATAAATCTAGTAAAGTTAATTGAAGAAAATAAAAAGTGTGTTTTAGATCGTTCCGCACAAGTTGTCCGAAGCTTAAAAAGGATTCGTGGAAACTTTAAACTCAACATGAACCAAATTCTATCAAAGTTGTTTGCTCACGAAGTACTTCTAATACCGCTTGTTTCTTCGGTTTTACTGGGCATATTGCAACCATACTTTTTAAGTATGGAAGGACAGTTAATGATAATGTTAAACAACGATCTGTTTGTTAAAAGTAATCGACGAAATCACAAAAAAAAAATTAAAAACATCGCATCATTTTGCATATTTTACTGTAAATCCCTCTTCATTATTGACGATACGTGATGATACATACCCACCTTTACTCCAAAAAATCATAAATTTCTATCAAGCCCTTTATTAAATGCAACCACCCTTGCGACCTCTTTAAATTCATCCCCTTCTGTCACTCAACTCTCACCCTGATAGAGTCATCGGTACACATTGGAAACATGTGCTTATAATATTTTTCCTAGCGTTCCAGATGTTTCTTGTCGTATATCAAACTCTCCTGTACTCCTGTTGTCTTAAGTGTGGCTATAAATACAGAAAATACCCAACCCCTAGCTTTACTCTGCTACTTTGCTCTGGCACGTTAGTCCGCCTGCCTGGCGCACTATAAACAAAAAATTCTTGAGAAGTTTATGCGTACCGGAATTCAGTCAGAAGGCCAGAAGTGTGGAAAAACTTTTTTTTGTAAGGAACTAGGTTAATAGGCCATTTTAATAATATAGGCATCAGTAAAGAAAACTGGTTCGATGTATTTTTACAATTGCGTATCTTTGTTGACAAAAACGTTAAATTTTATCGTATTGAGTAAAAAAATGGACAGATAATAGCTTATAGTAACAAAATTAAATAAATTACAGAACGCAGAAGGGCTGTAAGCTCAATTTTTTAACAATGTGATGCAGTTTAAATTTTGTAAAAAAAGTATTCTCCCTTAAGAATAGGTTAATTTTTAAAGGAAATATTATGTACTATATATCTAAAAGAAATAAAGGCATGCTTTAGTTGTTGAAAATAAAAGTCTAAGTTGTGAAGAAAATCTGGAAACCACACCAGCTGAAATATTTAAAAAGAGGATGCCCCTTAGTACCGACAGGAAGACAGAAGGAGAACTCTTGCTTCATGGCAGCAAAGGCGGTAAAATGAGACAAAAAGCGCGTGAACGAGAAGACTGGTTAAAGATTACTACTTGGAACGAATGTCAAAACAGGGAGGTACACTACTGCCTTAGCCAACTTTTAAGTGGACATGGTTCGTTTTGGCACTATATGCACCCAACATATTTAAAAACGAGGATGCACCACAGTACCGAAAGGAAGTCTAAAGAAGAACTCTTGCTTTCTGGGAGCAAAGGTAGGAAAATGAGATAAAATGCGCGTGGACAAGAAGACCGATCGAATGTCAACACAGGGAGGGAAACTACTTCCTTAACCAACTTTTTAATGGACATGGTTCGTTTGAAAAGCTAGAGACGAACTGTGCATGTATTGTGGACAGCCAGACAAGGCGGAGCTCACCTTCTCCGTATGCCAGAAATGGCACAGAGAAAGATCGGAAGCAGAAGCCAAGATGGGTGTAATAGGCGCGGAAATGGTACTAGAAGAGATGATTGGTACTAAAACAGCATGCAAAGCAATAATTACCTTTGCGACGAAGATCATGACTGCTAAAGAAATGTAGGTAAGAAGCTATTAGGATGAGGTGCACGGGTTAACGGATCAACCGATCTGGAAACCCTCAAAAATAACTTTTTGGTAAAAACAATCAAAAATGCTGTAGTAGCAAGACGATAAAAAATATTGAATAAAAAGGAAATAACAAACTTTATAACAACGATGGTAAGCAAGCTAAACACCTTCCATACTTTCCCATGTAGTTGCATGAGTCATACATTTCTTACTAACATAGTAACCCTTTAACTAATAACTATAGATACTTCATGCATGACTAATCCTAAACCATCAGATTATAAAAAATGCACAAAAGAAAAAGAAAGAAAAATGCAAAAAGAAACTATGTGCTGTTTCTGAAACAGCAACATTTAATTAAAAACCGAGTGAAGACAAAAAGAGGTGGTTTAGTGAGTATGCGTAGCTGGCACAATCGCTACGGAGTTCTACACTACCTGGATAGGGAAGAATTTCGTTTTAGGTGTACATAAGTATTTTCTCTTGCCTCCTGATGTTAAGTCCAAAGACAGGAAGTACAAGAACGGCACATGGAAAAGACACAGAGGAGTGAGGACAGAAAAAGCGAGGCATCGATCGAATATTCCTTACCGCGACAAGTCAAAGGTTAAATCTTGCCTTTAACACTAAGATCTGCACAGATAAAGGGTGATTGCAATCGTTTAAAGTGTCGGGCTAAGGGTGTTTTATGCCAAATTACATGGCAACCTGATTGAAAAATTTAGCTAGTATCTGAGACGAGACTCGCTTAGACAAGAAAGCAGTCGAATGAGGTTTTGAGTAGTCTTTAGTTGAAATATCTGTTTAGAGTGTTTAGTACTCGAGACTAGCGACTTTTGCAGACCATACGCCATTTACTTTAAAAAGTATTAAGTTTCTTTGACTTATTTTAGATATCAGAGCAATTTCCATCCTTTTTTGTACAGATGTGTGGTACTAATGTCTCGTGAGAGCTCATGGGGACAATCTTTCAATGCTGAAAGGGGAGTCTTCCTAACAACGGTACTCCCAATTTGCCAACTCTAAATGGAGGAATGGGGTTATTTCCACCCATTTAATGTGCGTGGGGGAGCCGAAAACTAACCGAAATAATTCTTAACGTACTAATTTACTATTTGAATTATTAAGTGCAGCATTGTTAGTAATAAATCATTTTTAACTGACTGCCTTTAACAAGTGCTCATATTAATCAAATTAAGCAAGTTTTATATAGTTTAAGTCACTTTACATAACTTCTGTATAAAAAGGGAACAAAATATTTAATAATTTTACTATAAGCTCATATACTAAAGTAAAATTTTGAAACATAAACAATACTTCCGCTTCAAGATGAAACATGTTTTAATAAAAATACACAGACGCGGTGCCTTACCTTTCTAGATAAATAAAAACGTAAATTGTGCGTAAAACGGAGCATTTGCATTGCCAATTTGACGGGGAAATACTCGGAACAAGCAAATTACATCGTTTCGAGTGCACTTGCACATAAAGAACCTGAAAGTGAATTGAAAAATTATACTAGAACACTTGGGGGTGCCCATTGCTACACATTTGCCACTCGGCTATTATACTTAGAACGTGATTTATTTGGTTTTGTTTTAAATTGTTTGGCGACATTTGGTTTAAATCCACAAATAAGTAATAAAGGTTATTAACAAATTACAGGACCATGTAAATTATGATATTTAGTTGATTCAATTATTTAAATATCGAGCAATGTTTTAACAATTATATCTACGCTTTAAAAACGTTTTAAATTTTATTCGGTTTTATACTTGTTCTGTTTCTTTTTGCTTTTATTTGCATCGTGACTTAATAAGAAATAAAATCTACCATAGAATCGAGTTATAAAAATTGAGTTTAAAAGTTTAGATTTACATAAGTTAGACGTATAAACTTCTCAAATTTGCACCATGCCATGGGTAGTATACTGACATTAGTGTATTATGAAATGATATCTAAAAAAAATTTTTGAGTTTTTTTTATGAAATATGACAAACATATTTTTTAAGCATAGAATTAAAAATGTCGGTGTTTGTCTCTTTATAATTTAATACCAAAGAAAACTCAAAGTCTAGTACCACAAAAACATTTAATTTAAGGGCTAAGTATCGGGAATAAATATTCCCATCAACAGACCCTCAAAAGTATGCACAAAAAAGGAAAAACATTCAAAGATATGGAATTAAAGCCAACTATTCCCGTTTGCAGTTAGAGGGACAACATAACTTATAGACCGGTTTCGACCTGTTGAGCATCGTCAGTATAAGGTATATGTTGTCGTCAGCGAGCTTAAGGCATAATCACTGACTGAAAATGTACTAGAATCACGACGTATTTATAACCACAGAGTGGTGTAAATGTAAACGTTGCGACAGTAGTGACATCCTCACTTCAACTGCAAAACAGAAATCGATTTGACTGAAATTAATTGAAACATATTTGGTGTTCAAAAAGAAATTACAAAAATGAAGGATGATGATCGCCGGACTGGCATTTCTTAGAAAGAGAAAATCATCCATTATCTCAAATGTGGTCCAATGGTAATACCAAAGAAAAACCAAAAGTCTAGTACCTCAAAAAACATTTAATTTAAGGGCTAAGTATCGGAAATAAATATTCCCATCAACAGACCCTCAAAAGTATGCACAAAAATGGAAAAAAATTCAAAGATGTGGAATTAAAGCCAACTACTCCCGTTTGCAGTTAGAGGGTCCACATAACTTATAGACCGGTTTCGGCCTGTTGGGCCTCGTCAGTATAAGGTATAATAATAAGGTATATCTTTATAATTTGCCTATCATATGAACTAATTAAAAAGTTGGTATAATACAAAAAGAAACTAGGGCCTTTGTGACATAGTACAAAGAGGACTGAACAAAGCAAAGCAAATGGTGTTTTTCAGTCGGACTTAATATCAACCCCACTTTAGTAGCCTTTACAAGAAAAAAGAAACCTAATTTAAAACCGTCAAAATAGGCAAAAATATTTAGTCTGAGGGGGCATTCAAGTATAACGTATCGCAATTTTAGGGGAGGGGGTCTTGTAATACGTTACGATGCGTAACAGGGGCGGAAGGGAGAATCGAATAAATAAAAAAACTAGGAAACTAAAATTTGGCAAGCTAGCTCTTCATTTATGAGTTACTGGGTTCAGTGCTGTCAGATTAAAGTCATATTTTCTCATTTGGTTTCAACTTATCACAATTTTTTTTGTCGTATTTTGGAATTTTCATATAGTAGTTCATTTGTATATAAAATTAACATTAAAATATGTTGATTCAGATAGCCAGTTTTTATTTCATATATCTATACTTATAATAAATCTGTAGAGAGGTCAATTCTGTACATATCTGTAGAGAGGTCAATTCTGTACATAAAATATATTTTCAAAATAACTATCAGGGGGTGATTGGGGATCGATACTGATTCCAAAAATGCAATCAGTAAAATTTTTGTCTGTCTGTCTGTCTGTATAACCGCTATAGAAACAAAAAGTACTCGACGGATTTTACCGAAATTTGGTACAATTATTTTTCATACTCCTGTGCTGGTTATAGTATACTTTTCATCACGCTACAATCAATGGGAGCAGAGCAGTGAAGGGAAATGTTGGGAAAACGGAAGAAGTTACTCCATTTTTTAAGCCTCCGTCGCGTGGGCAACCTTAATGGTTAAAGCTATACAGAAATCATCTTATTTTTATAATTTGGAGGTCAACTGTGAACGGATTTTACAAAATTTCACCCACAGGGGGGGAGTTGCGGTGGAGTGAAAATTAAAAAAAAAATAAAATTAAAATCTATGAGTCCTACAGGTTTGACACTTTGCAAAATAGTTATTTTTATAATTTTGAAGTCAATTAATTGTGAACGGATTTTACAAAATTCCACCCACATGGAGGTTGTGGGGGCGTGAAAAATAAAAATTAAAATTTAAAATCTATAAGTCCTACAGGTTTGAAACCTTGCACAATAGTTATTTTTATAATTTTGAGGTCAATTGTGAACGGATTTTAGAATATTCCACCCACAAGGGCCATGCGACGGCGTGAAAAATAATCTATACATATAATAAATCTGTAGAAATGAAAATTCTGTACATTAAAGATATTTAAAAAATAATTAGAACCCAAAAATGTGGTTAGATTTTTTTGTCTGTCTGTTTGTGCGCATATCACATTAAAACTACTAATTTGATTCGAATGCGGTTTTCACAGATGTATTTGTCTTCTTTCAACCTAACATCTGGTATATAAAAAAATTTCCCCCCTCCCCTTTAACGAATTCGGGGGAGAAATTTTTATATCACAATCAAAGTGAACTACGTCGCGGGTACAGCTAGTAATATATAAGAAAAATTTTTGTAATATTTTGTTAAAAGACATTGTGCCTTTTCTTTTAGTGAAAAGCTTAAAAATACGTATATTCGGCTCCATGAAAAACTGCCAATTTTGCAGCTATAAACCCTAAACATATGAAGTATGAAATCTCTTTAAGTAATTCCATCCATATCGGCGACGGACCATAATTTTTCGTTTATTGAAGTTCCTAAAATAGATTGAACCCATTCGGGCGGATCGCGAACTTAAGAGCCTTTTTGGCTTGCCGGAGCGACATATAAAAAACAATAGAAGTCTTTCGCCAAGACAAATGAAACTATCCGAATCATTGGTTTTTATTTCTATTCTCTATTCATGAATTGAATCCCGGAAAAGAGCGAGCTTAAGAAGCTGGCCCAGAATTTCTTAGTCTCTGTCGTTTTAGAGCCAGACATTCTATTGAAACGACTATTTTTGTTGTTTAGATTTAATGTGTTGTTATTCAACAATTTTAATTTTAATAAACAAATTTATTTCCTTTTTTATTAGATTTTTATTTCAAATATTTATTAAAGATAGTTAAGGATTTTTATAACTTTTAATTGACTTTCTTATCAAAATTTTTTTGAACTTTAAGTTTCTAAAATATATTTTAATATTTTATTACAATTTTATGTACCGTTTTTTAACTTTTGTGAATTGCCGATCTCCGTCTTTCTCTCCGCAATCGTTTTTATATATAGCGGACTGTGGGTAGGACAGCGAAGATAGTGAAACCACCGTATATAGACAAGAATATTAGTTCATGGTCCGCATTTCGGTCTGCATTGTTGTCGCTCATCAACACCATTACCAACCAAAAATTTCTAAAAGCTAGAACTTATTAGAGTCTGTCTAAAGAATTTTTAAAAGTATTTACAGAAGTAGCTTCGACCACAAAATCAGGCAGCGCGTTTCAATCTCTGTTTGTAAAGAATTATTCTTAACACAGCTTTTTAAACTTTCCGCGGACTAGTTTATATCGATTATATAATGGAAATTACGAATTGCTGGAAAAAGTCTGAAGATTCGACGTTGGACTTGCTCAAAAGCATGAGTGTCTTTTGCAAAGTAAGGGTTTTAAATTGGTGCAGCTAATTTTTGGAGACAGATTTTTTGAAGACTGTCTAACCATGTATATTAACTTTCTTGGAGATTGACGTAATATGAGGAGCACCCTTTACAACCCCAAGATCGTTCTGTTGAAAAGAAGGTTATACGTGAGTTATTGTGTCTTAGATGAAGAATGTTACATTTTTGTACATTGATTTCTAGAAGCCAGGTAGCACAGTATTGTTCAATTGTACTCAGATCGTTAATTAGTTCTTCATAATATAATAGTGAATTAAAAAAGATCCTGGCGTCAAAAAGTATTACTCTGGATACAAACACTGACACCATATCGTTGATATATAAGTTGAAGATCAGGGTACCGATAACAGAACCCTGCGGCACACCAGTAGTAACCAGAAATTCATACGATAATTTATCTTCAATTCTGACTTGACATACTCTCTCAGATAGAAAGGCATGAATCCAGGGCAGCAATGGATCTCTCAAACCAAAATGCTTTAATTTACAAACAAAACGTCCGTATGGGACTTTATCGAAAGGCTTCTTAAAATCAAGGTAAATATTTTTAAGATATTTTAAAAGGTACAGTTTTATATCATTCAACAATCTCTAATACTTATTGATATAAAACAATAAAATTAGTGTTGTGTAAGTTTATCTTGTAGAGTTGATTTTCATTTTCATTACTATATTTTTCTAAATCACTCGTATTGTTGTAAATAAACAGCAATTACTTTGTTTTCTTTGCCGAGAATATCAGAAATAGAAAAAACAGATTACCCTCATCCTGCTGTTTTGACGCGGCCGGGATTGGAGCAGGTCCAAATTGCCCTACTCACAAAGAGACAAAAAAGAAAAACTTGAAATAATAGCGATAATCTGTCTTAATTTAATGTGATTACAGTGTTGACATCGGTACGGGAGCGAAAAAACAACGTGTAAATACGAATTTTGTTCCGTACAAATATTTATACTTCAACACAGTTCTTCTTTGTTTAAAATTTCTCACCATTAGGAGTTTTCATATGCTTTATGGTTTGTTTGTTGGCCAACGTGTAAAAGAATACTACGTGTTTGTTTCAACTGAATTTCTTTCTTTGATGATAATGGTAATTTAATATTTTTAACATCAAAACTTTCTCTCGTGAAAACTCTATTTTGTACTCACCATTATCCCCGATTTACATTTCCGAGTATAACTCCAGAAAGGAATCACTATCTGTGGATATTAAAACTTACTTTATACCATTGTAATGAATAAACTTTGAAAATGATACTTTCAAACAAAAAATTGACTGTAATTTAGCGCCGATGCAAAGATATATAGATATCAAACTAGTGGGGAAGGTTTTAACAAGAAGGAAAACTTTTTATTCTTGTTAATATTCTTGATTTTTGTTTTTTAGCTGTGTTACATCGATCATTGGAAAAATTTAGTTATGGTAAAGGAGCATACTGGAAAATCCAATATTAAATAAGAATAAAGGAGGATAACGGGAATCAACGCAACAAGGATCATGGTTACAAGTAGGAATGGTAACCGCAGACATGCATGTTTCTGGCTCATTAGCCGTCATCAGTGCGGCATAACCAAGAAGAGTATTGCACTTGGCTAGCAAAAGTGTTGGGTACTTGGGAGCAAAGGATGTTGGGGAAACATGTGTCAAGAAACACAAAAACAACGAACGCTCACACAGGAGTCCTATCGCCATTTTGTGCTTACAGCCAGCTGTGCCAATGGGTTTTCGGCTAGCAACCAGCGTCGCCACGTTGGCGAAACGGACTCATTGTGTTTGAGAAAATGCGTATTAATATATATTAATACACGTTTTCTTGGCACTTTGTTTATTTCATTTCCTGGGCTAGAACGACTCAAACACAATGAGTCCGTTTCGCCAACGTGGCGATGCTGGTTGCTAGCCGAAAACCCATTGGCACAGCTGGCCGTAAGCACAAAATGGCGATAGGACTCCTGTGTGAGCGTTCTTTGTTTTTGTGTTTGTTGACACATGTTTCCCCAACATCCTTTGCTCCCAAGTACCCAACACTTTTGCTAGCCAAGTGCAATACTCTTCTTGGTTATGCCGCACTGATGACGGCTAATGAGCCAGAAACATGCATGTCTGCGGTTACCATTCCTACTTGTAACCATGATCCTTGTTGCGTTGATTCCCGTTATCCTCTTTTATTTTTATATTAATACGCGTTTTCTTGGAACTTTGTTTATTAAATAAGAAAAGAAAAAGGGTATGTTTATAGTGGAAATTAAATTCAAACAACACCATTTAACTTGATTACGAAGATTATATTGTTTAGAAGCAGAAGTAAAAATTTAATTGAACACTTTTTCGAAGATTCGTTACAATTCGTACGAGCTTCTTTCTCATAAGATGTTTGAAAATTAAAAATTAGACAAAAAAGAAAGACTAACTACCAAGTCTATTCGTAGCTCCGCACTTAAGGCACTGCCACGTAAAGGAAGAGATTGCAGTTTCGACTCCTGTCCGATGTAGTATTTATTTTAATTTTGTTTGCTTGCTTTTTTAAATTTTATATGATGGGCATTTACACAAAAAAAAACCTTAGAAGTGTTAAACATTCGTATATTTTAGAATAAATTTATGCTTTTTTTGCGATAAAAAATCAATTTATTGTCGTGGCCTCTAAGATCTCCAGAGTTATCCCATTAGGAGCCTCATGATTATAAACTTATTTATATTTCATGTTTGTATTATTATATTATTTACTAATTTATCTCTTCGCCGTCTAATGTAATTATACAAACCTTTCCATTAATGAAAACAATGTGTTTAATTAATAATTTTTGATGCCGAGAGATGTCTCTTACGTATATATATGTAGATTATTGTTGTTTTAAGGTTTCTGTTTGTATAAATTTAACATTTTAATGATCACAAAAACTTTAATTACTACCTGTTAATAAGTAACATTAATCTTAGCGTATCTAAGCTTTTGTTTTGTTTACCACCAGGTCTACAAAAAGCAGCAAATCGGGGCACCTCTCCGGCGAAATCTCATAGCCCGACGACGAACGGAGCTTTTTGTCTTTGGAACTTAAAAGTTTTAGTCAACAAACAAGTTCCCAAAGTTTTTGTAGACAGATTGTGCAAGTTTGCATGATGGCATTGTTCTTGGAAAACAATGTACTTTCCAAAACTTATTGTCTGGCAAATTTTTATTGCCCCGGAACTTACAGTATTATGGACTATTCCGTGAGAGATTTGGGCTTCTTTGGATAATGTTACCAGGGTTGGATTTTAAATAATTTTGGATTCAAAGTGGATTAAAATAAATTAAAAGTTAAAGTGAGATTTTAACTTTTCTATATCTAGAACATATAGAAACAAAACTAGTGCGATTTGTTGATAAAAGATCATTTTGCATGTACCTTAAGTTATACTTCGTTTTGAGATGAAGAAAGCTCAAAATTCGATCAACTACAGCAAAACTTAGACGACTTTCTATATAGCATTTTACAAAATAACTTAATTATTTAGATTTTATAGCTAAATATACCTCTGGCTAGGGAATTAACGTCCTATAATACTTGATAAACTGATTTCTGATTAATAACCAATGTGCCTGTACTAAATTACTGCACTGAAAACCTGAAAACACTAAGCAAATACCTTGACAAACTTTTGGAAAACAAGTTTCCTTTAGATTTTTTGTTTTTGCTAATGCACATCTTTAAGTAACTTTTTGGTTTGGTCAAGTCGTAGACTTCGTTAAATCTAGAAAGTTATAGTTCAGGTCTCATCCCAATTATGCTGAGGTATCGACATAGACGAAGATAACCTTTTAGAATTTTAGAATATATATGATTTATTAGATTTTTTTTTAATGAGAGGTAGGTAATTTTTAAATTAATTTTACATTCTGCTGTTTACATGTTTTGGAACCTTCTGCTTAAAAAATCTAAGCCAACGTATGCTTACATTGTAACAGTAGGAAGAGATTTATATAAGGTTGAATAGATAATCAACCATAGAAGTAGTATTATTTAAATTCAGTGTTGTTCCGATAATAACTCAAATGAAATATGTAAATTTCCAAATCTTATAACACTTCAACAGAACCATTACATTCTTTTCACAAAATTGAACGAGATCAAGTTCACAGCTTTATATAAGAAGCTTCAAATCAAGAATTCTGTTTTCGTGTTTGTTTCGATTGTAGATTTTATGATTGTGTTAAAATCCCACACGTACCAAACTGTAGCATCTGCCATTGTACACGTAAAATGACATATTTAGTTTTATAACTAAGCATTGGTACAAAATCAGGACACCTGTTTCTTCGCACACTGCAATCTGTAAAGGCATATATCCCATTTGTTACATTGCCAACAGTATATAAATTGGTTTAGTAACGATTAGCGGTAATTGGAATTTAGATTTAGGGCTGTAGGTATTAATCGTAAACTCAAAATTTCATCAACTACATAACTGCATAAATAAAAAAGTGTCATGTTTTTATAATTTTTGTTGTTGTAAAAAATAGTTTGCCATTCTCTATAGGAGTGTATAGCGTTTTTATGGTATTTTTTACAACTAGGGACGTTGTATCAAATGGAGTAAGCGGATGTTCACCATTATTAGATGACTCGGAACAATAGCGACATCTGTCATCCCGAGCCTAAGTTAACTATTCAAGCTGTCATGACCACTTAGCATTTGGGTAGTGTTCAGCTCTCTATAGCTTCTTTCTAACCATGACGGGAAGTATCTAATAAGTCCGGGACTACATCAACTTACTGAATCCATTTCATTAACGAAAACTTCTCTAACAGCGTAGTAATCGCTATCCTCTTTGTCAACTTTAGCTAATACTGCTCTTTCTTCTGCTACTGACGCTGAAGTTTATTGGTATAATATCACTAGTGGGATATCTTTTGGGATTCGTCTATACCTGGAAACTTTAACTAATAAGTCTGTCAGTCTATCGACTTTTACTGGATCCATTTCATTAACGAATCCTCTGTAGCAGCGTGGTTGTCGCGATCCTTCTTCTCAACTTCAGCTAATACTGCTCTTTCTTCTGCTACTGAAGCTGAAGTTTAATAGTATAACTCCAGTGCAGCATCTTCTGAGATCGTTCTATACCTGCAGCACGTCCTCAACGATAGCCTCCTCTGGAAACCTCCTCTAATAAGCCTGTCAGTCCATCGACTATTCCATTAATGAATCCTCTCTGGAAGCGTGGTAATCGCGATCCTCCTTGTCAACTTCAGCTAATACTGCCCTTTCCTCTGTTACTGAAGCTAAAATTTATTGGTATAACACCAATCACTAGTGCAGTATCTTTTAAGATCTTTCTATACCTGCAGCACATCCTTAACGATAGCCTCCTCTGGAAACCTCTTCTAATAAGTCTGTCAGTCCATCGACTTTTACTGGATCCATTCCATTAACGAATGCTCTCTAGCAGCGTGATGGTCACGATCCTTCTTGTCAACTTCAGCCAATACTACCCTTTCCTCTGCTACTGAAGCTGGAGTTTATTGGTATAACACCAATCACCAGTGCAGTATCTTCTAAAATCGTTCTATACCTGCATCACGTCCTCAACGATAACCTCCTCTGGAAACCTCCTCTAATAAGTCTGTCAGTCCATCGACTTTTACTGGACCCATTCCATTAACGAATCCTCTCTAGCAGTATGATGGTCACGATCCTTCTTGTCTACTTCAGCTAATACTGCTCTTTCGTCTGCTACTGAAGCTAAAGTTTATTAGTATATTAACACCAATTACTAGTGCGGCCTCTTTTCAGATCGTTCTATACCTGCAGCAGATCCTCAACCTCTAGCCTCCACTAGAAACCTTCTACTTTGTTGCCTATCTACATATTTCTTGAAGAAAGTAAATATAAGCTTAAAAATTTTAAATATGTAGAGAAAAACCCAAAAAGTGTAAAAAAGTTTATTTTGTTTTTAACCCTCGACGCTGAAAGAGGGGTGACATTTGTTAGACCTGTCTATGTCTGTCTGTGGCAATATAGCTCCTGAATGAATCAATTGATTTAGGTTCGTTTTTTTTTTTAATCAAAGCCTTGTTCTTCGTGGTAGTTCTTAGCAATGTTTTATAAAAATCGGATAAGAAGTTAAGTGCTATAAACACCTAGTCAAAATGAGGTAGCATATTTTGGTTCCTGATTTGTATAAGGCTCCTGAGGTATTTCTTTATGAAAAATTTAAGGGGGTCGCCTACGAAATAAGAGTTGTGCGCTGCTGCTTTTCTGTTTAAACATACTACTTTTACCCACAAAGTTTTCAAGTTTACTACTGATTTAGTTTCACTTGCTTTTATATACCTAAACATGTACTAAAACTGAAATTATATAATGTAAAATTCTACCATATTCGTTTTGAAAATTATGCAGTTCCCAGAAATATACCTTTTGGATATCTACAGGAAAATTATTTAAATTATCATTTTAGTATCTAAGTTGGTCATCACTCCGTAAAATACATGCAATTTCTAGATCCATTAAGTATGCAGAGTATCTGCGCTAGGTGCTCGTGACACGGCAACATTTTGCCTCTTGACTTTCTGCTGTAAATGTTTACAAAAAGCGATTTTATTCAAGCTGATACTCTTCAAATTTGCATATTGGTTTTTTCGCCACCGACCCAGGCATTATCTAAACAAAACCTGGTGAATTATAGCTGTCTTGCTTTTTTTTCATATGCAAATAGCAAAAATTGTAATTTACACTAACAGATGTTTAATAGAATATTATTTAATTATCAATTATTTCCAAACAATGAGTTTTACCATTGGGGTAAGAAATTCACGATCATTTATATTTATTGTACCGATTTTTTTAATTATGATTTTTGCAATTTTTAACATATCTCTATTTATTAGGGTTCCATAGCCAAATGACAAAAAACCGAACCCTTATAGATTCCTCATGTCTATATGTCTCTCTGTCTGTCTGTCCGTATGTCAAAGCCACTTTTTGTCGAAACTTTAAAAACTATACTGTGAATATTTACGATTTTCTAATTATTTAAGTTTTCTTCCCAATTTTTTTAAGACTTTCTTCAAGGAGTTTTTTAAGCTGTTGAGAATTTGTCATTTTCCAGCTTTTTGTAAGTTTATAAATCGACAATATCCTATCAAGAGACTGACAATGTTTCGCCTTTGTGATAACATCTCTGCAGTTAATTTCACCAAGTGTCTTTTTATGAAGACTTTGTCATTGCCCATCACGATTTTCCAATACATTCAAGCAATGGTTATACCAAAACTACTAGAAAAAAAGTGAGAGGTGTCAAGGGACACCCGGATGGAACGAAGTTCCTTCCAATTAATTAGTGAAGGAATTGTAATTTGTAAACACAACAGAGTGTTTATACATACATAAGCATTTATTATTGTCTGTATTAAATCTCTTCTTACCTAAATCCATCAGCAATGTCCGGAACTTTTGCAGAACAGAAACACTGTCAGGATTCATTATTGTTATTATTTTGTATTATTTTATTATTTATTATCTCCAAAAAACCGGTATAAACTTAACAAAGTCACGACACTAGACTATCAAAGCAAAATAGAAAAAAGTAAATCCATTATCACTTGAATATTTTCAACAGTTCGTTTCTTTTAACAAAAGTGTCCATTTATACAATACCGGAGGTTTGATGACATACATATACCTAAAATTACTTTTTATTTCAATTTAATTTAAAACAGGAATTAACAATTTAATACAACATTTTAAAATTAAAATATTTGACAGTAACTGACAGTTAAGGTAATTTGACGTAGGTACCTAACTAGTCAAGTTAAGAACTATTTTTAAAATGCGTGTGTCGTGTCGTGACAAATTTTGGTCTGAATTTTTTTTGGCTAGCTCCTAGCCTCAGTCGTAACTGGTCGTAACGCCCGAAAGGGAACTTCGTTCCAAAATTTGACTAAAGTGTGGATTTTAAACATGAGAAAAACTCTGTATTTACCAATCTAATAGCTAGTTAATTAAAATATTTAACAGCATAAACATTTACGTATATATATTTTTTTAATTACTACCATGAGTCAACATTATAAAAAATTCTTTATATATGTATCCGTAAACTAAAATGGATCGTTTAATATCGATAAACGTGATTGATGTATATTTAAACTGTGATAAACCTATAGATAAGGAATTTTGACATTATTCTGCTATAAATGAAAAGCTATACTAATTAAAGTTTAATTACAATTAATCGTTTCAAAAATTTTATTTTAACCAAATCATTTGTTGCAAACAAAATCCACTGAAGAATTGGAAAAACTGAAATTCTTACATATTTGTGAAGTTATACTTCTATTCATGCACTCGGTGAAAAAGATTTGTGTACAGTTAAATGGGAAAAATCATTACATCATATGTAATGGTGTAAGTAAGAGAGAGACAGACACACTTGTAAGGTATATTGGTCAGTAAAAACAAAGATGAAATATTTATCACATGTTATTAGTCATAACTATAAGTCCTTTGAATACCGTTTCAACATTCAATACATTGAAAAGGGATAGATATACAAAAAACAGTCTGAACTAATGTATGAATATCATAGTGACGGACCACATAATTATTAGACAGATTATTGTATAATTCTGTCACGTGAGTTTATTAAGTTTAGTATTTTATATTAATAATAATTTTATGTAAATTCTGTACGAAATCAGTGCACACTTGGCACTCGGTGGTTTTTTGAGTCGCTAAATACGATTATAATAATGGCGATGGTGTTCGAAACACCTGGTGCTTAGGAAGGACCTCGTCTCCAGGAATTTTATGCAAATTCGATACAAAAAGAGTGTGCACACGGTACTAGGAGGTTTTTGGCGTCGCTTACCACGAATAACATATAATGAGTTTGCTAAATCATTCGCATACAAATTTATGAATCCATGCGCGTGCATAGAAGTATAACTTCTGCCGGCAGTCCCACTGACTGCCACACTAGTTTTTTTTTTGACTATCAATTTTTATTTTAACACAGTAAAAAGTTGTTAAACATAATATATTTTAAAATAAAAATTGTCCCATTACCTATATCGAGCAATGAGTAGCGCTGAATTTTTAGAATTTTTACGTTATATAAAAGTGCATTAAGTACACAAGTTCCTAGGTGTTCTGGAAGAAAAGTTATAAAATATCTCATACACGATGGATTCAATCTTGAGATAAAATTTTCCGATTTTTCATACTTTCTCCATAACTTTAATTCAGGTCGATCAATAAACTTTTATAATAGATAAAATTGAAGTTCTCAAACTGTACTTTTATTATATATATTTTTATTTTTAGGAAAATATGTGTATTTAGTAATGATAATCAGAATATTTTATGTTTAACTAGCTTTTATCCGCGACTTCGTTCGTGTCAAAATTTAGGTAAGAATATTGCCCAATTTACAGTGGCATTAAAATTACCTGTCCCGTTTGATTAAAACTATTGTTTTTAATCATGGACTCGAAAAGTAAATTTTACATTTCTACATTAAGATTAGAAAGATTAGTGCATTCGAAACAATGAAGCCCATCGAATTGTCTGAGCGCTTCCCACACTATTTAATATAATTAATCATATAAGAGCTTTAGTTTGACATAAATTAACATAACGTCTTTATTTGTTAACCAAATTTAAATGAAAAAGGTACTAAATGTTAAGTGAAGTCCATTAAAATATATTTATAAAAACTGCATCAAAATCGGTAAAACAGTTTCTGAGATTAGCGTTAACAAACATACTCATACAGACAAAAAGACGAAATTGCTTTGTTTCTCTTGCGTATTCATTGTTTCTCTTGCGTATATAAAGGCCCACTATTATTTATTTTGAAATATATTTGCCACGATCATTTACAATTTTATTAAATGCATAGATCATAAAACGTTACTAATTGCTTAATAGAAGTAGTGAGGCAATTTTAATCTAAAAATTTATTATATTAAAACTACTTTTTTGGTCCTCCGTCCAGAAACAATACTATTAATTACTTCAAAATCGTCCGGAAAATGACCTTTTCCGGCCTAGGCCGGCAAAGTAGCTTTTAGATTATCTATAGAGATGGCGCAATGAGTCATCAAAAATACATAATGAATAATACAAATTTTAATTAAATTTATTTAAAAACAGCGTATAATATACTAAACTAATAACTTTTTCTAAAGGTAACCAGGATTCTAATTTACATTTAATTTCTCTCACAACTTTTATTTTAAATTTGACATTTATGTCAATTTACAACTACTTATCATTCGATTATGAAAATACATATCTCGATTTTAATTTTGCTCATTGAACTAAAATAGTTCATTGTCTCTGATATTTTTATATAAAATTATTAATTAATTATTGTTAATATTTTATAATATATGTTATAACAAGTTTTACTGTGTTGCTTATTAGCAAAGTATTCGTATGTATAAAAATTAAGAATCTTGAAATCGATTATCAGAAAATCATTCCTTATTACTAATTCTTTTAATCGTGCAATAAATGTCAATAAACATCTAATCTTGTCTGTCATAAAGTAAAAAGTTTTTGAACTTTTGAAAATATTAAAAATTAGTCGGACCAAAAATAAGTGTGTGTTACACGTCCGGGAAATGTTTTGCAAGTGCTCGTATTGTTTCGCCTCGGTGCTACGCACCTCGGCTACACAACTTTACTCGCTCTTACAAAATGTCATTTTCCGTCCTTGTGTCACAAATAACTATTTTTTAAAACCGGCCAGAAATTAATACTTTTCGTATTATTTTTAGGTCAGAAAATCTTCATTTTGTCGGACAAGGCCAGAAAATAAAAATGAGTCCGGTAAAAGCTTTTACCGGACGCATTTACAATAAAATAGTTAGAAATTGTAGAAATGAAAATTCTGTACATTAAAAATATTTAAAGAAATAATTAGCTGGCGTGTTACTCATCGATATAGAACCCAAAAATGTGGTTAGATTTTTTTTGTCTGTCTGTATGTTTGTGCGCACATCACATGAAAATCACTGATCCGATTCGAACGCAGTTTTCACAGATGTATTTGTCTTCTTTCAACATAACATCTGGTGTATTAAAATTTCTGTCCCTGCTCCTTTAACGGGGTGGGGTGAGAAATTGTTTTACAAAGATCAACACGCCACGCAAACGATGTCGCAGGTACATCGAAATAGAACCCAAAAATGTGGCTAGATTTTTTTTTTGTCTGTCTGTCTGTATTTTTGTGCGCGCATCACATGAAAACTACTGATCCGATTCAAATGCGGGTTTCACAGATGTATTTGACTTCTTTCAACTTAACATCTGGTGTATAAAAATTTCTTCCCCACCCCTTTAACGGGGCGAGCATGATGTGTGAATTTCGAAACGCGATTTAAAAAAGACCCTCGTGCAGAGGTGCTGAAAGCTTTGCTTTAAAGAATGACAGAATGCTTCTTTAGCATTCATATTTCTAAAAAAACAATCTTAGGACGTATATGTAATATACAAAAATCCAATACTCTTGAATTTTAATTTGCTTTCTCTTTACATTTATTCCATTAAAAAAATTATAAAATTCTGTAGGCGCTGACCAGTCGATTCCGATTTTTTAAAATATTGTCTGGCGTCATCCAGTTGCATGTTAACCTCCATTTGTTATTCCCGTACATTAAACATACAGTTAGTAAAGTAGCCAGACATAACTAGCTATTCTGATAAGTTCTTTTATGCTTTTATGCCATATATGGAGACATACTGCCTACTTGACGTTATCAATTATTGCGTGTCAAACGCATGTTTACACCGAGTCGCTTGATATGTTTGAATCGCTGTTTAAAACTGATATTAAAGTTTTACAAGCTACAGTAAGGGATAAAAGAGGTGTTTTTATACTCGAGAAAGCAACAACGGTTGCAATTCTAAAATATTTACACGAAACTTAAATCTATATAAAGGTTAAAAATTCTTAAATGAGCAAAACATCAAGAATAGAAAATTAATACCACTCGGTGAATACTGACAAAAGATGGCGTGTTTTTTTGTATTTAAAAAAGTTTAAAATCTCTGTGTAAGATTTAAATAAACATTTTTATTTTCATCTTTATCTAAATCGATTTTTCACGGGTTTGATTAATGGAATGTTAACGCATTTTTAATGTTAATTGAAATATCTATCCTTATTTCATTTCGTTGTTTTAACACAAATTACTTTTACAACTATACCAGCGGTGTCTTCTTAATTTTCCATATAGCCGTATAGAAGGCGCCACCAATAGAATCTTCAGAAACAAATATAACCTCAATCTTTTGTTGACCTAAATCCAGAGTTTTATTGCGATACCAGTCGTGTAGGTACATAAAGTAAATTATTAAAATTAGCAAGTCGGCCGAAAAATGAATCTTAACCAAGAACACTTTCAAGCAATATTTTTTTACAATTTTCAGAGAGGATTATCCCAATAGCAATATTTCGCTAGTCAACTATTTCCGCTAGTACTGTGAATTTCAACGTGGTCGCTCCAGTCTCACGGACGAATCCAGGCTAGGTCCACACAAAACAGCAGTGACACAGCAAGACATTGATGCGGTTCGTCAGCTAATTAATTATGATCGCTGTGTAACATACCGAGAGATAGAGGCATCTTTGGGCATTTTAATCACCTCGATCCTGAAGATCCTATATGAATAACTGTGTGTTACGAAGTTGGTTTCCCGTTGTATTCCTCATTTGGTCACAAAAGAGCATAAACCCGTTCGTGTCAATTGGTGCCGAAAACATTTACACGGTTCAACAAAAGAAGCTCTAAAACAGTTTATAGTATTGTTAGTGGCGATGAATCATAGATTTATTCTACGCACCCGAAAATAAACGCTAATCCGCTATGGGTGTTTAACGATAAGGAAAAACCAACAAAAGTAATCCGTTCTCGAAGTGTGTCAAAATCTGGTCTTGTGGAAACAATTACTTTAGAAGATTGAAGACCGGTTACTTCCGATTGATAAATAAACGTTTGTTTAGCAGAAGTTATTGCAAAACTCCGACAAAGCAACACACAACAGCAAATCATCCTACATCATGACAATGGACGTGCTCACACTGTCAAAAAGAGTATCGAGTTAGACCAAACCTAAGTCCTAACGACTTCTTCACGTTCCCAAAGATCAAGAATTTAATGGGCAGTGGTTCCAATCGTAAGAAGAAGCCATCGATGCCTTTAAACAGCAATTTTGCTGGTGTCAACTGAAGACTGGAATAGTACCAGTTGGTTTGAACGTATGCACAAGTAAAACATATTTGGAAAAGCAATAAAGTAATTTAAGTCTATATATTTTTTGTCTCCATGTCTATATGAAAACTAAAAAGACAACCCTCGTAATAACTATAAACTATCAATTATTGCCGAATGGTTACTAAAAATTTTTATTGATATTTTTTACAATAACGTTTTGATTTATACTAAACTGTCAACGACTGATACATAACAGTTTAACTTTATGAGCGTAAGTCCTTTTATTATATAGCGCATAAATAAGTGTTTATTATCGTATAAAATAAACATGTGCATGGTATTATACTAATGTTTCAGGTATCAAATAATTAAAATTAAATCGCCTTTATATCACGTTTAAAATGATTTTATACCAAGTGTGTTGGTACAGCATGACTCATAACTGTAGAATACCTTAAAAAATATTCAAATCGTTTATAAAACATTAAGTCTATAGGCGCGTTATACGATTTTTAAAATCTTACGATTTGGCGTCACCAACATGTTTAAGATACATAATATACATAAAATACATAATATATCACACCGACCAGAACCGATTGAAAAGCAACTGAGGCCCCGCCCACTTCCTTCCCGACGTATAAATACGGGCTCTGTCCACGCAGAGCTCAGTAGTTCGCAGACTGTCAACCAGGAAGCAACTTCTGAAGATGCCAACCACTCGTGTTGGCGAAACGTCAAGTCAGCAAGACAATCGACGCCGGCCTAACAGCCAAAAAACCATAGATACATTAAACTAAAAGTTGTTAAAAAAAAATAATGAAAAATCAAAAAAACTAGAGATTGAAATGAAAACTTCTGTTGCGCTAAAGACGATTTTTAGTATGGAAAAATCTAATGAATTCGCATTGGCAACATGTACATTCTTAAGCTATATCATAGCTATGATTATAGCTTTAGTTATACATTTTCTACTAGTGTTTTTGGGTAAATAAAATCACGTCTAGACTGTGTAATTTTATATTGACAAGAAAGTTTCTATACTTCCTGTAAAATCGTTTATAATCACATTAGGAAGCTCACTCTATGTAAGCAAAATTGAATACACATTAGTCTAAATTACATTCAAAATATTGAAAAATCAAAATAATTAGAGGTTGAAGTAGAAAGTTTTGTTGGACGTTACACGGTTATTGTTATGGAAAAATCTAATGAATTCACTTCAGCATCATGCTCATTTTTAAGCTATATCATATAGTATAGACTAGCTGTTCCGGCGGACTTTGTACCGCATAACACTGTCTTTTTTTCCATTTTTCTTTTTTTTCAAATTTTTACCATTTTGCTTTTTAGCAGTTATACTTCTATTCGGACACTCTGTGGAATGAATTAGTGTGTAGCTAAATGGGAAAAATCATTACATATGTAATGGTGTGAGTAAGAGAGAGACAGAATCACATGTAAGGTATATTGTTCGGTAAAAACAAAGATGAAATATTCACTACATGTTATTAGTCATCACTATAAGTCCTTTGAATACCGTTTAAACATTCATTGCATTGAAAAGAGATAGATATACAACAAACAGTCTGAGCTATTGTTATTGTATTACATTGACGTATCGCATTATGTTTGACATATTATTTTATAATTCTGTCCAGTAAGTATACATATTAAGTTAAGTATTTTTTATTAATAATAATATTCAGTAATGAGTATTGTATTGTAGTCTAAAATACCGTCACATGGTTGCATTATATCCTTCACTATGCTTTTGAGTTTAACACATGCGTGTGAGTTAAAACCTGTTCCTGCAAAGTTACTGAAAAGTGCAGTTCAAAGTGCGTTAAAATTTTGTAAAAGTGTGTACCTATATGTTGTTAGAAAACGTTTTGCATTGTTTTCTAGTGTTTTAAAATCTGTAATAGCCCATGGTAAGCAAATCGGGATTTGTAAACACTTTTTTTGTACATTGATCGTTTTACTGTTTGGTTTTCGTGTTTGAAGTAAGGACACACATCAACTGGTCTTATTTTTCTTAGTATTTATTTAATTGAATACACTTAATTTAAAAAAAAAATATTTCTACTTGCCTGTGTTTGTAGTTATTAAGTTTTAGTAGTTAACAGTGCATAGAAGTATAACTTTTGCCGGCAGTCCCACTGACTGCCACACCCTTTTTTTTGTTTCAATGCTTTTTTTATATTAGATATTTTATATAAGATATCGACTGCACCACCGTACGGTGGCTTAATAGTACTTAATTTAGTAAGAAATTCTCGTTTAAATATATGAGATAATAACTGCGCCACTTTACGGTGGCGTCCTTGTTATTTTAAAATTGTAATATCTTCTAAGATGTTAATTGAAATTAAGTGATGTCAAAAACAATTTTGTTCACAATTAAATACTCTTAATCAACAATACATTTATTTGGATAAAGATTAATATTATTACGTTGATACAACTCTTAACAAATAATTAATTTCGACGAAATTTGATTACCATAAAAACGGTTCTAGTGAGTTAATCTTAAAAGATAGACATATACTGTCGCAGACATTTTTTTAGATCATATTAAGAGGAATAATTCTTTTCCACATAGATTTTTGGTATCTTGATCCGTTTTCGCAGCACACGCAATGAAAGCCCTCAAGGATCAATCATTTTCTCTGTTTTTTTCACATTTTCCATTACTTCTTCGCTCCTAATAGTTGCATCGTGATGTTATATATCCTAAAGCCTTTCTCGATAAATGGTCTATTCAACACAAAAAGAATTTTTCAATTCGAACCAGTAGTTCCTGAGATTAGCGCGTTCAAACAAACTCTTCAGCTTTATAGGTAATATTAGTATAGATATACATTTTGTGTTCAATTTTTTTTTTTTGTAATAAATCAACATAAAATCATGTCTAGACTTTGTGATTTTATTTGAGAGAAAAGTTTACTATACTTCCTGTAAAATCGTTGATAATCACATTAGATAGTTCGCTCCATATTAAAAGCAAAATTCAATACATATTAGTTCTAAATTACATTCAACTTTTTTTCTACTTTACTGTAACCAGAAGATAATATATATAATAGACATTAATTTAAAACATAAATAAATAACCGGAACTATGTTGCGTGGGTAATTATTAATCTAATAAAAGTTAGGGATCCATAATCTAATGACCCTTTTAACAAAACCAATAATGATCTAAAATTATATTTTAGTCCTACCATCTAGATTCAATTTAAAATTGCCCTTTGGCACGAGATTGGAAAAATACGAAATAATTCATTTATCCACTAAAATATAAACTAAGAGATTACCTAAATACCGAAATCAGAATAGAATATATTGAAACACGTATGGCTTTTTTACACAATTTATTTATAAAATTGTTAAGATACACTGAACTCTGCTGGATAACGTCTAACTACTTGACAATACAATGAACTCTTCTGAACACTTGACTCGAACTGACGTTAACTGCCCGTGCATCCCCTTATATACAACATTATTTAATCTAGTTAGTGTGTTTAGAAGTTTCTAGAATTTTCTAGAACATCATTTAAAATTGTCAGTTGATTTTTTTACAAACTTCTAAAAATCAACTGTCAACAACAATCTTTCAATTTAAGGTCCCTTCCTTTACGGTTATCCCGTTACACTATTATGAATTTTTTAACAATTTTTATACATATCCGTATCAAAGCGAGTTCGAATCTGTTAATTGATTTACTTTTTTTATTTAATTCTATTTATTTATTTATTACTAGCTAACCGGGTGAACTTGGTATCAGATAACCATTTTTTTCTCCTTTTCCATGTTTCCAATTTACTTACTGAAAAATAGAAATAGCGCGTTTGGAGCGATTTTTTGTACGATTTTTCGGCGTTTTCCCCAAGTTATGTGAAGATCGAAGATAGAAAAGTAAAAGATTGGAAGATTACATTAAAAATGGCGCAAAGAAAATTATTGTCCCATGACCTTAAAGAAATTCTAAACGTCGATTTCGGCAGAACAATTTATCGGCCAGAATTCATGTTTAGCGTTTTTTAAAGAGGGAATTATAAACTATCATTTTTCGCAAGAAAATTTTTTAACTTTAATAGGAAAGAAGTTAAATTTTAGGGATTTTTCCCAATTTTCTTAGCGGAAAATCAAGCTAGATAGTTTTACAAAACGTCATTTTGAAGGTTTGTTATTTCAAGCAAAACTTTGGTTTGCTGTTAAGCTTTTTGTCCCAGAATACCTTTTTTTGCTATAATGGTGAAATATTAGTAAAGGGGCTAGCCCAGTTCTAGCCCAAACTCGATCATTTTTACATGTAAATCTCCATAAGAAATTTTAAGTTCCACTAATACTTGTAGTGACGTCACCCAATGTTAACGCTTACTAAGATCGAACCCGAGTCTTCCGCATGATAAACAAGTACGTTAAGAACTATGCCAAAGGCAAGATTAAATTAAAGGCGCAAACAGTGATAGAAATAAAAATAAACAAGCCCTATCGCGATCCAATTAGTCCAAGAAGGAACATTTTTTGATCCGCTTCTGAACTGCTTTGTACCGCTTTTTAACCGCTTTGAACCGTTTTTAACCGCTTTGAACCGCTTTAAACCGCTTTTGAACCGAAGAATAACTTATTTAAACCAGTACAAAACCAGTTAAAAAGAGGATTAGTCCTTGTTTTAAGAGCCCACATCACGACTCTGTATTATACACAGACTCGTATCTGTGATCAACTGGAAATTTTACCAGAACTATGAACTACTTAATGTAAAAATCAGGTAGCGAAAAAAATTTAAACGGAATCCGGAATTAATTTTTCTGTTAATCACAAATGTAAAATGGGTACAGGTATATTTAGTACCTTTTAAAAAAATATATAATAAAATATGTCTACTAAGTTTACGTGTTTTGTTTTCAGAATTATGATTCAGAATCAGATTCAGTATCTGTAAAACAAATTCAAATACTTAATAAGGAAACTCGGAAACAGTTTGAATATATAATAAACCAATCTTATACAGTACCTATCTGTGAACTAACCTAGTTTTGTAAAACTAAAATAATTAAGGTGAAGTGGAGCTTCTTCTTGTTGAATTAGAACGATTCAGCGTTAAGAAAATCCCTCATTTAATATTCAGCAGCGAAAGAGGAAGTAATATTTTAGAGTGTGGAATGTAACTGCAGTCATGCCAGTCGGATAACTTAATTTCCGTTTAAATGGACAAGGTTACATGCTGCAATGGAAAACAATTCAAGTTGCCATTAATTCCTTGCGTTCATTTGCATTTCTATTAGAAAAATAACTTTTAAACGAGAACACAAACGGGAATTCAGGTGGATTTGAAACTGACGTGACATCCGCACCGGTTAGTTGTATACTTAATATAAAACTAATTGTTTTTCGTTTTATTCCCTTTTTTATTCTTCTTTAAAATTGATTTATGTATTTTTAACGCAAATACTTTCAAACCAATCAAAAATATATTAATATACAAATGATACCTAATTTTTAAACTAAGCATGCGACAGTTTACACTTGGTCAGCTTACAAGTAAATATGTACCTACAACTACTATATGATATATCACATGTATACGTATCTAATCTAATCTAATCTAAATAAACCTCGCATGGTCTCTCCTTTAGAGCTCCATGTTTTCAACACTGCTTTCTATCGGAATATTGTCACCAGGTTCGGCACCGAGAGTCCTTGCATGCACCCCATGCGTGTAGGACTCTAGTTTGATCAGTTGAAGATCATCACCACCGCTGATCTTCAGGTAGGCATAAATCCAGGTGCCCTAAGTTCTTGAGAATTTGGATGACTATCCTTGAGTTACTGTTGCCACAGGCAGTTCCTTTTATAAGAGATCTAAGTCCTGTGACTAATTCCACAAGGTGGTGATAAGTTTCAGGGTTCGTGTCACTGAAGATGAGGAATTTAGCGTCAAAAATAAAATAAAGTGTGCCAATGCATTTAAAATGTTAACTGTGGCATTTGGTGAATCTACTATGAATAAACCAAGAGTGTATGAATGGTATAAACGCTTCAAAGAAGGCCGAGAAGACATTAATGACGATGACCACTCTGGTAAAAAATGTCCACAATTATGAAGATTTCTTAAAAAAGTAAAAAATTTATGCAAATTGTTAAAAATTCTTGACAAGTTTAAAAAATTGTTGAAAATGTTTTAAAAATGTCGATAATCATAAAAAAACTGTTTAAAATCATGACAAATTGCAGGAAATCCCCAAAATGAGTAAAAAATTATTGAAAATCTTAAAAAATTGTTGAAAATCGAAAAAAAAAGAGAAACTATCAGAAAAAATGTTACCTAATAAAAATAAGTAGAAAGTCGAAAAAACAACTAAAAAATGACAAAACCGAAAGAGTTACAAACTCCAACAAAAAAAAAAAAAACCCGGAAACAAAAAATCAATCAAAACAAAACATCGTAAAAATTGGAAAACACGGAAAATCAGAAAAAAATCATTAATTCAAAGAAAAGAAAGGAAAACAAGTATTTTTCTCTAGGTAGTGTGTAAAAAAAATTTTATTATTAGCTGAGCAGTTTCGGCCTAACACCGGCCATCAACAGAGCTAAAAGTCAAAAGGTTAATAAATACAAATACCCCAGAAGTGAAAATATCGATAGACAATTCAAGAATAAGGAACTGAAGCCAACAAATCCCGTTTGCAGTTAAAGGGACAACATAACTTGTAGACCATTTTCGGCCTATTGGGCCTCGTCAGTACAAGGTATATGTTGTCGTCAGCGAGCTTAAAGCATAATCGCTGACTGAAAATGCACTAAAATCACGATCTATTTATAACCACAGAGTAGTGGAAGTGTAAACGATGTGATAGTAGTGACATCTTCACCTCTAACTGCAAAGTAGAACTCGATTTGACTATAAACAATTCCCACAGATGGTGTTCATTGTTAAATTCAAAACAGCGAAAGTTGGGGTCACTTTAGCCTGATGAATAGGTGTAAAACCAACTGTCTAAGGCGATCAATTCTATCCTTCTGGACAGTCTTAGGTATCGATTAAAGTCAAACACCATACTGTGTAAATATAATAAAATAGACTGTTAAGACACTAACTGAAGTAAAAGAAAAGAAAGGAAAATAAGTATTTTTCTCTAGGTAGTGTGTAAAAAATTTTTTATTATTAGCTGAGCAGTTTCGGCCTCAGTTAGTGTGTACAAGTCTTAAGAGTCTATTTTATTAAATCTTTAATTGTTGGGCGGTACGAAGTTTGCCAGGTTAGCTAGTTTAGTATACTTCATTGTGTGAAAATTCTTGAAAAATTGGAACGTACTTTAAAAAACCAGAAATATCTTTAAATTGTAAAAAAATAATTTCATAAGTAGGAAAAAAATAAAAAATTTGAAATAGGTATCTTTAAAACAGGAAAATGATGAAAAGTTCATTTATAACCAGAGATCTATATAAAAAAAAAAGAAAAATTTAAGAACCACAGCTCTTGTAACACATTTTTACATGCAGAATAGAAGCATAGATTCTGTCCATCAGTCCACAACAGCAAAGGTTTTAACTTAATTTTAATTTCTTAATTAATTTAATTTTAGATGGAACCTAAACAGCTGCGAACTTTTCGATTTAATTTATTTAATTTCTTACTTTTTGTGCCATTTTTCTTATAAAAATCGAAAATTAAGACAACTATAATACAACCAATATTTCCCTTATACTCTAATAACAAGTTTAAAGTACCTAAGCGTTTTTGCATTGTAAAATCTTAATCAAGTTTTAAAATCTAATATTACGCCATATGAAGTGTGTAATTTCTTTAGAAATTACCAACACGACTGTTACTGTAGCAGTTTAGCTGCTTATTGTAATATGAACAGACGTTAGAAACGATTTAATAATTTCCTTTAAGAGAAAAGAGAAAAAATTTTGGTATACTACAGAATTATTATTGATATAAAAAATCAGTGTGCTGGAAAAGCTCTTCAAAAGTACACACATCAAGTATTTTCTAAAATAAACGAACACATATACTTATATCCATCGATCCCAATAGAAATAGTCGTCGGGGTTCCGCACCTTTAAATAAAAGAACAAAAGAATTTTTATTTGATTCTTTGATGGTTTACGACGAAGATTAGGTAAAAGGAAAAAGGTCGGATCGAATTTTGTTTATAGGTATTATTTTTCTAGACTTTAAAACTGACGGAAAACATTTTTCATGTTCATCCGAGGTTTGAAGTAGAACTCCTTTGACTTCTGCTCGACATTCTTCAGTTTCCAATTTCTTTAATCTTTTGACTTATGAAAATATAAAAAAGAATTTTAAAAACATTTTCTCAACCGAAAGTGGAATGTAAAATGTGATTTTGCCAGTTATGCTTTGGTAACACGAAATAATTTGCTGAAGCGATTTTCTCCTACTTTCGATTATACCAATGTTTAGTTGTATTATCTTGTCATTTGTTAACACTTCATCAAGAAAAAGTAAAATGGATTTTTTAATCCTTTAAATTGTGGATAAGCAGATTTTTAGATTTAAGATTTTAAATGTAGATTTTGTATATTCAAATAAAACTGAGTATTTATTTGACGATGACTGCGTTAGATCTCGACACGTGTTTAAATAGTTTAGTTTTTATTCTCACGTAGAATCTGAATTGGCTGTAAAAGCAAGTTGTTGTGGTCGGACCCGAGGAGTTCGGAGTCTGAGGTTGTCTGTAAGGGTCACCCTTTGGGGTGTCCCTAAAACAGACCCTTGGATCTGGGACGTTGTGACTCTTGACGTATTTTCGTAAGTAAGTGTGACATGCCACCATATAGTTTTACTTGGTAAGACAAGTTAAGATTTGTATTTAGTTATTCGTTATTCATTGTTTGTTTTTTGTTAATATATTTGCTGTTTGTTTCTTATTGTTTATCTCATCTACCCCTTGGTTAGTTTTCTGCCTTCAGCAGTATACCTAACCAGGGGGTAGATAACCACGATCTGGGTGGGAAGTGCCTTCAGTAAGCTACTCCTCATCCCAAAACCCTATGGCACATCTCCAATCCCCCTAGGCGTGACATTATAATGAACACTTCTACATTAATCAATATATGCATATTTCAATACATTTTTGTAAACTTTATATTATTTAATAATAGGTTCTGGAGATACTCCTATAAATAAAATACTACAACCACCTGATAGTCGTTTCAACATAATAGCCGAACAAAAAAACATATTAATTTCACAAATATAGCTATAAAATATTCAGAATCTCCTCCCTTATACGGTCAAGTATAGCTCAAGCTGTCTTTGATAGTCACTTATTCTCCTATCAATATAAACACAATCCAACAGCTTTATTAATTATTAATAAAGTCGAAATAGAAATAGAACTAGGAACAGAAGTAACAAAAAAAGGAAACTTCGTCTCGTACCTAAATATAGAAGTCGAAGGGCCTGAACAGACATGCGATGTGTCGTGTTTACGACGGAACAAGATTACTAGCTACAGTACTTCTGGAATATAATAAAGCTTTTCTTTTGTCATTAATACGGTGAACATGGCTCATGATTCTAATTTGATTGCAACTGAAATGGATAGTCATTTAGTCTATGGGCGCAATAAACAGGTACACATAAAATATCTAGAGATTCTTATAATAGAATAAAATAATAGTTACGGACACTTTGGCCAGACAGCCTCAGACAAGCTCAAGTTATTAAACTGATTGAACCGCTTACGAACTAATTTAACTGGTCTAGGAATCGCCTTCGAACTGATTAAAATTGTCTGAACCCCTTTTGAACTGCTCTTAACAGCAGTGGAACTCTTCGAACAAGTCTTGCTTTTAATAGCTTTCAAACTGATTGACCTGTTCTATGAACCACGTTTAATAGCTTCCGAACTGGTCTATGGTCTTCTAGCAGTACCAAAATACCTACTCATGCAATAGGGCATTTTATTAGCACATATGGAAAAAAATGCCGATTATATCTTTCTTATAGTCTAACAGAAATTAGTTTAATGCTTTCTTAGTCACGGTAATAAAGATATATATCATTTTGAACATTTCATAAACCATTTCGAAAGCTGTTAAAAGTGGTTCATAGACCAGAACAACCAGTTCGAAAGCTTTTAAAAGCTCAATAAGTTCAACCAGTATGAAGGCAGTTCTTAGACCAGTTAAACCAGTTCGTAACCGGTTCAATCGATTTAATATCTTGCAGCATGTCTGACTGTCTGGACTCTGTCCGGTTAAAGTGTCTGAATGAATTTAAATTCATAAAAATTAAAACCAGAATAAAATGAACTATTAAAAAGACGCTAAATTGTCAGTTCAAGTCCGTCGTAAATCAGATAATTATGCTGCATAAATATCTAAAAAAACCTACTAACAGCCTCAAGCAAGGATCGCTTAAATTTACATACGAAGTACGGTTGATTAACAAATTAATTAAGAAAAAACTCTACAAGCGGAGAAACATTAATAAAATAATAAATCCTTGGATTAAAAATTCATCATAAATTGAGTTTTTACTTATTCAGTTAGCTTCTAGTTTGCCGTTTCTCGTAACTCTAATCACCTTTTAATGGTAATTTACGTAGAACAATTATTTATTATTGGGGTAGGTCTACATACCTTCTCTACTTTAACTTACATGGATGTGGTACAGCATAGATCATTAAGGGTCCTTGGATTAAACATTTATCATAAATTGAGTTATTACTAATTCAGTTAGCTTCTAGTTTGCTATTTCCCGTAACCCTTATCGCCTTTCATTCCGAAGATATTTTATTTAGACTAACTACTTAATATTGAAATAGTTTTACATATATGTGAGACTTTTGCTGTGTTTCAAATTAGACTATTAAGAGTTCTTGGATTGAAAATTACTTTTAATGCAATTTTTACTTACTTAATTGCCATCAAGTTTGTCAACGTCGTAATTCATATCGCTTTTTGTTTCTATTTTGCTAAATATCATCGAGGTACTTTATAAGATCGACTTGTGTCTCTCCGTCTGTCTGCTCTATAACTCTGGAACCGAAGATCACAGAGTCATAAAATTTGGTATAAAGAATCATCATGTCAAAAAAATCCATTAATTTGTATGTGTCTACATTCGGTGGTACTTTCTTACTTTTTACATTGACTTTGTTTTATATAGACTAATTGTTTAACGTATCTGTGAGACTTTTCGCTTTTGGAATTAAACAGTTATCACAAATTAAATTTTTACCTATACAGTTGACATTTCCCCTAACATCGTATCTGTACAATTTATCGAGGAGTGCATGGTGTTGCACACATTCAAAGACACGACTGAGGTCAACTAGAGTAAGCTAACATTTAGCTAACAATTTTCTTCGAATTTGAGAAAAAAAAAGGATAATCACAAAGAATAATCACCATTAATAGTTTAGGACAGAGCACCAGCCTCAATAGTTATTACAACGACACTTTTATAAAGGAACAGAGCACCCATTGATAGTGCTGGAGAGCTTGTCGCTCTTTAAACTGTCAACGTCGTTTGTCAGTGTTGCACATTTTACATTGCTGTCAATTTATCTTTTTCGTATGACATCTGACGTTTGGCACAAGTACAAGGTACAAATTATTAAAACTATTAGAGCTTACGCATGTACTATGATAATAGCAAATGTAATTTTCATGGGAAATAAGGAAACTCAGGCTATTTCGTGTTGCTGATTGTATATTCCGCTTGAAATGTTTAAAAATTTTGCACTAACCAACTCGTTTTATTTCTCATTCTTTTGTTTTTATTACTGTTAACTTAAATGACTGACTTTAGTGGCAGTTTTCTATTTTCAAGTTGCTGTTGAAGCAGAATTAAATATTATTACGACGAGTTTAATGCAGTATTTTTTAACTTTTAAATTGAGCGAAAAATTTTAATTAGTCGTGCAGTGATATTTAACATTCGAGACAATTTTAACACTAAGAATCTGTAGGTGTGTGATAATTTTCAGTTTTTATTAACTTATCATCAACTAAACTCATACTTTTTTATCACTTACTTAGCTTATTTAACCATATGAATGATTAAACCATTAAAATTTTCATTTTTCAAAATTCTGCCTCTATGTAGAAGTAAAACCCTCAAGCCAATACACATCGAGCTGTTAGACTGTCACGATAACCGGTAACGAAAATATACAATACGAGGGTTATCTTTACATATACCTATAGAAACAAAAAATATATAGAGTTAATAGTAGTTTACGTAACAATTCCCGAAAGTGGTCTTTTACTGGACGAGTGGGCAAATTGCAGGGCGACCCGCAGGCTAGTCCTGCAAGCCTGCGAGTCTAATTTCTAGTCGGTTTTAAAAAAAGTTTATTATTTTTTTTTTAAATATGTCCCACTAAGATCGACACACTTTTGCATACGTTCAAACCATAAAACAGTTATTCCAGTCTTCAGTTGACACTTGCAAAATCGCTTTTTTAAAGGCATCGATGGCTTCTTTTAGCAAAGTGAATCGCTGACCACGCATTAAATTCTTTATCTTCGGTAACTTGATGACCTATACGGTGGATGGTCTAACAATTCAATAATTTGAAACTCCAAAATCTCGACTTTTTTTGGGCATTGTGAGCACTTGCTTTGCGCTGATATAGGATGATTCACCCTTGTGTTTTGCTTTGTCGAAGTTTTGCGATAACTTCTGGTTAACAAACCTTTATATACCAATTAGCAGTAACCGTTCTTCGTTCTTCTAAAGCAATTGTTGCCAGATGACCAAATTTGACCATTTTCACTGACACACTCCGAGAACGGATTACTTTTTTTGTTTTTTCCTCATGGTGAAACACCTACCTAACGTATATGCGTTTATTTTAGGGTTCGTAGGAGTACACACAAGATTCATCACCACTAACAACACTATAAACGTTTTTGAAGCTTCCTTTCTTAAACCGTTCCAAGGTTTTTGGACACCAATAGACGCGAACCATTTTCTGCTCTTTTGTAAGCAAAGGATGGATCCAACAGAAAACCAACTTCGTAACACCCAGTTTTTATGTAGGATCTTTTGGATCGAGGTCTTTAAAATGTCCAAAGATGCTTTTGTATCCCAGTATATAACACGGCGGTCTTCCTTAATTAGCTTACGAACCGCATCAATGTTTTGCTGTGTGACTGCTATTTTTGGTGGACCTAGCCTAGATTCGTCGCTGAGACTGGATCGACCATGTTAAAATTCGCAATACCAGCGGGAAATAGTAGACTGGTCTAGTGCTTCATTTCCACAGAAACCATTTCAGCGAGACATTACTGCTATGAAAACCTCTCCGAAAATTGTAAAAAAATGTTGCTTCAAACTGTTCTCGGCTAAGTTTCATTTTTCGACCAACTTGCTAATTTCAAAATTTTACTGTACCCACACGACGTTGTATCGAAATTAAACTCTAGATTTATGTTAACAAAAGATTGAGGTTAGATATGTGTTTGAAGGTTCTGTTGGTGGCGCCTTCTAAGCGGCTATTTGCAAAACTAAAAAGGCAACCCTCTTAATCGGGAAAAAAGTAAAGCAACAACAAGTTTATTTACTTTAGTTAATGTCAAGTTCGACATTTACTACGATTTCAGTCTTATTTAATATTCATCGGACTACTTTTAATAAATATTTCTTATAAATTTGCAACAGTCAAAAACTTCATATTCAAACGATTTAAAGCTGCTGTTCGTGCCACCTTACCAGAATTATTTAAGCTACATAATCCAGACGTTCGTGTTATCATTGACTACACTGAAGTAAACGTAAAAGTTCCACCAGCAGTTAAACGTCGAGTTTTAATGTATTCAGATTAAAAGCATCATCACACAGGAAAATTTTTAGTAGGATGTACTCCAAGTGAATTAAAAAGATTTTTGTCAGTGTTATGGTGGTCGTGCTAGTGATGGTTTTATCACAAATTATTATAGTTTAGTGGATATAATTGTTTAAATTCAAAAGAATATGTAATCTGGACACAATTATCTATCAAATAAACCAAAACGCAACTTAATCACTCAATTTTAAAAAAAAAGTTGACAGTGTTAAGTTTTCTTTACAGAAAAATCCTGTATCTCAGTCATTTATAGGAATATTGGTGAAATTCAATAAGATTTGCAATCTGGATAAGATTATTTAATAACAAAACCTCGGTATCTCAATTTTTAAAAAAGTTTAAAGTGTCTATTGTTTATTGCTATTATTATGCACCAGGGAGCGCCACTACCGACAGATCTGCGGCCTCTACAGTTAGTGCTCACTCCCTGTTAAGTAGGTGGTCCAATTTTCATTTACATTTGGTATACAGGGCGTTGCAACAATGTTAGAAATTAAAAATGACTTTAAAGATTTGTTTCTAAATCTGGTGCTGAATGTGTTTTTAAAAAAAGTAATTTCTTTATAAAAAATTCTTACCAATTTAATTTGTGGCACAATAACAGACAGTTAGAGAAAATGTTATGCCCTATTTTTTTTACAGTGATTTTTATGTTAGATATTACAAATTAATTTGCATTAAATTATTGACTTTCGTAAATTTGACATCCTGCACGCTTGCTAATCTTCCTCTGCCGTTCTAACATAACTTAATTTAGTTAGATGAAATTATTCAATCACAGATTAATTTCGTTTTGAATGATTTAATCCTTTCTGGCCATCGAAAACTATGATTCATCCATGTTAATATCATCCTTTGCCTCATTCATACCGGAAATTCCGTAAAACCCAATCAATTCGAATAGTTGTTGACCATCTGTTTACCAACTTCTGTAAACTTGTGGTATAATTCCGGTTCATGAAAGGACTCGAATAGAGCTTAATCATAAATTCAAATTTTGGTACGAGAAATGAGCATATTTTAACCGACAAAATCCATTAAGTACTTCAACTTTTTTATTATCTGCGGGTTGGGATGATCCAGAACCGGAATAGGATAAACATATATAAATCTTTTGATTTAACATACCTACATATTTTTTATAGGTAAATTATTATATTGCCACAGATAGTTAATCAACAAAGTTGTGCATTATCTTCCAGTTTAAAAATTACCAGATTTCAAAAATTTTGATTCAGGGTTATAAAACAATGCTAGTATTTAACAATTTTGAATTTATTCTGAATAACATTTATATAATTGTGGTAATTTACTAAAGTTAAACACTAAACTTCCAAACGATAACTTTTTGATAGTTCAATAATCATAATTTAACATTATTTCAGAAAATATCGAATTGAAAAAAAAATCCTGTTATTTTATATCAAAATACAAAAAAAAAGTTGTCATTGCTACAAATTTTACAATGTTACCAATTTCTGTTTGAGGTTTGGTCCAAGTACACATTTCTTCTTTTTTTAATGGCCTTAGACGTTTGTTTCCTCACGTCGTAAAGGTAACGGAAAAATTTAAAAAAATGATTTCCTAAAATAACTAACTTTACAGTGTAGCCAATTTGTCATTTTTGGTCTGTAACGTTTGGTCTAAGCAGACATTTCTTTTGTTTTCTAATCGCCCCAGACGTTTGATCACTTAAATCGTAAAAAATAGCAGAAAAAATTAGTGCATAAAGTAAGCGCTTTTACGTTGTTACCAACTATAGAGAGCAGCCATTTCTATTTTCAGGCCTTTGATGTTTGTGTAAATCAGACATTCGTTTTAATGGCCTTGGACGGTTAATAGCTTATGTCAAAAAAAGAAGCAGAAAAAATGAAAAATTAAGTGCCTAATATAAAGCCAATTGACAGCAATCGCGTTTTACGTAGTCAATTACTCTTTTTTTACCTTTGAGGTTTGGTCTATGTAGACATTTTTCTGATGGCCACAGACGTTTGATCTCTCACATTTTGAAAAGTAGTGGAAAAATTAAAAAAACACCATTTACGTTATTACTAACTTTAAAGAGCAGTCTAATCTTTTTTTTTTCTAATGGTATTTGACGTTTTGTCCTAGTAGCGAATTCTTCTTTTTTCGTCTCTGATGTTTGGAGCAGGCAGCCGAAATTTTTAAATAGGCCCGCTCATGTGCGCAAAATGGATAAAATTAAGATGTTGCAAATCATTATCTTTTGAACTTGTGATTTGATCCAAAGTGTAAAATAAGAAAAATTGTGGACTGGTTAATAATAAATGTTTATAAAAATATATTTAAAAAGCTATAATTATGTGTTTAAGACAGATTTTTTTTAAGTATCCCATTTTATAATTGGAACTATGTTCCTTACGACAGGCTTGGATAAGATAGGGATTTTGCGGCGTGACCGAACTGAAAAAAATGTAATAGTACAAAACCGTAATAATAAAACCGTAACGCTTTTAATAGTACCACTATATCTAGTAGGCAGGTTACCGCTAGTCTCCACACAACGCTAGCCTCTACTCAGAGTTAAATATACGATAAAGATAATGTTGACAGTTATAATATAATATTTAACTGTCACCGAAACTTTCTTGAAAGTGTTTACAAAAAATATAATAGTTATAATGAATCAAGCAAAAGATGATCTTCTCATTACAGAATCTCCTAACGAAAGGTAAGTTTAATAATATAATATAAACATTGTAAACAATATAGAAATATCCAACGATGTCAACTTTTGTGATGTCCTATAAATTAATGAAAATCATTGGTTTTTATATATAAAATGTGTAAATTATGTTGTAATATTTTATTTAATTGGATTATCTACACCTGTTACTAATGTTAATCTCAAAATTTATAATAAATTATTATTATTAATATGATCAAAATTTATGTAGTAAATACATAAAAATATTTTAACTATCATATGATAACTCTTCACGATTGAATATCGTTGGAGGATCGAATACGCGGGATGTTAATTTTTTTTTGTTTTTTTTTTCAGTGTTAAACAAAAAACTATAAATATTATTTTAACTTTAAATAAAATTAATTCAATTATCTTATTCCGGCCATTATCATTATAAAAATTATATCTTTAGAGAATTTATTGATATATAAGCTGCCCAGACGAAAAGTACAAATTATGAAAATATGTACAACCAAAAGAAATGTAATTATTAATCTATAACGTAGTATAATCCAAGGCTTGGAGGAGCTAGGGATTTTGCTGCGCGACGGAAATGAAAAAAAAGTAATAGTAAAACCGCAACAAAAAGTCTATGGAATAAAACCGTTAAATGAGACGTGCGCAGGCGCTACAGTAGTATACACAAGCGAGTAGTGTCGATTCTACATTAGCCGAAGGAACTTAGTTCCTACCTGGTGTCCCACGACACCATTATAACTTGTTATAACATTATTACTTTTTTAAATATATTATTTATTTCAAGTAAGTTTATACAGAGATCCGATCCTGGAACAGAATAATTTAAAAGACGTAGATTTTACATAAAATACAAAGTTTCGACTTACTGTTAGAATCGAGATAAAAAGAGCAGGAGGTTATTCGGATTTGCATAAAATCCGATTTTTTTTCTGGCTCGGCTGTCGGCTAAGAGTTATCTATGGCTGATTTATTTTTGTTGCGAATAAAGTTTGCCCCGAATTTTTCGACTCCACAAATTAGATCTTTTACAATACTTTCTGTGCCGTAAAGAAATTAATTGACACTTTAGGACATAAATTATAATTTTTTTATATTTACCTTTTGTTTTTTTTTGTTATAAAAACTTTGGGTTATTAATGCTTACTTATTCCTTTCAAGATAGTCCACCAAATCTCTTACCTGAAACAATAAAATACATGTAAGAAACCAATAAAAGATATTCATTAAGAATATTTATGGATACATTAAAAATTAAAATAAATGCTCATATTTTAACGAATAAAGAACTTCATTCTTAATTTAAAATAGCCCAGTAAATGTGACTTCCATGATTTTATTACACGAATATTTGAAGAAAAGGAAGGGAACAATACGTTAGATAAGAGTCAGAAATCGCGACTGGATTTGACAATCAATAGAATATTGAGGTTTTTAGTAAACTATTACTTTAAGATATCTTTTATGGGATTTTTGAAATTTTAAAAAGTATGCAAACAACATATTAAATTTCATTAAAAAGAAACTAAAAAAAAGTCGCATCCAGCAGGACTCGAACACGCAACCTTTACCTCTACGCGCTAACCGTTAAGCTATAGATCCTTAATAATTATTTAGCTTTTTAGTCGTTAATTTCAAATCATGTCACATGTGGCATTTACCCACTTTCTTCTTTATTTTTATTCGGTTGGAAACCGGAATTATGGATTTTTATTTTAGGATATCTTGCGTTCTACTCCACCTCACTACGGAACTATGGGTTAGTTAACATTGGCCTAATGACCTGTGTGTACAACCAGAAGTTCTTTTAAGGGTTCAGGACCCCGTTCTTGCCACAAAATTGTCTACACCTACCAAGGGCTATTGTAGCTTTGCGTATGCCTTTTTGGATTTGCTGCTTCCGTAATAGCAACTGGTCAAACACCACACCCAGGTATTTGGCTTCTGTGGCCATTGGTACCAGCACGTTATTCAGCGTTATCAGTTTTAAGCCTTGCAACGCCATTTTATTTGTGAATGGTACAACTAATGCTTTTTTGAATTGACTGTTAGGCCTTGCACCATATTTATTGCGGTCTGCATCATCCCTGAGACTGAGCCCAGAAACCTTCCCCGTACGATTGTGATCAGATCATCTGCGAAACCTAGGCAGTGAAAACCTTTGTTGAGGAGTTTCTTAAGAAGGTCATTCACAATTGTTGACCACGGCAGGGGACATTCGCATATTAGAGTGGGGATTTCCCTCTTTGAGAGTGCGTCAATCACTGATTTGGGTCCCACATTACTGAAGTCTCCTATGTTAATGAACGCCGCTAGGACTACTTCTTTGTCTTCTATTGACTTTGATAATGGTCTGTTTAAATCATCCAGAGCTAAGTCTGTGGACTATCCCTGCTGGTATGCATATTGACGATCACTTAATGGGTTCTCCATTAAGATTTCGTCCCTAATATATCTATTAACCAGTTTCTCCAACGTTTTCGCTACGAATGACGATAGACTTATTGGTATATGACTTGGTAGTTTGTTCCGTTATCTTCTCCACTTTAGGAAGATATATAACTTCCTCCTTTTGCCACACAGATGGTATAAATCTATACGATTTTACACCGATTTGTTATGATTACATACTGCCCTTTTTGGAGTAGGGCTGGTATATGCTGGCCTGCGCTATCCGATCTCACAACTGTTATCCATGAGCCGGGAAAGTGTGCTAGTGTTAGCGATCTCTATAGTTTTGGTGTATAATCCGTCCTCCTTTTAAAGGAGGCTGACTTCTTCTGCTGTACTATCCTAAGCCACGACCTTGTAGATTCTTGAGTATGCAGAGGTCGTTTGGACTTTCTCGCAGAACCTCCTCCAGGATTTCGGATTTATTTATGGTACAGCGTTAACTTTTATTTGTACTCTTCCTAGTTATAAACGATTTTGACCTTATTAAACAGCCTTCTCACCTGAGCCCTAAGTTTCTATAGGTGATGGTATATCTGAAATGCTGTGGACAATTATTGTTATATTCACTCTGCAACTTTCTCAGCATTGTTTTAAATATTAATTATAAATCAGTTTAGACATGCAAATTCTTCTTGAGACTTATGCCTTTAATTACCTATGCTTAAAATGACGTTTTCTATCTATTGGTAAAGTGGCATAAGTGAGAAATTTTCCAACAACTTTACAATAATTTTTCAGTATGTATATACCACTATGGACATATGCCCTTTAAAATAATGAATAATTGCAAATTTAATTGTATACTAAGCAATTAGTTGTTTACTTGTAATACTTCATAATTGTAATAGGCAGTAATGAGGTAGTTGTAGAGATTTTTCACGTCGTGTTTCCACCCCTAATGTTTATTAATTAAATCAATACTTTTCGACTATTTTTTGAAATGGTATACGTGAGAAAGACGTCGCTGTACTCATTATTTTTTTTCCGAAGATATAAAATATATTTACTTTTCTCTAATATATTTTTCAGTACCCCTGGAGGCATAAACAAGAAAGACGTGGTTGAAACGACGATTGATATCCCCCGGTCTTATAGAAACATAATAACTGGATTAAATATATTATCAAAATTCTGGAAAAGGCTATTTCAATTAAATTAAATTTGTATTTTCAGAAGACAACATTCATTCAAGTGACTAATAAAAGACTCCAGTATGGAACAATTACATTTTCCAAGAAAATCTAACCTGCATCTAGAAATTCAACTCGCGACACTATAATTACATTTCGTGTTTCCAACCGCAATCACGAGATAACCTTTAAATATTTTATAAAGACTGAATCGACAGCAAAACCGTTTCGCCGCCATTCCCGATTCTCGAGAGAGACTCGAGGGGGGACGAACATTGACAGTTGTCCTTTACCGACAGGACATGAAAAATTCAACCAGGATTTCATTCGTAATGCCAACCGTACTGGGAAAATTGTATTTTTGGTGTTTGTGTGATGGTTCAGATGGTTTTTTAATATTTAAACGGATCAGAATGGGATGTTGGGGAATCTATATAAACTCTATGACGTTGTAAACCGGAAAAGTATGAATTTACTGGTAACATAACAATTTCAAGGCGTTTTATCTTATCTTTGTAAACACGAGATCCTTTAGAAGTTCAGAGGAATATTTCGATGATCTTAACAACGTAATTCCTATACCAGGATACAAAAACACAATCAAATAAAGTATAAATTAAATCTATAACAAATATCATTACAAACTTAGCATGCATATTTCAATAGGAACCTTCTATACCAAACATAATGTAAGGAATAAATTTATTTTACGTAGTAATATATCATCAATGAAAGGGGTAAGAATAAATTTAATAACTCAAAAGGTTGGTCCAAACTGGCGCAGTCAAGCAGAACCCGTTCACAAATTTGGCAACGTGGCAAGATATCCGACTTAACCGTCCTTGGAGGAATTAATTTACGGCAAGTGGAATGGAGTTCCTCCCATCTCGCGTACCAGTGGAAATTAGTTCACTGCATACTTATTCAATTTGGTCGGCTTCTCTATTCGACATGCCAATAATACCGCTCAGAGTAGACAAAAGAAGATACCTAGTGTGTGTTTGTTCTGTTGGATTGTGGTAAGGCAGATCTACAGATCCGTCGGAAGGAGCTTAACAATGATAGAATATTAGAATTAGGATTTTTGTATGCCTAATTTAGTAAACAAAAGAATGAATTGAAAATTTAGTGAATAGCTTGAAACGTAGCTATAACAATGAAAAAGAAGGGGACATAATTATAAAACAACAAAATAGAAGATGAGATCAGACACCATATTTCTTTGATTCTACTTTGCTTCAAAAAAAAACTCTCTTTAATTATTTCCATTTCTGTTTTTCTTATGTGCTAACAATTTTTTATATTTTTATTTTAGAAAGTTTTTTATATTTTCGCCGTGTTCTGTGTCTCTGTGTCATTCCGTGGAATTTGTAATCGAATTTAAACCTATTTCCCGACTACCTAGAGCTCTAAAATTTTTAGGATAGCTAAGAACTGGATGACAATGCATGTTTCAAGTTTGTTTAGGCATATACATAGATTTCGAAATTTATACCGAATTGATATTAAACATGATCTAAGTTGTGTATAGATAATATTATTTTGAAAGTTATTAAATAAATCGTTCGCAGCGTAGTTGGTTAGGCGGCGGATCAGTCCAGTTGTGACAGTTCTGTTATGTTATCCTAATGGGATCGATTACGCGACAGAGAAGTTTTTTTTCTTTTTTTTTTGTTCTTACATGTGAAAACAGTAATTATTATTTTAACTGGTAATAAAATAAACTGTTTTAGAAAGTTTTTAGATACAACTACCCTTGATTTTGTTAACAAGGAAACAATCTTCTCTATGACCAATCACAGCGTTGTATGACTTAATATTTTTACAATGTCAGGGATGCTGTGCATTGTTGAGATGACACAAAATATGACCTATAAATCAGTAAAAAACTTTCTATTATAAAAAGTTCTTTTTGTAAATTGTGCTTATTTAATATTATAATGATTTTCTGCCCGTCTCCAATTTTTCATGATGTTTATAAGTTTTTTAAAGTTTTTTAACATTATTTCAGTTTTTAGTAAATTTTCAAATTTATCTCGATTTTTTTGATGTCTTTTCATTCTTTTCCGTTTTTTTTTTAATTTTAACGATTTTGCCTTGTTTTTTATTGCTTTTAATACTTATTTTGGTTTTGTCATTTTTGTCGTATTTTCTCATTAGTTTCCAGGTTTTTACTATTTTTTCCGTAGTCTTTTATATTTCATCGATTAAATATATTAGATATTAAGTGTGCCATCTTACCGTGGCGTTATAGTACTTAATTTATTAAAGTGAAACTTTTATTACATCGTTTTTTGGTCTGTGTTAGTGCATGTCGGGCATGTCGGCATGTCGCGTGGTCAGCGGTAATTATAAATAATTACGTATCTAATTATCTAAACTTAAAGTGTGAATATTTGCGTATTGTATGTAGGTAGGTATCTTAAAGAAATCATGGATAAAATTAACACGAATTCGTATTTGAAACAAAATGCAAATTTTATTTAAATATAAAGTGAAATAGGCAAAGTTGTTGTTGTTGATTTTTGATTTTGATTTCGTTTTCGATTTCGATTTTGATTTCGATTTCGATTTTGATTTCGACGCCTATAGTTTACAGCAGCTGACAGTGTAGTGTGCTTCACGCTATATTATTTGTGTTTAATTTTATTTATATTCGGTCCATTCCAATTTTCCAAGTATAATATTAAGATTGATAAAGCGATTTTTATACCCTTAATGGAATATTATTCGAAAATTTTTTAGTTAAATGTCTATAGTGTGAAAAAAAGTTTCACTTTTATTGTGGTTTCATAAAACCACACAATGCTTTTTAAGTATTGCTCGTCTAAATATATAAAATATCATCTGCGCCACCTCACAATGTCGTCACGGTACTTAATTAGGAATTGCTGCTGTAAATATATAAGATATCAACAGCGCCACCTTGCAGTGGCGTTATAGTATTTAATTTATTAAGAACTGCTCGTTTAAATATATGCGATCGCGCCACCTTACGGTGGCGTCAAAGTTCTTAATGAAATAAGAAATGCTGGTTTAAATATATGAGGTATCATCTGCACCACCGTATTCAGGCATCCTGGTACTTGGTACTTAATTACGTAAGAATTGCAAGATATTACCTGCGTCACCTTACGGTGGCGTTATAATACTTAATAATAGGCATTATCTTAGTTTTCCTTTTTACCTCAATTTTTTTGTTTTTTCTCCTATTTCTCATTTTAATTTAGTTTGTCGTTTTTCTCTTTATTTAAAAATTGCAATACAACACCATCTACTGGGTATCAGGTATCTGTAAACTTAATATCTACACAAATTAACTTACTTTGCCATCTATTAGAAAGTCATTAAACTACATAATAAATACATATTCAAGGACCGCCGTCTTAGAAACCGATAATTCTGTACAAATTTAAAATAAATGGTAGTAAAACAATGTTGTAAACCTCATAAAAATAAACAGAATAAGTGCTGAGCCATTATAGACACACATCTAAAATTCCCGCAGTCAAATGCGTTTGTAATGGATGAAATTTATTATCGCTGAAGACCGACCCTGATGAATTCAGAGGCAACCATAAAACGTCACATTACACTAATAAACCAAGCCAGAGATTTAGTAATTAACGTTGTGAATTTGCCGGTAGAGGTATCAAAGTCACAACTCAGAGTCCTCGAGTCTAATGCAGACAAGCCCAGTTTCTCGAACTCTTGAAATAACTTCGTTGGATTACGAACTAAATGCAAAAACGGTTCAATTTTCCGAGCTAAAGGATCTTTACTCTAGAAGCAAGAAAATGCTGAATAAATAGTTTAATATATTTATTTTATTATTACGAGTGAGTAATTATGTGGAAAATTAAGTGTTCTTAGCACTATTACAAAAAGACAGATTCATTACAATTTTTCGACATGTAAATGGTAAGAAATTATGATTAAAGGGTTAATTCAAATGAAAAATACCAATAAAATCGTGATAATCATATGATAAAATAAACAATTTTTATAATTAAAAGTGGAGGTAGGAAAAAGAAAACGAATTCAATAATAATTGAGGTTTTGGATGGTAATAGTTAAAAAGAACCGAATAAAAAGTCACAAAAAAAGATAATACTTTAAACTAAAAAACAGGACCAAAACATTGAAATTGAATGAATTTTTCTGTGGGGATGATATGGATACAAGAAATACCTTTGTGGTGCATATACCAAACAAACACAGGAAGTTTTAACTGTTTTTCTATAAAAAAGAATCTCTTAGTGTGCATTCGCGTGAATGATTTGTATTTGTAAAAATCTTTTTCGGTAGAACCGTTTCTTTTGCACTATTATCGGATCCTTTCTTACACCGGACAAGAGAAACCCAAACGAAGTGACAATTTACACTCAAAAGGCCAGTTCGACATTCAGGCATCCAAAGGAAAGGATCCATTGGATATTCAATTTCTTGACGCGTTCTCAAACGTAAATGTTTCCGAGAAAAATACAACTCACCAGTGACACACCAATTTTTTTTGGGGCTTAAACTAATAAAGATTAAAATTCCGTTTATGCTCTGACAATTGTAACTTACCATATTAAGATACAAAATTCAAAACATAAGAAATAAAAAAAAAATAGATAAAGGAACATAGCTACTTAAAATCGATGTGAATATGGAATTCCTCCTCTAGGATTCTTTCCGAATAAGAAAAATCTCCGCGTTGTGGATTCTGCACTTAAGAAAATCGATCTCTTTTACAAAAAAAATCTAACAAAAATATAATTTCTTTATCTTCCTATGGCTGGTCTCCTTTCTTTCTGTTTCTCTACTAACTCTTTCTTTTAGCTCATCGACTTTCTAACTCTGGCTTCTTCTTCTACTACTTGTTCCTGCTTATTGTTTTATTTTTATCTTTTGATTAATAATTTTATAGTTTATTTGTCTTTTTATTTTAATTCAAAATTTAAATTAAATCTTCACAATTTAACTCCTTTAATATCTATTAATCATCTGATATCCTATACAAAATCTTAATGACAATCTAATCAATAACATTTTCATGACAATCCAGAAAAAACCTATCTTCTACAAACTAAAACTAGCAACCGATTTCCTTAAGGACGGCTCGCCTCCCAGAAATAAAAGTAATGTATTATCGAGAAAATATCCATATGAATATACAGTTTAAAAAAAAATTATGTTAAAGAGCAGTATAAAAAAACGGCGAACAAATTAAAAAAAATATCTGTTGGATACAGATTAATGATTATTATTTGGCATCGAACTCGATTCAGAATAAGAACGAAGAAGTAACGCAGCTATAGGCTAATATAATATAAAATACAGACAACTAAATTGGTTACTGCATAATGCAAATCAATGACAAAATGTAAAAGGAAAAAACATAGAAACCTAAGGACGGTTCTGGGTCATGTCTACCAGTTGTGCTCAGGGTGAGCTGACCAGTTCATTACAACGTGACTAGTTCAGTGCAACCTATTGTCGTTTTGCTGGATAAAAGCCACTGCTGGAACCACAAAAGCATGACTAAGTTTAAGTATATTAAGTGTTAAGGCAGGTTAAACTAGCGGGAGGACTAGTTCTGGTTGTTACCAGTCCTGGTTGAGTGGATGCTCAACACTGGTAGAAAGAAGCAAAGAATATTTTGGACCTGAGGAATCGGATGGCGCTTGGTGTTCTACCAGTTCTATCAATGGACCCGATCAGCCAAGAGACAGGTGTCTTAGAGTGCTGGAGAAGGGCTGCGAGCCCAAATATATTGAGACTCGGTTGACAAACTGTTTCTAGTATCTGAGACTCGAATCCTGTAAAAAGAGGGCAGTGGCTCAAGGTGTCAACTTTGGTTGAAATATTTGCCTACTATTCGAGATTAGCGACCCGTGCAAACCTCATGCTCTTTACCTCTAAAACTATTTTGGTTCTTAGATCTATCTCTGGTATCATAGTAATGGTCATCCCTATTTAGTACAGGTGTGTGGTACAAGTACTTCGACAACTCCAGAAGGCTGGGAGGAGGACCTTCCCAATACCTGTACTAAACTTTTACTTAATTCCTCCTTAAACACATAAATGGCATTAATAAGAGGGTGAGGTTATTTGTAAAATCGGCAATTGAAACATCAAAGCGACCCATAGACTTTTAGTAAACTAATTATTTAAAGACATGAAATTACATTTAAAAAAAATCTACAATCTCCAAATACATACCAACCACTTACTCATCTGTGGCCGAATGGTTAAAGGTGCTACCCGATATGGGCAGAGTCCTGGAGCATGTGACGTTTTTAAGATTTCTACTTAATTTCATTTCTTGTATGTCTACTGTTTAAATTTCAAAAAACTTATGAGAGATGTCTCAAAATAATTAGTTTTCTAAAAAAAGTATTTTGATGTTCTAAACTAAAAACACACAGAGAAGAGAATAATAAGTTTAACCTAGAATCAAGTAAATAAAGAACAATTAAACGTTCCCAGATAGCTCTAAGAACGCTATAAGCACATAAAGGTTAAACGACAAGACTGTGGTAATTAGTGGATTTAATTCTACTAATTTGTACCTAAAGTAGATCTGTATACACCGTTTACCACAATTACAAGTATTTCAAAGAAAGGATTTCAACCGTATTTTGGAGTTTCTATATTAGTTTACATCAAACGAACTTTTTTTGGCAATGTATTACAATAATTAGATTATGTATTCTAAAAAAACATTAATTTTTGGTAAAGACAAGATAGATATTTCAATTTATTACAATACTCCTGTACGACACTGTGTCTCTTTTGGGCAATTGTAGACCATTCCCGTGTAAACCAATACCTTTTCTTGCTCTCGTCGTGAACATCAGATCTTCAGCTCTGCGTTCGGTATTTGGTTCGTTGATAAGATTTACGTCCCTAGTCTACATGGTCAGAGAAGGCGGCCTTTTGTTCAGCAAATTTTCAAGATTTTTCGATAAGCTGATATTTAGGTAACGTATAGTCAATGGGTCAGAAAATATATTTATTTGTTTCTCATTTGTAAACGTCAGTTTCCAAAAACACAATATTAATCAAGAAAGTTTATTTTATCAAGTCACTAACTTGTAAAACTGACAGTTAACTTGCAAAATTTTTACAAGTTAGTAGTATTATTTACATTAAATATTGTTACAATTTTCGCCAGCAACCACTGGTCATCAGGAGCATGTAAAAGAAATTGTTCAGCCTCTTATTTACTTAATACCTTGGCCTTTTTTGGCGTATAACGCTCATTTTTTCGTTTCAGAAACGCTATTACCTTTTGAAATCTGCAAATGACAACTAAACGTCATATTTTTCAATACATTTTTTAAGGAAAACAAACCTGCGAGCAGGGGCATTTTCTTTCATTTCCAAGCAGCTTTTCAGCATAGACCATTTTGCCCATAAAGTATTAGGGCTGAATCTAGCTGATAGTTGATTCAAGTAGATCAACAAAACATCTTCAGTTACCCCAATCACACTATTTTTGTTTTGCCACGTTTTGAAGTCGTCGTATTCTCGCTCGTACCTTGAAGCTGATTTTGCAGGTAATAAACTTGAAGCTACACTGCTGGCTGCCTCAATAATTTCTTTTGGTACATTCATTTTCGCTTTCGCCAAAACAAATGTAAAGAAAAATAAAAGGACACGTTCATGGCAACGCTTCCATAGCTTACGACATTTGCGACAAATTATTGAGATTTTTTTGGAATTTATCTAACCTTTTTACAAATGAGAAACAAATAAAATATAAAACAATACACGCAAGGTAACGGGTTTTACTGGCTCAAGGAGGTAACTGACTCGCCTGCGGCTCGTCAGTTATATCCTCCATTCGCCAGTAAAAACCCTCTTACCTTGCTAGTAATGTTATATACTATATCTGCTGTCAATGATATGATAGCCCATTGTTTAATCAGCATATTTCAGATTTATTTAACTATCTACAACCTGTGTTATTTTACAAAAATATTAAATTTTTTATTTCATACTAATACATTATAAACAAATAAATCCTTAGTTACCGTAACTATAAACATGTTCATAACTCCCTTGGTAGTTATACTAAGCAATTATAAATCCTTAACTCCCTCTAATGTATTTACAAAAATAAACCGACAATTGTCGAATTTTCCACTGAAATTGTTGCCCGAATTGCAAGAATTTCTCAGCTTTTTGTAATAAATCGCCTGAAATCTCACTTGTCTCCAGGTTTTCATTCATTTTCACAAATTAACAAATTTGATAAATTTTTATTTACAAATTTGTCAGTTGATATATCCATGGTAATCATGCCTACTTAATTATTAAACAACGTTGGTTTAATTTTGAAAACCAGCAAATTTTGGTTTTCACATTTAATTAGTATGAAATAAAAACATTTATCTATCACGTGAGTTATTGGATGTTAATAACCTCGTGCAACTTAACAATCCCTCGGGACTAGCGTCCCTCGGGCTTGCAACCTGTTGCCCTCGGTAATTAACATCGTCATAACTCCCTTGATACATAAATAACTATAACCGACTTCAAAAAAGGAGAAGGTTATCAATTCGACCATATTTTTTTTTTTTTTTTATGGATGTTACCGAATATCTCCGGTATTTATAACCCGATTTTAAAAATTCTTTTTGCATTCAAAAGGATAGAGTGTCCCATTGGTCCCATAGAAATTTGGTTAAGGTCTGGTCATCAATGTGAAAGATATTCAAGGAAATAAGGAGAAGGGTCTCAGTTTGACCATATTTTTTTTATATACGTTACTGAATATCTCCGGTACTTATAATTCGATTTGAAAAAATCTTTTTGCATTCAAAAAAGTAGAGTGTCCGTGTGGTCCCATAGAAATTTAATTAGGGTCCGGTTATTAATGTGGAAGATATTCCAAGAAATACCACAAAAATCAGCATTTCAGCGAATATCTCCGGTATTATAATCCGATTTTAAAAAATTCTTTTTGCATTCAAAAGAGTAGAGTGTCCCATTGGTCCCATAGAAATTTGGTTAAGGTCTGGTCATTAATGTGAAAGATATTCCAGGAAATAAAGAGAAGGGTCTCAGTTTGACCATATTTTTTTTATATATGTTACCGAGTATCTCCGGTATTTATAATCCGATTTGAAAAATTCTTTTTGCATTCAAAAGAGTAGAGTGTCCGTATGGTCTCATAGAATTTTGATTAGGGTCTGGTAACCAATGTAGAAGATATTTCAAGAAATACCACAAAAATCAGCAGTTCAGCGAATATCTCCGGTATTATAATCCGATTTAAAAGTTCTTTTTGCATTCAAAAGAGTAGAGTGTCCCATTGGTCCCATAGAAATTTGGTTAAGGTCTGGTCATCAATGTGAAAGATATTCCAGGAAATAAGGAGAAGCGTCTCAGTTTGACCTTATTCTTTTTATATATGTTACCGAATATCTCCGGTATTTATAATCCGATTTGAAAAAATCTTTTTGTATTCAAAAGAGTAGAGTGTCCGTGTGGTCCCATAGAAATTTGATTATGGTCTTGTCACCAATGTGGAAGATATTTCAAGAAATACCACAAATATCAACAAAATAAGCTCTGCAGTTCAGTTAATTTGTTAATAATGATGTATAACATAAAAACATAATAATTAGCCCATTACTGTCCCACTCTAAAGCCAAAGAGCTCTTCTCACAAGGAGAAGGAATGAGCATTTAATCAATTCTCTTGCTTACTACGAGTTGGTGATTTCAGACAATTTATTCCACGTTTCATCACGATGTTTTCCTTTACCGTGCGTGCTTCGTGTTTTTAGGTGTTAGACAATTTACTTATATCTCCAAAAACTCACATTGGTACATCGGGATTGTTGGGGATTAAACTCAGTACCTACCTCTTGCACGGTTATTGAAAGTCTTTGAAAATAGTACATCATGAATCAAGTAGCAACTAAAAATGATAAAATAAAAACTTTTTTAAAAAAATTAAACCGCCTTCAAAAAATTTGCTCTAAAAAGCCAGAAATAAAATCTTTATTTCTTAATAAAATTGGAACCAACTAGGCATCTGATTTCGATTTCCTTGAAGTCGGCTCCAATGGCAAATTACCCTCTATTTTAATATTTGCTATTAATCTAGATTTCGAATGTTAGTTACAAAGATATAAACCATTGGAGCCGACTTCAAGGAAATCGAAATCAGATGCCTAGTTGGTTCCAATTTTATTAAGAAATAAAGATTTTATTTCTGGCTTTTTAGAGCAAATTTTTTGAAGGCGGTTTAATTTTTTTAAAAAAGTTTTTATTCCATATACGTTGTTCTTAGTTATATAGGATAAATTTTTATGATTTCAGTTTTTATTTTTATTAGATATTTCTATGTTCAGATCAAGAAACGTTTTAAATGATTTTTGAGGTATTTGCTAAGAATCAGTAAAATTAAGCAGATACACGAAAATAATTTGAAATGTAGCAACGATACCAAAGAAATCAGATTTTATTTCAAAAAACAAAATATGTGAATGCGAATCCCAATTCATGGATTTTCTTTATTGGTAACTGTTAACGTGTGAGCGAATTGTTACCATTTCTTAATAACGCATTTACCTTATAGCGAAATATCTTTCGGTAATAGTCCAAACTTTTCCGAGAAAGTCTAGAAAGATATTTCCATAAATCTCTAAAAAAAGTTGCCATTATTTTCCTGGCCAAACCAGTCCATTGTTTAAAACGGTTTTGTTTCTAAGATGAAATGGCATATCCACGTTTTATCTACAGAGAACCTTAAGATACTGACGTATTTGCAAATGGTCATTAATAAATATTTTTGGGTAATAGTGAGCGATATTGCCACAAGCACCAATTTTCTCAAACTTTATCTTCAATAATGATCAACGTGTTTTAGATGTGCTAATAACTCTTTACCCATAAAGTAATAATCAAGGAAAAACCTCGATCACTTTAATTTGATCAAACTTGACAAATGCCCCATTGGGGCTCCAGGACAGATGAAGGAACAGGAGCAGAGGTTTCTGGAAATAGAGCCAAATACTTAAAAAACCTGGGTGCTTTACCAAGCATTTTTTAAGCGCAAATTCGTGCCATTGAAGAATTTGTAGAATTTAAAATCGAAAGACACTATCACAGACAAAAGATTGTAATCATGTAAAAAAGTTGAGCAGCCATTTAAGCTCTCAACTCACACACAATCAGTTCAAAGATGGTCTGGCAATGCCTAGGCAATATAAATAAACAAAACAACACTGTAAAATACTTATGGGTTCCAGGATACACAGGAACAGAAGGAAACGAAACAGCAGATAAGCTGGCAAAAAAGAAGCTGAGACTCCATATTTGGAACCAGAACCATCTTGTGAAATCAGGAGAAGTACCATCTCCGTATTATAACGGAAATATTAATCGGATACTGCCTAGGTTTATACGAAATAGAAGAGAAAGATCTATTTAACTTGACTCCCAACAATATACTAAACTAGAAGAGCTGCCATAAGTCTGAGGAAACATCAGAATTATAGCAAGAAAAAGGGAACACAATAGATCTTATAGGTCGCAGGTGTATCTGTCACCCCGAATTACGCTCATACATAAACACATAGATCTCTTTAATCATGATTTTACAGTTCTACATCTCATGGTAAACGTGAGCAATATTATTTTTTGCAGTTGCTGGCAATTTTGAAAGATTTTTCACCAAAGGGGTCCTTTTTCTCGTTCTTAAAACTTCGTAGTAAATAACGCAAAATCCGTGTATAGATCGTCAAACCAATATGTAGTTTACCTTGGCGTCTAACCATAATTTTAACTAAATTGACTGTAAAACCACAACTGTGCGTCTTAAATCTAAGAAATAATGCCTAAAAATTAAGTACACACAACTTCTATTAAGACAGCAGATCATGTTAAAATATTTACAGATATATAAAATATATAAATTATTTGTAAATAAAAAAAATATTTTTTATCACTGCCATCATTTTTAACAGACTATCTAAATTAAGACTGCGATTCCACTCAAAAATAGTCAAGCAAGTGTTTTACTTGATGTGGAATTTGAAAAAAAAAACCTTTTGCTGGTAAATAACCACTTTGTGCGACACTTGATAAACCTCGTAAAATAATCCTGTCTTCTCGAGCACATCTTTCAACTTTTTGTACCGGTGATCGATGGACTTATATTCCGGCAATTTCCAGCACACTATAAAGTAATCTGAAAGCAGTTTACATAGCACTTCTACAAATTCGTAGGTGTATGTCAATTTAAACATTTTTTTTGTCAAGAAATAAAACATCAACTAAAAGCAATTTAAGGTAAAATGAGTACTAAATTGTTTACTAACGAAACAATAAAATACTTACTAAAACTGCAATGAAATATAAATATATATTTTTTAAATTTAAGGTACTTTTTCTTTGGATATCTAAGGTGTTTGAATTACGGATAAAAAAATGTACATTCAACATTATTACTTTTATTGATGAAGTTTGTTAATTAAAAGAACCAAACCCAATTTTTGTGGCTTTAGAAAATACTATTCACAAAGCTCATGAAAATATTGGAAATTACGGCATCACACTGTTATTCAAGAAGATGGTTTATTTATTTATAATAAAAATACGAATTGCGAAGTAAGACAGTGGATTTACTGAAAAGATAGCAGATCAATTTAGTGATAAATAATTTACAGATATATTTTAGAAACGCCGTATTTCCTCCTAATATTTGCGACCGACCCTACTAATGCTTGTTTATCATATCACGCTGTTTAACGCCGGTTTTTTATAAGTCACTCAAACATTTAACCGCTTACAACGCTTTGAAACAGATTATTTTATTAAAACTTTGAGCCCTCTGTGCTGTTGATGCTAGACTGATGTGTGAGATAGCAAGAAGTATAAGTAATATATGCTATCGCTTTTTCTCCGTAAGCTGACTGGCTAGGGAGTACTTCAGCCCACCAAATAGAAATAAATCTGTGATATACCTTACACCATATATTTAGGGAACATATATCGGTAAATGACTTTCTAAATCTACCGAAAAATTGATGAAGTTGGCATTGTCGCTTACCAGTTCTTACAAAACTAAACAAAAAACGTCAGCAAACCGGTGTGAACTGAGGTACAAAAGCGGCGGGGCAAAGAGATCGTACTATTCTAGTCTATATACGGTGACCGAACCCTTTTTGTGGACCAGTGGGTCAGTTGAACTACATCCACGGTCTTCAGACATAAAAGAATCTTCTTATAAAAGTAACTAATTTTAATATTTTGAAAATAATGATGTATAAATCGAAAAAACTTCAAATGAAGTTTAAGATTATAAGATATAACAATAATAAATCAACAGCTGCGTCTGGTTTCTGGATAAAATATATCATAATATACTACTTGTTAAATTGGATAATTAACTTAATTAACTTCCGTGTTTACTATCTGGATAAAAAAAACTGCTATCCAACAAATTGGTTTCTAAAAAACCAATTATCTAGCCGGAATCCACCCGCATAGAAAAGTTTAAAACGAGTTGCGAAGACCACGTCGTCCATTGCACGAGGAAGTTATCTCACCAGCAGCGAGGTCCAAAGAAAACCAACCCTGACTTCAATTAATTCCCGTTATTACAGTTATAAGTCTAACGCGGTGGCAATATGGTGGTCGTAATAACGTATAAGATATGTGCTTTTCAGTCGGTAAGGATTTATCAGCGGCTAAGAGACCACTGGACTTTAGATTAAGCACGTCGTCCGAAACTGTCCGGGAAATTGTTTCCAATATGGATTATGTTATGGATAGAAGATAATAATAAGAAAATTAATAACAACCAACAATGTAATTTCATAAAACATTTTCTGTATTGTATAAAGACTGTTAGCAATTGAGAAAATGTAGTGAATAGAGTAAAAGTCTTTTTCAAAAGGTAAGAATGTAATAAACTGTTGTTTAATCTGCCACGTTTGGGTTTGCTTCCAAACTTCTTAAACTTTAGGTACTCTTGATGTTTTTGGTCGCAATCGAATAATACAAATGAGGATTTTAATGTGATACAAATATAAATATAGTGATAGAACAGATTTTTGTTTTGTGGTACAATACAAAATTGGATTTACAGTGCATAATATGCTTCTAAAAGTGCATGCAATTTTTGGGACCATATCGATTTTTATAAAAATATATCAAAATCAGTATATTTAGGTTCAGATTATGTTACCCGGCAGTTTTTGGGGTAGCTGAACACGATTACGCCATCGGAACCGTCCCCCAGAGCACCTGGTCATCTTCTGAAGTATCGAGGGTTTTCAGCACTAAATTAATGCAAACTGATTATTCAAGGGTTTTTGGGGTTGCTAAACACAAATATGACATCAGAACCGACCCCTGTAGCAGCTGGTGGCCATGGTTACTGTTAAGGTATGTCATCTTCTGGAGTTTCGAGAGTTTTTGGGCACTTAATTGATGCAAACTGATTATTCAAGGGTTTTTGGGATTGCTTAACACAAATATGACATCAGAACCGACCTCTGTAGCAGCTGGTGGCCTAGGTTACTATTAAGAAATGTCATCTTTTGGAGTTTCCTCACTAAATTAATGCAAACAGGTTACTAAGTTGTTTTTAAGGTTGCTAAACACGAATATACTAGCAGAATTAACACCCAGTTCGTAGAGAAAGTGTTATGAAAATCATCTTTTGGAATTTTGACGCTTTCCGACACTAAGAGATCGCTATCCCGCTACTAACGTTAATTAAATACATTGATTCAGTGAGAACGTGGTTCTCTGTTTGCATCAATTTAGTGACAGAACGCTTCGAAATTCTAGAAGATGACGTGCATAGCAGTCACCTTGGGCACTCAGTGCTCCGAGGGTCGGTTTTGATGACATATTAGTGTCCATCGAGCCTAAACACATCCAGATAACAAAATCTGTTCCTTAATATACCGATTTTAACATTTCCATAAAATTCGATATGAACACAAAAATTGCATGCACTTTTGGATGCATTATACATTTCCACCCGTTTACCTATTGTAGACTTTTTTCCTGACGTTACCCTGAACACAATGATTGCTATGTTTACAAATTGATTTATATTTTGCTAAATAACATGGTGTATAAACCTAAGACGACTTTTAAATTTGTTAATTCGCTGCAAAGAAGTGGTTTTCTCCACTCATCCTCTTTGCTGGTTCAATACATACATCAGGGTGCTCGTATTTTCGACGTCTTTCGAATCTATTCGGTTCGGCTTTACTCATATCTGACTCATGACAGACATGCAATAATTGGAATTGTAACAAAATTAACAAGGAGTTACGAGTGATTAATTTAATATTTATATAAATGACATAGAAGTCTTATCTGATTTTTGAATACATTTTTAATTGGTAGATAATTTTTAAAGTGAGTTAACAAGTACCTACTTTTTATCTCTAAAAGTTGCTGGAAAATTCCTGATTCTATGGATAAACACTTCTATTTAACACAATTATCTACTTCTACAACTATAACTCGATTTTTTTTAAAATGATAATTTTAGTTTGCTATAACTGTTCCCTGTACACAGTTTATTGCTTAATGTTTGACATTTTAGGAAGAAATTAGACCAACAAATAAAAATAAACGCTTTTAATGGAGCATCTTCATTAATTCACCACTTTATTTTAGCCCGTTAACAAAATCATCCCTCTGACAAGCTTCTCACGGCATCTCGTCCAATTAAGAGAGCACTCTCTCTGTTGAAATATGAAAAATCATACAACCTTAAGTGCATCTTGAAATTTTAAAAACCCTCATCGTGTAACCAAACACTTTAATAGTTCAATTTTTAATTGAATCTATCTTCGAGGTCCCCAAAAAACCGTATAGGTTTATCCCATGTCACAGGGATCCATTTAGAAGTCCATTAGGAAGATTTTCTAGAAAATATTTAAGGGGTTGTTCGAATAGGGAATGTGCAAATGGAGCATGATTTGTTCGGTGACATTTGGCAAGGGTGAAATAGCACAGTTGTGCCAGGAATATAAGACAAAATAAGTTTAATTTTGATGAACATGTTTTAAATTTATCAATATTTATTATGGATGATGTGCGATTAAAACTACTGTGGGAATGAATATTTGATTTATTATAAAAATTTATTCAAAATGTATATTAAAACATACAATTAAATATATAAAAATCGTGTAAAATTGGAAAAAATGCTAAAAATTCAAAAAATATTAGATATAAGTATAAAAAAATAAATAAAATGGAAAAAGTAAAAAAATAGAAAAATTATAAAAAAATTGGAATATAAAGCTAAACAATTGGAAATAATTGGTAAAAAATAGAAAAATTGGTCGAAAAATTAATATAATCTGAAAAAAATAAATAAAAATAACAAAAAATGTAAATAATCGAAAAAAAATTCCAATATAATTTAATATAATTTATAAAACAAATTAAGTAGTAAAACTAAAAACGTTTCAAATTGGCAACATTGTAAATATTCAGATTCATTCACAAAATTATTTAAAAATTGGAAAATATCGTATAAAAATTGAAAATATGAAAAATTTTGTAAAAATGAAAAAAAAAATGCTAAATATTGGAAAAAAATTAAATAAAAAAATTAAAAAAGTAAAAAAAAAAATGGAAAAAATTTTAACAATTTAAAATAATAGTTAAAAATGGAAAAAATAGAAAAAATTTTGTAAAAATTCAAAATAATTCAAAAAAAGTTAAAAATAACCTTAAATAATTATAGAAAATCGCATAAAAATAGAAATATGACAAAAATATAAATAATTGAAAGAAAATATAAGAAAATAAAAAAATTAAAATACAATATAATTTGTAAAAAAAATGACGAAAACAAAAACATTTAAAACTGGCAACATTGTAAAAAAATATCACATTTATTTACAAAATTGGTAAAAAAACATATTTTAAATTAGATAGATTAAATAAATAAATAAAATGGAAAATGTAAAAAAGTATAAAAAATCGAAAAAAAAAAATTTTTGACGGTTATAATTAATTGCAAAAATTAAAATAATAAAAAAATGGTAATTTGAAAAAAAAATAAAAAAAAGTAAAATTAAGAGAAACGCAAAAATAGAAAAATGACAAAATCCGTAAATAATCGGAATAAATTACAAAAAATTGAAAAAATCTATTTTAATCTGTAAAGAAATTAAGTCGCGAAAATAAAAACGTTTAAAACTGGCAACATTGTAAAAAATATAACATTCATTCACAAAATTATTTAAAAATTGGAAAATATCGTATAAAATGGAAAATAAGAAAAAATTGTGCAAAATGTGAAAAAAAAGTGAACAACAAATAGATAGATTAATAAAAAATAAGTAAAATAGAAAATGTAAAAAAAAACTATAAAAAATCGAAAAAAAAATATTAATAATTAGAAATAATTGCTAAAATTAAAAAATATAAAAACTGATCAAAATTTGAAATAAGAATGAAAAAGAGTAAAAAGAACTTTAATTAATTTTAGAAAATCGAAAAAATAGAGAATGACAAAAAATATAAAAAATCGGAAAAATCGAAAAAGTAAAAAAAATTAAGTAGCGAAAATAAAAACACTAAAAAAATATCGAAGTTCACCGAGTTTTTCTCTAAATTAATCCTATCAAGACAGAAATTTGATATAAATAGGAAAATTATGTCCTTGCTGTATTAATACCCTGTATAACAATTTTTTACTTCATTGACATATAAATAGAGTCATTTGTGTCTCATCTTCATTATCTGTTTGATCTGAAATTGGTTTTCAGAATTGTTTTCAGAATCGTATGAACATATTCAGTACGAATCTTATCAATCTAGGAGCGAGATCCTGAAGGAAATCTCCCGCTGGTTGCGTTTTGAACTTGAGGGGATCCACGACCTTCTCCAAAGTCTCCCAAAGCCCTCAAAGTCTGCTAAAATCTCTGTCGGAATGGAATCGTGAACTTTAACACTCGTCAGTATTGAACTATTATTCAAGTGAAATCGGTCGTGTAAATTTCTGCTTGATAGAGTGCGTGAGTGAGTTTATAGAAGTCTGAAAGTAAGCTATACTGCAATCTGTTTTGACGGTGGAAAATATTGAACTCGATATATGATTAATTATTGATGTCGTTATGAACAATATTTATCAATTTTATACGTATAATTAAATTGTTTTTTTTAGGGATTGAATTGAATTGACAGAAATAAACTGAAATCATGTTCGTGTATTTTTGTAGATCAGTTTAATCGTATTCTAACATAAAAAAATCCTCTCAGGTAAAATGTATTATCTTTCTGTGAAAGGCTCCTAATCTTTTTTGTTGTTAGCGAATTTCCGGAAGAAAAAATTTTCAAATAATCAACCGTTCAATTTATGGGACAATTGAATTTATAAAACAGTCGGATACCTGGATAACAGGACCCACAAAAATCAGTCCAATATCAATCTCAAAGCGAAAGGTTTCGAGAAACCTCTTTAAATTGAGTGGGTCACCTTAGAAAATGGAAAAAAATATAGTCAGAGTATAGGAAGCATTTTTATATTTCGTAAATATTTCTTTTAAATCTTAAATTGCATTTTCTAAACTCTTATTTTGACTATTTTCCTTAAAACCTTGGATACTATAATGAAAAACAAGGTTAAAGATTCCATCAAGACCTAAGTGTCACAGAAGTTCGGTTTTAAGGAAGGTGGAATGTCATTATGAAACTAGAAAACGAAAGAGAAATCCGCTGCACAGATCGTGCGTAGACAAAAGAGTGCATACATGCGGAAAGCTGTTCTATTTTTATTTGTCAGTCATTTTCAGAGTTTCATTTAAAAATAACTTATAATTTCGACCTTTATGGACAAGACAAGACAGACGTAATCCAACTGGATTAAAAAATAGTTAAACTGTTGTCTAAACAGCTTTACACAGCTTTTAAAAAACGGTTCGCCTCACGTAATGCAACTGGTTATAAAAACAGGTTAAAATATTTTTCAAAAACTGTTTAAAGCTGTATAAAGCTATTTAAAAGTTGTTTAAAAAACATTTCAATCTGTTTTTAAAACCAGTTGGATTGCGTTGGGCGCTAGCTGTCTGACCAAGTGCCCGAATACCTATTACTCTAATATTTTTCCATTTTTAGGGTTTTTAGGGTTTTTCGCAGTTTACTCCAAACTCAAGCCTGAGGACTCTGGATTCGATTTAAGAGCATCTAAAAAAGTTGGTCTGGTCAAAAAAACAGATAAGTTATTTTGTGTGCCGGTGTTTTGGATCTGCATTGCTAGACTACTGTTAAAGCCATAGAACAAAATAGCCTCAGTAATCTTATAAAAACAAGTCTTGAGAATTTATGAAATTTGTAATGGAGATAAAAAGTTTGCTGTGTATTTAATTTGGATTTCGCTTTGTAGAAAAAAATTAAGTTAGTAAAAACTGAGATCAATCTTAGTATTCAGTATAAAAAAGTGGCCGAAAATACCGAATATTAGGAACCGGATATTATTGGCATATCAAATTACATAATATCATTAATTTTCTATTATGTGAATAATATTTATATTTCCGAGAAAAGAAATATCCTGTTTGCCCATCTTTTAAACCCGATTAGAAAATAATTCTTTAAATATAATTTGATAATCTTATATCTATTTATTCATCGACTTCTGAGCACGCTAATGGAAGCTACAGCCAGACAGGCCACCCCAACTCTCTAAATTTCCCGATCTACATGCTTATCGAGAAAGCAAAGATTCACTTAGGTATTTTAGTAATGACGATGGCGGGAGATGCGTCGAGGGATTTCGAAAGATTCCTGAGGGAGCATGCGAGAAGAGGCATTTGATATTCATAAAGTTTTATTAACAGAAAAGCTGGAAAGTAAATACCCATTTACCGTTACCACCATAGAATACATATTTAGGCGTCGCGTCAAAGCGATTTTGAAATCTAGTTACCACAAGAATTTTCAGGTTAATAAACGTTGGATGATGGTATCTTGATTGTATTGATTATAAATGCTTCATAAAGATAGTTTAAATTTGTTGTTTAAGGTTTAAGGCATGCAGATAATAAATTACAAACTGGAATTAATTATACTACCAGTATACTTATTTCTTACTATTTTTAGGATACAGAATAAGCAATTAAAGAACTGGTATAGTCTCTTACGTCGATAATGAAGCAAACGTTTAGTTCATATAGCTCCCACCTACAAACAAAACTAAATGTATGACAACCGGAAAAGATCGGCTTAGATGTAATCTACTAGTGGAGACCAGCCCAGATGATGTAAATCAGATATCCGTAGACATGAACCTTTCTGAAGACCTGGAAACCCTGCATGACCAATCCCCTCATTCCTACCGCTAGATGGTGCCCAGCACTGGAACTAGATACAAAAAAATTAACTTCTTAGGATAAGATCACGATTTATCCTTTACATTAACAAAATATATTTTTAAGTTGGTGTGAGTAAGGTGTGTAAGAAACTTGGCTTATGATTAATAATACATAAAAAATAATAGAATATTTGATTATTGACAATAAAAAGGGATCGTAACTCGTTAATTCAAGTTACAATTTAAGACCCAATCATATAGGTACATGAAAGAGAATTATATCATAAAAAGAAGAAACTAATTTTTACGTTGTATTGTAAACTAATATTCGCTGTCGACTGTCTTAAATGTGTATTTTGGAACTGATATTCATCTATTTTGATTACTTCTGAAATATTTGTTGTAATTAATATTTGTAGTTTAAATCGATAAGTTAAATGAGACTAACAGCAACGGATTTTGTGTAATCGCACATTACATCAAACAGTTGTCAAATGCCAAAATTCTATTTGAACACATCAAACTGTTTGCTTTGTCGTAATATCCGGTTTAATCCTAAACCGTAATGAGAAATTCCACCCGTTTGCATACGGCAACATCGCAGTAGCCATTCCTTCATCAGAAATCTCAGTAAGCATGGTAATGACAACTTATAAACCGCCAATGTTGTCTCCGACCGCACTGACTGCTCGGATAAACATAGCAAGATTTTAGGTTTAATTAAGTCCCAAAACCATCATTGTTTTAGAGAGACCGCCGGACCATCCCTCGCGATTATACATGTAGTTACACCTCTAGATGGCGCGTGGGTACTTCTCGCTTGGTCAGCTCGCTCTTTGAATTCAAAGGCATTGTTTCCGTTATGGAGGATGCATTCGAAGATTGCGGTAGTTTTGGAATTTAGATTTATTCGATAAAGTATGATCTGGGTATAAAACTAAACTAACAACAGGAATTTTTTAAAATTTTTATGATTTTGCATTTTTTATTGTATTGTGTATTCTTTTTTCATCATATTGTCTCGTCCGTTTTCAGGTTTTTATTATATTTCTGTTGCATTTTAAATAAGTAAGAATTGCTCGTTTAAATATATAAGATACTAGCTGTACCCGGCGCGCGTTGCTACGCCAGCAACTAAAATAAATTCAAGGAAAATAAAAGAGAAGAAGAGATAGAGAAGGAAAGAAAGTTTATAGTTTTGTTTTACTTATCGCACCAAAAATATATTTTTCGAACTTATATTTATACGAATTCGTGTAGATATCTATTAATCAGTATTGAATTTTATACATGGAAGCGCCATCTGGTGGTAATTTCCATTAATACGAATATCATATTCATCTTACCCGTAAAAATACATCATCATACTGATTTTCCTGACAATAGGTTGAACGGGACAGAAGTTGCTGGTCTGCAGCGCCACCTGGTAGCGAGTGGCATCAATGAGCATATCATACAAACCTTCTCCGTGGAAAAATACATATACATACCAATTTTCATGACAATTGGTTGAACGGAACAGAAGTTGCTACTCTGCAGCGCCACCTGGTGGCGAGTGGCATCAATAAGCATATCATATAAACCTTTTCCGTGGAAAAATACATATACATACCAATTTTCATGACAATCGGTTGAACGGGACAGAAGTTGCTAGTCTGCAGCGCCACCTGGTGGCGAGTGGCATCAGTGAGCATATCATACAAACCTTTTTCGTGGAAAAATACATACACATACCAATTTTCCTGACAATAGGTTGAACGGGACAGAAGTTGCTAGTCTGCAGCGCCACCTGGTGGCGAGTGGCATCAATGAGCATATCATACAAACCTTCTCCGTGGAAAAATACATATACATACAAATTTTCATGACAATTGGTTGAACGGGACAGAAGTTGCTACTCTGCAGCGCCACCTGGTGGCGAGTGGCATCAATGAGCATATCATATAAACCTTTTCCGTGGCAAAATACATATACATACCAATTTTCATGACAATCGGTTGAACGGGACAGAAGTTGCTAGTCTGGAGCGCCACCTGGTGGCGAGTGGCATCAGTGAGCATATCATACAAACCTTTTCCGTGGAAAAATACATATAAATACCAATTTTCATAACAATCGGTTGAAGGGGCAGAAGTTGCTAGTCTGCAGCGCCACCTGGTGGCGAGTGACATCAATGAGCATACCATACAAACCTTCTCCGTGGAAAAATACATATACATACCAATTTTCATATTAATCGGTCCAGTAGTTTTTGAGTTCATTGAGTACATACAGACATACATACATACAGACAAACAATTCATTTTTATATATATAGATAGATTAACTGCGCTACCTGACATTGGTGTCATAGTACTTAATTAAGTAAGAATTGCTCGTTTAAATAAATATGTTATCAACTGCGCCACCTTACGGTGGCGTCATTGTATTCTTCATTTTCTTCTTTCCGTATAATTATCTATAAAAACGTCAAAAATGTTTGTTGTATGGGAACGTCTACCTGTTGAAGTTATCAATATCAAACAAAAAATAATGCCTGCCACAGGATTCGTACCAGGGAACTCCCGTATGGTAATCAAAGACGGTAGCCATTAAACTATCATAAGATCTAATCATATGATTCATATGTAACTAACAATAATTTCTAAAAAAGAACTTTTGTTGCATGATAGCCCCTCTAACTATATATTGTAATTTCACGTAAGCAAAACAAGAATTGTTTCTCGCGGGGCAAATAAAAACGAATTTCGATATGGGAACCAACAAAAGCGATAACGAAAAGACGATAGAATCACTAAAACGCTCGAGTTCGTGTCGTTTCGCCGACTCAAACGCCACGAATGGGACTCTTGTTTTATTGCACAAAATTCAAATCGAAGATAAATGTGATAGAAACTAGAATCAGAAGTAAAATAATAGGTACTCGTACACTTCACCAACCAACTAACACCAAGCTGTTGAAAATGTTATTTTCCTTTTATATTATTATAAAAGGTTGATTTTGTGAATAATACCATCATTTTATTTTTACGGGCTTAAAATCAACTAAATTATTTACTTATTATAACATTCTATTTATATTTAATGCAATGCTATTTCACTGTAATATGTTTTACAAAAAAATCGTAAGTCGTAAACCTGCTTTTGGTATAGACATGTAATTTTAGAGCACAGTTTTACTGCCCTTTACTGCCCATAGAATTCCCAATACTGCGGTACCCGACTACGAAACAAATGATAAAATTAAACCTTACAGGGGAGAAATAAAATACTAACGTGTTTACCTGGCTACTGAATTAGATCGTCGTGATTTTATGAGCTCTTGCGAGAAAGAAAGGAGGTGGAGGTTTGTTCCAGAGAAAATATCTCCAGGGGTTACTTTCACATTTTATCTATCATGGTGATTTTTGTTAGTTCAGATTGTGCAGGTATTTTTACATACATTATTCAATGTGTTACAACCATCAAACGAATATTGGAATAAATTTAAAAATCAGATTGGATGTAACACACTGTTCGAAAGTAAATAATTCAATATATTTCTTATTTCACCTTAGCCTTATAATTCTTTTATTTATATAAATATGTATGCATATATTCAAAAGAACAGAGCGTTTTCTTATAAATAAAGTTATATCTCGTGCTATGCTGTTAACATGATCCAGATATAAAACCTAGATTTCTGAGTGGGTTAGAATGCCTAACCCTAAACACAGAATGCTGCGACTTAGATATCAGTCATACAAGGGCAAAACCAAACCAGACACTGTGTTTTGCTCTATAAGAGATTATCAGACAATTTAATTTTGCAATGCAAAGTATGTATTTATTACTTAGTTCTATGAATGCCTAATAAATAGCGGTGTAAGTAAATTAAAATTTCAAAAGATGAAAAAAATATTTATACCATTGTTTAAAATCTAGATTGCGGGGAAACCTGGTAGATGGCGTTGTATTTCTAAATAAATAGAAAAATGAAAAGCTAAACTAAAGTGAAAATTAGTAAAAAAAACTAATAGAAGAAGTTGCGGAAAAAGAAAACCCAGAAAATACTATCTAAATAAATACTTTGAAACTACCAAAAGGGAGTGCAGTTGATATCAATTATTACTAAATTAAGTACTAGGACGCCACCGTACGGTGGCACAATTAATGTATACTATATTTATTCAAAAAAAAAATATATCAAATAGGAAGCAGGAATAATAAAGAATACGGAAAAAATAGTAAAATAAAATAAAAAATTATAGAAAAAAATCTAAAAACGGTACGAAATTGAATAAATGAAAAAATAAACTTAAAACAAGGAAAAAATCCGTTAAAAAAATCGAAAAAAATGCTTAAATCAAAAAAAACGGGAAAGTATTAAAAAAATGACAAAGAAAAGAAAAAAGAACTAGCAAAAATTAAAGAAAAAAAAACGATAAACATATGGAAAAATAAAATATACAAAAAAAAACAAAATAAAATATTGTAACAAAATAAAACAAGATAAATTTAAAAAAAAATGTTAACAAACGAAAAATCTAATTAAAATGGAAAAGTATAAAGAAACACAAACGAAAAGAAAAACGGAGAAAATATTAGTCGACAAATAAATTGCGGAGAAAAAGAAATCTAAAAAAATAGGTACTACCCAAGTAAAATACTTTGACGCCACCGTTAGGTGGCGCAATTGGCATTTCATATATTTGAAGCAATTCTTACTAAGTTAACTACTAGGACGCAACCGTAAAGTGCCACAATTAATACTTAATATATTTATTCGGTAAAATACAAAATACTACGAAAAAACCGTAGAAACCTGGAAAATAACGAGAAAATAGAAAACGTCAAAACAACCAACCAAATTCAATTTTAATAATATCTAAAGGTATTTTCACAAAAACGTCACAACAACACTTTAAAACGACCAATTTGACTAAATTTTAATACCTACGTTTAAATGAATAATAATATAGCATGCAAAAGTACTTACCTAATGGAATATTGTGCATTTTTAAAGTAAATGTTTAAAACGTTAACTAAAACTAAGTGACACATTGTAACGGTAAAATTTACGTTAAATACAGATATGTCAGTTTTAGAACGATGTAGGTAATCCCTTGTTGAATATAAAATGTGAATATTTAATTTAGGTTTATATTCTAAAAATGGATGTTGATTTTGAAAAGATTTCATTTTTAAATAGCATCGAGACTTTTAATTTTTACGCTTCTCTCTACACTTCCGATTGCCATTCCTTTCATTTGAAAATTAATTCAGCCGAAATAGTTAACTCCCCGAGATCTATCTTTGAGTAGGAGCTGAGGCGAAAGCAAAAGAGCCGAAGAAAAAGATAAGAAACAGCTAGGAAATTCATTGTGATGCCTTCGTAATAGAAAGATTACGTTAGAATTGGAAACCTCATACAAAACAGGAACTCCGCAAAGAAAAGGGAAACACGTTCATCGCGTTGGCTCGGTGGAGATAATAATACCTTCTCTGTCGCTCCCGTTCACTGACGTAACTGACGGGAGGGCTTTATTTAAAATTTAACAATTTGTTCGATAAAAGGTTGACAGTTTTCAAAAATAAATTATTTTTATCATATATTTAGGTTCCTGCATTTGTTTCAGATGATTTGATTATTTTTATGTGTACGAAATCACAAATTGGAAGCAACATATTTTATTCAATGGGAATAAGGAATATATTCAAACGTTAGCAATCACAAAAGCTGGTTTTAAGCCGGTTCCGTATTCTTTGTGAGGCTTTTTTGAATCAAGAATACTGTAATAATCCTTTTTCTACGGTTATTATACAAATGTATCATTTTTTGACAGTAATCTCTAAAGAAATAGGGTACGTTGTTATATCTAATAAAGAAATATCTTATTTCTTTATCTGATAACACAAAATGTTCATTTCTTTATTGTTTTAACTTAATCAAGTATACTGTGACAATTATGTATTCATATATTTGACTAACAGTACAGATTGACAGTAATAAAGTAGTGACAGGTACAACAGATACTTTTTAATACATTATTTAAATTAGATTGTTATTTAAGTAAAAATGTTAAGTAGTGATAAAAATGAATTAGAATTAACTCCTCCTGAAATAAGAGAAGCGGCAAACGAAGCTTGTCAGAATTTGATTCCCGAAATTTCAAAACATAAGTACCAGAATGCATATGAAAGTTTCGTGACCTGGCAAAATAAAAAGGCAACAAATTCCGTTTCAGAAACTGTGCTTTTAGCTTATTTTTCTGAATTAACAAATAAATTTAAGGTATGATAACTGTAAATATTGTAAATAATAGTTAATTTTACTTAAATAATATAACTTATATCGTTATGTTTTGTTTTGTATTGGATTTATTTTTGAATTATTGTATTATTATGTGGTGTAACCGTAGAAAAAGTATAGTGTTTGACTCGCAAGGAATAACTCATTTCCCACTCGTACGATTTGCAGCATTCGCCTGCGGCTCTTGCTGCAAACATCGTACTCGTGGGAAATGAGTATCATTCCTTGCTCGTAAAACAATATACTATTTTAAAATTGCTTGAACATCATAAGCAGCACGAAATGTGTTTTATTCAATTAAAAATAGATTAAATGCTATGTTAATAAAAATAATTGGAAAAAAAAACCATAAAAGATACCAACAGAAATCACCAATGCTACGCTGGTTTGGAGAAACAAAACAAAGAAACAAAAGCTAATGATAGAGTTGCCAAAGATGCACTGACTAGATTGTATAGGGATGACTGAGGCAAAAAGATAGTACCTATCTTAATGCGGTCTTGAAGGTAATTCTAGCTCTTCCCACTAGTATTTACATGTAGAGAGGTATGCTCTTGAAAGTATAGGTTAACAAAAACTAAGTTGCTAAAGCCCATAAAACCCAGCGATCTGGGAGGTTCCATAAAGCAGGCTACAGACATTATGTCTTCAAAACAAGAATTCGAACTCACACTAAATGAAAATATTAATTAGCGCAAGGAGTTTTTGGCCGATTTGATATTAGAAACCACTGAAATAAGATTAAACTGTCACCCAAGTTACCAATGGCGGAGAGTTTTTTTTTCTAAATTAGGTCGTAAGTTTCTGAAACTATCAGTGTGGTTTGACATCTACAAAAATATGACATTAATAATTATTAAATCAACCCTTTAACAACGAGCCGTACATGACGGTTACTAGGAATATGAATTAAGTAAAGACTTCCGTATTGAATACTTTTTATCTACCGGTGAAACAAGATGCAGTTACGTAAGTGTTGTATTAAAAAACAAACGTCCTCATTTAAATTTCTTGCTTGTCTGTATCTGAGAGAGATGTAACTCTAAATTTACTTCGAGTATGATTTCTGTCATCGGCCAAAATCGGTGAAATGAACTATACAAAATAGTACGTATAGGGATTACAGGTTCTATGTTCTCAATGGCACCGAATAAGACTCCTACAATCTTTTAAACAGGGCTCTTATTAATAAACATCTGCGCCAAAGAGTGCATTAAAAACTCCTTAATTTAGCCAGAATATTTATTGCCTCCCATAGCCAAGCTCTTTTGATCACACTACAATCTCCCACGTTCGAGTTCAGGAACTGTAAAGAGTCTCTTAAGCAACTGGCTAAAAACAAAAAAGTAACTTTGCTGTGGGTACCATGATATAAAGGTATGGTCAGAAATGAGATTGCTGACATTTTTGCAAAAAAGAGCACTCCGTTTATCGGACCTAATTCTTTCTAGACATCTCAAGATGAAGCATTATGGATGAAGTTGGTATCTAGGGAAATGAACTCAGTGCAGTATATTGGAAAAACAATTTAGGCGAAGAAAAGTAAAAAAAAATTAAACGGCGTTAGTCTAAATTACTCTTAGATATATCAGAAACCTGGACTAAGAGTAATAGCAAGAATTATCACAAAACACTGTCCACTGAGGTGCCATCTCTGTAAAATGAGCATAGTGGACATATGAGTATGCAGATGAAACACAGTATCGGTGACAAGTCTTCTTAGAGCCTGATTAGCTTATAAATGTACAGCCTAAGCGAATAATAGACTTTACTAAAAGTCTAGATATTATGGACACAGTGTACGTCAGATAAACACAAAAGATATTTTGGGTATCTTTACCTGAACCAATTGACCCCACTAATATTTTACAATCTACTCCATCAAAAGGAAGTAATTTATTTAAAAAATAACCATGATAGCAAGGATGAGCACATCTTAGATAATTATTTGCAAAAGATAACTCTACTAAGGAAACTCACACAGAATCAGTTCAAAGATGGTCTTGAATGCCTAGGCAAACTAAATTAAGTAGGACAAAATAAAATAACACTATGGTTCCAATACACATAAGAATAGATGGAAATGAAACAGCAGATAAGTTGGCAATAAAAGGAGCTGATACCCCATATTTGGGACCAGAACCATGTTTTGAAATCATCAGTAATACAATCTTAGAAAAACTAAGGAACAAAGTGCACACGAAATAGAAGAAAAAGATCTACCTAACTTAAATCCAAACGATATGCTAATCTTTCTAAGAAAGATAGGACTAGAAGAGCTGCTATAAGTCTGAGGAAACATCATAATTATAGCAAGAAAAGGGTGACACAATAGATCTTATAGGTCGTAGGTGTATCTGTTGCCCACATACATATTATGGTACCAACTATTAGGGAAAGTCTCCAGAGGTGAATAATCACAAACCATTAAATTTGGAAAGACTCCTAAATCATTACAAAATGTAAAAATTCCATCAGTTATCAACAAATTTTTTAAATCATAAAAACGATAAAAATTGTAATTCATTGTTGGAATAATAAGAGGTAAATTTAAAAAAAAAATGTTTCCAGAAGGTAGTTTATACTCAAACATCACAGATTGGTCAGTAGATTCTTAAAAATCCTTATAATATGCGTATTTGATCTGTTCCCAACTAAGTATAGATACCAAATATAAGAATACATATTCGGATAGAGAATATTTTTAATCAATTATATCAACACAATTTTTTATAAACAATTGTATTTAGACTAATTATGATAGTATGTAGTGCTGTTTCTGGTTATTATCTACATTTGTATTTGTAAATTAGTAATTAAGAGATTTTCTATGTAAAGTACTCATTACTAAAATTTATTTTAAAAATTTAATCTTATCAGGATCGATTACATTGTACATCAAGTTCAAATCAAACACAATTTTTAAGTACAAATAACTATATATGATAATTACATTACTTGTGTTAACTATACCTAACTAAAAATAGGATGAATACATTTTACATGTTACGGTAATTCTGTATAATTATCTGTTTTATTTAGCGTCACCACTCTAGATAATAAAATGACTTTGTATTGTTAGTAAACTAATTTGTAAAATTTAGCAATAATACGAACAGAAAATGGCATTAAGGATAAAACAAAAAACTCTTACAGCCAGCAGCACTCGAACATCTGATCTTTACCTTTTGCGGGAACGCCTCTAATAATTTTTCAGCCACAGATGAATTTTATTAGTTAATCGGGTTTTTAATCATATTGGTTTAACTCAGGTCACATATGACACTTACTTAATTTCTCATTAATTACATCTGTGCATGATTTTTTATGGTTCCAATCTCCTAACCGAATAAAAATGTAAAACAGGGCACAAAAAAAGTTACTTTTATTAACGTATACATGTAAGCTCACGTCAGGTCGCGTCACGTTTGCTGCAGAACATGACATGCGTGAAAATACGTATCGAAGACAATTTTGTATTACGTTTCCACCATTGCTAGTTCACCTGCTGATTTTAGTAGTTCTAGTGTAAAATGAAAAGTAGCCATTTAGGCATTACTGTTGCTCAAACCAAATACCACATATAGATCAATATCGGTCCATGAGATTAAACAAAGAAGAAAACAATTCGGAGAATACTCGTGTTTAGTACAAGAATAACGCGAATTATCCTAAAAGGTTCCACAAGTATTTTAGAATGAATGAAGAAACATTTGAGTTTATACACAGCCTTATTGAAAATGGTGTAAAAACTCAAAATACCAATTTTCGGAGAGCAATAAGTACCGTTACTTTAAGGTAAGTCAACTTAAAGCAATAATAGTAACACAATCGTTGTATTACGTGAGTGGTAAAATCTGTACTGACATAAAAACCAAAACGTGGTAGCACGGATAATACGCAAAACATGGTGTGAGTAACGTGACGTGATAACTGTGTGCCTCTGATAAATCTGAATATTAAACTACATATTTCCAAAGTTACGTCATGTAACAACACTGTGTTTCTGCTTTTCGTGTCAAATGTGACAAAATAGCATCAAAACGATCAAAAAGTCGATTAACTACTAATGCATTTATGGATTAAGTGATTGGAGGAATTACCCTATTAATAAATAATGTAGATTCAAGTTTTGTTTGATGTGAACGGTTGCTAGTTTTAGTTTGGAGCTAAGTATAGGATAGGATATAAGTACCAGAGTATCAAAGGAGGAATTCCTTATCAATGTATAGGTATGTATCCTAGTTTTTATTTAAAAACTATTGATCAGCTAAACCGACTTCTCTTTCATTTTAAATCAACTGTAATATAATCAGCTTCAATTTGAAAATCCCTATTAGTGTTTTCAGAAGTGTTAGTAACTGTTGAAATTAAAATCTGATGCTCATCTTCAAATGTAAGGTATTTGATAGATTCATTTAGCAAAATAGTATATTGTAATACAAGTGTTACAATGACAGAGGTTTCGTAGTACGAGTTCAGTTTGTGAAACGAACCGCGAAGCAGTGAGTTTCGCAAAGAACGAGTACTACAAACCGTCATTGTAATTCGAGTGTTACATACTATTTTTTATAATGAACTTCTTTAAGTATAAAAAAAAAATAAAATGAGAGTTTTTCGAAATATTTATTTATGTTGGCAATCTTGACAGTTTTGAGACTTGTCAGTTTTAATGATTTTAAATTAGAATGTTTGTCAAATTTGTATAAAATATTCCGAATTTAGCAATAACGCTGATAATGTAGTTAATAATTTACTACAACATACTTTTTGATTTACTACCTGAACTCTTTCGTTGAAAATCAGTGCAGTGCAACCAATTGTGTAAAACAAAAAGTTACCAAAAACAGTGTTACAATGAATCTATTTCGATACTGTTTTTAGTGTCGAAATAGAAACGTGAATTATAAAAAATATATTTTCAAATTTACTTTTGGAAACGTTTCAAAAATTGCTTGATATGAATTCACTTGATGGCTTTATGAAATCTCTATTTCTTTTACAGTACACAAGGAGCAAATTTTCGAACCATCTGCTAATTTGTTTGGTTTCCAACCAAGAAAAGTAAGTATTTGGACACTTTGGCCATTCAGCTCCAGTTAGCGCCTGATTTGTTTTTAAAACAGGTTGAACGGTTTAAAAGCTGTTTAAAGCTGTTTATAACACCGTAGCACCTGTTTTCAAAACCAAAACGTGAGACGCTATCTGGTCCGGGGCTGTCTGACCAAAGTGCCATGATACCTACTCAAGACTTAAGATATTTACTATATTATGATTTCCACGTTCTACCTTGATATTGGCTATGTTTTACCGTGTACAATTTTCAGTACTATACAAGTTTCTTTTATGATTTTATTACTCAATTCAGGTATTATCAGGTTGCAGAAAACTTGGAGCTCTAAATATAGTAAAAATATTAATTTAATGATATGCAACCTCTTCTGCAAGTTTGGATTTTAGAACACGCAACTGTACAAACTTCGTCAAATAGTCTTTGTAGATAAATATAAATATAGAATTATTATCTAGTTGCGATTACATGTTGATTAGGTCTACCTGGTACCTTGAGATTCTCTTGAAAGGTCATTGACCTTATAATTTCTTAGGTATCTACCATTTATTTTTTTTCATATGTTGGGCAAATTCTAATAAAGCATCAGTTCTTTAGTACCTAGTAACAATTTTATACTGACTTTTTTTAAATTATTTTAGTATTTTGTGTTTCTACATTAAATCTTATATTTGAGATTGCTTTTCTCACAAAAAAACGTTTTTTTTTGTTAACCACATTCGTTATGTATATATTACTTATTTATAGTCTTTACTTTTATTGCGGTTTTTTCCTGTTACTTTTGGTTTTACTAGGGATCACTTTTTTTTTAATAAAGCCATCATATCTTGCTCTAGTAAAGAAATTACAGTTAGCGGTGTTACTTTTTATAATATGCAGTAATTTGGTACGAAACTGTTCAACGATATTTCAACATTTATAAGTATGTAGGAGACCAAAAAATTATAATTTTTTTTACCTCTTCTTCTTTTGATGGTTTAATTAAAACATCTCCTTTTTGATTGACACAATAAATAATAAAATGTGAATTTTGTGTTAAGCATTTGAAATAACGACAATATCTACGTTGACGTAATTACCAAGGATATTTATCACATTTACCGATAAGTTGAATAAATCTGAAAACAAATCGGTTAATTTAATGAATACTCACTTATTTATCACATTCAATAACCAATACCAATACCGTACAATACATTTCTTAAGAAATAAAACAATAGGGACCGAGCTCCAGCTGTGGAGGCAGCACTTTGACTGAAGGCCGCGCGCCCTAGTGCGGAAATTAGGAATTAAATGGGCAAAAATTTATTAATAACAAACGTCATAATTAATAAATAATGGAAAAAATAATTACATACGGATTTCAACCGATAAATAATAATAATATTCGTGGTCAAAATGTCTTTCCACGTCTTTCCAATGGTAGTTAACGGAAAACAATAAAATTTCACAGGTAAATTTATATACCGCTCTCTGCGAGACTTTTCTGTACAGCCTTTTATGCAACATGATTTTATTGATAAAGACAGCGTGAATAATTTTAAAATTTATTTTAATAAAAGGTTAATAAACAATTTATCACATACTATTGGTTAATTTTTTGCCCATAAGTTTACAAATTCTATCACCAGAGGGGCGTGACGGTCTAGAGGCTCGGTCCCTATTATTTTACCTGACATAAAAAACCAACGCTACCGTCCATAGAAACTTGTTTTTATTAACAATAAATTTGTGACTTTTACCTTCCACCTATTAAACCTAAACAAAACCACCCGAAACGATCCTCAACATCTGTATCAATCACTAAATCTTTTTAATCGACGCCCAACAAAAGAGATGTATTATTTTCTTTGATATAAAAGACCGAAACTACAAGCCCTAATAGCTCAATATCCCATTCACCTCTACGTCCTGTAGTTTTACCGTGTAAAATTGAAAAGGACATGATGTAATAAAGAGCAAACCCCCAATCTTATCAGCTATAATGGGGGAGCCATGTCGTAGATTTTCGGCCTTAATTTGGGGTAAGAGGACTCTGACTAGGGACTACAGCCTATTCCATCTAATGCAATAATTATGAGCAGCGGTCTTTCAGAAACCATAGACTATTCCTGAGTTCATAGAATTTTTTAGTAGCAGGGGTTAATGCAAAATATAATTTCTAGGATTGTGTTTAGTCTGTGGAGAATAAAATTAACTACTGAAATAATTATTTGCGTTATAATACGTTTTACGTATTTCTTAAACTAATAATTACACAGTAATTAAATGTTGTATGATTTTTATTTTGTACAAATATTGTCACGCCTGGGGGGACGAGGGAAATGTGCCATAATGGTTGGGATGAGGGGTAGCTTACTAAAGGCACTTTCCACCCAGATCGTGGGTATCTTCACCCTGGTTAGGTGTCCTGCTGAAGGCAGAAAACTAACCAAGGGGAAGATAAGATAAACAACAGGTAACAAACAACCCGCCAGTGCCATGGGGCAAAAAAAAATGCTAGAAAAAAATGGCTCCAAATATTTAAAATTAAACTGATTAGAAAGAATCAGTTAAGGGATCGAACAACGGCGCCTCCACCATGTCACGTCTGGGGGGACGAGAGAAATGTGCCATAATGGTTGGGATGAGGGGTAGCTTACTAAAGGCACTTCCCACCCAGGTCGTTGTTATCTATCCCCTGGTTAGGTGTCCTGCTGAAGGCAAAAAACTAACCAATGGGAAGATGAGATAAACAAGAGGAAACAAACAACAAATATATTAACGATTAAATAAGCAATAACAATCAACAATAACCAATATGAATAAGGAATAACTAAATACAATAATCTAATCCGATCTTACCAAATAAACTACATGGTGGCATGTCACACTTACTGACGCAAATACGTCAAGAGTCACAACGGCCCAGACCCAAGGGTCTGTTTTAGGGACACCCCGAAGGGTGACCCTTACAGACAACCTCAGACTCTGAACTCCTCGAGTGTGACCTCAACGACTTTCTTTTATAGCCAATTCTTACGCTACGTGAGAATAAGAATTAAACTATATAAAGTCGCCTTGAAATCTAACGTACTGACTTTGGCCTGGATAATTACAATATAAAATAATACCAAATAATGCAATGAAATCTAAAACAATTAAACTACCCTATTATAGTATGTGACAATATGTCGTAGTGATCTACGCGTAATGGCTATTAAATATTTAAGTGATTTTAAGTAATCAGAAGTAATTTTAAGTAATGTCAAGTGATCTTAAGTAATCACAAGTGAATTTAAGTCCCCAACAGTAACGTTAAGGAATCACAGAGAATTTTGTGTAATCACAAGTGCTTGTAAGTAACCAGAAGTGATTTTAAGTGATCACAAGTAATTGAAGATGACCAAAAATGATAACAAACCTTTGGCATAATTAATGTTCATTTTAAGAAATGAAAACAATATGCTAAAATGTTTTAATTTTAAAAATGTTTATTTATAAAGTTTACATGTTTTCTTAAGATTAAATAGAAATATTTAAATTTTTCCCTATACCCTGCTATAGGACTTAGTGTCCTTTTCAGGGTAGTGCTACATTATAATGTTTCCTGCTTTTTACTATAGGAGTTGTCTGTGGCAACTTTATCCTGTTTAAGAAAGACCATTTAGCAAGTTCTTTCTCAAACAGTCTGTTTCCAGACTGAGACAGGTCGAACTTGGGTCGAGGGAAACCACAGAAAACCTCGGCCTATGCTGCAGTTGTTTTAAAAATGTTTCTTGATATTAAACCAGTTCCTACGTAGTTAAAGACTGCACCTACGTATGTGCTTGTAAATTTGATTTTTCTTGTTTTTAAACCCCTTGAACCTTTTGCTACTAGGTACGTTGGTTTAAAATTATATTTTTGGTTTCATAATTTATTATGTAGCTACACCTAGAAGGAGTTTAAAATTAACGATACTTGATTGAAGACTTTTTACTTCTAAAGTACCCAAAGTTCCCATCGTTAATCTTGAAGCTTCAAGGCCCTTAATCTTGAATCATCAATGGTAAGTGAATTTCAAATTGACTGTTCTGGGTTTAACTTCACATGATGTTTTGCTCCTAGTAGACCTTCATCTCTTGCAGGAAATTTTAATCTATCAAGACTAAATCGGTCTATTTTGTGTTTTTTGCGTGTTTCTAACCACAAATAGGAATAAAGGGTAACGAAACAGCAGACAAGCTGGCAAAAGAAGGAGGTGAAACCCCATACCTGGGACCAGAAACATCCTGTAAAATCAGCAGTAGTACAATCTTAGAAAAACTAAGGAAAAAAATGGATAGCGAAGAATCCAAGTACTGGAATGATCTAGAAGGACTAAGACAATCAAAGCCGCTCCTGGGAAACTATAACCAGAAGAGATCTCACAGCTGTCTTAACCTTAGTAAGAAGAACCTCCGGATTATAACAGGAATACTAACCGGGCAATGCCGATTAAGAGGACACATAAAGAAACTAGGATTGGTAGATGCAGCAAACTGTAGATTCTGCGAGGTAGAGGATGAAACCTTAATACACATACTCTCAGAATGCATCGCATTAAGTAAGTCATTCTAGGGAGAAATAGCTAGGGTCATACCAAATAGAAAAGAAAGAACTACCTAACTTGAAACCCAATGATATCCTAAGCTTTCTAAGGCATATAGGACTAGAAGAGCTGCTATAAGTCAAAAAAATCATCAGGAATATAGCAAGAAAAGGGGACACAATAGATCTTATAGGTCGCAAGTGTATCGGTTACCCCTAACTTGCTCATAGATACATACAACCACAAAAATAGTCAAAATATCTCGAAATCCTAACGTGATGAAAAAATTCTGGGACCGGATACAGATTTAACGCAAAAATTACCATAAAATGGCTTTTTTTAAATCTCGAAAAATAATATAGACCCTTACAGTTTTGTATTATTTGTTAATTTCTATTTGGGTCATTTTTGTTTCAAATGACAAAACATAAGCGATTCTTCTTTAAATTATGAGTGAACCGGATATTTAGTTGATATTATATTTTAGTTTTGAAGCAGTGTAAATTTCAGTATCTTTGCCAAGTTGCAGGGCTGTTGACAAAACGAAATGGATCTATTGATTGCATACTTCTTTACACCAACGAATCCATTTTCTTCGCTCCTATTCACATTCTTATAACCCTTTTTCCTCTCCGAAAATGAATTCTTTCTCGGCACTAGGAAAAGCGGTCTCCGTGTTCTGCCACCGAACGACACAACCGCCCCCGGTGAAAATTTATTACCCGAAATTTGTTGACTGGATCGGAACAAATTCTCAGAGATTTTTATGAGCGTATAAAGCTCGAAATGTTTCGGATTTATTGGCAAATGTAGCGGATCAGAGCAAAATTTTTGTAAGTATTGTGTGTTTCCAAAGGAATATTGGTTCCAATAAAAGAATGTGAAATTTCTCTACAAAGGAATGAAAAAAAAACTGTATCTCTACGGTGAAATTATAATTATAATTTAAAATAATAGTAAACTTTTTTAATTAAATTTCGAATTAACTACTGGTATAACTGGATATAACAAGATTTTTTTAATACGACCGATTCATATTGCAAATTTCACTCTCTTAATAAATTATACAGGCGTGGTTGACCGTTCATTAAACGTACATAATAAAAAAAAATATTTTTTTTAATATTCCGAAAAATTTAATTAACATCGTTAGGTGAACATAAATATTAATTTAGTTAACAAATATGATAAAAAAAAAGAATTAAGAGAAGCAGATTTAGCCAAAAAAGGTAGCAGGTGGGTTCATTAATGAATGATTTTTTCAGCCTTACAATCAGACCCAAACCTAACAATTAAACCTTAAGTATTAACCATTCTTTACTGAATTTTTTATTAAAATCGTGTACGCAAACAATTAACACACACTTTCAATTTAAAATCCTGAACACACTGTACCGAAATTTAAGAATTACAAACCAAGATTCTGGAAATGGCTTTTTGTTCGCAGTTGGCCGAGGACATTGTGCCAGTTCACGGATACATACCTGTAACAAAAGAAAAAAACTATATGAGAAAATTTGTCCAAGTGTGAATTTTGAAATGGGTACGTATTTCACGGAAGGCAGCTTCGTTTGAGACTTCTCAAGTGGATAATGCGGAACACAGGATAGGATTAGAGCAAAAGTTTCTCTTTATAATACTTATTTTTAATGAAACTTTTTAGTTTTTTAATAGATACTTTGTTACATGAGAATTCCCAAAAAGGGCGTAAATCCTCTAGCTAGCTCAGTAGGTTGTGGCTTCTTTAAAGAGTTTTACCAGTCCTCCCCAAACATGAAATATAAGGGCGCCAGAGTACAAATTAAACCAATACACAAACACCTGTTTAAAAGATTTATTTAAATTAATAATAAAAATTTGAGTTTCTCAGAATATTAAAGTTGTTTTTAATTAATTTATCTGCTTCAGGAGATCTGCCTTTGTTTCCTCTGTTTCCTCAATATTCAATAGTAGTCAAAACCAGGGTTTCCAATCTGTTCGGCTTTCTCCACAAAAAGGGCGGAAATTTGGTGTCGCCTCAAAAAAAATATCAAATTCGAACGTGGGCCTCCTCACAGATATGAACTGACAGTAATGATGAAATTAATAATCAAAAATCGATTCCTTAATAAAATTACAATCAAGTTGAATCAGTTTCCAGCCAAATCGGATTTACACGTGTAAAAACCAGTCTAAAATTTATTTAAGATCACAAAAACTGATGTTTGGCGAAAGTGAAACTACTTGAAAATTAGTTGTTAGTACATAATAATAAAATATCTCAATTTAAGACACTCCAACAAATAAAATAATTAACTGAAACAATAAAATCGACTAATTTGTATTAAAGAGAAGGTACCAACTAGCGATCGGATAATAAAATGAGCTAAAAATTCTGATCGCCGCGCGAAAGAAGGACAGATAAACATTAACACCACTAGCGGTACAAATTATATAGAGCCAAACGCTGAATTATCCAACGAAGAAGATTGGTGTGATGTTGGAAATAAGAATATGTTGGGCGAAATAAACAAGGTCAACTGACTATCGTCTATCTGGTTTATTTGTTTTTCTCTGATGAATTTTTAAACATGTTGGTTCATCAAACAAATATGTATGTCACCCAAGAAAATTAAAAATATCCACTTGCAAAGTCATCTTGAATGACTAGATGGGTTGAAACTGACAAAAATGAATTGCAATTATTTATTGCTTTTCTGCTAAATATGGGCCCATGCATCTAACATTACTGATCTCAAAATAATATGTATAAAATACCATTTTTGGGGGTTAATAATGAAATAATGAGTAGAATCAGATTTCAGTGACTTTTACGTTTTTTGTGTCGTAGAACAGACAAACAACCACTATAGTTATCTTGTGGTAAAAACAAACATAGTTTAGTCTTAACACCCTCAAAAGGAATTCTGACCACGCTACTGCTTTTTCTTAAATAACACAATTAATTATAAATACATTTTTTAAATAACGTACATTCTATTTATAAATTTCCCTTAAATGCATCTATCATTTTTCTTGCGTCGATTAAATAAATTGTCCTGTGTTTATGCGATATTCTGGTTTCCGGAAAACGATCGTTTGAAATAGAAAAATTACTTGAATGCAACAGTTGGCAACATGTCAAAACAAACAAATATTAATAGAATATTAATGCTACTCATTTATCATAATGCCGTTGCTCACTGTAATGAGCTCAGATTATTAAGTTTGCACTTTTATTAACGTCGCTAGTCGCTATATTTGATTAACGACAGCTATTTGTCTGCTCCCTCATTGAACTGTTGAAATGTATCAGAAGGTTAAACGTTTTGTTGCTACTCGTTATTATTATTGTGCTATAAATATATGTGTGCTTTACTTATAGCTATGCCATAAATAATATTAATGACGATAAACTTTTATTCTTGTATTTTATTACTTGATAATATATTTTATTAGGAATATTTACACTTACACGTGCTGCATTTAAAACTCAACACTTACAAACGATGGTTCTGAAAAAATATTAAAAACGGTGATTCATCAGTTATTATTGTCATTATAAATTATGGTACCTAGATGACCGAACTTTGCTCGAGAAACATCCAAATCATAAGACCTTTCTACTCATATAATTTTAGTCAAATTTTGCAAACACCTTACTTTAGCAGCAAGTGAGGACGAATATTTTTAAGAAGGTTTTCTTAAATAAATTTTTGTTTATTTGCGCGAAGTTTGAGAAGCTTAAACTGTGTTTGATGACGATTTTCTTCACGATGTTCTTGAAACGGTTCACAGCTTTGTGCGGTTAGATTTTTTTATAAGCGTTTTCCCAAGGCTTTTTTAATAAATACTTGATTTCAAAAGACACTTATTTTAAAAATAATAGAAATAAACAATTGTGTCTCTTGATCTTACCTTAAACGCATCTACTGAAGTAGCTTTATTGTGAAATAAATGACAACTTGATAATGGAGTTCTTTCAGACTCTCAACATGGATTTCTGCCAAAGAGGTCAGTGGTGACAAATCTTTTAGATATGTGATCACGGAATCATGACAACAATACACCTGTCAATGTCATATATCTGGATTTCGAAAAGACATTTGATAAAGTTCCTCACAACTGTTTGATGTACAAACTGATGCACTTTGGAATCAGATAAGAATTGTTGGAGTTGATAAAAAATTTTTTGTTTAGTCGCTAGTACCAAGTAAAAGTTAATGGTCTGCTCTCAGAGGCATATCCCGTGAACAGTGGAGTACCACAGGGCTATGTCTTGTAACGATTGTATCGTTAGTTTTCGAACAATCCTCCCGGACTATAAATATTTTTAAATTATCTATTGTTTCCGCGTTGAGACGAGTGGGGACTGCTATTTGGAAGGAGAGTTATGGTTTCGTAGTTAGTTTTTGATTTTATTTCGTTCATTTTATCGTTGAATTTTAAGTAATTCAGAGTTTCCGACTATCTTTACCCTTCTGTCTCTCGTAAGTTCCTTATTGCCTTGGTTTTAAGTTTAATAGTTAAATTAATCCAAAATGCGGTGAATATATTTTATCTATTTTACTAACATTTTAAATTTTCGAATACAATTGCTAATTCAATTCAAGGTCAGTTTTTGTGGTATTTTATTATTTATATATGAAAGATAATTAATTTTTTCTCGAAATTTGGAGAGACTTATAGCGATTGTGTTCGAAAAATAGTTATTGAAAATTCGGAGTTTTGATTCCAATTTTATTGACAGGGTTATTGCCAACTAGAAGAAAGGCCCTATTAAGGTCTACAAATTGCTATATAAAAACTACACGTTTTCGACATCTTCCGGTGAGGCCGACGCCATTTTGCTGTACCTTTCCTCTTTGTTAGAAGATTTCGATAAGAGGTTTCTACAGAGATATTCCGTTGCAGTTCCGATCTCTCCGTTAGAAAAGCCGAAAAGAAATTTCTACAGAGAATTCCATTTCCGTTGCGGTTCCGAGTCCACTGCGTAGAAGCGTGGAAAATTCAGTCAGGAAGTCCCTCGAAAGAAACCCATCCTTCTTACAGCACGCTTTTAGGATCAATCTCCGTCAAAACCACAGTTCCAAACCAAGTTAAGAGATTTAATTAATTTTCATAAAATTTCATTACATTTCTAACCAATTTTTAAAGTAATAAACCATTTTAAAACTGATCTATAGAATTTTATTGTGTGTCTGTACTTGCGCCCTTTAAAACTTGTTTGGGGAAAAATTAAGCAAAAACACAGAAGGAAAGCCACGACCCTCTGGAGCTAGCCTGGGGTACTTTTACGGTTACAAATTTGGCGCCCAACGTCAATTTTTAACTTTTAAGGGTTTATTAAGCTACAGTCTTGGGTCCATTGTTGTTTCTCCTTTACATTAGTGATATAACAAAACAAACGTGGTGTTCTTGCTAATAATGAAAAACTTTTTGGAAACTCATTTCCTGACTCAGACGAATTAAAACATGATTTAGATGTGATACAGAATTGGGCTGTGATATAGAAAATGAAACTGTATGAAAATAAGTAATTTTTGTAAAAATTGGATATAAAGAAGATTTTACAACATATGTTCTCAATAATGTAGAGCTACAGAATGTGAAAGAACAAAATGATTCAGGATTTAGTAAAACCTCTGACCTTAGATGGGAAATTGGCATAAATAAAATAACATAAAGAGCCAACTCCTTTGTGAACCTCATCCAAAAACCTTTCAGAATATGTCGGCCGTTATGCTGAGAAAAATCCATATTTTTTTTACTAGGCTTAAACTTAAGTGTACTCAAACTATATGAAATCTATATTTTGTTAAGGATATTCAGAAATTGGAAAAAAAAGTCTACAAAGACTACAGTTAACTACTTTGACAGTCAAAAGATTAATAGGCGACCTTATAGAAACTTATAAATTTTGGCCCTCATACCCTTGCCGGCCCTTTTTTTGTATCCACCCATCTTCCGCCAATTTGGATTTAGGCTTCTCAAGGGTCCAACATTACGTGGTAGAAATGGCGGACACATTATTGATGATAATTTTTTGCCCAAATTTTGACCCCCCTTTACCGTTGTCTGTCACCTCTTTTGTTTCCATTAAGGTGTCCGCCCATCGGGATTTCTAATTGTAGTATCAACACCTTTGGCTGGAAAAATTTTCATCCATATTATCGATGACGAGAATTTCCCGTAAAAAGTTGGCAACTTTTACAGATGATGGCAAAATTTCGGTTTCGCTCTTATAGTCCAAGATCCCGATCTACGATGACCTTCACCGAGCTGGTTAATGGACCAAATATATTTTTTTTGTAATTTAATATATCAAAAAATATATTGCATATGAGTTGCCTATCGAATTTCAGTCAAGGATATTTTTAATTAATTAAAAAAAAAAAATTGTGCGACTGAGAGGTCCCTACCTACCGTCCCATGCGATAGAAGAGGACACAACATAACAGCGTTTGAATCCCGGCCTTTTAAAGAGAGAGAGCTCTCCGCTCTCTGGTCTTGAAAACAAGAAGGATAGCGATAGACGCATACAGTATATATCAGCATATTATCTATAGATACGTTAATTATATAGAGCAAATTGATTTAATTTATTTCAGTTAATATTTTTTAATAGGAAAAAAAAGAAATAAAATTTGTAAGATAAGAATTATATATGTATTGCTATAACCTTCTTATTAACTAAAGATTTATATATACTGTAATGTAACAAAATATATACACATAATATTTAATTGATTGAAAAAAAATTAAAAACTAATCCTTTATATTAATATGAAACTACTCCAAAATAATGCTCAGAATGTACGCGTCTATCGCTATACTTCTTGTCTTCAAGAGCAGAGAGCAGAGAGCTCTCTCTCTCTTTAAAAGGCCGGGATACAAACGCTGTTATGTTGTGTCCTCTTCTATCGCATGGGACGGTAGGTAGGGACCTCTCAGTCGCACAAAAAATTTTTAAAAATTAATTAAAAATATCCTTGACTGAAATTCGATAGGCAACTCATATGCAATATATTTTTTGATATATTAAATTACATAAAAAATATGTTTGGTCCATTAACCAGCTCGGTGAAGGTCGTCCTATATCGGGATCTTAGACTATTATAGAAATTCCGAGAGTTTCACATGTGAGATTATCGCCAAAATTAGTTGAACGCATCAAGAAGGATCGAAAGGGTACAGGGTAATAAAAACTAATTTCCTGTTATTGTAATAAACAAGTTTAAAAATATACACTAAATATCTCATTTAAAAGGTATTGCCTTTAATGAAGTACTGATCTGTGTCTAAATGGTGTTTTATCTCTCATGAATAATTTCATATCTAGAGATTTTAACATTTTGTTTTATATATTTGAATAACAACGTAGTTGTGCAAAAATAGCGTTTTCTACCAAATAAATAAAAAACTCAAAATGAAAATGTTACAAATAAATTTTCAATGTTTCAAAAAAGCAATTACCTACCGGCAAAACGTTTCACTAATAATACTTCATTTACCAAAAACAATCGCCGATTTCGTATTGATTTGTTAGGTATATAGTCACTAGTTTCCAAATTCATTTCCTGATAACCTAAGTATTTTTTTATCCCACTATGAGCTTTTTATAAATAATTGTATTTAGGTATTATAGCAAAACCAATAAAGTGGTAATTTTTTTTTAAAAACAGTAAGATCAGTCGTACAGTAGAAGTCTTTTTAACAGTAAAACTAAAAAATTAATAATTAAAAAAAGAAGAGTGATAAGTGTAGGCACCGTATAGGTATAGACAAGACTAGTAGGATCACTCATGCAAAAATTTGCTGAAGCTCTCGGTCTGCATTTCGGTTAGTTTTTTTATCGATTATTTTTTTCATCTGTCAAAATATCACAATTTTGTAATTTCGTCCAATGAAAACGCTTAATCTTCAATGTTTTATGCTAAATCTAGCCAATCATTCCGGTTTAGTGGTTTTACTAGTATTGATAAAATTATAGAACTGTCAAAAATTCAATAACAATATTGAACAATCAATTTTCTTGTTTATAAGTACCTTACTATAAATCAACATTCATTTATAATATCTAAATATTCTGAAATATATTTTGTTATTATTATTATCACAATCCAATTCATCTAAACGATAATAAAAAATATGTAGGTACTTTAAAACTAACCTGCTTCCTGGTTCTGCATACATTTAAAACTTTTATATGCCTACAGGCAAATGTGGTCTTGTAGGTAAACTTTAAATAAATATACCTACCTAATAATTTTTATTTTGGTAATTTTCTCTTTAATAATATAATTGTATAAATAGGTATAAAAATAAATATTTATTCAAATTATAACCCTGTTTTCACGACGCTCACGACAACTGACAACTGTCAATACTATCTAGTGTACAGGATAAGTTAATAGGGGGGGTAACGGCACTTCGTTTGTGTTAATTATGAAATATAAGTTGTTCTAGGAAGTTTTTTAAATAAAGTAGTTTTTGTACAGAATGGTTCAAAAAATAATCTTCTCAAATACCACTCGTCCTGTAATATTTTACTAGATAAATTGTTATTTTCCAGACTCAAACTTTATTATTTTAGGCAAAACTAAAATCACCTAAACCTAAACCTAAAATTTTTAAAATCGAGAGATTAATACAAAAAAATACGTAGCAATCGGTAGATTTAAAAAATTGGGGGCAAATTTAAAAAACTCGGTAAATTTGACATCGCTGCTCACCAGTTTTCTTAAAACTTCACAAAAAACGTTGGCAAACCGGTGCAATATGTGGTACAAAGAACTTCAAAGGCGGCGGGAAGAGTGATCCTAATATTCTGATTTATATACAGTGATAAAGATAATGATTGTAAACTTTTAAGTCTTCTCAACGTTTTTTTATCTAATGTTGCATATGACACTTTAGATAAAATACGCTGACTTGCCACTAAACCAAATGATACTTTCTCAATTCTTCGTTAAGCATATAATTGTTAATCCTCATTTCTTGCTTATCTAATTTCTGAATTTTAATAATCCCATTAAAGATATCTTAAAATAGTTAGTAAATTATTTTACAAAAAGTGTATGGTACCTGCTCCTCATAAAGGCGTTATCGGTTTTAGGTAGATATCGCAGGTTCAAATCCTACTGCATGTAGGCAAATTTTTTTCGAGTTCTTCTTAATGTCATTTCTTTTTTGTCTAATTTCCAAATTTTAAACATAGATAATGCTGTTCTTAATTATAAAGACTGTTAATTATTTTACGAAGAGCTTCAAAAATTTACAGAGATTGAAATTGTCATTTACATACACATTTTAATGTTGAAATTTATTCACAAAGCCACTCAATTTATTCACGAGGAAATTGTTAACGTCAACCTCGTTTTGGCTGAAATAACTTTAGGGAACATTCAATCCAAAGTGAACTTTACATGAATAGATTTATTATCATACAACTGACGATTGATTGTACTGTCATGTACTAATTAAAGACGTTTAGTTTAAAGTCGTTATGATTGCCATGCCAATCATTAAATGTTACAAGAGTAAATTTTAGAAACATGTCCTGATAACCTAAATAGGATAGGTGTATATCTAGGTACGGAATAATATAATTAATAAAAACTTATTTAATGTACTTTTTTTCTATCCTGATTAATGATACATTTTGGACAACCACGTACACTATCAATAATTGCTACCAGAAAAGAAAATCTCGTGTAGTCCTCTTCAGAATTCATATCCACGTTCAGTAGGTCTAATCCTTTTTTCAGAACACACTTTCCTAGGATCATTTCTCCCTCCTTTTTTCACGGCCTCTCCATCAATTCCATTCCCTGAAAATCGCAATAAACGATCCCACTAAGTGGAAACTACTCTTTTAATTTTGCCAGCGAGTAGCAGACCTATTTTTCTTCATGTATCCTATTCTCAAAAACAAATGAAAATACGTGACATGGCGCAGTCAAGGGAGATCCGCTCGAGACAGGTTCGCGGTGGCTAAGATCCCGAGCTGCCGGAGTGACTGATGCAAAATATAAATTAAGAATGAGTTCTTTGGGGAATGCGCTTTTTTTTTAGATGAGGTAGTCGGTTGTTTAGATCTATCGGGAAGGAAAGTGAAAAATGTAAATGTTCGGTTCAAAAACCTTAGTAATTTGACAGTAATAGACCGGAAAATGTAAATAATCGTCAGAAGGAAAAACATTCATAAAACTTTATTTTTTCTTTATTCTTTAAGCAAATTTATATATTTTAAATTACTTCACTATCATAATATGTGGTCTTGATTTATAAAACAAATTCTAATAAAAAGCTTTGGTTTAACGTCATCTTTACAGTTTAGTTCAGTTGTTTTAAAATTTTACTAGATAGACCAAAATTGTTGGCCTTTTATATCAATTTTTGACCGTCAAGTAATACGATTGATTTATTCAATATAGAAAAAAATTTCAGTTGAAAAAATAATTATTCTGATGTTCCTGAACTTTAGCAAACTCGAACTTTGATTGACAAACAAAATGAGGTAAATCTTCCCCCATTTCATTTTACTTTCTAAAGAATCTTGTATTTTAAATGATCTTTCTCATCTTAAAATTTTAATACCCATCCAACGCTGTCGGCTGCATAAAATCGAAAGTATGTAACTTTTTTATGATCCCCTCTGTTTCTAAAATGCCGTTGACAGGCATCCGGCCGGTGTCAGTCGTTGCTTCCGGTTGTCTCCGAGAAAATAGCGACAAGAATCGTCTGAGTCGGCACTTACTGCTTGTCGACGTTCGTCATTGTTAATTTACGTTTTCCATCACTTTTGTTACTGTTTAACAGTAGAAGTCTTGAGGTATGAAACAGTTTTGGACATGCCAATTTATCATTACAGTAAAAAAAATTCATACATATCTATGCAATTTTGCTATAAGAAACATCAACAAATAATACAATACTCAGAAAACATCAAGCTTTTACAAAATTCAACATTTTATGAAAAATCGGTATATAAACCTTATGACAACAGAAAGTATACGAACTGTAAAAAAACTAATGCAAAGGAAAGTAAAGATAAACTGGAAGGTACAGAAACAAATGAAAATAAGAAAACAGGGAACAATACATAAAACACCTTTTTCCAGATGTTGAAGGCTCACCAGGGGTTATCAGAATGAGAACGGCACTCGGGAGGAGAGCAAGTCGTGGATCAGGAGAGCAATTGGGCGAGTATGGAAGAAAAAGAATTATTTAGAATTATAATAAGCGGAAATCGGTAACGGGTGTCACTTGTCTTTTTAGAAATAAATAGGAGAAAAGATAAAAAACATATTTAGAAAGAAATCTATTAATTTATTAATATTTAGGGAACACACTTAACTTAATAAAAAATTACCAAAAATATATTATTTATCTAATGCTTATCTTATAGGTCACAAATTCCTTAAATTCTTATACTTAAATATTTAATTATTATTATTTAAAAAAAAGGAAATCATACTCGAATGATAAATCTTAGTTTGAACATTTACTGGTAAGGAAAAAATAAAAAAATGGAGAACTTCTTTATGGTCAAGATGATAAATATGTTTTGATGTTTCTTTACACATGTTTCCCCAACATCCTTTGCTCCCAAGTACCCAACACTTTTGCTAGCCAAGTGCAATACCCTACTTGGTTATGCCGCACTGATGACGGCTAATGAGCCAGAAACATGCATGTCTGCGGTTACCATTCCTACTCGTGGCCTTATTGATCCTTTTTGCGTACATGCCCAATAATTTTCCCCTTATATATATATATATATATATATATATATATATATATATATATATATATATATATATATATGTATATATATATATATATATATATATATATATATATAGGACACAGTGAGGTAAATAGTGGGTATCTAGCAAAAATTAGGCGAAGTGTACTCTTTAAGATTTAATACTCCAATATTTCGTTAAAAATTCTTTAACATCTTCAGGAAGTTACTACAAATGTTACAATTAGATTACAATAATAGCTAGTTATGTTCTGATAATATTTCACTTACTCTTGTGAGGATGGAGCCAACGATGGAAATAGAAGTACATAGGTGTGGTGAGGATAAAATATGGAAAACAATCACCATAGTGTGTCAGACCAAAATCTATAGTTGAAACATTAGGAAATAATAATTATTAATATTCAACTCTCTCTCTTGGCTGTGTTATTCTTTTTTCCAAAAAACGAAGTAGTAACGTCTCTCTTTTATTTTAATCCAACATAGCGATGCCGGCCTAGCCTAAAGTCTGCTTGTCGCCGGTTGTTGAGTGTTTCCAATGGTATTTTTTCTCCTGGGAAGTTTTTCCTAATGTTTCAACTACAGATTTTGGCCTGACACGCTATGGTGATTGTATTCCATATTTTATCCTCAACACACCTATGTACTTCTATTTCGATCGTTGGCTTCATCCTCACAAGATTAAGTGAAATATTATCAGAACATAACTAGCTATTATTGTAATCTAATTGTAACATTTGTAGTAACTTCCTGAAGATGTTAAAAAAATTTTAACGAAATATTGGAGTATTAAATCTTAAAGAGTACACTTCACCTAATTTTTGCTAGATACCCACTATTTACCTCACTGTGTCCTATATAGTCAGCAAACGACTAAGAAGAGCTTATATATATATTAATATAAGAAGCAACTATAACTGAAGAGACCCGCTTTTAAATTGAAAATTACTTCTGTTAACATACCAAAACAGGACAGGAGATATGTAAAATATTTCACCAACCCATAGGAATTCTTCTGGAACAATAATCTAGAAGTTTTCAGGACAACACAGGTCTTCTTTGGCCTCTCAAGGATATAAATTTTCAAGATCTCCAAAATGGCGTCGTTTCTCAACGGGGTGAAATGTTTTATGGAATAATAAAATTCAATTCCACCACATCTCAAGTAGATTATGCTTCATAATTTAGTACTGTATATCCACAATAAAATGTACTAAACTTTAGTACTTGTAAAACATGAATTAAACCAAAATTTAGCCAGTAATTTTCAGAAGTGGATGGACCCATTTCATAAAAATGAGTTTGCATTAAACACAAATTGAAAATAAAATATCTCTTATAAAGTTATTTTAAAAACCGAATTACACATAAACTCGTATTGCAGCACTTGGTATTAAAATCCAAAATTTCAATAGCATAATTTTCAAAATGATCAGAAGTGCCATTTTCACATCGATGAATGTATTTGATGGAGTAAAATTCCGGTGTAAGCCAATAAAAATGTTACACATTTCAGTAAAAAATATGAAATAAAATAGTCGGTTTAAACAGCATATTTTTTTATAACAAACTTTGATCTACAAATATCGGAATATTGGAGCTAAAAACGTAAAGTTTTTTAAATAATAATTAATAATCATAGTTATTTGTGACACAAGGTCGGAAAATGTCATTTTGCAAGAGCGAGTAAAGTTGTGTAGCCGAGGTGCGTAGCACCGAGGCGAAACAATACGAGCACTTGCATAACATTTCCCGGACGTGTAACACACACTATTTTTTGGTCCGACTAATTCTCAATATTTTCAAAAGTTCAAACCTTTTTATAATGTGACATACAAGTTTAGGTGTTTATTTACATCTATTGCACGATTAATAGAATTAGTAATAAGGAATGATTTTCTAATAATCGATTTCAAGATCCTTAATTTTTATACATACGAATAATAAGCAGCACAGTAAAAATTGTTATATTGAAAATATTAACATTAATATCTAATAATTTTATATAAAAATAGTACATAGAAACAATGAACTATTATGGTTCAATAAGCAAAAATAAAATCGAGATATGTATTTTCATAATCGAATGATAAGTAGTTGTAAATTGACATAAATGTCAAATTTAAAATAAAAGTTGTAAGAGAAATTAAATGTAAATTAGAATCCTGCTTACCTTTAGAAAAACTTATTAGTTTAGTATATTATACGCTGTTTTTAAATAAATTTAATTAAAATTTGTTTTATTTATTATGTATTTGTGATGACTCATAGCGCCATCTCGTTGGATAATCTAAAAGGTACTTTGCCGGCCTAGGCCGGAAAATGTCATTTTTCGGACGATTTTGAAGTAATTAATAGTATTGTTTCTGGACGGAGGACCAAAAAAATATTTTTCAACAGGACGGTAATTGATTAGGAAAAATACACAAAAAACAGGAAGAATAAGGACAAAAAAACACGAAGGATATTAGCAAAAAAACAAAAACTAAGCCAATGGATACAAAACTTAATTTATGAAACCAAATAAAATAAAGGTTTTGTGTACAATGAATTCAAATAATGAATTATAACTAAACCAAAATTTAAACAAGTTAAAATCGATTTTAAAAATAGTAAATTTTGGGAGACGATGTGTGTGACTGTGTGTGACTCAAAAATAGGCATTTCATTATTTTTATACATTCTTCTTATCACAGGTTGACAAGCTGGTCGGTGCCAATTATTCTAATTTAGGAATAAACCTACAAAAAGGGCGAGAGAAGTGTCAGTTTGCGTTTTAAGCAGATATATTTTAGTAGATGTAGTTGTGGTAATAATAAATTAGATCGTTTTCCCCTAAGTTTGGATGACATTGAAGCTAGGGTCAGTATTAGAAACAAAGAAAAAAGAGCATTTAGGGAGAAATAAAAATTAATATGTAGGGTGTGACTCGGTATGGAATAAATATACCTCAGTTTTCGTAAACCGGATAATATATTGGAAAAAGCTATTATATGATTACAATAATGTACCATATAAACAAATTAATGCTGAATTATTAACACACAGCATTTTTGTCCACAGTATTTAATTATAAATTAATTTTTTTAAAGTACTTTCCTTGGTCAGAATTTAAGTACACAAACATAAAAACTTAATTAAGTATTTGTATGACTACATCATGATATTAAATTCTAACCTAAAGTTAAAATTAATACTGACTAATTACAATTTATAAATAGTTATTATCCTAACAAGTGCGGAAAGTTATACTTTCCCGCACGCGAATTGCCGATGCCCGAACGACGCGAAGCGGAGTTCGGGCAAGCAGTTTAAGTGCGGGAAAGTTAATTTCCGCAAGTGTTAGGATCAATACTTTATACAACTACTGCTCTGGAAGTAGAATTTGAGAGGAATATTACAAATAATTTTTTCTTTTGACACATCTGGCAATAAATTTGTTGTTGCATTTTTAAGTGATTCAACTAGGTCAGGTGGAGTTAAACATCTTGTTAAATCGACCATTATTTTAAACAGTACACTTTTTTTAATTACCTACACTTTCTTTTTGCGTTTAATACAGTTGCGTTGTGACAGTTGTGACAAATTAAAAAGGGTTAGGACTAATCTAGTAGTCTCTCTAGTCAAATAAAAACAACAGATAGTTTAGGCGGAATCCGTGTAGTTATGTGGTCATAACCAAACATGTGCGTTTATGAAATACATATAGTCAAGTATGCGACTATTGTGTACTTCGGAGATGACATACTGCGCTCGAAAAGTCAACTTCCAAAGCAGGCGTTGTATAAAATAACTTTTTATAGTAGAAAGCTTTTTTTACTGATTTATAAGTCTTATTACTATTATAAAAAAAAAACTTCTCTCTCGCGGGATCGATCCCATTCCGATAACCCAACAGAACTGTCACAATTAGACGCTTATCCAATTCAGGTATCATCAACTTATATGAAAACTTTCAAAATGATTATATCGGCGAAAATAAAAAACTTTCTAATACCAAAAAAAAACGATGTATAGGTATACGAAGGAGAATCAAATATAACCCAGAACGAAGAGATACATTGTGGACTCAAATATCGAATATAATCTCACTTATTATGTAGTGCTGGATCCCTGACAGCTATCAATTCGTGTTTTCTTGAATGGCCTTTTACGTTTGGCACAAATTATCAATTCTGATTTTTTAAAAGGCTTTTGACGTTTGGTCCGAGCGGCCATTGCTCTTTTCGCATATGTCGTCAAATTTAACTCATATCACATGTCCTTAAACACATGTATGTAAGACCATGAGAGAGATTATTTGTCAAATCGACAAGTTAAACATGCGTTTTTCTCTTTAATGTCCTTAATATATTCTTGTTTGTATAGGTCTTTTTTAAATTTTATCTCACCATATCCTACCAAATATTTTTACATTATATTTATTATTGTCACTTTTTACACTCTGTCAAACTCTAACTGTCAATCTTGTCTCTTTTCACACTTAAATGTTAAACTATAACTGTCAATTCAAGATAACGTCAAATGTCAATCTGTCACTTTTCACACTTAATTGTCAAACTCTAACTGTCAATATAAAAGCAAATGTTAATCTTGTCATTTTTGACATTCAAATGTCAAACTCTAACTGTCAATATAAAGTCAAATGTCAATATAAAGTCAAATAGCAATCTTGTCAGTTTTCACACTAAAATGTCAAAATCAACTTTTTTTGTTTTTGGAGGAGTATCTAGTATTAAATTTTATTTTGTTTTTATTTGAATTTATTCAAGACCAGCTGACTCTTTCTCGTTATTCATTTTTACAATTTCTTTGATTTTTTTCTTTATTTTTTAAGATTTTCTTGCTTGTTTACAGGTGTTTTCTTTTTTTTTTCTTTTTCGTTGTATTTTTTAATGTTTTCGGTTTCGTCGTTTTTTAATTTGTTATTTTTGATTAACTAAATTTTTGTTTGTCACCAATTTTTTTTTATTTTTTAGATTTTTCTTATCTCCGTTTATTTTTCTGATATTTCGATAATTTTCCACTTTACTTTAGTTTCTCGTTTGTTGGAATTTCTTGTTTTATTTACAATTTTTTTGTTTTTCTGATTCATCCATTTTTTGGATTTTTTACTTTTTTTCTTTTTTTGCTAATTTTGGCAATTTTTTTTTGATAATTTTTCTCAATTTTATTGTTTACTAGCTGTCCCGGCGGACTCGTAGGTACCGCATAACACCGTCGTGACTTTTTTTCATTTTTAGTTTTTTCGAATTTTTATTATTTTGTTTTCAATGATCTTTTTATTATATCATATTTTCTCGTTATCAGGTTTATACTATTTTTTCTTTGTATTTTATAATTTATCGATTAAATATATTAGATATATACTGCGCCATCTTACGGTGGCTTTATAGTACTTAATTTAATAAGAATTTCTCGTTTAAATATGTGAGATAATAACTGCGCCACCTTACGGTGGCGTCATAGTAGTTAATTTAGTATTAATTGCTCGTTTAAATAAATGAGATATTAACTGCGCCACCTTAAGGTGGCCTTATATTATTTAATTAAGAGAGGTATTTTTTGGTTTTATTTTTTCTGCATTTTTTCTGTTTTTGTTTTTAGTATTTTTCATTTTCTTTTTGAGATTTTTTGACAAACAATAAAATATTTTTTTTTAATAAAAAGTATCCTATTTTACTTCTAATACCTCTAAAAATATGTGTACAAAGTTTCATGATGATCGGTTGAGTAGTTTTCGCGTGAAAGCGTAACAAACAAACTTACATTCACATTTATAATATTAGTAGGGATTTTATTAAAGGTATTATTTAGAAATCGAAATACAACATCTACCGGGTGTCTTCTCAACCTAGATGTTAGACTATTAATTAACTTACACCACCATCTATAAGGAATTCATAATACTTTAATAAATACACACTTTGTATTTAAAAATTAACTTGTTGTTTTTAGTATTATCCGTTACTAATTCTTTATGGTTCTTACTGTCTAAACCTGTCCTAAAATTCCACAAATAATTTAAAACCAAAATTAGCGAAATCGGTCCAGCCGTTCTCAAGTTTTAGCGCGACTTACGAACAGCAATTTATTTTTATATTTATATATATATATATATATATATATATATATATATATATATATATATATATATATATATATATATATATATATATATATATCCAAAGATGATACATAACGTATCTAGTGCCTTAATGTCAAAAGTAATAATTTCAGTTTTGAACTGAAATGGTGTCGGTTAGAAATTTCTAACACTTTAAAAGACACCTTTGATGCGGCGATATAAATAGATATAAATATTATTCAACCTATATCAGGGCAAAACCAAACTACAGACACGTGTTTCGCTCTTAGTTTGAGCTCATCAGTGTAGTACAGGCTATGTCTCTCAAGTCACTAATCAAGAGACATCCCTGCTATAAATTGAACGATATCTATAGATGTCAAATTGCAAAACTGATAAACAGTCGCAAGTGGTTCCATCTTCACTCCAAAAATGGTATTTCAGTAGTAGCTTTGCATCTTGTATATAACCTTAGGCAAGGTAAAATGATAAAACGAACAGATCGTTTTGTGACAGTCTAAGAATGTCCAAAGATGATACATAACGTATCTAGTGCCTTACTGTCAAAAGTAATAATTTCAGTTTTGAACTGAAATGGTGTCGGTTAGAAATTTCTAACACTTTAAAAGACACCTTTGATGCGGCGATATAAATAGATATAAATATTATTCAACCTATATCAGGGCAAAACCAAACTACAGACACGTGTTTCGCTCTTAGTTTGAGCTCATCAGTGTAGTACAGGCTATGTCTCTCAAGTCACTAATCAAGAGACATCCCTGCTATAAATTGAACGATATCTATAGATGTCAAATTGCAAAACTGATAAACAGTCGCAAGTGGTTCCATCTTCACTCCAAAAATGGTATTTCAGTAGTAGCTTTGCATCTTGTATATAACCTTAGGCAAGGTAAAATGATAAAACGAACAGAGCGTTTTGTGACTACACTGATGAGCTCAAACTAAGAGCGAAACACGTGTCTGTAGTTTGGTTTTGCCCTGATATAGGTTGAATAATATTTATATCTATTTATATCGCCGCATCAAAGGTGTCTTTTAAAGTGTTAGAAATTTCTAACCGACACCATTTCAGTTCAAAACTGAAATTATTACTTTTGACAGTAAGGCACTAGATACGTTATGTATCATCTTTGGACATTCTTAGACTGTCACAAAACGCTCTGTTCGTTTTATCATTTTACCTTGCCTAAGGTTATATACAAGATGCAAAGCTACTACTGAAATACCATTTTTGGAGTGAAGATGGAACCACTTGCGACTGTTTATCAGTTTTGCAATTTGACATCTATAGATATCGTTCAATTTATAGCAGGGATGTCTCTTGATTAGTGACTTGAGAGACATAGCCTGTACTACACTGATGAGCTCAAACTAAGAGCGAAACACGTGTCTGTAGTTTGGTTTTGCCCTGATATAGGTTGAATAATATTTATATCTATTTATATCGTCGCATCAAAGGTGTCTTTTAAAGTGTTAGAAATTTCTAACCGACACCATTTCAGTTCAAAACTGAAATTATTACTTTTGACAGTAAGGCACTAGATACGTTATGTATCATCTTTGGACATTCTTAGACTGTCACAAAACGCTCTGTTCGTTTTATATATATATATATATATATATATATATATATATATATATAATATTTTTAAATCAACAGTAAAATTCCCACACAGTATGCGGAAATTCCATACTTAGAAATAAGTATTTCATTGCGGTGGTACAATAAAATATTTATTTAATGAAAATTGCTTTAAAAAAATTTCCTGTATTTTCAATTATCACCTTTTTGTACAACAACTAAACAAAATATTTAAATATTGAATTCGATTTTAAAATTTGCAATATAAAATTTAAAGTGAAGTACGTTATTTATTTGTATAAATATTCAGTAGGTTAGATTGGAATAAAAGTCGAAAATGGCGTTTGTATATTTTAAACAATCGCATAATTAAATATGATATTATTTTATATAATTTTCAACACAATTTTGATTTCATTCTAGATCTATTTTTAGACTATACGGATAACTAGCTTTATTTTACATATTACTGTTTTCATTTTAAATTTCGGTTTAATTAAATTATGCAATTTAAAATATACAATTTAAATTTGCAAAAACTGATGAATAATTCTCCTATGACTATATCTGAAAAAACAAATTCTGTTTTAATGAAAAAATAATTTTAAATTAATGTGTTTTTCCACTATTTCATAATTTCATTTAAATAGGAAAAGTATAAATTGGGATTGATTAGATATATGCTTAAGTTTTCAAATATGACTTAAATCGTAAACAAATAATACACTGTAAAAACCGCATCGTACGATCTAGAACCGTTACGAAGATATAAGCTCTTACAAACAGTCAGAATATAATGAGACACCCTGTATAATAACCTAATAACGTTGCTTGCTTTTACAGAACTAACTTTTTTAATCCACATCAACCCTGTGTGAAAATAACATAACAGATAACAAAAGTCTATGAAGAAAGTGAATCTTGCCTATAATGATGATACTTATTGGATCCCAATGAAAATGATCACACTATGTTATTTTCGTAGTCCGAATAAAACATTTCGGAAAAGACTCCAATCTACCTTCATATTTCCACACTGAATTTTTTTGCCATTAAGAAAGTGGTGTCCTTAAATTAAATAACACGGTCTTAGCGTTATTTCCACTTTCCGCAGCAGAACTAGAAATCGTTGTAGTTAAAAGACTAATTTGAAAAGAAAAAAGGAATCAGAAATGACAGCGTATATCTTCACCATCTATGCTTTGTAGACGATATGGTTCTAATAAGCGAAGATCTTATTGAACTTAAGACAATAATCGAACAACTACATCATGGTTATACTTAAGAATAGATATGACCCTGTGAACCTAAAAATTGTATGATAGCTTGGTACTTCCAGTAAACACTTACAGACTGAAAACAACGACCCTAACAAAAAAACAGTCTAGATTGCCTACAATGCACGTAACGAACTATGGAGAGACAAATGTTGGGTGTAAGTTTGATAGATCACATAAGAAACGAAGAGATTAGAAAAAGGACTAGAGTAACAGACATAACCGAGAAAATAGCCAGATTAAAGTGGCAATGGGTAGGACACGTGGTCAGGATGGATAGATGGATCAAGAGTATTAAAATGATGACCCTGGAACACAAAAGAAAGCTCGGTAGGCCAATAAAGAGATGAGCCGATGACCACACAACCACAGCCGGAAAAAACTGTATACAAAAAGCAAAAAAGAACAAGTCTTAAAGACGCCTATCTTATTAGTAGAGAAACTACGGTTTATAAAGAAGAACAAAGACTAGAAATAAAAAAACAAAAGAAACTTGGATAGGCCAATAAAGAGATGAGCCAATGACCACATAACCACAGCCGGAAGAAACTGTATACAAAAAGCAAGAAAGAACAAATCTTGAAGAGGCCTATTTTATTAGTAGAGAAACTACGGTTTATAAAGAAGAACAAAGACTAGAAAATAAAAAAAAAAAGAAATTTGGGTAGGCCAATAAAGAGATGAGCCGATGACCACACAACCACAACCGGAAGAAACTGTATACAAAAAGGCCAAAAAAACAAATCTTAAAGAGGCCTATCTTATTAGTAGAGAAACTACGGTTTATAAAGAAGAACAAAGACTAGAAATCCAAAAACAAAAGAAAGTTGGGTAGGCCAATAAAGAGATGAGCCGATGATCACACAACCACAGCCGGAAGAAACTGTATACAAAAAGCACAGTATAGAGATATCTAAACAAATCTTGGAGAGGCCTATCTCAGCAGTGAAGAAACTACGGTTTATAAAGAAGAACAAAGTCAAGAAATCAAAAAACAAAAAAAAAGTTGGGTAGGCCAATAAAGAGATGAGCCGATGAACACACAACCACAATCGGATGATACTGGATACAAAAAGCACAGGATAGAAATATCTGAACAAATCTTGGAGAGGCCAACCTCAGCAATGAAAAAACTACGGTTTATAAAGAACAAGGACTAGAAATCAGTTTTTGAAATGTTCTTGTCTCATTATCTTCAACCATATATTAGCATCAAACCAGTGTACTTTCCGGAAATTCTTAATTGGTACTTTTTCAAAGATTAAGCTAATAAGATTAAATAAAACTCAAATGTAAATTTATAAAATGCTTTTCATTTACCTAAAAAGCTTCGTTAATTATTTTACTTTATCAATTCATCCCACGGTTCAACGATTTTCTCAAAAAACGATATGTAAGGAATTTAATTAAACTTTGCTAAAAAAGCTCAGAAACAGAGCTCTCGGTTATACCCATACTTTTCTTTAATATAAAGACCTGTCCCATTAATACGGTGATTCCCCTTGATAGAATGTATTAGTCCTAAGATGATAACACTATTGAATTCTACAGAAAAAAGAAGAGGAACGACGCTCTTCTGGAATCCCATTTTACAAATTGCCGTAATGCCGTACAGAACATCCAATTCGGCCAATAGCCAGTTGAATAGAAGGAATTTCCTTTTATCGAATTAGAAGAGTTTTACATGACAGACCTAGACCCCGGCATCCTTTCTGAGTTTAGAAAATCCCCTTGAATTGCATGCTCTGCCTACAAAAACAAATTCTCTCAATTTAACCGGTATTTATTTGATAGTAAAACATCTTACACTCAGAAAACTACACATAGATATTAATTCTATTATCCAAAACTTAGAAAACTTTAAAAAAGGTTATGCGGGAAGCAAATATTAATAGAACAGGTCTAATCAATCACAAAAAACATGAAGCTCGAAGAGAGGACAGCTACCAAAGGATTATACATAAATAAGGCAAAACCGAAGTACATGGAATGGACAAATAAGCAATTTGTTCGGAGACAATACATAACAAACGAAAAATAATATAAATGGATAGATTTGAGTACATGGAAACTGTCGTTACAAGAGAACCTTAATATGAAGAAGAAATACGGAGATGAACTATGTCGGGCAACCGTGCCATAAATGCTCTCAATGAGTTGTTAAAAAGCAAAAATATATCTCGTAGAACAAAACTATGAACCAACAAGACCGTAATAAGGCCGAACATGACGTATGCTTCTGAAACATGGGTCACAACCAAAAAACACTAAGAGTTGTTACTAGTGCGGGAGCGGAAACTACTGCGCAAAATATTTGGTGAGAAAAACTTAAATGAACAATGGATAAGAAGAACAAATTGAGCTTCATCAAAAACATATTAGCGGTAAGAAAGGCGCAAAGAATCAGATGGGTGGGTCAGGTGCCGAGAATGGTTCCATCTAGAATTGTGAGAATATTACCATCTGGTGCATTGACAGGAACAAAGCGAAGAGGAAGACCGAAGTAAAGATGAAGCAACAAAGTTAAAGATTATATGAGAAGACTTAACGTAACGAACTGGGAAAGAAAAGTTACTGACAAAATTATTATCCAATAAATGTTAAGATGAAGTTTGTATTATAGTTCTGATTATTGACTATTTAATTCTTACTACTTATATATGCATTCATGTTAGTTTGAAATTTTTTTCTGAGTGTAAAACTTAGTGTGATCTTTTTTCTCATAGTTTCGGTATTCCGACTTGTTAGGTGAAATCAGTGGAGTACAACGCAAGGGTAATTTTCTACAGTCCGCTGGCTTTCAATCTGGACAATTCAATTGAGAAAAGGATCTTAGGAGACAAACAAAGGAGATTTCAAATAGCTGATTTTAGATGATTATATTGGTAACATGACTGACCAAGTTTGAAGTTTGGATAATTCTATGGAAAGACTTCGTTGATTGTAATTAGACAAAGTTCAAATTACACTATTTTAAATTTATAACGTAACTATCTAACAAGATTCTAGATCTTAGACTGTTCTAATAATTCACACCAACCAAACAAATCTGTTGATTTATATACCAAGAACGAAGTATGGAAATAACTGTAAGTAGTTTTCAGAATTTCAAGATTAATTTATTCGTTTTCAAAACTAGTAAATGCAATTAATAATACAAAAACATATTTCGATGTTAGATTCAAATAATTTTTCGTTTTTCGATTAAAAATTTTTATAATACACTTTTTTAATCAATTTAAGAATAGCCTTAAATAAAATATCGACACATTTTAGATTCAATCCTCTTTTTCAGATAGAAAAAAAAAACAAATGTCCTATTTAATTTCCGGTAGATAATTAACTAGATTATAAGCCTGACGGTTGTATTTTTTTTTAAATTACACCTCAACGCCAGTTGTATATTTTTAATGGGAAAAGAGGCACCCTTCACCAGTTCCATCCCATACCTAAGATTTTATCTTTTGGAAAGGGAAAGTTGGGAGAGAACGAAGACATTCTATATTGTTAAATGTAATTAAAAAAATCACTGTTTTTCTTAATTTTTTTTGTTTGTATAGTGTTAAGTTGTTAAGAGAAATTGTATTCATTAGATTGTCATTAACTTATTTGAAAAATGTAAAAGATAATAATAAAATTGTAAAGTTATAGAAGTTGAGTATTGAAGTTTAAGAAAAAGAAAATAAAATTAGACTACAGACAATAGAGGAAACCAGAAAACAGGTAGGTATAGAAAAGAAGAGGCACCACAGTTGGAAATTTTAATAGGAAGATAGAAAGATAGGCAGCAGAACGAAAAGGAGTTGGAAATAAATAGGGCAGGAAAAAGATAAAGAAAAGAATTTTTTGTTGGAAATTGATGAATCCACGACCAATATATTGATTGGAGGGTGTTCTTGCAGGAAGATCTATACCATTATACATTTTTTTGTTTTGTTTTGTTTATTGGAGGAAACTTATTAAACTATATAAAACTGAGTCTAAAAGTTTATTAAAAATTTAAATATAATCAGATTTCTAACAGAATTTGTTCTTAATTTTCGGACATTTATCTTTTGTTTAGGATGGAAGTCAAGTCGTCTGACATAAAGTCGTAACGCTGCCTTGTTAGGCTTATTGTACTTATTTCATTGGTTCATGTTACCCACTCCAGGATATTGGTAAACTCTACTAGTTTGTAGAGAACTAAAAGACAAGTACCTTATAATTATGGAGGCACTCTAAAATCTTAAAAATTGACCGTATTCTGCTATCCAGTGCCACAGAATGGAACAAAATGTGTTTAACTGTTTTAGGTTCCCTGCAGCTTTTATCTCCATCAAACAGTCTTTTGGTTTGCAGTTTTTCCTAAAGCGTAAGGAATCCTATAATCACTCGTAGCTGATTCCTGCTGGTGTTCCAGCTCTTCTGGCAGATGTGTGCTCAATACATAATACATATTAGGCTGTTTGTTTGACCAAAGATGGTGATTGTGTTGAATACGTATCCTGACATTCATTCGGCTCTGGACCTAACTTATTTGATCCCTTAAGTAATCCTGTAATAACTGGTAGCTGATTCCTGCTGGTTTTGCGCAGTGTTTCAGCTCTTCTGACAGATGTGTTTAATAGATATTCGACTATGTGTTTGATCAGAGATGTATTACACTGTTGGTTGTGTTGCCAACGGATCCAGGCCTTAATTCGGTTACAGACCGCACTTTTTGGGTCCCTTAAAGCTGGTGGGATATTGTGACTGATCTTTTTTTTGCAAGTTAATAATCCTGCTCGTTACCTTGTATTCCTCTATGTCCTGGCACCTGACACTGTGATTTCCAGAAAGATACCAAGTGCTACTTGTTATTCACGTATGTTCTTGTCTGGAAACCAATTTAGGGTTCTTTAAAGCCCCAATAGTCACCTATCTATTGATTTGCTGATAAAATGTTAAATTAATTTTTTTACGCATTTATCTTAATTATGTGTTAAGTCATAATAAACTTTGGTATAAATTTCCATGAATGTATGTAATTGTTCCAGTAACAAAACAAATTTTTATGTGCAAACTAAAACCATAACTTCCATTACTGCCAAAATCAACTTAAAAATTATGGTCTACGTAAAAATTTAAGTAATGTGAGTCTCCCTGTATCATATTAAACATTTCCTGACAACGCTTCTCGAATGACAACAGTTAAAATGGAAATACCTGCTCGATTCATAAAAGTAGAATTTGTGACTAAGATGATGATTCAACTTAATAAAAATCATAAAATCACCTATTCGATCAATTCGAATCTTCTAATGACTACTGGTGTTGCGCAGTGTGTCAGCCCTTCTGGCACATATGTGGTCACTACATATTCCGCTGTGAATTACGATGTTGGTTGTATTGTCTGCGAAACCAGGCCTTTTATTTGGCTCTCGTCTTAAAGCTAGCTCTTGGGGAATATTATGACCTTACTAGTTAATTATCCTGCGCGTTGGCTTGTATTTCTATATCCTGGCATCCAAACTAGTTTAACACTGTGTTTTCAGCAAGGATATCGAGTTCTTTATGGATTTGATTACTTGTCTGCAGACCATTTAGAGATCTTTAAAATCCCAATAGTTAGGTACCTAACTATTTGTGTATATGTTAATTTGCTTATAAGCCCTTAAATTATTTTCTCTTACGCATTTATCCTAAACTTATGCTAAATCACGATACAGTTCTAACAACTAATATTTATGTGCAAAGTAAAAAGCTTAAGATCTGTCACTCAGTTTTATGAAAGCCAAAGCTTTTTCTCTTAAATTCACAAAATGAATTCAAAAATTCTGGTCTATCTAAAAATTTAAGTAATGTGAGTCTCCCTGTTTTTAATGTTAAACCTTTCCTGATACAACCGTTTTCGGTTAAAATGGAAATACCTGCTCAGTTCATAAAACTGTGATTAAGGTGTAAAAATTAAATAATGAATTAGCTTCCATTTACGGTGACTCAACTCAATAAAAATCATAAATTCACCTATTCGACTTTTATCGGGTTTTTTACCACACATTAATGGTGCTTTTTACAAATAAAAATAAGCTTCTATACCAATAAAATTGTTTTTTTATTACTTAATTAATATAAACACTTTGTCGTAAAGTAGTTAATATTGTATTTTTATTGACCAGTTTCACGATTTTGGTTATAATTTGTTTTAACTGGTTTTTAATACGCTGAACATAGCTAAATATAATAGTAATTTTATAAACGGTTGCTTCATAGTTAATCTTAATTAAAATAAAACGGTATTAGTTTTTAACAATTATAGGAAAAGTTTATTTTAAAGGATTTTAAAATTTAACTTGACGGTTAATTTAATTTAACTGTTATTTGTTTAATTAAAATACAAACCAGGAAATTACTGAACTAAATTGAAAGGCAGATAATCTAATATTAGTACACAATTAAATAATTTTAGTACACACAAATACAAATTACACCAAAGAGTGTTGTAGTTTCACTACTATAAAGGTTTCTTAAAGATTTAAAAGCGAAAATGAAAGAATGTGTTATTTTTTAATGAAATTGGTTCTTTTAATCAAGGGTAATATAACAAGACCTTGATTATAGTCGGCTATTTTTGTGGTATCTAGATTTCGAGAATATTTTAGTATCAATTTGTTGAGACATAATTTGACATTAATAATCTGATTAAAGCCCGAGAGCTTTAGCTCGAGGCTTTAATCTTTGATTATTAATGTCAAATTATGTCGAAACAAATTGTAAAATTTTCGAGAAATTTAGCAACAACAAAAATAGCAGACTATTAATCAAGGTCGTGTTATATTTAGGAAGATTATTTCCTGAGAACTTGTAAACTGACAAACATTTGACATTTATATTTGACGTCACTATTTCTCTAGTGCAATCACAGATCTAGACAATATAGATCGGAACTGTCATTTGTACAAAATACGTATAATTGAAGGCGGAAAAGAGAGGTTTATGCGACTGCGCATTGAAACGTACAGAGCAGGACTTGTTAAAAATTTAAATTTTAACTTATTAAATATTCAAATATTCATAATTATTTTACGAGAAATCACAGCAATATCCACCCTGATACTATTAGCACTAATAAGGGGCTATACAATCCTTTTTTATCAAGCCATTAAAGAATACAATAAATTACCTGAAGAAATTAAAGCAATAGAAAAATATCCAAAATTAAAAAAAAAAATTATATAATTAGTTTGTAGTAGGTTAAGGTTTGTTTAAATTTTTACTTTCTTATAGAAAATTTTTATATATATACATATGTCTGTAGTTTGGTTTTGCCCTGATATAGGTTGAATGATATTTATATCGCAGCATTCAAGGTGTCTTTTAAAGTGTTAGAAATTTCTAACCGACACCATTTCAGTTCAAAACTGAAATTATTACTTTTGACAGTATGGCACTAGATACGTTATATAACATGTTGAATAGCAGTAGTTTTTAAGTATAGGCTGTTTTTATTCTGGTTGTAAGAGAGAATTTAATTTATTTTATTTGTAAAAGGGAAATAGTTTTGTTTAGGATAGAAAAAGTGTACCTGTATCACAGCTTAAAGGATTTATTATTGTTAAGTAAATTATGTTTTTGTTTGAATAAAGATGTTTCAAAAAAATTAAATATATAAAGCGTTTTGAGTGTAAGATTTATAATAATTAAATACTGTCACGCCTGGGGGGAGTGATGGGGAAATGTGCCATGGTGTTTTGGGATGAGGGGTAGCTTACTAAAGGCACTTCCCACCCAGGTCGTGGTTATCTACCTCCTGCTGAAGGCAGAAAACTAACCACGGGGAAGATGAGATAAACAATAGGAAATAAACAACAAATATATTAACAAAGAAACAATAACAATAAATAATTAAATATAACTAACGAATAACTAAATACAAATCTAAACTAATCTTACCAAATAAACTACATGGTGGCATGTCACACTCACGAAAATACGTCAAGAGTCACAACAGCCCAGACCCAAGGGTCTGTTTTAGGGACACCCCAAAGGGTGACCCTTACAGACAACCTCAGACTCCGAACTCCTCGAATGCGACCTCAACGACGCTCTTTTATAGCCAATTCATACGCTACGTGAGAATAAGAATTAAACTATATAAGGTCGCCTTGAAATCTAACGTCCTGACTTTGACCTGGGTGATTACAATAAAAAAAAATTCGAAAAGAGGTTGACCTTAAAGGCCATCCTTGCAACTTCCCGCTGGTTTTAACCGTAATAGCTATGATAGTAACGTGACGTATTTGGACGTTTTTGACTTTTTTTTGAAATGTTTAAAAAGCCATAACGCGTTATCCGATATTGATGTTCAAAATGGCATTCAACTCAGTTTTTTGAGACCTAAAAACGTTACTAGGAGCACAAAATCGATTAGTCAAAAAATTTTTAAGTTATTAAAAAAAAAACACTTTTTGAAATTTTTCGACAACGATATCTCACGAACGAATCAACAGATTTTCATTTGCAAAACGGCATTTGACGTGTTTTTTTAAGCTTGAGAGCTGATTAGGTTATGAAATTGATCGATGTAATGGCCAAAAAGATATGCCCAAAAAACATCATTTTTACCAATTGTTTTTTTCGGTTATTTTAAAATTTCTCGAAATCTACCGGTTCGAATCGGTTTAAACTTACAGGGAATCTAAGTTAGATGGAATTCTTTCGAACGCTTTTTATTTCATTCCGATCGGTCAACCTGTTTAAAAGTTTAAAGAGGTTTACATACATCCACACGTACATACAGACACCCTCGCAAAAATAGTCAGGGGAGGTTTCAAATACCTCAAAACGTTGAGATCCGATGAAAACTCGATTTTCGAAAAACGGGGTGAAACCAATAACTTCCCGATTTAAAAAAAAATATTTTTTTTAGTGGAAAGTTAATAATACAATGAAATATCAAACAATTAAACTACCGTATTATCGTATGTGACAATACTTACACTAACTTAAACTTTATAATTTTAAAAATATACAAACAACAAAAAATTATTATGAATATTAAATAAATGTACATTAATTTATTGATGGTTAAACAATATCATTTTGTTTAACACTTTTCGAATTGGATTTCGTGTTATTGCATAATTTTGCATTTTAGCTGCATTATACATTCTTATTTTTACATAAGAAGAACATAAAACTTTTATCACCCTAGAAATATGATTTTCTTCTAGTGTTAAGCATTCTAAATTATGTTTTTGAATGTCCTTAAACACATTATTGTTTGTAATTAATTGAGCGTGAACTGTATTAATTAATGTTGGAATAAAATTTTTTTCACTAGGTAATGTATTATTTGTAATAAAAAATATTTTTTTTAAAAGAATTTCAATAGTTTTACAAACTAATTTAGAACTCTGTGATGGAACCGTCAAATTGCCCCATTCTTTTCTTAATAATAATTTGAGGTCACTTTCATCAGCTCTTTCAATAGTTGAAAGAGCGCCTTGACAAGTGGGACATTTTATAATTTTTTTTGTCATATTTACAGCAAATCCTGCAATATAAGTAACGATGTTCTCTGACACGTCTGATAAGTTTATGTTTATGGGCAAACAATAGTCATGATCATTAATTAAGCTATCACTGTTGTCCAGCATATATTTTTTGATAAAATGAGCATCACTATACTCCACTACTGGTGTTTTTATTTTTGTCGTTGTTTCCAAAACATTGGTTTGATCTTGAGGAATACAATTACCATTTATATTCTTAATATCATGGTGCAAAAGTAATCGTCTATATGAATGAAAGAATTGGACAGAAGAAGGATTATTGTTCCAACCGTTCCTTGCTCTACAAATAAAACATTAAATAATCACTTATTGTACCTATTCATAATAATGTTAGCATACCTTATACTGCAGAAAAATAGTTCTAAGTGATCTGTACTTAGTTTATAGGTTAATAGATAGGTTAAAAGCTTTTCTTCTTTAACAAATCTTTCATATAAACCTATTACAGACAAACTTGACAAAATAAACCCTAGAAATCCAGTCTTCTTTGTTGTTTGAATAATATACTTGTTTTCTAATGTTTTAAGTTTTTTTAAGTATTCTATAGAAGCCCTGATTTCCGGCATCCAAAAAATTTCGGTTGCTTCAGACAATGGCATTTTCCATCGTATTCGAAGAGGGTTTCGAGAATTCAACAAATCGAATAATTTGTCAATTGTTCTTATAAATTTAATAGTGGCTGAAGCTTCTTTAAATCTAATATCTTTCATATCAATCATCATGAATTCAATTGCATTAGCAACACTGCTGCTTAATGTTTGGGCTGCTACATTGACCTAAAAAAATTGTAAACTAATGTATTTTTAGTTAAAATATAAATTTTGTAGTGTATTAACAATAATTTTGATAAAATTTTAAAACTGTTAGTATATATAAATACCTTCATTTTTGCTTTTCGCCAATCAATATGTGCCATTCCTATTTTATTTCCCAATCTTAAACCTTCTGTTTGTTGAATATTATGCAAGAGTTTTATATAATTAAAATCAATAATTTCGCCACTAGGATCAACAATTTTACCAAGAATATCCCAGTTGTTTCTTACTAACTTAAGCATGTGGCATGCATCCAAAATAACAAATATTTTACTCTTATTTACAGGATGTAAAAAATATGGGGTAGCAGTCTCTATATCTAAGTTATGTAGGTTGACACCTAACTTCGTCATCATCGCAAAATTAGCTCCAAGTCCATCAAATGATAATGAGGTAATGATTACTCCGCATTCGTGCAATTTCAAAATAGACTGCATCACTATATTTGCCCTTTCATTGCCATCTAAACTATTAATAAAAAAATAAGCGATTGGTAATTTCCAATTCCCTGTTAGTGACACTACCATCAGTACAAACGCTTCAGTTGCATAATCTTTATTATCATCATCTATTAAGTTTGACCCTATATTGACATAACCCCAAGTCTGTTTATTAAAAACTTCTATGTGTCTTTTAATTGATATCTCATCGAACATCAAAGAGCATAAAGTTTCTTTGCCTTTTTGTTTATTTTCATAAACTTTTGATTTTAAAGAATCAAATGCTGGTTGAGAAAAACCAGGTTCACAATTAATTGTTGAAAACCAACCTCTTATTGTTCTGGGTGATGGTAGGGCAAGGTTAAAAGTTTTTCTTACATATAAGTAAGCTTTATGAGAATAAAAATGCAAAGTCATAGCAAAACTGCGGAGTACTTCTTCATATTTTTTCCTATAAACATTGGACCTTTTATTATTTTCCAGCATTCTTTTCATAATGGCCAAAGGTATTCCAGAAAAGCTTTTTTCTAAGACTTCACAAGCATTGTCACTTAATAGTGATTTTCGTCGAATAATATTAACAACATGTTTAAGATGGAAAACTTTCTTTTTAAGGCGTTTGTTTTTCTCTTTTTCTAACCGCTTTTGTTGTTGTAGCTGTTTGGTTTTAACTTTTTCTTGAAACAACCTTAATTTGTATTGTTCTGGGGACGCCCTAAAAAATTATATTTATTTTTGGATAATTTGAATTTTAAAAGACTTACGCATAATTATGAATGGTCTTTATTAATTTTCTACGCTTCTTGGGGCTTCCCTTCAAACCAGCACTATCAGAAGATGATCTAAAACATAAATAAAAAAATCGGTTGTTTGTAGAGTTGGTTTACTGACGATAGTTGAACGTGACAACGTCATAAGAAAATACTGATGGAATGGTTGCATTTTTCAAAAGAAAATTTTAATTTTGTTTGACAGATATTTTGTATGAATATCATTTTTCATTTAAGCATATCAGAGCGAGGTAACGCCTCATTTTTTGATCGTGCAGCCGACTTCATCGAATTATAAAACGTTGACACGTCAAAAATATTTATCGATTTAATATTAAAAAAAATCAACTTACATTACAACTTCTTTATTAACACTGGGTTCATTAATGCTCACAATATTCATTGTGGAAGTTAAAGCTGGCGAGGCATTAGATATTTTTCTAAAAATAATATTGAATTATAATTTATAATTGTAAAATGATGTAAAATAATATAACCAACAATCTAATAAGTATACTGTATGTATGTTTACCTTTTATTATAAAAAGTTGCAACTTTAGGAAGGTTTAAAGATGGTAGCGCAGTGCTTTTTATAGTGATTTTTTTTCCAGAAACGACAATGTCATTTTTATTAAAGTGATTAGAACAAATGGTATTATTAGAGCTTATATTTTCCGAAGGATTTCTTCCTATGGCTTTCAACCAGCTAGCATACCGCTTTTTACCCAATCTAAAGAATTTAAAAATAAATTTTCAATTCTATAAATCAAAATATTATTTATTTTATTAATTTTTCCAATTTATAAAATATAAATTGAATAATACGGATCTGGTAAATAATAGACTCACCTGTGGAATGTAACATTTTCTGAATTTTCGTTGTTTAAACAACCAAAAACAAAACACTTCTTTACCATTTTATTAATTTTTCTTATAAGAAAAGTCTAAAAGTCTTTAGAATGTCAACTAACACACCAAATAACTAATTTACAACAAATTATAAAAATTTGAATCGACACAAATGAAAGATGACACATCTGACACACGCTTCAAAACGATAAAAGAGCAAATGCGCATGAGCAGAAACCTCTTAATTTCAAACGCATGGTGTGTGTATTTTTAGGATTTTGGCAAATGGTTATTTCCGATCTATATTGTCTAGATCTGTGAGTGCAATAGTCGCTGATATTGTTCTAGTGCAATAGTCGCTGACATTGGATTCTGATTGGTCCAATTTCAAAAAATTATGACATTCTATTGGTTAATTTGAATCGAAGGAAATAATCAATATAATCTCCCTCAGCTTGAACACACTCCAATAATTATATACCATGTCTGTAATGATTTTTCATAAGCTCTGCAAAATATTGGTCCACAACTGCAAAAGCTTCTTCATTCGATGAAAAACGCTTTCTACGAACGAATTGTTTTAAGTTTCTGAAGAGGAAATAGACGGAGGGAGCCAGATCTGGTGAAAATGGTGGGTGTTCAAGCAGTTCCTACTTTAATTCGTTCAATTTAGCCATCGTTAACAAAGTTTTGTTTAAACATTGTCTTGATGAAAAAGGATTGTTTTCTTCTATAATTTTTTCATCCAACTCTTCCAAATGGGTGCAATTCTATTCAGAGTTAATTGTTTTACCTTTTTCAAGATAATCAATCAACAAAACCCCGTTTGCATCACAAAAAACTGATGCCATAACGTTTTTTGCCGATCGCTCTGTTTTGGATCTGATGAACCAGCATCAGTCAACTGTAAACGTTCTTGTTTTGATTTATGATCATCATGGTACATCTCAGGCTTAGTCAAACTTAGATCTTTACAAATTTGCTTAATGTTTTCTTTTGTTATTGCACTTTTTGTACGTCACTGCGTAGTTCATTTTCTACGCTTGTACGACCACGTTTAAACTAAAACCCATAGATGCACAGTGGGAAATGAAGGAGCAGATTCCTTTAACACTTTCACTATTTTTGTTGGAATTTCTGTTGCTGATAAACCTTCCAAAACAAAGAATTTTATCACATATATCCAAGAGAAGAGACTGTTATGGTAAGGCGTGATGGCGATGATCGCTGGAATAAAAGAGTAACAGACCGGAGTCCCACTGATAGAAGAAAAGAAAGGAAGTTGACATCGCCACGGGGAAGGGAGGTTTGCAAGAAGGAGAGTGGGAGGATAGAGATGTTTGGTGCCTTGGTTCGATGGAAGGATAACGGCATATACATATATGTATGTGTATATGAAAGAAAATTTGGATATACGAGGGTTTATTTGATAATAAGCTTCCTTTGTTGTTTATAATTAATCTATTTATTCAGTGATTTGTCTAAATGTTCCTCGACATAAAGTTGTACCGACACAACGTTAAAAAAGCGAGTGACCCCTCTAATTAGATTTCACACCCAGTTCCGAAGAACATTTACGGTTGGTTTTAGATTGCGCAGAAAGTAGGGTATTAAACGTTATTTTATATTTTATACATAAGAGAAAAACTTCAGCTCATTTTTTCCAATAGTTCTGTATCGCTAGGCTGTGTACTTATTTGAAAAGATCTTATAACATAAACAAATTCCCCTTAGTTCCTTTTTTAACAATACCCTATAATCCTTTTCGTCGCATTACGCACACGAATGTTTGCTTATCGTATTTTGAAGGCCTAAAATTAATTTAACTTCATAAACATGCGTTTCGTTTAATATTTGGTCATGCAATGTGGTGGTTTGATTTATCAAATTAGTAAATTTGAATTTATATAAGCAAGTAACCTTTTGATATGAATAAATATTAGTCTTATAAATAACGGTCTGAAGACATTACGGACAAAGGTATGACATGTAGTTAGGAAATTGTTAAAAATTGATTCAAAGAGGAAACAGTGCTTAGTGTAATGTTCCAATAATTGTAATATACAAAAAATTTATAACTAAAACTTGTATTTGTAAAAAAAAAACAAATTATTGGGCTAAGTATGAATTGCTTCACAGCCCTCAGCTCTTCGCTTTTATCGTTTTTAGAAAAACATTTTTGAGCTAGCCAGATTTTAAGAAGGATCTTTAAAAACGTAGAGGCAGTTGAAAGTCTCATGGGCTATGAGTCACCCTTGCTTAGTCTACACGATTCTGTTATTATTGTGATTATTTTTTGACGTTTCTTAAAACCAATGAAATGGTTCTTTATTTGTCACAAGGGTAAGTTTCAACCAATTATGTCATTATTATAGTGGGAATAAATCTCTTGTGATTATTGTCGGGAATAATCACTGTAGCTTTTATTTGCCTAGCAACTGTCAGATACTTGTCAAAATAATTACTTAATTGTGTCAACGCAAAATGGGTGAAAGTCATCGGTTTAGTTTGTGAATCAAAAAATAATCTTGTCAAATATAACTCGAGAGTTCCATAAATTAGAAAATAATTTGACAGATTTTGTTCAAACTTGATGCCATTTGGCAATAGCCTGGCAACAAGTTTTCAAACAATCTGTCAAATTATTTTCAATTTATTCTCACTCTCTTGTTATATTATATATGAAAACATTAGTAGATAAATTTTAGTCTACACTAAATTGCCAGTGGTTGAACATCTTGTCGCATTCGGAGTACCTGGGCTATTGAATTTAACGTGCAATTGAGTCAACGTTTTCAGATTGCATTTTAATAATTTTGACCATTGTTGCTATTACGTTCGGCGCATACATTTTCAAGGTCATAGCCCACCAGATTTTCAACTACCTCTAAATCTTTGAGTCAAAGATCATTGCTAGCTTTAAATATTCTTTATATAAGCAATAGAACCTAAAACAATGTTTTCTGATTTCTTCTGTTTGTCTGTATGTTTATTAACGTTAATCTCAGAATTCGTTTAACCGATTTGGATGCAGTTTTTTAAGAATATATTGTGAGGGGCTTTACTTAACATTTAGTGGTAACAAATAAAGAAGTTATGTCAATTTATGGAATTTAGGTAATATATACAAGTAAAAAAGAGCTCAAATCTATATGATAAATCAGTCTAGGTTGGAAACGCGTCCGTTAAACACGGCATGTGGGAAGCGCGAGGAATGAGTGTTTAGAGTGTTTAGAGTGTTTATTTATTTAACTATTTTTTATACAAAGTATAATTATAGCAAGTCGTATATCAAACAATTTTAACATTAAAAATAAAAATGAAATGTAACAATCAGAATAAAAAACAGGCAGATTTAAAATACAGCTAATAAAATAAAGACAAAATTTATGAAATGTGTTAACACTACTAAAACAATCACAGATATTATTAAAAAAAAAAGAAAAATGTTGTAAACACGCTAAGTATCAACAACACCTGTAATGATTTCTGGCAGTGGCTTTTGGAAGCTATCAAAAAATTCACCGACTGTATAAAAACAATATTTTAACAAGTAACTATTTAGATTTCTCTTAAATTTTTTGTTGCTAAGAGAGGTTAATTCTACAGGCAAAACATTGTATAGTTTAAAATTTAAGGAGTTTTTCTCAGATTTAGCAAGACGAAATCGGCGAGGTCTCAGATAAGACGAAGTGCGGGTATAGTGGTCATGAATATCACACTGTCTAGTGAGTGATTTTGAGTGTTTATGCATTTCAATAAGTGAATGAAGTAAGTAAAGTGATGGTAATGTCATTATTTTGTATTTAACAAACCAAGGGCGACAGTGTTCTCTGGGACCCAAGTTTGCCAAAATTCTTATAGCTTTTTTTTGTAACCGGAACGTACAGATAGAATTTACTGCATTACCCCACAGAAGAATACCATAACTAATTTTTGAATGAAACAGGGAATGATAAACAATTTTTAGAGTGTCAAAATTTATTACGGGTTTCAGCTGCCGCAATAAAAATAAGGTACTGGACAGCCCTGAATTCAATTGCTGAATATGGCAGCTCCATGTCAATTTATTATCGATAGTTATTCCTAGCAAGTTAACACTTTCTATTTTATGAGATACATTAGAAAAAAACAACTTTTTTGTTTTGTCCTTGTTGAGTTTAAGACCATTCCCCAAAAACCACAGACCGGCATTCTGTTCTAATATATCTGATGTAGTTATTAAATCCACCATAGTCTTTTTCGAATTGAAAAAAGTAGAATCGTCAGCAAATAAAGTAGTTTCAAAAGGTTGCATGTTAAAGCATAAATCATTGACATAAATTATGAACAGCAGCGGCCCAAGAACCGAACCTTGCGGAACGCCATGTTTAATTTGCATGAAGGAAGATGATTCATTGTTATAAAATACTGACTGACAGCGATTATTAAGGTAACTTTTTAAAAGGTCAAGGGGAATGCCGCGAACTCCATAATTTTCTAATTTTTGTAGTAAGATTTCGTGGGACACACAGTCAAAGGCCTTTGAAAGGTCACAAAGGGTAATCATAGAGACGTCTCCACGCTCAAGTCCTTCCACAATCTGGTTCACAATATTTAAAATTGCGAGGGTAGTAGAACGGCCAGTCCGAAAACCAAACTGCGAATCAGATAAAAAACCTTTACTTTCAAAATAATTTTGAAGTTGTTGCTTTAACAATTTTTCCACAACCTTGCTGAAAATAGAGATAATCGAGATTGGACGATAATTGTCAAGTTGTGATAGGTCGCCTTTTTTAAATAGAGGCAGGACTTTAGAAAGTTTAAAAATGTCAGGAAATATTCCCGTTGAAAAAATATGATTAACAAGAACTGTAAGTGGTTTAATTATAATGTTTGAAGTTTCCTTTAAGATTAGGCTATTTAGTTCATGCACGTCAAGACACTTTGAATTCTTTAAACTATTTATGACTTCAAGAACATCTGACTCCGTAACAGGAATTAGAGCAAAAGAAGCTGACGGAAATGGAAACATATTAAACTTACATATGTTTGACTTTGGAACAGACGGAAGGTCATTAATTATCTTACATGCGATATTAACAAAGAAGTCATTGAATCCATTAGAAGACAAATTCACACATGGAGGAGTATTGTTGTTATTATTTCTTTCGTAATTGATGATTTTCCAACATATTTTTGAGATGTTTGGAGATGAGTGTATTAGATTATCATATGCTATCTTTTTAGTGGATTTCAATTTATGTCTATAAGTTGTCTTGTAGTTTTTATAACCATTTATACACACAGGATCTTTGCTTACATCAGCAATGTGTTTCAATGCTGTCATGCATTGCCTCATGTCTTTTAGTTCCTGATTAAACCATTGCACAGGCGATTTCGTTATTTTATTCGTACGTTCAACTACAGGAAAATGAGTAACCACTAGATTTTTAAAAGTATACACTAAAAAATCTGCTAAAATATTAGGATCCTGACACGTGTCAAAATAGGACCAGTTTATCGTAGATAAAGAAGTTAAGAAGTTACACATATTCCGTTTTGAGAAAACTCTGGATCGGAATTTATTGGGGTAAGCTGAACATTTTTTCAAAAATATGTACTGAGCTCTGTGATCTGAGAGGCAAGGCTCAAGTACTCCAGTTTTAAAGAAGCAGTCTTCCAGAGTGGTTACAATGTTGTCAATGCAGCTTCTAGAAGTTACTGTAATACGGGTAAATTGGGAGATTGTTCTAGAGAGTCCAAAAGAATTTAACAAACATAAAAATTCATTTAAAGTACGAGAATCAAGATTAAAATCGATATTGAAGTCACCAAGGATAATAATCTTTTTGTTTAAACTATTCAGGTAACTTAATAGCTCCTCAAACTTTACAAAAAATGTGTTAACCTCGACCTTGCAAGATCTATATACTGCAATTACTACAATATTCAGACCTACTAACTCAATGCCGCAAAATTCAGAATACTGTTCGTAGTTAAAATCGTCTAAATTTAACCGTTTATAAATTAAGTAAGGCTTAAGAAAAATGGCAACCCCACCTTTGAGCTTAATTTGTCTGCAGAAACTACTAGCCAGAGAATAATTATTTAAACGTAACAAATTCAGATTTGATTCTCTCTGCCAGTGTTCAGAAAAACATAAAATATCAAAATGATTGTCGGCTAAGAATAATTCAATTTCTTCCAATTTGTTTGCCATACATTGAATATTAATATGAAACATACTCAGCGTATTTACAAACCAATCCTTACATAATAAGTTATTATACGATTTAAAACCGTCATTGTCTTCTGTATTAGGATTTACGATTATGTTTGTTTCTGGTTGTCCGATGCTTTTTGAAAATTTTCTCTAAAATTAAATCTGCGAACTACCGATCCATTCGGCCAAATGGCCGGTGAGTACACTTCATTTAGCATGGTTAAAGGAAAAGAAACTTTAAACGTCGAGTACCGGTCATTCCTGTTCCATTCAGTGCAATTGAATGCAATCTGTGATGCAGTTTTCTTCAAAATATTTATTACTTCGTCGCAAGAAACGTCTTTTCCCATACGTGATAGGTGGATATGACCTAATTTTGGCACAGTGTTTATTTGTGTGTCAATATTATTGCCAATAATCGATTTAACGTGAGGTTTCCTTTGTTGTGGGTGAATCCTCTTATCATCATGTCGACTGGTATTTGTTGATAATAAACAAACATTAGCAGTAGAATCTATACGATCCTTTCGACTATTTACATTTTTTGTAGCTACAACTGACGAATTTTTAACCTGTCGATTTGAAGTGGAATTAATAGTATTTTCGATTCTATTAGTGGTATTTGAGGTAGATGGAACCGTACTAAGGTTATTTGGTTGTTTAACTGAACTAAAGGTAGAGGTCTGTACTTGTTCTGTAGCCAAGATATTGCATTTTTCTTTTAGAAGAAAAACTAGATCTTCTTGATCTTGTGTGCGTTTTTCAAGATGATTACACAGTTTTTTAAAAGTAGCTAGTTCACTTTGTACATTAGTTAAATCTTTTTCCATATGCAAGCACTTACTGCAGGTTATGTTGGCACACTCATTAAGAGACGAACCATCACTCACTGAACTAGACTTTACACTAAGATTACCGACATAGTTAATTAATAAAGGATTAGTCACTGACACTGGTGCTTTTAATGAAACAAGAATATCAATTATTTCATTCTTTTTAAGCTTATTTAGCTCGACCTGAAGCACACTGATATCACTTGACGACGCCATTTTTGATAAGGAATGGCGTGAGAGAGGCCCTCGGAATTGAAAATGAATTTACTATTTGGTCCACTATAATATTTTTTTTTTTTAAATAATTTAACTTAAAATATGGTGTTTATATTGTTTAGTTCTTCGAATTCCTTAAAGACGGTAGTGTAAGTTAATTGATATAACTCTCTATCAAAGTGTAACATCTGGGTTAGGTGGACCTAAAAAATCAAATAGTAACGTTTGACAGTCCCTTATTCATGAAATCAAAATTTAAAAACGTTTAGCTAACATGTTTACGGCAGTCAAAATACATAAAAGTCCATCTAATTGTGTTGAAAATAAAATACTTACTGTATTTTTTAAGCAAAATCGAATTAATTAAATCGATAGAAACATATTAGTTATCCTTACGACTGCACCAGTGCAATTTGAAATCGGATAATACCGTAGTTATGTAGGATTTTCACCCTGTTTAATTTCGCAGACATTCCGCATGGAGGGTTGAGGTACACGTAAAGCTGGACACGAATTTTCACCCTCTCGCTACAATCTCCACTTTTACCCGTCTGGTTTTATTTGCATCTACCCCAAACCAAACCCATCACTGAGTTGATTTCGAAATATTTCCATTTGATGTGGTTCGATACAAGTAAAATTAAGAGATTAACGTATTTACTCGAAGGTAGTAAAGAGGGTTTTTGATTTAATTATAACACTAATTTAAAAGTAAAGTAAAAGTATTTTTAAAATGTAAATTCGAAAGTATGTTTATATGCTTTTATAGTTAATCAGTGTTGCCCAACATAAATGATTTAGTATGGCATAAAAAATACAAGCATTTGGAATATAAATCCAAATGTCTAGAAGAAATTCAAAAACAAGTTATATATAAATAAATGCAGTCTTCGGAAAACAAGGTTGTACATATATTAAAAAAAATACTTGGGTAGGGCCACAAAATCCTCATTTGTTTCACATTTCCTAATCCACCGGAATATTCGCCCTCTGCCAACAAAGATATAACAATGTAGTCCTTGAATAAAAAAGTTGGTTACCTCTGAAGTAGACTATTTATTTTTTGTTATAGCTACCAATTATCTGCATTTTGGAAATTTCTTTATCTATAATTTATATTTACAAAACTTTTCAAAACTATGATATCCTCTACATTGAAAGGAAGTATCGTAGACAGAAGATTGTGATCATGTCAGATAGTCAAGCATTCATCAAAGCTCTGAACTCAGATATTATCAGTTCAAAGATGGTCTGGAAATGCCTAGGCAAATTAAAGAAATTAGGACAGAATAACACTGATACCATCCTATGGGTTCCAGGACACATAGGAATAGAAGAAAACGAAACAGCAGACAAGCTGGCAAAAGAAGCAGCTGAAACCCAATACCTGAGACCAGAACCATCCTATGGAATCAGCAGTAGTACAATCTAAGGATAGCGAAAAATCCAAGTACTGGAATGATCTAGAAGGACTAAGACAATCGAAGACGCTCCTAGGAAACTATAACCAGAAGCGATCTTACAGTACAGCTGTCTTAACATTAGTAAGAAGAACCTCCAAATTATAACAGGAATACTAACCGGGCACTTCCGATTGAGGACACATGAAGAAAGTAGGATTGGTAAGTTTTGTTAAAAGGTGTAAATTTTAGGGTTTAAAAATATAGTCGTTTAATTCTTTAAATGTTTTCAAAATTATTAATTCCCAGCTAATATAAATAAAGTGTATGCAATTACTGTTTGTATTTGTGTAGTCATCTACATGAAAACAAGCGTTTCCGTTAGAACGCGCACTCCCTTGTTCATTCCTAGTTGTCACCTTCTCAGCGTACTCACTCGTCAATTACCTTGACACGACACGATCGCCCTATATTTCCCACCCCTTTCTTCCATTTTCAACACACTTCCGGTATCGGTAACATGAAATAAAACCTTTGTTTACACGACACACAAAATTATATTTAAATGAGCTACTAATGAAATGCTAAACATGAAAACTTGACCGCTCAAGAGGCTATAGACCAGTTCACCGATAATATTTTATTCAAGAATACGTTTTTATCAAGAATTTTTTACACATAATATTAAATAGTACACTTACGAGGGTTGTTTAAAAAACTTTCCTATCTAATAAACACACAATGCATTTTTATTATAGTTACCTGTGGTGAATTCATTTTATCTAAAAAAGGACAACCCATAACGGCACCACTTAAAGATGGATTTATTTGTTATTCTGAAATAGGACAAAAATCGTATGCAAAAAATGGCACAGAGAAAGATTGGAAGCTTAAGCCAAGATTTGTGTTAAGAACGCGGAAATGGTCATAGAAAAGACGATTGCCACGAAAACAGCATGAAAAGCACTCATTACCTTTGCGACGGAGACCATGAGCTAAAGAAACGGAAGAAAGAAGATATCAGGAGGAGATGTGGAATCTAGCACGGATTAATGGATCGACTAACCCGGAAACCCTAAAATATCCTCCTCCTCATGAAAACACACAAAGATACTGTAGTGATAAGGAGATCAAAAAAGGAAAAAAGAAGAAAATAACAAAGACACAGTCAAAAAGCGGACTCCTTACGTATTTTGTGAAAGGTGAAAAACTTTAAGAGCCAATGATATGAAAAAAACCATCCAGCCACGAAAATAATTTCTGTTACTTCTGTCTTATTGACATATTTCCGTTTTAAACACAAAAATAACAAACGTTTCTTCTGTTATTAATCCTATCTACAGTTATAAAACGCATCAACTTTCCTAACATCAAGGTTTTTACAGCAAAACATTTTTGGCTACGTATGAATCCGAAAAAATTTAAACTCAACGTTCAAGTGAATTGTTTTATAAAGAACCACACATGATAACTTAATCTGAACTTCCTGCACTCAAATCGATTTCTTATCTAAAAATACGATATACATGGAGAGCGTTTCATCAAGATCTTAAAAATTTTAAGAAAAATTATTAAAGATAATGGGAACTAGATAAGGTCTAAGCGGCGTTATACAAAACGCAAATGACAAACAATATTATCTTTAATACTTTTTATAATAATTACCCTCATCTCACAAACATTTTAATGCCTTAACAATGCATGTTTATGAAACTATTTGTTACATTTTACCCAATTCTGTTCATTAATTCGGTTTGGAGGGGAACTACCTAAATTATTTTAAAAAAATATTATATTTTCAAGGAAAAAATCCTGTAAACTAGTGTAGGTACTTAATAATCACCTGATTCGATCATACGAAATAAATAACGACTCAAGTAATAGTTGATAACTGTCCACATTACCACAATTAGGTGGAGAGAATTCCAAAGCCAAGTGTTTTTAATTTAAAGCAACAGTTGAATTAATCCTTTTTTTTTCTAATTAACTCTTATTTTTTTAATAAATAACAAAGTTGTTTTCGAAAAAAAACTAAAAGATATAATGTAATGTGTCAAAACAAACTAGAACCATACGTAATTCCTATTCGTAGCTAGAGAGTTTATGCCGTAGACGGGCATATAATGTTCGGGGTTTACACTTGGTCCATAAATTCAGAATTTTTTATGCGGAAGCCATTACTGTAACGAGTTGGTCCTCGGAGGGTCATTCTATTAATAACAATATAATAGCTTCGCCGTAATGTATCCCTTCGACCTGTACAGCTCTACTCACTTATGCTGAAGTTGCTAATTTGTTAGATTTCAACCACAAACTGTTCTAACACGTTATACAAATCTTTTTAAATAAAAGTTTGGATATAAATAAAGTATAGGTTAATTTACACATTAAAAACAAACCAATGGGACTAAAACCGACACTATTAAAGCGTAAAATAAAATAAAAAACAACGTAAAATGTATTTTGGAACGTGAATAAAAGCCGGATGGCAGCTAATACAGAAAAAACATTTAAGTGCCTAATAAAGATAACTATTCTTAAGATGAAAGTGCGCTTATGATGTTACCATTACCAGTGTCGGTTTATTTTTAGGTTTATTAAAGAAATAGTTATTTATGAAACAGTTCGTAAAGTATGCTTTTTGCGCACGCACGCGATGTTTAGAGCACGAGCAAAGCGAGTGCTATATATCGCGTAAGTGCGCACAGTTTCATACAATATTTTATCTACGATAAGCAAATAAAAAATAATTACAAATTTAAAAATTTAAAGTACAAAACTGTCAGAATAACTTTTGTTGAAATTTAATGCTCTCATAGCAACACCATGACAACGCGAATGCTAAGGATATTTGATTAGTTTAGTTTAGTATATTTTTATTTGCATAAACTTTTAGCATAATTGAGCAAATAACGTCAAATACAAATACAATAAATACAATAAAATAGATCAACTACAAATACAAATACAATAAATCAAATACAATAAAATCTTAATTATTAAAAATAAAATAACATGAAACTTATATTTATATTTTTTTTTCTTAACTTTTAAAATTTAGAACTTTTAAAACACAGAAAGACTAAATCTCTTGAAGAGTCAAGGGGCCAGATATTCGGCTACTGAATATGGCTCAATTTGCATTATATACTGAAAAGCCTTCTTTTTAAAAATTTTTGGAGATTTCTCCAGCTGTATTGATGGCGGCAATTTATTATAAAAAGTTACACACGCATACATGGGGCCACGCTCTGATAGAGAAAGCCTATGGATTGGAACATTCAGGTTTGTTGTTCTTGTATTATGCTCATGGGAAGGTAGTAAGTAACTGTAAAGCGGAAAGTTTTTGAAGAGAAACATGATGCACTCCAATACATATACACCTGGAAATGTCAGAATATTTAAATATCTAAATTTTCCCCTGCAGGAGTCTCTTGCTCTCATTCCCAGCAAAATGCGTAGCACTCTTTTTTGAATGACAAACACCTCCGATGCTCTGACAGCCCCTCCCCAGAATATAACTCCATATCTCAGAGCAGAATAAAAGTTAGCATAATAGGTAATAAGCAAACTTTTTTGCTGCAAGTAATCCTTTAGCACCCTTAAAGAAAAACAAGCAGAACTTAGTTTTTTGCAAACATATTCAATTTGTGTGTCCCAGGTCAAATTGCAGTCAATATAGATGCCTAGAAAACGGACAGATTTAGAGAGCTCTATATTCTGGGATAAGAGTTGCAACTCCTCCGGGTATTGATCATGAGATTGAAGTGTCCGGAAACATAAGAATTCAAACTTATCACAATTTCAAAGTAGTTTATTCCCACTAAACCATCTCTCCGCCCGTTCCAGTGTCTGGCCTGCTCTTTGGAAAAGAGTTTCCAATGTATTAGCCCAAATAAGGCTGTTTGAGTCATCTGCGAAATTGACTAGTCTGGATGAATTGTCAGTTACAGCTTGAGACAGATCATTAATATAAACCAAAAAAAAGGAAAGGGCCAATAACACTTCCCTGAGGGACGCCTAGCTCGATGTTAATAGCATCAGAAAATGTTTTACAGCCCTCCACCTCTAGACATATTATCTGAGATCTTACCAATAGGAAAGACGCTATCCATTTCAGAGCAGGACCCTGTATGCCATAAAGTTTCAGTTTTCTTAAGAGTAATTGGGGATTTAGACTGTCAAAAGCTTTGGATAGGTCCAGGAAAGCCCCCAGGGTTTTTATTTTAGCTTCTAAGTTTTCCAGGATTTTCGAGATAAAGTCATATGTTGCCGTGTCAACTGATCGACCCTTACGGAAGCCATGCTGGGAGTGATTGAAAATGTTCCTGGATTCAAAGAACATCTCCAGCCTGCTAAGCATTGCTCTTTCAAAGATTTTTGGAAGGTGTGTCAAAAACAGTGCGAAAAAGTAAATCCCATTTAAAATACATTGTTACTTCACGCACAGTTTTAAGCCTTCACGCACTGCTGTCTATAATTACAGTTTTCACGAACTAAAAATTGATAAATAATATGAGGTAGAGTAGATAAACATATTTAGAGGATGTTCATATTAAAAAACCGATTTATAAAAAGATCATTAAAAAAGTTTTATTAACTTGTAATGTTTTAAAATCATAAACACAAAATAACCTTACTTAGTTTTATTTCGATTGTTGTTTTGAAAACCTTTCTTACCTGAAACAAAAAAAATAGATATTATTATTTAAATAAATAACATAAGAAAAGTTTGAAGCTGTGATGGCCAAATTATCAGATGTATTTCAGATTTTAATAACTAATTGTTTTAAACCAGTTTATATGGATTCGTTTTTTACTTATAGTAATAAAGTGTTATTAATACAACAAATACAAATCTAAGGATTGAAGCTTTTAGAAAATAGTGTACACCGCATTAAAAATGAGTAAAGAGGCGAATTAAAACCAAAGCGAAAGAAACAAAAAATGCGCTAGAAAGCATATTTTCACTTCAAAGTTCAACAAATACAAATCTAAAGGTTAAAGCCCAAAACGAACAAAAAACATGCACTAGAAAGCTTATTTTCACGCCAAAAGTCAGAAGGAGCTTTAAGTGTTACTCATGAACGTGAAAAAATACAAATATAAAGATAAAATATTTCTGAAAATAGTGTACGACGCATTACAAAATGATTTAAAAGACAAATTAAGCTCAAAACGGAACAAAAAAAATGCGCCAGAAAGCCTATTTTCACACCAAACGCCAGAAAGAGCTTTAAGTGTTATTAATGAATGCCAACAAATACATATCTAAAGATTAAACGTATCTAAAAATCCTGTACGAGGCATTACAAAATAATTCAAAGGACGAAGTAAACCCACAACCAAAGAAAAATTGCACCAGAAAGCATATTTTTGCTCCAAAGGTCACAAACAGCTTTTAGTGTTATTAATGAACGTCAACAAATACAAATCTAAAGACTAAAGGTTTCTGAAAATAGTGTACGACGCATTACAAAATGATTCAAAAGACGAAGTAAGCCCAAAACGAAAGAAAAAAATGCACCAAAAAGGCTATATAGAATATTCAAAGATTTTAAGAACGCGACTCACTCACACCACTGTCTGGGCGACAGCTCCGAACTGGCTCGTAACAGTATTGTTATTTAAATAAATAAATAATTATGGGTAATTGTAAAGGAATATATATTAAAAAGAAAGAACTGAATAAGAATAAATAAAATATAAGATGCTGTACAAGAAAAAAGAATAGCCAACGGTTTGTCAAATAACAGTGGACCTAACCTATGGGTTTCACATAGTGGATTTAAAATAATACGATTTGAAATTCATTTTTTTTGTGTCAATTAATATTGTTATTAAACAAAAGTTTGGAATAGTTCTTTTTAACAATATTAAATTGATTTAAAAATTTGTGCTATTTCTACTAAATCATTTATTGTTCTCGTCATATCCGCTCCTCAGAAAATAAATGCTAACACGGGTTATTTATTTTAATTTTTTATTAAAATTACGTGGTAAATTATTCCTATATTTTTTATATATTATCTAAATATATTAATCTAAGTGATAACGGTTTTCCCTAAAAATGGTGAATGTAATTCATTGAAAAATAAAATTAAATTCGTCATTTTCTCACGCTTCCGCCATGTACAAATCATGTAATTTTCAATTGCAAATATCTCTTGTTAGATGTGGTAAATCATGTTCAAATTTTAACAGCATGTGTATTATACGCTTAATAACTTACATTCTAAATTTTAAAAATTCATTAAATATTGCTTTCATGAACGTTGGTACTACTTAAAGCTGAAAACAAAAAAAAAAGGGTGTGGCAGTCAGTGGGACTGCCAGCAGAAGTTATACTTCTATGCACTGTTAACTAATAAAACTTAATAACTACAAACACAGGCAAGTAGAAATATTTTTTTTTTTTAAATTAACTTCAATTAAATAAATACTTAGAAAAATAAGACCAGTTGATGTGTGTCCTTACTTCAAACACGAAAACCAAACAGTAAAACGATCAATGTACAAAAAAAGTGTTTACAAAACCCGATTTGCTTACCGTGGGCTATTACAGATTTTAAAACACTAGAAAACAATGCAAAACATTTTCTAACAACATATAGGTACACACTTTTAAAAAATTTTAACGCACTTTGAACTGCACTTTTCAGTAACTTTGCAGGAACAGGTTTTAACTCACACGCATGTCTTCGACTCAAAAGCATAGTGAAGGATATAATGCAACCATGTGACGGTATTTTAGACTACAATACAATACTCATTACTGAATATTATTATTAATATAAAATACTAAACTTAATATGTATACTTACTGGACAGAATTATAAAATAATATGTCAAACATAATGCGATACGTCAATGTAATACAATAACAATAGCTCAGACTGTTTTTTGTATATCTATCTCTTTTCAATGCAATGAATGTTTAAACGGTATTCAAAGGACTTATAGTGATGACTAATAACATGTAGTAAATATTTCATCTTTGTTTTTACCGAACAATATACCTTATATGTGATTCTGTCTCTCTCTTACTCACACCATTACATATGTAATGATTTTTCCCATTTAGCTACACACTAATTCATTCCACAGAGTGTCCGAATAGAAGTATAACTTCAAAAAAGCGCCAGAAAGCCAATTTTCACACTAAGGTCACAAAGAGCTTTAAAGCAAATTTGCCGAGACAGATTTAATACCACAAAACTGTTAAAATAAACTTCATGCCAGGAAGCCCAAGATAACATTTAGAATAAAAGTAAAGCATACACTGACATACTAAAGATGTGGACTTCTGGAGATTGGTAAGATGCTATATTATTTTTATAATTAATGCATTTAACCAGTTTTTATTATTGATAGGTCTGCTTCAGTAATAAAAGCACGTTTTAAGTTTTGCAGAACAAAGCTCTATTAATACGTCGTCATATTGAACAAAAATTTGTATCCAGATGGTGTTGATCTCAGTGTAAAGCACCATACAACAAAATATTTGGTCAGTTATTACCGTGGTAAAACATATCATGCGACAAGACCAGTACAAAAATGTCTTGCAAAATCGGTTAATTCTGTAGCTCCTAGAATCATTTTCAAATGGAAAACCAATTATTTTTAAGCGAAATGGGGATCACTGGCATACAACTCGGTCTGTCAACGCTTTTTTGGTAGAACAAAATATCCTTCTGTTGGATTGACCCGATAATAGGCCCAAAATAAATCCCATTGAAAACCGGTAGGAGTTGATTAAACAAAAAGTGGTTAAAAATATAATTACAAAAAAAACATGGCTCTTAAAAAGATTAATTCACGTCTGGAATTATGATACTTAAATGCAGAAGACAGTACAGTCTTAAATTAAAGAATTAAAGCTCTCATAGCGGTTTAAGATGGCTTAATAAAATATTAATATTTAATTATAACTTTTTTTTTCTCTCAAGAGTGAATAAACACATAGTTGTTCTATAATATACGTATTTTGAACTAAAACTAAACCTTTAATCGTGTTTGAAGTACCACTTGCACTTGTATTTGTTAAATAATATACGTATTTTAAACTAAAAACTAAACCTTTAATCGTGTTTGAAGTACCACTTGTACTTTTAAACATTCTCTTTAAAACGTTAAATATTAAAAATTTAATCAAGAAAAGCTGTTCAAGTTTAAATTAATTTTGCAAATCAAAGATTGTTTATTATTTAATCAGAAAGTATTTTTTATAACTTGAAAGATAAAACATTTTAAAATCATTTCAAAGATATAAGCAGATTTTATATACAGTTTTGGATTTTTATGATAAATGCCATTAAAGAGACCAGTTTCTTATTAATTGACCAATAAATATATTTTAAAAGCTTAATTAAAATAAATTTAAATTAAGTTATAGATATCTAATCAGATTTTTACTATTCTGAGATTTCAGGATACAACCCAAAGACTGTAGAATTGAAATCCGTAATTAAACATTTAATAATTCTCCAATACATCATTTTTTTTTAATAAAGTCGAGAGCTACGAGGTGTGTCGCAAAGTAAATACGACTTTTAAGAAATATCCGAAACTAGTAGCGCCCTCTATTATTGTTAGCGTTCGATAGGTACCTACATCTTTCACAGATGTTCTGTCAAATTTTATGACAATCGAACTACTTTGAACCGCTGATCTTCAGGTAGGCATAAATCCAGGTGTGCCAAGTTCTTGAGGATTTGGATGACTATCCTTGAGTTACTGTTGCCACAGGGCAGTTCCCTTTATAAGAGATCTGATTCCTGTGACTAATTCCTCAAGGTGGTGATAAGTTTCAGGGTTCGTTTCACCGAAGATGAGAACCGTTTATGGTCCAAGGCCTCACACTCAAATAGAATGTGTCATCTTCCATGGCGCACAGTCGGTACGAGGTGGGTTCCTGTGTCAGAATCCCCATCCTTCGAAGGTGTAGTCTGATGGACCATTCAAAAGTAAAGATAATGTTAATTTGCTTTTATGATTCGGCCAGAATATCGCGAAGACGAAAGCTGCACGATAATGCACCATTAGATCGATCGACACTTGTGTCCGATTTTTTAAAAAGATGTCATTTTAACCATCAACCACTTCCATATTATCCGGATATGGCATCGTGCGACTTTTACCCCTTCGGTAGACTAAATTTGTTCATGAACGAACAGCGGTATGCTGACATAGAGGCCATCCAAGAAGAATTTGAAGTCAATGAGCTGAAATACTCATATGAAAAACTTGTGGACCGTGCAAATCGCTGTGTTGACTGTTAAGGGAATTATTTTGAATAAAATAAATTCCATTATTTTGAATAAAATAAATTCCATTTGCCTAAAAAAAGTATCAACTATTTTGATATAAAATTTTACTGGTAAGCAACTCTTAATATAGATTAATTATATTAACTGAAGCATCATAATTTTAAAATAACCCTCTGCATTTAAGTAGATATTTTCCTATTCAAACAAAGACAAACATTTTGCAAGTGACTTTGTTTAATCCCACAATAACTACAGTAATACTAAATTCTCCGAAAATATACACGGTCCACAGACTTTCAGCTAACATAGCCAAGCGCAAAGTTTGATTATATCCTAGACTTATCTAATTATCATTGTTTACTTAGCTATATTGATGAAACGTGATATCCAACGGGAATAAGAGGCATACAATACTTAATTCCTCCAACAGGAACTAACTTGAAATTATCCCAGTCCAACGAACTCACGTTATGTAACTTGAATCAGTTTTAGAAGATTTTAAGTAATTCTTCTTGTATTAGGATACATAACGTCTTTACCTGTTTTTTTTTGCAATATATATAGGTACACAACAGTTTAATTTATTTGTTGAATATAACTTTTTTAAAAACAAATATTTCTTTTAAAGCCTGAAAAGCTAAATAAACTCGTAATAAAGTAATTACCGTTGTTGACATACTAACTCAGTTTTCTCTGTTAAGAGCAGTTTATACGGTTCGGTAAATATAATAAAGAATTTCATTAAAACAAGTCAAAATTGTCCAACTAGAAACTGGAAAGTTTCCTTCTTTCGTGCTTAGCATTTTTGGTGGCAAGTTTTTCATTTTTCGAGCAAGCAACTTTTCAGTTGGGAATGAAATTTTACAATTTCACCGGAGTGATTAAATTTAAATAAAGCACAATGTTTAACAATAAAATGTTTTAGACACTTTTAGGTCAAATCTAATATTACTGTATTTAATTAAATTCACAGAGTAGACGTGGAATTATACATAAATTCTAAATAGAAATTATACGATGCAGATAAGCAATTTTTGTGTCAAGTCTACGAAAAGTTAATTTAACTTTATTACGAATAGTTCAAAATTGTTTTTTCGTTCATCATACTTTAAAATCAATCATTTTACAGAAAGTTACCGATTCTAAAATTTAGTTAAATACTGTTTAACTAAAATTTAGGCTCATTTGTATAAATTAAAGGTAGAGTTTAGATGAGGACATAAATTAAAATTATGATCTGTGCTTAAATGCAAAACCAAGTTTAATACAGCGTTAAGAGAAACAAGGAATAATGAGGAATACTTTTAAGAATTGATAAAATTCAAAACGGTTTTGCAGATGATGGCAACCTACACTGTAGCAAAGCGCACAACCGTCCCATATCTTTAGATATTCTGGAAGAGGACAGAAGATCCACAACGGCTTCTCTCAATCAAGATTTGAGAATTATTGACGAGTGGGGAAGAAAGAATCTTAATTTCAACGCTACCAAGACAAAGACATGTTGCCTATCCAACAAAAGGCAAATATACAACTCATCCATCACAATGAGTGATCAGACAGTAGAGGCAAGCGACTCGATTACGCTGATTGGTATAACGATCTCCCAGGACTTACTATAGAACGAACATATTGCATCCATAGCAACTGCAGCAGGAAAGAAGTTAGGCTTTCTGTTTATGGCACGGAAGTATATCTCTCCATCCAACTTAGCAAAGCAAATCTTTACAAAGCACAAATACGACCTAATCTTGAATACTGCTCGCATATATGGGGTTCGGCAGCTCCATCAAGGCTCAGAGTTCTTGATGCAATACAGAGAAGAGCAGTTCGACTAATAAACGACACCAGTATCACCAAAAACCTAGCCCCATTGTCCCACCGAAGAGCAGTGTCTGATCTCTCCTTGTTTTATCGATACATAAACGGATTTTGCTCAGAAGAACTCCGCTCTATAGTGCCTCTACTTGCCAGACCAACAAGAACAACGCGAGGTATGCACTCTCATTCTGTTCAGTACCAGACATCGAGAACGGATCGTTCCTTCATTCCCAGGGTCTCCAGATTGTGGAACTCGTTACCTTCCCACGTCTTCCCCACTCGTCCTAACTAGCAGGTCTTTAAATCCCAAATTAATAAATTGTCTTTTCCGCCCCAATAGATGTTCTCGGTACATTTGTATTTAGGTCTATACCTACGAGGACATCCTATATAAAGAGCTAGAAAAAATGCTGTGAAATCTATGAGATTACGTTTATAAGTGTTAAATTATCTAAATCTATACAATATTTAAATTTATGTCTATTAACGAATTACTCTTAGTACGCATTTTTTTCATTTCTAACAAGAGTGTAATGTGATATCAGTAATACATGAAAAAGTAAGTGTCTCATATGAATAGATAAAATTTCTAGGAATTTGATTGTATCTTTGTTTATGATATAAATGCTTTTTATATTACCGAAACATTTTTGTAAAATATTACTAATTAATTATAATAAAGCAAATTTCGTTATCTGAAAAAAATGCCAAGGAGTGGCTTGATAAACTAACCGAAATGAGCATCGAAACCGATGTACCCAAATGTGGTCACCCAAATGGAGTTTTACAAACAAAAACATCAAAAAGTCTACAAAATCAAACGAAATAATGTGTTGAGAGCTTCGAGAAATGTTTAAAAATATTTAAACCTAATGCCGACAAATTTATTATTCGATATACGAGGTCTGTCGCAACGTAAACAGGAAATATCCGTTACGAGTAGCGCCATCTATTATTGGGGATAGGCTTCCATAGGTACATCTTTTATTGACGTTCGGTCAAAATTTCATGATAATGGAACCACTTCAGGGCGAGTTATCGCGCTCAAAGTATCTTTTTAACATCGGTCGAAAAATGAGCATCGAACAAATAGAAGCAGACAATTCAATGTGAAAACTTAATGAAACCAATAGCAAAATTTTATGCATAAGAATACGAGCTGCTTCTAAATTTATCGTATACTCTAGATTAGGCCTTCGGTGTTTTTATTTTTGATTTAAGATCTCAAATTTTAGTTGGAAAAAAGTCAGCAGTGATAAAGAGATGATGTGTTTTACTAGGTTAGCCATCTAAACTGATGTAGGTTGGCTTTAACTCGTTTCAAGTTACATTTTTATTATGAGAGTTGCAATTTTTCTAATTTGATTTTTGTAGCTCAAATTCTTTTTTTTAAGCTTAAAGAAAAACAATTGTTTGCCATAAAACCAGAAATATTTTGTAGCAGCTGTTAGTTTGAATTATTCTTGATTCGTTTATTTATTTAAAATGCAACAGATACGATAATGACACAAAATATTACTGGATTCTATTTCAAATCCAATCTTTCCTAATTATATTGGTAGAAAGATAAATTTTAAAAATCTAGGAAATTATTAAATCTAATACCGAACATCGTTCACAGAATCTAATTTGAATGTCACCGTAGTCCGTGGAAAGTATCTCCGTTTTCAGTGAAATTTAAGCACTTAAGAGGTGCTTTCTTAGTAGACAATCGGGAGTATTAAATTTCAATTTGATGGATCTACAAGACAGAGTAAATAGCTTGACACACGAACACGGTGCTAAAAGGGTTTCGAAAAGCGAAGGAACGCAATCTCTTAGTTTCATGCCATCGAAGGTGTTTACAAAACGTCTCGTAGTTCAAAAAGATGCTCGCAAACTTACGCGTTATTTTAGAAGATAGAAAATAATTTGTTTATGTTAAATTCAAGCAAATCAGACCCTTGTATAATATATATGGGAATTATATATATTGTTTTTTTAATAATTTGCAGTAAGAAGTCTGGGTGGTATATTTTTCATCCAAATACCAATTTATACCTTTCTGAAACTATGTGTCTTATGGAACGTTTTTGCAGACGAAAAGAACGTTAAAATAATTACAGAAAAAAACGTGATACCCCAAGTTACTTTTTTTTGTCCTGTCTTAGTTTTGTTTGGTTAGGAGACCGGAACCATTGATTTTAGTAAACTATTATTTCTATTTTGAGATATATCAAAACAAGGATTTTTGGTAAACAGTTTTTTTTTAATCTCAAAAACAATAACAGTTTACTAAAAATTCAAGTTAAAAATATTTCGGATTTTAACACATATAAAACTTTCAATACATCTAAAAAAAAGGATGTGGCAGTCAGCAGAAGTTATACTTCTATGCACGCGCCCAGATTCATAATTTTTATGCAAATGATTTAGAAAAATCATTATATGATATTCGTGTTCAGCGACCTCAAAAACGTCCTAGTACCGAGAACACACTCATTTTGTATCAAATTTGGATAACATTTCCTGGAGACGAGGTCCGTCTTAAGTACCAGGTATTTCGGACACCATCGCCATTATCATATTCGTATTCAGCGACCCAAAAAACAGCCGAGTTCCAAGTGTAATTTTGTACAGAATTTACATAAAACACCAGGAGAAGAGGTAAATACTCTAGGCACCAAGTGCCGCGGAGACTTTCGACATCATGATATTCGTGTTCAGCGACCTCAAAAAACCCGAGTACATAAATTGAACCCATTTGGAATACTTACCGAGTTTTAATTTTTCTATCTATTGTCTGTTCGGAATGCACTTTTCGACTATTCTTAAAAACTCAAAAGCATAGTGCAGGATATAATGCAACCATGTGACGGTAGTATGGACTACAATACAATACTTATTACTGAATATTATTATTAATATTATTAAGATAAAATACTAAACTTTATATGTTTACTTACGTGACAGAATTATAAAATAATCTGTCAAACACAATGTAATACGTCACTATGATAATCCAAAACATTAGCTCAGACTGTTTTTTGTATATCCATCTCTTTTCAATGTTTTGAATATTTAAACGGTATTTAAAGGACTTATAGTTATGACTAAACATGTGGTAAATATTTCATCTTTGTTTGTACCGACCAATATACCTTATATGTGTTTCTGTCTCTCTCTTACTCACACCATTACATATGTAATGATTTTTTTCATTTAACCCCACACAAATCCAGTGCATGAATAGAAGTATACCTTCAAAAAGTAAGACATTGTCATACCTTCTATATAGCTCTTACATTCTCATATAAGACATTGGATGGTATAAAAATCATTCTACAAAACTCACTTTAGAAAATTTATATGGTGATTTTTTGGTATTCAAGATTATTCCGTGTTCATAGTAAGAAATAAATTGTAGATAAAATGTACCGATTTGGAAATCGACACACATAGCCGGTTTGCTGCAGTCAACATGCACATCCATCTTGAATAGGTACATACTTCGATTTCCCCTGATCCTAAATTCTGCGCTCGAATAAGTCGTGCAATTCCTTCTTTGCATTGAATTCTCAGCTCTGCCAGTGCCCTTTTCGATTCAATCGAAACATCCAATATTCCATTCTGTCACCAATAAAATTTATAGCATGGCATCCAGCTCTACATAACTCCTGATACATAACATATACACGTAGTGAGCTTACAGTAAAAATGCATATATCTTTTATACAACAAGTCTCATATGCTTTTTGCTTTGTTTTAGTTATGAAAGACGTATAGTTCTTAAGGTTTTTGTCATAACCAATATGAAATACAGTTTTAGGAAATATGTGAGATGGTTTACCAAACTAAGACATTCCTTAATTTTATTTGTTATCTTGATATTTCAAAAATAACTACTGATCCTTGTTTGCTGATTTAAAGATCCTGAAAATTACTGAATAACCAAGAGACTCTCCTTAAAAATACCTTTAATTGTTAAAAGTTTAGTGTCCTTATTTTATTAATTTTGAATGTTCTTAGTGGATTTGAGGACAGGCAAAGGAATAATGAAAGCTTTTACTAAATTGCCAACGTTTCGACTTTTATTTTTGTCTTTTTCAAGGCTAAAATATGGTACATAGATGCTTATATATCAATAATAATAATAAAAAAAAAAAATTGTTTAAATAAATACATATCAAAAAAATTACATTATAAATTACATAATACCTTTTTAATTAGATATGCTTCTTGCCATTGATGTTAAAATATAAATATAAATAAATACGTGTATATAATAATAGAAACCAAATGGAGATTTATTTCAGCTTATACTAACTTAGATTTTAATACGTTTTCAAGAATTATAACTTTTTTGTTTGAATCTAGCTATTTTTCTTTTAATAATTCTTTTTACCAACAAATAGATGGATCTGCGATGGGAAATCCTGCCAGTCTTGTGCTAGCTAATTTAGTGATGAATGATTTAATCACAACATGCTTAACATCAATAAATTTTAAAGTCGAATTTCTAAAAGTATATGTTGACGATACAATATTAGCAGTACCAGAAAATAGAATAGAAAATATTTTATTGAACAAGAAAAAAACAACACAATTTCATTTTTAGATAATCTAATTATAAGAGAACCAAATGGAAAATTAAAAACTAACTGGTACAATAAACCAACAGACTCTGGCAGACTTTTAAATTAATTTTCAAATCATCCAATGCACCAAAAAAAAAAAAAAAATTTAAAATATTTGTCATAGGGCTTATCATTTAAGTAGTCAGGAATTCCACCAGGAAAATGAAAATAAAATTAAAAATATTCTCAAAAAAAATAATTATACAATAAAGCTTATCAATAAATATATAAATGAACATAAAAATAGAATTATTAATAATACAAACCTTACTACAAATAAAAACAAAATATTTTTTAAATTTCCATATATTAAAGGATTAGCTGAAAAAATCAATAATTGTATTAAAAATAATAACGGAACTGCAAATATACAACTTGCTTTTTATCCTATTAATACAATAGAAAAAATATTCAGTAAATTAAAGGACATCACACCAATTGAAAACCTTTCAGAGTTAATTTATAAAATAGATTGTAAAGACTGTGACAAATGTTACATAGGTATGACAAAGCAATTACTAAAAAATCGTTTATATCAACACCAATATGACTGTAGAGAAAGAAATAAAGAAAAAACTGATAAAACGGCTCTAGCAAAACATCATTTTGATATTGGTCATAATTTTAATTTTGATCATCCTACAATATTGGACAAAGAATCAAATTATTATAAAAGATCCATAAGCGAAATGATATATATTAATATAAATAACACAATAAATCTAAGAACAGATACTGAAAATTTAAGTAACATATATACATACATTTTAAAAAAAATACAGTGAAAATTATAACCGTACTAGATAATTTATAACCATAAACCGGACTATCAAATATAAAATGTCAAATATCAAAAATTTCAAATACCTAACATCATTCAATTTGAATACAATTAATTAAAAATTTATTATATACACGTATTTATTTATATTTATATTTTAACATCAATGGCAAGAAGCATATCTAATTAAAAAGGTATTATGTAATTTATAATGTAATTTTTTTGATATGTATTTATTTAAACAATTTTTTTTTTTTTATTATTATTATTATTGATATATAAGCATCTATGTACCATATTTTAGCCTTGAAAAAGACAAAAATAAAAGTCGAAACGTTGGCAATTTAGTAAAAGCTTTCATTATTCCTTTGCCTGTCCTCAAATCCACTAAGAACATTCAAAAATACCTTTAATTCCAGTTTTTTATTGAAATTTGCACGAAATTAAGTAGAATACATTTACATACAAATTTTTAAAGGAATTTAATTGAGGAGTATTAAGTTAGAAATTTTCACAACTAGTCATGTTCATTTTTTTTAATTTCACCAGCTTACATTGTTACATTTAAAATTCGTGGTAATTTTCCTGATATGGTTATTTATATTACCTTTAACAGATGTGTGTTAATTGTGACTAATGATTAGTCGAAATACCTGTTAATCTTTACCTTTTATCTACAGGTTGTGATACCTTTTTCTCGAATTATCTAAAAATCACTTTGTAAGAAAACAATAAGTTTTAAGCTTTATTACTTCCTATTTTTGATTATAAAGAAAATATATCTTATGAAAATGCAACTTTACTTGAACATCTAAGAAAGAAAGAAGTACCTATTTATTTCTTAGGAAAATTAGAATTTTGTTTTATTTTATACAAAGAACTACAGTGTTTTTACCAGTGTGATTACTGGAAATAATCATGTATTAGTCTCTATCTATAAAAAAATCTGTGTTTTTTTATTATAAGACCAATAATATTGACTCTTTGAATTTTTAATAATAATTTTAAAATAGGTACTCAATTAACTCGAGTTAATAGCGAAAGCTATAAGGTGAAACCAATAAAATTTTAAATGTTTTTTTTCCAACTTCTAATTCTTTTAAAAAAGTATATATTATAACATATATAACTTGCTAAGTATTTGATTTTTAAGTATATATGCTATACTTTAAAATTTTTCCTTTTTAATTAAATTTAAACTTTTAATAAAATATTTTAATTAAGGGGGCGTCCATAAATTACGCGAGGTGTTCAGAGGGGGGAGGGGGTCATGCTCAATCTTTCTAAATCTCACTTGAGGGAGAGGGGGTTTTTAGCAAATATCACGTAATTTTTTTTTAAATAGAAAACGGTGTAAAATTACGTAAAAGTAAAATAAAATTAGTACAAAAATGCTTCTAGAAAATATGGCGAAATTTCACACAACAGTATTTGTTCTATTTTACAAACCCCGCAAAGCAGCACCACTGTGTCTACTGCCCATGGACTGAATTAGAATAAATATTATTGATTTTTAGTATCAAATACTAGTCATTGCTAGTTTTTAAAATAAAAGTAATGGAACAAATTATGTTCTTAAATTTTTTTTATAATCCAACGCGATAACAGTTAAAATACCAATTTTAGAAAATCTCACGTGAGATTTGGAGAGGGGGGTGGTAGTTAGGGAAAATCTTATGAAATCTCACCAGAGGGGGCAGGAGGGTCAAAAAATCCGGAAAAATGCCTCACGTAATTTGTGGACGCTCACTAAGGTAAATGACTTTTTTATATGATTCCAAATATATATTTTATATTGCCCGTGCTACTCTTACCTTCAGAGCAGAGTTCAAAATTTAGAAAAATTAATTATGGAAATTTAACTCTTAATTTTATTATAAATAAAATTTTAATTGGATACTTTATTTGGAACGCCAATGGTATGAAAAGATGCGTGGATAATCGATTTTAAACTGAATACATAACCTTAAAATTTCTAAGTTAATATTTAAGAACTGTGAATGTGAAAAGTAATTGTTCTAATAAAATTCTAAAATGAAAATAAGAAATTCTAAATATTTTTAAATCTAGTGATGTGAAAAATTATTTTTTATATGAAAATAAAAATGAATATAGTTTATACAACCAGAAATTAAACACACAATTATTTATTTTTGGATTAAAATATCGTGTTACTGAAGCTAATCCACTTCTTCAAGTCTTCTACCATATAAATACTGCTCAATCCATATAAATGACGAATTTTCTTTAATTCTTGAGAAAAACTGCTTTAATTAAGACTGGTAAGTACTTATTTTAATACTTTTCTTCTCAACTTGATAATTTAATCTTCTTAACAATGATAACTATTCTTTCTAGTCCAATATCTCTTCTCGTCGACTTTTTCAATTTGTTAAAATAACTTTAAATAATCTTTTTTCTTACCAAACTCGTACAAAATCCTTCTATTTAACCTTAGTACCAATATTATATCATTCAAATCTCTTTAAACTTATTTTTTAATGAAAAAACTTAATTTTAATACTCCAGAACATTTATTACAACCATTTGCTTCGACAGACCAAGGGAAAGAGAAACAATTTCACAATTCAACAAACTAACAAAAGCCTATCAACAGCTATCTAAATCCTATATCAACTTTTCCAAAACAAACTTGATTCTATACAAGTAAAACAAATCAGCACGACTAGATTACTTATCTTAATTTCTTTAACAATTTCTACCATCATACATACTAGATTTATAACAATATTTTACAAATTTGTATTATAACCCTACATACTAGATTTCTAACAAAAATTCTAAATTTAATTTTCTATTATGTATTAATATAAATTTAATTTTTTAGAATTTCTCAATTTCTTATTAATTTTATTAATGACAAATATGAATATTATGAAAATAATAAATATGGAAATTATGGAAGTGAAAATTTATACACAATCAATTAAAAGTAAGTATTCAATTGTTTATTCGACTAATTAAATTATTTTAAACCAACGAATGTATTCTAATATTTAAGCTTTAATTATTTTTTCTTATTTTATTTTTCCTTTTTTTTTAGGAATAAAGAGAATAATTTTTAATATAGGTACTGGAAAATGAAACTAAATTATGCAAATATCAAAGCTTTGAACTCTTTCCTGGGATCAAGAATATTCTTTTTAATCATTTTATATTTTAATTTTACATATTATATATATATATCATAGAATCATATTTCATCTCAATATATATTTTTGGTTTTCTTATCTTGCCCATCCGTTAAATAAAAAAATTAGTCACTCCCATTTTACTTTTCTAACAGCTTTCTTAAACTAAAATTATTTACTTAGCTCGAACGAACCCACGACTCGCTCGTCATTAAACATCTAAGTGTCGTTCACATAAGTGAACCTTTAAGTAGCAATTAACATCCATAAAAAAATGTTCCAATATTAGTTTTTTAACATAAAAAATATAAAAAATAAGAACGTACCTTTCACTTCGGTTTCAAACAATTTTTTAATAACATAGTTTTAAAAATTTACACGATCCAACAAATAATTGTACTAAAAAAATCGCATAAAAGACCTTTTGTTAGGTGTTAAAACACAATTCTGTAACATCTTTAATAAACTACATATAAAAGAAACAGAGACGTAATAAAAATCGAGTATAACCTACTATACCTTCAGTAACCTTAAACGAATCGTTCTATATCTCTTTATGACCGGAGTAAGTTGCGATACAAACAGCGAATTTCCTTCACCGCAAATTCGAAGCCAAAAATATGACACAATCCCGACATAATATTCAATATCTGACTGCCCCATGCTCCTCGGAAATCTTCGTGAGCCCTTAAAGGAAACTGCAGATTATTTATAGCAAGTGCGTGATGCGTTTTCTACGGCCAAGACTATCAGTGGGGCTCACAGGAGCTAGCTTACTGAAAATTACATCCAAGAAACAAAAATCGTCGTTGCACCCTTGGGAAATACCTTCAGGGATCTGAATTTTGATTTGTGTGGCGTAAAAGAAGTAAAGTGTATTTCAGAGGATAAATATTTAGTAGATGTTTTCAGGGGAATTCTATATAGACAGTTTTATAGATTCAGGAAATGGCCAATATCAATTAAAAATTGAAAAGTGGTGAAAACAAAATTTGTCTTTAATGTATAAACTTTTAGTGGTGTAAGATACCGATGTTTACCTACTGTAAATAATGTTTTTACAAAGTAAATTATTTGTAATTTTTACAGAAACTTCCCACAGACTTCTTATTCCACTATTTGCGCTATTTGAGCCCCATCTATCTAGCGGCCCAAATTAAGAAATTTGAGGTTTAAAACAGTGCTCCGAATTGGTCACTAATTGGTCATAATTGGTCACTACGTCCGACTAATTGGTCATTTATACAGAAATTTTTGCAATGAGTTCAAAATATCAAGGTCATCCAAAAAAACTTAGCGGCTCAATTTGATCGAAGAGAGTTCAATTAAACTCAATTTAATTGGTCACAAACTGGTCAAAATTGGTCAGTATATAATGATATTCGGTCAGCGTTATTGACGGAGTTATTAACTAAATTATGACTTTCAAGGTCAGCCCCATCTATCTAGCGGCCCAAATTGGGAAATTTGAGGTTTAAAACAGTGCTCCGAATTGGTCACTAATTCGACATAATTGGTCACTAGTTCCGACTAATTGGTCATTTATTCAGAAATTTTTGCAATGAGTTTAAAATATCAAGGTCAACCAGAAACTTTTAGCGGCTCAATCAAATTGAATTTAATTGGTCACAAACTGGTCAATATTGGTCAGTGTATGATGATAATTGGGCAGCGATATTGACGAAGTTAATAACTTAATACGACTTTCAAGGACAAGCGAATTTTGTAAGCGACCCAAAATAAAAAATTTAATTGAGCCCTGTACTGTCAAATTAAACCACTAAAATATTTTGGATGACCTTGATATTTTAAACTCATTGCAAAATATGACCAATTAATCGGACCTAGTGACCAATTATGACCAATTAGTGAACAATTCGAAGCACTGTTTTAAACCTCAAATTTCCCAATTTGGGCCGCTACATAGATGGGGGGCTGACCTTAAAAGTCATAATTTAGTTAATAACTCCGTCAATAACGCTGACCAGTTATCATTATCATATACTGACCAATGTTGACCAGTTTGTGACCAATTAAATTTAATTTGATTGAGTTTTGTACTACCAAATTGAGCCACTAAAATGTTTTCCATGACCTTGATATTTTTAACTCATTGCAAAATGTTTTGTACGAATAACCAATTAGTCGGACCCAGTGACCAATTATGACCAATTAGTGAGCAATTCATAGCAATGTTTTAAACCTCAAATTTCTCAATTTGGGCCGCTAGATAGATGGGGAGCTGACCTTGAAAGTCATAATTTAATTAATAACTCCGTCAATAACGCTGACCAATTCTCATCATATACTGACCAATTTTGACCAGTTTGTGACAAATTAAAATCAATTTGATTGAGCTCTCTACAATCAAATTGAGCCGCTAAATTTTTTTGGATGACCTTGATATTTCAAGCTCATTGCAAAAATTTCTGTATAAATGACCAATTAGTCGGAACTAGTGACCAATTATGACCAATTAGTGACCAATTCAGAGCACTGTTTTAAACCTCAAATTTCTCAATTTGGGCCGCTAGATAGATGGGGAGCTGACCTTGAGAGTCATAATTTAATTAATAACTCTGTCAATAACGCTGACCAATTATCATCATATACTGACCAATTTTGACCAGTTTGTGACCAATTAAAATAAATTTGATTGAGCTCACTACGATCAAATTGAGCCGCTAAAATTTTTTGGATGACCTTGATATTTTAAGCTCATTGCAAAAATTTCTGTATAAATGACCAATTAGTCGGAACTAGTGACCAATTATGACCAATTAGTGACCAATTCAGAGCACTGTTTTAAACCTCAAATTTCTCAATTTGGGCCGCTAGATAGATGGGGCTCATTATTTGCTTAATGTCATCACTTAAAATTTGAGGTGCTCTTTACATATCCTTAATTAATTATATTTTTTCTAGTCCTGATTCGTCTTAAACTTGACCAATTCTGTTGGGAGAAGAGAGAAAAGAGAAAAACTAAAATAAAAAAAAAGGTGAGAGGTGTCAAGGGACACCCGGATGGAACGAAGTTCCTTTTGTTTAATTAGTTAAGGAATTGTAATTTGTAAACACAACAGAGTGTTTATACATTTATTATTGTCTGTATAAAATCTCCACTTACCTAACTCAGCAATATCCAAAATTTGTGGAGAACCACAAATGTCAGGATACATTGTTGTTATTATTTTCTATTATTTTATTATTTATTATCTACAAAAACCTGTATAAACTTAAGGAAGTCGCGACACTACACTATAGAAAATAGTAAATCCGTACCTGAATATTTTCAACAGTTTCTTTCTTTTAACAAAAGTGTCCATTTATACAATATCAGAGGTTTAGATGACATAGATATATCTAGAATTACTTTTTATTTCAATTAAATTTAAAACAGGAATTAACAATTTAATTCAAAATTTTAAAATTAAAATATTTGACAGTAACTGACAGTTAAGGTAATTTGACGTAGGTACCTAACTACTCAAGTTACAAACTATTTTTAAAATGTTCATGAATTTTTTAATTTATAAAAACAGGATGAAATAAAATATAATACTATTATGGGTTATTATTTTTTTCTACAGTATTTTCTTTCTAATGAACATTTTCTTTTAATTTAAAATAATGTCTTTTAAATTGTAATATATCTATCTATAAGAGAGAGAGAGAGTGTTTTTTATTTTTTGGTCTGTGAGAGAGAGACAGACAGACGAGTGTCGTGTCGTGTCGTGACAATTTTTGGTATGAATTTTTTTTGGCTAGCTCCTTGCCTCAGTCGTAACTGGTCGTAACGCCCGAAAGGGAACTTCGTTCCAAAAAATATCATAATAGGTACTAGAGTAGTAAGCAATCTGCAACTTCCAAACTTGTAAGGAAAGTCCATGAATATAGTAAAAAAGACAAAAAACAATAACAAAAATCAAATTTATAATCTTTTTCAGAATATATTAAAGAAATAGATTAAATAAGAGCAATTTAAACTAATATCGACCAATGGGCTACCATAAGAAATTATCTATATGTCACATGTAAAATATATCACATGCCACATATGTTACATATCACATATGTCACATGTCACATATGCCACATGCTACATATACCAGAAATGCCACAATTAATACCCTATCGACAAATGGGCCACTGTAAGGAAATATCTATAAGTTATGTCATACGATTTTTTTTTTCTATTTTTTTTCGATTCTTTCTTATGACTGTTTGTTTTCCTTTTTTTTAGGTATTTAATTTTTTTTATCCTTATTTTTTTAATTTTTTAGTATTCCTTATTATTAATTCAACTTTTTTTATTTTTACATGACGGCTAACGAGCCAGAAACATGCATGTCTACGGTTACCATTCTTACTCGTAATCCTGTGATCCTTTTTGAGTACATGCCCGCTAATTTTCCCCTTTTATTATTTCTTAGTATTTCGTTTTATTTATTTTACATTTTTTTATCTTTATTTTTGTTATATTTACGATTTTTTAGTTATTCTTTCTTTATTTTTTCTTTTGTATTAGTTTTTTTCAGTTTTCCCTTTCGTCTTATTATCTGTTTTTTATCGCCTTATTTTTGTTTTGTTTTTTTTGTATTTTAGTTTCCAATTTTTTTCTCGTATTTTTTGTCGTAGTTTTGTTTTTATCGTTTAAACAGTTAATTTATTTTTTTCTTCTAATTTTTAGATTCTTTTCGTATTTACCGTTTTTTTTCCAACTTTTTTTATTTCAAATTTTGTTATTGTAAGGTTTAAAAATGTTATTTGCGTTTTTCAATTATTCGTTTTTTTTCCTATATTTTTTGTCTTTTATGCTTCCTCTTTTTTTTAACTCCTATTTATATTATTCTGTCTTTTCTTGTTATACTATTCTTACATTTATTTCTTTTTATATAAATTTACTTTATTTCTTGTTTGTTTCATTTTTTACGTGTTCGTTTTTTTTTAGGTTTTCTGTTAAAAGGTAGTTTTTTTTTCATACATGGATATATTACATTCAAATCTGACATAACTAAATTTTGGATCTCCCTGACCCCTGTTCAGAAAATGTCATACTTCGTCGATCCCCTTCTGCCACTTTAATATTTGATGTAATATAAGGATGACCCTTAATATCAGATTTTATTAGTGACAGTTATGGTCCATTTGGAGGGCTTAAGGACGTTTTTTATTTAAATGGTTTATATAGCTATATACGGACCTAACTAAGAATTTTTTGGAGTAATCTAATTCCTTAAGATACTTGAAATCGAATTTGTTAGTATAAATTGTTAAGCAGACATAAAATTTGTTTTGTAAAGAGATTTTTTGAACACCCTGTATAACTGCTGTAAGGAAATCGTATTTTACTATCTACACAATTATAATTTTAGATATTAAGTTAAAGCAGGATAACTAAAAGTACAAATCAAAAGACGATGTTGTGAAAATGAATGTCTAATTTTCCTTTCCTTTTTCTCTATCGATTTTCCTCGAAGACGAGCTAAAATGGTCGTAACAAGTACTTAAACTAATTAAATATCAAATATTTTCCGGCAGGGAATCTGAATGTAAAATCCTATCCAAGTTTCGAAACTTTTAGACTTCTCGGGTGTTGATTAAGAGATATAATATGAATATTCATTAAAAACTACAAAAGTTTGTCTATAAAAACTCAATTTTATAGCTGAAACTTACTTATTACAATCTGTTTGTTTTTGTGCAAAAAGATTGTTTTAAAAAAGTGTCATAGGATTTATGACAGAGTCGGATTAGTAATGAGCTGATCTGATAATTTTCATATCCCTATTTTACTTTTACTAAAATTTTTAATTTTAAAACATTTTTATGCTTCCGTATTTATGGATTCTTATTATTTATTCCAAGTTCGTGCGGACTGAATAATCCTCACAGCTACCTAAGCCAAAACTTTAAAGCTCAGGGTCGTAATAGGATCTATATTATACTAGCAGGTTCTGACTGTTCTTTTGAACTGCGGTCTGAAAGCAAAGATGTTTTTTTCATAAACTCAATAATAGACTACTATTTTTAAAAATTTTCAATTCACTTATTAATTTATTAAATAGCATAGGTAATTGACACTAGCATGGGTACCAGAACACTCAGACTTTCGGGTCCATAACAAGGTAAAAAATTGACCCTAGCGTTACCTAATATTCCAATGATTGGCCTGGAAACATTCGGCAGGGTTTGTGACATACGTTCAGAAACGCAGCCATTGAGAAATGGAGGCTAGAGAAGCCTCAGGAGTGGTGGGAAAAATCACCGTGCAAGAGACGAGTCAAAGTCTTTACAAAAGAGCAGAGCTGTTATCACAAAGGTGAAACGATGTTAGAATGATTGTCAGTCTCTTGACAGGACATTTTTGGCTCAGTAGACACATGAATCAGCAGATGAAGACATCTGTCGATACTTCCAAGATGAAGAGAAACTCGCATTTTATGTCCTATGCCAATGTGAAGGCCTCTAGTGCTGGTAGAAGAGAAATCGACATCTCAAACTTACGTGGAAGCTGCCAAGGCTATTAAGTCTCATTAAGAGGGCAGGTTAGACATCTGTACCTATTTTAATATCAAAATTTTCACCTTTATGTAAAATTTCAATATGATATTCTATATAGAGTTTGAAGTAAATACTTCTATGACCAAAGTACGGTCGGGTCCTACTTGAGTCTCATAAGTTTATGTTCAATCTTCTGCCTACATATTAATTATACACTTTTCAGTAGTAAAGGATATTCATTTTGTTCATTACAATTTTCAATTAAGAAAGTGAACTAATTTCAACAGTTCAACAGCAAGGAAAGTTTCTGTTAAAATTTGAGTTTATTTGAAGAAGCCTAATTAGCTGAGACCTTACAGAAGACCTTTTAATTTACATTTTTTGTCACCGAAGTAAAGATTTAACTGAAAGTTTCGGCAGCGGTGCTTTTTGATCATCCTGTCGTATTATAATGCCTTTCGCTGGTGGGAAATGCTTTTCATACAATTTTCTTTTCAAGATTCTTTCTTTTATAAGGATTCTTTGATAAATTAGTTTGATAAACAATGGATTTAATTTATTTTAAACATAACCAATTTATAATATTTCAGCATTATTATTACAAAAAATCAACTGCTTAAGCCTAGTTTTTAAGAGCGTAAGTTACCTCTTACAAGTACGAGGTATGTTCAGAATTTTTGAATAACTCATAAAATCTTTATTTATTCATCAATATCTATTTCGTCTCCTTCAAAGTAATCGCCCTCAGGTATAACACACTTCTGCCAGTGCTTCTTCCAGTCTTCGAAGCACTTCTGAACTCGATTTTGGATATGGCCATCAGCTCTTTCTTCAAGCAGTAATGAATCTGCCGGTAATATTCCTTGTTGACCGTACTACCTTGTGGCAAGAACTCATGATGTACTACGCCATTTCATTCAAAGAAAACAGTGAGCAAAACCTTCATATTCGACCGAACTTGACGAGATTTTTTGGTCTTGGCACTCTTGGTTCCTCTGGTGGCTTCCATTGACATGATTGGGCTTTGGTTTCGATGTCATAGCCATACACCTATCTTTCTTTACCAGTTATGATCCTTTTGAAAAAATCTGGATCGTCGTTGGCGGTATTAAATTGCCTATGTGCGATATTCATGCAACGTTGTTTTTAGTCAAAATTGAGCAATTTTGGAACAATTTTCGCTGCCAGACGTTTCATGCCCAAAACATCTGATACAATTGCTTGACATGATCTAGTTGATTTGCCAACATCCTTAGCAACTTCCCCTATAGTAATTCGATAATTATCCAAAACTCTTTGCTTCACTGATTCGACGTTTTCATCAGTTGTTGACGTGCTCGGGCATTCAGAGCGGTCATCGTCATCAATGTCTTCTCGGCCATCTTTGAAAAGTCTATACCATTTATACACTCTTGGTTAACTCATAGTAGATTCACCAAATGCCGATGTTAATATTTTCAATGCATGGGCACACTTTATTCATTTAATGCAGATCTTTTGATCCATTTTGTTCGATAGTAAAAAATCGAAGAGTATAGTCCGTGAAATTCAAAATTTTTCGTTTCATTAAACAACTAATGACATGCATACCTTTTAAACACAATTAACAAAGAAAAATGCAACATTATTTTCACTAACTCTGTTGTTATTGTTTTTTCGTGTTCGTGATTGGGACATTATTCAGTTCGTAAATTTTGATAGCGCGTAAAAAACACTTCATGAAACATTAGATCTCGTTTTGTCAACATAAATCGAGAGGGCAGAGAAAATTAATTTGCGAACTAAAACCAATTGGGTTCGTTCGGGTAATTTAGATGGTTGTTTACAACTCCTTTTGGAAATGCGCACTTTGGAAGTTATCAACACTCTCATTCGTTACAAAGTTATTTGTGAGGTTATTTGTGTGTAGCACTATGTTCATGTAATTAATTGAGGCCAGATATACATTGTTGTAGTTTCTACATATAGTTTGAATGAATAACATTACATGATGCTTGATAATATGTAGTTGTATGGATTCAAAATGCAGAGCAATCGGAAATTTTATGTATTAAATTTTGTTTTGTTAAATATTTCTTAATGATCTAATAACGAACGATGAAATATTCAAAGTATAAAATTTTTAAGTCTAATTTTTTTCATTACTGAACAATTCCAATTGATTAAAAAGATGAAGAAAGTTTTGTAAGCGTCAAAGCTCTCTTGTAGCTTAATCAGTTTTTTTTTTGGAACTTACATAATGCTAAATTTTTTTCGATATCCTGTTAATTACATCATTTAACTGTGTTATACTCGCAAATAAAAATAAAATTAAAAATTTAAACAAAAATAGCATTTTCTTTAATATGGATCAAGATAGGATAGATTTGGTAGCTTTTTGAGGTTTTTAAGACTTGTTTACTACATTATGAGTATGAGGAGTATAGTTTGGTACAATAGTAAAAAAGTTAGGTTATCTATGATAAAAATCGGCGTTTTCTCCAATACGGATAAAGATAAGAAAGATTTGGTAGCTTTTTTGGGGTTTTGAGACTTTTTACTACAAAATTAGTGGTAAGAGTGTATAGTTGAAATTATAATAAAAAAATTAGATTAACTTTGATATGGATTAAGATTGAAATGATTTGATAGCTTTTTTGGGTTTTTGAGACATTTTTACCACAAAATAAGTGGTCGGAGTACATGGTTTGGTGCAATAATAAAAAAGTTAGGTTTACCATAATAAAAATAAGCGTTTTCTGCAATATGGATAAAGATTGGTAAGATATGGTACCATTTTTGTTTTTTTGAGACTTTGTTACCACAAAATGAGTGGTTGCAATGTTTAGTTTAAAGTAATAATAAAAAAAAAGAGTGTGCGTGTAACCTTTACGCGCGATTGAAGTAAAACTTATTTGACGTACGTATCGCAAAATAAATATTAAATTATAATTCAATTATATTTATTGTCTATATACTTTACAAAAAATGATATAGTCCATTTCATCGTTTTTGGCCGATTTGATATTAGAAATCACTGAAATAAGATTAAACTGTCATCCAAGTTACCAATGGCGGACAGTTTTTTTTTTTCTAAATTAGGTCGTAAGTTTCTGAAACTATCAGTGTGGTTTGACATCTACAAAAATATGACATTAATAATTATTAAATTCAACCCTTTAACAACGAGCCGTACATGACGGTTACTAGGAATATGAATTAAGTCAAGACTTCCGTATTGAATACTTTTTATCTACCGGTGAAACAAGATGCAGTTACGTAAGTGTTGTATTAAAAAACAAACGTCCTCATTTAAATTTGCCTGTATCTGAGAGAGATGTAACTCTAAATTTACTTCGAGTATGATTTCTGCCATCGGCCAAAATCCGTGAAATGGACTATATAATGTTATATTTATATTATTAATTAGAAATAGGAATTTGAAAGTTATCATTATTCTTTATATATGAAATAATAGGTTTATGATAACTAAAATGTGAAACATAGATTTTACTCTCTAAATTCCTTTAATGTATTTGAAACCGAAAGAAGATTATAATACAACACCATTTTTACTCGAACAGAATAGTATCTAATAGTTAAAGAATACATAATTAATTACAAGATTACCATAATAAAATTTATAAACTTCTAAACAAAAGATAACCTCAATTCCACTAAAATGTCAATGCAAATTTGTTTTGTTTGAAAAGGTTTTTAAGCTCCTCCCATAGCTGACGCCACATCGTTACTTCCGTCAGAATTGCTTCCGTCAGAAAAAAATCTGAGTTACCATCTAGTCGCGCCTAAAGAAGTTTTACTTCAAAAGTTAGTTTAACATAAATAAAAATGAGCGTTTTCTACATTATGGATAAAGATGGGAAAGATTTGGTAGCTGTTTTCTTTAAAATGGTAAAAATTATAACATTTTTTTTATATTAGTACTAGCTGACCTGGCGGACTTCGTACCGCAAATCATCGTCATATTTTCTCATTAGTTATCAGGTTTATGCTATTTTTTTTTTTCGTTATATTTTGTAGTTTATCGATAGAATATATTAGATTCATCACAATACTTAAATTAGTAAGAATTTCTCGTTTAAATATAAATGATATTAACTGCGCCACCTTCCGGTGGCGTCACAATACTTGAGGATTGCTCGTTTAAATATATATGTGATATTAACTGCGCCACCTTACGGTGCGCGGTGGCGTGATATAAAGTATTCAAATAAGTAGTGGTTGCTCGTTTAATGGAAGCGCCATCTGGTGGTATCTTTCATTAATACGAATATCATATTCATCTTACCCATTAAAAATACATTATCATACTGATTTTCATGACAATCGGTTGAACGGGGCGGAAGTCGATACTTTACTGCGCCGCCTGGTGGCGAGTTACATCAATGGGAATAGCATATAAACCTTCTGCGTGGAAAAATACATGTACATACCAATTTTCATAACGATCGGTCAAATAGTTTCTGAGTCTATCGATTTCATATATACAAACATCCATTTTTATATATATATAGATAAGGATTAATCGTTTAAATATATGTGATATTAATTGCGCCACCTTACGGTGGCGTGATATAAAGTAATCAAATAAGTTGTGGTTGCTCGTTTAATGGAAGCGCCATCTGGTAGAAACTGCCATTAATACGAATATCATATTTATATTAACCATTAAAAATACAGCATCATACTGACTTTCATGACAATAGGTTGAACAGGGCAGAAGTTGCTACTCTGCAGCGCCACCTGGTGGCGAATGGCATCAATGAGCATATCATACAAACCTTTTTCGTCAAAAAATACATATACATACCAATTTTCATGACAATCGGTTGAACGGGGCAGAAGTTGCTACTCTGCAGCTCCACCTGGTGGCAAGTGGCATCAATGTGCATAGCATATTCGTTTTCTCCGTCAAAAAATACATATACATACCAATTTTTATGACAATCGGTTGAACAGGGCAGAAGTTACTACTTTGCGGCGCCACCTGGTGGGCAGTGGCTTCAATGTGCATACTATATTCCTTTTTTCCGTGAAAAAATACATATACATACCAATTTTCATGACAATCGGTTGAACGGGGCAGACGTTGCTACTTTGCAGCGCCACCTGGTGGCGAGTGGCATCAATGGGCATAGCATATTCGTTTTCTCCGTGGAAAAATACATATACATACCAATTTTCATTACAATCGGTTGAACGGGGCAGAAGTTGCTACTCTGCAGCGCCACCTGCTGGCGAGTGACATCAATGAGCATATCATACAAACCTTCTCCATGGAAAAATACATATATATACCAATTTTCATAATAATCGGTCCAGTAGTTTTTGAGTTCATCGATTTCGTACATAAAAACACATCCTTTTATATATATATAGATTATTCTAAATATATGGAGTATTTAAATTAACCAGTTTTTGCAGCTGACTCTTAATATTCTCATAATTAACTTAAACGCTGCTACTCGTAACATTTTCTAAAGTAAAATCTTTAATATCGGCTGTGTTGATCCCGGACCGCATGGCATCCCCTAAACAGAAAGATTAATGCAAGAATTAATGAAAGAGGTCTTTAGAGAAAAGGATTCTCTTTAATTTTTTCAATTTTTATTTAATGACCCGCTGTCAGTTTATTAACCCCATTCTGACAAATACGAAAATTAAGAACGTCGCATTTTATACAAGGGTGAAAATGAAACGCAGCGGTTTGTTTTATTGTTCGAGAATTTTTATCACCGTAATTAAAAAATCATTAGAAAGTAATTTATAATAGTAAATTGAGAGTAAATAAAATTTGACACAGGATATTCTGCAAATAGATTTTAATAAATAAAAAGAAAAAAAGTGAAACGAAAATATTATAACTAGTTAATAAAGACTAATATCACGTACGTGAGTTCAAGTGACCTCACGCAGACTCACGTCACGGCCAAAAAATGTGATATACTATTTTGCATGGTTTGTTATGAACGAGAACCACACTAAAGTCACTTCATATATATATCACGTCACGACAGAAGCCTCATGTGTAATTTCACGTAGTTATTTTCTGCAGTTGCACATATTTTGTCTACGTGAGCTCATAGATTTTAGTAGCTTTTATCTAATTAAGAACTAACTGAGCTATCAAATTTATTCGCCTTAGAATAACAAACACTCCACTGAAAACCACTGCAATACTCGCGTTAGACGTGATAGCAGTGTGTTTCTAAGCAGATATTACCATAAAAACATGATAATGTGACGGCATGTAAGCTCATGTGACGTGATAGTAGACTGTTTACACCTTTATTTACACGGGGGATAGAAAGCAACTATAAATCACAAAAAAATGACAATACAAATTTAAATGATGATATATTTATACTCAAAAACAGAGTCAAAATTAATTTGAATTGAAATCCGAGCTGCTTCTGTTTGCTAGATAATTACATTTTTAGATTTTTAATAGGAAAATTTTATAAAATCAATTGCAATGGTATATGAAATTTTAAATAGTTTCTTTTTTCCCAACTCCAGGTGTCATTAAATATAGTTCTCTGCATATTTACTGTAGCATCCAGCTTTATATATACTAATATCTCTTTATCCACATATAGATCCTCTTACATAAAATTTAAGTTAAAAATTATAAATTCATCTTGATGATAGTTTTAAACTTTTTCCAAATTATCAAACTATGTATCAAAAACTAAACTCTCATAAAAAAATAAAATCTAAGCAACCGATTTCCTTAAGAGCGATTCACACTCCCGAAGAGTCACCGAAAAAGTACGGCCCTGAGGAAAATCCATATCAATTTCGTTTTCTAAATAAACGCAAAGTGAAATCAAAACACAACAAAACATCATAAACACACTTGGTAACTACCATTAACAAATTTCTTTCACTATTCCAGAGAGTAGTGGAATTGTTTGCATTTCTTTAATGGTAATGAATGATAAAGGTCAATCGTCTGAATTTTTGGTGTGGCTAATATTGGTATAGACCTATAAATATTTTATTTACAAAACCCTTAAATTTGATGCTTTTTAAACTAAAGCAACTGCCCAATTCTCAAATAATTAACACCATATCTTTTTCTATGAACCTTCAGTCATCATCTGTGCATGAGTCCTTTTGAGTGTAATTATTGGTGATAGAGACAGGTTTTGCCATTGTCAACGACGTGTGGATTGCGAAGTGTTGGTAAATAACCTCCCAATTGTGAATAGATAATCCCAACAATAGATTTGGAATAAATCATAAATTATTATTAATATGGCGGTAATTATTGATGACGAGGTGAGAGAAATTCCGAGTACGGCACTAAATGCTTCTATAATTGATTATGTGTCGGTTGGGTGTATGTCTGTCTGTCTGTCTGATCGTTTGAATTACGTATTGTACACGTTTATATAATAACCTTATTGTTTACACGGACATGTGTTGAGGTAATATACGGAATGGCATATTACAGAGATGGAATACAACCTAATTTTTTGTCTTTGATTACCCTCTTCTCAGTATTTGTTAAATAATTGTGTAAATATATTAAAATAATTTTATACTGAACTTCTATAAAATGTTCTTTGGCCGTGTACCACAATTCATGAAAATAAAAAACAATTTTTGCTCCATTAAAAAAATAGGGATCCTTTTGTGTAAATAGTAAATTGTAGATTATAAGTCCGGTTGATGGGCTCAAATGTGGCATAAAAGATCTTTTTTGTATACCCTGCATCTATATATGACTCCATAAGGTCTGTACTTTAAAAAATACTCCATTATCCACTTAGGATGTACGTTCGTAACCTGTTTATGCTTTAATAAGATCTGTCCTAGATATTTATCCCTTTAGCGAATGCAGTTACCTCCAGATAATATGCATACTCACAGAATCTGCATGCTCTACTGTCTACTTTGCCCATTTTACAGAGATGGTACCTCAGTGGACAGTATTATGTGAAAATTCTTGCGATTATTCTGAGTTTAGGTTTTTAAAGCTCTAACAGTAATTTAGAGCAGCGCAGTAAAGGCCGTATTAACATTTTTGCTGGTCTTTGGTACCAAGTGTTTTTCCAGTAGGCTGCACCAAGTTTCTTTTCCCAATCATGAACTTCATCCATAATGCGGCATTGTAAGATGCTACAAAACGTTTCAGATCCAATAAAAGAACACTAGCTTCTTTTGCGAGCCTATCAGCAATCTCATTTCCGACAATCCGTTTGTCCTGGAGCCACAGCCACTACTTTGTGGTGTTTAGCCAGTAGCTCATGAGATCGTTTGCAGTTCCAGGTTGTTTTGGACTTTCCGCCGCTGCGCTTTGAGTAGTTAGGAGCTGTGCTCTAACACACATCCTCACAAAGGAAAGAATGAGAATGTATCATCGTCGCTGTAATAGAGACATTGGTGAAAGAGTAAGGAATGGGAAGAGGGCCAAAACTATTGGAAGACGTGGCTCAGTGGACAAAGTCACTCATTACGGACATAAGGACATAAGAAACTGGTGTAAGCACCGTTTCAAGGTTGTCTTGGACTTTCGGCCGCTTCGCTTTGGGTACTTAGGGGCTGTGCGTCAACACACATCCTCATAGAGAAAAGAATGAGAACGTATCATTGGTGGGAAAGAAAAGAAGAATTGGCTCAGTGGAAGAAGTCACTTACTACGGACATAAGGACCTGGTTGGAGTATAAGCACCGTTCCAAGGACTACGGTCACGACTGTTTCTGGTCTTATCTACCCATGTTCAGAAAGGCAGCAACACCTGAGTATGAGACACTGTGCAGCATACAATGTTGGAGTGTAAAAAATGGGCAGGTGGAAGGAGATTGCTTGGTTGGGCAACTTGATGCGCGAGTTGCTAGAATGCATGATTGACAATGAAGATAACTGGATGAGTGTGGTGGTAAGAATGAAAGTGGGAGATGAAAGAAGACGAAGGTGAGTCTCCACTTCAGAAGCCAGGAGAGGTATGGTTGCGCGCGTGAATGGTCAGGTGCGTGGGTAAATTAAATGCCTACACTAGGATGGCTTCCTATCTTTTCACCGGAGTGAAGGAATGGTTTTAGTAGGTAGGTGCTAGCATCAACGGGTATATCTGACACGGCCGGGTTCCTTAGAATGATTTTCCCATCCTCATACAAAATAAGGTTGTTTTGTTCTCAAACATTGAAAATAATAGAGGCTTCAAAGCAGCTTTAGTAATTGTAACATTCAATAAGAATAATATCTTAACAATAAAGCTTATACTACTTATATACGTAGTATTCATTCTAATAATATTAATAATAGCAGTAAATCCCACCAGAAAAATAAGAAAACAATTCATGGAACCTCGCATTTTGGTATAACTTGGTATTTACAGTTGTCGACAAAATAATTACAGAATATTAGTACGATGATATTCGAGATATAAAATTTAATTATGTCGAAATATATTAACTGCCTTTCATTCTCGACGAATGAATGGTAGCAGGGGAATATACAGAAATAAAATTATTAAATCTCTCCAAGTAAAATGAATTGTATATAACCACAATAGGGACCACTTCACTAAGAAATGTTTGAGGTTTCTCTGAAAATACAGTAGCGCAGCATTAGCAAAAAGAAGAAAAAATTCTAGCACAAGTAAATATTGATTTTATAACTACATAAATCCTTTGACAATATACTTTAATGTACAAAAGGATAAAAGTAAATTAATCTTAAGCCCTTTAGCTTATTTCTGTAATGTGAGAAATCTTCTTAGATGCTATAATGAATAACATTAAAAAGTGATGGTGACTAGGGCCAATACGATTGCATGTTAGGTTTAAATATCAGAGAAGAAGAGTTAAAAATACAAATACTAACTAAAAGACCACTAAACAGAAGATGATCCATCCCTAAGTAATGAAAAAGACGCAATCAATTGTAAAAAAGTAACAGATTAAGACTTTTCACTTGATTGCAAACGCAAGAATACCAAATGCAATAAGTCGCATAATGTAACAATATCAATGTAAGAAAAAAGTACCATCGGATTTGAAGACATAAACGGAACTACGTTTAATAATTTAGAATAGTATATTGCTGAAAATAAATATACAAGAATTTTACCGCTAGGGTTATCTGATCTTTACCAAAATCAATAGAGTTCTTCCAAATGATATAAGGATTCTATATACCAAATTTCACGACCCTATGACCTTCCGTTTAAGAGTTATAATGCCTACAAGCCAATCTTAAAAACTCCCGATGGTACTTAATAATGGATAATAACATTAACGATTCTGTGAAGACAAGTATTACTTTACTAAATTTAAATTACTTTATCAACATAAATAAACATTAATTTGTTATTTAAAATTTTATGCTTTTAATCATATTAAGAATATACTGAGTTTTTAAAGAATATTTGACTCAAAAACGCATAAGTGCAGATACAAATTGAAGTGTTAACTATTTTATTATTCTTTTCATGATTTTACACATGTTTTCCCGTTTTTTACGATTTTTTAATATCTAAATTGTTCAAAAAAATGTTTTTGAAAAGATTAAAACCAGTCATTGAAGAAGAACAATTAGTTCCAAGTCATCAATTTGGATATAAAGATAACCACTCAATCGTTGATCAAATCCACAGGATCGTCAATATAATAGAAGATTCATTGGAAGAAAAGAAAGTTTGTTCCACAATTTTTCTGGATGTGGCACAGGCCTTTAACCGAGTATGGCATGATAGTCTAATATCTAAACTGAGATTATTCTTACCCGAACCATATACAAGAATACTTTAATCACATATATCAGAACGATTTTTTTGTAATAGACAGGAACAAGCATATTCAGAAATGAAAAAAAAAATACAAGTTGGTGTGCTGTATTCATGTGACAAACCTAAACTAGAAAATAATATTCTGACATTTCCGGATGACACTGCAATTACGACAGTAGGAGACAAAGCTATAGAGAAGCTGCAAGTAGCAGTCAATCAAAACAATAGTTGGACAAAAAGGTGAAGAATAAAGCTCAACGAGGACCAAGCTAACATTATCCGCAGTCGTGAACCTTATCAAACAGCACTCTCTCCAAAAATTTATACAGTGCTGGGATGAAACTACGAACTGTAGACTGGTCAGAGAGTTATTACCTCATCCTGGCGAGGAAACAGCAAAAAAATTAAAGACATTGACCAGACAAAATCTCCGAACAGCTGTGGGAATCTTGACAGGTCACTGCCAATTGCGACAACATCTCTTTAGGATGAAATCAACAGAATCGCCGCTATGCAGAGGCTGCGAACAAGAAGAGTAAACAGTAGAACACATTATGTATGACTGCTCTGCTTTTTCTGAAATCAGAAGATCCGTGTTAGGCGAGTATTGGCTTACACCAGCCAATGTCAGGGAGATCCCCCTCGGGAGTCTCATCACCTATTCTAAATCACTAGGCCTGGTGACAGCCTGAGGTGAGGATATCCCTACAATACGGGAGGATGCACAATGGGTCATATGTGGCCTCAGTGCTGGCTAAGCACTAGTTCGCCCCTTCCCAAATTTCCAGATCCAGAAGCTCAACGAGCCCAAGTCATAAAGCTCAACGAGGCCAAGTCAGTCCATGTCAACTTTATTAATAAAAACATACAAGAGATACTTATTACTATTAATAATAATAAAATACCGATATAAAATACAGCAAAATACTTAGGTATGACTCTTGGTGCAAAGCTTCGCTGGAAAGTTCATGTTAAAAAAAGGAACAACTTAAAATAAGATATAGAAAAATGTATTGGATGATTGGGCTTAAATCCACTCTGTCCCTAAGGAATAAGCTTTTAGTATATAAGCAAATATTAAGACCTGTGTGGGCGTACGGTATGCAGTTCTGGGGCTGTACCAAAAACAGCACTCAAGATATTCTTTAGCGCTTTCAGAACAAAGTATTAACATCGTGGATGCACGTTGGTACGTAAGGAACAGTGACCTCCATCGGGACCTAGAAATGGAAACTGTTGACAAAGTAATTAAGAAGTTTGCCAAAAATCACGAAAAACGACTTTACAATCACGTAGATATCAAGGCTCTCTAGCTGCTAGGTAATATGTACTCGGTGCGAAGGCTCAAACGAACTAAATCTTTTGAATGAGTTTAGGCTAATCGAAGTGATAGTGACAAAAAGCAAAACATAGTGCTTGGTCATACAGGTTATTTTGGTGTATTGTGTATTGGTTGTGAGAACACTAAGGATGCTGTTGAGTTAAGCCTTAGATAAAAGTACTTATTTAAGTTAGTTTAGGTTAGATAAGAATTGCTTAATGGACCATTGAGACTAGACATGAACTGGGTTTGCTTTTACAATATTAAAAAAAAACTCAATAGCGGCGTGATAAATATTTAATATATAAACACTAAAGTGATCAACAATATCAAAGGATTTATTTCAATTCTAATTTTTATTTTTAGATTCATTTTAAACTAAACAACGTTTAAAATTAATCGGCTCTAAATATGGTGTATTAATCAGTTTATTTATTTTACTGAGTCAATTTCCCTAATTTCCAAACACATAAATCGCTTCTATTTAGCTATTTATATAAGCTTTTTCCTAGTAACCTGTAAATAGCAATAGCATTAAAAATATTTCTGACAGTTATGAACAACATTTGCATCTATTTTTATGTTCCCTGTAATGGGCTAACAATGTTTTCCTCTCGACATATCAACATTCTACTATCATTCACATATAACCGCAGGGATCTGTTTTCTTTTGAGCATTTCTTGCTTATTCAATTTGAATTTAAAATTGTTGGCTTTCGAATCGTCTCTTCACATTTAAAGATCATAGCAAAGTAATACCGCTATGAAATATTATACCTTTCTTGCACTTTTCTAGATATTCTTGCGCTAGTTGCAGGAGATAAAATAAAATATATAAAACCATGAGATGCAATGCAAGGAAATTTTAGTAAACTATAAAATTTTCAGGAAGTGTTTTGAAGATTATATTTAGAAGACGGCATTATTTCTACAGATATTAGCGTATCGTTAAAACCAATGATACTGTTTAATGACAAAGGTTTTTATTCCCGTAAAACTCTGCTTATCTCTACTAGGCGCCAAAGCTATAATACGACTGAAATTAGAACAAGAACAACGAGAAAGAAAGGAACATAAACGTGAAACATTATTCGTTGAGTAAAATAATTTAGTGAAAGGCTGCTGTCATCTGAGAAACATGTTGAAATCAGAATCATGATTCAGGTACCTTTTTTCGTTCTATTGTTTTATCTTCCCATTTGCATGTAAGTTTAACATTCAGAGTCGTTATATATAGGTAGGTACATTTGCATTCTAATGAATGTGAATATTAAATTTAATGTTTGTAGGTGTTGGCGGATATAATTAAAAATTTTAAATATAACAAAAGTTATTTTTAATATTTAAAAAGACGAAAACATTTCTCCAATGATTTTTACCTGAATTTTCCAGTTAGTGTTTTTAAATTCCTGGTCCTTCTTTTAAATTTTGTATGCATGATGGAAAGATCTACTAATCAAGATCAAATCATCGATTACCTTAAGTCTGGCGAGTGTCCCGTTGCGATTCTATGTGAGCTAAGCAGAGCATTTGATCTCTACTGACAGAGTGTGGTATTGGAATGGGTCTCAACATTCCTCAAAAAGCGAAATCAATATATTGCAGTCAATTTAAAGAAACAGAAAATTTTGCCAAACACATGTTTGTTGAACCAAAACATGGATGTCTTTGGGCCCATATTATTTATTCTTTTTGTTAATGGGACAGAAACAGTAATTAATAAAAACAACTACGTAGCTTATGCAGATGATTTTTCCATAATGGTTTCAGCAAACAAATACTAAAAGAAAACACTTCGAGTGTCGTTCAAGAAATTAACAATTACTTCAATAGTTGGGATTTGTTTTTTAATGTGGATACAATACAGTTGGTGAGTTTTCACAATTGGCAGAAGAGGTGAATCATTTAGGTTTTGCTATTGGTCAAACTAATCTAACAAGTACGCATAAAAGAGTGCGTTTCTTGGAATTCATATTAATGAACCTTTTAACTGAAAAAACCACTTGGTCAGAAAATCCATTCGCTGAGATACCTATTCATTAATTTGCGAGAGGTACTGGAGGTGAGTCAGCTTATCGGTCTGTACTTTGCACAAGTTGATTTTCGACTCAGATGTAGAGTGTGTTAATAGGGTAATTTAGTTGATGCAGAAAACGTTTTTATTGCACAAAAGATAATACTGCGCTAAATGGCAGAATACTCGACAATCTTGTAATCCTCTTGTCAAATAATTTGGTATGGTTCCTCTCCCTTGTTTGCATATGTATTTCAGCTAGTAAATTGGTCTCTCGCTTCAAAAATGTTACTTTCGTCATTCGTAAAACAATATATTACTTACGTAATGATTACTGAAACTTGAATTGATACTTGATTAAAATGCATTTTTATCTCTAGAAGTGCATATTTTGTAATCTTCTCTACTTATTAATTAAATTATCATGTATAATAGACAACTATCTATTAATACAAATCATAGAAATTTATTTAATTAAGTTTAAATATCATATTATTATCATCAACTAAACTGATTAATTCCGTCAAGTGAGTTTAGAAATTAAATTAAAATGAATAAAAACTAAATTTTTATAATTCACGTTCGTAAAGTTTCTATTTCGACACTAAAAACAGTATCGAAATAGATTCATTGTAACACTGTTTTTGGTAACTTTTTGTTTTACACACTTGGTTGCACTGCACTGATTTTCAACGAAAGAGTTCAGGTAGTAAATCAAAAAGTATGTTGTAGTAAATTATTAACTACATTATCAGCGTTATTGCTAAATTCGGAATATTTTATACAAATTTGACAAACATTCTAATTTAAAATCATTAAAACTGACAAGTGTCAAAACTGTCAAGATTGCCAACATAAATAAATATTTCGAAAAACTCTCATTTTATTTATTTTTTATACTTTTAAAAGTTCATTATAAAAAATAGTGTGTAACACTCGAATTACAATGACGGTTTGTAGTACTCGTTCTTTGCGAAACTCACCGCTTCGCGGTTCGTTTCACAAACTGAACTCGTACTACGAAACCTCTGTCATTGTAACACTTGTATTACAATATACTATTTACATTCTATTATATAATGATAATGTTTACAAACATGAAAATATGTCTACAATGATTTTTACCTCAATCCCCTCGTCAAAGTTTTCTTTTTAACTACCTGGTTCTTTCGAATTCATATTGTGTCAATTTAATATCTTTAAGAAATACATTTCTGGCACAATCTGAACAGCAGGTAGAACAAACATTATTAAATAGAAACACCTTAACACAAATAAATATAATGTTTGGTTATGTTACCGTTTGAACATAAAGTGGTTAACAAGTTTGACACTCCGAAAATGACCGAGGAGTGTCAGAGATAGTATAGTCGCCAGGGCGATTTCGTGGCTAATCAAAGTCCTTGGAGTTTTAAGGTATATTCTTATGTATTTTGCCCCGCTTAATCCGAATTTCGAAGATGCTCATACACCCGAAGTGACGGGAATTTGTTATAAACATTTTAATTGTGAGTGCAGATTGTCGAATGAGCATCCGGATGATTGCCGAAGCTGTAAACACCGATAAAGAAACGGTTAGAAAAAATTGACACGAGTAAATACCATAGAGATATAAGATATAGAGCACGGGAGCCAGCCGATACGACCAGCACGAAATAGAAAGAGAGAGGACAACTAACGGGAGCCAGCCGATACGACCAGCACGAAATAGAAAGAGAGAGGACAACTAGTGGGTCGGTTTATCTTTGTCTAATCACATGCGCAACAGGCGAGTCTATAAAACTAGTAAGGTAAAAAACCAGACGCACTAGTTGCTCTCTCTCTTTCTATTCCGTGCTGGCTTTCACTTGTGTGCGTTCCTATGGCTCACGTGCTCTATATCTTATATCTCTATGGTAAATATACATGACAAAATCTGTGCAAAGTTGGTACCAAAAAACCTGACTACTGAACAAAAGCTCGTGCATCAACAGGTCTACTCAGATTTTCTGGAAAGGTTAAAAGAAGATCCCGGACTGATGAAAAACATTATTACTTATGACGAAACGTAGATTTTTCAATACGATGTTGAAACAAAGCCTGAATCGCCAAGAATTTAAGGCAATATTTATCGTTTTTTTTCGAAATTAACGGTATCGTGATGACTAAATGGCTTCCAGAGAGTCAATCATTTGTTAGTTTTTGCACCAGTGCGAGAACGAGTTCGTAAGAAACGACCCGAGTTGGAAGAACAACTCGTAGATTTTGCACCTGCCCATAACTCGTTATCTATGAATCAGTATTTGGCCAATAAACGCACTCCAGATTGCATTTTTGATAATCAAGAGTTATCTGACAGGTCTTATTACCCGCATCTACCATATTTCAACGATTCTTTTTATACTGAATTTAAGTCGATTAACTTGGATTTCTATATTCTGTAACAAAAAAAGTTTAGTCGTATAATAAGGAAAACTCAAAAAACTAAAAAGTTAAACAAGAAAACGGTTTTGACTTAGATAAAAAACAGTGGTGTTATAGTTAATAAGTCCCGTCTCGATCATCATTTTTTTTTGTTTCTCCTACAATTGATCCCTAAATATAACAAATATTATTATAAAAGTATTCGAAAATTATCTACCGTAGCAACAATCAGTAAACTGATTATCAATAAATAGATTCCTGATATTACTAAAATAACGATTTATCATCAGTTATTTATAACCCTAATAGCACCAGTAAAAAAATTAATACGGGCAGGTGATGTGTAAATAAAAAATCTGTTGGCGAGGATAAATATTATCACATTGATTTGTTGTTGATAATAAATAAACAAAACGGTGGATTATTTTGTGAATAATATTAATTAAAAGTTTTGTTTTATCATCGTTCTTGTTCAATTGATTGTTTATTATAGACAGATGGCAGCAAAATTACTGTCAATATAGTCGATCATCTTATATTAAAAAATATTATCCATGTGACACAGCAACTTTACTATTCTTCATACTCGACCGAGTTTCATGTTAATATTGACGGGGCTGTAAAACTTTTATGATGATAGGTACATCGAGTTTCTGAGAAAATGTCAAATATTTTACGTTTTAACGACAACGTGATTTTATAAGAATCAGCATTCTGCAAATTTCTAGAAAGATAATACAAAAAACCGGTAAAAAAATTTAAGCTTATAAAGTTATAATTTATAAAATTCCCTAAAATAATGCCCTTGCTTACTGCTCGAAATGTACCAGCAATAGTAAGCGGATGGATTCTCATGCGTGCATTAGAAGGTCTGTTCCAACCGACCACAAAACCGTTCTAGAACCGTTGCTAAACAACTCAGTACTTCAAAGATAACGAGAATTCGTCCATTGCAAAGTTCCCGGGCAGTTCTAGAATGGTTCTTTGGTCTTTTGGAACAAACCTAGAAATAACTGTAAATGACATCAAAATACGAGGGGCTCTGCAAAAAGGGGTTTTATCACCTCTACTAGACAGCCTCATACACTGCCTCAATGAACATGACAAAATCTATATAGTAGCCTACGCTGATGACATTGTAATTCTACCAACCGAAAAGTTGCAAGTGGCTCTCATTGCCACTTGCGACGTCTCTTTAGGAAGAAATTAGCAGAATCGCCCCTATGCAGAGGTTGCGAGCAAGAAGAGAAAACGGTAGAGCAACTCTTCGTAACCATTGAGCACTGTCACAATATTTTTTCTTGTGCAATGGAGGTTTTTCTTCGCCTAAACACTTAATTCTCTTTTAATAGCTATAATGGAATTCCAAATGTTCGGATGATGTGCTGAAAGTTGTTGCTTAAATGCCATATGCCAGCGTTTGACTGAATTATTGGCTGTAGACAAACCTTGTACCTATAAATACTTCGTAATAATTCCATACTGCTTGTTCAAATTTTGGTGGTCTTCGCTGCTGACGTATGTTCACGGCCTATCCACGGTCTTCGAAATAATCAAGGACGAAAATATATTGTTGTCACACATTTCTTTAAATACTTGAACAACGAATTGGGAATTCTGTTTTAACAGCGTTTATTATTGCCTTTTAGAGGTCTGTTGTTATAGTAGTAGGAGATAACGATGACTTTAATTGTTTGATTTTTCTAAAGAAAATAGTGTAAGTTTCTTCGAGTTTACTTGACAGCAAGGCATAGACTAAGGGCAGTGTAAGGTTATTTTTAAATCGGTGAAGCGTAAAAACTTCACAGTTCACAATTTTAATGTGACCTACATTTTTTGCACCCCAATGTATATATAGTTACAGGAAAGAGAGTAAAGATAATCTAAAACAGGATAATAATAATAATGCATAAAACAAATATGTAAATGACATCAAGGAGAAATCGAAAAATTGTCACATGCAACAGGACTCGAACCTGCAATCTCTACCTTTACTCGGTGTCGCTTCCAACAACTTTAATTACAGATGTATTGGTATTAGATCACAGTTTTTGATCATCCAGTTAAGGGCAGTTATTCAAATGGTTTTTAGGATTTGTGGACAATATTAGGTTAATAGATATAGTTGTTTATACAGCAACATAGAAACTCTTATTTGAAGACCTAATTTTAGTTAAAAAAAAAATAACTGAAACTTCATGTTAATTTAGAAAAATCTTCTGAACGTACAAAGTAGGCCACTAACCACATTAAAATGCATTCAGTTCAATCTTGTTATAAAGGAAAAGCGTCAAAAGGGTAGGTACGCTTGTTCAGAAAGTAGTTTTCTCTAACAAAAGAAAATGTATTCTTATAGTTGAAATTCAATCAGTGCCTTTCTTAAGAGTTGCTAGTGACAGTATTAACGTTGAAATGTTCAGATTTTTATACGTTTTGTTATAACTAGAGCGAGATGGTATTTGTATTTTGAATTTTTCGAGAAAAATTGAAAATATATTTATAAGGTAGGTGAAGCAAATATTAGTAAACACGTACAACCATCGAAAATGAAAAACAATCGAAAATCTGAGAAAAAAAAACAAGAAACGTAAAAACGAAGCTGGATATCCAAGGTATGTTCAGAAAAAACGAAATTTTTTTAATAATTCATAAAATCTTTATTTATTCATCAATATCTGTTTCCCCTTCAAATTATTCCCCTCAGATCTAGCACACTTGTGCCAGCGTTTCTTTCGATTTTCGAAGAACTTCTGGAACTCGATTTTGACTATGGCCATCAGCTCTTTCTTCGACGCGGCTTTTATCTTCTCAATTGTGGCAAAACATCGTCCTTTCATCGGTCTCTTCAGTTTTGGGAGTCCGGAGAATACGATGGTTGAGGCATGATAACGATGTTGTTTTTGGCCAAAAATTTACGAACAAGCAGTGATAAATGTGTTGGTGCATTATCATGGTGCAAAATCTATAACTGGTTTTCCCAGTCGTTTAAGTCGCGCAAACGTCTCATAACTTCCAGGGAATATACCTTGTTGACCGTACGACCTTGTAGCAAGAACTCATGATGCACTACACCATTGTAATCGAAGGAAACAGTGAGCAAAATCTTTACACTCGACCGAAATTGACAAGATTTTTCGGTCTTGGCCTCTCTGGCCGCTTCCATTGGGATCATTGGGATTTCGTTTCGATGTAATAGCCATATATCCATGTTTCGTTACCAGTTGTAATCCTTTTGAGGAAATCTGGTGGTATTAAACAGCTCCTGAGCGATGTACATGCAAAATTGTTTTTGGTCAAAATTGAGCAATTTTGGAACAATCTTCGCTGCCACACGTTTCATACCCAAAACATCCGATACAATCGCATGGCATGATTCATTAAATATGCCAAAATCCTCAGCAACTTCCCTAATAGTAAAACCATTTGCTTCACTAATTCGTCGTTTTCATCAGTTGTTGAGGCGTCCAAAGAGGTCATCTTTGAAGCGTTTAGACCATTCATACATTCTTGGTTTACTCATAGTAAATACACCAAATGCCAAAGTAAAAATTTGATTGCATTATACACTTTACTTCATTTTTAACGCAAAATTCAATGCAGATTTTTTGATCCATTACATGTATTAGGGACATTTGTACTAACATAAGAAAAAATTTTTCGAGAACCTTTATTCACACTCCCACCCACACAACTATGTGCTATTTGTTTAACTGATACCATCTTAAAATTATATTTACTTTGAAAATAAAGTAATTTCAGATTTTAAATGCTCATAAATTGGGGAATAAACTGAAATCCTGATACAACTTAACCATCGTAACTTAAAAAATAAAATAGCTGATTACCATAAGAAAATAATTCCGAAATTTGCATGATTCTAAATTTCAATATTTGCGTTGACAGCTGCCTTTCCAATAATATGCTAATTTTGTCGACTCGATTTGGATAGGTATATCAATCAGTCACATTTCTCCACTACTTCAAATCGAATTGATCTTATTGTAGAACTTAGTTTGAACAAAACTTTTTAAAACTTTGAATAACTAAGTAAAATCTATTACAAACCTTATACTATTAATGTAGCATCCTTTGAAGTACTCACCTGAAATAAAAAAAAAACAATAATCAGTACACATTTAGTCATAATATTACAGGAAAATATAATAATGTTAATTTAAACAACCCGGATGTAAACTTCTGGATGAAGTTGTTCGTATCAAAATGCAGATGTCGCCATTGTAGCACAAATTAAATGACAACAGATGCTTGTTTTAATTTAACTTTGTATAACAAGCAAAATATGCGGTTTGAGACGGGGACAAAATCAGTCAGAGGGGCTCTATGATTGATTAGAGAACATATTTGTTTGAAATAAAAATTTAAATGGGATAATCATTGTGTATACGTTAGGTCTTTATTGATGAGGGAAGATATATTGATGAATCTATTCAGATAGAGGGTCTTATTTATTAAAGCAATGTATTTTAAAATTTCAGCGCAAATTTTAATACGAGGATAGTCTTTTTAGTGTTGTATAAAGACGCACCACCTACAGAACTTCAGACACACATCTAACCTCAATCTTTTGTTGATGTAAATATAGAGTTTCATTGCGTAACAAAAAGTGTAGATACAGTCAATCGAGAAATGGATTCTAGCCGAGAACATTTTCGAGCAATATTTTTTTACAATTTTCAGAGAGTGTTCTAATCTGATCTAAATAAACCTGGCATGGTCTCTCCTGTAGAGCTCCATGTTTTAAACACTGCTTCCTATGGGAATATTGTGACCAGGTTCGGCACCAAGAGTTCTTGCATGCACCCCATGCGTGCAGGACTCTAGTTTGATCAGCTAAAGATCATCACCACCGCTGATCTTCAGATAGGCATAAATCCAGGTGTCCCAAGTTCTTGAGGATTTGGATGTCTATTCTTGAGTTACTGTTGCCACAGGGCAGTTCCCTTTATAAGAGATCTGAGTCCTGTGATTAATTCCTCAAGGTGGTAATAAGTTCCCGAAGATGAGGAAGGCCTCACACTCAAATAAAATGTGAGTTACCGTCTCATCTTCTATGTCGCACAGTCGGCTCGAGGTGGGTTCCTGTGTCAGAATTCCCATCCTTCGAAGGTGTAGTCTGAATGGTCCATGCCGAGAACATTTTTGAGCAATATATTTTTTTCAATTTTCGGAGAGGGTTATCTCAACAGAAATTTCTCGCTGAAATGGTTTCTGTGTTTGGGAATCAAAAACCACACTAATGAACTATTTTCCGCTAGTATTACGAATTCCAACGTGGTCGCTCCAGTCTCACCATCCAAAAATAGCAGTCACACAGCAAAACATTGATGCGGTTCGTCATATAATGGACTAAAAAAGCTGTGACGTCAGAGGGCGGGATCTGTCATTTTATCTTTCCAAACAAACTTTTAATGTATGTAAATTGCCATTAAGGTTTTTTTACATCAATAGTTTTAATATTTCCTGTATCAAATAAGATATATTAATTGTAGAAATCGGTTCTTTGGGTGTTTAATATTTATATAAACCATAAATTTTAAGGTAAGAGAGCTCGACTTTTTCTAGACATGCCTTAGAATTATTTTGAGGTTATGTTTTTATTTGTATTGTTTTAAGTTTTGAGTGAAAAATAAGTTTTTAATTCCTTTTTTCAGTAAAAATGACATCGAATCATGTTATTAAGCTGTCTGCTATTATGCATTTCTTTGATAATAATAATAAAATGGTAGAAAGAGGTTAAAATGCAGTGGATTCGGGCCATATTAAAAGTATGCATTTCTATACTAATTTTATGACTCTTTAAGGGGTTGTACATGCTAGTATGAAAGACGAAACTTATATTTCTGAGGTAAGGATAACTAGCTTATAATTATTGTCTTAAATTCTTTTTTTAAGTTCCGCTTGTACACCTTTTATTTTGAGGTGTTACTTTGGTCTATTTGATTCATCTAAAACATTTAATTAAAGTTTATTAGCATAATTATTTAATATTCTAATGATTGTAGATAACAATAAAGAAATCTAGAGCAATCCAGTGGGGGAAAACTCACGAAAAAGATGGTCTGGATGCATTAAAATCATCCCTAGGAATTGATGTAATGCCAACAGGAATTTGGTTATAGAATTCTGGTATATTAGGGGCAAGTCCAGATGGATTAGTAAGTGACAATGCTATTGTGCATTACGCAATGATTTGCTTTTAGAAAAATTCAAAAATAATAAGTTCATTTGTTAGTACAACGAAAAAAATGAACTGGTAGTGAATCAGAATCATAATTGTTACCATCAGGTTCAGGGAAATCTATATAATATTTTAAAAAGAGAAAAATGTTTTTTGTATATTTGGACCTTAAAAGAGATAATAATTGTTGAAATTCAAAAAGATCCATATTGGGACGTGAATATAACGTATTTAGAAGATTTTTATATAAACCATTATTTTCCCAAATTAAGGTAAATATTTTGTAAATAAAAATACTATTTTAATATATTCGTTTTTATTTTCTATGTAACCAAGAGCCTTTATAATCTATTACCTAAGAGTAATTCTAAAATAAAAATTAAAAAAATAACAAACATACTTAGGAAACTCACAAACAAAAAAGCCAAAACATACAGTAATAAATTGTCCTGCTTGTTTATAACATCTTCAAATATATGTTATTATATTTATAATACCGAAATACGTATATACTTGATAAGAAATCCACTTCTTCCTTTCCACATCATTTCTAGGAAAAGTAAAAAAATTTGCAGTTTTTCTGCTCGCTATAATGCTTGCAATTGGGGACAAAACACATCACCATTTTTACTCAAACAGAATAATATGTTATAGTTAAAAAATACATAATTAATTACAAGATTACCATAACAAAATTTATAAACTTCTGAACAAACATAACCTCAATTCCACTAAAATGCATATAAAATATAAACACCTACACTAACTTTCAATGTTTATTCACTATCATAAATTGGATACACTAGGTCGTATGAAAAGTGTCCGGAAAATGCTAAGATTTTTGATTAGGAACCACAACAAGTAATAGAAAAATCTCTTATGGCTTTTTCAATGCAAATTTGTTTTGTTTGGAAAGATTTTTAAGCTCCTCCCATATCTGACGTCACACTTTTCTAGTCCATTAAGGATAACCACCGTGTAACATACCGAAAGATAAAGGCATCGTTGGACATTTCAGAGAACTCGATACAAAAGATCCTACATGAAGAACTTGCTGTTGCAAAGCTGGTTACCCATCAAGTCGCCTCAAGAAGCCATCGATTGCTGGTGTCAACTGAAGACTGGAATAACTGTTTTATCAATTGGTTTAACCTATGCAAAAGTTTATCGATCTTGGTGGGACAGATTTCCTTATACTTAAGCAGAGTCTTTCTAAGGCACTCAACGTTCTACTGAACAGTAGTTCACACTTCATTCGCAGAATCCAAAGTGTAATCTCCGAACTAGCGGATTTTTTTACACAACATTTTACCAAAACAGTTGGTTGTTTATAAAAAACAAACAGCATCCACTATAATAACATCTACAAGAGCCATTGTTACTGCAATCCCGAAAGCATCAACATTTTCTTAATTCTCTTATCTAAGCTTCTAAACGCTTACCGATATTGATTGCCTTGTAGAATACCTTATAACTTATGAATTTTTTTCATTATTAAAATTATTAAAATTCTGTATTTTCACACATTATACTTAATTATTCTACAGAAGCACAACATTATAATATAATTTCAAGAGAAGTAAATAAAAAATGAATACAATATGAATGATATTTATATACAATGACAAAGCGGTCGTAAAAATTCATAAAAAACAAAGAATACAAAGTACAAAGTATCATAATATGGTACTTTTCCGTCTATTTTTCTACAGAAAGCCAATTTTAGTAATCAGATAAAAATATCCATATTCCTTCGTCAACTTTACAAAAAACAATCTTGAGATCGCTAACTCAATATTAAGAAGTTATTCGAGAAAGGCAGACAGCTCGTTTTTGTTTATTGGGTTATTCAAATTTTATATTCTAGTTTCAAATTATTGTCTCCCTTATTCTATTCTTTTATTTTGTGATTTGTTGTACAATTTCCCCAGACACGAGCAGAGTTCTTACAAAAAAAAATCAACGTAACCGTGAAGATTGGAATTGAAAAATGGAAACTTTGTTATGGAAGATTAAAAATACTTATTTGTATTAAACAGAGTTACTTGCTTTTCGGTATCCTACCTAACAGTGGTAGCTTATTTTGTAATTTAATATAAAAAAATGATTTTTTTCACAAATTGTAAAAAATATTTTGCCCACATTTGATCAATACCCGGAGGAGTTGCAACTCTTATCCCAGAATATAGAGCTCTCTAAATCTGTCCGTTTTCTAGGCATCTATATTGACTGCAATTTGACCTGGGACACACAAATTGAATATGTTTGCAAAAAACTAAGTTCTGCTTGTTTTTCTTTAAGGGTGCTGAAGGATTGCTTGCAGCAAGAAAGTTTGCTTATTACCTATTATGCTAACTTTTATTCTGCTCTGAGATATGGAGTTATATTCTGGGGAGGGGCTGTCAGAGCATCGGAGGTGTTTGTCATTCAAAAAAGAGTGCTACGCATTTTGCTGGGAATGAAAGCAAGAGACTCCTGCAGGGGAAAATTTAGGGATTTAAATATTCTGACATTTGCAGGTGTATATGTATTGGAGTACATCATGTTTCTCTTCAAAAACTTTCCGCTTTTCAGTTACTTACTACCTTTCCATGAGCATAATACAAGAACAACAAACCTAAATGTTCCAATCCATAGGCTTTCTCTATCAGAGCGTGGCCCCATGTATGCGTGTGTAAGTTTTTATAATAAATTGCCGCCATCAATACAGCAGGAGAAATCTCCAAAAATTTTTAAAAAGAAGGCTTATCAATAGTAATACCCCTAGGGCCTTGATAATACCGAGATAATTTTGTCATAGAGGATGCTGAAAGCGTGTTGCTTGATAATAGCCCGAGGCCGCAGGCCGAGGGCTATTATCTTGGAGCAACACGCTTGAAGGATCCTCTACGACAAAATTTTGAGTATTTATCAAGGCCTGAGGGGTATTCGATAAGATAATGTTTTACTTTGTAGATTTCAAAAAATTGTCAATCTGACGTTTAATAATTTTCAACAAAATTTATTATTTTTAATCTATCAACTATTATTCATTTTTAAACAAATTTACTGTTGTGAAAAGTACAATTGGTAAATGTTAAGTTGGAGGAAGAGTTGCGACATTTTCAAGCCAGCTGTCAGTTTGACGTTTAATTAATTTTTAATCAAATACTCGATGATCTTTGATGAAAACACCAAACTGAAAACACCACATGTAGAGTGTTGTCGCTGTAATCCAGAGGTGATTGGATGGAATTTGACATATGACTCAAAATTGAATAATTTGATTGGTTACTATATTCAGTAAAAAATTATCAATATATTATGCAAATTGAGCCATATTCAGTAGCCGAATATCTGGCCCCTTGACTGTTCAAGAGATTTAGTCTTTCTGTGTTTTAAAAGTTTTAAAAATTAAGAAAAAGAAAAATATTTTTAAAGTGTCATGTTATTTTATTTTTAATAATTAAGATTTTATTGTATTTGTATTTGATTTATTGTATTTGTAGTTGATCTATTTTATTGTATTTATTGTATTTGTATTTGACGTTATTTGCGCAATTATGCTAAAAGTTTATGCAAATAAAAATATACTAAACTAAACATTTTCATGTCTCGGCATAGTGAAATTATCAAGGGTAATATAACAAGACCTTGATTATAGTCGGCTATTTTTATGGTATCTAGATTTCGAGAATATTTTAGTATCAATTTGTTGAGACATAATTTGACGTTAATAATCTGATTAAAGCCCGAGAGCTTTAGCTCAAGGGCTTTAATCTTTGATTATTAATGTCAAATTATGTCGAAACAAATTCTGAAATTTTCGAGAAATTTAGCAACAACAAAAATAGCAGATTATTAATCAAGGTCGTGTTATATTTAGGAAAATTATTTCCTGAGCCGTTGTTAAACTGACAAATATTTGACGTGACTATTTCTCTAGAGAAATAGACGCTGATATTGTTCTAGTGCAATAGTCGCTGATATTTGATTCTGATTGGTCCAATTTCAAAAAATTATGACATTCTATTGGTTTATTTGAATCGAAGGAAATAATCATTTATAATAAAGCGAATAAATAAAAAAAATAGGATCATATACGATTTACCCAACTGGTTTACCAGGACTACTAAAAAAAAATACTGTTGTACGAAATATTATAATCACTTTTATTTCATTAACATTAAATACTTCTTTATGTTTTGATTTGTTTTCTCTTTTTTCGGTTTTTCAATAATTCGTTATTATTTTTTGATAATTTGATTTCTTAGTTTCTAAAATACTTTAAGAATTTTAAAAAAGCTTTTATTTTTAATTCTAATAGATTCGCATATAAGTTTAACATAAATATCATAACTTATAATAGATATGCAACTAATTATAATTAGACTTATCTTTAGGTTTTAAAATTTAACTGTTCTTTACATTGTCGGTAGAATTAAAATATGTCGACAAACAAACATGATTAAAACATATTAAAAAAATATTCTAGACATTGGAACACATAAAAAGAAAGACAAAAAAGTTTTAGATAATATATAAAATTTAACATCTTACATATTTAACAACAATAAATTAAAGAATAAGTACAACAGCCATTACAATAAAAATAGATTCAATCGCGAATTTTATTGCTGTCGCACTGTTAGGTCCTGTTGTTGGTGGATTTTCGCTACTAGGTCCATCTGATGATGGGTTTTCGCTAGAAGGTCCATCTGATGATGGGTTTTCGCTAGAAGGTCCATCTGATGATGGGTTTTCGCTAGAAGGTCCATCTGATGATGGGTTTTCGCTAGAAGGTCCATCTGATGAACTACTTGGAGCAGTAGCAGGTGTTGGATCATCACCTAAACTTTGTTTTTTAATTAAAGCACTGTTTACAGCATCTTTATTGTGTTTAGACGCCTCTGGTTTCTTGGCTGTGCATTCAAGCAACAGAAAACCACAAACAAAAACGAAGATGAGAGAAGTATTCATTTTTTGATCACAACACTTAACCGGTGAGAGTTTAATAGTGAATAAAAAAGTTGGCTGCAACTGTTTTTATAAGATATGAATGTATTATTAGCAATTAGGAAATTATAATATTAAAGATAACGGTTATCTATTGATTGTAATCACTAACTCGATCAAATGAATCAGTATATTAAAATATATGGTTTTATATATAAAAACTTTAATGAGAAGATATCTATTTTACATTTGTTAAGTAACTGTTAAAAATAATAAAAAAAAAATTGAAAATTGTGAAAAAAAATTCATGTGCAAAAAACTGACGAAAATCACGAAAAAATGTTAAAAATCGAAAAAAAAAAGTTTGATATCGAAAAAAAAAAGTTTAAAAAATGTAATAGTCGTTAATAATCTTTAAAAATCGCTAAAAATCAAAAAAATATTTTAAAATCCTGATATAATATTCAAAATCATAAAAAAATAGGTTGAAAATCATAAAATTTTTATGAAAATCGTAAAAAAATGTTGGCATCTTTACAAATTGTTTAAAATAGTAAAAAATGTCGAAATTGTACAGAAATGTTGAAAAACGTAAAAAATTGTTGAAAAGTCAAAAATCATGAAAAAATGTTACATATTGTAAAAAAATTGACAATCGTGAAAAATTGACGATAATTCAAAAAAAGTTAAAAATCGAAATCGAAATCAAAATCAAAATCGAAATCGAAATCAAAATCAAAATCAAAATCAAAATCAAAATCAAAATCAAAATCAAAATCAAAATCAAAATCAAAATCAAAATCAAAATCAAAATCAAAATCGAAATCAAAATTAAAATCAAAAGGTGTGTGAGCGATTCACACAAGATAGAAGTGAAAACTTCAGTAAATCGACAAAAGAATGAGATGAATATATATAACAAGGGTAGGATAATTACAAAGTTTATTTGTTTAAAAATGAAATTGTTTTGATTAATTTTAAAAGATATTTTATTTAATATATGTAACATAATTTATTGCTCAAGTTCCATATTTTCAGTTTCAAAAAATTATTATTTACGACTGTAATATTTTTAAAACGTTACATGTCGTAGATACTTACGCAGTCGAAGTTCGTATTAATACGAATAGGTAGAATATAACCGTCGACGTTACATGTCGTAGATACTTACGCAGTTGAAGTTCGTATTAATACGAATAGGTAGAATATAACCGTCGACGTTACATGTCGTAGATACTTACACAGTCGAAGTTCGTATTAATACAAATAGGTAGAATATAACCGTCGACGTTAAATGTCGTAGATACTTACGCAGTCGAAGTTCGTATTAATACGAATAGGTAGAATTGTTTTCATTAGCAGATCTGCTCACTCCTGTACATTTTTGTATTAAACTATAGGCGCCGCCTACTTTATACTTTATACCTACTCGGCGGTCGACCGACATGCGACATGCACTAACACAGACCAAAAAACGATGTAATAAAAGTTTCACTTTATTAAAAATATAAGAAAGTTTTGACAATCAAAAAAATCCTGAAAAATTTTTAAAATTCAGAAAGATCGAAAAAAAAAACATGAAAGACTGTGAGAGTCGTTAATAATCTTAAAAAATTACAAAAAACATTTGAAAATCCTGATATAATGTTAAAATTCGTCAGAATTTAGTAAATAACGATTTACGTATATATTCGTGATTCTAGTTGGCAAACATAACAACAATTTGACAAAATCAAACTTAAACGCAAAATATCGTAAACTCGACCCTCGAATAGTAGTCGTAAAATTTTGACGTGTTCAATCTCGTTTTCTTCCGTTGCAGGACTTGCCTAAATTGAATTTTCTCGTCCACCGTACGATCCCTATCTCCTGACAGTTCTGACATTTCCAACATGTTGAAGTAACTTAATAAGAATGGCATTTAAACAATACGAAGTCAGTAATGGGCACGGAAGTTGCACCGCCACGTCAAGTAAACTTAGTTGGATCTTGAACAACAAACTCGGTTTTGTGGCAGACCTAATTACCACCCTACGAATGAAACACTCTCCGTACCTCAAACTAAAGACAATTCCGGGTTTAAATGGCTGTGCAATCAGCTCGATTGAGTTCTGACTCCGAATACATTTTCTTTTGTATAAGGTTCGCTTTACTCGGGATTAAACATATCTTTATCCCACATTTAACTTTCCTAGTATAAAAGGAAATTATAGTTACTTAGCTAATATCACATGTGTAAGTTAACAAAAACTGTTTTTATTGTTTTTTAAATGTACAAGACTTAGATTTCTGAAGGAAATAAAAATATTCTTCTGTGTTGTTTATGTACAATTTGGTTAATATTACAGAACTATTAATGTTCTAAAAGTATCCGACCTACATTTATATCTTCGCGCCAAAGTATGGCAACCCCTACCGGGCGGGAACGTCAACAGTAAAGCCTGCTTCACAAAATAATTATTTACTTGCTGACACCTGCCGGGCGTATAGTTCATGAGCAGCGTTTGTTTGTTTACGAAGTTTTAATTTTTTTGGATTTTTAAGTAGCTAAATAGCATCAAATTTTGGTTTAAACTTGTAAAACCTTATACAGAAACTGTTCAAAGGTTGCAGAGGCGATTGTATGGGAAAAACTCAAGTAAAAGACCAATGGGTTAAAAAATTCGACGGGAAAAAATCGGATCAGGTTTAGCATCTGCGCTTATGAATATTTGAAGCATTTACGTCTCTTTCGATATTTAAGACCATTACTTCTCAATTCAAACGATGTCGTACTCTTAGAAGATCTATATCGACGAGCCAGGCTCTTCTTTGCATTCCAACCTGATTTTTCTTCTTCTACGAATCCCTTTGACCTCTGTGCAGTAAATGCACGTAGTTTTGTACTTTTTGGGAGAGTCAGTCATGGTATTCCCTGCTCGCACCCCGCTATTGTGCTATAAATGGTTTTGTGTAAAATGTTTTCATTCTAGAATTTTCAAAGCTTTTACAAAAACAGTGACTCTAAAGGAGGCTTTACATCCAGGAAACCATAAGCCATCTAGTTGCTCGTTATGGAAAAACAGCTTAATTTATTTACAGCAGGCGATTTTGAGCAACCAAAACAGCATGCGACTATTCCTTTTACACATACTGCGATCGGTTGCGTTAAGGCCAATTCTCACATAGCAGCGCCGCAGCAGCGCGTCGCGTAGCCGCAAATGCGGCTCCATAAAGTATTCATTATTTTAAATGGAACGGTTCCCACATAAGCAGAGCAATGCGGCAGCAGCACAGCGCGTCGACATCTAACGCCTTCGAGAGCGTTGTATGCTGCTCTGTGCCGCGCCGCGCTGCCAAGTGGGTATTAGAAAGCAGCAAACACTGCTGAGGTTGATGTTATTTGGTTAATAAACTACAGAAAGCTAAATAAATAAAAAATAATTTTTATGAATGATCCTTAAGAAAACAACTAGATGGATTTGGAACAAATAACAACACCTTTTATAGATTTCTGTAGAATAGAGAAAGATTCTGTATTTGTTTAGTGTTAATATTATTAAGTAGATGTCATTAATTTATTAGAATATTCGTTCGGTATTTCACATAGTCAGTGATATTTCTTTTTGTATGCAGGGGTGTGGTTTTATTTTTTATTGTTGAATATTTAGTAGTTCATTTTTAGTTTTTATTGAAAAATAAACCTAATACGTATAAAGGGTACATACAGGTACGTAATCTAACAACATCAAATCGAATGTTGATATTTTGATTTTATCCTTTGTTTAGTTAGATATTGTTAGTAAAAACCGAAGATGGAAAGCAAAATCGAGAGTTTGATTTTATTAGTTAGTGAGAGGCCAGAAATCTACGATCAAGGTAATAAACATTATAGTAATTTAATACGGAAAGAAAACATCTGGAATGAAATAAATAGTCTGAACAGTACTGGGACAAATGTTTCGCAACCGCTACGGTCGTGATTCTGCTGCTGCTGATCTGCTTATGTGGGAACGCCTTCATGGTTTTTGCATCGCGGCCGAGCTGTGAAGCGCTGCTGCCGCGCTGCTGCGGCGCTGCTATGTGAGAATCGGCCTTTAATTTTTTAACTCAATTAATCCCTAAATGTTTATGCAAACGGTAGCTGCCGCAGCTTATTTAATTTTTAACAGAAGAAGGCAAAAGGGACAAAGATGGTGTAGACAGTTATATGTAAACAGTGATGAAAATCGAGATTACTTCTGCAATCTTCTACCGAAATATAAAATTTTCATTCGTCATTAAGAACAATTTTGCAGCAGTCTTCGACCGTCCAAGGCAACTTAGATTTTGCCGTATTAATCGGTTCTTCATTTGCAGCAGTGTTAGTAGTGACTTTTCTTTCATCTTAATAAACCTTAATCCAAATAGATTGTGTGTATTTTTACATTATAAAAACAGATTTATGGATTAACTACTGTCTACAACATTCACATGAAATCCCGAGATGTCTATAGGTCTATTCCAACAGACCAAAAAACCATTCTAGAACCGTTACTAAACAACTCAGTATTTTAAAGATAACGAGAATTTGTTCATTGCGCAGTTCACGGACGGTTCTAAAATGGTTCTTTAGTCTGTTGGAACAAACTTTATGCAAACGGTAGCTGCCGCAGATTATTTACTTTTTACCATAAGAAGGTGAAAGCGTCAGAGACGCAAGACATGGTGTAGGGAGTTATTTTTATGAACAGTGATGAAAATCGAAATTACTTTTTTGAAAATCGTATGGCTGATGACGAGACATTGCAGAAGGATCTAGAACAGAAATCTCTTTTCCATCTTCAAGGTGGTTAAATTTATCAAAATCCAACGCAATTCAATAACAATTGTACTTAACTGTTTTCGAGATATCGGGATTAATAGAAAATTTAAACAAAATTCTTCCAGTTTTGGTGATGGTTTTTTAATATAATTTTCCTACACATGTTTAAGTAGTAAAGGCAAAAGGGCGCTGAATATATAATAATAAATAGAATTGGTATTTTATTGGAAATTGTGGATGTCACATTACTGAAAGATTAGGTGTGTTACAAATATAATTAAATAAAATTTGAAATATGAATTAAATCTCCATTATCGTTCAACATAAATGATAATTTCAAATAGATTTGTTCATAAATCATATTAAGGTAGAATGGCGTTTTGGCACATTTTGCGTCAATTTTAATAAATATAAAGCCGTTATTGTTTGACTGAAATTCCGAAAAATTTCAATGAAAAATCCCTGTCATTATGGGTGAAAATGCATTTTCATTTACTCAAAGTACCTATTTCTTGTTGTAAATCAATAAAAAAAGATAAAATTTGATATAACTGTGACAATATGATTCAGAGATAACCAGTTTGTTTGATTTTATAATTTTAATTTCTATATCATTAACCAACTAGAACTTTAATATAATTATGTATTTTTATAGTCTAGTAACACACACCACAAATGCAACTTTTACAGTACAAATAATAGCGTTTAGAAGACTGAGTGAATACAAAAATATTTCTTTATCTTGTATAATTGTTTATACAATTTACAGAGATGATACCTCAGTGGACAGTATCGAGTGAAAATTTCTGTGATTTTGAGAAAATCTATTATCCGGTTAGAATAAAAGTTTGTAACCTGATCAGGCTCTAAAGAGACCTTTCCCAGGCATTTATGTCGTTAGCAAACAATTACACTGTACTTAGCCCAATTTACAGAGATCATCAGTGGACAGTATCGTGTGAAAATTTCTGCGATTACTCTGAGTTTATGTTCCTAAAATTCAAAGGGTAATTTAGATTATTGCAGTAAAAGCCGTATTAACCTTTTGGATTGTCTTTGACTTGGAGTGTTTTTCCAGTAGGCGGCAATAAGTGATTTTTTCCAATTATAATCTTTATACATAATGCTACATTTTGAGATGCCACAGAAAGGATCGGATACGATAAAAGTTATTAGATTCTTCTTTTGCGAGACTATCAGTATTATCGTTTCCGAGAGTTATATAAGAGACTTTTGACTTAATCTTAGTAGATTGTAGAGACTTTAAAGTAGCTTGGCTTTTGGAGGCAATAAGCATTCTGGCTGAATTAAGATGTTTTTTAATGCACTCTTGAGCATAGAAGTCAATTGCTAATAGCTTCACTTGGGAGATTGTAGGAGTGATTCACAGGTCCATTAAGATATGTCCATGGATCGGGTTGTTCCGAACCTTGGAATTCCAAGATATCCTGTAAAATCGCTGGATTTTCTTATTAAACTTATTAACCTATAGGCACTTCTCCTTTCATCAGGCAAATGTAAGGTAAAAGGTCTAGATTTACTTCCAAGGCCGCACTAGGTCACGATCCCATTGCGCAAGTGAAACCTATACAAGCTAGTCTTTGCACTTTTTGCAACTCTACTATTACCTTTTATTGCATTGTTTTGTTCCACTAAACCAGCGCAGCATTGGTGACAACCGTTAGAAATGTCAAATAGATCATTTAAGGTTTAAACACCTATGTTTTCCTTCGTGTGCTACCGTAACTAGTTCGCGAACGTCAGCTTCAAAAGAGGTAAAGTTTTCCATTAATAATGAACCCAACTGAAAAGACCAGTTTGTGTGTAGGAATGGTCCTAGGTTTGGAAAAGATGTAGCCTTTTTAAGCCGTGGTGTTATTGTAGATATAATTTAGATAAATTTCTATTAAAAACTGAGCAGAAGTCATTGGAATGTAGTTCTTCCAGGGCAAACAAATGTAGTCTTAAAAACTAAGGATAGAACCATAACTGGAAATTACTTAAAAAGAAAAAAGTTCAGATGTATTCAGATGAGACTCGAAAAGTTTTTAAAGGTAATTTTGTTTATACAGGACAATGCTTCTGTACGCAAATTGCATGTTGCCATGTAAACAATTTGAGATGAAGGGTTCGAATCTCTCGTTACCCACTTTATTCAACAGACTTGACTTTGTCCGACTGCCATGTGTTTCATCAACTGAAAGATTTTTCTTTAAAAAAGAGATAATAAGATGTTAAGGCTTGATTCACAGAGAAAAATGGAGATTTTTTATTGTTTTTATAGTGACACAAGAATTTTTAAATACATCCTTGAATAAAACTAGTAGTATAAATCTTCTAACATTAAAGATGCTCAGCTAAAACAATTTTCAGTTGAAATCTTGACAAAAACATATTCAGAAATTATTTTACAAATTTAAAAAATTTAAATTAAGTTTAATTTTAAGTAGAATTGTATAATAAATCAATCTTTAGCTTTAATAATCATTTAATTTATCATTTAGAACAGGTGTTTTATCAATTTTTTAATCATGAATTTAGTAAATCTTAATGGTATAAACTTCGAAGTGACTAATAGATTAATTAATCTTATCAAAATTATTATTTCAGAAATACATGTCTTCACTTCATCTTCATGCTTAAGATTATAGAGGTAGGAATTTCCGGTTGTGTCATTTTTTCGATTTCTCTTTAAGGTCATTTTTTTGTTTGCATAATTTCTATCTAGAGAGATATCTTAGATTAATAAGTTAACTTAAAATCTCCTTACCAAAGATAAATCTAAGACAGGATTAAAAATGTTGATGTTAGTAGTCCAAATTTATTGGTCAACTTCTGGTCTATAATGCCAACTAAGGTTGAATAGGTCGATGTTACGTTGTCTGGTTTTCGTGGTTTTTTGAACTTTCTACACTTATCCGATACACAATTTGGATTACCTATAGTAATTTTTTATAATTGTTTGTATTAATAAACTGAACCTGAATCGCAATCATAAATCCCTGCGTCTCAGAGAACAATATGCCCCCAGAAAGCCACCTGTTTCTTGTCAATGTAGTGTCATGGTGGTGTCATCCATGTAGTGCTTTCTGGGCCCACATCACAGTCTGTCAGGATTTCCACATTTATCTCTGTGTTTGCGAAGTTCTAGAAGAGAGTATTTTTTATCTGCTTTCACTACAACATCATGCAAGTTAGATGTCTGGGATTTTCGTTATGTCTTTTTCTGCTTGTGATGTTGGTTGACAATGTCAGTAAAAGCTCTTCCTTCCAATTCAGTCTTTGACCATTTCAGGCCTCCAAAAGAGTAGGTCAGGTATTAATTGATTAAAACAGATTCTCTGCGTTTAAATCAAATTTTAATAAAAACCTTAATCTTTTTGTATACTTATTCAATTTTTTGTTTGGCTTGCTTTTGGTCAATCATTTTGCCTGTTGAAACCCTAAGTATTGGTAGGTGTCCCTATTTTCTCTATGATATCTCCATTTGACAATACTAAATCTCCGTTTATACTTTTTATTGTTTATGATTATTATTAGGATAATTATATTTAAAAGAAAGTGAAGCACATAATATACAATAAAAAATGATATTTTGCATTTTATTAAAACAGTCTAAATTTAAACTCTTTATTATATGAATCAGTGGCCTAAAAGTTAAGATATATAAGGCTAGTTTTATCAGATACTTTTCGTTTCTCTTTCCACACCATACAAGTAGAAAGAAAATTTATTATCTGTATATACAGACACAAAACTCATTCGAAATCTATTACTGTGATGATACAATAAAAAATATATTGACAATCAAACGACCATAAAATAATCTAACGAAACGGAAGTTAATAAGTCATTTGCTTCTAGATATCAAACTTCTATAATATAGTGTATAAAATAATGTATTTTACGTAGATTTGTTTGTACATCATAGTAGTAATCCTATAAAAGTCAAAATTTATTTATGTTAAGTATAAATAAAACGTTTCACAAATTGTAACCTTCTAGAATATATATTACTTGAGGTATCCTTTTCGTACTGCCAATGTGAGGCTGGTATGTGTGAGAGAGAAAGAATAGTAATAGAATATATTATGTTTTTTATACCTGGTCAAAAGTACGTATTTTCGGCTTGAATTAGCAGAAAGCTTAAAATGTATGCATTGTAGAATAGAAGTCAAAAAAGCAAAAAGCCGAAATACTTTACTTTAGCACCGACACCAAAATACAAGCCAGCAATTGCTGTAGCTCACTCGGTTCTTCAAGGAGAAAAAATAACTAGATTATCCTCATCGGAAAAATCTATGGACGAGGAATAAATTTTACGAAACTTTAAAGCAAAAGCCAATTTAACAATACGTGCAGTACACTGTCCAAAAAGTCATCTGACAGATACGTTTTAAGCTAAGAGGCTTTTGAAAATTGGCAAAAGGATAATAAAAATTGTTCATCAAAATCACAAGAAAACAAGTTAAAAAAATTGTTGGCAAAAGGATAATAAAAATTGTTCATCAAAATCAGAAGAAAACAAGTTAAAAAAATTGTTGAAGAGATTAACACCCTCAACTATAGCGCATGGTCAATGTTGAAAAAAAAATTATGAATACAAGAATATTAGCAGATGTCAAAATTTAAGAAGTGTAGTAAAAAATAATTTAAAAACTTACAGCCTTAAGAAATCCCTAGTATTCAAATGGGATAAAATCATGATACCACAACTCTAAAGATGCTACTCCAAAACTCTCTACAGCATACCTACAAAACTTTTTATTCGACATCTTGTACACTGCCCTTCCTCAGAGACTCTTCCATTCGCTCCTTGCCACTGAGCGATCCATTACTCGTAGAGCCAAAAACCTACACCACCCTTATCTAAGCCGCCTTGTCTAACCAAATTACAAAACTCTACCCTCCATACTCAGTGGAAAGTAGAACTCCAAAGAAAATCAAGAACTCCGAAAATCAAGATCTCCCTTTCCTTCCTAAAAATTCTCCAAACCGTAGTCAGGAAACTTCCTGCAGAACTTGAAGACCTCCTAGACGGAATTCCCTTTCCTATAGGTAGACAACAACAGGGTACAAAAAAAATGAGACCTTGGCGAAGGTTTCTGTGGTTCCATTCGACCATGCCAAATGGGAGGCGTCACGCTGGAGGACACACGCCACAGCGGGCTATACACCAACACACACTTACACTAACACCAAAACATGTTTCTTTTGACTCTTTAGACACGTTCCGAGAACACTAGAGCCCAGGAAACACGGGAACAACCAGAAATCATTATACAATCAACGAGCAGTGCCAACGTCTGGTCCTAACTTCATCCAAACCATACCATCCACTTCCTGAAAATGACACTAAGTCCTATAGCAGAGTCCTTAAACTCAACATTCAAAATCCAACAACACCACACTCTACGAACCAATTATCCTTTGTCAGGGCAGGCATCAAAAACATATTCATAAAAATTAATAGTAATTGCTTATTTAACAAATATAATAGTTAATCACGAAACAAATTGTTCACTACACGTAGTTGTGTTTAAACAATAATTAATTTATAATAGCGGTACTCATCAGCCAATTAGTATTCTAAAGAACTTGTTTATTTAATTTCTTCGTTTTAAGTAAATCGATTTTTAATGATCGATTTACTTATTTCCCCTTACTGTGGGTTACACTTTTTTAATATTTGCCAATTTAAATTTTTATATTAAATATTCTATATGTATATCTATCCTGGAAAACGGGATCTAGTTTTAACAATTTATAAATACTGAGCAATAATTATTTGCTGTCAGTTAAAATTTTATATAAAATATCTACAATTTTAGTAACAATTATCATTTAAAATTTATATTCAAAATAGTATCATGTATGCAACTCATATAATGGATAAATCGATTTTGGGAAAAAGAAACATAATACATTATACTGGTATTGGATGAGCTCAATAATTCGGAATCAAAGCTTTGATGAGTTTCCAATTCAGGAAAAGCTTCATCACCGGACTGCAATATAGATTTCTACCGGTGTGTACCAAAAAATACGTGATTGTAATTAACATTTTGTAATGTCAATATTAAAGTTAATGTATTTATTCTATATTTAAGTTAACGTTTTATTGGTTGATGAAATAATAAATTATTAATAAAAGCGTACAAACAAATTATAAATAGAGTTGCGATATTTCAAAAACAACATTTGAAATTTGTTTTTGTTTGTCAAATCATTAATTTTAAAGTGAGAATTTGCATTTGCACGCCAAAACTGTAAAGATCAGGCCCGTCAAAGGATCTTTATTATACCAGCAGGTATCGACTGTTCTTTTCAATTATTTTACTGAACCACGGCATGAAAGTAAATATGTATTTTTTGTAAACTCAATAAAAGAATACTAATTTTCAATTTTTTTAATTGAAGGGTTTCAATTCACTAATAAAGGACCCCGCACTAACTATATGGATTTTGGGTCCCGGTCGAATTGGCTGAAAATTCAGTATGTTGTAGTTCTCGACTTTCTGATCAAAAGTTATCATGGGCCCAACATGATCCTATGTATATTCTCCAAGATATAAAAGGACGTAATATGTGATATTAGCTGTAGGCCTGAGTAAGGCTTAGTAAGATTTTGGTTAATTGATTTAAAAATTGAGGTCTTTAATGATCTCCAATCGGTAGACTGCTATGATTTTTGACACCTCAAAAATGAGCTTGATGATATCCACCCCAAAGATCATCTATGGGTAATTTGAAGCTCTTTTAAAGGCCCAACTCGACCCATTAAGTCCTAAAAAGACCCGTTTAGAGCATTTTTTTTTAACTGGCATAAAAACCGTTAAAAACTTCTCATAAAATATTCAAAACAATTAATATCGACGTGCAATTTCATGAATTTTCCGAATCTGAAATTATTTTTTATAAAAAATTGATTTGAAGATTGAAGTTTATTTTTTTAACAGAAATCTGTTTTTATTATAAAAATTTTAATTTTTTTTTGAGTCGAAATAAGAGGAGCCTATAGCCCTAATGTGAAAATATCGCGTCCTCGAAACCTGTTCTCTAAAGATTTATGGTATAAGCTTTTTAAAACACGCCTGATTCAAAATGGTAGCACCTAATATGGCGGAAAGTATATTTTCAAGTAATATTTTGGGTATATATTGTATCAAACTGAATTGTTTACTTATGCTAGGGGGTTTTTTGACGTCGCTAATTACGAATTTGAGGTTAGTTTTTAAAAGCCATGCTGGCGGATCCAAGAGAGCAATAGAAAAAATTAAAACTCCTATATGCCTAGAATTTATATATCAGGCGGTTTTCGAGGTCGCTGATTTTATGAATCTGATGTTCGATATGTCTGAGTCTACGTCTGTTTGTGTCTGTCTGGTTCTGTTTCTGTCAGTATCTGTGTCTGCCTGTGTCTGTGACTGTCTGTGTTTGTGTCTGTCTTTGTCTGTGTGTGTGTCTGTATGTGCTTGTATTTGTCTGTGTCTGTCTTGTGTCACATTAGATGATTTTTAATTTTTTCGTTCGCCATCTTGGATCCGCTATCTAGAATTTTTAAAATCTAACCTCATATTCATAATCAGCGACCTCAAAAACCCCCTGATATGAAAACTATAGCCATATAGGATGATTTTTAATTTTTTCGTCCGCCATATTGGATCTGTCATCTTGAATTTTCAAAAACTAACCTAAAATTCGTATTCAGCGACCTTAAAAACTCCCTTGCATAAGTTATGAACACAATTCATTTCGAAAAAAGTTTGATACGATATACCATAAAATATTACTTGAAAATACATTTTCATCGATATTTTCACATAGGCCCCTCTTATTTCGACTCAAAGAACTCGATTTTTAATTTTGTAATAAATAAAACAGTTTTTTGTTAAAAAAACAAACATAACCTCTTCAAATCAATTTTTTATAAAAAATAATTTCAGATTCGGAAAATTCATGAAATTGCACGTCGATATTAATTGGATTGAATATTTTCTAAAAAGTTTTTAACGGTTTTTATGTCAGTTGAAAAAAATGCTTTAAACGCATTCTTTTAGGACTTAATGGGTTAAGTTGGGCCTTTAAAAGGACCTTCAAATTACCCATAGGTGATCTTTAGGGTGGAAATATCATCAAGCTCATTTTTGAAGTGTCAAAAACCATAGCAGTCTACTGATTGGAGATCATTAAAGACCTCAATTTTTAAATCAATTAACCAAAATCTTACTAAGCCTTACTCGGGCCTACAGCTAATATCATATATTACGTCCTTTTATATCTTAGAAAATATACATAGGATCATTTTGGGCCCATGATAACTTTTGATCAAAAAGTCGAGAACTACAACATACTGAATTTTCAGCCAATTCGACCGGGACCCAAAATCCATTTAGTTAGTGCGGGGTCCTTTATTGATTAGCAAAATAATAACGATGATAATGACATTTAAGTAGAGTCCCTCCAAACTCCAAAGTCAGTCAGCTATCGTCGGCTTTTTGTCGGCATTTTGATCTCATTGAGGCCAATGCCGACCATTGGCGTGGAATTGATGAAGAAGAGCCAGTTCCACAATCACATATTTAAAAAAAAATTATATCATTGTTATGTTTTATTAATTTTTGTTTTATACTTTGCAAGAAAACCGAATTTTGTATATCTGTTTATTTTGTATCAGTTTAAAAGGTGTTAAATAACTATTTTTTTCGAATTAAAACTAATTTATTAATAAAAACATTTGACTCATTATGAAGCTTGCACAGACCTTATAATATTTTAAATACAATTATCTGAAAATAATGCTCATTTTGTTAAACAATCTCAAAAGATACATAAAATAACAATAACATATGAATAATAATAAAGATCAACAATAAAATACATAATTTTTTCGAAAACTCCGGTCGATGACAATACTCTAAAAATACTAGAATTTGGGCACCTGAACCTGTATAGATCAAAACCAGGTAATATAATACAATGGAATCATTAAGATAAGGATAATCAGTCTGCAGGAACTTGAAACGAATAACTGAGATGGTGAATGTCAGTTCTCCTATTTCTTCAATAATTTTATAAATAATGTATGTCATTTCTAAAAACAGATAATTGTCACATCTTATTTAAATATTGTAGGAATTAATGACACTTTTATAATAATTCATTTTTGTCACCTTTTGTGAAAAGTGAGTTCTAGATGATGGACTGATATAAAAAAGAAGCCAATCGTTATACAGGACATACCGTAAAAATCTTTTCTAAAAGATTTATCTTTAAGTCTAGAAAAAACAAAGAACATCTTTGGGTTGGCAATTTTCATCTAGCCCTAAAAGGGGGAACGTTGTAACAAGTTTCATTTCTTCTTTAAATCAATATAACATGAAATAGGATAATAATTTAATGTTATTAATATAATAATAACTATTATATAATATAAAGGTATTTAAAAATATAAGAATACTTATAAAAAATGTTACAACAAGTCCCTGTCTCCCCTACTCAGACACTTTTAAGAGTTTAAATATTTTTTTAATTTAAAAACCTTTTAATAATACTAACAAGTAATATCGTCACAAAGTACTTTAGTCAAATTTCTGATAATAATTTGAAAGTACATTTTATAATCATTATTTAAGGAACAATAGATATTGTTTTATGAAAGCTATTGATCTTCAAATAAAATCATTGATTTTATCAATAAAAAACAAAATAGGCGATTATTTTCAGATCAGCCAGATAAATTATATTATCTAAAATCCACATTTAAGAAAATTTCTTAGGACCCCAACTTTAAGAAAAGTTCTAAGAGTAAATGCGTTCGAATAGGAAATTGACAAATGACTTGCTCCTTCACTTCCTCTGTTTTTCAATGTTAAGAAGCGCCTACGGCTTCCCGGAAACACTTGGAACGGCAAAGTTCACGACAGTTTTGCTTTTGTACAATTGCTTTTTTCTTGTTCCAATTTTATTCTGCTTATTTTTCTATAGACCCGAAAAAGCTGCAAATATCTGACAGTTTTTTTTTTAAGAAAAATAGGTACATTACAAATCTGCCTTTTCACAAAAAATCATTTTAATTTATGCTTCTCAAAAGTTTATATACAATGTTTATAAAAAGTGTTACCCTATGTTCATATTAAGAATCAAAGCTTTTATTTATCTGTAATATGGATCAATGAAAGTTAAGTAAAATAAGACTTGTTTTTTCTAGTTTATTCGTTTAAATTAGAATTAAAAAAATATCTAAATAATTTACAAATTAACACCAACAGTTAGGTAAATTTGATACATGCTCTTTACGCGTACCGCGATTGTTCGCAGTAACTTTCAAGCTAAATCTTTGCAAAAAACAATTCCAACCACATAGTCCAATCAATAGACAGAAAAAAGGCTATATTGGACAATAATTCAGGAATGAATCGTACCGGTGCAGTTGTGTTAAGGGCAATAATATACATATTATGTACAAAAAGTCACCTCTGAAAGGGTATTATTTATAAGCAAGGAGTTGCCAAAGTTGGCAAAACCAGTTTTTTCATTCTACACGCTAAAGTATGCATTTTATGAAAAAAAGTTTAAAATAAAAGTTGTAGGGAATAAAAAAATCTATAACTTAAGATTTTATAATGTCAAATTGGTCCCAGTGTTATTGCAAAAAATACTCCTCAAAATGGTCGTTTTTTCAATGCTCTTAATTTTTTTAAAAACAGACTTTTTATTACTGTTATGGAGCCTGTGTAATTTAAAAAAAAATATTAGCTGCTGTAAAAGTCAATCGGATAATTTGTTGCTGTGATATTGTTAAATCCAAAGTCACTTAATGTATAATGCAATAACTTTTTTTTAGCTGGTCCTTTTTACATCCACAGGGTCTCATTTTCTTTTTGAAGGTCCAAATTTTCGCTTTTTTGTCTATTGATTGGACTAACACGTACACACTTTACAGATTAGCTGTTCGTGAACCTCCATTGCGAATGTAATATCTGCTTACATTTTACGTCTTTTTAAGCAATACTGCATATTAGCACGTCGTTGAAGGTTAATGTAAAATTGGCGCAAATTGATCGAACGTAATTTGCATAAACCCAAGGTTGGTTGAAATGTTTAAAAGCGACACCTAGGTATTAACCAGTAGAGAAATTAAACGTTATACGCTATTAATATTCAACTTCCATTTGAAGACACAAAAAAATTCTATTTTGATTTCTTAATTCATTCTTTGTTTACAAGCCATTTGAAGTTGTTACAATGAAAAAAAAAATGAATATCGAGCAGTGACAAAAATCTTTGTTTGGAAAGGTTTACCAGCTACAGATACGGTGAAAGTGTTAAAGGAATCTGCTCCTTCATTTCCAACTGTGTATCGATGGGTTTTAAAAGTTAAACCGTCGAAGATGAACCACGTAGTGGATGTCAAAAAGTGCAACAATACCAGAAATCAATGAGCAAGTCTATGCTATTGTTAGTAAACATCTAAATTTGACTAAGCGTGAAATTGCTGACACCATAGGCTTCTCAGATGATCGGGTACTACATATTTTACACGAAGAATTATATATGAAAAATTGTTCTGGAAGTAGTTCTGCATTGGTTAACAGTTCAAGAAAAACTGAATCGAAACCAAATTTCTCAGCATAATTTGGAGAGTTTTAAGCAGAATAAACCAGATTTTTTGCGTTGTTTTATGACTATAAATGAGACTTAGATCTACCATTATGATCCTTAACTAAAACAAAAATGTTTACAGAGAAATGAAGCTGCTTCTCCAGCTCCAAAACAAGTGAAGTCAAAACGATCGGAAAAAAAGGTTATGGTATCAGTTTTTTGGAATACAAAAGGAACTTTGTTGATTGATTATTTTGAAAAAGGTAAAACAATTAACTCTGAATATAATTGCAACCTTTTAGACCAGTTGTATAAAAAAATTCGTGAACAAATACACAGTTTACAGAAAAAAATGATAATTTTTTATCAAGACAATGCACGTGTTCATACAAGTTGGTTGGGAATGGCTAAATTGAAGGAATTACTTCTAACCCCACCGCACCGTACACATGTACACATGTGTACGGTGCCCACCGTATCCAACAAATTTGGCTCCCTCCGACTATTACCTACCTTTTCAGAAAATTTAAACAAATCCTTCGTGGAAAGCGTTTTTAGTCACATGAAGAATCCATTGCAGCACTGGAGCAACATTCCAAAAAAATACTGGACGATCAATAGAATCAGTGTGCTAAAGCTAAGGGATATTATATTGAATAAAAAAAAAAACAATTTCATTAAAAAATACACATTCTTAATTTTTGCATTTAAAACTACTCAACCAAGTAGTATTAAACATAAATCCATACATTTTCCTTACAATATTTTGAAATAGTGAAATCAATTTTAAAATTTGATACTTTATTTCACCTATTTACGATTTAGTATCTATAAATCGATTAAACCGGTCACCATGGTGCATGCAGTAAGTAATCGTCGAATACAGTAACGACCGCATCAGAATGGTGGTAACAGCAAGCCTTCTGGCTTAATTTTATCAACCCCAACGGATATTATCCTATACGTTTATTGTCTAGTAGAGTGAAGCAAATTTGTAAATTCTGAGCTGGATCGAATGTTATCTGGTTTGACGTGAATCATTTGGATTTGTCAATTAATTTCTTTGTGTTTACAGTATCAACGTGTATCAGCATTGTGATTTACTTCAACATATTTATTTTGACGATTTTTTTACAGATTAACAATTATAAAATATGTACAATACTGTGCGACTTAATGTGAACACGGCACAATTATTCAAATATTTTATTTGTTTATCATGTTTATCATGTTTAATTTAATGGTGGGGCATTTCGCCGTAGATTCTCAAACCACAATGAGACATTGCATTTCATTTTTATTTCGAATTATAGTGTGTCTAAGAAGTCATTGAGTCAGTACTTCATTTCATCCTGACTTTTGAAATACGTAGGTACTAAAATTATTACTTTGAGTGAACGTACATCTATGAATCAAACAGATATTGGAAAGGAATGTAATCTAAGCTTGGGAGCTGTTAAAATTACTTTTAAGCAGGAAAGGAAAACTGGGACGATTGTGGTGAACAGAAAAGGTAAATGTGGAAAAAGAATGAAAACAAATGCAAGTGATGACGCATCTTTAGTGAAGGAGAGTAAATTAAACCTAAGAAAAAGAAGTCAAGATCTTCAGAAATATGTAGCATGCGTTGGAGTTACTACTCATGATTTTTCGGTGCGAAAACGACTTTTGGAAGGTGCAAGAAAAGCAGTAAGACTTCAGAAGAAACAGTTATTAACTTTGATTGATCAAAAAACGGTATGATTGGGCCAAAAAATTTAAGATCTGGACTACTCAAATTGAGTAAAAGTGTTGTTCTCAAATGAGAGCAACTTTTTGGTACAAGAAAAACAGTCTAGTTTCGTCAGAAAGAGTGCCAATGAAAAACGCCGGCTCATATTGATCAAAAAGTTAAACATCCTCAGAAGAAGATGTTTTGGGGGTGTTTTTCTTATAAAGGGTAGCGGATCCGTCCTGCCAATGCATGATGAATTCTCAAAAATAAGAAAGACCTGTTGGAAAGGAGATCTGAGAAAAATGGATGCTAACAATCAACCAATTTTTCAATAAGATTCAGCTCTTTACCACGTTCTAGGAGGATGACGAAATAATTCAAGTACAAGAATATACAATGCCCTGAATGGCCAGGAAACTCACTGGATCTCAATCCAACTGAAAATCTGTGGGTGATTGTGAAAGCTAGACTGCGCAAAATGCATTGCACAATAAAAGAAAAATTGATAGATGCTGTAATGCAGATATAGTATCGGGATTTGCAGATCACAGAAAACTGTAAAAAACTTCTTGACTCGATGCCAAAACGTCTTCAAAGAGTTTTAACTACAATTTAAAATAATTAAAAATAGTACGGAGCCATTAATGTCTTGATTCGAAAAATATAAAGGATATAATCAAATAACCATTATTAAATAGCAAGATTATGAGAAGTGGTCACATGAAATAAATGGAACACAGATTACAAGATAGTGAATAATTATGTGATAGGTAAATTTAGATAATAGTATGTTAACATTTATTAAAATTTATACTAAATAATATCACGTACGAAGATTAGGAATTTTAGTTCTAGAGATTAATTAATGGGTTTTTTTATATTTTATCATGGGGCGTTCACTATGGATCTTAACACTTTATTCTGGAACCGTTGGAGGATGGCGATGTTGGAGTTGCTAGTGGAGCCCCATAACTGGATGCCGTATGACCATATTGGTTTCAGAATAGCTTTGTAAATAAGTAGTTTGTTGTCTATTGTTAACTTAGAGTTTCGACCAATGAATCAGTACATTAGGAATTAGGACTTAGGCAATAGATAAAGTCGAGAGTACAGCAACTCGACTATAATTTATTAGATATAATGGAATCTACAAATTTTCTAATATTCTAATTACAGCCATTTTAACGATGAAATTTAATGACTAACTAGTTTCCTAATACACTGCGGCTTAATTTTTAAACCCATGCCGGCAATTAATAGATGTAAATTTATAACCTGAACTAACCATCTAAATACATAATAAATTTTATCAGAATTTATTACAATATATATTTTACGAGGTTGTAAAATGTTAGATTCTTAATGTCCTTTTTTTGTTTGTAAAAACGGGGTAAATGAACTAATATGCTGCTAAGAAAACAATTTTAGAATACTGATTTTCGAGTTTATTGATGTACATTTTAACTTTAAATATTTTGGCAATCATCTTGAATTTAGACTTTTGTGTATTTCACCGGTTGAATAGGTCAATAACAATTTCAGTTTAAAGGATAACGGAAAAGGATGGTTTTTGGTTATTTATTGTTGCAAAAGAATCTTATAAAAAGTAATTGTAATTAATCGTGGAATAACTATTTTAATTTTTGTCAAAGGTGCATGGGTATCCTCTAATTCAAGGTCAAAATCGCGCCTTGTGTTTTTAAACGACTTTAAAAAACCAGCAGGCTAAAGAAAAACCATTATTGACCTAATCTAATCTAAATAACCTGGCATGGTCTCTCCTGCTGAGCCCCATGTTTGAGCACTGCTTCCTGTGGGAATATTGTGACCAGCTTCGGTACCAAAAGTCCTTACATGCACCCGTGCTTGCAGGACTCTAGTTTGTTCAGCTGCAAATCAGCATCCCGCTGATCCTCAGGAAGGCTAGAATCCAGGTGTCCTAAATTCCTTGAGTTACTGTTGCCACAGGGCTGTTCCCTTTCCCCATCCTCCGAAGGTGTAGTCTGAATGGTCCATGCCCGGTGAGCAGGCCCACTAGTACTCTGATCTGACTCCTGCCAAGATCCAGTATGTCAGACGTGAGTTTTTTGGAGTATCCTTTGAGCATCAGCTTCGAGTGCCTCAGCCCTACAGTGTTACTCCAGTGTTTGGTCGACTCTTCCCAGACCCAGTTCCTGACTTTGGTCCTTACCCAGGCTCTAGGCAGTCCCGATACAGGTTTTGCACCAGTAAATCGTGTATCCGCTCCCTTCTTGGCCAGAAGAACCGCGGTTTCATTTCCTTCAAAACCTTTACGCCCTGGTATCCACTCCAAGAAGACATTATTGACCTAAGGCAGAAGCAAAACAGTTTAAAATGGGCTAAAAATTATCAAAATAAGGATATGGAAATTCTCTCTTGGAGCGTAATTTTAATGATTGGTATCTTAGAACTTTCGACTGGGTGAACCGATTTTTATTTGCAAGTTGCCTGGTTTCATTTTAAATTGGTCCAATTCTTACAATGTTATTTAATAAAAAACCATGTAAATCTCGAATTTACATTAGGTACATGCGCAATAAATGGACGTCAGCAGATTCTGATTTTTTATTAGGAAAGGATGTACTTCAAGGGTAGTTTAATGAGAGTTTGGTAAAATTCTCATTATGAAATCCAAGAGAAAGTAACGGTGCAATTGAAAAATATTTAAGTAAGTAGGACTAAAAATTTTACTTTTTTGCGATAATTTATTGGTTGTTTTTAAAGGAGTAAATCATGAATATGTAGTTTGCTTTCAAACCTTCAATTTGTCTGACTACATATTTTACTTATTCCAATTTGATCCCAAACTTATAATTGTGAAGTTTTAAGTTATATCATAAATTCGTTGGTTTTTAAAAAATAGTTCTTTTCATTTTAATATAGCGACTGAAGAGGTTGAATGTTGAAAATAGAATGCATTTTAAACTAATGGCACATCTGCCCTTACAGAGAGAGACTCAAGTGCTTATCTGTGTTACCTATATATCAAAATAACTAATATTTGTTTGTTCAAGATAAAATCGTGCTTGTATTTATATATATACCTATTCGTGTCAAATGTTTTCAAATGAGATAATATTTTAGGTGACAAAGATATTAATTAATTATTTACGAGATACGATGTCGCTACATGTTCCACATGGTTTATTTCTTAGTTTATCAGACCGTACCTCGTAGTTACTGTCGAAAATGGGCAAAGGAAAGAGATAGATAAAAAAATTTGATCAATTTTCATTAATTTGCATAAATTGAAAACATTCAACGGTGAAATTGGAAATTTGCTCTGTTTATCTTGATACAGTGTGCGAAATATTGTACGAATCAAATGATTCAACTGTGCAAAAAACCAGATATGTAAAAAAATCCAAAATAACAGACTCTGGTAGACGAGTTTTTGGCACAATAATAAACGTGCTAACTATGAATAGTTGAGTATTGTTTGGAGTTAAACTGTTAGAAAACGTGTCATTCAGAAGCAAGAAAACTAGATTAGAAGGTAAGTTTCACCAGTTTAATCCTAAACACCAAGAGAATTAACACAAAAAAAACATTATCGACCCTAAAGCAGAAGCAAAACAGTTTAATATGGGCTAAAAATCATCGAAATAGGGATATGGATACGATCCTGATTGTCACAAGCGCAAAAATAAATTTCTATCTTTAGTAATGGTCTGGGCTTCAATGTCGGGAAGACGAGTTGACAAATTACATTTTATCAATTTCATTGTAAACTCAGATAAATATTTAGATATCTTACAGAAATCTCTGTTGCCTGCGTTGGAGCACAGCAGGATCTTTGTAAATGACTCCATTTTCCTGCAATGATCTTTCGACTATCGAAACCTTATAGCACATGATGAAAAAGAGGCTGAGAGCCAATTCTGCCAGGACTGTGCAAGAACTCAAGAAAAATCTGCCGAACATTTGGAATAATTTCACTTCAGATGAGTCACGACTTAATAAATACTTTGCCACGATAAATTAAAGCTGTAATAAAAAATACGGTGATGTTACTCAGTGGTAAAATGAGTTAACGATAAAAATCACGAATTTTCTTATTTCCTCTTTTTTCACTCTAGTCAGATCCAAGTGTTGCCTTACTAACTGCTTTTCTATGAAGTCCGTCATCATTAACAAATTTCTTTTAATCTAAAACTAATAATTATAACATTGATTCTGTTTTATACATTTTTAATTACTAATTATATTCTCCAATATTGGAAGCTTGTAAATTGTGAAAGAAGAAAAATATGTAACGGTTAAACCATAAAGTATTATATCTTTTTATATTTTACTATATACTACGATCAGCTATATTTCCAGACATCTGTATATTTTAAGAAAATAAAGCTCAGCATCGATTATGGCAATAAATTTAATACCATTCTTAGAAAATTGCTTACTCTGTACAAATTTCAAGCAAACACTGCAATCTTTCAGATCCAGCCGTTCAGCAATTTATTCTTATTTTGTTGCAGAATTTACCTCACTATACATTGTATGTTTAATTAATACTCTTGAGGTGATTTATACGCTTTTGTTTTAGGAGTCAGATTTATTTTTGTAAAAATAAAGAAATAATGTAATAAATAAAACGTAAATAAGAGACTTTAATATAAATTTATTAAAATAATAGCTGGCCTAGTGAACTTTCTACCCGTTTTTCGTTTTTTTATGATTAAGTGAGGCGATTATTATGTAAAAACTATCCTATTGTATAAATTGAATCAAATTACACAAATTCATCAAAATCGGTTCAGTAGTACCTATCGGTGTCCATTGCGGACAAACACCGTGACATGAAATTTTTATACATAAAGAGGTTAAAATTATAAAAAATTATACATTATAAATTATAGCCTATATGTGGCCGAGAACTAATAGCTATAATAGTTTTTACGTAACGTCGGACAAAAACAGACTCTTCTAAAGTGTTATCATATGAATAGAAATAAAGTTATACCAAAAAATCTATGGGCTGCGAAGTAAGGAAGTAGCTATGTTAAGTATTATTCGTTCCAAGTTCGTGCTACCTAGGCCGACACTTAATAGATCAGGGCCGTAATAGGATCTATATTATACCAGCAAGTACCTACTGTTCTTTCTAATTATTTTACTGAACCACGACATAAAAGCTACATTCAAGTATCAATATCAGTATCAGTCATCATTAATGTCTTTATTTATTTTAGTATTTTAGTTCTACTTGTTTAACATGTTTAAACTATACCACCAATAACATATGAAAAACAATAAATATTAACAAAAAAAATTTAAAAGCTCCGGTCGGCGACAATACTCAGAGATTACCGGAATTTGTGAATCTATGAAAATATGAATCCATGAAATTATGAATCCCAAACTTGTAAAGATCAAAACTAGGTAATATAATAAAATAGGAGCGATAATCAGACGTCGATAAAAACTCACTAAGATAAGACAGGTCAGTCCGCATTAACTTGAAACGAATAAAACCTACAGAAGGTTATGATAAATTCTTAAGGGAAATAGAGTACAATATGATCAAGAATACTTTATTTGTCTACTTGCGTAGCGTCTTTGATAGAAATACTCTACAACAGAAATAACCTTCGTTAGCGACGTTGGCACTTTCCTACAAAAGCTCGTATTTATTGTTGCTTAACCTGTTCTGAAAAGTTTGTTATAAAAAACAACATAAGTAATCTGTGTTAGTATGCAACCCGGAGAAGACAAGTTATTCCAAAATGACTTTTAATAGCGTTTTTATTTAACGATTGACGAAAATTTTTATACCGTTGAATCATTTTAAACAAGAAAGAGATTAATATAGAGATAAGTGGAGCCCTATGTGTATCGGTAAAGAAGTATAAATTATGTTTATTTCAAAGTAGATTTTATAGTCCTAAAGTCTAAACTGTAGTCTATCTTAAATGTTACCTTTTTAAAGTTAGAATAAATTCTTTTTTACTAGACCTATCTATACTGTGCGTGCAGGTAATAAAAAGCTCGTGTGTGTCATTAGATTCTCATGGAAAGATATACTAACAGGATAGTTCGGAAATAGAAAACAAAGTCGTTAAGGATTCTGGTCGCATATACGCTTTTAACATTTTGTCCCTACACCGAAAAGCTACTCAAAGAAGGTTACTTCAACTGTTTCGATTTATTAAGATCAAAAGTTACAATAGAATGCTCACAATTACAGAAAAGTAAGTTTTCAATAGGAGAAACAAAAACTTCGACTCATATATTGGAAACACAAAATTAACATTCACGTATCTCATATAAGTTGGTGTTAGAAAGTTAGTTAGTGTTAGTGTACTAAATTTTATCTAGGAATTAAGGGAAAAAAAGATATTTCTGAATTTTTCACTCAATAAATAATTAAGTGTTAAATTAAACATCTCTTAGTTCGTTAAAAATGGCATATAATTGAATTTAGAATTATCAGACATATATTTCACTATAAAAATGATACTCTTGCTTAAAAGTAAATACTTACTCAATAATTTTTTAAATAATATTGATTAATATAATATTTAGCTAAATAATAAAAAATGTTTCAATACAAATTCATTTAGTTTTCATAATAAATTTCAACACAGTTTAAACATTATTTCGATAATAACGAGCGTAAACAAATAAACACAAAAAACAAATAAACGCAAAAACATTTCAGTCTGGTACAATTTCAACATTATCTTAATTTAAATAAATAACGTTAAAAAATTTAAATAGTAATAATATATAGTTGTTAATAAACACAATGAATAGCGAACATTACATATTATTACTATTGATAAGAGAGGGCCAAAAAATTACCCCAAAAACTACAGAAGAATAGCAGTAATCTGTTTACTCTAATGAAAATGTGCCTATAGTTAGGATATGGAAAACAATAGAAGATTATACATTGATAGAAAACTCATACCGGTCACAAAACAATTTAGTAACGCATTTAATAACACAAAATACCTTCGACAGATATGCCTTATTCTCACTCTGTTAAAAATATATCTGAACAAAGCCTTAAATATAGGAAAACCCATAATACTTAAAGTGGAAGACGACTCTGTTCACATTATAATTTGCCGATGACCAATTGGTAATAGCCGAAGATGACTTAAGTTAAGTTATATGATGGGCTGATTTATTATTATCAACAAGCAGGATTGATTGTAAATATGAGTAAGTCAGAATACCTTATAGTGGGAAACGAAGAAAATAAAAACATACATGGTGTGAAACAACGCTAATATCTGAGAGTTATATTCAAAAAACGAGGAAATATCGAAGACGAAAAACAGCAAAGAATAAATAAAGGTAGAAATGCTAATAGATCCATCAACCCAATTTTATGAAACAAAGACATCAAAGGAAAAACATAGAGAAGAATATAATAAAGTATAATGAAGAGCGCCACGGAATAAAGGGAAATTACTTGGTACGAAAATGGAAGTCTTGACAAAAAGTTGTCATGTATCAATATTGGAACATATATGGAACGAAACAATTAAAGGAGACATGAAGATGAAAAAAGCTATAATAGAAGATATTGAAAAACGACAGCGTGAAAATATTGAATGAAGATCACTGGACAAGAAATATACTGGAATGGATTCCACCGAAAAAAAGAAAGTGACGACGATCAAGCAGAAGCTGAAAGATAATATTCAAGAGGCAATGGAGTCGAAATAATTAGAGGAGGATTTGCATTTTTTCACCGGGGACACATTCCCTCTGTAGAATTATGAGAATGTGACTTAGCATACTTATACATATTGGTTGTCTAGATTAAGTTATTTTTTGTAGAGATATATTTTGTAAAGTTTTTCTGTTTTTGTTAGAGAGATAACAACTAAGGGGGTATTTATAGAAAATAGATACAAATTTAACTCTCAATAAATCAAAAAATAATAATATTAATTTTTATATTTGATTTGACTCAACAAAAATTCAAAGAAAATTCAGGAAAATTCCGTTATTCGTTCGTAGATATATAACAGAATTCTCAGTACAAAACAAACGTCAGAAGTTGGCAGTTACAAGTGCATTGCTTCAAAGAAATAAAATATGAAACATCACAATGGAAAAACATTGCAATTGTCTAGAAAAGCAGCTGTTATATTCTATAAAAGTTTCTGGATGTTTTTGAATCGTACATCAATTTCTGATACGGAGTATGGCTAATAAATATCTAGGCACGTATCTGACCACACTGGAACTTGATAAAATATAAACCGGCTGAAATATTTTATTTATCTTGACAGTTTACAATAGTATAGTCTGTAGTGGCTATACGAAACAATTTTCACCGAAATAAAACTTTTATACAGAAGAAGCAAACAGCATGGAATGAGCTTAGTTTAAAATAGAGGTGGACGATTATTAAATTAGAGCAACAGTTTTTTAAATCAATATCTGTACATATTACATACCATCCGGTGAGCATATAGGATTTAGTAATGTTTAAATTATACTTAAGTTACTTCAATGTTGATCAGAGTGGTGAAAAATTTAAGAACATTTGCAAAATTAAATTTGAGATTCAAAAGTTTTTATAAAACTAACCAAATAAACGATGCGAGAACTTAGAAAGAGTGTATGAAATTTTTAAAAGCAGATATTTGTTATTTTTAAATAATAACTAGATAACCCAGCAAACTTCTCATTTTCCGTTTTTACAATTATTACCTACGGTTTTTCCCCGTTTCCTTAATTTTTGTCGATTTAATCATATTTTTGGTTCTTACCAGCTAGGTATATATTTTATTTTTTCATTTTGTTTATTGTAATTTTTTCGGTTTAGCCATTTTTAGTGGTTTTTGTAATTCTTTACATTTTTCTTCAACCTAAAATTTTGATGATTATTTTTGGTTATTTTTCTTTAGTTTCTTGTTTGTAACCTTTTTTTTCTCTTATTGTTTGTTGTTTTTTAATCTGTCTTTATTTTAATTTTCTATATTTTCTGTTTTAATCCCTAATATTTAATATATTTTATTTTATCTATTAGGAATTCATATACACTTTTCTGTGTACCACTTTTATCGTGTTTCTGTTTTATTTTGTTTTTTTGATTTTTTTCCAATTTTTCATGTTTTTTCATTTTTTTATATTTTCCTTTTTTATTTTGGATATTTTTTAAAAAATATACTTTTTCTCGATTTTCGACAATTTGTTCACAATTTCCAATAATTTGTTTACTATATCTAATATTTCATATTTTTACACATTTTTTAACCATTTCAATTTTTCAAGGTTGTCTACATTTCTTACATTTTTTTACGATTCTTAACAATTATCTACGATTTTCAACGTTTTTTTAAGACTGTCAACAAATTTTTTTGCGGTTTTAACATTTTATAAGATTTATCAAAAACTTTTGAATATTTTCAACAATTTTTGAACATTATTAACAATTTTTACGATTTTCAACGATTTATTCTTGATTTCCAACAAACTTTCTGGATTTCTTATATTTTGTTTTTTGGTTTTGTCGTTTTTATCATATTTTCTCTTCCTTAGTTTCCACGTTTTTACTATTTGTCGTAGTATTTTGTAATTTTTTGATTAAATTAATTAGATATCAACTTGCACCACCTTATAATTACGTGTAAATATGTAAGATATCAACTGTAATATTTTCGATACCAACTGTGCCACCTTGCGGTGGCGTCATAATACTTTAATTGGATACGAAGTGCTCATTTAAATATAATATATCAACTGCGCCACCTTATAATGATGTCTAAATATATAAGATATCAACAGTGCCACCTTACATTGGCGTCATAGTAAGTACTTTGATAAGTAAGAATTATTATTATTATTATTATAAGATAGAAGAGCAGAGGGTTGAAACCTTATTATGCTCTATAAAAACAAAATAATTATAAATATATCAAAATGTGTTATAAAAAATAAGAGTCCAAACGGGATTTGAATGTGTTAACATTGGGGGCAGTAACAACATCATTTGGCAAAGAATTCCAGTCGTGAAATATTCTGTTAGGAAGAAAGTATTGCCTCGCAACCGTACGGAATGGTTCCCTTTTTAATTTTAAAGGATGCCCACGAAGGCGAGAATCCTCATTTAGCAGGAAAAGCTGCCTAAGCGTTGAACCCTCGTTCTGTAGAGCCGTATATGTGGTGATTAAGTCGCCCCTGATGTGGCGATATGTGAGATTTGGAAGGTTCATGATTGCTAGCCTCTCTTCATAGGATGGTCGATCACTCCCGTATGAAATACGTGTCGCACGTCTCTGTGTTTAAATATATGAAATATTTACCGCGCCACCTTGCGGTGGCGTCGTAGTTCTTAATTAAATATAAATTACTTGTTTCAACATATGAAATATTAACTACACTATCTTACAGCGTCATAGGTATTACTTAAATAAGTAACTATATTCTTAGTTGTCATAGGCGTTTTGTATTCCATGTCAGATGCGTTTTTGTAATACCACGTTTTCTAGTGACTTCACAGGAACGCGGTCGTTCTCAGCTACAAAGTTTTAGCCAAATCAGTTCAGCCGTTCTTTAGTTATAAATAGTGTAACTAACACGACTTTTATATATTTAAATATTGTCTATTACTTCTTTGTGGCATCAACAATATATACTTACTTTTTTATTGGGGAAATTTTGCCACTAAAATCGAAATAATAAGATAATAGATCAATATGTGGAAAATAAATTAGACTAGAGCACATTAGACAACGATATTATAATCGTAAAAAAATCATCATGATATAACATTATATTTTTATTTCCCCTAGAAAATATTGTAATGCTTGAGTAGACTTTAAGAGGGTTATTTTTAAACAGTCTATAACAAATATTCATATTGCCCTATATGGAAGCGGTGCTTTAACCCTTGCGCACTTTTTAAACACGTCATTTTTAGCCTTCGGGGTTTGATCTTAATAAAAATATATAGAATAGAATAACCCCTAAACGGACGCAATTGGCTGACAAAAAAAGAGAGGCGATCGTAGTCCGACACCTGAAACATGTCAAAATTGATGCGTTTTTTTGTCGAACAAATTTACCACAATGTATGAAGGGTACTGGTAAGGATCACCGTCTGTACTTTATGTATCAAAAAGTGTCCGTCCGAACACATCAAATTAAGAGGGCGCCCCTGTAGCAAGTGCAATGAAGCGCTAAAAATTAAAAAATAAGGAGAGGTGAATAATATACAGATTAAAACACTTCTGCTATGAAATTGAAGTATCTGACTATCAATTTTATCTTACAGTAACTTTTTAGGTTATATTTACTTAATTATTCGAGCTCTCATACCCTACACTCGTGTGGATCTCAGGCCGTCATCAGGTCTAAAGATGTAAAATAGGTGGGACACTTGAGGAGGATCTCCATGACATCGGCTGGTGTAAGCCAGTACTCGCCAACACAGATCTTATCTTCTTCTTCTTATTTTTTTATTAGATCTGTTGATCTGGTAATTTCGAACGTTGCGCTGTAGCTGTAGAGGTAGTAAGATGAGGAAGACAAAGGAGAAGGCAGTGGCACAAACACGTAAGAAGAATGGATGAAAACAGGTTACCGAAAATAGCGTTAGTTAGAAGACCAGCAGGAAATGCTACGGACCTTATGATTTCAGAAAAAGCACAGCAGTCATACATTATGTGCTCAACTGTTTCCTTTTCTTGTTTGGAACCTCTGCATAGGGGCGATTCTGCTTATTCCATCCTAAAGAGATGTTGTCGCAATTGTCAGTAACCTGTAAAAAAGTCCACAGCTGTTTGGAGATTTTGTTTGGTCAATGCCTTAAACCAGTGGACATTATTAGCTTGGTAGATGGGATTGTTTTAGAGATTATAATACATCTCTAATACAGCACAGCATTCCCTTTCATAAATTTTCATGATAATTTTGTTTAATTTAATCAAAGTAAACTCTCTCATAGTTACAAAAACTAATCTAGTTATATATTTGAGACTTGTGGTTTTCTTCCATCTCTTCCAAACTAGAGAGTAACACCTTAAGAGACGTATGTAACTTATCAGTAAGTTGAGATTTACTATGGTCAACTTTTAATACAATTTTATACGAAATTGCAATGGTAGAAAACTTTCCCGGTCCCCTGATGTCCACCGTTTCGATTTTTGTAAAGACTATTTCTCTTCTGATGGCATAAATCTTTTATTTTGTTTCTAAATAAAAATAATTTTTCGAAAGAATTTCTTAGATTTACCCGAAATAAGAGTTCACTACAATTCTTTTATTTTATAAAAGTTTTATCTTATATGTCAGTTTGAAATAAATTGTACCAATTTCGATACAAATAAATATATACACTCGCAAACAAAAAAATCCGGACACTAATATTTTGTAGTTTTTGAAACGAAGTTCCCTTTCGGGCGTTACGAACAGTTACGACTGAGGCTAGAGGCTAGCCGGAAAAAATTCAGACCAAAATATGTCACGACACGACACGACACATGCAAGTTTCTCTGTGTGTCTGTCTCTCTCTCTCTCTATCATAGATAGATATATTACAATTAAAAAGACACTAATTTAAATTAAAAGAAAATGTACATCAAAAAGAAAATACTGTAGAATAAAAAATAAGTACCTGTAATAGTATTATATTTTATTTCATCCTGTTTTTATAAATTAATAAATTTATAAACATTTTAAAAATAGTTCGTAACTTGACTAGTTAGGTACGTCAAATTACCTTTAAATGTCAGTTACTGTCAAATATTTTAATTTTAAAATTTTGTATTAAATTGTTAATTCCTGTTTTAAATTTAATTGAAATAAAAAGTAATTCTAAGTAGATGTATGTCATTTAAACCTCTGATATTTTATAAATGGACACTTTTGTTAAAAGAAACGAAGTGTTGAAAATATTCATGTGATAATGGATTTACTATTTTCTATTTTGCTCTGAACAGTGTAGTGTCGCGACTTTGTTAAGTTTATACAGGTTTTTTGTAAATAATAAATAATAAATTAATAGAAAATAATAACAATAATGTATCCCGACAGTGTTTCTGCACAAGTTCCGGATATTGCTGATAGAGTTAGGTAAGTAGACATTTTATACAGACATTATGCTTATTAGACCAGGGTAGAAGCCTTTAAAAATATTGAAAAGTGAAAAAAAATTATAATAGAATGAAACCCATTAGAAAAGGAGGGAAATATGATAAAAATAAAAGGAAAAATAATTTACGGGCGATCTGAGGTTGGGAAGGGGATGGGGGTGAGTTTTTAAGGGTAAAAAACGGTTTTTCTCGATTTCCGGCAAAACTAAAAGTCCTATCGAAAAAAGTCAAATGGAAAAGTTGTAGATAATAAAAAGATCTAAAACTTTTGTATTTACACTTTTTTCACATAACCTCAAAATTTATGTGAAAAATTCAAAAAACCAAGTTTTTGGTTTTTTATTTTTATCTTTTACAAAAAAATTTTTTTTTTAACGAAATTTTGTGAAAACTTACCTTTTTATGTCCCAAATACGCTGTAATTTATTTAATTAAAAATATTTATTTTTTCACCTTATTTTGAATTAATATCGAAAAAATACCCTAATTTTCAATCGAAAATTCACCCGTCAAAATATCAGCTTTTTTCAAAAAGTTGGTGTGGTTTCTGTTCGTTGAAATCTCTACTTTCCGATGGTGAAAAAAAAAATATATGTTACTATGGTAAATCTTCTCAGAAAACGCAAAAATTCCTTTCATTTTTATCATATTTCCCTCCTTTTCTAAAGGGTTTCATCCTATTATGATTTTTTTTTGTTTTAAAAATTATCGACCCTGGACTATATGTATGTTAACAAATTACAATTCCTTCACTAATTAATCGAAAGGAACTTCGTTCCATCCGGGTGTCCCTTAACACCTTTCACTTTTTTTTATTTTTATCGGTGGTTTTAATATAAACAAATTAAAAATTAATCAAAAAAAAAACTTGCTATTTCCCTTCTTTCCAACTCGTTCTTCCTCTTGCTTTACTTTCTATCTTTTGCCTCTCTGCTCTACTACTACCACTACCACTACCTTTGTATTTAATGACATCTTTTCTATTTTTACCTATTTATTATTTGTATGTTATTTTTTTTATTTAAAAACCATTTTTTTTTTGTACAATTCAATCTTTTAACATTTTTCATCTGACATTTTCTTTTACAATATCATGACCATCTAATCAATCTAAAATCCATAACAACTAAACATATGATACAAAACAAAAAATCTTAACAAAACATATATAATACAAAAATTACAACTCAAACTATCAACCGATATATAAAGGCCGCACTACAACTCCAGAAATCTACTGAGAGAACGAGTCCCCGACGAAAAAAAAACATATTAATCTATCTATACTTATAATAAATCTGTAGAGAGGTATATTCTGTACATGAAATATATTTCCAAAATAACTATCAGGGGGTGATTAGGGATCGATACTGATACCAAAAATGCAATCAGTAGAATTTTTGTCTGTCTGTCTGTCTGTATAACCGCTATAGAAACAAAAACTACTCGACGGATTTTAACGAAACTTGGTACCATTATTTTTCATACTCCTGTGCAGGTTATAGTATACTTTTCATTACGCTACAATTAATAGGAGCAGAGCAGTGAAGGGAAATGTTGGGAAAGCGGGAGAAGTTACTCCATTTTTTAAACTTCCGTCGCGTGTACAACATTAACGGTTAAAGCTATACAGAAATCATTTTGTTTTATAATTTGGAGGTTAACTGTTAACGGATTTTACAAAATTTCACCCACAGGGGGGTTGCGGGGGCGTAAAAAAAAATTAAAATCTATGAGTCCTACAGGTTTAAATTTTTCCAAAAAAGTTATTTTTATAATTTTGAGGTCAACTGTGAACAGATTTTACGAAATTCCACTCACATGGTGGGTTGCGGGGACGCGAAAAATAAAAATAAAAATTTAAAATCTATAAGTCCTACAGGTTTGAAACTTTGCACAATAGCTACCTATATTTATAATTTTGAGGTCAATTGTGAACGGATTTTAGAAAATTCCACCCTCAAGGGGGCATGCGGGGGCGTAAAAAATAATCTATACATATAATAAATCTGTAGAAATGAAAATTCTGTACATTAAAGATATTTAAAAAATAATTAGCGGGGAGTGTTACTACATCGATATAGAACCCACAAATGTGGTTAGATTTTTTTTGTCTGTCTGTATGTTTGTGCGCGCATCACATTAAAACTACTGATCCGATTCGAATGCGGTTTTCACAGATGTATTTGTCTTTTTTCAAAATCTGGTATATAAAAATTTCTCCCCCCACCCCTTTTACGATGTCGGGGGTGAAATTTTTATATAACAATCAGACGCCACGCGAACTACGTCGCGGGTACAGCTAGTACATAATAACCATTTGAATATTTTTTGAGATATCTTTAGAAAAATTCATTTATTGCATAAAAACGAATTATTGTAGATATCGATGGATTAAAAAGCTACTTAAAATCAAGAGTTTCGTTGATAACAACATTAACATCAACATTTAACTTATTTATTTAGACAATTTACATAAAACATCTTAGTTGTTTATTCGTGACATGCCTTTCAATTAAAACTTGAACTAAACACCTGAGTTCAGCTGTACAATCATGTTCCATAAATTTCAATCTTTATTTATTCTGTCTACTCTGCAGAAAACATGGATTTATAGCAATGTTTAGTTTACAGAATAACACTCTTATAAAATATGAGCGTTTATTAACTAGATACTGTCTCTATGTAAATAAGTAGCCTGAGATAACATAACAAGCTATATAAATTTATATATTTTAAGATTCATTCCCTAAAAGATAGTAGGTAAATGGTCACTGACAAAAGATGATTAAAACATGAGAAATACAGAAATTATACTGTAAACTAGTTAAACAAGTTTTATAAAATTCCGTTTTTTAAAACTTTTGATTGTTATTTAGAATACTGTTTTTTACAATTTTTCTCAACATACTTTTAGGTATTCTTTTTGTACCGCATATATTATCTATACTAATATTATAAAGAGGAAAGGTTTGTTTGTTTGCTTGTTTGAAATGAATAGGCTCCGAAACTACTGGACCGATTTCAAAAATTCTTTCACCGTTGGCAAGCTACACTATTTCCGAGTGACATAGGCTATGTTTCATTAAAAAAAATGGCCCTTTTAGTAAGCCAGGCGAATCAGTAGATTTATATTAATTGAATAGATTAAAAGTATACGTTTCAGAAAAAATGTTTTAGATAAAAGTTGTAGGTCTGTTTAAGACAAACAAAAAAGTCCCGTAACATTTTTTTGTACAGGGTGAAGTAAAAAAGTTACGAATTTTTTTCCATTTTGATTTGATGTCACGCCCAAACGGCCGCACCGATTTGGCCCATTAACGAACTCGACCGAGATTTTGGGACGATTGATTTTTGTACCAAATTTCATTTCGATCCGTTAAGAAATGCGACCGCTATCGTGTCCACCGATTTCGTAATATCGGATCTATACATACATACATACATACATACATACATACATAGAATAAAATAATGTACTACGATTTTGAAGAATATATAAATATCTACAAAAAATGCCGCGACAGCATATGTCTAACTGTTATAGTTACGTCACAATAACTAATTTTTAATTTTTTTAAAGTTTTTATCTTGGTATTAATCCTTATCAAAATAACTTATTTCATAATCACGACAGATATCACAAATTTAGCATGTGCAATGAAGCGAGGCTACTTATAAAGGAATTAAAGGACAATTAAGTTGTAGCAACCAATATAACTGAACCACCAGCTGGTTAACGAGCACATACACTGAGGATACCGATGATCCCAACTGATCTATTAAATCTATTTAAACCGCTTCAATTTTCTATCAAAACATCTTTCGCTTTTACTAATAATAAGTCTCAAGGTCAAACCTTCCAAATAGTAGGGATCGGTTTTTCTCATGACCAACCGCCTAAGGCGGGTCGGTGCACCCGAAAATCAATTTATTTTGCTGCCAGAAAATAAAACAACATGTAATATTGTTTACAGGGAAGCGTTGACCCAATAAATTTAATGGCTTTTGTTATTTTTCTTTAATCTCCGTGCAAAGCCGGGGCGGGCTGCTAGTCATATAATAATGTATTAAAATTTTAATTTTCTACTAAATTTTGGTCTATAAATCTTAATTTGTGTAATATCTCATTACACTTTTCTATAGTTCCCTTCGTCCTTGCCAAATGGGAGGCCTCTTGTCGAAGGAGACACGTCACAGCGTCAATCTCCCAAACCCACATTACACATCACTAAAAAAGTATTTTGCAAGAGGTTGGGCACGTTTCATGAACCAGTAACCAGGAAACAGGGAAAACGAGCCCCAAATGACACCGAGCGACTAATGCTGACTCCATCCCATACTTCGCCAACCATCCCTAAAATGGGCACCAAGTATTATAACAGGGTTCTTAAAACTAACACCCCAAATCCACCAACATTACACTCCTGTAAACTGATTACTCCTTGCATCCTTGCATCATTACACTATTCTTGAGATCTTTTGAGATGATGTTTTCCATTGTTTTACGTTGAATTTGATTGCCTATCTGGTGTTTTTTTGGTTGTATGTGTCTAAAAAAGGTTAAATTTTACGAGCCTTAAATGTGTAAGAAGGATACCAGGACATAAAAGTACAAGGAAAAGGGGAGGCTAATAAACTTGTAAGAAAATGATCAGACACAATTTATACAGTCCAGAGACATCTCTTAGGGTACCAAAAAGTACATTCCAGAACCAAATGCAAGCAAGGGTCAATAGAAAACACAACCAATACTAGAAACACATCTCTGGCCAAGCACACATTAAAATGTGTAACAGAAGCGCTAAAACACTGCGAAAAACCAACAGAAATTAGCTATATTACAAAACTCTTTACAATCCATGCACTGGTTAAAGATCTTCTGTAAACCATAAAGACCCAAACTGCAGATTATGTGTCTGAAACAGTTAAACACATTCTGTAGAAGCAATGGAAAAATTAACCATTTTGAATTTGTCATAATGGAAAATCATTTGAATACCTTAAGAATGAGGTTACTTAGTACAGAACCTAAAAAAAATATATCTTATCTTAATATATATAAATTACGTGTCACGTTGTTTGTCCGCAATGGACTCCTAAACTACTTAACCGATTTTAATCAAATTTGCACACCGTGTGCAGTTTGATCCAACTTGAAAAATAGGATAGCTTACATTTTAATTTATAGTTGCAATATTATTTTATTGCAAATTAATTGTTTATTGAATTGTTGTTATATTAAATATGACATTATCATTTTGAAAGTTTTCATGTAAGGTCTTAGTAGCTAATTTGGATCCGCGGCTGATTATGACATTTCGCTTGGGTTATTGTAATGGGATCGATTACGCCAGAGGGAAGTTTTTTTTTTGTTATTTTTTTTTTGTTTTTGCATGTCAAAACAGTAAATATTATTTTAATTTTAACTGTTAATAAAATTAACTATTTTAGAAAGTTTTTAGATACAACTGCCCTTGATTTTGTTAACAAGGAAACAATCCTCTCTCACAGCGTTGTATGACTTAATATTTTTGCAATATCAAGGATGCTGTGCATTGTTGAGATGACACTTAAATAAATTCAGTTTAAATTATTGAAAAGTTTTAACATAAAAAGTTGTAAACATGCGCGTACGATTGCAAAATGATCCATCAGCACAAATATTTTCCGAACAATTATTAGATATTGGGAACGGTAAAATAGAACTGCAACCAAATACGCAATTCATTAAACTGCCAGACAATTTCTGCACTGTTCTTCAGGAAAAAAATGAACTGATTCAGAGTATTTTTCCGAAAATACAAAATAATTACTTGAATCATGACTGGCTCAGTCATCGGGCGATTTTGGCAGCCAAAAATGTTGATGTTGACGAAATTAATTTCCAGTTACAACAGTTGTTACCAGGCGATCTGATGTCTTTTAATTCAATCGATACTGTTGTTGATGAAAATCAAAGTGTAAATTTTCCAATTGAATTTTTAAATTCACTAGATATACCTGGAATGCCACCACATAATCTTCTATTAAAGATTGGTTCCCCTATTATTTTCCTACGTGATTTGAACCCACCTCAATTATGTAACGGTACGCGTTTGGTCATCAAAAAGATCACCGGAAATATTCTTAAAGCAACCATTTTAACTGGGAAGTTTAAAGCAAAAGTGGTCCTGTTGCCACGTACCTATATTCCGTACCTATATACCGTCAGATTCTACTATACCCTTTAGAAGGCTACAGTTTCCAATTCGTTTAGCTTTTACCATGTCGATAAATAAGTCACAAGATCAAACAATGTCCATTTGTGGTTTAGACTTGGACAATCAATGTTTTTCTCATGGGCAACTATATGTTGCATGTTCACGTGTAGGGAAACCGTCGAATTTGTTTGTGTTAGCTAAAGACAGGTTAACCAAAAATATTGTGCACCGATTAGTGCTAAATTAAATTGAAAATAAAAGTAATTATAATTTAAAATAATAAATATTATTGTTAAAGACTTAAGACTATCTAAGACTATTTAAGACTATCTGCCCTCATTCATAAGTTAAAGTGTTACATGTTATTTACTTTGTAATGTCACATAGGTGATAGGGTAGTTTTGCCCTACATATTAATTTATTAGTTTATATTTTACTGTATTGTTATGTATTACATTTTACTAGGTCAAAGTCATTACGTTAGATCTCGGCACGTGTTTAAATAGTTTAATTTTTATTCTCAAGTAGAATATAAATTGGCTATAAAAGCTGGTTGTTGAGGTCAGACACCAGGAGTTTGTAGTCTGAGGTTGTCTGTAAGGGTCGCCCTTTGGGGTGTCCCTAAAACAGACCCTTGGGTCAGGGCCATTGTGCCTCTTAACGTATTTTCGTGAGTAAGTGTGACATGCCACCATGTAGTTTATTTGGTAAGATTAGTAAAGATTATTGTATTCAGTTATTCCCTAAGTATTCGTAATGTTTGTTACTCATTCTTATTGCTTATTTATTCGTTAATATATTTGTTGTTTGTTTCCTGTTGTTTATCTCATCTTCCCCTTGGTTAGTTTTTTCTGCCTTCAGCAGGATACCTAGCCGGGAGTGCTTTTAGTAAGCTACCCCTCATCCTATAATACTAAGGAACATTCTCCCAAATATCTCCAGGCGTGACAGTAATATACTCATTTGTTAGAAACTTGAATAAAAATTTTAAAATTCTTTTATATTGATTTTTGCTTAATATCAATCCAGTGAATTTTTATACCCGCTTTAACGTTTCCGTCTTCATTCGTAAATAATAATTTCATTGTATTAAGAGGTTGCAGTAGTAGAAAATCTGTCATGAAGGTCGCCATATTTTTTGTAAATGGCATCTATGTAAACAAGCATGGTGGTCCCCATGACTGATGTCCTCCTACTGTTCCTCTTAAATAGATTACTACAATGTAATATAACAAAAACCTTAGCCACAGCAACGCGTGGCCGGGTCAGCTAGTCTATGTATAAAATACACCGATATATGAAAAAGCAATTCAAAAATTTAATCACGCAAACCTATAATTCACCCCTTATATATTTCTGCTTTGATTTCTTTGTTATATGTATATGAAGTAAGCGATGATACAGATACCAAAGGAAGTTGTAACTGGAAGTATTTCTTTGTTAAAGTTTTTATTAAAGCAAAGAATGTGTCGCATCCGTTTCGTAGAAAGCAACAAAACTATTTTGAATAATTTCGCGCATTAAGTACATCGCATTAAGTCTTGCGGATCAGTTGAAAATAATAGCGACCAATTAAGAAAACATTCAGCAAGTACATCCATTATAGTGGCGACGTCACGCTTAATGCTTATGCCAACACAAAAAAAATGAACCTATTGAGAATTTTTAACTGGAAATTTTAATTTTAGAATAAAATAAAACATCTTCCTAATATAAAAGCAAATTTAAGTTTACAAACTAAAATATGAAACATTAGTTTTCTTTGCATCACTGAATAAGACAATTGTTCCCATAGACCTCTTGCAACAATTTATAGCACAGTCCTTTTTTTGTAATCAACGGAAAATTTGGGATTGATACGTTGCTCCTGTTCAGGAAAACTTCAAGATATCCAACGCACTACTAGTTTTTTCCCCAGTCTCGTTATTTAATAGCCAGACCTCGTATATTCACTAATTTATCGATATTAATAATTTAATGTCTACAGATTGATTATTTCTCACTTTTTCTTTAAAACGAGCTTTTTCCCCGTACAAAACCAGCGTCTGTATTATATCTCTCTATATTGGAGTCTATATCAGGCGAGCAATGAAAATTTTTTACCTCAAAAATTATAAAAAATGGTGAAAAGGATATATTTAACGAGCTACATATACTTTGTACCCGATTGTGTTTTAAATTAAACCTAGACTATATAAAAAAAGCACTAAACGTACGTTCGTGGCACATACACCTAAAAAACTAGAAGCTTATCTGTGGAATCATCCATATTCATTAACTTTTTTTTTTCAAGACTGGAAATAAAAGGCTGGTATCATTATTATTCCTGTAATCAAAGTCCAATTTTTTACTTCAATTAGCAGCAAAAAATAGAATGGACAAAAGCATTAATAAGTTAGTATGAAATTATACGTTGCGTTAGTACAAACTGTAAGGTAACTATATAGAAAATATTTATGGATACATAATGCGGCACTCTATAGGTATATGAGGAAAAAATTGGTTGATATATAATACATAAAATCGTTACTTGCTATGATTCTTAAATGAGAGCATTTTGTATCGATTATACCGGCGTAATGTCACTTTAATGAATATAGATTATAATATTCTCTTAGTCTGTATCTGACTGAACTTCTACTAAAGCGCTGGACCGTTTTCAATGAAAATGTGTATTTATTTTTAAAAGACGATAAATTTCTAATAGACATCGGTTTGAGTGGATTTATCGATACGGTACTCCAACACCGATTGATATTTAGGTTGTGAAGACAACTGGTATGTTGATTTCTATAGTATATACAGTTAAAAACCAAAAAGTGCGAGAAAATCGGAGAAAAATAAGATTCACAAAAATTGGAAAAAAACACAGTGCTACGTTTAGGTTGCTAGAGATTACAGTTAAAAACCAAAAAGTGACAAAAAAATAAACAAAAAAAAATAATGAAAATACGGAAGATGGGAAAAATTGCTAAAATCGGAAAAAATACAAAAGTGTGAGAAAAAACGATAAAACCCAAAAAAAGAAACACCCAGAAGATGTTTAGATTGCTAGAGTATACAGTTACAAACCAAAAAGTGAGAAAAAATAAATAAAAAAAAAGAAAATACGGAAGATGGAAAAAATGGCAAAAATTGAAAAAAAAAAACGAAAAATCTGACAAAAAAAACGATAAAAACCAAACAAACAGAAACATCGAGCCGATAGTGCTATGTTTAGATTGCTGGAGTATACAGTTAAAAAACAAAAAGTAAGACAAAATTGAAAACAAAAATGGAAAATACAAAAAAATCGAAAAAAATGGGAAAAATACGAAAAATGTAAGAAATTGCAGAAAAAATAATAAAACACCCGATAAATAGTGCTATGTGTAGGTTGCTAGAGTTTACAGTTAAAATCTAAAAAGTGATAAAGAATAAAAAAAGAATAATGAAAACACGGAAGATGGGAAAAACGGCAAAAATTGGAAAAATACAAAAGTAAGAGAAAAAACGATAAAACCCATAAACAGAAAGACCCAGAAGATAGTGCTATGCTTAGATTGCTAAAGTATACGGTTAAAAACCAAAAAGTAAAAAAAAATAAACATAAAAAGTAAGAAAATACGGGAGATGGGAAAAACTGCAAAAATTGGAAAATACAAAAAATGTGAGAAAAAAAAACATAAAACCCAAGAAACAGAAACACCCAAAGGATAGTGCTATAAATTGGGAAAAATACGAAAAATCTATGAAATTCCAGAAACAACAGAAACACCCGGTAGATAGTGCTACGTTTCGATTAAAAACCAAAAAGTCAGACAAAATAGAAAAAAAAAATAGGAAAAATCGTAAAAATTGGAATAAGTTACAAAATAAAAATATAAAACAGAAAAATGTTAAAAAATAAGATACAATCTATATATATAAAAATGAAACCCGTTTTCCTTGGTCATGGCATCACGCGTGTATGGCTGGACCGATTTTACTAATTCTTTTTGTGTTGTATTTGTTATTATTAGGAGAAGGTTCTTACGGAAGAAAATATTAAGAAAATCTCTCAGAAATATTGAAAAATAGACATTTAATTTTGCATATTTTAAAAAACGCGCGTAACGAATGTCAATGTCATTCACAGCCATAGACTATATTGAAAGAGCATCGTTTGTTCGGAAACGTGGTTAGGTACTTAATTAAATAAACCTTAAATTAACCTGTGGCATCACACCCATAGTTTTAATTTATGGAATGTATAAATTTTATTTATTTATTAATTTATTTACGGAATTTTCCTTTTTTACAAGTTTTACTCTATAATAATTAACAACATGGAGATTATAAGACTAAAAAACTAGATAACAAGGTGCAAATATTCTATATATATATATATTGTATATATATAAAAAAGGATGTTTGTATGTATGAAATCGATGAACTCAATAACTACTGGACCGATTATTATGAAAATTGGTATATATATTTTTTTCCACGGAGAAGGATTATATGATATGCTCATTGATGCCACTCGCCACCAGGTGGCGCTGCAAAGTAGCAACTTCTGCCCCGTTCAACCGATTGTCATGAAAATTGGTATGTATATGTATTTTACCACGGAGAAGGTTTGTATGATATGCTCATTGATGATACACGCCATCTGGTGGCGCTGCAGAGTAGCAACTTCTGTCCTGTTCAACCGATTGTCATGAAATGTGGTATGCATATGTATTTTTCCACGGAGAAGGTTTGTATAATATGCTCATTGATGCCACTTGCCACCAGGTGGCGCTGCATAGTAGCAACTTCTGTCCCGTTCAACCGATTGTCATGAAAATCAGTATAATGATCTATTTTTAATGGGTAAGATGAATATAATATTCGTATTAATGGAAGTTACCACCAGATGGCGCTTCCATGTATCAAATTCAATACTGATTAATAGATATCTATACGAATTCGTATAAATATAAGTTCGAAAGATATATTTTTGGTGCGATAAGTAAAACAAAACTATAAACTTTCTTTCCTTCTCTATCTCTTTTTATCTTTTATTTTTCTTAAATTTATTTTAGTTGTTGGCGTAGCAACGTGCGCCAGGTACAGCTATAAATAATAAAATTCTTTTGTATTGATTTTTGATTAATATCAATTGTACGAAAATTTGAATCAATCCGTTTAAAATCCTTCCCATTCAAATCCCAATCCAGTAAATTTTTATACCAGCTTTAACGTTTCCGTCTTCATTCGTAAATAATAATTTCATTGTATTAAGGGTTTACGGTAGTAAAAAATCTGTCATGGAGGTCACCATATTTTTTTACAAATGGCATCTATGTTTATTACAATGTAATATAACAAAAACCTTAGCCACAGCAACGCGTGGCCGGGTCAGCTATAGTCGGGCCGTTCAAAAGATGGAATGATCACGAGTCAAATGTACTCCTTTATTTCGGCCCACAGTTTATAGCATCTCTGGTATGAGTACAGTCTAAACTGTCTTTCGTTTATTGCAGTTTAGAAGGCGTTACATCGTAAGATTAAGCCGTCCAGATGCCCCTATTTACTGATCATGCGTCCTTGAATTCCATCTTTTGAACGGCCCGACTATAGTCGATAAAATAAAAAATTCGAAAAGAGGTTGACCTTAAAGGCCATCCTTGCAACTTCCCGCTAGTTTTAACCGCAAAGCTATAGTAACGTGACGTATTTTGACGTTTTTGACTTTTTTTGAAATGTTTCAAAAGCCATAACTTTTTAACGCCTTATTCGATTTTGATGTTCAAGATAGCATTCGACGCAGTTTTTTGCGACCTAAAAACGTTACCGGGAGTGCAAAATCGGTTAGTCAAAAAATCTCTAAGTTATTTAAAAAAAAACACTTTTTTTGAAATTTTTCGACAACGATATCTCACGAACGAATCAACCGATTTTAATTTGCAAAACGGCATTCGACGTGGCTTTTTAAGCTTGAGAGCTGATTAGGTTATGAAATTGATCGATGCAATAGCCAAAAAGATATGCCCAAAAAACATCATTTTTACCAATTGTTTTTTTCGGTTATTTTAAAATTTCTCGAAATCTACCGGCTCGAATCGATTCAAACTTACAGGGAATCTAAGTTAGATAGAACTCTTTGGAATGCTTTTTATTTCATTCCGATCGGTCAAGCCGTTCAAAAGTTATAAGAGGTTTACATACATCCACACACACACACACACACACATCCACACGTACATACAGACATACAGACACCCTCGTAAAAATAGTCAGGGGAGGTTCCTAAGACCTCAAAACGTTGAGATCCGATGAAAACTCGATTTTCGAAAAACGGGGTTAAACCAATAACTTCCCGATTTTAAAAAAAATTTTAATTTTTTTTAGCGGGAAGTTAAAAAAAGGAAAAAATCGAGAAACAAAAAATAAAAGAAAATCATTTACTATTTGTCGCATAAGGACACGAATCACGGGCATTTTTTTAGTAAGTTTAAAAATTAAAAAGCAGATGTTTGCTTAACTGAAACTTACCACTATTTGTCTTTTATCTGACCCTAATTTCGCTTACCTGAAACAAAGAATAAACAATATACAAATTTTAACAACAAACAGACTTTCTACAGTTTTATTAAATGTATAAATACTACGATCATTTTTTATATTGATAGTAAAAAAAAAATGTGAGCCGTCACGGGACGCCTGGCAGATGTGAAACATCGACATTACCCGTGCCTAAATCATAAGACATTTCCAATTTAAATAACATGGCATTTTTGCACTTTTTGTCGTTAATTTTTTTTACTGAAACAAATGTAGCTAAAAATAATTAAATATCTATTTCTTGTAGGAAATTTGCAATAAATTTGTCATCAGAGTTAAATTCACGATTTTTTTTTGTAATTTTCACCATAATTTTTATTTATATCAAACTAAATACATATATATAGGTAATAAAATTAACAAATACAAAATTTGGATACAAAATAAAGTATAATATCGCTTATAAATAATAGTATCACAATATTTATTGTACGCTTTCTCAGATTGATCACAGATGTCGTTAGATTACAGAACGAAAATAAATTTAAAACGTGATTTCGTTTAGCTTTTTATTTAATTGCCTTAAATTCAATAATCTTAAAAAAGGAAATTATTAAAACACAAATTTATATAGAAGTACGTTACTATATTAATATAATTGTAGTTACTTCATAATTTTAGTACAAACAAAAAGCGATAGTAAATAAAAAATAGGAAAATGATGAATTTAACTATGAATACAACTTTATCGTTGAAAAACTTTTAAACGGTATTTAAATGGGAAATGTATTATGATTTAGGCACGGGTTAATGTGAATATTAAGGGCTGGTTTGGGTCTGATAATTTTTGTTAGGTCATAATCTAAAAATTTGATGGTTGTTTGGAGAACAAAACCAAATTTGGGAAATAACGGACACCCTAATGTATATAGAGTAGGTAGGTACTCACTCATTTTTATTCAATATTTTTCATCACTTTCTTTATTCATATTTAAAACAAACACTTTATACACAAATTTTACAGGGACTATTCACCAACAATCTAGGTATTTTGATTAACAAGCTGTCAATTTTACAGGTCAGCAAAATATGTAGGTATATTATGTTGCCTATACAAACAAACATTTTTATATATATAGAATAGATAGTAGGCGGAATCGAGTTAGGTTTTTATGTAACAATTCATACCCTGTCCCGCCAAATTTTTAAATCGACTAGCTTCTTCCCCCTATTGTTGGCGCGCCACCGTCGGCGTCGCTCAAAACATGAGACCAATTTCATATAAGGTATCAGTACATCTCTTTATTATATATTATCGATGCGTTAGGTTTTTTACGTCATACGAATCATACGTCACCGTCGCCACGCGAAAAAATCTGATTCACGTGCGGCTATAGATGTTTCACATCAAAAAAAAACCTTTTGTAATACAGGTTAACTGATTTAACATAAATTGTTAAAGTTGATAATAGCATCTCGAACTCTTTCTCGTAGTAAAACCTTAGTTTCTAGCCTTAAGAAATATCAATTACTAGTGAAATATTTTTAATTTTCGACTATTAATTAGTGTAGTGAGTAGTGAAGCTTGCCAATATTTTTACCTTTCCTTTGCCAAATTATTTTAATGGTGGTTCTAAAGTTACTTACCTACAACGCTTATAAATTTAGACCATTTGAGGTCAAATTAGAATCAAACGAAGGTATGTTGACTAACCTAAAATGAAAATAGAGATGGGTGCGAACTTTTCAGATACTTATAATAGTCTTAACCAAAGATTTAACTTATAAACAATGGTTTCGTGTCTTCTTTTTATCTATAATATTAATAAAAATGAAACTATTATTTTAAATTTTACCATTCGCCTGAAGAACACCCTGTGCGTTGAAACATGTCGCGTTAGTAAAATAAATTAGTGTATATTTTAAGTGATAGTTTAATTTTCATTAATATTATAGTTAAAAACAAGAAACCATTGTTTATAAGTTAAATTTTCTTGGAGTAACTTTATGGACTCCGATTCATGCCGATGGTCTTGTTGGGGTTCGTATTTTTTTTAAGTTAACGTAGTAAATTATCTTCAGTTGCTTATTTATTTAAAGGGTACTCTTGAAAATAACCCAGAGTTGGTTTGAATATTCGCTATTTTCAGCAAGATTTGCACTTGGACAAAACGAACAGGAAGAATTGAGTGGCCAAAACGGTTCTGTTTACTGTAGTTCTCTATCTGCATTTATTTAACTCACTAACATTTATTATGACTGTATTAAAAAGTGGAATTGTATCTTGTATTGATTTATAATCCGTTGTGTGAAGTACGGATAAAAGGAAATCTATTTCTAATTCACAGTATTCGTTAGTGTAGTGAAATAATGAACATTAAAAAAAGACGATGAGAAAAAAGTTTATGCTTGCTTATATGTATGGATAAAGCAAACAGTGAAGCTCAATTCGTAGCAGCCTCATTCTCGGTCGGGATAACGAATTCTGACATTTATTTGTATTACAAACGATCTCGCTGGAACTCAAACACACCTGACGATATCGCAATGGCTAAAAATGACCAGCTCTCGATTTGGCACTGCCGGATATCCTCGATGAAAATTGAATTTATAATTGCTATAGACAATAGATTATCTTTTCTGGATTTCTATAGCTACTGGGAATTTTGTAGATAGGCGTATGTTTTTATTTTTACATTTCGGTAATTTGCTCTTTTTAATTATTTTGGATTGACCTTTGTAATTGACACTTTGAAATGTGTGTTTGTAAACATACAGGAATGACGAATATTTGAAGTTGTAACTGATGTTAAAAAAATAAGCATTTTTCCCCTTTTATTTCCTTGTATTTATTGATCTAACTTAGGTGGGTCAGTTAAATAACCCTCATTTACTGTACTCCAATAAGCAATGTATGAACATTAATTATGCTACATATAGGCTAAATACTAATAAAATATATCCCCTTGAATTTGGAAAGTCATATTATTGGGTTATAAATATTTAAACCAGACTAGTTAAACAAATTCTTTAAAAAAGTCATCAAATTTTGGCTGGCCTCCAATTATACAATCTTACTACCTAACGAAGAATAAAATATTAATTCTGGAACACCTCATATAAATGTCAGGTTTTCTACACGGAGGCAAAAAATCGTTTTTTTCCATATTTTCACCAAAACTCATTTTCACACATAAGATGGTTGTTAGGGTACGATCACCTTTTTTACGTGCCGTTCTTATCCATTCTGCCTAGGACCGTCTTTGAACATAAAATCAGTGCAGGAGGCGGCAAGAAGGAAAATACTTTATGTATACCTGGAACGAGGTTTTTTCCTAAACAGGTAGTGTAGGACTCCTTTTGTCTGTCTTCAAGATGCGATAAGTAGCATATATAACAAAAGAAATCCTAATTGGATTGGGTCATGTAGTCAGGGGGTGGCAATAGAAGAAAACTTCTTACTAGTTTGGTCGAGCTTTCGCTGCTTATTTACAGCTTCATATTTACAACTAAGTGAAGATGATAATGAATGCCATATGCTCGAAGAAAATCGTATGTTTGGATCACAATGAAACCAAAACATGAAAAACTAATAGAAAAGAGACTGAGTCACATAATAGTATATTCTGTAACAAGGTTAGAATGAAAATTCGATACGAGTGGAGAATTCCGAACGCGAGCGCAGCGAGCGAGAGGAACCACGAGTTATCGAATTTTCATTCTAACCGTGTAACAGACTGTATTTTCTCCACGACCATGTAATAATTCTGTTTATTTAAATTGAAATATGTAGCAAAACAATTAGAACGTCGCACTGACAAACTGAGTGACAGTTTTAAAATTCGCAGGGCAATCTATGTTTTTGTTGAACAATTACAGAATGTTATTCCGTCACTAGTTATAGAATGAAAATACATGCAAAACACATAAAAAGCAAGTGTTTCAGAATGAATATTCTATCTCAAGAGTGGTAGAATGAACACTTTCTATTATCAAAAATGAAGTCGGAATTATTACATTCATTAATGGTCGTGGAGAAAAATACTTTATGTAAACCTGGAACGAGGTTTTTTCCTAAACAGGTAGTGTAGGACTCCTTTTGTCTCTCTTCAAGATGCGACAAGTAGCATATATAACAAAAGAAATCCTAATTGGATTGGGTCATGTAGTCAGGGGGTGGCAATAGAAGAAAACTTCTTTCTAGTTTGGTCGAGCTTTCGCTGTTTATTTACAGCTTCATATTTACAACTAAGTGAAGATGATAATGAATGCCATATGCTCGAAGAAAATCGTATGTTTGGATGACAATGAAACCAAAACATGAAAAACTACTAGAAAAGAGACTGAGTCAAATGACTGAGCTGTTTCCGGCTTTACTTACCACCAAAAGTGATACAATAAAGAAAAGTTTATATATATATTTCTTAAAAATGCTTTTTTTAATAAACACATAATAATTACAGTATCATAAAGTTATCAATTTATGGAATAATATAAAATATTTAAGTAAATCTTATATTTGTTTAACAATACAAAGTCCAATTTAACAATTATCTTTTACGAACTTAGTCATTTAGTTAACAAAAAAAATTACCTCTTTGTATCTATTGATTTGTTCTTTAATGAAGTAGGGGAGTTTAAAATTCAAATGTACATCAGTAGAAGATAAAAGGGGTGTTCAGTTACTGTGAATCATTGCGTTTGTCCCTAAGGATAAATTGGACATTGTTTGACTCTTTCACTTTATTAACGATTCTAAATTTAGGAACAGTTGCTAAATAAATACTAAAAAGTGACATATGGGTGGGGTGTAGATTTATATTTTTGTAATATCAATCTTTGTACAAACATGCCACTTTACAATTCTAATAACTTGTGGAGTATAAATGTAAATTTCAAATCATATATTCCATAACCAATTGAATTTCAAGTCTTTAATAAAAATATGATATACCGGTGTTAATATTTGTACTCGTAAGTATAAAACAAAAATATTTATTATTATTATTCTATTTGATAAGGGCAAATGAAGTCCATACAGATACACAATTGAAATGCCTATAAAAAATACATCAATAGTTGCTAAAATGCAGAAAACCCAATACCAATCTAAGATATAGATCCAAATAAGTAGATAGATAGATAGATATTTATTGGGTTGACTGTTAGCCTGTATCACTGCTACCTTTGCAGATCTATTGTGAACATCCAACATCTCTAGAATAAGATTAGAGCACCTTGTCTAGCCCTGCCCTCTTAATGAGACTTAATAGCCTTGACAGTGGCCTCTTCCACATAACTAAATGTCTTCACCTGCGAAGTTTAGCTGACTCATGTGTTTTCTGAGCCAACAATATCCTGTCAAGAGACTGACAATTATTTTGACATCGTTTCGCCTTTGTGATAGAAGCTCTGCAGTAAAATTCACCGAGTGTCCTTTTATGAAAACTTTGACTTGTCGCTTACTTTACGATTTTGCCCACCACTCCTGGGCCTTCTCTAGCCTCCATTTCTCAATGGCTGCCTGTCTGAATGCTTTCGAGCCAATCATTGACTCCCGCTTGTGCCAATTCATCAGCCTTCTCATTGCCTCGAAACCCTAACGGATTAAAATAAGTAGGAGCCTAATTTGCTTTTGACACTGTTAACGCTTTCAGAGTCTCTTATTTCGTTAGGAAAACTTTTTCAGACATCAAAAATTCTATTACTTAGAAAGCTCTGTTTCTTATGGGTTTGAAAAGTTTCCTTCTTTAGTTTAAATGAAAGTCCTAGGAGTCAATAGTAACAATTAAGGGGAAACGCAGCTTGAAAATTACCCAAATTGTATTTTATAATCCGGAAGAAAAGGCGTTTTTCTTAAAAAGTTTTAAGGTTCTCGATAGTCTTTCTTCATAAGTGGGTGTAACATGATCAAGGGAGAGTCTAGTTGCTCGTCTTTGTACTTTTTCTAACATTTCTCGATCACGACCTTAATTCGGATGCCACGAAGTACAAGCATATTTGTGGATAGATCAGACAAAACATTTGTAGGATCTAAAATAGGTTTAGAAGGATGCTTTAGAAAAAGTTTTTTGAAATAGAAACAATTTAGAGTTTGCTCGTTTACACATATGAGAAACATGGTCACTCCACGTCAGGTTTATGTTTAATATAATTGTCCATTACGGATTGTTATTTTTTTCAAGATAAAGCACTTGTCAATGTAAAATGGAAGCAACCAATTAAAACATCATTCTGGTCGAGATCAGCCAGCAAATTTAGGGTGGTTACTGTTCCATCAATTTTTAAATCAGCGTACAAAGACGCTTTGTTGCAGAGATAGTATTGGAGGTCACTGGAATATGCAACAAATATTAAAGATTAATTAATGTTCAGTTTGATCTAATAACTTCATTACGTTACGTTCTTTATGTACCGTTAAAATCTGAAATTTTTTGTTAATAAACATTCCAAAAGCATCATTTTCACAGATTCCAACTCGCAGAAAATTTGTAAGTTGATGCGAACCAGCAAAAGAATTACAATAAATCCTTCTGGGGTCGTTATCAGAGGGACACACTTGCACGCTGCATTTCACGTTGCCGGAGTTGAGCTGAGCTATCCGTCTCCATTACCGTTTTATATATTTCTGAGCTCTCAGCCAGTTGCTCGTATCACAAACCGAATGTCTTTTTGGTGTGTGTATATAGCTTGATATTTTTAAAATTTCAGTTTAACCAAGGAACTGAAATAAATAATGGAATTTCAATTGAAGTTTGCTGTGAAAATAATAATAAAAACATTATTAGTTTAGTGTTGAAGTTTTATCGCACGTTACTCTTGATTTGGTGTAAATACTGCTATACTTTAGATTTTTTTAGAGAAGGTATTTTAAACAAATCCTAAAAGTTTAATTAACTTTTTTACATTTTTTATTACCTACAGAGTGACACATGAAAAGATGTCGATAGTCACAACGGCACCAGATCTAAGGCCGCTTACAGACTACTCTTTGAAGTCCAAATCGGCAGCAAAAAGATGCTGGTTTGTCGCTAGTATCGTTGGTTCTAAATAAGTTCTTTTTTTAATTAACAACGGCGACAGAATGTAGTCTGTACAAGCAGAGTAATTATGAATTCGAACGAAGAAACATTGCTTTTGTTGTTTCTTCGAAAGCGCAGACAAAAAAAGGAACGATGTAATCAAAGACCTTTCAAAGTTTGGACAGCTTCGTATATTGTATAATAAATAAACCACACAATTATCCTGAGAGGTTTGTAATCCCAAATTGCAGGTTCTGCATGAACTGCAGCAATGAAAGTGTCTCTGTCAAACGGCTCCATTTTTGTCAACACGCTTGTACGTTTTGACGCTGCCAAATGGGAGGCCTCACGACGGAGGAGACACGCCACGTGGGTCACACTCCAAACATCACTTACATCAAAGAAAAAAAGAAAATTTTGACGGTTTAGGCACGTTCAAGGACCTTCGGAACCAGAAAACACCGGCGCAACAGAGAAAGCAACACCAACCTGCTACAAGTTGGAGAAGTTTGTGAAAGCGGGGCCAGCGACTAAGGCTAACAACATCCAAACCTTCCCATGCATTCCCTGAAAAGGACATAAGTTCGTTTGTAAGCGGCCTAAGGGTCTATCTAGAAACACTCTTTTATTGAGTACCATCAAGGTATTTTATAAGATCGGTTTGTGTGTCCCTCCGTCCGTGTGCGCTATAATAACTCCTAAACAAAAGATCATGAAATTTGGTATATAAAATCCTCATGTCATTGGGAAGAACCATACTGATTTTGGCTCAGATCGGTTTTCCATAACTCGTTTATTTAATGCTTTGTTGTGCGCTATAACTAAACATCACAGGGACATGAAATTTGGGATATAGAATCATATGAAAAAACTTTATTGATTTTAGTTCAGATCGGATAACACTAACGGTATTTTAATGATTTTCCGAAACTCATGTATATAATTGATATTTTCCACCGATTGTGTGTACTATAACTCTTGAACGGAAGACCATAGAGTCTTTGAAATTTGGTATATAGAATACTCGTGTCATAAAAAGAACCTATTGATATCGGTTCACATCATATAACTCTAACGGTAAAAATTTATAGTTTTTCCAAAACTCGTGTATATAATACATATTTCCCTCAGTTTGTGTGCGCCATAACTCTTGTACGAAGAAACACATCGTTATGAAATTTGGTATATAGAATTCTTATGTCATGAAGAAGAACCACCTCTGTTCCAGCTCCAAAAATTTCTTTAAAAAAAATTGTTTATACCTATTAAAAGAGCTTAATTTGCACCTTTCAAAAACGTATTTGTCATAATTTGGACCCACGTACTTTTTTTATAAACTTGATTACAAATTTGCTTTATTTGAACCAGATTCAAATGCTCATATCTCACTCCCTAAAGTGTATTTCGATATGCACCTTTTACCAAAAATTAGCAATTTTAATTTTCTAATTTGCACCATCGTAAAATTTGCGAAAAACGGTAAGAATTATTATTATAAAAATTAATAAAATCATTTCCTGGCTGATGTACGTTCAGAAATAAATAACTGCGCATGCGTTCACTACCGTTGAAAGTGTGTTTGTTTTAGTTAAAAAGTTGGTATCATCTCTTATACTATATTTATGGTCTGGTACATTATAATAATCTAGTCTATTATATTTTCTCTATGGTCCGGTCTGAGTCGTCTGTATGTAGCATATCAACTCTTCATGTGATACCAAGACACTTTTAAACTTTTAACAAAAAAAAATGTTCCTTTGAACGGTAGTGAACGCATGCGCAGTTACTTATTTCTGACAGCAGTCCGAAATTAATTTTATGAATTTTTATAATAATTGTTACAGTTTTTCGAAAATTTTACGATGTTGCAAATTAGAAAATTAAAATTGCAAATTTTTTGTGAAAGGCGGATATCGTAATACTCTTTAGGGAGTGAGAAATAAGCATTTGAATCTGGTTAAAGTAAAGCAAATTTATCAAAAAAAGTACGAGGGTGCAAATGATGAAAAATACATTTTTGAAAGGTGCAAATTAAGCTCTGTTAATAGGTATAAACAATTTTTTTTAAAGAAATTTTTGGGGCTGGAACAGAGGTGGTTGAAGAAGAACCCTGTTGATTTTGGTTCAGATCGGATAACCTTAACGGTACTATTTTAACGGTTTTCCGAAACTTGTGTATATAATGCATTTGTAAGAATTCGATGGTATTTTCTTACTTCTTACACTGATTTTGTTAAAAATTCAATGGAATATAATCATTCGGTTAAAATTTTGTTCAATCTTGTAAAAAAATGTGATGTATAGATCTTCCTATATTATTTTAAATTAATTATTATTAGAATGAAAACTGTAATATCTTACCATTATTAATTTACACTGAACGTTATCATTACCGAATACATATTTAATGACAAATGAACCGTCAGAATATAGAACCTAACTGTAAAATTAATAACAGTATATAGAATAAATAATTCGTTATTTTTTAACTGGCATAAAAATTAATAAGTAAACCATAATTTGTTCTTTTAAGGAGTGATATAGGAATAAGTTGCTTGGTGTTGGGTAGAAAATTATGGATTGAACTATACATTGAGTGTAAACGCCCCAATGTCTTTTCCCTATATAATACCTGTAATATCCTGTGGTATTTAAAACTATTAAATATCATCATTTATATTTTAGTTTTATACGTATAAAACTCCGTATCACGCACCGCAGGTGTAAAACTAAAAACTTTAATAATAAACCCACCAGATTCATATTGATATGATCGTTTGTTTATAACGTGTTAAAGGGCACTTAAATCTCAGAGAATTGCAAACTTGTATTACCATTCCAATTATGTTTATGATGCTTACGCATGTGTGTTTATAACTTATATCATGGAAAACCGCTTTCCACCATCTCCGCCTATCACCACCACAGGATAGGATCAAGCAATACTTTCATTTATTTGTTATTGTATAAATCTTAAATTTTAGACATAAAAATGAATATTTTTGTAGTTTTTCATTGCCCGATATGGTTACAGTACAGGTTTATCAATTATTTAAACCAAGTAAATGAGTAAAAAAATACCAATAAAATTGTGGGTCCTCTTCGATTAGGTATGCACTTTCTGAGCCTGTTTCGGACACTTTCAATTAAATTAGTGATGTTTTCTTGAGGAATGCGCAGGTTTTTAATGGGATTATGAAATTCTATTGACTGTTTACATCTCTATGAGTTTCTTTTTAATTCGCCACGAAGATATTTGAATGGATTCAGATCGGGGATCATTGCGGACCAAGGTAAAACTAAGATATTGGCTTCAGTTTGGGTCCTCTGGGTTAGGCGAGCAGAATCAGTACGAGCATTATACTGCATAACGATAAAATTATTACCTACTCGTTGCGAAAATGGAATAATGTGAGGTTGGACCACACGCTTGCTGTAGCTGGTAGCGGTTACAGTACCTTCGTTAAGAATAACCAGCTTCATTTTGCCCATTAAGCTGTTTCCACCCCAAACTATGTACACTGGGCCACCCAAACCGATTAGTTTCGTGTACACAAGAGACGGTAAATCGTTCGCTTTCTCTTCTCCACATACGAACGCGCCTATCATCACTTTACTCTTATCTGTGAAGAGCACATTCCTCCAGTTGTCCATGGTCCAGTCCAAATACTCACGTTAGAAACTTAATTAAAAAAAAAGCCTATAGAAAAGAAACACATCAAGAAAACAAAAGACGGTAAATCGTTCGCTTTCTCTTTTCCACATACGAATGCGCCTATCATTATTAAAAAAACTTCACTTTACTTTTATCAGTGAAGAGCACTCCAGTTGTCCATGGTCCAGTCCAAATACTCGCGTGCGAAACTTAAAGATTAAAAAAATGCGTATAGAAAAGAAACACGTCAAGAAAACTGCATACAACAATAAAAAAATGATAGACGAAGTCAAAACGTCGCGTCGCAGAAAATTTAATGTTAGCTCTGATTTTATTACCTAAAATGACATGTAAAAGAATATGGATACTTTCGCGTAGTTCGCTTCTTGATTTGTAACTGTAGGTTAAGCAAACTGTGAGTAAATGTAAATTAAGTAGATCTTCGCGGAAATTAACATTTATGCTGCTTACAGAGCTCATTATAAACAATTATGAAAATTTGTAAGTATTTGCATTTACGCCTTAGAAAATCTTGATCAAAGTCGTTTCCGGACTTTTAGCGTTATCTACTCAACGCGTTATACCTGGTCTTAGCTATTGATAATAGTTACGTTTGTTATATATGTTCCATATATGCAAGTACCTTCCTGTAGCATCTACAAACCTATCACCACGCACTCCATCATGGAAAATGGAAATTTTCTTAAATATCGTCTTTATCAAACATCACCCACACGCAATTTTTGTAGAAACAAATTTCACTTTTTATTGTTTGTCGAAAATTTCGTGATGCGATTTCCCAGAACGTCGTGTGTTTTATCTTTATTGTCGGTAATTACGGGCAACAACGTTTGATATAAAATTGTTTTTATGGCTTATTTAATTGCAGGGGTAAGGTTTCCGGTATGCTTTATTTTCAAGGCCCCTCCTAATAGAGTCGGAACTATTGCATACTAAAATGAACTTAAAATTGTGTATTTTCAGATAGACTAAAACCTTCAGGAATATATCGTGTAGGAGGAAAAAGTTTTGCGGGTCGACAGTGCACGATTTCATTGTGCGTTTTAAAACAAGTCCTTTGGTAGTGTGTTGTAGTTCGATTCTGTTACGAATAAAACTTATTGCTACTGTATATAGACAAAAATAGTTAAAACTGGTTCCCTGCCGCCGAAGCTCTCGGTCTGCATTGTTGTAGCTCACCAGCAGCGTTGCCAATCTCAAATTTCTGAAATACTGATACAAAAAAATATGTAGAAATCGGTATATTCAAAAAAATAATGGTAAAATTCAAAAAAAAAGTTAAATTAAATTACAAAAAAGTTAAATAATTATGAGAGAAACTTTAACGGTATATCGGCAGATTACTACCTAAATCGGTAGAGTTTGCATCGATGCTTACCAGTTTTCACAAACCTCTACAAGAAATGCCGGTAAACGGGAGCTAAATGTGGATTAAAGAACTTCAAAAGTGAACGAACTATTCGTGTCTAGATATGGTGTTATTGCTTTGTAATTTGTTACCACAAATAAAAACAATACTAATCCAATATTTTCGTGGGCATTTTATTTATTTTTTATAACATTTCATACAAAACTTCTGTTTTCCCAGTATTTCTTTTTTTATTCCAAGCTTTTCGTGGATCCACATCAATCAAACAAATTTAAAAACGTTAAAAAATAGTTTTAAAAATCACAGATACATAACAAAAGTTCAAAATCACTACAATTCTTAAATATTGTACAATTATAATTGGCTTTGGATGAAGTCCGAACAATTTTTTTAGCAGCTTTGTTCCACGGATTTGGCACCGAAATTAACATAATGGAAATTGGACATTTTCGGCTTTGATTTTGTTCATTGAAACCGGCAGACTGTTTATTTTACGGCGGACAGTGATAATTCTCGGATTAATTTCTGAAATTGGAGATTTCCGTTCGATTATAACGCACACACGAGTGATTGATAATTTCAGTTAGATTAAAATTGAAATGATAGACGTATTTAAGTGGAGAAAATCTGTCAGATTACTTTTCTAGCTATTGTATAATATTTTCAATTAATCCAATATTGTTGTAATCCTTTGTGAATTATCATAGTCAATATTTAATAGACATTTTTCGGTTTAAAAAATATAAAAAATCAAACTTGATTAAATTTTACTGTTCTTTTAGAAGAACATGTATATAAATCAACTTGAATTAATTTGGCTTTTTTTTTATCGGTGAGTCTATAAAAGTAGACTAAAAAGTTCTCCTGATACTTGATGTAGATCACACCTTGTGAATCCCGGAAAACAGTAACCATCACTTTTCTCAACGATGAGACAGTCTTCGCCATCTTAGGAGTATGTATGCCTGATAAAATCCACTGTTAAGACTGTCGTTTACTCTTAGACTTATGGTCGCGCTTGTATATAAGCCACGCGGTCTTTTATTAGAGCATGGGCCCTTAGCGAAAGTTTCTGTGGTTCTCTTCGTCCTTGCCAAATGTAAGGACTCCACGACGGAGGAGACATGCCACAGCGTCAATCTCCCAACCCCACATTGCACCACGTGGGTTACACCTCCACATACACTAACACTCACACCAAAAAGATAAGACTCTTTAGGTACGTTCAAGTGCCATGGATGAAAAAAAGACACCAGAGCTACAGTTAAAGCAATCCAACCTGCTGGGGAAGTTTGTGAGAGGGGTGCCGACGACCGATACTATCACCATCCTAACCTTCCCATCCACTCCCTGAAAAGGACATAAGTCCTACAACAGGGTCCTCAAAACACTCCTATCAACCTTCTTTTATCTACTCAACAACCTCTTGTCCTGTCTTGTCTTGTCTTATTAGAGTCCTGTGATCGTTTTGCAGTTCTCCTGGAACTTTATGTGGATCGCATCTGGTGAATCCCAGAAAACAGTAACCATCATTTTTTTTACTAATAAGACAGCCTTCGCCTTCTTCGGAGCACGTTCGCTGGGTGGAATCAACTGTTTATACTGTTCTTTGGTCTTTGATGAATACAGTGGATCCATCTTTTGTTTTCGGTCACAAAACAACGCGAATTGCGTTCAAACAGCTCCAAACACTGCGCTGAAGTGGCCTCACTAGCGATAATTTTCGATAAATTTTACAAAATTTTTGTGGATTATGTCGAATAAAGGTAAAAAAGTTAGCAAACGATTGGTCAAAGAAAGTGTTAGTCATCTGTTTCCAAAGAATAGGCATGCATAAGCTGTTAGGTTTCGCGTTGCTCAATTTGGATTAAAAACGTATTCGATTGAACATTTCCAAACTTTTTTGGAGCAGTTTAAGCAGGAAAAGCCAATTTTTTGCGTCAATTTCTAGATTGTAAATAAAACTTGGATTCAACACTCCTCTCCTGAAAGGTTTGTCAAGGTTTGTTTTTTTATGAATTTTGCTCATTGGTTATCTTTAAAACCCTTACACATAAATACTTGATTAGCTTAATACAAAAATTGTAAGAAAAATAACAGTCATTTTTCATTACAGTTCCTCACACTTTAGCTATCTCTATGGCTAAAATCCACAAACTGCGATTTAAATTGGTTGACAACGCACCATATACTCCAGATTTGACTCCCTGTCACTTTTTTATAAACTAAAAATGCGCACAGGTAACACCGATTAACGACTATATTAAAAAGCAAGAATTAATTTTAAGAAAAAAATGCCTTGGTGATTAGTTAGGTCCAAAACTTCCAGACAACTTCTAAAGGTAATCTCAACACACAGTGTTCTTCGTATTTATTTGCTTTTTGGTTGGATCCTACTAGTGTTGTCTCTTATATTAACTCCTGGATAAATAATATGTTCATTGGTCCTCTATTTGCATGTTAATATTTGAGAAACGACTAGAATATTTGATTCTCAACTACCATTAAAATTTTCAGTGTTAAACTTCAAGACCTGAAAGTGTTGAAATGCAAACAGTATATTTACAAGCTTACAACTAAAATAGTGGGTACACTTACGTGACAACGGAAGGGTGGGAATAACCTTAATGTCCTTTTATAGTGGAAGAAATTAAAGTGGTTGGACACTACTTTGAAAAAATTGGTAAAAGAAAACGCTTTAAATTTTTCTGAACCGTGTGGACTTCCTGGAATATCTAATGTTTTTGTAGTAGATGAAGCTTTTCCGTTACAAACGCATATTACAAAACCATATCCGAGAATTCAGAACAAAAGTTCAGGTGTAAGAATAGTTAATTATCGACTCAGTCGTGCTCGTAGATTAGTAGAGAATAGAGAACGTATTTGGAATAATGTCATCTGTGTTTAGAGTGTTAAGAAAACCCATGCTTCTGAAACCGAAAAAATCGTGCTAGGATGTGTTGTTCGCATCAAAGTGTCTTTCACCCACGAGCTCTACGATTCTGAAACTGAAGAAACAATACCAGGGAAGTGGAGATAAGATCAAACAGATCAGACTTCACTACTTCCAATGAAAAATGTACCAAAAAATCTTATCGAGCTGCTTTTCGCATTTCGAGGCACACGACACACTGCACGATACTAATCGGTTGTTGAAAGAAAAAATAACAGGTCTGGACGCGTACGGCATAGCAGTGAGATGTAACATCTTTTTCGGGCTTACGGATGGATAAGATTTTGTAAGACGTTATATAACATTGCTATATAGCAGTGTTATATATTAAGTCTGGAGCGAGCTTAAAACATACGATAAAATTATATAAAGAATTAAAAAAAAACGAGAACAGAACCCTACATATCAGCCACAATCAACGATTTTATACTGCTTAAAATATACTGCAGTAAAAACTACAGTTTTATTAGGTACCAAAATACAATGTTACTATTTTTCACCTTTGAATACACATCCAAATTTGCATTTTTTGTAGTCAAATATGATATTGCGGCAGTAGTTTGGTACCAATTGTACAAGCTTCTCTAACATTGGGATATACATCACTGGGCAGTGACAGATGGCGACCGCATTTCTACTCGACCGCAATCCTATCACAGAACTGAACGTTAAATATGTGCCTAACGATCTAGTACACACTTCAAACTACAGGATGTCCAAATTGAAAATTGAAAATTTGTAACAAACTGATTATAATAACCGAAAAGATTAATATAATAAGTGTAAACTGAAGCTTGTATAGAATATCCAGATATATGTATAAGAAAAAATTTCAGGAAAAATTGATATCCTGAGAATTTACGTTTCCAGACGGATCTATATTAGTTATATAACTCATGTTGTGGTTAATTACTTAGTATGGAAACTTTTTTAATTTAAAATTATTTTCACATTTAGTCAGACTTTTTGTAAGAACGTAACCTTATTTCTATGGTTTTTGTTTTCACTAAACTTATTAAGTATGTAAAATAGTACATATTATATGTAAGTACCTAAAGGAAAACATTAAACGCGTGACCTAGTTTGACATTGGAACTTTGTGTGTTCCAGATAAAAATTCCATCAACTTTACCATTATGGTAAGCGCAGATCAGAAGATTTTCCTTGAACTATGTTTTAATATTAAGGGTTTTTATTTTTTATTCTAACAACTAACAACTAACATAATGTTAGATAAGAAAATACAATATTGTCGGGTATAAAAATAAATCAGTATCCCTCCTTTTTACAGACTAGACATCAAAGTATTCTACATTACATTGAAAAAAGAACAACACTCACAATAACATAAAATACCTCTTGCGCCTGTTAACTTCAAAGTTTTGCGTTAGTATTACATATAGATTGTAAAATCGTGAGTGCATACAAGCACATGCTGTTAGGGTCGGAGAAAAGGTCTTTTTGATTGGCCTTCGACTGTGCCCAGATAAGGGGTAACGTGAAAGACTCTTTAACCCAAATTTTTATTGTGAATATGATTATAGCAACATTTTCTATCGTAATCATTTCGTTCTAACTTATTTCTTCACTCCTACCAATTTAGTAATCTATAGGTACATAAATATTTAAATTGATGTGACATCCCGTATATTCTGCATATAAACACTGCATTTACTGGTGAAATTAGTCATTTAATAGGCCACGTCACTACCCGATGTCCCGTCCCGCATCCTAGCGCTGGATTAATATCCACAGTGCTCTTACCTGATGACCATCATTTGCACTGATGGATTGCGCCTTTCAGCTAAATAACACCATGGATTTGTCAACACGATGCTGCTAAATCCAATTTACACTGATAAAAAAATGTTGTCTATACATATCAAAACCTCATTTTTGATGAATAAGTATGATGAATATGAAGAATATTGATGTGGTGTTTGTACGAAACATTAATGTTTAATTAGTGTATAAGCGTTTAAATTTGCAAAGAATTCAGAATAGATATTGGATACAATTTAAAAAAAAATATATAAAAGGAATATATCTCACCTACAAACTGAACTTTTCAACCCAAAATCTACTTTCTACCAATTTAACTACAAAAGTATAAAAAGTATAAGCCCATGAATTTTTACTTTTTGACATGCATACTTAATTGTATATGTGCATAAGAAGGGGAACAAATGCACTTGTGATGGTTAAGATCTATATTGTCCTCTTCTTCTTGCTATAATCTGATGTTTTCTGAGACTTAAGGCAACTCTAGTTCTATCTTTCTTAAAAAATATAAGCTATTGTTGGGATTCAAGTTAGGTAGATCTTCTATTTTGTATGTTTTTGACCCTAGAATTACGTAAGTCAATGCATTCTGAGAGTATGAGTATTGAGGTTTCGTCCTCTTCCTCACAGAATCTGCAGCTTGCTTCATTTACCATTCCTAGTTTCTTTATGAGTCCTCTTAATCGACAGAGACCAGTTATAATACGAAGGTTGTTCAATAAGGATTATTCGAATAACTAATACAGTTTAAAAATTATGGTTGCTTGTGTAATAAATATTCTTTTTGTGTATGAATACTACGAAAATTCAATTATAATTATTAAAATAATTTTATGCAATCCATTTCCAAACAATCTCATAAATATATTTCGTTCATCTATAAATACACAGCACGAAACATCGTTGACATTTATATGGAAAAATTTTTGTACGATTACTGGATAATTGTATTTGTCCTATTTATTTAATTAAGCTGCGGATTAATATTTCATGACGTTTGCCATTATTTTAGATTAAGCGAGTTTTAGTTTAGATAAGTACCTAAATAACATGAACAGTGTATTAAAATAGAATCAGGGTTAATATTTTTCAGTCACGTGGATGTATCAGTGCATTTTTTAAATTTTGATGTAAAAAATATGATGAATTATAAGACTTAAAATTAATTTGAAAGTTATACTTTGCAAGTAACGTTTAAAAGGATGGACTAACTGTACAAAGAACGACATAAAAAGATGTTACAGTTGTCATATAAACTTATAAACCATCTTTTGACCAAAGTGGACAAACCGGTCGTGGCGGAACCGAAACTGGAACAAAGCGAATCTTCAACCGATTCCGATGAAGACATTCCCGAATTGGAGGATGCTGGAACTGCAAATGCGGCTTCAGCTGCGTTTCCTGAAGCTGCAGCTGCGGTGCTTCCAGTTGATCCGGGCTTGTCTTAAGCGAAGCAGTTGCTTGGTGAGAAAAAGGCGAGGAAAATTATTAGAAACCACATGTGTATAAAAATCCAGTCAGCGATACCTACATTGTTTTCGACGAAGCTAAAATCGAAGATTTATCGCAACAAGCGCAAGTTGCTGCAGCTGAAAAATTCAAAGATGTCAATCTTGCAGGAGATAATGCTGCTGGAACGACCACCATGTCGGTGACGCCCATCACCGAAGAGTCTGAGAATGAGGAGGTTGACAAATCCTGCGTAGAAGACAAAGATGTGGAATTGGTGATGTCACAAGCAAACGTTATCTTATCTCTTTTATGTATTATAGTAAAAAAAAATAAAAATATATATAATCTTACTTCCGTGGTAAGAGAAAAACGCGAAACCTAAGACAGTTCTTCGACGAATTGTGTACAATTTTGCGCTGCTCTCAAGAGTTTATCTGAGTTAACCCCTGTCTAGTCACGGATGTTCTTCAGCTACGGACATTGTCTTCGCTCAGGTTCTCTGCGACAATCTATTTTTCCTTCTATGATGAGTTTTGGAAGCTCGTATCTTTAGTGTCGAGATATGTGTCCTAGATATGCAGTCTTTTCCTATTCTTCGTAGAACTTATTTATTCGTGATGGTATCTACTCAGGATATCCTGAGCATACGTCGAAATATCTTCAGATGCAGATAGAGAAAACTACTGGAACAATCTAGAAGGAATAAGACAACCGAAGACGCTCCTGAGAAACTATAAGCAGAAGAGATCTGTCAACATGTTGGTAAAAACAACCTCGGTATTATAACGAGAATATTAACCGTGCACTTCCGGACATAAAGAAACTAGGATTGGTAGATGAAGCAAAGAGCAGATTTTGTGAAAAAAAGAACGAAACCTTAACACACATACTCTTAGAATGCATTGTATTACGTAATTCTAGACACAGGATCATACGAAATAGAAGAAAAAGATCTACCTAACTTAAAGCTCAACGATATCCTAAACTTTCTAAGCAAGATAGGACTGAAAGAGATGCTTAAAGACTAAGAAAACATCAGATTTATAGCAATAAATATACAATAGATCTTAGATCTTCGTTTAGTCATATCAAAATTTAATTTTAACTTAATCAAAATTTGTGTCTGTCTCAATTAAAATTTTTGTATGGCCCATTTAAAACTTTTGTCTGCTTTAATTAAAATTGTTTGCTGTTCTAAACACATTTTTGTACTATAAAACATAACAAGAATGTTATTTTTCTAAATCTAAATTTGTATTTAAAATAGAATGTAAAACAAGAAGAGCTATAAATATTCACATACGGTAACTACAACCAACATATTTTCCGCTCAGCTTTTAAATTACGCTATAAATTTACATAAAATTAAAAGAAATGCTTAAAACAACCACATTCCAAAACAAATTTATCCTTTGACAAATTACCGAATATGTTTATATGCATGTAATTATTTCCATTTGGAAAATATGAAAGAAGACAATAGGAGGGAAAGTACTAATTCCATTGCTCGTAAACTGGATTCTCTCTGAATTGCAGAGCCTGCAGAATACAAATTATTAAGTTGACTGTATTTTGCATACACATCGCATTTGTAGCTTTACCCTAATGAAGTAATTAATTATGGTAACGGGAATCATATCTGCACGAAATTAATTGGCGCAGACTGTAGTTTCAGTAGGATCGCCAGTATTTAATCATACTAGAAACTAAATCAAAAATATTTTAAGATAATATTATGTAGCATACATTCATTTTGTTAAAGAACAATAACTATAAAGTAACAATGTATAACACTTTCAATCATGATAAAGGGAAAACCAAAAACTAACATGTATTGTATAATGCAAAGCCTGAGACTAAAAGCAATTGTAGTGCTATGTTTTAACAATTCGAATGTATACAGAGCAAATGGTGTTTTATTCAAATATTAACCATCACAATTTTCTTGTCGCTGCTGTTTTCTTTTATTATTAAGTTGTTTGTTTCTTTATAGGGCATATATCATTTTTCCCGAAAATGACAAAAATGAGCAGATTTGTAATTTTACGTTTAAATATTGACAATTTTAACTTTTGGCCTTTAAATTTTGTCAACTTTGTCGTTCAAATATTGATAATCTTTAACACATAACGTTGCTATTTTTTTTATTAAAGTTAATGTGCCTCAGCATCTACGGCCATTGGCACAGTTACAATTAGTACTAAATACAAAGAATACAAATTACATTAATAATAAACACAGTTTGAACAATATTTTAAATTTTGGATAAAATACTAATTTCTTTTAAATATTTAATCACTTTCTCGATTTGATCTGGTGAGTTGAGGATTTCAGCCATATTATTTGAGAGTCCAATTTGTCTTCTATTCGAGGAGAATTTTTGACATTCAGTGAGAAGGTGCTTGACAGACATGGAGCTGTTGCAATGCTGGCTTATAGGAGGAGATCATTAAGTGGCTGTGAGTGAAATTTGTATGACCAATTCTTAGCCTTCTGATGGCTATTTTATCTCCTTTTGATAATAATGGAAGGTCGAACGGTTTAACTGTTTTTCTGACCTCAAACAACTTGGAAGGAATTCTGGTCCAGTGAGCTTTCCAAGACAAATAGATCTTGTTTTTGAAATAGTTTTTAGGTCTCTATATACTTAACTGAATTCTTTCTACTGGACGATTTGACGTTGCTGCTTCTTTTGCTACACGGTCTGCCAGTTCGTTCCCAACAATTCCAACATGTGAGGGAACCCAGAGTAGAATTATTGTCACTCCTACCGATGAAAGCCGTTGGCAATGTTCATGGATAGACTGCACTAAGGGGTGAGAACTTTGCTTTGGATGGATTTGATTGAAGCAAACGAATCGGTGCATATTGCAACATTTTTTGAATGTTCGTTTATGGAATTACAAGCTTGGAGTATAGCAAATAATTCCCCAGTGTGAACACTACAGAAAGGTGATAAGACATTTGATATAATGGTCATATGGGAGCTAGTAACTGAACAGCCTACAGCATTATTGTTTTTAGAAGCATCAGTGTATAACACTTCTTCGAATTTTGAGTTGTGGATAAGTTCCAAGAAGTTCTGCCTTAGAAGTTCGCTTGATGTATTGTGTTTGGAGTATTTGCTCAAGGACAGGTTAATTTTTGGAATGGCATTTTTCCAAGGGGGAGTTAAGGATCGGGTAGTAGGAGTCGTCTGCTGAAGATCTATGCCAGAGAGAAGTGGTGATAGAACATAACTGACTGGTTGGAGTCTTCTGGCCGTCTGGATATTCGCAACATTCTGTTGTGTAACCGTATAAGCGACGATTAAATTTTGTCATGTTCGGAAAAATTGTGATAATATTGAGATTTGACTTTACAACTTTGACAATTTTGACATACAAGTTTGTCAATTTTTGAAATTTGATGTGTCAATTCTTATAAAATTTTCACTGTACATTCAAGATTTTTGACGTTTAAATGTTGACATTCTTAAATAAATAATTTTACACATTTGACGATTTTACATTGACTTGTAATAATTCGCATACTAATTATTTTGAGATATCTGTCATGGGATTTTTGAAATTCAGAAAATATACAAACAAGAAATGACAGAGGTAGAGGATGCAGTTTTCAGTCCTGCCGGATGCGACATTTTTTTAATTTATGCTTAATGCTTTAAACTCAAAAAAACAGTTTGGAAACTATTTAAATAATGCAAAAAGCCTTTTTGGGATAAGGGCATGGTTGAAAAACGATAAAAAGAGTGGTCCAATCGATTAAAAAATATTAGTGATCCCAGTAATAATGTGAGTCCAGTTAATCAACTGGTGAAATTACCCTATTAACCTCTGAACTCCGGGGACGCCACATTGTTTCATACAAAAACGGTAAATTTGACTTACCTACGTGGATTCACACTCTTAATTAAAAAAACACTTTTATAACAATACTAAAGTAATTTTGTGTACAAACTGAACACTCAAACGACTTTACAAGTAATTCAATCGAAGGCAGATCTTTACATATTAGTTTATCATCGTACAACTCTCTACAAAAAAAAAACGATTAACGATAAAAACAAGTAGAAATTTATATACACTCCAGGTATACTTTATAAATAGGCCTAAAATCTGTTTAAATGTTTCTAAATTTGTTTTATCTTTAAAAAAAATGTTTAAGATGGGGCTAATCAACTAAACATTTTCCAACATCAGATTGTTTCCAAGATGAGTTAATTATGGAGTTAAGTTGTTGACATTAACCTTTTTTACAATTTATTTTTCTATAAGCAGGTCCTGGCAGCTTGTGTTACTGTAATAATTCCATAACTATAGTTTTTAAAAGAGATTATTTAGTTTTAAAGGTGTTATCAAAATGACCTTTACAATGAGACACTATATTTGTGAATATACTTTACATTTCGTAATTAGTGCATCGCTTATATTATTAATTAACCTTGTAGACATCAATTTACATTTGTATGTAATGAGTTAACTAATAATCAACTGGCGTCGTTTGTTTATCATAAAGCAAATGATATGGTCGTAAGGATCCTCAGTGCAAAAAAATTAAACTACATACTTTAATTTCTACTGTAATAAAAACTTACTACAGCCATTTATCTTCATTACAACTGGTTTGTTAGAGTCAATTTGGTCGTATAGTTGAGTTATTTAGGATTGCTATAATTAATTAAATTGGGTTAGATATAGAAACATTAAAGGCAAGAAACTATTAAAGAGTTCAAGTAGATAAGCGTAGATTTTTTTAATTTATGGTTTGGATCGCTTCCGTCATAGTTTAAAAACAAAATTGGGTCTGTTGAACTTAAAATTATACATTATTCAACACTTGGAAGTACCTATTAGGCTGTAACTAGTTTTAATGGTTAATGTTATCACAATTACCCACTTATAAGACGATACAGTCTCTTAATTATATTAATTAATAGATTAACTACTCTAGGCAAGATATGGAATATTTAATTACTATAGTAAATTCTTTGTCAAGTCTTTATAATTTTTTTGTCTTATAAAGAAATGAAATGCGATAGCTTTCCCTGTATAACACAGACTGCATTAAAATGCAACGATCCTTTATATAATGAAGCAAATAAGGTGAATAAATAATGACGAAGATCGCATGTCAATTTCACCCTCACAAAGGGCGCGATGGACGTTTTCAAGTAGTTTCCATGGATAATGGAGTATTTTGGGCTTATACTGAATAACCTCTAGATATACCCTCTCCGTATTCATAAGCAAGAGCGATATTCAAATTATATTAACGTTAATAATAGGTCGTATACCTTCACAGTGATAACTTGTTTGATGTAAGTAGGTAGTGGTTTACGAAACAAGTACTCTTTCTATGGAAAGGGAAAAATTAAATGAAATTCATTGAAAAATTTATTATTTTATGTTATCAATCACACATGTTTAAAATATGGGGATATTAAATATTATAAATATTTATCTATTTATTTTACACATTAAAATATGTTGGACAGTGTAACATAATTCTAGCTATAGGTATGTATGTAAATATACAAATCAAATGTATCATTGTTTTCTTGCAAGGTGTTTTGAAAAATTGTTTTATCATCTGGTCGAAAACGAAATGTTGAGGATAATTCAGACAGGAATGCGCCAAATTGATGTGGCAATCGCTATAGAAACCACTCAGAACGTTATTTCACGCCTCTGGATACGTTATCGTGAAACGGCAAGCGTTCAGGAAAGCATTTGGGACGATCAGTTAGAAGCGCGAAGAAAACGCACAGTGACGGCACGGCAGTTAATTAATCATCTCCGTTGAGCTCATAATGTGACCGTTTCCAGACATACCATACAGAACTTTGAGAGAAGGTAATTATGTTAACTTTGGAGGTGCCAACCTTTAAATCAAGGAAATCGCATACGTAGACTACGTTGGGCACAAGAACATGTTGTATGGCAGCAAAATCAATGGCAAAATATTGTTTTTACCAATGAATCTTGGTTTAGTTTGTATCCAAATTCTCGAAGGATACGCGTATGGTGAGAACCTGGCACAAGAAATCGAATGCAACATACACAAGTACAGAGGAGGCACAATTATGGTATGGACAGAAATTTCGTTTGGCAGTAGAACTGAGCTCGTTCTGCTGGATCGTTTGTTATCATCCGTGCGCTACGTTACAAATGTTCTAGAACATGTAGTTGTTCCATACGCGTAAAACATTAGTCCTCATTCAATCTTGATGCATGGCATTGCTACCCATATACTGCCAGAGTATCAAGAAATTTCTTTGAAAAGCAGGATAAGCCAGTTTTGCCCTGGCCAGCTTAATCACCCGATCTTAATCGTATTAAGCATGCGTGGAGTTTTGAAAACCAGCATCAATTTTAAAATCGAAATCAGCTATTTCAAGCTCTTCAACAGTACTGGATGGCGATTTTCAAAAACCTCTGGATTCTCAGTTTGGAAAGACGTTGTAGAACCATCATAAATTAACGAGGAGGCCACATTCCTTATTAAAATACTTTTTTATTTGTTCTATTGTCAGAATTTTTATAAAAAATTGGATTATTAAATTTTCGTTATTTTGCATATATTTTAAATTGTTCTTATCTTGTTTATGAAAATGAGTCGTTTTGATATCTTCGTTCATTAACCTCTTTCCACGTATCAGGTTTAAACAAGTTATAGTATGAAATACTTTTAACCATTTTATAAATAAAGTTTTTAAATATTTTAAGCATGTGTGTACTATGTATATCGAAAAAAATTATTACCTACAGTATTTGCACCAAAATAAGAAAAAATGTATTGGAAGCCAAGGAACTTCGCAAAAAGCGTTTGAAATAGTTTCGAATTTAATTAACAATCACCTATTAAAGAGAATAGTTGAATTCTAGTCAAACTGTTTTGATTTTTGTTCGAAAAAAACAATCATGAAAACGTATGAGTCAATCAGGGGCAACTGGTTCTAAATCGGGCATTTGGAACATTACCAGAATTGGTTCCGCGAATCAAGTTCCAAAATAACAAGTTAACCAAGATAATTAGTGGTTAGCTGTAATAAAAACTCTATTCTTAACTATAAATATAAAATTACATTGGTCTAAGCAGGGTCTTAACAAAAATGGTTTAAGCATGAATGCTTCATCTTCAATTATGACATTTGTGGGTGATAATTAAGGATTGTTTGTTTATATCTTTGTAGCAATTATTGCGTTCGATCTTTTCTCGCATATGATGTGATTACATTCATTTTTATATAAGTTTACTCACGAAATTTAACACGAAATTCGCTTCAAACATTCCGTCACGATTTGGCTACAAAAAAAATTAAAATCGCATTGGTATGAAACAACTTTAATGTGTGGTTGCACTGTCGTGAAGATAGAGAAAGATGTATTGGTAGGATAAAAAGTTTTAAAAGCAGAGAATGTGTATTTTTTAATGATTTTTAATACTAGTTTTACTCGCAACGTCGTTCGCGTGGCGTGTGATTGTTGCATAAAAATTTCTTACCCCACCCCATTTAAGGAATGGGAGAGAAATTTTTATACACCAGATGTTAAGTTGAAAGAAGACAAATACATCTGTGAAAACCGCATTCGAATCGGATCAGTAGTTTTCATGTGATGCGCACACAAACATACAGACCGACAGACAAAAAAATCTAACCACATTTTTGGGTTCTATTTCGATGTTACCCGCGACGTCGTTCGCGTGGCGTGTTGATTTTTGTATAAAAATTTCTTTCCTCACCCCGTTAAAGGGGTGGGGGGGAGAAAGTTTTATACACCAGATGTTAAGTTGAAAGAAGACAAATACGTCTTTGAAAACCGCATTCGAATAGGATCAGTAGTTTTCATGTGATGCGCGCACAAACATATACATTCCTACAGTTTTATTATATGTATATATAATATCCCTTAGCATAAACACACCTATTCCAATGATTTTCCACGGCTGCAATAGCTTCTTTATTCGACGAAAAACGCTACGAAATACGGTGGTTACTTTAAAACCCATCGATACATTGTTGGTAATGAAGGAGCAGATTCCTTTTATACTTTTACCATTTTTGTATAAATTTCTGTTACTGATAAACCTTCCAAAACAAAGAAATTTATCACTCCACAATATTCGGTTTTGTCATTGTAACACGCCAACTTCAAATGGAATGTAAACAAAGATTGAATTGACAAATCAAAATAGAATTTTTTGTGTATCCAAATGGAAGATAAAATATTACAATAGCGTACAAATTTTGTTTCCTCTACTGGTTAATAGGTGTCGCTTTCAAAACTTTTCAACCAACCCTTACAATACCTATCGATATTTAAGTATAAGTAACGCCATAAGAAAAAGTCATTTCGGTTGGTCAGTCCCTCATTTTTTCTAGGATTTTTAAAGCATTTTCAGGTTTTTAATACAATTTTATTTTCTATAAGTATATTTTACAAGTAAATCTTCGTATTTATGAGTTAACATTCCTATACTTTATTTGTAAGTTATTACGGTCTTAAAAATAACAAATAAACGATATATGAAGAGAAACGAAGTAATTTACATCGTGAATCAAATTTTAGTCTATTAATAAAGATTGTTAATAATACTATATATACAATAAATTGCAAGATGATATGCTTGACGAGAATCGATGATTAACATATTATTCATAAAGCGTAAAAAATCGTGAGAACAGATAGACCAAAAATACGGAAACCAAGATTAATGGTAAGATTTGTTAAAATATTTCGTGGAAATACAGGTAGCGATCACTGAAGCAGAAAAAATTAAAAACCAGTCGTGAATAATATTAAGATAAGTTAACGGCTTTATCAAACGCTTCTAGAATTAGGTACAGCATTTTAAATAGGATTAAACCAGTTAAACACGTTCATTATAATCGCTTAAAACACGTTCAATTAAGACTGAAGTTAGATGAGTCAATAAATTTTCGATTTCGATTTGTTATCATGATCGATTTAAATGTGAATTAAATGAATTTTAAGTACTAGTTACAGTTGGTCGTTGGTCTTTTTGGCAAAGTGGCATAATTGGAAATTAATCTGAATGATAAGCATAAGCCAAAATCTGTCTGGTTTTATTGCGTAGGAATTGATGAAAACAAAATCTCTTTTTGGGTTTTACTTTAAAACTATTTAAAGAATTTAAGCAGGCAAATGTACCAATTTTTGACAACATACAGATCTATATCTTTTTAAAATTTGTGTTATTCAGATTCTTATAGTAGCCCTACAAGAATTAATTCAAGAGTGGTTTATGTTTATTTTAACAAAGATAAAAGAGGTTTTTCTTGTGAGTGCACAATTTTTTACAGTTATCTCATTGGCGAGCACTACCGTGATATGGTGCAAAACTTTCTGGTTCCACAAATCCAACAATTTAACCTACAAACGTGTGGCTTCAACAAGACAAAGCAACTTGTTCTACAGCTAGGGAAACAATGAATCTTCTACGAACAGTCTTTCCGGCACGTTTAATATCTTGATTTGGTAATTTCATCTGGCCACCAACATCACCAGATTTAACGACTCCTGGAATCTTTTTATGTGGAGTTTAAAAGATAGAGTTTATTTCAACAAACCAAATAATGAAGATCAGCTGAAGAACAATATTACGGAAGCGATTAAAAGTTTTTCTCTGGAAACCTACCAAAAAGTGATGGTAAATGTAATCCAAATGACTTAGGTATGCGCGGTTTGTAGAGTCCTAGTTTTAATAAAGTATAAAGATGACAAAAATGGACATATTTTATTTCTAGTAACAAATATTCAATATACAAATCAGTCAATTTATGTACACGTTATATACCTATTAACTTTAACCGCAAAAATATTGAAAAACTAACATTATAGCAGTAAAGTGTTTCTAAATTCAGTTCCCAAAATAAAAGAATCCTAGAATGCAATATTTTTCACCTATTTTCACTAAAACAATACGTTACAGTTCCTCCCCCAATAATCGTGACTCTCTCTCGTAAATGCTTGAAATCACATCCAAGCAATTCCAGCTTCAGCAAATCATTTTCACCCTCGATATTAAAGTGATAATATCCAGAAACCTGAACTTATGAACAATGCCCCGACTTTGTCCATTCAACTGCATTTTTCTTAAGGTATATATATATATATATATATATATATATATATATAAAAAGAGACAGTTTAAATGCTGGATTATTTTAGTTATATTTTTTATTTAGATATTATGCACCACTTTGCAACTTACCTAGCATTTATCATATTTGATTTATCTTACCTGAAATAAAAAAAATAAAAATTAAATTTTTATAATCATTACAATTTGAATATATGTAAAATGTTAAAACATGTTAATGTTAATTATTTAAAAAAAAACAGATTAATAGAATATATTTCTTAAAATCTTGTCAATATTAGTTTTAATATATTAATATTTTTTTAAAAATTCGAAACATTTAAAAATTAAAGCGTTTTTATTTTCTTTTGAATAAATTCTTCTCTATTGATAATACGACACTGTTTCTTGAAATTTACTATAACTTTTTAAAATAACGCAGTACCTATGCCTATGTGCAATAAGATGCATAATTATATCACTTGTTTTTCGAATGCAACTCTATGATTAACCAATCAGAGTCTTTTCTCGCGGCGTCATTCACCCTGTAAGGCATTATACGTAATACTTTACGTGTTAAATACCTATATTTTTTTTTTAATTTGACCAGCTTTTTTAACTTACGTGAGAGTTTGTACTCAGAGTGTTATATTGAAGGGTCGTGGTAATTTTTTTGCTATTCCCTCATTTAAATACATGTTATTTGTGACTAGTGATTAGTCAAATTGTCGGTTTATCTTTACCTTTTATCTACGAAAGCTGGGAATGTGATACCCTTTTCTCGAATCTCGAATTATCTAAAAAGAACTTTGGAAGCCAACAAACAGTAAGTTTTTATCTTTATTACTACCTATTTCCGATCATCAAGAAAACAAAACTAATGAAAAGACAACTTGTTATACATTTTAGAAAAGAAATATATATGTTATCTATATATATAAAAATGTATGTTTGTCTGTATGTACTCAATGGACTCAAAAACTACTGGGCCGATTATTATGAAAATTGGTATGTATATGTATTTTTCCACGGAGAAGGTTTGTATGATATGCACATTGATGCCACTCGGCACCAGGTGTCGCTGCAGAGTAGCAACTTTTGTCCCGTTTAACCGATTGTCATGAAAATTGGTATGTATATGTATTTTTTCAAGGAGAAGGTTTGTATGATATGCTCATTGATGCCACTCGCCACCAGGTGGCGCTGCAGAGTAGCAACTTCTGTCCCGTTCAACCGATTGTCATGAAAATTGGTATCTATATGTATTATTTCACGGAAAAGGTTTATATGATATGCTCATTGATGCTACTCGCCACCAGGTGGCGCTGCAGAGTAGCAACTTCTGTCCGTTCAACCGATTGTCATGAAAATTGGTATGTATATGTATTTTTCCACGGAGAAGGTTTGTATGATAAGCTCATTGATGCCACTCGCCACCAGGTGGCGCTGCAGAGTAGCAACTTCTGTCCCGTTCAACCTATTGTCAGGAAAATCAGTATGATGATGTATTTTTAACGGGTAATATGAATATAATATTCGTATTAGTGGAAGTTACCACCAGATGGTGCTTCCATGTATCAAATTCAATACTGATTAATAGATATCTACACGAATTCGTATAAATATAAGTTCGAAAAATATATTTTTGGTGCGATAAGTAAAACAAAACTATAAACTTTCTTTCCTTCTCTATCTCTTCTTCTCTTTTATTTTTCTTAAATTTATTTTAGTTGCTGGCGTAGCAACGCACGCCGGGTACAGCTAGTATTTTATAAAAAACTACAGTGTTTTTACCAATGTGCTTGCTGGCACTCATATAAATTTTTCTGCTTACACTAAATATTTTGACGGCTCAACACTCGCTCTCCACCAAACAACTAAGTGTCGTTTTCATCAGTTTTCAAATTTAAATATGTTTAAACAAATCTTTGAAGAAAACTCAAATAAATCACATCACAAAAATGAACAAATATGTATCAATAAAACAATACAGAATTTCTTTATATTAACATAAACATATTTTAAAAATCGTATGACTAGTTTACGAAATATAAAAAACATTGAGTTTAATTTTAATATTTTTAAAGGTAGGATTTAAATGCTACGTTTAAAACGCTTTCTAAAAGATAAATCGTGACAAAAATAAGAAACGCAACTTTTATATCTCGTTACATCCTCTTTCGTAAACTAACGCCTTTGAAGTTCTTTGTACCACATTTCGCTCCTGTTCGCCGACATTTTTTTTGTAGTTTTGTGAGAACTCGTGAATAGCGATGCAAAATCTACGAATTTTTCGGTAGATCTACCGATTTAGATAGTAATCTACCGATATACCGTTACAATGTTCTTTCAAAATAATTCAACATTTTTGTAACTTAAAGACAACTTTTTTTATGTAATATACATTTTTTTAAATCTACTGATTTCAGAAATGCTGAGCGACAACGATGCAAACCGAAATGCGGACCGAGAGCATCGGCGGCATGGAACTAATTTTTGCCAGAGTGATTCTACTACTTATTCTTGTCTATATACGGTAGCTATACTACTTTCGAGCACACCAGATATCAACAGCTTCGCTATCATCGGATATTGAATATCTATTAGATAGAATTAAAGTTAAATTTGCAGAATTATAAACCTATTTGTGCTGAGTGTTACCAACCGAAAAGACTCTTTTGCAGTCCTCTTTTCGATGTATTTGCAAAATGTTAAATCGGCTGATTAATAATGAAACAGGGTTTAACTACTACAACTTAGCTTGCGTTCAATATTTCAGTCATGCAATCAGTCAAGGAAATTCATGTTGCGACTAGTTATTTGATAAGTTTACGCAAGCCGTGAATTAGCAATTATGTTTTTAATTTTATCGGGGTGATATCATATATTATTATATAAAGTTATGTTGACCGGTTGATTACAGGCTGACAGTTAAACGTGGGTTAACAGAGAAAAACAAAATTATCTAAAACGAAATAAAAAAAATAGGTACAAAAATTAAGGCAAGAAAGCAACATCGTCGTTATCTAAAAAATGCGTTGTAAACGGAATTGCTTCTCATTTCAACCCGCTCGTTTACATGGGAATAATGATAAGAGAAATCTCGTGGCTTTACGCAATTAAGACCAAGCAAACAAACGTTGTTCGCTGTATTTTTCTACCCTTTTACAACCGTCGTCGCCCTCCTTTCGTTCTCTGGCTTACTGGACTGGCGAGACCGGAAATTCTATCACGCAAAACTCTGGAAAATCCGCTCAAATTCGCTTTATTTAATTGTACCAACGAAGGATTATCATATTTATAGATACATATTTTAAACCTGTGTCTAAACGTTGTTGACAAGATTACGGCAGTATAAATACTAAACAGAGAATTAATTTTCAACATTGAATAATGGGTTTTATGACGAAAATAAATAATAAACAATAAACTAATATTATTTTGTTAAACAATGGATATATACTTAAACAAAATCTTAAATCTTTTACATAAAAAAAGTTTTTTATACAATATTTATTTATACTATGGTCAATGTTACTTTTTAATATTGAAGCCATGCTTCCTTTGTAACGCTTTGGCAGACGAAGTGAACATAGAAAGAGCGATAGGAAAAAGCGTTATATGGGATAAAGCCTCCTTTATCCATGAGAGAAAAACAAACATAAATATTTCAACATATTTCTGGGTTGTGTTTTTAGTTCTGCATACAGCCATAAAGACAAAAATTATATAAATTTAAAGTACTTTATTGCTTTTTAAAATATGTCCCAGCAAGGTCGATACACTTTTACATACGTTCAATCTAATTGGTAAAACAGTTATTCCAATCTACTGTAGACAACTGCAAAATCGCTCTTTTAAAGGCATCGTTGGCTGCATACAACCACATGCCGGATCTTGAGTCTAGGATCGGAAAAGGGTCTCTTGTATAGCTCATTTATAGACCGCCCACTGGGCCCAGGTAAGAGGTGACTTCAAAGACTCTTTAACCAAAAAATGTTATCTGTATTTAGCGGTACCAAGTTCGCCAGGCATCTAGTATTCTTTTAAAGATTAAATAAATTTTAACGTCTCTTTTTGCTTTTTTACCTATCCTGTTGTTGTTTTTCTTTTTATATTGCATTAATTTCATCGCCAAACTTGATATTGACAAAGAATAAATTGAAATGTTTATTTATAAATATAAATAACACAGTCTATATATAAAGTTTTGTTATGAAAGCGTTCATCGTAATAACCATAAAATAGCCAAGTGCATATCGAAAACGTGCGTATAGAAAATAGGATCGAAAAAACTGACAAAAAAACTAATAATTTAATTTTATGATATCATGCACGTACCGAAAATCCACATTTCACATAGTTCATTGTCTCTTTGTCCGTTTAAAACAATAAATTTTCACAAAAAAAGTAGGGGAAGAATGGAAAGTGTCAGGGCCGACCTTAAAAAATACAATTTTTCCATTAGATCTTTGATCTACATTACCTACTTCTTAAAATTTTGAAAACACTTAATTTAAAAGTAGTAAGTAAATTTAAAAAAATGTTTTGGAATCAATTATAGACAAATATTCTCAACAGTACCTAAGTGTGTTAAGAACAATTTTTACAACTTAAAAATGTTCACAATTTTGTTTGTAGCTACACCTTAAGAATTTTATTGTTAAATTATTGGTATTTTAGTTATTTTATATGAATTATTAGCTCAGTCTTTTGAATTTTGTAATGAAACAATCTTTTACAAATTTATTTGTTCTATGTACCTATGTTATACAAACATATTATTTATTTACAGTAATCTGTATAGAAACCCTGGTACGTTGTAATTGCCTCTAAAGAAATATTTCATTTCCTTATCTGACAAAGAAAAAAAAAGAAACCTTTTAATTGAAAAATGGTAATCTTTTATAGGGTTTACAAAAAGACATCTTTGCTTTCATGCAGCGGTTCAGTAAAATAATTGAAAACAACAAACAGTACCTGCTGGTATAATATAGATCCCATTACGGTCCTGAGTTTTAAAGAGTCGGCTTAGGTAGCTATAAGTCAGTCTGCACGAACTTGGAACGAATAATATACCTCTTCATCTTTGATGTCAAAGAATCTACGTTAATGTTAAAGTCCTTATTGAAAACTTCAAATCCAAAGTATTTCTTTAATGTATGCTTGATCCTTTTAAAGCCTTGATCTCATTCCCTTTAATTCACAAAACGCTTTCTTAAAATTTGTAGGAACGTTACTTATTCATAAGTGATTAAATAATATCGTTATGTGAAAATTACTATAAAGAAGTAGAAGTAGCTAAACCTTAGTCGGTGGAATAAATTTAAAAAGAGTTATTTTTTTTTAATAAAGTAGGTATTAACTTTTCATGAGAACAGTAATAATAAGTGTAGATACCTAAAGAATATTGTATATTTTTAAAGAATACTTTTTATTTTTTTAGGACCGGACCTGAATATTCCGTGTACGGCTTTAGGCTCTTTGTAAATCTGATAAAAAATCGGGTTTAGTGCAGGGAAAGGGACGAGGAGAAAAAGGCATTATGCGTAATAAGATGGGTTTTTCGTGTTCATAAACAGGTTTAAATGTAGCGCCGTCGACACGTAGATAATTTGTCAAAGAATAACGTGTGCAGTTGTAAGACCACCTATTGAAACTTTTAACACGAAAATGTAAATAACTTTACGTAGTGCTGGTTAGAATATTACAATAACTAAATAATTATTAAAAGATTTTTAACGAGAAGAAAGACGAACTTTATAGTAAGAATGTAGGATAGAAGGTTATGAGTAAAATTTGAATAGGTAAGCAACATAATTCGTAGTAGTAAAAACAAACATTATTAACAAAGTGTATTCATAAAATACTATACATAAAAATGAGAACAAAAATTACAGGAAGAAAGTGAAATACATGAAAATTTCTTTTTCAAGCGAACAGACAAACAAAAATGAAAGATAACTAGAGAAATGAGATCATTAAAAAGTTAAGAAAAGACTTAATAAATATAAGAAGTAAATAAAAAGTAGAAACCAAGCAAAGGAGCAACTGATCATGTCATGTTATAAAAACTGTAATGTTGTCAAAACTTTGAATACGTTAATGTAAAAGCATAAAGAGTAAAATATATAAAAAAGTAAGCAAAAATGTAAAATTTTGGGGACAAATAGCACAATTTTTTTGTTTTATATCCTTAGTACTATATCTTACTTGCTTGAACATATATAAATTTTGAAACTGATAACTATGTTAGTAAACATTTGAGAACCCACTAAACAAGACGCCTTGATTGCTTACATAAAAATGGAAAAATCAGAGAAACACGCGGTCATTAAATTCCTTTTATTTAAAAGACTTTACACCACCTTAAATTAACGAACAGCTGGATTACACACTGATTAACTCTTCTCCATCGCATATTTAACGATTAAACAGTGGTTTTCTGAATCACACGAGGACATCACATTAACCACGTCTATATAGGACGAACTGTTGTGGTCATATTTCTCGAAATAAGTAAAACAATTAATAAAATGTTTATGGAAGACCACAGATCAAAATGAGTGGAATAGCAAAGATTACTAGGAAGTCATGTACGCAATATTGTATATGATTAAAAGAACTAGCAGAAGCTATGTGCTGCGTTTGTTAACACTTGATTAAAAGTTACGTCGAAAGATGGTTTCAACTTAGAAATTCGAACTATGCAAGAGAATTTTTTCATTGATTTATAACTGTAGATGCAACTTGAATCCATTATAACACATTAAGCAACTGTCGTAACGTCGGACCAGGTGAACCAACTCCAAAGAAAGCAAAAAAGGGTAAGATCATCCGTGGTCCGTTCTACACAGAGTTATTGTAACGTTTCAAAGACGAAGTAAAAGAAAAACGACCACATCTAGCAAGGAAAATAATTTTGTTCTGATGGTTGATTATTGCGATGACTAAAATCAACAAACTAAAGTTTGACTGGTTCTCCCATCCACCAAGTTTACCAGATTTAGCTCCTAGCGAGTATTATCTCTTTCCTGCCATTAAAAAATGTATCGAAGGTAAAAAGTTTAAGACAAACGAAGAAGTCATCGATGTAAATGCGAGGCACTTGACGAATAGGACTATAAAAATGGTATCACTACATTAAAGGATGGAGATTTTATTGAAAAATAAAGCGAAAAAACTGTTTTTCTTCATCGGGCCGGAAACTTTTCATTCCAACTTCTTATATGTTTACTCTACAAGTATATAATTTTTTAAGTAAACATTTTTTAAACAGGAGTTTTCATCCTGCAGTATTTCCAATTTTAGTAGGGGATAAATAACGCTATGTTGTTAGATATGCATTTATTTATACAATTAACAATATCGCTTATTCATTATTAGTTAGTGTGTAAAAGACAATACCAATACCATCCTACACAATACAACTGTCATTGCGAAATTACTGGCTGAACCAAATGCTCTAAAAATAAACAAAGGTGGCGTGTTTTAATAATTAATTTATCTAATGACAAAAATCATATAATTATCGTTAATTAACATAACCACTTTTTTATTCGATAAGAACCCACAATTTCATTTATTTATGAAAGCTCTTTTATTCACTAACTATTTACTGATAAAAGTAATAAATATTAAGTAAAGGAAAATAGTATATTACGCTACAAGGGACGAAAGTTGAATTTTCGGCCCTGCGCGTCATGATGCCCGAGGCGAAAAGCCGAGGGCAACATGACGCGCAGGACCGAGATTTCAACTTTTGGCCCGTGTAGTGTATACTATTGGAACGAAGTTCCCTTTCGCGCGTTACGAAAAGTTACGACTGACGCTAGGAGCTAGCCAAAAAAAATTCATACCAAAAGTTGTCACGACACTATGACACGACACACGCATGTTTCTCTCTCTCACAGACCAAAAAATAAATAACTCTCTCTCCCTCTCTCTCTCATAGATAGATATATTACAATTAAAAAGACACTATTTTAATTTAAAAGAAAATACTGTAGAAAAAATAATAATTAACTATAATAGTATTACATTTTATTTCATCCTGTTTTTATAAATTAATAAATTCATAAACATTTTAAAAATAGTTCGTAACTTGACTATTTAGGTACCTACGTCAAATTACCTTAACTGTCAGTTACTGTCAAATATTTTAATTTTAAAATTTTGTATTGAATTGTTAATTCCTGTTTTAAATTATAAAAAGTAATTCTAAAAAGATGTGTTATCTAAAGCTCTGGTATTGTATAAATGGACACTTTTGTTAAAAGAAACGAACTGTTAGGTAAGTAGAGATTTTATACAGACAATAATAAATGCTTATGTATGTATAAACACTCTGTTGTGTTTACAAATTACTAATTCCTTCACTAATTAATCGAAAGGAACTTCGTTCCATCCGGGTGTCCCTTGACACCTCACACTTTTTTTTTTCTTCATACCTCGGTCGAAAGTAGTTGCGGAACGAGCGAAGCGAGTGCAGCTGGTCGTGGGACAGGCATCAAATACATTCGAAATTCGAAGAGTCAAGTTTTGTCATTGATGATTATTTTTAAGGTTATAGATAGAAATAGAAATGACACGAGAATAAACAGTCCCTAGTTACAAGTGTAACTACGCATGAGAAATTTTCCCTCCCGCCGTAAACAGGGAGTAAATGTTAAACTTTCTTCCCTGCACTTAGTGACGAAAGAACGTACTTTCGACCGAGGTATGAAGAAAAATCATTTGTGTGGCGGTGTTTGTTATATTTTTTACTTTAACTACTTTTTTACCAAATACTTATATGATTCCTTAATAAAATGTAGATGATTACAGTTAGTTAAATCACGAATATTTACTTCAACTTACACGTACTTTTTTCGAATTGTATTTGTGTGACCGATTTTTTTATTTATTCAAAATGTTTGAATGTTTGTTATACAATTTTCCTATTTTTCTCTACTTAAAGATATGGCAGCGTTCAACTTGTTTCTGATTTATGAGTGATTCTTTTTTATAAATTCATCAATCTTAAATCAACTTAATACAATTAATCAATTGTCAGTTTTAACATTTTAAAATCAGGAGTAAAAAAATCTTGATTCAAACTCAGAGACTTACGTTTGTATTTCATAAACATCCCACAAGGCATCATATGACTCAAATGAATGAATTTGGATTAAATTTTGCTTCAATTCCGAAAAAACTAGTTCGAAAACTATTCAAATGATACGAAAGAATAGTAATTTTTGTTTAGGTCAACTTTCAACAAAAAAGCACCGGATACTATGGATAGAATGTAAGTCGATTTTAATAATGCTTTCTTTAATTATTGTATCTAGTATAAGTGTCTAAAAATGGAGTGATATTTTATTAATACTAACCAAAATCATGTAGTTTTATGTTTTTTCATTTTCCAATAGTTGAGATAAGACTTGGAATCCATAATCCATCTCGATTTCTTTACAAAATTACGAAATTTAATCCAAAATCAATAATAATAAAATATCTTCAAACAAATTTGGATGAACCCTTTAATTTCGAAGAGGTAGGTATAACATTAAAAGAAACCAAATTGTTGACTTACTAATTTGTTCTGTCTCGAAAATTACTAATCGCCACTAAAAAGAATTGAAATTATACTTATACTTATGTTAAAGAAGCCCGATGTTTGATAGTACGCGAATTAGTAACTGATTTTGGAATACCAAAACTATAATAAGGAAAATTTTAACTTTAAATTTAGAAACGACACCTGTGTGTGCGAAGTTAGTTTCGAAATTTCTCAGTGCAGATCATTGGAAAGTTCGCTTAAAAATCGTTTGGGACCACTAAGAAATAGCCAGTAGTGATAATAATGTGGAGAAATTTTCTAAAATTTTCGGAGAGGATTATACCAACAGCAATGTTTCGCTGAAATGGTTTTTGTATTTGGGAATAAAGGACCACACCAGTCAACTATATCCCACTGGTATTGCAAATTTAAACGTGGTCGCTCCAGTCTCAGCGATGAATCCAGGCTAGGTCCACCCAAAACAGCAGCAACACAGCAAAACATTAATGAAGTTCGTCAGCTAATTAAGGATGACCGCTGTGTAACATATCGCAAGAAAGAGGCATCGAACCATCCACCATATAGTTCCGATCTACGTCCCAACCATGTCTTCACGTTCCCAAAGATAAAGAATTCAATGGTTGTGCAGCGAATCCAGTTGCTAGAAGAAGCCATCGATGCCTTTAAAACATTGATTTTGCAGGTGTCAACTGAAGACTGGAATAACTGTTTTACCAATTGGTTTGAACGTATGCAAAAGTGTATGGGACATATTGTGAAAAGCAATACAGTATTTTAAGTCTATATTTTTTTTGTCTTCATGGCTATATGCAAAACTAAAAATACAACCTCAATAATACTTAGATGATGGTTGTAATTATAATTACTATACAATACTGCTTTTTATTTTGTTTAAAAATATTTTATCAAAACAAACAGTAGGTAAACCATGAAGTACAAATTTCTCTTCACGTCAGCGTCAATTGCAACGGATGCAACCAGATGAATAGAACTTAAAACACTACAAACTCATTACAAAACATTTAACCTAGTTTAAGGGGAATATAGATTTAATATTTTTTTCTCTAGAAGATTGTTGCAATAATTTGTTTCTCGAGAGTTTTCTCTCGTGTTTTAATTAGTTGAGTAAACTTTCTTAACTACCAGCAGATAGTTGGGAACTCAGCATTGAGCGAAACTTAAATTGTTTTCATTAACGGTATTAACAAAACTTAATTAAAGGAAATTATTTTCCTTAATTTAATTTCGTCATAAAATTGTTCTAGACTGGAGAGGAAATTTGGAAAATTTTCGCGTGTGCCTTGTTTTCTTCACGCTTAGTTAGGTAAGATTTTATAGCTAACTTTGGTTTATTGCTAGACCAGACATTTGAAAATGGGTAATTTACTTCAAGTCTTCTGTTAGTCACAGCATAAGAAAATTTTCTAAATATGCTTTTTATATTAAGCAATTATTTTCTAGTTCAAAAACTACAGCTTCTAAAAAACATCCGGTTGTTTAACGCAAATTATTTTTATATTTCAATCACTTGAAATTGTTATCAGATTTTTGTGTTTAATTAGAAATTTTAAAATCTTTTAAAAGCAATTAAACCTTTAAAAATATATACATATGAATGATTGAGAGATGAAGAAAATTTGGATATCGATTTATTGAAAACTAAAAATGGTAACAACCAACGGTTTTTTGTGTAAATAGAAATTCTGGTTTGTTTTAGAAGAAATTTGAATTTTTAAAAATTTCTATAAATGATTGAGATATAAAGATTTTTAATATTTCATCACTTCTTAAAAATCGTGTTATCAAGATAATTTGGATATAAACCCCAAAAACAACCCCTTAAGGGTTGAATTATATATAATCCCGTCTTAGTGAGTACTACCTACGTCACAAAAAGAACCCGCATCCAAAATTTGAAATTCCTAGCACTTGTAGTTTCTGAGATTTCGTGATGAGTGAATGAGTTTTTATATATAGTACCTGGATGACTGAACTTTGGTCTAAATCATAAGAGCTTTTGGCTCGTAAGTTAGTCAAATTTTGCACGCATAAACCTAGGCATTTACATTAAAGTTTTCTTTTTACGAAATCATCGTACCTTAACATCCATATGTGTGAAAATGATTTTGGGTGAAAAATGGAAAACACGAATTTTCACAATTGTGGTACCCAGCAGGATCGAATTTTTGCCCCCATGTGCACCTATATTTCAAATTTCAACAAAATCGTTAAAACCGTTATCAAAAACAAAATAAATACATATATGTATATATATATATATACCTCCCGAGCAGGGAATCGAACCCTGGGCCTCTCGATTAACAGTCCAATGCTCTACCGACTAGACTATATTTCATTCATTTACACATAAAAAAATACCGCGCGAGCAAGGACTTGAACCGTGGATCCTTGGAATAATAATCCAATGCTTTACTGATTGTGCTACCCGAGCTGATATGCAGTATTTCATAGGTTAGCGTAGCTTAACAACCATCTTATATGGAAAAATCATTTTGGGTAAAAAAATGAATTTTCCCAGTCGTAGGACCCAGCAAGTTCAATTTTTCGCCTCCGTGTGCACCTATATTTTAAATTTCAACAAAATCGTTAGAGCCGTTTTCGAGAACCTATAGCAGTACCTACATGCAGACAGTTGATCGCTTAATATTATAAGATAGACTAAACAAACTTTGTAGATTGTATCACAAAAATGTGCGATAGGATAGGTATATACTCTAGTCAACATCTTCAAAAACGTGAAAAATTAAAATAAAGGTCCTAAAAATATGAGCGATAGCTCATTGGATTCGGAATCACCTCTAGAAAAATGTTTTTGAAGGAAAAGTGTACAGGCAAAAAATTGCAATTGTTATTAACAAAATAAAATGAAAAAAAAAACAGATGTTTATGTTTTTGTTAGTAACTCGAAAAATATTAATATTTAAGCAATTTTGAAAAAAGCCCGTTAAAGAGGAGGAAATTTCCGAAAAAAAAGTCCGTCTCCCGGAACTCTATCTCCATTATTTATAATTTTAATTTGACGTTGAAAATGGGGCTTTGAGCGGCTTTTACGGCATGCGCGCGCTACCGCTAAACGGTGTTTATCAGATAAAATATTTTTTTTATGACATAAAATGTTATTTTAAAAATTTAAAAGAATCTAAATCAGTTGGAAAAAACATTTTATCACTGTTTTTTAAAAAGTTATTCAATTGTTAACTAACATTTTTTTTCTAATCTCTGTTGACCTAAACAATGGGATAAAAGGTATAAATAATTGGTCTAAAAATTTGAAACTTCGTGAAGCCCTTTTCATATGTATACTTTACAAGATCCTGCAATAAATCTTCATAATAATTTATTAATTTGTTAATAATACTTTCTAATATCATACGTCACGTTAACTGTACCGCCAAATAACTTGCCAATTAAAAAAATGATATATCTTTTAAACTATTGGAGATATGATAAAGGATATTCAGGAGTTTTTTATAGAAAATAAATTTCTCTTTCAAATAAATCTAAGACCAAATTCGTATTTATTGTTTATTAGATACTATATGCATTTATTTGGAAAAATTCTGTATTTTTTTTCTACTTTTTCGCAATATTTTGCAATAGTTATGAAAAATCATAATTAACAAATTAACAAACTTTTATAAACATTTATCACAGAATCTTGTAAAGTATACATATGAAAAGGGCTCCACAAAGTTTCGAATTTTTAGGCCAATTATTTATATCCCATTGTTTATGTCAACAGATATTAGGAAAAAATTTGTTAGTTAACAATTGAATAACTTTTTGAAAAACAAAGATAAAATGTTTTTTCCAACTGATTTAGATTCTTTCAAGTGTTAGGAAAATACTGGATTTTTTTCACATTTTTAAAATATTATTTTATGTCATAAAAAAAATATTTTATCTGATAAACACCGTTTAGCGGTAACGCGCGTATGCCGTAAAAGCCGCTCAAAGGCCCATTTTCAACGTCAAATTAAAATTATAAATAATGGAGATAGAGTTCCGGGAGGACAGACTTTTTTTTCGGAAATTTCCTCCTCTTTAACGAACTTTTTTCAAAATTGCTTAAATAATAATATTTTTCGAGTTATTAACAAAAACATAAACATCTTTTTTTTTCATCTTATTTTATTAATAACAATTGCAATTTTTTGCCTGCACACTTTTCCTTCAAAAACATTTTTCTACAGGTGATTCCGAATCCAATGAGCTATCGCTCATATTTTTAGGACCTTTATTTTAATTTTTCACGTTTTTGAAGATGTTGACTAGAGTAATAGCGATTAAAATACCTACACGATAATAATTATGGCTAACAGAAAAAGGATTAAGTAAGTAGATATTATATATTAAAGTTAAAAGTAAACATTTTTAAGAGGCAATGCACTCACTGCACATTCCTTTTTAATCTCAAGTCTAGGAATCTTGAGTCATATATCTCAGCTGAATTCTTGTATCAATAGAACACTGTAGATTCTACAAAGATTAGTTTTATTTATTTAAGTATTTATTGTTAAACGAGACACAATAACACTTTGTTTAGCGAATGAAAAATGATTAAACAAAGGTTTGATAGTGATGTCAGTTCAATATGAAATCATCGAACAATTTGACACCCACTTCATGTATTGTTAAAATAAATTTGATTTATTGTTTTGTGTATGTCAAGTGATTAAAAAATATAGCAGACTGCTAATTTTTTTAGTACCTAAGGTTCCTGTTGTGTTTTTAACGGTTGGTGTTTAAAAAGTACCAAATTGATAATTCACAAAAAAACTAACAACGCCATTAATCATATTGTTAGTGACATCTGCAAATGCCGTTAAAATGACTAAAATTTCAAAATGTAAAATTAAGTTTTATAAATGTTATTCTATATTTAAAATAACGGAGTTGTATATTTACTTACAATTTCTGAAGTTTTGCATCGGTTTTTCAGTGTTGCTTTTCTCGGTAAATAGATTCTACTAAAATTTTTTATCTGAAATCTGTTCTTTACTTTATGTGTACGAAACCCCTACAATTTTTCTTTGTAGTAAATGATCTTTAACTACTCAAACTAGTGCTCTGAAGAAACGTAAGAAGTCCTAGTTCGCGATTTTCAAAAAACGTTTATCTGAGTTGATTTTCATCAATAGCGTAACTATATTGCAGAAAACATTAAAGGATTGATGGTTTTGAAAAGTAATTTAGGGTAGACTGGGTACGGTAGTGACAATTTTAGTTTGTCCGCCTATATTTTTTAAATTATGCTAACAATCTGATTAACAACTGTATTATAATGTAGCATATTCATTGAGTAACGACTTAACATTAAAATTTTAGGTCTAAATCAAATAGTTAAATCATGAAATATATTTATTTAAACAAAGGGAAATTGTCACAATTGACCACACCCCAGGGGCGGTTGTGACAGTACTGGGGGTCAATAGTGACAGTATGAAAATAATGTGAAGTGATTACAAAACGGGATAAAAATGCTCCTTAATGATCCAGCCGGAAGGGTTTGCAACTCCAACAGCTCCGACTGGCCCGTCCCTCAAAAAGTGGTTAAAGTAACGTACCTACAAGGGGGAAAATAAAAAAAAGGAGGTATGCTATTTCCCCAAGAATTCACTGCAAAAGTTATCGTGACTAATATGCCCCGTTCAGCAGAAGTAAAGGCTCCCGTATGCCACGCCTTGCAACGTCTTAATCAGGTCTTTGGAACGTAGTGACGCCCGTTTTGTCGACGTTGTAGATATCCTGTGGCTCGTAAGCATATCTTTTCAAAACGATTTGTAAGTTGCCATAAAAAGCTTCCACGTTTGTTCTGTGGAAGCTTGAGCTACGCGAACAGATAGAGAAGGGTTTCTTCTCAGGAATGACCGGAACCATTCTTCGCCGGCCATCTCATTCTCAGCCCAAGTAGCAGGTCGCTTTAGGTTATATTTAGTTGTAAGCTCAAAAGCCAACAACCGCACCTTTCTAAGGATGTCCGCACAACGCTGTAACTATTTTGACAAGTCCTGCTATTGTTGTACCGAAAACACTTTATTGTGACCGACTTATCCCATGCTGACACGAATATTTTTATCGTCGCAGGTGGTGGCATCGCGTTTACAAACATACCTTAACAGAGACATCCCATTAACATTGTGCATTTCTGCAGTAGGTACTGCGCAAGAAAGTCCCGCGTTTTACCACATCTTCGTATTGCGACACGGTACCTACACTGTCCTCTTTTAGCTTTCTAACGCGATTTCTAGGCATCTAAAAGAAAACCAACAGATATTAACTTTGTCACAACCGTACCCGGTTAAAATGTCACAACCGTAACCAGGGATCGTTTTTATAAAAATGCAATCACCACGCCAAAACAAAATAACCTACAATGAATGTAATCACTGATATTAAACTGCTAATATGTGACTTATATCGTTAAATAACACTCAATACCCTATTAGCATAGATATTAGAGTAATTTGGAATTGAAAATGAACGAAAAAACTTACTTTTTGGAGGTTAAAATCAAAATGAGCTTCTACTCACGTACTTACTGCGCTAAGAATAATGCAACACTGTGAAACAGTTTAAGACGAGTAAGTCGCTCCTTTTTTCCTTGCACACACCACGCTATTTCCTATATTTTCGAAATTATGACGACTGTCACAACCGGGATCTGGCACAACCGTACCCAGTCTGGGCCTATTACCTTTCACCAGACACCACTTCTAAACACGTTTCGACATACCCTATAACTGGCCTAACGTAGTTCAATCTGAGCTTATACAAATCAAACCATAGCTGCAAAAGAACTAAAAACATAACAGGCATGGTTTGTAAGTAGATACTTTCAAAGAAGCAAGACCAAGATCAATACTATTCTTAAACTAGCAAGATCAAAATCAAGACAGATTTAACAAGATAACACCAATACCAGAAGCGATTACGCAAGACCAATACTAAATACGCAAGACTTAACCAAAAATTCTAACTCACCGTGCTTATATGAGATAAAATATTTCCAACCGCGTCCACATATGCTTTTCTCGTAACAATTTAGTTAATATGTCAAAATTGTTAGTTTGTTTTTTAGATTTTATGTTATTTATAATTATGACCATTTAAAAAAAAGACATAAATTGAGCAAGAATAGCCTTAATACGCAAGACCAAGACTGGATCAATACTGCTGTGCTCATCAAGCAAGGCAACCCAAACGTAACAATATTATAGACACTTTGGAAACGAGGCCTAAAATCGGTTGGTCCCTTAGAGCATATTTTAATAGAACCTTACATGCTGTCGTGTGCGAAAGAGAGTTCGCTAACTGGTTGGTGAATACATTTCAGTTGTGCATCTGCAGCATAAAAGGCCGTCTCTATGTTCAAAGTTTGGTACCCAACTATCACCTAACTGACAATGGTTACGAACATTAAAAAACCAACTTTCACCAGAATTTCATAAAGTACCTACTAAGATGAAACAACTGAATGCATATTATTTGTATAAAATTTTATGTAAGTTTTCCCTTCGAATCGTAGAAACAAATAGACTTTTCCAAATTGCTTTTTTCGGATTTTGTCCGCTTGGCTGCTTCCATGCGGAACTTTGACGCTTGGTCTCGGGATCGTATTGAAAACACAACGTTTCGTCATCAGTCACAAAGTTTTTATCTTATTTGGCCTCTTTTATGATGTCTCTCGAATGTTGAATTCGAAGCATTTTATGGTCATCCGTGAGCTTGTGCGGAACAAACACCTTTATCGTGCCTAAATTTTAAATCTAAATGCAATAGATCGAATGTTAGAATATATTTAATTCCATTTGCATAAAGATTTTGGTTTATTTTTAATAAACTGACGCACGTTTTCGACAGTTTCTGTCTTAATCACAAATTTCAGTTGGACGACATGTTCGTCGTCTTCCAGTGACCTACGATCCTCTGGGAACCGTGTAAACCACTCGTAGACTCAGCTATAAGATAAAAGATCGTTAAATGTTTTACCACAGAACTTAATATTGTCTCTATGTTTGATGCTCATTTTTTCGACCGATGTTAAACAGAAACTTTCACTTTAAGTGCGATAATTTGGCGTGAAGTGGTTCGATTGTGATGAAATTTTAACAGAACGTCAATGAAAGATGTACCTACCGAACGCTTGCCCCAATAACAGATGGCGCTACTAGTATCAGATATTTCTTAAAAGTCCTGTTTACTTTGCGACAGCATGTATACAATTTTCACATTTTTTTAATAAGCTTTAATGTCAAAAACCCAAAGTTAGATCAATATACTTTCTATCTTAATAAATTGATTGAATCTTTTGAAGAGTAGGTTTTTTAGTATCTCCGGTATAGCAACATTGATATTTTATAAAATTATTTGATTATGTATTTCATTGCTGTTATTAGCACCAACGACAATCCTGTTAGGGTTTCAATATAAATCCCAAATTCAATAAGTAATAAATCCGACCGCCTATGTACTGAGTAGATATTATTGGAGAGTTTATGTGGAATGTCCGGTGTTCCGATGGCAATATTTGCACAACAGAGACAGACTGTTCACGAGTACCCGAGTTGTGGAAGGTTACAGTAATAATGCACAAGAGCATTCCAGCAGCCATAATTGTAGGACATATATCAATCCCGGCCAACAATTAATTACGGAAGATACATTCGAATGAAATATCGGAGATTGATGTTACGGAAACCACCAAACGGGATTATTAGATTTGATTACACAAAGGACTCTCGTCTGTTTTGCTTAATTTAATCAGAACTTGTTCAAAGTTCAAATATGTTTGCTAAAATTTAAACATAGCTAATATTTAACAAATGCATACATCAAAGCTTTATGCTATAAATTCCACGATAGTTAGGACTATAATGTTAATTCCTTTATATATAAATTGTGCATGTTTATTTGTATCAATATATTAATAACAATGGTTATTATATGATATAAAAAGATTTATATTAATGATTATAATAGAGGTAGATTTATTTACATTTCAGAAAAAATATTTGTCGATAATGACTTTTGTCCAGGATACAATAAAATAGTAGATTACATTCCGAGGCGGAGTACGTCATTTTGTTTAACAAAATAATTGTTTTGTTGACGAAGTATAATGAATATCAGATTACCGTTGATTAGTATTAAAAATAGACCTGGATCCTCTGTCCTAAACTCTATCCCGTGACCCTAGGAAGATCGACAGAGCACCTTATGCTTTTTAGGTTGTAAAGGGTTCTATGGAAGTGTGAGGTTACCACACCCAACAATAATATTGATCTGAAACAACAACAACGATACAGAACACAATTATCAAGTCATATAAAAGCTGCTGTCCCCTAAGGTTGACTTATAATAATGAAGGCAACCCCACGCCTTGGTGGAGTCCGGAATTAGAACGCCTAAGGAAGATGGCGAGAAAAGCCTTTAACAAGGCAATAAATACAAAACTCCTCGAGGATTGGAACTTATACAAATTATTCTACCTTAAGGAATACAAGAAAGTCAGAGAACAGCATGGAGAACCTACTGTAGGAAAATCAACCATTTTGCACCGACAGCGAGAATCCAAAAGACGTTAACAAAGAATCCATACCGAGAAATTAGTATAATAAAGAAACAGGATGGTAGCCAAACTACCTCCCTGGATGAAAGTCGTCACCTCTTGCGACAGATTCCCCGATTCCGTTGGAACACTACATACCCTCGACGGAGATTTCGCACATTACCAGACTCATTATTACCGAGAACAAAGTTTAATGGGCAATATCTCGCTTCTCCTCCTTTAAATCAGCGGGACTGAACAGAGTTTATCCAGCCCTGGTGCAGTGGGGTCTGGAGTAGATTCTCTTGCTCTAAATAATATACTGAAGATGTGGAGTGAAGTTAAGGTTGTCTTCGTACCAAAACCTGGAAGAGTGGATGACTCTTTCAATACTTAAAGAGCCAATTCTTCGTTCAATGCATATTTGCTTTTATCTACATTAAGATGATAATCGTTGAAAGTCTCCCAAGCATAGGTATAATTGGAGTTAGTTTTGTCACCTTCAGAAAAATTAACAGCGTTTCGTATTTCGTGTAAATGGGGGCCATTTCATAAACAATGCACAGGTTGGTACCACTTCGGGAAAGATGACGCTGCAGCAATGAGAAATACGTCAGTTTTTCGAGGTGGTCAAGTAAGCATAAAAGATGATACTCGATCAGGAAAGCCGAGATTATTAAGAAATGATCGGTGTGAGAAACTGATGCTCTTGAATAAGATCGTCGTGCGACATGTGAGAAACTTTTTGAAAGTACAAGGATTCCAACAACATCAATTAACCGAATTCTGACAAATGATTTAAAGAAGAAAAAAAATACTGCGCAGTAGGTCCCCCACAAGTTGACTGATGAAAACGCCTGGACATTGCAACCTGTGTAAAACAATAATTTGAAATTGAAGAAGAAACATTCTTACTTGGTTACAATTGATGAAACTTGGGGTAGAGACTTCGAATCAGAGTTTAAATCGCAGGCCAACAAGTGGAGAAGTATATAGGTACATATCTTCCGCACGAACAAAAAAATAATTTCGGCGAACAGAATGAAAGGTCGAGCAAATGTTGATATTTGCATACGACAACCAAGATATTATATATGACAGACAGGGTTCCGGACAAAGTGTCACAGGACTATCGAGATTTCTTTTAAAATCTGCGTAGAACCGACTTCAGTTGCTCACAACTGGACCACTTATTCTCCATGACAATGCTCGCTCGCACAATGCAAATGTAACCGAAGATGAGTGGGAAAAAATGTCTTATCCTCCCTACAGCTGGGACATGGGTCCGCCAGACTTCAACTTATTCTCAAAGTTGAGAAGACCTATGCGTGGAAGTCGTTTCTAACTTCTAGAAGAGCTTTCTGCCGTTGTTACCCAAGCCATCCAACAGATGAACAAAAATTGCATTCTAGATGGTTGAAGCGCAGTAAATGCAAAGCAGGGAGACTATTTTGAAGAAGTATAAAGAGATATTTTCAAAATAATAAATATGTGATTAATTAAAACACAATGTGCATTATTTATAAAAAGGCCCTCGTTAAAGCATATCAATGTAATGTAAAGCATCCAATAATATTAAAGTAATGATATGAGATCTTTGAAGAATTCCAGAGCAGAAAATGACCAATTGTCTGTGATCAAATAAATAAAAAAATCTTTTTTTAAACAATAAACTGTATTGATTTAACATTACGTAAATAGTAGTGGAACAATTTACCACTCTTGTGGTACAATTTATTTTAGACGATAAATTAAAATGAATTATTTGTGCAAGTTTAAAGTGGTAGGTACAATACAAACGAATATTACGTACGAAGGTAAAAATTAGGCTCGGGTCGCGCAGCAACGAGTGAGTAATTAAAAAAATGTATAAAAATCTTTTTCTACGCCCGTACTATAATAATACACTTATATGCCCATAATCCGTTTCATAATGATATTCATTATAACACTAGTGTTATAATGGTTTTCATTAAGATACTGAACAATTGACCGCATACCTGGAAATCAAATTCAGTGGCGGAAGGCTACATTGAAAATTCGGTTCAGAATAAAATCAGCATTTCCAATACAATATTGAACTCTATTGAGAGTAACAATAATGAAATAAATGTAAATATTCCTTCCACTTCCAGATCAGTGGGACCTGGAATAAACTTTTCAAACTGCACAATAAATAATCTTAATATTTTCAAGAAATCAGATTAATTACAATTATTATTATGTTGAATATAAATAGAATGTTTATAGTTTTCCTACATCTATGGTAATACACCTCAGGTAATACCATTAATTACAATTTTGTAGAATTTTTTATAGAAATACGTGTAATTACTGTTATTGTGTTAATTACAAATATAAATTTAATATTTTTAGTTCTTGATTATTTATATCGGTCGTAGAAAAAATAGCGTATGCAACTCTCATGTAATGGTTATTAATACACTCTCATTAACCATACGAAACTCTCTTTCGGCTCGTTTCGTATCCCAGTTAATGCTCGTGTATTAATAACCATCATTACATGATCGTTGCATAATATACTATTACCCCTTAGATTATGTACATCTACTATAAAAAAGCACAACAAATAAGTTTTATTTTTTTTTCACATCTACAATTATTTTTGTAAACTGTATGTATACTTATTTAGGCAACTTTCACTAATGATAGGTTGTTCTTGTGATATAAAATGTTAATAAGTGGTTATTATAATTAATTCAACTCGATACGTTATTTAAATATAGAAAAGCAATTTATAGCTCATTAGACCATAAATATTGGCAGTTAATTTCACTTAATAAATTTTAACGAATAATAAATTTACAAGTAAGTTATTATTCTAATATAAAATTACAATTAATTAATTTACAAAAGATCAATTAACAGTAATAATTCTACAATAACAAATCTTAATTAAAACACTTTTGTTTCCCATTTCATCTATTATTTTTTGTAATTAGGTGATTGGAGTCTTGTAAATGACATTATCTCCAATTTTATAAGAAAACTAAATAACATAACAAATGATTCTGTGTGTGAGAAAGTTTAATATCTACGAGAATCTACGAATTAAGATTGATTGTTCAAATGCTTTCGGTTTGTAATCGATTGAGAGATTCTTAGAGAGATTTTAAAATAATACGTTCCATCAGAACTAATTCAACTGTAACTACTTTTATTACGTCTACTTAATAGAAACCTTATACATTCATTATGTAATGTAAGTTAATCTGTACAAGTGTCAGATCAGATATTTATAATAGATAAGTGTTAACATTGAATGTAATCACGAATGGAAAACATCTACATAAGAGAAAAACTACTAAGAAATAGGATAGGAAAAATTGCAGATTTACCAAAAAAGTAGATGTCTTTCATTTTTAGAAAGTTTTTATATTTTCGCGGTGTTCTCTGTATATTTGTCATTTCGTGGAATTTTGTAATCGAATTTAAACCTATTTCCCGACTACCTAGAGCTCTGAAATTTTCAGGATAGCTAAGAACTGGATGACAATGCATGTTTCAAGTGTGTTTAGGCATATACATAGATTTCGGAATTTATAATGAATTAATATTAAATATGATATAAGTTGTGTATAGATATTATCATTTTGAAAGGTTTGAAATAAGTCCTTCGTAGCCTATTTAAATAAGCGTCGGATATGAGTCTAGGTGACAGTTCTGTTATGTTATCATAATGGGATCGATTACGCGAGAAAGAAGTTTTTTTCTGTTTTTTTTTTTGTTCTACATGTGAAAACAGTAATTATTATTTTAACTGTTAATAAAATAAACTAATTTAGAAAATTTTTAGAAAGTTTTTTGACTGTACTGTAGACTATGCCGTAATCTATCTCGGTAAAGCGCTATTTGCCAAGGGACAGGTTGCACTTAGTAATAATTTAAAACAATAATTTAATAATAGTAATATGACTTATAAATCACCAAACTTTCTACCATAAAAAATTCTTTTTATAAAATGTGATTTTTACTTTTTAGTTAATTATAATTTAGACTAACACGGTATCTAAAAAGCAAAATTGATAAAAAGGCAAGATTGTGCCACTGATGCGTTTGTACTTGAATTGTAGTCATGTTGATTTACAAAAACATTTTTTAACTTATTTTAAACATTAAACCTTGATTATACGAATACTATCTTTTTACTGCCAGTAATCCAAACTGTAAATATGCCTACCCATAATTACTAACAAATATTTGTTTCTCATTATCTTAAATCTTGTTTTTACTGTACGGTCAATAAATACCTACAGTGTAGTTACATTTGATTTTAATTGTGTTAGGTCAGGAAAATGGTATTTTCCAAACAAACTTACGTAAGATTATTTCAACCGTAAAGTTGACATAAAGGAAATAATTAAAAATAGATTTTTCACAGTGAGAATGAATTATGTGAGTGTACTTAAACTTGATTGTTTTCTTTACAAAACAATACATGTTTAACTTAAGAGTGACAGTTGACAATAAGTACCTACTTCTTTTAAATTGTCCATTCCATTGCCTTGAGTGACTTCTCTTATAGTGAGTAAAAATTGTTCTTGAAAATCTAATTCTAACATTTTGAATCTGCAATTGCAACTATTCTTGTATCGCTACTAAAGGCAGATTTAAACATGCCTTAAAAGATCAAATTAAAATGACTACAAATTTTCATCGCTGTAAATGGTACTCCAATAAAGAAATTTAGTTATCACTTCTGTGTCCTTCTGGACTTTATTCAAGAGAAAATACAGTCAAGGAAAAGACATATTGGTATGTGTATATACAACCATACAAATAACAGCGCGTAGAACATGAATTTCGTAAATTTGTTTTTGATTTTTAAGTATTATGTGATTATTTTAGGTTGAATATTAGATACAATTGAGTCTACTAGTAGGTATTAGGGCACTTGGGCCAGATAGCCCCAGACAACTGGCGCCTCAGGTAATCCAACTGACTTTGAAAACAACTTGAACTGTTTTTTAAACAGCTTTAAACACTTTTTACATAGGTTTACCTAGGGCAAACTCTTTTTATAATCAATTTAAAGTTGTTTAAGCTAAGTATTTAAAATCTGTTTAAAGGTGTTCAACCTGATTTCAAAACCAGTTGGATTACCTGAGGAGCTAGTTGTCTGGGGTTCCATTAAGGTCTTTATACAGTATAACATAGTCGTAAGTAGCGCCATTTTTACTGCAATAATTGCTCTCTTGTGGTCGCTTTGCATATCAAATAGAACCTCAGGCAAGGTAAATAAATAAACTTATACTTTTGCTAACGTTTACATCAAATATTGACCAGTCTATACCAGGGATGTCTCTTTATTAGTGACTGAAGAGACAAACATGTACTCTAACTAGAGCGAAACACAGTATTACAGTTTGGTTTTGCCCTTGTACAGGCTGATCAATATTTATATCTACGTCGCACCATCCTGTGTCCTAGAGTTAGGAATTCTAGCCAGACAAAAATCCAGTTAATTTATCTGGAATATACTCACAGCATGGCACGAGATACCTTTGTATAATTTTTTTCATCATTTTATGTATAAGACTGTCAAAAATCGCTGCTTTTCGTTTATATACATGATTGATTATATTATATAGGGTTCAGCTTATGCTCGAAGCGCGTCAGTTGAAGGCGACGCATGGGAAGCGTGAGGGTATGGAGTGCGGGAGGGTATGGAGTGCGGGAGGCGCTCAGACAACTCGATCAGCGTCGTAAGAAATGTAAAATTTAATATTCGAATCCCTGATTAAAAATAGTTATAATCAAAGGAGGCAGATAAGTTTATTATAATATTCTAAGCGATAACTACCAAATCACACAATATCTTCTCCCGTAATAAAGTCTCGGATAAAATAAAAACTAGCTAAATGAAAATAACATTAAAATTAAAATGTATTCTAGTCTTCGTACTGTTGACGAATGAACCCTCATCTATATTATTTTATTTTCATATACTTGACAACACTGTTTTTTACCATTCAGTACGTCGACCGATGACCGCAACAGCCGGCCGTCAAAATAAAATAGAAGAAACAAAGAAGTCGACCATGTTGGACGTGCTAGGGGACCTCCCGTGAAGGCCTCGAGGCGACATAGCATGGATTGAGATATCTTGAAAAGGCTCCACCCATCGCCCATAGAACAGGCCATCAGCGCCATGGGATCATTGTAATTTACCAGAGGAATCCCATTATTAACCTTGACGGTCACGCGGCAGAAACATTTACCGACCTTGGGCTGTCTATCGGTGATGGTTTTGTGGTTTAAAAGTGTTTAAATTAGAGGCCCTAAGGAAAGGAAACAAAAATGACTTTATCTTAAGGTTTAAACTTTTTTTATAACATTTACAGTCACGTCATTTCGATCTCTTAGTTTTTATATAAAAATATGGGTTAACCACATTAATCAACACAATTGTAGAAAGATATTTTCTTTTGTATAAAACAAATAATAAATAACGGTAACAGATGTTAGAACAATAACAAACCAGCAGGTCCATTTTGTATTTTATCAATAAAATTCTTTTTCCTGTTTCTGGTCTCCAATATTTATATTCAGTATTTTGTTTTTCTTTATAAATCGTTGATATCTTCTTAAGTATTGTATTTTATACTTGTTATTGTTGTTTTAAGTGACTATTTCTTAGTCTTAAGAAGGCAGAATTCACAAGTTTAATATTTCAATTAAGCATTATATTATAAAGGGTTATAAGTACATGAAGCAAATATTAATAGAATAGAACAGGTATGATCTACCATAAAAACATCAGCGCTTAGCATTTGCGGGCGATTTGGTAATCTTGACTAGAAGCAAATTAGAACTGATGAAGTTTGAAGAGAGGGCAGCGACCAAAGAATTATATATAAAAGAAAAAAAAACAAAGTTTATGGAATGGACCAATAAGCAATTTGTTCGGGGTCAATACATAACAGTTACAACAGCAAAGAGATTTGAGTACTTGGGAACTGTCTTAACAAGAGAACCTAACTATGATGAAGAAATACAGTGAAGAATTATATCGGGCAACCGCGCTATATATGCTCTCAATGGTTTGTTAAGAAACAAAAATATATCTCGTAGAGTAAAACCAAGAACCTACAAGACCGTAATAAGGCCGAAACTTATGTATGTTTAAGGAACATGAGTCACAACAAAAAACAGATTTGTTCCTAGTTTGAGAGCGAAAAATACTCTGCAAAATCTTTGGAAGGAAAAACTTAAAGGGACAATGGTTAAGAAGAACAAATTACGAGCTAATTGAACATAACATATTGGCGGTAATTAAGGCGCTAAGACTTAGATGGTTGGTGTATGTGCAAAGAATGGTTCCATCTAGAATTCCCAGAATGGTATTTATTATCTAGTGTAGTGCATTGGCAGGCAAAAGGCGAAGAGGAAGACCGAGGTTCAAGATAAAGCAACGCAGAGAAGATATGAGAAGACTAAACATAACGAACTGGGAAAGAAAAGCAACTGACAAAAGAGAGTCTCCCTCTGTGTCTCTTTTTTTGTCTCTCTCTCTCTCTCTCTCTCTCTCTCTTTCGCTCTCTCTGTGTGTGTATCTCAAATGGATGTCATATTTATACTTAGGAAGAATTAAGAAGTGTTCCATCCGACATTAGTTGAATCAAGATATAATCGTCGACTAACAGCTAGACATCTGTGACTGAATATTTAAAGGCGTAATCGCTAGATAAAGATTGATGTCTCGAGTATTGCCGGATGTGATATTTTTTTCAAATTATCCTCAATGTCAGTTCTTATTTGTTTAATTTTTTTTTTTTTTTGTTATTTATTAATTTTTTTTCACTCTAGATATGACTATTATACAAACGTCTAAACCTTTTTTTGGTGTATAATTTTACGGCATTATGTTAGAATGTTTTTAGCTTCATACGGCCAGCCTGACTACATTAGAAAACGTTCAACTATTCAAAACCCGATAACAGACACGAAATGATAGGAATCGTAAACAGAGTGGTTTTTTGTTTAATTTTCTTGGTCGTGTTTCCATTTTCAAATGATTCATTTAAATAAATTTTAACAAACTTCTGTAAATGACAACAATTAAATAAAGAAAAAAATAAAGATTAATTGAAAGCAACAACGTATTGACCAATAAATTAAACCTAAAAAAAGGAAAATTAAAAGCAACAATGTGTTAACATATACATAAAAAAATTCAGCTAAAAAAAATTTAAGCAAAAAACCCATGACAGAATAAGCTTTTTTATATTTACAAAGTATACAATCAAGAATATATATTAAAAAAACATAAAAAATTCCGCATTTGGCAGGACTGGAACCCACAACCTTTACCTCTTCGCGGTCACGCTCTAATCACTAAGCTACATATGATTTTTTTATGTCTGCTTAAAAATTACTAAGCATCTGTAGCTTACTGGACAAAGCGTTACCGCGTAGAGGTAAAGGTTGTGGTTCCGACTAATTGTTAATTAATATATTTTTTGTATAGTTTCTAAATTTTAAAAATCCCATAAGAGTTATCTCAAAAAATAACAGTTTACTAAACTTTTTTATAGATATTTTGTGTTGTGTAATTGCCCTGTGTTTATACATAAGCATCACTTTTTTTAAATCAATTAAGAAACTCTTAGCTCTCCTTTTCAAAACTCTTTCGAGATCGGAGTTCGGAAGATAAACTAGAAAACTTCAAAGAAACTTAATCGACGTAGTAGTGTCTTAATCAATATTTAATTGAAACTATGATCGGGTTAATGAGCCAATAGAGTTTTAAACTCCTCCTATAAAACATTGAATGCCGGATACCACTATAAAGTATTTCATTTTATCGATAATAGTTAATCCGATAGAAACGCTTTATTCCATTTCAATTAAATCGTTTTTCTCCTCCAGTCATAAATTTCTAAAATAAGAAATTAGTTCTTTTATAACTCTGTTAAATCTCTCTATTCTAAAGTTTAAAAAACTGGTATTTTATTTAATTGTTTAACAGAGATATTAATCGTAGATTTGACAAAAAAATACGATTTGAAAATTTGACCTATTCGGATTTTATTTACACTGAAAAGCAAATAAGAATTAGGATCTAATCTACTATTTTTAGCAGTTGTTTTAATTTTTTTCCAATTTTTGGTATTTTCATTTCAGTTACAGTGATAAATGGTCAAATAGTCAATTTTCTTTGTAAACTGTAATTTTGTAAATTTGTGTTTTTTGAAGTAAAACTTCTTTAGCGACACTAGGAGTAAAAAAGTTATTCTAACGGACGTGACGTCATTCTAATAACAGAAACCGGAAACAAAACCTAATACTGACACGATTTTGCATGGGCGCCGGCAGCAGGGTGCAAGAGGGTGCGCTTGCACCCCCCTGCTATGAAAGAAAATACCTGAATTTACCAGAAAATTATATATTTTTTTAATTTTTTTATTAAATTATTGTTTGAATAAAAACTAAAGGCGTCGCGGTTGCTGTCCAAATCATTCTACATTCTATATATATATATTAGATCATAATAGTGTGTAGATGCAGATGCACCCCCTGAAAATAATCTTGGCGGCGCTTATGCGATTTTGCCTCCTATATTAAATAAAATTAAATCTGTAATTGTATGAATTGACAGCTGATCATCTTGTCAATCGAAATACATTCCTTTATATAAATAGTTTTTTTGTGTATAAAGTGTTTGTATTAAATATGAATAAACAATGTGGATTTATTAATGAAGAAAGTGATGAAAAAATATTGATTGAAAATGAGTGAATAGGTAGGTACTCTATATGCATAAATTTTATTTTTGGTGTGTAATTACACTATTTATACCTAATTATTTATACCTATTATTTATACCTAGCTATTTTCGTTTTATAGACTTACAGAGCTGAAAAGAAAAAGAAATTGTGAACGTCAAAGGGGATATTATAAGCGCCAGAAAGATTTGAAGAAAAATGACGAGACAGCCACATTCATTATTATTTGATTAAGTAAGTTTATATACATACATACATATTATGATAGTAAATAATTGTTTATACGGAATCTTTAAGTTGAGTAAAGAAGCATGTTGCACGTTTTTGTTCATAAAATAATAATATTCAAAATATTTTAACACTTTCTTATACTTATTTTAGGTTTGGTTAGGTAGCCATAAAGGCCATAAAACCACTAGTCAAGATGGCTGATCTTTTACCACCAATAACAGATCCTTCGTAGACGTGAAGGAAACAAACTTAACTCAGGATTTTAAATTTTATGGAATATGCTATAAAATGCTACAAAATGAAATGGTTATCTAACTATCGAAGGCTCTTGTGTTGTGATGTATTACAATAAGGTAGATACAGCTACAAAATCACACATTCTAAACGTAATGTGTGTATATTTTTAATATTGTTTACCTATTATTGAAGCAAAACTTCTTTAGGCACGACTAGGGGTAGATTCTAACGGAAGATTCTGATGGAAGTAACTGTATAATTTCAGCTATGGGAGGAGTTTAAATTTCCGAAATTTATTTATGAAATTTTCAAACGGTTTCAACGGTATTTATAGACTAAAATCTATGTTTCACATTTTAGTTATCATAAACCTATTATTTCATATATAAAAAAAATAATGATAACTTTCAAATTCCTATTTCTAATGAATAATATAAATATAACATCTCATTTTTTTTGTAAAGTATATAGGCAATAAATAGGTATGATTGAATTGTAATTAAATATTTATTTTCCGATACGTACGTCAACAAGTTTTACTTCAATCGCGCGTTAAGGTTACACGCACACTCTTTTTTTGCTTATATTTTAATCTTCTGGTGTACCTGTAATATAGAAATAATCGAATTTAAGTACATTTTATTTTTTATTCTTTACAACTCAAGAAAGCACGCGCATTTCGTCTCTCTTGCTTACAGTCATCCAGATTCGAAAACATAATTTCAAATAATGGCAACCTCTACTTGTGGCACTTATTTTTCGGACGTACCAAAACTCGTCCCCAAGATTGAAATCAAGGACTGAGTTAATCTCGTACCTGAAAAAAGTACCTAAACTCGTCCCCGAAAAGAACAGGTACCAAAATGAGGATACCAAAATTCGTCCCCATCGGATTAAGGATTATAATTTTAATAAAATATAATAAATTACCAGTAAATATTAATTTTTTTTAATTTATTGTTATGAGAAAAAGAGCCTCCGTCACATTTGACAATTAACACCGTTCAAAAAAAAAATAAAAGCGAACAAAATTTAGGTATAAAATATATTGTTATATTACAAAAAATATTTACAATTAACACATACTCATTACATGTTTTTATAAAAATATGAAATACATTTGACAAAATTAAATCTGCTTCAAACACCTCTTTTATATTCTTCTATTTTTTTTTTCGAATGCACTCTTTTCTTTTCCGCACCAGTGGATCTTGTACTCTAGTCTAGAGGGCTAGCCCAAACTTTGAATTTTTATATAGGAATCAGTTTGAAATTGCTTCAAAATTTCAATAAAATGAAACAGCGAAGGGCGCGTGTTATAAAAACTTGAATTAAATTTGGCATGAAAAGATTCACAAGCGTTTGTGCTTCTTTCCAAGCTGTCACTTAATTCCGCCCACAAAGTAGGTGGAAAAACGGCATCTTCTGATATGTAGTTGTCAACTAAATAATCTGAGAAATTCTGTACACGTTCATCTTCTGGTTGTATTTCTGCAAAGTCAAAGGCAACAGAATTGCCTACTTCTCTCGGATTTAAAACAGGCGAACCAAATATATAGCGCAACCATTGTCCAATTCCACTACTTCATCTCGGTAATGTGAGATAAGGCCTAGATTCTAAATTTTTCTAAACCAGGCACCGTTTTTATGCTGTTGTGGATTGCTATTTCAAAATCAGCTGTAATAACTTTTGGACTGAAATGTAAATTTAACTTTTCGCACTCATCCTTTAAAATATAAAAAATATTTTTATAGGAACACTCCTTTTGTTTGGCAATAAACAAAATACTAGTGGTATGTAATTTCCATTTTGTAATACATGCAATGTAAACATTTGCAAAAAATGTTGTGGGCAATAATTAAATGTACCATCGACATATATATTTTCACTTTTACATAAAACAGTTAAGTTGGTTTTACAAGAAAATATAACAATTTCTTTGTCTTTATCCGTTGCAAGTAAAAGATTTTCTTCCTTTAAAGTTTTAATATAGACATTTGTTTCAAACACTGCCTTATTTTTTGGTAAAGGTGGCAATACTTTTCGTCTGTTATTGTACAAAGTATTTCGTATTCGTAGGCTATGCATGTCTTTCACTATCATAGTATCTAATGGATTATTGTTTTCTTTTATGGCGGAATAAATAATTTTGGAAGGTTTTTCACAAATATCATCAGCTGCTTTGCGCTTGACACTAGCACTAATTATTTGCCTGTTAAGTTTTTTAACATTTTTTTCGTGGATATGTTCTTTTTCACATCGTATCACTAAATTGTCTGTTTCCACAGTGTACGATCCGAACACCTCCAACAAACTTCACCACCTTTTAATTCCTTGTGTTTTGTAAATTTAAAAGAGTTCACAATTAAAACAGTTTTTCCACGTTGGCTTACGGTTACAAAGGTTTCCATGATATTTAAACGAATAACACTAACTTCGAAAGAAAGACTTACTAATTTAAATTGAATAATACCAAATATTTATAGTTTCACCACCACAAATTGTTTAAATCCCTTATTGATATGTTTGTTCGCTAAGTATTTCTTAATTTCTTGGAAAGTACCTATAATCCCTTGACCGGGGACGAATTTTGTTGTAGGATTAATTTAGGGCAATAAACATTCATATCAATTTAGGGTTTGATTATATGGTAGTACCTGCTCGGGGACGAGTTTTGGGCCGCCCTATTTTTCAGGCAACCCTGTGTTTTCTTGTAGAGAAATAAAAAACCTTTAATTTTATAAATAATTCAACTAAAAGACACATGAGTATAAATAATAAACCTGTTGACACCTTTTTTTATTTCCGTTTTTCCCATTACTTTGTTTTAAACTATATTTTATTATCATATCTTCAAGACGTATGATTTTTTTTACGTTTCAATTTTTTACAATTTTCTGGGTTTAACTAATTTGTTTTGGAAATTTTGATTCTGCCAAACATACTAAAATAATTTCTAATATTTTTAAGAGAGTTTATTAATTCTCTCGCATATACCGTTCAAAGAAATTTTAGAAATTTAAATCAACAATATAAGACTCTTAAACGACAACCACTATATCTATTGGATATTGGGTTAGATACACCTTAGATATCAAATTTCAATTAACAAGTGAACGATTTGGAAGTGATGTAGTAAATCATGGAAACCCTTCGCACTATCAACTGACACGATTTCGCACCTTTGTAAGATTTCCAAATACATCAAAATCAACCCTTGTAACATCGCACCCTTTTGCACCTTTATCAGACCAATTGTTCGTCTGGACGGGTTAAATCAGAATCGGACTAAAACAATTCCACATAAAAATGCGTAACATTTATTTTATTTTTGTGTTTTTTTTTTATTATTTCTTACGCATTCCAAAGCAAATTTAAAAAACTCTTACTAATTAGGAGTACAAATATTTCATTTAACTAACTTATTTTGCAAATCTTAGAATCTTGGAAACAGTAAGTACCCACTGTGATGTACAATCTAAAGGCAACCGCATTGCGGACAATTAAGCAAGGAGGGCTGCGGGCTACAAATATGTTAGCCCTAGCCCATCTACCAAACTAACAATGTCCGCTGTCGTGGACCTTATCAAACAGCACTGTCACCAAAACTTTATACAGTGCTGGAATGAAACAACAAACTGAAGACAGGACAGGGAGTTATTACCTCATCCTGGCGAGGAATTAGCAAGAAAATTTAAGGCATTGAGTAGACAAACTCTCCGAACAGCTGTGGGAATCTTAACAGGTCACTGCCAATTGTGACAACATCTTTTTAGAATGAAATTAGCAGAATCGCGAACAAGAAAAGGAAACAGAAGAGCATATAATCTATGACTGCTGTGCCTTTTCTAAAATCAGAAGATAGGTGTTGGGCCAGTACTGGCTCACACCAGCCGATGTCAGGGAGACCCCTTTTGGGAATCTCATCACCTATTTTAAATCTTTAGGCCTGATGATAGCCTTTGGTGTGAATATCCAAACACACATCAGGATGCACAATGAGCCATACGTGGCCTCAGTGCTGGCAGAGCATTTGCTCGCCCCTTTCCAATTTTTCAGATCCAGATCCAGACTGTGATATACAAACAGGTTGGTTAAAATATAAGAATGTGTATTTTTTCATGTAATAGATTTTTTATTTAATGTAATCTCCTTTAACTTAAACACAGTTATTCGAATGATTCTCCAGTAATTTTATACCATCTCTTAAATGATTTTCCGGAAGCTCAGCAAAATATTTTTCCACGGCTAGAATAGCTTCTTTCCTTATTTAACGAAAAACTCTTTCCACGAAGGAATCATTTAAAGTTTCTGAGCAGGTAATAGTTGGAGGAAGCCAAATCTGGAGAATACGGTAGGTTTTCAAGCAATTCGTACTAATTTGTTCAATTTTACCCATCGTCAACAAGCTTGTGTGAACACGTGCATTGTCTTGATAAAAATGATTGGTTTTTCTGTAAACCAGTTTTTTTACGAATATTTTTATCCATTTGGTCCAAAAGGTTGCAATTATATTCAGAGTTAATTGTTTTACCTTTTTCATGATAATTAATCAACAAAACTCTCTTTGAATTCCAAAAAACTGATGCCATAACCTTTTTTGCAGATCGTTCTGACTTCACCTGTTTTGGAGCTGAAGAACCAGCTTCAGTTTGGTAGATCCAAGTCTCATCCATAGTTATAAAACAACGCACAAAATCTGTTTTATTCTGCTTAAAACGCTCCAAATTACGCTGAGAATTTTCTTTTGGATTTAGTTTGTGTTGAATTGTTAACATATGCGGCACTAACTTTCCGAACAACTTTTTCATGTGTAATTCTGCCTATGGCATCAGCAATTTCACGCTTAGCATTTCAAGACTCATCAAACAACCATTATCATGCAGGATAAGTCCTTTCTTTTTCTTCTTTTTATTCATTTAATGAGCATAGGCCAGAGAGAGTAAGAAACGCAATATTCTAACATTTTAGGTTGCACGCTAAATGCGACTTCAAACTATTATATGTACCTAAGTACCTACCTACCCTTATTTTCAACCAAACTGTCTTCTTTAAATAAATTTAAACCAATAGACAGCTTCACATTTTTTGGTTATTAAAACTTGTGTTCACTGTAATAGTAAAATTTAAAGTAGTTGTCAGAATCTGTAATCTATTTGTTCATTAAAGAATAGGACGTCGTCAGAAACTATACTTATTAATATAAGGTATAAAAAAGTGAACAAAAAAAATTTTTTAGAAAATTTTAGTACATAAAGAAAGATTTTAAGTGCCTTAAGCGTGCTAACAAATATAAGTAAACTATCTAAATCTATTGCCAATTTTCTCCTACAAAATTATTTTTCTACCCATTACTTGCCGTCCATTTTGTGTTTAATTGATATTTACAAACAATAATTATAAATATTTATTCTTACCGTGGTAAATAATGACCGTTTTAACTCACCTAAAACAAAAAGAAAATATTATTAACAAAAGTTTAATCATAAATTTAAATATTTGCTTTTTTTGTAGTAAGTTAAATGTAACGACCAAAAAAAGCTAAATAAATTCTAAGCATCCATAGCTTAGAGGTTAGGGCGCAACCGCGTAGAGGCAAAGGTAGCGGGTTCGAATCCTGCTGGATGCAACATTTTTTCAATTTCTCCTTACTGTCATTTAATATATTCTTGTTTATATACTTTCTAAAATTTCACCTAATTCCTCCAATAACTTCCGGTGCTTTGTATACCGACAATATGGACATACAATAATAATTTAAATTTATATCGCTGATTATAACTTACAACCTACCTCAAAGATGGAGGCGGACTATAAACTAAGAAATTAAGAATTGTTAAACTTAATCTTAGAGTCACAGGAATTGATTCGTAATTTTTTTTTTAAACTTAAAAAGGTTTTGAAGTAATGAGAAAGAAAAAACGAAATAAGGCAGAGTGTTTTTCATTATATTATTCGAATATTTTTTAAATTTAACCAGAAAATATTTGATTTCGTATATGGTTCACTTGAAACATAAGTTAATGCAAAGGGACGTTTTTCTCAAAGAGAAGATAAAGCAGATGTTGCATGAGATACGTTAACGTTTACAGATTTTTTTAAGGTCTTTGGTTTAACGAGGAACATGTAAAAGAGGCAACAAAAAATATATTTCTCACACTGAATACACAGAATAAAGGAGTTTGAACAAGTTAAGAAATACTCAAAGGATAGAAATCAGTCAGTATTTGAAATATTTTTGATTTTTATATATTTCTTATATAAAATAAAAAAATGGTTTTTGTTGTATTTTATATTAATATGGTTATTTGTAAAAATGTTTTATTTAAAAAAAAATGGGGATCCTTACTAAAATGCCATTAATGTAACCAAAAATGACCTTAAAACCCTTACATTGCGTGCGCTGAGACTACAAGCCTCAAGGTCAAACCTTCCAATTAGTAGGGATCGGTTTTTCTCATGGCCAACCGCCTAAGGCGGGTCGAGTTCCTGAAAATCAATTTATTTTGTTGCCAGAAAATAAAACAACATGTTATATTGTTTACAGGGAAGCGTTGACCCAATATATTTAGTGGCGAGGAAAGGTTTGTTTGTTTGTTTGTTTGTCTGTTTGAAATGAATAGGCTCCGAAACTACTGGACCGATTTCAAAAATACGTTTACCGTTGGCAAGCTACACTATTCCCGAGTGACATAGGCTATGTTTTATTTTCAAAAAAATAGGGATACTTACTAAAATGCCATTAATGTAACCAAAAATGACCTTATAACCCTTACATCTCGTGCGCTAAGAATACTAGCCTCAGGGTCAAACCTTCCAATTAGTAGGGATCGGTTTTTCTCATGGCCAACCGCCTAAGGCGAGTCGAGCACCTGAAAATCAATTTATTTTGTTGCCAGAAAATAAAACAACATGTTATATTGTTTACAGGGAAGCGTTGACCCAATATATTTAGTGGCGAGGAAAGGTTTGTTTGTTTGTCTGTTTGAAATGAATAGGCTCCGAAACTACTGGACCGATTTCAAAAATACGTTTACCGTTGGCAAGCTACACTATTCCCGAGTGACATAGGCTATGTTTTATTTTCAAAAAATAGGGATCCTTACTAAAATGCCATTAATGTAACATGTTACCAAAAATGACCTTAAAACCTTTACATCGCGTGCGCTAAGAATACTAGCCTCAAGGTCAAACCTTCCAATTAATAGGGATCGGTTTTTCTCATGGCCAACCGCCTAAGGCGGGTCGAGCACCTGAAAATCAATTTATTTTGTTGCCAGAAAATAAAACAACATGTAATATCGTTTACAGGGAAGCGTTGACCCAATATATTTGGTGGCTTTTGTTATTTTTCTTTAATCCCCGTGCAAAGCCGGGGCGGGCTGCTAGTAAATAATATATGCCAAAAAGAAAATTTCTTAAATGATAATAAATTAAAAATTTTAAAAATTAACATTGTACCTTTTCTCCGTTTTCTTTATAAAAATTACAATAAAGTCGTGATTTTTAATATTCTAGATTACCACCTCTATGTTGAATTACACTTCTCATTCGACCTCGCATTAAATTAATCAAATCTGGATATTGTCTAAAGGAGCGCCAATCGAAGCTATTCACGATTTATTGGAGTAAGTATTCTGTTTCTTACTCTTTGTTTCAGATGGTCCCAAAAGTGCTTAATCGGGTTCAAATTGGAGATTTGATCCAGCCAATTCATTTTTAGCACACCAACGGTTTTCTGGCTACGTGTGGCATTATTTTAAAGTTTTCACCAACAAACACAGCAGAAGACAGTACATGTTCGTCTTTATGTATCCGTGAGCATTTAACGCTTCTCTACCAATAAACATGAGATCAGTACGGCCTTCTAATGAAATGCATGCACAAAACATTACTAAGCCTCCTCCAAAAGGAACATTTGCTCGTCAAACTCAACAGCATATCGTTACTCACGTCTTCTGTACTATTTGATGCGACCGTCTAAGCATAAATGCTATACATCACTAAACAAAACATTTTTCTAATCTTGTATGGTGTAATGCTCGTGGTCTCTAGCAAATTCGGCGTCGAAGTGCTGCTGTTAACAAAGGTCCTGTTTCTGGACAGCGAACCCTTGGACTAAATTCACTTAACCTTTTTCTCGCTCTAGGAGTGCTTAATGTACAACAGTGAGCATTTTAAAAACGGTTTTGGATTGCTCTGGCCGTAAAGAACCAATTTTCCAAAATTGTATAGAACAGTCGTCTTGATATTTCTCGCGCCTGATCCTGGTCGTCGTTCGTGAGATAGAGTCTCTAAAAATCGTTTGAAATTACTGAAAAAAGAAAATTAGTAGTTATTCCCAACATAGTTTGGCAATAATTATCAGGAAGCACTAAAGTTCGGCCCTTAACTGAAGTTCTATGAGGAAATCACCAATATCGACTGTGCAAATGTATAACAAAAAAAATAGTCTGATTGTTTATTTCACAAATGAAATAAAAAACAAACAGACAAATTAGAGTGGGGCCTTCTTCCCTTCTGACTTTACGAAAAAAGCATAATTTTAGCGCTTTCGAGTTGAAAGAAACCAGCTGATTTTGTGCATACCTTATATTTCTATATAATAAAAGATTGTAATCTTACAAGACCACATACAGTGTGACCATACCTGTGTCAAGAATAATCGCACCGCATGTTGTCTGGGATGGTTGCAATCTTCTATAATATAAGTACAAGCTATATACAAAAAATCAGTTGGTTTCTTAGAACCTGAAAGAAAAAGCTAACATTACGCCTTTTCGATGGGTCTGGAGGAATAAAGGCCGCTTCCTATTTGATCTGGAAAACTTATTTAAGTTTCATTGTAGTTCCTACTATAGAAGTCGAATTCGCATTTGTTTGTTTAGTCCTTAAGGGTGGATCCAGAAAAGTATGTTTTGATAGCTCCCGTTAATGTCAAACTATGTTCGAAATAACAACTATTTTTTTTCTATACATATTTTCAAATTCTGCTCAATTTTTCTCCCATTCCTTAAATGGTGTGAGGTAAGAAATTTTTATACAACAATCACAATCCACGCGAACGACGTTGCGAGTACAACTAGTATTATTAAAAAATAGTTAAATAAAATTGTTTTTGGTCCTCCGTCCAGAAACAATACTATTAATTACTTCAAAATCGTCCGGGAAAATGGCATTTTCCGGCCTAGGCCGGCAAAGTAGCTTTTAGATTATCTAAAGAGATGGCGCTATGAGTTTAAATTTTAAGTCATCAAAAATACATAATGAATAATACAAATTTTAATTAAATTTATTTAAAAACAGCGTATAATATACTAAACTTACCTATAACTTTTTTTAAAGATAAGCAGGATTCTAATTTACATTTAATTTCTCTCACAACTTGTATTATAAAATTTGACATTTATGTCAATTTATGGAAATAGTTCATTGTTTTATCTTTATATAAACATCTAATCTTATATGTCACAAAGTAAAAAGTTTTTGAACTTGTTGTGTTTGCAACATATGTTAATTAAAACACTAATAACTGCTGAAGCTAAACACGTATATTAAGTATTAAACAAGTTATTACACAATACACAACAACACAACTATAATATTAACATCCAATGTGGCACTTATATCTGTCGGCTGTCTTCTAGTCAGTGGTCTTAGTATAGGTAGCACAAACGGTCAACTGTTGAACATAACAGAACTTTTGAAAATAATGAAAATTAGTCGGACCAAAAAATAGTGTGTGTTACACGTCCGGAAAATATTTTGCAAGTGCTCGTATTGTTTCGCCTCGGTGCTACGCACCTTGGCTACACAACTTTACTCGCTCTTGCAAAATGTAATTTTCCATCCTTGTGTCACAAATAACTATTGTTTTTACCTATCCCCTAAGACTGTTAGTAGTTACTTCAGTTTTTTTTCTGTTTCATACTGTTTGATGACGCATAAATTTCTTATATTTTAAAACAGCGCCATTTAGAAGAGAAAATATGTTAAATAATATTGTAGATCTTTTAATCTGTTTTATGAGAAAGTCCGGCACTGAAACGATTTGTCTATCCCCAATATTCGAAAAGTGAGCTACACCTTCGTCGCAAAATTGAAATTCAACGAATAAATCCACTCAAACGGTGTTTTGTAGCTCAGAGGTTGCCAATAGAAAAATGTTTATTTAATTTTTTGCTCGAATGAATTCGATCGAATAGAAAAATTGAGGAACGTGTTATTGGTGTTTGTCTGAATGATTTTCAGGATTTGTCGATTTGTCTAGCTTTTTCCGCATTTCTGGTGATTCGTTTGTTTGGATACAAATGAACATTCAATAGTGTATCGGTATTGTTTACTCTTTACTTGTTTTATTATTCAGTATTTAGAAAAACAATATTAAATGTTATTAAACAAACGCAACGAGGAATAAAATAAAAAAAACATAAAAAAGTGTTGATATTTACTGTTTACTTCAAAAATTAGTTTAATTTCATTTGTATAAATTAACAATTTTGATTTGATATACTCTACTTCTTTTAAACTGTGTATATGTACAAGATATCTCCGACAAGTATTCAATTTGCTTTTATTTCTACGTTTTAGTGTAACAGCGACCTCTGAGTGTAATGAACATCAACACGACAACCTTACGAACTTATCAGTTGCTCGCCGACATCTACAAGACGTATAGTTTATGCAAAGTAGGTATTTGTTTACATAAACTTTCTGTAATATCAGATACAGAAATTTGTGTCAATTTTTGCAGTAAACCCAGATAAGCTAGTTGGAAAACGATTCAAGTGATGCAGAAGGCTTTTGGGGATAAATGTAGTGCTAATCCATAAAGGTTTGCTTAGAAATCGCTAAGGCCAACTTAGAAATTTAAAAATTTCGCTAACTTTGGCTAGTTTGTCGCAAAGAGGGATAAAATTCTAAATCAAAAAATCAATTTTTCACTCACAACTGTAAGCTGGCTTAGCGCCAATGTGAACTGTTTTTCGTGAATTAAGGGTTTAATATAAGCGTTTATTGTTTACCTACTTAACGTTTTATTGCTATTTTAGACGATTCTAAAAGTTTTTCCTGTCAGAATGTAGAGCAACTTTTCGTTCTATAGCAATGTGCGCCGTTTGCATAGGTCGTTCTTAGTTAAAAATTTAGTTTCTGATATACTTAATGAATTAAGTGGTACTAATATAATAAAAAAGAACTGTATGACCTCTTGCCCGCACGGCTCCTTTTGACGGAATTGCTGAAAAAATTGAAATGAAACTACGGGTACGAGCTGCAGACTTTTTAATGAAAGTATATTGATTAAGTTCCTGTTCTGAAAACATTAATCCTGTACATCGTAATTACGAATTTCTGCTGTTATAGATCAAAAACATTCGCCGCCATATGTCTAATTACGACTTCCATCTGTTTGCGAGTTGATGAGTCACTTTAGTACATAAGATTATTTTATTGACTATTCGGGAGAATGTTATGAGTATACTGTATACGACGGATGATTTTAATGCCCATATAAAAACCGACTGCTTTTTCTTTAGAGCCTAAGCTTAGTCTGCCGAATTTATATCCTGTATATAACAGCTTTAACTCGCTTTTATAGTAGCAGTTAATCTGTTGTTTAGAGGCGTTTTCGGATGTTGTTCATATAATCAAGATTTAATAACAGTAATTTAAATATCGAAAAATATATACGATATTGATTGCCTTTTAATATTGTAGAATAGTTTTATGTTTATGTTTCACTTCCTCAGCGGACGTACATAAACTCGTCCCCCCAATTTAGTTAACCTCCTACCTGAAGAAACATACATAAATTCATCCCTGATAATATCAGGTAAATAAAAATAGATTCCTGAAATCGTTCCCGTAAAATTATACCTACTAAAATAGGGGTCTTTACGAAAGATAAAAGAAACTGTATCACAGTGTGACCAAAAGCTTTAAACTTTTAAGTACGCCATTGTTAAAAAAAAAGCAAAACAATCTTCTACTTCCGATGGATTCAAGAATGGTAAACAGAATAGCCATGTTCCAATTTCACTGTTTTTGTTTCTGGAATCAAGAGCGAGGCCCAAATTCTGAATTTGGCAGAACCATGCTTGCGCCAAACGAAACTTGCAGCCCACAATTTTGGAATTTGGGAACACTTTTCTGGGTTCAGATTCAATTCCAAACTTAACCATTTAATTTGCAAAAGTTTAAATAGCTTTTTGTAAGAACATTCTTATTTGGTAGTAAACAAAACGAGAGGAATATAACGGTACCATCGACATCTAATTTGCTACTTTTGCTAAGAAGGGTAACACTCGGGGTAACATTTGATAAACCTACACGAAAATACGATAATTTCTTCAATATCGTTTTTTTATCTTTTATTGTCTTAATAGTAATTGTTTTTATAAACGCAAAAGTTTTTGTTCTATTTTTTGGTAAAACTGGTAGTTTTTCTTCTGTTCTTATAAACAGTGTTACGAAAATATATAGTGACTGTCTTTGACTGTTAAAGTACTTAACTGGCCAGGATTTTCTCTTAAAATGAAATGTGTTACCTAAGAAGGCTTCTTAAAAATGCCATAGATTCTACATTAATACAGGTTTCCCACGTTCACTAGATCTTTTAGAGCATTCCATAATGTTTCGCTTGCAAGTAGTTATTACAATATGAAAGTAAAAATAAAATTTTCATATCACATGCATTGAGACAGCTAGTTTTGATCCCTGTTTTGCCAGTCGAAACAAAACAATTTCAGACCAATGCAACTGTCAGTCAGAAACTGAAAGATGTTTCTGCCCTAGGGGAGAAAATGTGATTATTTCAAGTCTGTCAGAATGTTTTTGACTGACAGATGCATTGGTCTGAAATAGTCTTACTTCAACTGGCTACAGAGATCAAAATTCGCTGTTACAATGCATGTGATATGAAAAATACTTATAGTGTGTGGCACGGGATAAAATGAAGACGATTTCTAGTCAGAAATCGTCTTGTTTCACCCCTTGCCACACAATATACTATTAATTTTCCTAAATTCAAGTTGGTTCTCCTATAAATTATAATCCCTTGCTCGGAGCCATGTTGAGTGGTGTCATTAAAGTACCGTAATTAGCATCGGTAGAAAATAAGGGAAGGTTATCTTCTAGTACCTGCTCTAGGACGAATTAAGGGCCACCCTCCTTAGCATATTGTTCTTGGTGTACCAAATTATTATGATCTTCCTTTCGCTAGATTTCTAATTATCCTGTCCTCTGTTTGATGTAAATACTAAGTGTATTATTCCCTTTAATTATTAGCTGGTATCTTTTATCATATGTCCAAGATGAGATATGTCACTACATTTGATTGTTGTTAGCTATTTCCTATATAATTTTATCACTTTCAGGATCTTTGGGTGTGCTTTTCATACTGACTGGAGATTTTTTCTTGCTTTTCGAATCAAATATAGAAGCTTGGTCACCGATCAGATTTGACAAAATTATTTTTCTTCTGACGTTTGATTTTCGCCACGAAATAGGTGAATTTAGCATATTGTTCTTGATGTACCAAATTATTATTATCTTCCTTTTTGTTTCTACCATATCAGATTCGCTAGATTTCTAATTATCTTGTCCTCTGTTTGATGTAAATACTGATTGCAATATTCTTTTCGATTATTAGCTGGTATCTTTCATCATATGTCCAAGATGAGATATTTTACTGCGTTTAATTGTTGTTAGCTATTTCCTCTACAATTTTATCACTTTCAAGATCTTTGGGTGTACTTTTATATATTAATATACACACATTTTTTAACATCTTGTTGGTGTACTGGTTTATTATTAAATTTCTTTTTGTTTCTACTATTTAAATTCGCTAGATTTCTAATTATCTTGTCCTATGTTTGATGTAAATACTGAGTACATTATTCCCTTCGATTATTAGCTGGTATCTTTCATCAGATGTATAAGATGTGATATGTCACTGCGTTTGATTGTTGTTAGCTATTTCCTATACAATTTTATCACTTTCAGGATCTTTGGGTGTGCTTTTCATACTGACTGGAGATTTTTTCTTGCTTTTCAAATATATACGCTTGGTCACCGATCATAGTTGATAAAATTATTTTTCTTCTGACGTTTAATTTCCGCCACAAAATAGTTTAATTTATTTAAGAGCTCTTTAGTAATCGGTAGTTTATACAGTGTGTACAAAAAGTAACGTAACTTGATAATATTTCGGTTTGTGATAGGTTTTCAAAAAAAAGCTTCAAATAAAAGTTATACGAAATAAATCAAGTTATCAGAATAAGTCAGTTAGAAATATACAGGGTGCACCTTTACTCCAGAATAACGTAATGACATTTTTTTTTAATGGTACCCCCTGTATATTTTTTCATTTTTTGAAAATCTATTAAATTAGAAATACAACCGTTAACACCGCGTGTTTCTAACTTTATTCATTTCAAAGTTACAGGGGTTTGAAAATAAAATATTAAAAAAATATGTATGGCAAAAAAATAGGAGGCACTTCTTCTGTCAATTAATACTTTATTAATTTTATCTTATTAAATGCTCAAAGTGCCTTCCTTGTTCTATTTGGCAATATCCCACTCTATTGTAAAATGCAGAAGTAGCATTACGCAACTGCTCATTCGTTATTTGACGGGTTGTTGTCAGTATTCTATGTCTTAGATCGTCCAGATTATCAGGTTTTGTTTTGTACACAACGTTTTTAAGATGTCCCCAAAAAAAAGTAGTCTAGTGGTGATAAATCAGGAGATCTTGCTGGCCACTCTATTGTACCCCTTCTTTCTATCCACCTGTCTTGGAAAACTTCATTTAAATAATTTTGAACATCAACGGTAAAGTGTGGTGGTGCACCATCCTGCTGAAACCAAATGTCATCGAAATTGTCACCAACAGCATTTCTTATTGCAGGCACTATTTGATTTCTCAACAAATCTAAATACTTTTGACCATCCAAATTACCTTCTTTAAAAAATGGACCAATAACAGTGTTATCGATAATACCTGCCCAAACGTTTACTTTTAAAGGCCTTTGCGTTTTATGTTCCCGAATCCATCTGGGATTAGTATCACTATAATATCTGCAGTTGTGGCGATTTATTGTACCATTTAACATAAACGTGGCTTCATCGGAAAAAACTATCTTTTCTGTAAAATTAGGGTCCACATCTACCTTTTGCATTATAGTTTCAGAAAATTCCATTCTGCGATCAAAATCATCTTCAGATAATTCTTGAACCAGCATAACTTTATAAGGATGAAACTTATTTTTCTTTATAATGTTACTAACCGATCCAATACTAACATCATGTTCTAATGCAGTTTTCCGAATGGATGTACAAGGATTTTCTACAAATGTTTGCATAATGTCCAAGGCGTTTTCATCATTAGTTACGTTCTTTGGTCGTCCACTTTTAGAGCGATTTTTAGTTGAACCCACTTCTTCAAAACGTTTCACAATTCTCCAAACTGCAGTTTTAGTAATTGGGTTACGATTTGGATAGGTACCATTAAATAATTGAGCTACCTCATCAAAAGTTCTTTTACGATTAGGTACCGTAACCTCTCATCATCAGAATCGTTATTCTTTCCTGTTCCGTAAACATATTGGAATTTTAAAAGTACCTAACTACATAAAAAAATCTCAACATAAATAATACTGTTACATTTAGAAATAAGTAATGACAGAAGCCTACTATGTTTTTGCCATACATATTTTTTTAATATTTTATTTTCAAACCCCTGTAACTTTGAAATGAATAAAGTTAGAAACACGCGGTTTTAACGGTTGTATTACTAATTTAATAGATTTTCAAAAAATAAAAAAATATACAGGGGGTACCATTAAAAAAAATGTCATTACGTTATTCTGGAGTAAAAGTGCACCCTGTATATTTCTAACTGACTTATTCTGATAACTTGATTTATTTCGTATAACTTTTATTTGAAACTTTATTTTGAAAACCTATTACAAACCGAAATATTATCAAGTTAAGTTACTTTTTGTACACACTGTATATAAAAGATTTAGATTCTGCAAATTTTATTATGTTGCTTAATGATTTCTAAAGAAAATAATATGCAAAACATGCTTTTTTTTTGATGATTAATATTATTTGGTTTTAGTTTCTTGGTACTGAAATTATAGTCTTTTATATGCTTTTGCAATATATTCTCTTTAATAAGTAGTTGTCGATAAATATTAATTGTTTTTTTATATCAATAATTACATCATTTTATGCAGTATGCACAATTTTACAGTCGATAATAATTATCAAAGCTGCTTTTCAAATGCACAGTATCGCTTTGGCTTTGAATGCATACAACTGTATCTTTAGTTTTCCACAGTGATTAACATAATTTCATTTACATGTTTATGTTTAGTTTGTTCATTTGCTGATGCGGGTTATAAATTAGCTAGCAACATATTCAACAGATAATATTTGTTTGAAATTAAGAGCTTAACGACACGTACGCAAAATGTATACTTAATCCGCTTGTAGGCTAATGGATAATTTTATAAAATTTTAAACATATCGTAAACAGAATTAATACATACCTACTGTTAAAATTTAAATGAAACTCCTGATTCTAGTTGTTTTTCGATTTTGGCATACAAAATTATTTAGCTGACAAACTTTTTTTCGTCAGACCACAGAACGTACATACTTGTTTCTTATATACTCAATATATGAGGTCTAGTCGAGTGGGACACATAAACTTAAATGGGTAGTTTTAAAAAGATATATTTTTTATATTTATATTAATTTTTAATTTAATGAGTAACTCAGATGATGATTCTACGGCTGTTGCTCCAATTCTCATGGTGGTTGCTAGAAGTCAACATCATTGTTGCAGACGCTACTAAAGGTTTTGGTGTAGGCTCAGTCTTATCTGACTAGTTATGAATAAGGCAAGACTAAGACCAAGACTTGGACAATCAATGTTTTGGATAAATCACACTTGTGGTACATAAAACTAAATTGCTCCTCTTTTGCTTTCAAAAAGATAAAAAAACTCATTTGGAATAGACTTAACACTGAACAGTCGTCAATCAACATGTGCGAAACGTCAATACTGCTTTCGGTCGATTCGGATTCTCTTGATCCGCACCCGCACCAACTTGATTCGGATTTTGTTCGGAATCATTCACTTCTGTGGCTCAATTAGTGAATTCAACCCCCTCTCGTTTTCAGACGCTCCAACAACGTTACGTGTTAAGTCGCTCGGACTCTGCAGGGAACGAACATCATAGCCCAGAGGACCCTCCATACCCACTGGGATGGAGGATTCCGAAAAAGATCCAGACAACGAAATACAAGATCTTCTTCCCAACCTCAGTCTCTTCCAAATAGTAGACAGGGACCTTCCTGAAGACCTGGAAATACTCCTGGATGAATCCCCCCTCTGTTACAAGTAGATGGTGCTCCCACAGGACTGGATACACAAAAAATGGGCCCTTGGCTAATGTTTCTGTGGTTCTCTTCCTCATTGCCAAAAGAAAGGGCTCCACGACCGAGAAGACACACCACAGTGTAAATTTCCCAACCCCACATTGCACCAGGTGGGTTAAACCTTCACACAACACTAACACACACACCAAAAGAAAAACACTGTTTAGGTACGTTTAAGCTCCATGTATGGCAAGAAGATACATGACAACAGATGAAGCTATCCAACCAGTCGCAAATGGAGAAGTTTGTGAGAGCGGAGCCGACGACCGATACTAACACCATCCAAACACTCCTACCCACTCCCTGAAAAAGACAACTCCTACAACAGGGTCCTCAAATCCAACACTCCTATAAACTACTTGATTACAGTTTCCTGCTAATCAATTGTCATTTCAGTAAAACGTTTATCAAATAGATGTCAAAGATAATAATAGTATACCTAATACTATTATGACGTTTTACAGAGTCTTCGAAAATCAAAGAACATATAGACCGTTTACTAAAAACCAACAACTACTTCCCTGGCTATATGCCACGACGGACATTGAATATATATATACTAACCCCGTTTAACTTTGAACTGTAATTCAATGTCCGTCGTGGCATATAGCCAGGGAAGTAGTTGTTGGTTCTTAGTAAACGGTCTATATGTTCTTTGATTTTCGAAGACTCTGTAAAACGTCATAATAGTATTAGGTATACTATTATTATCTTTGACATCTACTCCTATAAACTTTTTTTCATCTACCCATCAACCTTTTGTCTTGTCTTGAAGTCAACATTCCATTAAGTAGCATTTCAATAGTTTATGATTATTGAATTCTTGAACTGGGTCAGTAGTTGTACCAAAAACAATTTTGTGGTTCTTTGTCAATTGTTGTGTTTGTATCTAACAGTGTTTATCTTTTGTATTAATACTATCGTTTATCCTAAAAGACATATCACATTACGTCACTAGTTCGTTTACTTATCTAATACAGTCTATTATATCAATGGATATGGAGACGACTTCTCCGTAGGACCCAGTGTTCATTCACAGAATCCAAAGGATAGAAATTATGTTAATTTGTTGTGGGTAAATGTTAACATCTCTAATTAAGATTGTAGAATATAATACTAAAAACATGAATAATTTTTCTATATCTAAATAAGTGATAAATTATATTCTATTTCCAAAACAATGATACTAAATTTGTTTTTGGCACTGCACCAGGTCAAAAAACTTAGGTAAATGCCCTACTAAGCAAATGCTAAAGTTTCTGATTGCAGTTATTATTCTTGCATGGCATGAGGTTTTAGTATATTGAAGGTTTGGCCATCGTCCAAGAAACAATACACTGAACTGATATTTATGAACCTTATTTCAATATATTAACAAAAAAATAAAGAAATAAATACTTTTGATTCCAAAAATACGAAGTGCCTGCAATGCACACCATGACCTATACGGTAATAAATTACCTCTGCAGGCATGAATAATCTTAAAACTGCCATGTTAATAAAAGAGATTTATTTAATTTTAAATTGTAATATCTTCTTCAGAAAGTAAATTAAACATGTAGGTGTATACAGGATGGTGCGTATTCAACTCTAAAAAATATTTCTTATTTTACACACATGTTTATAGACTTGTAAGGATAAAATTAGGATTTCATGAAAGATGCGGCATCACTAAAAGGTAATAGGTACACTCAAATATAAGGGTCCAACCAAATTATGTAGGTATTACTATTATTATTTTTACGTTTTATCATAGCTACTCTAAATGATCGTCGTTATATCAACGGACCTTGTGAAAATCCTATTTAATTTTATTTACAAATAATGGAAGCAACCACATATTGCTTTTAAAACAGCTCACTGGTCAATCGTAAGGTACTGCCGACCAATCACGTACAACATCTGTTTTAAGGTTAATATTACAGTAGCGCGTGTTGCATAAATTAACTATTGAATCTTTCTGTATTTGTGTTAAAATTGCTTCTGGGGGGCCTTTCGAAGATAATATGTTCCAGGTTAGTGACAAAGAACTTTTCTATAACGTAACTAAATAAGTAAGTAAAAAAATTATAAATTTAATTAAAGAATAATGTAAATAATTTGTAACACGCCCATGGAGAGACATTTTTTGAAGTAGTATAATGCTAAATTTCGCCTCTTATTCAATTTGTCTTGGAAAAAATATACTGTCCATATTCATCCTAAATTTACTGTCTCAATGTTTTAATGCGACTGGAAAAGTTATCAAAGGAGTCGACGGTGAGTATGAGGAGTTACTGGAAAAGTTATTCTATACGAGTCATAAACTTTACTTTTTCTACAACTATTGATAAAATCCATTTGGATTTATTAAAATTCTCAGTAAATTATATTGCACTTAAATAATTATTTTTTGGTTTACTTTGAAACGTATTTTTATGGGTTGTTGGAAACCAGAGCTTTCGATTTGAATCTCTAGGTTCAATACCTGTCACCTTTGTTTGTATGAACCAATCAAATTTTACCGACCCTTTTTTTATGTATCTGGCAATAAATTACCAACAACCTCTGAGCATACTGTAATTTCTGGTGGTGTAATTTCAGATTTTAGTTTGTAACTTTCGAAATTGTATGGAACTTTAATTTATGTAAATATACAGGGTGTCCAGGAACTTAATGCCAAAAATTCGGGAGCAAATAGAATAGGTCAAAATAATGTTAGAACTTCAAATAAATTTTTGTCATACGAGCCTTCGTATCTGAGTTATAGACCTCTAAAGTTTCGAAATAAAAACCTTTGTTTTGTCATAATTTCTAAACTATACATTGGAATACTATAAAATTCCAGTGACGGATTGCATACATCTATGTCCTGTGTTTGACGGTATAAATGAATCTACATTACGTACAGATAAGCAGAGACGGCTTGTGCCCATTGGTTAATAATCCGTAATTTTAATAGGGACCATCTGAGTAATATTTAAATTTCAAAAATAAATTTTCCAATCCATTTACTAATGAAAATGTACTCTTGTTTGAACTCGATAAAATTAAGGGTTTAGGAGAAATTTGAACTTTTAGATCTGATCGCCATATTTTGTAAAGACAGACATTCTGAAGAGAACTATCAATAATTGTCACAACTTATAATTAAAAATTCCTTAAGATAGTATTTAAACGCAATAAAACAATTGCTTTGCAGTTTTAGTTTTAGTTCAAGCGTTTAAAGTCTGACCATGGGCTTAAGAAAAAGTAACTCGGAAACGAAGGCTCGTATGACAAAAATTTATTTGAACTTCTAACATTATTTTGACCTCTTCTATTTGCTCCCGAATTTTTGGCATTAAGTTCCTGGACACCCTGTATATTTAAGATTATTCTCGGACATTATGACGGAAAGTCATCGATTCCATGCTTAAAACCCAATAGGTATTTTATTTCAAAAGCAGATAGTTACATATTTCGTTTTTTTTGTGACAATTAGATTTGTTTCTACAGTGAATTACTGAGATAAGAGTAAATTTTATCAGTAGCAGACTTACTAGGTTTCAAAAATTGCTGATTTAAAACGTGCTCTTTTACCACTGTTCATTGATATTAGGTTACGTCCACACGGGTGGGATTTCACGCTGCGTTTTGGCGTGACAACACGTCAACAAAATAGTCTACATTGCTGCCAGGTGGGCTGACCAAAGACGGCGGGAATTACAGCCCGAAATGTAAGAGACGGGTGGGTCTTCAAGGTCTCCCGCTCACGAATAGGACTGGTTCCATTTTCGAGCAACTTTTCACTCAGTCTTGGATTGTCACGCGGCGTGAATTTAGTGAAATCAATCGATCAATGCATCACAAATTGTTGTATTTTTATTGGATACATCAATCTTAATTTTTGATAGAAGCAGTTCAAGCGAAGGAATGGACATTCTGTAGTATTCAAAACATTTCTACCGGCTTTCTTTTAATATTTTTTGCAAACGTATTTGAATGCTTGTCAAATTTGTATAAAATATTCCGAATTTAGCAATAACGCTGATAATGTAGTTAATAATTTACTACAACATACTTCTTGATTTACTACCTGAACTCTTTCGTTGACAATCAGTGCAGTGCAACCAATTGTGTACAACAAAAAGTTACCACAAACAATGTTACAATGAATCTATTTCGTTACTGTTTTTAGTGTCGAAATAGAAACTTTGTGAACGTGAATTATAAAAAAAATATTGTGGGATATAGAAACATGCAAGTAGTGAAAATAGAAGCATGCGTATTTGTAGATGATATAGTGCTTATAGCAAAAACAGAAAAAGAACTACAAGAGTACATGATAATATGGACAGAAGAACTAAAAACATACAACTTAAGAGTAAATACCGAGAAAACTAAAGTGATGGTGATGGTAGCAAAAAAAAAAAAACAAAAACAAATATTAACATTGAACGAAATAGAATCGAACAGGTAGAAATATACAAGTATTTCGGGATAAATTTGAATAATAAAGGGACACAAGAAGACGAGATTGGCGCCAGAATAAATTCAGCAACAAGACTATATCATGCACTATACAAAAACTTCTTGAATAAAAAAGAAATAACAACAAAAACAAAAATGATTGTATATCAAACAGTGTACCAACCAGTATTAATCTACGGAGCAGAAAACTGGTACTCGACGAAAGACAAACAAAACGACTGCAAACAAGTGAAATGAAATATTTAAGAAAAGTGCTGGGTGCTAGAAGAACAGATAAAAGAAGAAACGAAGACATTAGAAAAGAATTAAAAACGAAATCAATAAAGGATAAAGTAGAAGAAAAGAAAATCAAATGGTGTAGACACATGATCAGAATGAACGAAACTAGACAAGTGAAGAAGATATGGGAGGCGAGAAAAATAGGGAAAAACAGGAGGGGACGACCAAGAAAAACATGGAACAATAGCATAAGTGAGATTCTAGAAGCAAGGGGGAAGATGTGGAGTGAGGCGAAGGAACTGGCTAGAGACAGAAAAGAGTGGCGTCAATTTGTAAATTAAAAAATTAAGAGAGCTTGTACACCTCGACTCCTCCGGGTATAAGAGGTTTTCGATTATGTATGTATGTATCTTTGATAATGAGTGGTAATTTGCTAATTTCACTGGATGAAATCTATATTCTTAACATTTAAAACTAGAATATCAACGCAAATAGGCAAGGAATTACTAATTATTATTGTGAATTACTTGGTATTACAATGGAATTAGGGATATTGCCGGGCAATTAGTGGTATTACTGGGGAATTAGTGGTATTACAGGGGAATTACTAGGTATTACTAAGGAATTACCAGTAATACACAGGTATTACTGTGTATTACTCCATGAAAGTGGAATTAGTGTACAAAATTTTACCAGCGGTTTACCCCTCAAGTTTTTCCTTTGATAGTCGATCAGTCAGTACTGGAGGAATCCAGATCTTTTTAGGCGAAGACGATGATGAACGACAACCGTGACACAAAGTGCTTTAAATGTCTACTTATAATTAAAATTTCCGTTCATTTTTGCAAAGGCTCAATTTTTTGACAGGCGAAGAACTGAAAAGCTAAGTTTGTGACAAGAGATGAACTGGTTTTTACTCGCGTTTGGCCTATTAGTTTTATAATGTCGGGAAATAACGCTGCCTAAACAAAACGCAAAGTGAAATCCCGCCTGTGTTGCCGTAGCCTTAGACGGTGTTTTTACCATCTTGTTAGTTTCTTTATAAGAATAGGAAGTCGGACGAGTCGACTAGATGCTTATCGCCTACACGCAGAATTTCTTAACGTTGGGAAAAAGTAATATTGCTTAACATAACAAAGAGATTAAATTGCTGTATATATACAAAGAGCTCCATGTTAGGTACAATAAAATGTTTTATTTGCTCGTTTAGCGGGCTTTGTATATAGTGGGTCGTTTGAAAATTGTCGGTTATTTTTTATATGAACTCTGTAATCGATGTTGTTTATTTACCACTAAATATATTTATCTAAAATTTTATATTGCAGTGTATATTGAACTCTCCAGCAATACATTTCTTACCTATAAAAAAATTTCTTGGCTTGTAACTATCTTTGCATTAAACTAACTTATATTAAATTTTACAATCAAAACATAAATCATCATTTTTTATTAAAAATGTTGCGTAAACAGGTTGAATATTTAATTATACAAAATAACCTGTTGGTTTCGACGCTATGTTGAAACAATCTGTTTATGAGTACAGGATATGTTAATTCCAGTGTAATCTCGACTCATTATTAACACAAAGTGACACTGCACTATTCCCTCTTCACTAACACCCAGCAAAAAAATCGCTTACCCTTAGTCAGCACTTTTGTCCGCCATGTTACGCTAGATTAAAGACAAAGGGTTGCGTATCGAGGCGAGCAATTATGCGTTTCTGTCTTTGATAAGTCGCGTAATTTCAGCCATGATTGTGCCTGTTTGTTCACTTTCTCAACCCTTCCACGTATAGATCACCATCTCGTCGAAGGGCCCTCCCCCCGGGGGAAAACGTATTCGTTGTCGAGATCTTTAATTCAAACAACACTTACCAGTTAATGATTGATGGTTTACTAGTTCTACGGCCGATCTAGATGAAGAGTTAAGTCCCAATCTCACTATCTACGGTAACAATAGACTCTTTCCTAAGGGTTCATTGGTTGAGTGGTATTGTGGTTCAAAGAGATAGGGTTGAAATAATATTGTTCGATATAGGTGGAAATTCATATAATTATAATGCTTTGACGATGATACGACAAAAACTTCAATAAAAACTTAGATTAAGTACTAAGATTGGTTTATTATTTTGAAATTGGGTATTTATACCTTTCCAATCGACACAAAATACAGAAATAATAGTGCGGATGGATAATTAGAGCCGTAGTGAAATAATAAAAAAGCGGTTTCTAAATAAAAAAATAAGCTCGCACTATCCTAACGAAAAAAGCACGAGCAGTCCCCGAACTATAAATGGAATGACTGGGCTATAGCATAGCCCATGTCACAACTGGGGGGCGCCAAATTCTATTGAGTTACTATTTTTTTCTTTTGAAGATAAAGATACGATAATGCTTCTAACATGTTCGGTTATAATGGTTTGCAAGTCAGAATTATAAAACACAGTCGTACAGCAGATTATGTTCCATATGCAACATATTCATTAAACCTTTTAGGCTCTGCTGGCAGTTAAATTTTTTAGTTTTGTACAAGAATCTTATAGTTTTTTCTCATTAACCACTTACAAATGGAATATAATAAAACAAAATGTGGTGCCCTAATGGACTAAAAACATATTCCCGTCTTAAAGTCTCTGTCTGATACCAGAAGGTCGCCTAGAGCAGATGCTCTGAAAGCTCTAGTTACAGGATATAAGAACATCCAAAATGCTCTAAGCCAGTTATCTGAAGATATTAGTGTAAAACCTATAGCTCAAGTACTTGAAAATAAAATTAAAAACTTTGAAACCACTTTTTTGTCCGTATTTTGGAGTGATATTTTGGGGAGGATTGATAAGAAGTAGTAAAGATATTCAAACGAAATCTCTTAACCTCATAGCAGCCACAAAAAATTTATAAACTTTGAAAGAGTTTTTACGTGAAAAAAAACTAAATTTGAGGAATATGAGAATTTTGCTGCTGCTATATGTGAAAAGACTCCCAAATTTGTGGCGCCGAAAAAATATTTGATGATGGAGTTTTAGACTTATTAATCTCGAAACTTTCCAGAAGGAAAGTTGCCTACAAAATTTTGGCGGACCGTTTTGAGATTTAAAGACTTTTGGTATAATTTGTTTTGGAAACAGATTATACTTAGTCAAACAAATCAATTATGAGCACTTTTCGTAATTTAGAATTGGCTTTGCGAATCTTTCTATCATTGTCAGAAACTAACTGTACAGCAGAAAGGAGGTTTTCGATTTTGACAAGAGTGAAAAATCCAAAGAAGTCAAGCCTTCTCTAAAATAAATTCAACACATTAGTGATAATTTCCTGCGAAAGTGACATTACAATGAACACAAACTTGTCTGAAATTATAGACAATTTTGCCAGAGCTAAATCTAGAAATAAAGCCATTGTTAAGTTCCATGTTTAATAGAACTTTTGCCTAATATTTATGTGCTTTAATGCTTAATTAATACACATTCTAATAAAAGCATTTTTTACCTGTATCAGTTTGATATATAGTCCGTGGCTACCAGTGTCTTTTTTTTTAAATAAAAAACGAAATAGTATATTGTTTTACGAGCAAGGAATGATACTCATTTCCCACGAGTACGATGTTTGCAGCAAGAGCCGCAGGCGAATGCTGCAAATCGTACGAGTGGGAAATGAGTTATTCCTTGCGAGTCAAACACTATACTTTTTCTACGGTTATACCACATAATAATACAATAATTCAAAAATAAATCAAATACAAAACAAAACATAACGATATAAGTTATAATATTTAAGTAAAATTAACTATTATTTACAATATTTACAGTTACCATACCTTAAATTTATTTGTTAATTCAGAAAAATAAGCTAAAAGCACAGTTTCTGAAACGGAATTTGTTGCCTTTTTCTTTTGCCAGGTCACGAAACTTTCATATGCATTCTGGTACTTATGTTTTGAAATTTCAGGAATCAAATTCTGACAAGCTTCGTTTGCCGCTTCTCTTATTTCAGGGGGAGTTAATACTAATTCATTTTTATCACTACTTAACATTTTTACTTAAATAACAATCTAATTTAAATAATGTATTAAAAACTATCTGTTGTACCTGTCACTATTTTATTACTGTCAATCTGTACTGTTAGTCAAATATATGAATTCATAATTATCTCAGTATACTTGATTAAGTTAAAACAATAAAGAAATGAACATTTTGTGTTATCAGATAAAGAAATGAGATATTTCTTTATTAGATATAACAACGTACCCTATTTCTTTAGAGATTACTGTCAAAAAATGATACATTTGTATAATAACCGTAGAAAAAAGATATTTTACACATATAAATTAAACAGTCGACGATAAAATTTGTTAAATTTGATTGCCCAAAAAAACCTGTTTTAAAACATTTTTATAATATATTTAAAAATTCGGTAGTACTCTGTCTTAAATGCTAATTACTTCAACTTTATTAAAAACTAATTTGAGTTCAAATTACCCATAAAATCTTTTTTATGGTCACTAAGAAGGTATTATCGATTAGCTAAATTAATTTCAAATTTTCAGCTGACTCAACTTACGGTTATCTTTTTCCTAGAATAACAAGGAAAGAAATTCATTACCGATAAAACAATTTTCATTGATGTAGAAGCATGTTTATACATTTATGAGCCATTAGTCAGGCACAACAACCATTATACATAATTACCAATATTATTTTCGTATAAGACATAATTGGGTGAAGTGTTCCATTATTTTTACTGTTTGAATGGATACTTTCAGATTTTTAATAAAAAATATAGAAATATATAATGTAAATAAAAATCAATAGCGACCAATTTAAGAGAGCTCAATAGAACAATTTTGTATTGGTTTGAAGAAATTCAAAACTCAAATTTTATCTTTATTTTTATTAAACTAGATAAGTAAATTCAAAAAAGTCAACACCGAATTTCCCAAATACTTCTTAATTTTTTTACCAAAATATCTTGTTAATGTTGTTGGCTGTAAAAATTATTAAAAAAAGTATAGAACTCGGGGAATTCCTTTAAAAGCGAAACTAATTATGTAATATTTGGCGCAGAAGAGTCATCTGCAAAACTACGTTTGATTAATTTAATAAACAAAGAAAACGAAAATAGACTTTAAGTGAACACAGAAAAAGCAAAAGTGATGGCTGTCACACGTACTTCAAATCACCAAACGAATATAATATGTAAACAAGTTTCAATACCTTGGATGCTTGATAACGGATAATCTTGATCATGAAGTTGAGATACGATACCAGATACGATACTAGAATAGAAAGCCAAGGTCGGCTTTGCAAAAAATGAAAAGGAATGAGACGCTTAGAAGCCTTTGAAATGTTGGTGCTCCAAAAAATGTTGAGGATCTCTTGGACAGAACATGTAACAAATGAAAGAGTACTGCGAATGATGGGAACCGATAGAGAACTCTTAAGAATTATTAAAGTACGAAAAACTAGTTATCTGGGGCATATTTATCGAGAAGAGAGACACAGCCTTATACGACTATTAGAAAAGAGGATCTGGACGGAGAAAGTGCTCTTGGCTAAGGAACATACTATGGACTGGACATACACACATTATTTCGGACAGGGCAAGACAGGGAACAGTTTGTTACAATTATAGCCAACCTTCAGTAATGGAGAGGGCACTTCAAGAAGAAGAAGAAGTAACGATAAAACAGATTAATCACACAACCTCAAATTCTGGATAAACTACGCATGAGATTTATAAAAGTGGTAAAATAATTTTACAAGAGATGCTTCATAATATAAGGGAGGAGCTTTATAATAAATAACATGTATTTTGAGTTTTTGTAAAAGTAAAAGACTTATCAAACGATTTATCAAAAAATCAAAACTTTTTTAAATTTTTAAGTTGCTTGGTTCCTAGCAAAAAATAGAATGATGTCGTTTTATCAAAATTTAAGTAAAAGCTTAGGTAATAGTTTTATTGGTAGGTTCACTGCAAAATATTTTTGTAACAAAGCCAGTCATTTTTTCCAAAGGAACTTGAAATGCTAATCAATTTTACAATTTTGGGAGGTCTACTTTAAAAGAACATTTAGTGAACCTAGTGAAATTTCTATTTAATTTTGTTCACAAATAATAGCCACCAGTTATTGCTTTTAAAACAGTACATTGGGCAATCGCAAGATATTCCCGACCAATCACGTTCCGTACAAATTGACCAAAGAAGTCGTGGCCAAACGATTCTTTAATGATATCTGAACTGACCTTTTCGTTAACCAGTCTACAGTCTCCCTACTAATTATCTTAATTATTAAAATATCCTCTTTTTAATAAAACCTGGATGAAATTAGTTAAGTATTTTTTTATTTACTTTAAGGTTAGAAAAAGTCTTTTATTAATAAAGGTACTCGAAAATTAGTTGCATAATGAAAACAGGAAACCTTTAGCAACTGTTGATATATAATATGAAATTCTCCACATTTCAATTTATCTCCCTAAATTTGATGTTTGCTTTTTCTCTTATTCAGTTGAATTTTCCTTAGAATCAACCCCTTCGAAGGGTTTTATGCATAAGGAATATTTTAATAGTGGTTTCATAAAGCATTCCAAATAAATCTGGTGATACTGTAAAGTTATTGTGGCATTATATTTTATGAAGAACTGTGCTCACGATTTGTTTATTATTAATTAATAAATTCAGTCATTTGTAAAACGAAAAGGATATACTTAAAGTTGTGTAAATATTTTAGAAACTAGAAAACTTTAAGTAAAAATACATTTAAAATCAATCAAAAAAAATTCTTAATGATATTTAATTATTTTTTTTATTGAACCAAGGTATTTATAATTGTATCTGCTAATATAGTTTCTTATATTTCTTGTCTATTTAATTAAAATTATCCTGGTTAATGATAAAACACACTAATATTTCATTTAATTATTGTAAGGTAATATAAGAAGTCTGGCTAATAAATAACGAGACTGCGCGCCTAGAGGGCGCCCTAGGGGGTAAGGAAAAAACGAGTAGTGCGTTGGTTACCTTCTCTATGCACGTTTTGGTCACTATTATACTATTATTTGTGCAGCAGGCAGCAGCGGTTTAAAACGAACGTGTCTTATTCTCGTACCGAAAACTATTTGTGACGAAAACCAAGAGCAACGTATCAATCTCAAATTTCTCGTTAAATTGAAAAAACTTCGACTGTGTGCTTATCTTATACGTTGCTACAGTAGGTAATTATATTAAAGTACCCATAGGTTAAGTTAGGCTAAGTTAAGGTTAAGATAGGAAGCTATGCTTTAACTTCGCCTTTTGTACTTCATGTTACAATAAAGTCATTATTATTATTATTATTATTGCCAGAGGCCTATAGGGCCAATTCTCTATCTCGTGCGCTTGTTTTTGAGTGTTTTTGAGCGCTTCAGTGAGAGCCAAGAGAGTACTGAAGATGACCAGCGCCCAGGTCGCTCTGTCACTGTTTCAACTCCGAAAACAGTGACCAAAATCAACCAAATTGTGCATGACAAAAGTTTGAGCAAATTTGGTGCAAAAAAACTAACATCTGATCAAAACCTCATGCGTCGACCGGTCAGCTCAGATTTCCTTGAAAGGTTAAAAGAAGATCTCGGACTGATGAAAAACGAATACGATGTTGAAACAAAGCGGCAATTGATGCATTGGAAGACTCAAATAAAAAAAGCAAGGATATCGAAATCAAAATTCAAGGCAATATTGATCGTTTGTTTTGACATTAATGGTATCATGATGACTGAATCAGTTCCAGAAGGTCAAACTCTCAACCAGACTTACTATTTGTCAGTTTTGGAAACACTGTTCGTATTTGCAATAAACGCGGTGCTGGAACACGCGCCGTATTCGCCAGATTTGGCACCGTGCGACTTTTTTTGTTTCCAAAGATAAGATCTGCTTTGAAAGGGACTCGATTTGAATCGATGAAAGCGGTAAAGCAAAAACGGTAGAGCTTCAAAAGGTCCTCACCGTAGAAGACTTTCAGCACTGCTTTGTCCAATGGAAAAAACGTATTGAAAGGTGTGTGGCGAGGGAAGTGGTGTATATTGAAGGGGACCATTTGAATGTAGAATATTTTTTATAATAAAACTCTTTTTCATAACTAGTCTCGTTATTTAATAGCCAGGCTTCGTGTATGCATTTCAAATGCATTATACAAAAAAATTATTTCAATGCTTTCGATTTATTTATATGAGTTATAAAAAGTTATAAAAACTATTTAAAACAGCTCCTATTACAATAACTCTTTTATTATTAAATATAAAATTATGTTAAAATTTTATTTCGACTAAATGCTTTGTATAAATTTTAATTAATAATCCATTTTAGCTAGACTGATTCTGGTATATGTATATTTATGTTTAAACATTATTAATATAATATATCCATATTGTACCTTTTGTATTTATTTTCTGCTTTCAATTATTATTAATTTCAGAATTTTTTACCATAATACATGTTGGTTATTGTATATATCATTTCTTTGTCTATAATTTAAAAATCTAAATCCAAATTGAAACAATTTAAATATTTGTGTATAAATACGATTACAATAATAATTCTTTTGATTGTGAAATATTTTTTTTAAGAAATCAAATATTTCAAATAATTTGTTGACTTTGAATGTGTTAATCTATATGTTCGAAAGGACCTCAGAAAGCCATATTAACATCTCGGCAGCCAGAATCAGTTACTCTTTATTACTCAATACTTATATTAGCTAATGTAATTTTCAATACTTAAACCACATTAACATTTAAAAATTTTCAACAATAGTCATTATTAGATAGTATTTATTAAATTTCAGACAATATATACGCATAACAAAAGAATTAATATTGTTAATTGTTGCAAAATGAATGAAAATTGCGCATTTTATTTTACAGATAGGGGAAAAATGAACCCAAACCCGAAAATGCATTGGTTTTTAATCAAAACCGTCAACCACTTTGAGTTTGTTTGTCGTGGAAATACATTTTCAAATTATTAAGCATATTTTATGTTGTTTGAACCTGTGATTTTAAATGGAAAAGAAGGCTACAGTATTATCTTGTTAAAATGTTTTCGTGATTCTCTACACAGAAGTGTAATTATTTTACGAAATATTTACCTTTGATGTGCGGAGAAATTAAAAGTAGGAAGGTATGTATATAATTTAATCATTTCAATAAGCAAACGCTTGAAAACTAATTAGCCGATCTTCAAAATAATTTCACTTTTGAATAACGATTAGTCTGAAAACGAGCATATGTGGGCTGAAACTGGTTTAAACAGATCCTGTTTCACCCTGATAAAGCACGTTCGTGTTTAGACTAGCCAGGTTAAAACGGGGTATACGCAAAAATAAATCTACGCGGAAGAACGTATTTAGAGGTTGAATACAATAGATGCTAATGGTTGTTTGAAAACTCACAGAAATTCATACAAAAATGCTGAAACTGTTAAAGGAATTTGCTCCTTCGTTTCGAACTGTGCATCGATGGGTTTTAGAGTTTAACGTGGTCGTCGAAGATAAAGCACGTAGTGGAAATTCAAAAAGTGCAACAACACCAGAAGTCATTGAGCAAGTTTGTAAAAATCCAAGTTTGACTAAGCCTGATATTGCTTATACCACAGATAAACGAGTACTCCATGTTTTACACGAGGAATTACATGTGAAAAAGCTGTTCGGAAAGTTAGTGCCGCATTCGTTAACAATTCAACAAAAACTGATTTGAAAATAAATTGGCTTCGTGAACAAGGCTATTTATTTCCACCTGAATTATTTTCGAAGGATATCCACATATAGTCAAAGTTACTGGTGTTGTCGAGCTTGGGATATTTTATATATCAAGCATGTATACATCGTATACAGAGAATCTGTTAAGAACTTGTTCGGTACTTGTCGTGGATTGGCCCCATGATGAAGTCTATTAATTTCCATCTGAATTAATTTCAAAGGATATCCAAATATTACCAAAGTTTTCAAAATATTGAATTTTGTTTTAATTGCCAATCACAAAAGTCTATAGAAAGATTATTACCTATTTAAAGATTAAACACTGATTTTTTAAGAGCAAAAACTTAAAATCAGAATCAGTAAACAAATTTTTAGAATTATTTTAATCTTTTGGAGTTTGATTTCCAAGAGCGTTCTTAATTTTTAAACAAAAAGCTCAATATTAATTTTCATTGTGTTTGCTTCAAAATCGGCAGATTTTCGAACACTATTTCGACTCCTTTTTAATAGGTACCTACCTCTTATGTGTGCAATATGAAAAAATCATCATTTACTACTTGTTTGGTTGTATTTTGTAATTATTCGTTTAAATAAGTATATTAAATATCAACTGCACCACCTTGTGGTGGCGTCAGAGCAATTAATTTAGTATACTCTTTCCAATCTAAATGTGAAATTCTTTGCTCTTTGTCGGAATTGAAATGCCTTTGATGGCATTGCCGACCATTGGCGTGGAATTAAATAAAACGGGTTCATAAATTTTTATTAATTTTTGTTTTAAATTTCAAAAGAAAAACGGTTTTTGTATATTTGTAAATTTTGTATCAATTTGAAAATTGTCAAATAACAAATTAATTCTTTCAAATTAAAACTTGTTAATTTTAGTTATTAATAAGAACATTTGACTCATTATTCAAATAGTACATAACTCATAATATTTTTATAACAATTGTGTACAAATAATACTCATTTTGTCAGACAATCTTAAAAGATTGTCTGTCCAGCAAGGACCACGAGGAGGTGTGAGCCTTCCTTGCCTGGAAAGGAAAGGGTTGGGTATGTTAGTAAGAATATAAAATTAGTTTGTTTTTGAAGATACATCACGATAGCTGTAAAGGAAATTGGTTGGAATTACTAACAAGAATTGTCAGAGTCTTCGGAAATAGAATCGGTCCCTGGTTGAATAACTGATGGTGCTATTAGCGATACAACATGATATTCCTTTTCTATTTTTATAACATGAGCTTCGCAATTTTGCCATACATCGCTATTAATGCCACTAATTAAATTACCTCTCGAATATTATCAAGGACAATTGCGCTTAAGGTTGTTGACTAATTATATTTTGGTAAACGTTTTTTTACAGTACTCCAAACCATTTCGATTAGATTAATAAGCACAATTTACAAAAAGAACTTTTTAAAATAGAAAGTTTTTTACTGATTTATAGGTCATATTTTGTGTCATCTCAACAATGCACAGCATCCCTGATTTTGCAAAAATATTAAGTCATACAACGCTGTGATTGATCATAGAGAAGATTGTTTCCTTGTTAACAAAATCAAGGGTAGTCGTATCTAAAAACTTTCTAAAACAGTTTATTTTATTACCAGTTAAAATAATAATTACTGTTTTCACATGTAAGAACAAAAAAAAAAGAAAAAAAAAATTCTCTGTCGCGTAATAGATCCCATTATGATAACATAACAGAACTGTCACAAGTGGACAGATCCGCCGCCTAACCAACTACGCTACGAACGATTTATTTAATAACTTTCAAAATAATATTATCTATACACAACTGAGATCATGTTTAATATCAATTCGGTATAAATTTCGAAATCTATGTATATGCCTAAACACACTTGAAACATGCATTGTCATCCAGTTCTTAGCTATCCTGAAAATTTCAGAGCTCTAGGTAGTCGGGAAATAGGTTTAAATTCGATTACAAATTCCACGGAATGACACAGAGACACAGAACACGGCGAAAATATAAAAAACTTTCTAAAAAATAATATTATCTATACACAACTTAGATCATGTTTAATATCAATTCGGTATAAATTTCGAAATCTATGTATATGCCTAAACACACTTGAAACATGCATTGTCATCCAGTTCTTAGCTATCCTGAAAATTTCAGAGCTCTAGGTAGTCGGGAAATAGGTTTAAATTCGATTACAAATTCCACGGAATGACACAGAGACACAGAACACGGCGAAAATATAAAAAACTTTCTAAAAATACAGTTGTATGGAGGTAAACGCAAAAGGGTATGACCGTGTCTGCTACAAATGGTGTCAATGACGTATTCATTTTTAAAATTCTGACTTTTGATCATTCTTAATTCCTTCTTTACTGGAACCTTTTTAGGAACAGTGATATTTTTGATTGCCATAAATCTTAAAATTTGATTCATTTTCGTGTTATTATTAGGTATTTTGTTTAATATGCGGAAATGATACGACGCATCGTCCATAACAATTACCGAATTCGGCGATATGTTAGGCAAGAACTGTTCGACAAACTACTTTTCAAATAAATTGGCTGTCATATCTTCGTGACAATCGGCAGAAGACTTTGTTATATTTTTGGCCGACAATAGCAACGCATAAGTTGCTTCTGGCATGAAGAATAATAACACGTTGTTTGTTGTTCTCTTGTTCTCCCCTAAGAGACGTGTATAGTTTAGTTCTACGAATTCCTAAATAGACACCCGGTAGATGGTACTGTGTTTTGATTTCTAGATTATTCAACATTTAGGTTGTAAGAAAACCCAATAGATAGTGTTGAGTTTCGATTCATAAATAAATAAATAAACGAAAAAAAAATGGAAAATTAAAAACAGAAAAAATGCGGAAAAAATAAAGTCAAAAACTACCTTTCCAAATCAAATAATATATCGCCACCGTAAGGTGCCGCAGTTATTATCTCATATATTTAAAAGAGAAATTCTTACAAATTAAGTATTATGAAGCCCACCGTAAGGTAGTGCAGCGGATATCTAATATAAAAAATCAATGAAAACAAAAAAAGCAAAATGGTAAAAATTCCTAAAAACGAAAAATGGAAAAAAGACACGACGCTACTGTTTAGTGTAATCGGCACAAGTGTAAGCCCGGTACTCACCTAATGTCGCATTTTGTGTCTTTGATGTTTCGTTTGTATATGACCGACTCTTCGGCATTTCTTTAAATTTATATCTAAAGAGCCGGCAAAAAAATTGAAAAAATAATCAATGTTGCCATTATTTAAAAATTTCTTTAAGTATAAGTAATATATACAAAAAATTGATTTCATTAGTGAAAACTGTTTAAATATGAAGAACCTAGTTAATTAATTTAAGTATATATTTTTGAAGAATATTTTCATATTATCTTTCTAAGAGTCATTGACGAACAATTGAAGAGTAAAGTAGAGAGAAAATTTTCAAAATATATAAACTTAGGAATATTTGGAAATATATCTGGCAACCTAGATTCGAAAGTCGGTTCCTTTGTTGGGGTTAAAAGACGTGGTTGTCTTTTCACATTAATATTAGTTAAACTAAGAATTGTTTGTTTACGGTGGCGTAATAGTAATTAAGTAAGGGTCGTTTAAATATGTGATATATCAACTGCGCCACCTTACGGTTGCGTCATAGTACTTAATCTAGTAAGGATTTTCTTATTTTCTTTATTTCCGTATTATCTATAAAAACGTCAAAAATCTTATGTTTGCTGTATGAGAGCGTCTGCTTGTTACCGTTATCAATATCGAAGAGAAAAGTTTCCTATCGCAGATATCGAACTAATAGCTATACAACAAAGAAGTTTCATCAAAATCTCTCCAGTAGTTATTGTGTTAAAGCCAGACAACCACATACTACCTATCTACATTCTACATTTTTATTATATGAATAGGTAGATATAGATAATGATTCATTCAATGATATAGTCCAGACTCCAGATTATACGTACAGATTAAAAAAAATATCTTAAATCAACTGTCTGGATCAAAAACAACATAACAGAGTTCTATTTTTAAAATTATTTATAACAAAATAGATACACAATCTGAGTTTACCTTTAATCATCACATTTACAGAAGTTATCTTATATATTAAAGCCAATAAGTTCTCTAACTATCCCGTCTCATTCAAACAAAGTTGATTACGAACAATTTTAGGCGTAACCTTGTCAAGGACAATGAACCATTCGGAAACGAGCATCTGTCTGAAATAAACATTGGTTTTCACTCTCATGTGGGAACACAGTATCAAAAACGCAGTGTGAACACACATTGGGTTGAAACTTATCGATTTTTTCACCCCCTGGATTTATATTAACCCTATAATCAAATTTTATAGTTATTCACGGTTTTGTACCTCCTCTTTTGTAAACCCAGTGTGATTGTTACAGAACAAAATTCAATAAGATTTACACTTAGAGAACTCGAAGGGATGTAGGTTGGGGTGATAAGTTTTGGTCAAATGTCAAATATGGAAATGTTACTTTATAATTAGATCACATTAGCCTTATTTTAAAAGTTGAATATACATTCGAACGTTCTTATCATCATTTCATAAGTTTTTTTTTCAAATCTTATTATAAACAAATACTTAGGTAAAATAACGGGTAGATAATGCAAGCTACGAAGAAAACGCAATTCAAGATTGAAGAAATTTGTAAAATACCAAAACAGTTAATGATTTTTAGTAAACTATTATTTTGAGATAACTTTAAACGGATTTTTGAAATTTATTATTAAAATGTCACATCCAGTGGGACTCGAACCCACCATCACTGCCTTATACGCATTACGCAGACATGCTTTAACCACTTAAGCTATTGGATGCTCAAGTGGTTAGGAAGCGAAACGTTATAATGAGAGTTATCTCAAAAATAATAGTTTACTAAAAATCAATGGTTCCGGTCTCCTAACCGAATAAAAATATAAGACAGGGCACAAATAAAGTGACTTAGAGTTTGATGTTTCAATTGTCGATTTGACAAATCTTCTCTCTCATTAACGTCATGTAACATGTGCTTAAGGAGGAAGTGAGTAAATGTCATATCTCACGGGATTTGAGTTCATTATAACGTTTCGCTTCCTAACCACTTGAGCATCCAATAGCTTAAGCGGTTAAAGCATGCCTGCGTATAAGGCAATGATGGTGAGTTCGAGTCCCACTGGATGTGACATTTTTTTCCATTTCTCCCTAATGTCATTTTAATAATTTCTTGTTTGTATAATTTCTAAATTTCAAAAAAACAGTTAATGATTATTATTAAATTATGTATATATATTTTTTAAGCATAAATTTTTTATCGTAGGATTGGCACGAAAAAATCAACGACCTTATAACGACCTTTATTATGTTTTTTTTACATATTTAATCCATCCATCTATAGTTTGCATTTATAAACAGAGGCGAGCCTGGATCCGTGACAACAAGACAATTATTAGAAACATATCTCTGGTCAAGTGGATGGTAAAATTTATATTGTTCAGACGAAGAGCTAAAGTACTGCGTAGAAAAAAAATTCTGCGAGTTTTTACAGGTTTCCTTATCAATTAAGGAACACCTGCAACGAATGCAAAAGGAAATGGAAACCCTGGCTACCGATCTTTAGGCATTTCAAAGACCTGGATCTGAAAGATCCTACATGAAGAACTAGTTTGGTTTCCCGTTGGAACAGAAGAGAAAAACACATTGGAACGCTTTAACAAAGGAACCTCAAAAAAACGTTTATAGTATTGTTAGTGTCGATGAGTCTTGGAACCAGAAAATAAACGCAAATCCGCTGTGTGGGTGTTTCACAATGGGGAAAACCCGCAAAAGTATTCCATTCTCGAAATGTGTGAAATGGTAGCAGTTTTGTATCAAAAGCACGTCATGTGACAATTGCTTTGGAAGATCAAAGAACGGTTACTTCCGATTGGTATATAAACGTTTGTTTATCAGTAAAAGACAATCAAGTTTTTGAAGCTTCAAAACATCGAATTATTACAGCATTCGCCGTATAGACCCGACCTAAGTCCCAACGACTTCTTCACGTTCCAAAAGATCAAGAATTGAATGCGTGGGCACCATTCAAGTCGCCAGAAGAAGTCATTGATACCTTTAAAGTAGCAATTTTGTAGGTTTCAATTAAGGACTGGAATAACTGTTTTACCAATTCGTTTGAACGTATGCAAAAATGTATCGATTTTGGTAAAACATATTTTGAAAAGCAATAAAGTACTTTTAAGTCTTTATATTTTTTGTTCTTATGACTATATGCAAAACTAAAAAGACAATCCTCGTACTGTGTCATTGCAAGGCACGGGATCGCAGGAGCGTGTATATGATTAGAGACTTTATATTCATTTCACAAACCTATGGCTCCCCGAGTGGCTCCCGTCCTCTATTTCTGCACACATTATTAGAGAGTATAAAGATCCTGGAGAGGGTGCCATGAACCCATAGAAGAAATACAATCAGTCTAATTAAGATACAGTACGACCAAAAATAAATAGTTATTCTCAACGTGATTTACACTTAATAGAGCAGTTACTTCTCGAGATAGCGTGCGATGTGTGGAAATCGTTTAAATATAACACAGTATAAATGTCAACCTTTAAATTTGAACTTGTCGACCTAAATTTTTATGTTTGGAATTAAAGGTAGGTATACCGATACCAAAGGTACATACAAATTAAACTGTCTACTATTTATCAACATAAAGAAATCGACTCGGAAATCGATCAATAAAAAAGCAGAATGATCATATTCGGTCACAATTTGAAAATGTTTCAACGAAGTCGAAGCGGATCATTAATCAAATTGATAATTACCCTTTGCTGGTAATTACTTTGGTATTTTAATAAGAGGGGTGACTAGTAAAATCTTCTAAATAAAATCCCAACCATTAATCACATCATCACGTTGGGTCTTTTGATGTTGCAAAACTAAACTCTGAAAATAAATCGAACACAAAATGATTTTTAATGTCAACTCGTTTTATATTTGTAAATAACATAACAGCATTGTTAATACATTAATTTTAGAGTGGATGCAAATAATTTAACTAAAAAAGATTGTATGTTAGAGTATATTGTTCAGTTAAACAGAAAAACAACAATTACGATATATATAAACTTCTGTTAACGGAATAGAACAGATTTATAAAAGTTCAGTTGATGTTTGCAACTCAAATGAGTTAGTCGTTGGTATTGATCATTGCGAACTGATTTCCTATCTATGAAACTTTCATTAAAATTTTATAAATATAGATAGGCATGAGTCACGAACATTTTACAAAAAAACAGCTGCTTTACACAACCACCTAAACAAAATATTACCACAGGAAAATTACTAATATGATATCTTATCGTTTTATTTTTCTTGTCAACATTTTTATTAGATATAAGAAACATAGTGGACAAAAATAAGAGAATCAGAACATTGAAATGCACCTACATCCGGGCCATAAGGACACTACATAGAAAATAAGAAGCAGAGCCATCCAAATCCTGAGCATAAATTGCTTTCAAGAAAAAAAGCAACTTCCAAAGAGGCTAGAAGTAGGCACATCTAAACAAGGCATCAGTTTTAATCAGATAAAATAACATAAAATTTGTTCGCATAAACTAATCAGAAAATTAATCATTATACACCCAAAAAGAATATTAAGTAATACAGAAGAGTCTGATGACAATTAACATTATTAAATTTCAATCGATAGGCTATAACTTTCAAAACTTGAAAAACAAGACAAGCGAATTTAGTATTTAACCTTGTTTGTACGATCGATTTAGTCAGGACATTAAAGACAGTTCAAAGAAACAGTAACAAGAACCGGCACCTTTGATATATTCCTCAGAACACAGCAAATCCTTTCTAATACCTGTGCACTTCCTGTGCAATAAAGCTTAGGTTAACCACCGTGATATACAAACTTTACATGGATATCGAAAGGCTGCGTTAACGTAGCCGTAGTCGTTTTGAAACTTTGATGTCGGTTAATGCAGCATCCAAGAGCAAATCTTTTTGCTGAATCTCGGCTAGCGAGAGAGATATCTCTTTCCATTGATGGGTGATGGGTTTAAGGTGAATTGGAAACGGTTTTCACTTTTCCTTTCGACGATCGTTGTTTTTCGTACATTAGGAAAGCGACTGGCTTTTGTTTTTCTTTGGTTTATTTAACGTTCGGATTGCTGGCTGAGAGCGTAAGGGTTTCGTGTTTGTCAAAGTTCTTCATGAATTAATTATGGAACTTAAACGAGAAAACAGACGAAAAGAGGTTGGATGTCTCGACGATAGCGGTTATCTTATAGGCAAATTAAATTTAAATTAGAAAGGGAATTATTAAAAGTGTATAGTTGCTATATCTAAAAAGAATTTTGTAGGTAAAAATTTAGAAGTATTCTGTTAAAACTTTATACATCTATAAATGCCACCCAATAACATAAACTTTTAAAACAGTGAAGATTTTATTTATTTAGGGACATTTGGTAGACAAAAAATAATAGTTGGTCGACAGTTTAGGATAGATACCTTTTGTAACACAATTTTTTATTTATATTTGTATTCACAAGAAAGTTACCAAATTATAGAGGGCAATAGGAATAATATAAATACCAATAAAAACATAAAAGATCGCTCGTAGAATTGAGTCTTATATGTTAAATTTGGGGTATCTACATAGGAACAGTCTGTGGAGGGAATCGATAAAAGTGATACCACTCTTACAGGCAGACACGGATGCCGTCGCACCAAGATTTGTCTTTGACAAATCCTACAAAATATTAACAAACAAGACAGTAGACCCCAACGTAGTGAACGCTCTGAGCGTATATACGGATGGATCAAAAACAAAGCAAGGTGTGGGATGTGGAATTTACTCTAGATCCTTAAACCTAAAAATAAAATGGGCTATGGATGGCTTGTCAAGTGTGGTTCAGTCAGAACTCACAGGCATAACCATAGCTGCAAAAGAATTAATCAATAGGAACATCACAGGCAGGAATATAAATATATACACAGACTGCCGACAAGCACTACTGACCTTGAATATACCACGTTTCACTTCAAGTTTAGTACTAGAATGTCACCAATCTCTAACTGAGGCCAGCCAGAATAACGTGGTCACTCTCAGCTGGATCAAAGGACATGGGAACTCTAAAGGCAACCGCATTGCGAACAATTTAGCAAGGAGGGCTGCGGGCTACAAATATGTTAGCCCTCGCCCATCTACCAAGCTAACATTGTCCGCAGTCGTGGACCTTATCAAACAGCACTCTCACCAAAAATTTATACAGTGCTGGGATGAAACTACGAACTGTAGACTGGCCAGAGAGTTATTACCTCATCCTGGCGAGGAAACAGCAAAAAAATTTAAGGCAATGACCAGACAAAATCTCCGAACAGCTGTGGGAATCTTGACAGGTCACTGCCAATTGCGACAACATCTCTTTAGGATGAAATTAACAGAATCTCCGCTATGGAGAGGCTGCGAACAAGAAGAGGAAACAGTAGATCACATTATGTATGACTGCTCTGCTTTTTCTGAAGATCCGTGTTGGGCCAGTATTGGCTTACAGCAGATGATGTCAGGGAGATCCCCCTCGGGAGCCTCATCACCTATTTTAAATCACTAGGCCTGGTGACAGCCTGAGGTGAGGATATCCCTACATACGGGAGGATGCACAATGGTTCCTATGTGGCCTCAGTGCTGGCTAAGCACTAGCTCGCCCCTCCCCAAATTTCCAGATCCAGAATCATTTAAAAACTCTTAAAGTTCTTAAAATATAAACAAAAAATATTTACCTAAAACCGACTCTGAGCGGATAGAGCAAGGTAGGATTCAAAATAAGCGGGTATTATTTTTATCGGTTTTAGATACTTTCTTTATTGATTTAAGTTTTAATTGTCATAAAAATTGCTTTATACAATAGATCACAAAATTATAATAAACTTATACAAATCTTTCATGAAGATATAAGTATTAGATAGTTAATTGGACAACTAGTTTCGATCTTACGACCATCTTCAGATCTAAAATTCGGTGAACTAATTATTTTGATTATTTTGATAAATCTCTCATAGAATTTTACATTTAGAAAAATTAAAGAATGGCATTACGGATAACTGGAAAACAAAATGATATTCAGCAGGATTCGAATCTGCAATCTCTACCTATAGCCGGTAGCAACGTAAACCATTCGGACACAAATACCCTAGTATAACTAGAAATTTTAATTTAACTTATAACGCATAGGACTCTCATTTAACTTGTTCTTTAGAACATACATCACGTTAATAAGAGAAATGGTTTGTCAAATCTTCAATTAAAACATCAAGCTCTAACTCACTTTTTTGTACACTTCCGTATATATATATATATATATATATTTTTTTTTTCGGGTAAAGAACCGTAAGAGATTTAGTAAATTAATTTATTTTAAGACAACTCTTATCTGTGGCCAAATGATTAAAGGCGTCACCGACTATAGGTAGAAATCGAAGGTTCGAGTCTAGAAGTATGTGACTTTTTTGTTATCCGATTTCACCCTAATGTAATTTTTATCTAATGTTAGAAATTTCAAAAATTATTGTTTAATTACTTAATGTTAATACAATTTTTTCCCTAATCTTAATTTGACATTTTGTAAATATAATATTCATTAACTTTAAAAAAACTGAAACAAAACAAGCTGTTGCAATGATATAAAATTAACAGCCAAACTCTTACTGTTCGCACAATTTCAATTTTCCATAAAGGCTTTACCCTTTGCATTCAAGTAATCTTTATATTTGCAGAAAACCGGAAACAAACCCCCAAAAATTCGCTTTGTAAAAGATTCTTTTGTATCGGGACAGTCAGTTGTAAATCCCGACATTCTCGAAACTCAACAAATTATGCACCCCAAACAGCACATTTGACAAGCTAACTAAAGAAAAACCTGATGCGATACGAAAACAACACTGACAATAGACATTTGCAAACCCCCGCACATGTTTTAACAACGGGGATTGATCTGCTTAGAAAAGATCACAGGCAGATGTAAGATTCCTTAAAAATACCAATTATAATATACGTAACATTTTAAGTGAAATTACTATTGGAAAGATGAACAGTTTTACTATACAATATTTTTTTTGACTGTACCTATAAAATGGAGACATTTGTTTGGATTTATAGCATACCATATAGTGATTTTGCTTAATCATTCCCATACAAATTCCTAACACCGGGCGCGTGCATAGAAGTATAATTTCTACCGGCAGTCCCACTGACTGGCACCTCCTTTTTTTAAAGTTATTTTTGATTTTATTATATGTATAATTATTCTGGAATAAAGGCATTTATTATTATTATCTAATATATAAAATTCTCGTGTCACGGTGTTCGAACTTGAACTCCTCCGAAACGGCTTGACCGATTCTCATGAAATTTTGTGAGCATATTGAGTAGGTCTGAGAATCGGCCAACATCTATTTTTCATACCCCTAAGTAATAAGGGTTGTTCACCCTTAAATTTTTTTTTTTTTTAATTTTTGGACGAAATATTTTGTTTTAATTTTTTTATAATGTGGCATTGAAAAATACATACAAGCCTAAATTTTTACTTTTTTATCACCAACCCCTATTTTTTTATAGCCATTTTGGTAATTTAATCATTGTTCATCCCCGGTCGATAACTGATCAATCGGTTTACATAATATGCTCATTGATGCCACTCACCACCTGGTGGCGCTACAGAGTAGCAACTTCTGCCCCGTTCAACCGATTGTCATAAAAATTGGTATTCATATGTATCTTTCCACGGAGAAAGTTTGAGGTGGCGCTGCAGAGTAACAACTTCTGCCGTGTTCAACCGATTGTCGTAAAAATCAGTAGGATGTTGTATTTTTAATGGTTAATATGAATATGATATTCTTATTAATGGAAGTTATCACCAGATGGCGCTTCCATCAAACGAGCAACCACTACTTATTCGATTACTTTAATCACGCCACCGTAAGGTGGCGCAGTTAATATCACATATATTTAAACGAGCAATCTTTACTTAAGTATTGTGACGCCACCGGAAGGTGGCGCAGTTAATATCACTTATATTTAAACGAGAAATTCTTACTAAATTAAGTATTGTTAGACATCTAATATTTTTATCGATAAACTACAAAATATAACGATAAAATCCAAATAAATTGAAAAAACGAAAAATGGAAGAATGACATACATAAATGATCTGCGGTACGAAGTCCGCAGGGTCAGCTAGTTATTATATACAGGGACACCATTTAAATGTGTAATAGTCCAGTCATTTAAGTTTAAATTAGGTAAGAATCTGGGAATTCGAGATACCCAGCTGTAAGTCTGTATATTCTTAGATATTGACACCCTTAAAGTTGTCTCAAAACCTACATATGGTAGGGTGTGCGCAACTATTAAATTTCAAGGTCAAAGGTCACAAAAATCGTTTTTTTGCGCTTTTTTTGTAAATATCTTATTTCCTATGAGTTTTTTGCTATTTGTCTTTATTATCAATATTGTAGAATACAAAATTCTCTACAAATTTTGTTTAAAAAATTTTTCCATACCTACGGTGAACCGTTTTCAAGATAGAGGGTGGAGAACGTGCGGTCACAGCATCACTTCAGGTCAACCGGTGCCTTCGGTCAAATACGCGCCATATATATTTAGTTGATGAACTATCGATAAATCAATGATTATAAATATTTGTCTATTTTTATTAACTATTATATTATATTTTATCATTTTTTTCCTAACCTATCCACTTTTTATTCAGTATTAATTTATTTAACAACACTACCTGCCCATGTAATTGCAGAATTGTTAAGGAAAATATAGGAATTATATTTGAATTTAAACCTAATCAATATCAATAACTTCTTACATGATGAAAAAAAACAAATAAATTATGAATTAATCTTTTTATTAAAAAATATCATTCAATACATTTATTTTTATCAAAAGTATAAAAATGGAATAAGGGGTACAAAAACTACAATTTATAATTTAAATGATTTTCTTCCTCTTCATCGTCGTCTTCCGGCTGCTGGTAAATTTCAAACTGGTCTTTATTATCGTCTTCAACGACATCTGACTCAAGTTCCTCCATGATTTCGGAGTCAAAGGTTCCATCTTCGTTAATGTTGATATGGTAGAGCATTAAGGCAAGCTTGCCCATTACATTGGCCACCAGCTAAAGAGCATTGCAAGCCCGCTTTCCTGCATCCGCATCGCGAACCACAACCACTCTTGCAGTTGCAGAAAATTGAATTTATCAAATCTTCTGGAGCAGGTGGTAAAATTGTCATGATAGGCTCCAGAAAATCTTTTCCCATTGCCCAACCCCATACCTGGGGTTCCAAATCACGCCCTAACCAAGTTTGAACTCGATAATATACACGTTTGAAATGTTGATGAGCAGCTGCACTTGTTGGTGGAATATTTGAAAGCTGCACAGGTTTATTAAGTTTTGTAGACTTGACGTAATGCATAATATAACGAAGATGATCGAGACTTTTCACCTCGCTTTTCACAGATTTCTGAGCATTATAGACTGCCAATAAGCTTTGAGTTCCACTCTCTAATAATCTCTGGGCCGAACAATTTTCTTCCTCAAATGCTGCAGCTAGTTCATCCAAATTTGTCAGTTTCTCAGAATCTTTTAAAAATGATTTTTTTTCTTTTTTAAAAAGCGCAGAAATTGTGTCACAGCCACTTAATGCGTGCAGGAGTAAAATATATGTTTTGGAATGAGCATATCTTTGTTACTTCGATTTGATTAAATTTTCTTGAGTAACTGGTACAACCATTGTTTCATCGAAACAGGCTTTATAAGTTTTTCAAAGTGCAGCAGTTCTTCTCTGCTGCTCCATAGCTTTAACGTTCTTACTGTAGTCTGAACTCGAGTCTGAATCTCCGTCAAATACAACAATTATTTTGGGACTGTAATGCCTTTGTAAATAATTCATGTATTTATCAAAAATAATAGAAAAAGTATATTCTCTGCTCCATACAACATGATGAAGAAGAAATCCGCCATCAATAATGAACGTCACTTTATTTTAATTGAGAACAAAATCAATTGGGCTCATGTTGTCATACAATGACGATTTTGTTGTTTTTCTCATGCCATCATCATCAAATAGAGCTGTTGGATACGGACTTAATTCATATTGAAGATACCTATTCTTCAAGATTACTTTCAAATTGTTTGCTGACAGTAATTCTTTGGAAGAGTAATAATGGATCCAATGCAGTATTATTAAATAGATATAGATTTAATGCATGAAGAAAATAATAAAATATAATATAATAGTTAATAAAAATTGACAAATATTTATAATCATTAATTTATCGATAGTTCATCAACTATATATGGCGTGTATTCGACCGGAGGCACCGGAAATGAGTGCACGCTCTCCGCCCTCTATCTCGAAAACGATTCACCGTATGAAAAATTTTTTTAAACAAAATTTGTAGAGAATTTTGTATTCTACAATATTGATAATAAAGAAAAATAGTAAAAAACCTATAGGAAATGTGATATTTACAAAAAAAGCACAACAAAACCAATTTTTATGACCGTTGACCTTGAAATTTAATAGTTGCGCACACCCTACCATATGTAGGTTTTGAGACAACTTTTAGGGTGTCAATACCCAAGTATTTACAGACTTACAGCTGGGTATCTTGAATTCCGAGGTGAACTTGCTATAATGACTGGACTATAATTCGATAAACGCGTCGGTTTAATTTAAAAAATAGTAGTTTTATATTTTTATTTTTCTATACAGGGTTATTTATGATATTTACCAAACACCAAGCTCTACAGCGGTACAGTTACAACCCTAGACCTTGTAAACCTAAACCCTATAACCATAACTTATAACCTTAAACTCTATTATCCTAAACTCTATAACCTTATACTCTATAAAGCTAGACTATATAACTATGTTCCATGTAACATATTTTTCGTACTTCCGGGCCTAAAGTGACAACTTCACTCCCTTGTGACAGGTACTAAAGTGTCACATTTAATCCCTCCGGGATTAAATATTGACGAAACTCCCGGAACGATTAAATCACAAACAAACAAATTTAAGGGATATTTTATTGAAAAATATAATTAATTAGAATGGTAATTAACGTTAATATTCAAATTAATATTGTGACAGTTCGTCATATTGACCAGTCTTTCCTGGGTTAATGCAGCAGGTAACTGACGAGTAACAGATAGGTCCTTTTCATATTGAACTGGTGTTTGTTTCGAAGATCCTGCGGAAACAGGAAGCGAGAATGAGGACTGTGGCATAACTATAGTGGACGAATCGGCGACTTGACCAAATATTTTATCTGAAATTTTTTGTTTATTTTTAATAGACGATTCAATATATCCCTCGGCCACGTTGGAGGATTTCCATCCTCCATGTCTCTTCAGCACGTCTATTGTTGCTCCCGAATCAGCTAACAAAGACGCAGATGTGCGTCTAAAACAATGTCCCGTATAAGACGTCGCATTTTCTAATTTCAAGAAAGCTGCTATTTGCCGTGGAATTGTACCAAACATGTTTTTTCCTACTACTCGCGTAGTACATTCTTTGTTGATGTATTGAACAAAAAATTTTGAATGAGTTGTCCCTGTCTTTCGCAATGCCACATATTTCCGAAATATCGCCACAAAACTGATGGCACTGTTTTCTGAATTTTTGATCACAAAATTTCGGTCAATTTTATTTTTGGTGTTTCTAATCGCAATTAGGAAGGAATCGCCCAAATCTCTCACATCGTCGATTTCTAAATCAACCAACTCTTTTCCACGACAAGCTCCCGCAACGCCCAAAATAAGTGCAACCTACAAAAAAATTGATTTCTTAAAATTTCTGAATATAAACAAATTTCCAAATTTACCTTAAGCATTAAATATTTATCATCCGGAGCCTCCCGTAAGAACTGATCTACCTGCTCAGACGTGAGAATTCTTGACTTCTTTGGCTTAAATCCCTCATTTCTTCTCTTCAAAAAAGCTAATAATTTTGGAAATTTACTTATATCAATATCTTCTCTAATGTTAATAACCGATTTCAGCATTGAGTAATGTGCCCAGAGAGTTGAGGCACAAACCGCTTTTGATTTATCATCGAAGTAGACTAACAGCGCATTTTCAGTAGGTTGTCTCACATTTTTTAAGCGGCACCACTTTTTAAAAGCATCGTACTGCTGCTCGTATAGTTTTCTAGATTTCGGTGGTAACAATTCTTCACCTACTTCGGCTGCTCTTTTATCAATATCAGATACACCTTCTTCACTCATGATACCAATAATTATCAATAACAATGTTTCTTTACAATGACACTAGTAATGACAATGTTTCTAAATTATAACTGTCACAACGCAATGTTACTATGGTAACTTATTTTAAAGACAGTTTATTAAATGAGTTGAAGAGAGAAAAAACTGATTGAAATTATTGAAATAATTAATAAAATCATACCGGAAGTACGAAAAGTATCGTATATACCTTGCGACTGAAGTACATTTAATCCTTCAGGTAAATTATGGCCCTCCCTGCGGTCGGGCCATAAACTTTACCTTCAGGATTAAATGTACTACTTCAGTCCCGCGGTATATAATATACTATTTTTTTATTCTCATTAACTAGTAATTTCAGTGAATAAGCGACTATGTCGTCCTTTAAAAATTTTAATATAATTAGTGTTTAAATGCTTTGATTTATCTACTAAAGACAACAAAGGGCAACGAGCGTCCTAACACTATACTCCATTTGTTTGGAGTTGGCAGCTAAGAAAAGTAATTAAATCGTAAAATGTTGTAAACAAGACCCTAAATCAGTAGCGTACGTACTTATTTATATCGGTATTAAGAAATTTCTTTTAATCATCATATTTTAATTTTCCTAGGTAAGGGATAAGTAGTCATAATACGATATTTAGAATATTTTGTTTTTCGATTTTAACGAGAATAATTGAGGTCGTTAGGGGTGTTAAGGGATTAAGGTAACCCTATGTGTATAATTGCAAAAACAGGTACGTTATTAGTCAATAAATTGAGGATATGTTTATATCCTAAATTGAATGACGTTAGACAACTTTTGATAAATTCTTTTGGAAACGTAACACGAGAAAATTGGATCAATGCCATAAACCATGTGAAGAAGGAAGAAGAACGATTGTGGAGTGTTGATATCAATATTGAAGAACTGTTCGAACCCATTGTAATTCCTATCGGACCAGGCAACAAATCTGACTCATCGTCGGATGAATACGACGAAATGGAAGCCGACAATTAAAGGAGTAAGTGCTTTTTGCATTAATTTATATTTAATTCCTACTTTTTAATATGTAGCATATGTTTATTTTACTTTTAATTTGAATTATGCGTTAAAAAAACTTCGGTTCTACGGTCATGGGATCTATTCAGCTACCTGTTGTGACAATATTATCTAGGGTTTCTATTGTGTTTGGGTTAGTTAATGCCTAATTACAGGGTGGACTCTTTGAAAAATAACAACTATGACTATGTTTCAATAGAAATGTATACTACTTTTAGTTATTTTTCATGAACCACCCTTGCTTGAGCTTTGAAGGATTTGCATTTATAATGAATTCACTGTGCTGCCAACTGCAGACAAATAGACTTTAACTGTATATTGGTTTTTTATTGAGATATTTTCGAAATTCGAAAAGATTTGTAATTTTAATAAAATTATATATGACAGAAAACAAACGATTAATAAAGCACATTTATAAGCAGCACTACTTTTTTTGCCCACAAACGCCGTTAGGTGTCAGCACAGCACTGAGGATATGTATATTAAAGAAATAATGATATTTTTGTCATTGCCATTACCATCTACATACCATTTTTCTCTCCATAAATTTTATTGTTATTCCTTTTTTATTGATTCATATAAAATTGTTATGTATAGTTTTACATTACATTTTGTCAGATGTCATTAAAGTATTTATATAAACGAAGTAAATGTTTATTATGTAATAAATTCAATAGATATAGATTTCCATCAATTTTGTTGCAAACTATAATTTAAATATTAAACATTCTAGAAGTTCGTTAAAAATTTATTGTAAAGGTATGTTCTATTTTTCATATATATGTAGTTTAGATTATAAATAAGTTTATTATTGATAAGAAAGTAGTTACTAAAATGTATTTATTCTTTTATCACATTACCTATCTAATTGCAAACATAGTGTTATTTTAGAAGCACTTTTAATGACAATTGTAAATATTTCATCAAATTTTTTAGTTAAATAGAAAACTAAGTAAATTGTAAAGATTGAAACTAATTATTAAATTCCATCGGTTTGGTTTGATTCATAGTTAATTTTTGCTTTTTGAAGTTATACTTCTATTCATACACTCGGTGGAAAAGATTTGTGTACAGTTAAATGGGAAAAATCATTACATATGTAATGGTGTGAGTAAGAGAGAGACAGACACACTTATAAGGTATATTGGTCGGTAAAAACAAAGATGAAATATTTATCACATGTTATTAGTCATAATTATAAGTCCTTTGAATACCGTTTTAACATTCAGTACATTGAAAAGGGATAGATATACAAAAAACAGTCTGAACTAATGTATGAATATCATAGTGACGGACCACATGATTATTTGACAGATTATTTTATAATTCTGTCACGTAAGTTAACATATTAAGTTTAGTATTTTATATTAATAATAATATTCAGTAATGAGAATTGTATTGTATTCTAAAATACCGTTACATGGTTGCCGTATATCCTGCACTATGCTTTTGAGGTTGTTGGCTACATAAACAGAGTTTTTACGAATAGTCGAGAAAATAAAGCACCAAAACCTCCGAATTTTGTAACGTAAGATGGATCGGATATTTTTTTATGCATTGAATTCGTTAAAGTATCAGGAAATTTGTCGCTATATTTTATAATGTAAAAATGGAAATTGCATTTCTGCATTCGAAAAGTACATTCAGACAATAGAGAGAAAACTTACAACTTGGTAAGTATTGCTGAAAATGGGTTCAATTTATATACTCGGGGTTTTTGGAGTCGCTGAACACTAATATCACGATTCCAAAATTCTCCGCGGCACTTGGTGTCTAGGGTATTTACCTCTTCTCCTGGGGTTTTATGTAAATTCTGTACGAAAATAGTGCACACTTGGTACTCGGTGTTTTTTTAAGTCGCTAAATACGATTATAATAATGGGGATAGTGTTGAAAACACCTGGTGCTTAAGACGGACCTCGTCTCCAGGAATTTTATGCAAATTCGATACAAAAAGAGTGTGCACACGATACTAGTAGATTTTTGGGGTCGCTTACCACGAATATTATATAATGAGTTTGCTTAATCATTCGTATACAAATTTATGAATCCATGCGCGTGCATAGAAGTATAACTTCTGCCGGCAGTCCCATTGACTGCCACACTAGTTTTTTTTTTGCATTCACACTTCATGTCAAAAGATTTCCTTTAGCAGCATTTTTCGTCGGCATCAATCCTTTGTCGGCATGAAGTGTGAATGCAAAAAAAGCAAAAATTAACGTTGAACGAAACTATACTTTATAAGATCGGGTTAGCGCACACGGGTGGTTTGAAATCACGTCTCGAAGTTCGTACGTCATGCTCATCATGTACGATACCTGCGACTGGAGCGATTTTCCTCCGCACATTGGTCGATTCAGTTAGCCCAGTCTGTCTGTGAAAAAACAACCATTTTACGTAAAAATCTTCTTAATGTATTTGGGATGTATATAAGATGAAAAATCCGAGATAATTGAAAAAAAAAACTTTAAAACACGTAAAAACATTCATCTCGCTCGAAGTTTCGCGTTCGCTGCAGATCGCAAGGAACGAACCTGATTGGAGGGGAGAGACTTACGCGACTGGAATCAAGTCGACCAGAACGAGCGTCGACCCGTATGCGAAGGCGCTAATGTATTCTTTCGTCCGTGTATGATAACATTTTTAAACAAAAGGTCATGAAATTTTCTTACTCCCTCGGTCGAAAGTACGTACTTTCAGCCCAGGTTCCACAACAGAAACTTTTATTTTTATGCTTTGGTCAACCTATATGCCGATTAAAAATATTGCCAAAGGTTATAAACCTAAAGTCAGCTGTCTTAACGTGGGACGCGGTTATTCTATTTATAAATAATGCACCAGATTATACCCATTTGGTATTAAAGTGTATTTATACCTTTATTTTTTGATACTTGCCTCCGATCACCAGCTCTCGCTTCGCTCGTGTCGCAAATGTCGGGACAGACATCAATATCTTTAGTACACTTTTGTCCAGGTAGCAAGAAAACTAGTATACACTACACGGGCAGATTGTTAAGAGAGCCCTGAACTGCGCGCCATCGTGTTCTCGGCTTAACCTCAAGCACGCTGGCAAGCAGTGCAGGAATCTCAAACTTTCTGACCTTGTAGTGTAATATAATATTGCTATACAGATTCCTTATGAACCCTATTAATTGGTAACCCTAACAGTAAAATTTTAACGATTTTTCATAACTTATGTATATATTCATTTTGAGCAATATATTATTTTAAAATGTTGAACGTAGTTCCAATAATGTTTTCAAATCCAAAGGCACTTTCCTACTTCTTACATCGACGCGCGTTGTATTTAAATCCAACAATAAATAAATATGATGTCGGTATAATAAGTTTTTTTCTCTTAATATAGTCACGACTTTAAATATCAAGTTTAGAGATTTTTTAATGATGATTATTAGGTGGCTCAATATAGTATTTACAATTGGAAGGCTATATTTAAGTTAGAAGTTCATATCGACATAATTAACATAATGCAAAACAAAGCCATTATTTAAAATAAGAATGAAACACTTTCTACATAGCACTCATTTGTAATTTTATTATAAACGTTTTGGAATAGTACAGTCACCGTATCTAAACTTTTTCCATGCCACCGAAGCTTTCGGTCTTTGTCATTGTCGGTCACCAGCAGTGTTGCCAACCTAAAATTTCTGAAATCGGTAGATATAATATAAAAAACAATTATCAATAAAAACGAAGTTTGACCACACGTTCCAAATTGTCGAATCAATTTTCATAAAATGGTGCGTAGCACTTATCGTAAAACCTTATTTCGATTATGCAAGACGTATGTCTTACTTGATACGACTTGTCCAATTCGATAAATAATTTGATAAGACGTTACGTCAATACCGGGCTTTAGGGAGCAAATTTACATTTCATTATAACCAAAAATTGAACTCCAAACGAACTAGTATGCTACTGAAATACTTTATTTATTTATTTATTTATTTATTTATTTATTGTATATTAACGGGCAGTGCCCAATAACTTTGTACTTTGGGTATAATATATACAAACCTATACTAACAAGTGTATACCATACATCACAAAAAAAAAATATGTAAGTACAAAAAATACAAAAATTTACATCTACATCATCCTATGAATAGTTTTAAGAAATAAAGATTTATTAACAAATAAGTCAATAGATGGAGACATGGAATTAGCCAGTTTCATTGATCTGATCACATATGAATTTTCAGTGAAGTTAGAATTGCAAGTTGGTAGGTAAAAGAGGGTATTATTTCTGGTTGTCCTTAAGGGAATATTAAATTGAAACTTGCTCAGCAGGTTGGGGCATTTTTTATTAAAATTTAAAATGTCATAAAGGAGCACGAGATCTTTAATGGCTCTTCTAGAGTTTAAAGTTTTTATGTTCAAAATGGATTCGATTTGGTCGTATTCTGTTAGGTTATAGTTTAGCTTGAACGAAATATACCGCAGAAATTTGTGTTGAACCTGTTCCAATCTATTCGTATGTAAATTATAGCAAGGCGACCATAGGCTAAAACCATATTCAAGATGGGGTCTAACTAGGGATACATATAAGACTTTTATTGCAGATACGTTAGAGAAGTCTTGTGTATTACGCTTAATCAAACCAAGCATTTTGAGAGATTTGTTTATTGCTGTATTAATCTGGGGAATGAAGCTTAATGATTTGTCAAGGATCACACCTAGATCCTTAACAGTTTCAACCTTTTCCAGTTGAATATCATTTATACTATATGTTCTTAGGTAGGGACTTCTTGATCGTGAAAACGATATAGAAAGACATTTGCTAATATTGAGATTCATTAAGTTTTTATTACACCACCTGGCGAGGTGGTCTAAATCATTTTGTAGAGAGAGAGACAATCACCTGAGCTGTAAATAGATTTGTATAGTTTTAGATCATCAGCAAAAAGGAAAAATTTTGAGTGTTCAAAACAATCCGCTATATCGTTAAGAAATAAGTTAAATAGTATCGGACCTAGGTGTGATCCTTGAGGAACCCCCGATTTAACTTCAATATCTTGGGATTTAAAGTTAGTTAACTTAACAATTTGAGTTCTGCCAGTAAGATAAGTCCTCATCCAATCAAGGAGAGGGCCGTTTATACCTAGAGCCCTAAGTTTGAACAATAATGCTTCATGATTAACCCGATCGAATGCCTTGGAAAAATCTGTGTAGATTGCATCTACCTGATTACCTTTTTCCAATGCATTAGACAGGTAATCATGATAAGTAAGAAGATTAAGTTCTGTGGATTTGGATGACTGGAACCCAAATTGCTGTTCAATTAAAACGTTTTGGAATGTGGGAGTAAGAATATCGCAAATACAACTCTCGTGATTATTTGTCTTTACTTTTTTTAACAGAACTTTCTGATATATTGTGGAGATGGTGTAAGAATAGAAAATTATCAGTACAAATATTGTATCAACAAAAAAAACCGATACCTGCATCTGTAAGGGAATACTTGTATTGCTGTATATGCATATTATACCAATTTCTAATGGTTTATTCGTATTTCCTATACCATACACTGCTTCTCGTCCATTGTAATTTCAGGCAGAATTAAATTTATGTTGTTAATGATTCTCGTTTGGCCAGTAAACGATCATGCTGCTTTTATATAAATATATTTATGAAAATTTCCTGTTAAATTTTAGATTTATTAAAAAAATAAAATATATTTGTTTGCCTTCTAAAAATGTGTTTCGAAAAATTAGATTTTGTACGTGAACAGTAAAGTTTAATTTTCTTAACCACACTAGAATTAATAGATAACTATCGATGTTTCTCTATTTTCAAGGAAAAGAAAATCCGATTGCTCTGTACACACGACTGGATCGATGATACGTATATACCTAAACGCAGAAAAACTAAAAAAACGATGGAATAGACAAACTGATCCAGTTTTCCACGAAGTATAGATACCAGGAGTCTACGCGTAATGTTAAAAAAATGGTCTCAATTCATGGGACAGAACTATTACCCCCATAAAGGTGGCTGACCCAAAGTGGAGAAATTTATCAAAATTTATATCAAAATTAGGTGCTTTTTAGGTGCTATTTAGGTGCGCCAAACAAAAATTAGGTGCACTAACCGTGTTTGAAATATTTACGAAAAACCATGGGACTGCCAGCCTTTAACAACCTAGCTGACCCATAATAAAAAAAAGCAAAAAACTAGGATTGAATAATCTTTAAATTAAGTGCTAATTAAGTGCTTTTTAAAACACGAAACATAAAATAAAAAATTTAAAAATTAAACGTATTAAAATTGAATATATTGATTGTCTATGGCAAAATGTCACATTTCTTCTTACACTTTGAACCAAAATGGACATCGGCAGTTTAAGAACAGTTAGAAATCGGTAAAAATTTTTTGTCCCGTAATTTTTTTAATGGATAATTCGGAAGGTCACCACTAAAAATTTTTTTTATTTTTTTTTTAACTCGGACCGCTGAGCTGAGGACATTTTATGGGATTATTTCGTAGGTATTTGTACCAGTTTTTAAGTGCTTAGAATAAAGTACAGAATGACACACTTTGTTAAAGACTAAAGAATTTCTAGTTGACTTGGCTCATCAGCGGTTTGTTCTGCTATTGAGTCTGTTGCCCTTACTGAGCACTTAAATATTTGACAAAAAGTTTTTTATAATAATTATTATATTTGGAAGTGACCGGTAAGAAGTATCAGCTCAGTGATCCCAGGTCAAAAAATTAAAAAAATTATTTCATTTCGGACGAGAGAATTATTAAGTAATAGAATTACAAGAAAATTTTAATGATCTATGTGCTTAAAAAGTGCAGATTAATACTCTTAGTTGAGACACAAGAAAACTTTGGCCAAATATTTTCAGTTGAAATTGCTCATTAGCAGTTTATTTTGCTCGTGAAACTATTGCACTTAATGAGCACTTAAATCTCTGACAAAGTGAATTTTATATTAATCATCATTTCCGGAAATGACCGGTTGCAAGTCTCAGCTCAGCGGCTCGAGTTAAAAAAAAAATTTTTAGCGGTGACCTTCCGAATTATCCATTAAAAAAATTACGGGACAAAAAAATTTTACCGATTTCTAACTGTTCTTAAACTGCCGATGTCCATTTTGGTTCAAAGTGCAAGAAGAAATGTGACATTTTGCCATACACTATCAATATATTTAATTTTAATACGTTTAATTTGTAAATTTTTTATTTTATGTTTCGTGTTTTAAAAAGCACTTAATCAGCACTTAATTTAAAGATTATTCAATCCTAGTTTTTTGTTTTTTTTTTATTATGGGTCAGCTAGGTTGTTAAAGGCTGGCGGTCCCATGGTTTTTCGTAAATATTTCAAAAACGGTTAGTGCACCTAATTTTTGTTTTGCGCACCTAAATAGCACCTAAAAAGCACCTAATTTTGACATAAATTTCTACAAATTTTTCCACTTTGGGTCAGCCACCTTTATGGGGGTAGAACTATTGCCGGTAGAGTGCGCCCGTGTTCAAGAGATGCTCGTTTAAATCCTTACGCGGGAAGTTTTGTTACCATTGACAGCTTTTATGACAACTAATTTTAAATAAATAAATTAATATTATATATTTAATTTAATTTCGCGACATTTAAATGTCATAATAATAAAAACATCGGTATCTCCTGATTACTCGCGCCACCAGTGGCGAAAATTAGAACTATGATGTGGGTTGTTTATTGGGTACCAGAAATATTATGAAAAAGCCTATACCGTGTAGTATCTATAGTTCGTGCAGTTGTCTTATAAAAAATTGAATTTGACGTGTAAAGATACATAAGGAGAAGGTTCATTATTTATTCATGTCAACTTGGTTGTTTGCATCAACAAATTTTTCGACATTTTGGTTTGAAAAATTGTAAGAAAATTGTATAAAAAAAATAAAAAAAGAGATAGATAGATTATTAATTAAGTTAAAACAATAAATTTTAATGTTAATTTCTTTACGATTTATCAATTTACGACACACGTTGTTAAGTATTAACAGAATTGTTTTGTTTAACACCTTTTAACATTAATATCAATTCTATTAAGTATGTTCTGTCAAATACTGCTTCAGATGATTAAAAAAAGCTATATTTCATCTTCTAGTGATTGCTAGAGTGTCACGTCTCGTTTTATATGTGATGAGTTTTTTTACCACCATCTAGAGGCGTTAATGTGACACTAAAATGTCATTAATGGGCTATAAGTTCTTTATTACTTAATCGAAATATGTGTACTATATGGTTAAAAAAACTAATTCTTCATTACCTGCAGCAAAACTTTAAGATACCATCAATGGCAGTAATAAATGTATGTTTTATTAATAAGTATACGATAGTATGTTCAGAAAAAAACTTTTTTATCAGTTGTTGACGATCTCCGGCGTCCCGAGCGGTTCATCGTCATCAATGTCTTCTCGGTCTTCTTTGAAGCGTTTATTTATACCATTCATACACTCTTGGTTTACTCATAGTAGATTCACCAAATGCCACAGTCAACATTTTGAATGCATTGGCACACTTTATTTTATTTTTAACGCAAAATTCACTGCAGATTCTTTGATCCAATTATCACAACATATTTGGCAATAACAAAAGAACTTGAAAATATTGGAAAATCTGTTTTTTTTTAATTGTAAGTAAGTAAGGAAGAAAATACCCAAATACAAGATAATTTTTCAAGAATCTAAAAAGTACTTAACAAACCTCTGGTACAAGCTAACTTAATTAAGTAAAAATTCTTGTACGCCACTGACCACTTGTAAGATCAGGTAAGTTTCAGACCCATCCTTTCCTGTCAGGTAAAATCGATACAATATAGTATTCTTGATGACAAAAACAGATAGATATTTGTAGAAAATTTTATTTAAATTAAGTGAATGGAGTCAGATGGAAAACAGACACCAAAAATTTAATTTCAGATAAACTGATGGTAAAACTTTAATACTGTTAGCTTCGAGCTTTATCAAATATATACAAGTGCATGACTTTTTGGCTATACCTGTATGTAAGGTGCGCCACAATTTAATACTTAGGTAAAATATTTTATTTTAGGGATTAAAGTAACCGGTAAAGAGCGCCAAATAACAGTAGGTCGATTAAAGTTAAATACGTTGAAGGTGTATCCATAGAAAATGTACTGTGAAGGCGTTTTCGAATACAACAAATGAAAACGTTCTTACCGAAATTATCGGAGTTCACTCTCATGAATCTTCCCAAAGTATTCCGAGAGAAATTATTAGCAATTCTGTAAAAAGAAAAGCAGGGAAGAATATTTCTGAAAAGCCATAAAAACTTATATGTCAGGAATTAAATAAAAATAATCAAGAAGTGGATATAGCTGATTTAGATTGTATTCGCCGAAACATAATATATAATGCAAGCAGAAAATTGCTAAGTTCTTCCTAAAAATCGCAGTGAAGTAAAACATACTATACACAAGCTACAGTTAAAAACAATAAGAAATGAGGATTTTGTTTTAAGTTTGGGTGACGAGAGTGAAATTTTAATATTTTCAACATTTACAACCTTACATTTTTTAACTTCATGCAATTCAATTTACATGGATGGCACTTTTCAATATTGTACTTTCTTTTATCATCAGATGTTCACTACTAACGGCCTTAAAAATAATAATCCATCCCTTAATGACAATAATCCTCAAATATAAATTTCGTGGCTCACTTTACCTATCCTTTTCTGACCACCCGGCGTTCGTGGCGCTCTTTACATAGTCCCGATCTTTTAAATAAACAAACATTTATCGATTTGAGTTAAAACAAAAATCATAAAGTACATGTTTAAAAATTCAGTAGACAATACCTATCAGCAATTTTTGCAAAATGAGACCTATTTACGTTTGTGAGAAACCATCAAAGATAAAACCAACACTGACGTAGCAATGTCTGTACTAAAACGAAATTTGATAGCAGCAGATATAAAAAATATTATTTGCCATAATATTAAAAAGAATGAATTTAGAAGTTTTCCTAAAAAATCTTAAAAGAGAAAGATTTTACTGAGTTTGTCAATGCTCTAAAGCCTAAAACTAATCAATAATGTTTAAAATGATACAATAATTTTTGAATGGATATCACTAATTAAAAACGTTTGTCCATATCAAACCTTTTTAAAAACGGAGGTAATCATAAGTTGATGTACTCAACTTGAAAGTGGATTATTATTCATAATATCAGTTAGCGTCAGACCAAAAAGATACAATAAAAAAATCAGCAAAATAATTTGGGTCCGATACATCCGATATTTCCAAAAACCAATTTTGTTGTTTTTAAACGCTGTATGTTAAATTTATAATTTTTTTTAACGAAAGGTGAAGTAAGTATATATTTTCTAACTACTTTCTGTAGTATTAGATAAATCGCAGTTTGTTTGGCTCGTTTTTTTTAGTTTTTCGGATGTCCTACCTCTTTCTGTATGTTATAAAAAATGATAAAAAAATGTTAATAACAGATAAACACTAAGAGATCGAAGTATGTATTAGGGGGCGTCCACAAATTACGTGAGGCATTTTTCCGGATTTTTTGACACCCCCGCCTCCACTGGTGAGATTTCATAAGATTTGTCCCAACGCCCTCGCCCTCCCCCTCCCCAAATCTCACGTGACATTTTTTAAAATTGACATTTTAACTGTAATCGCATTGGATTAAAAAAAAAAAACATTTGATAATAAAAATCAATAATATTTATTTTAATTTAGTCCATGAGCTTTTCTGCGGGGTTTGGACAAATACGACAAACACTATTGTGTGAAATTTCGCTATATTTTCATTCTAGAAGCATTTTTGTACTTTAATTTAATTTTACTTTTAGGTAATTTTACACCATTTTCTACTTAAAAAAAATTACGTGAGATTTGCTAAAAACCCCCACCCCCAAATGAGATTTAGAAAGATTGAGCTTGACCCCCTCTCCCCTCTGAACACCTCGCGTAATTTATGGACGTCCCCTTAGATATACAGGGTGTTTCTAAATTGATGCGAAATATTTCACAGGGTGATTTTTTAGCGAAAATTAAGGGGGGTCTTTGATATAAATTTTTGTTCAAAATCGCTCTCCCTCCAAGTTACAGCCCCTTAAAGTTGGGAGAAAACAATGGTTTTTATTTAATATCTCCACTATGGAAGAATTTAGAAGAATGAAATTTGGCAGATAATTGATGCTAATAAAATCGCATCTTTTGACAATTTTTGTAACCCTGCATTGTTTATACAATGGGGTGAAAAAATCAACCCTTATGATATTTTGCCACAGAACTTTTTAATGCGTCCACATTTTCCTACTTAAAAAATTGATTCAAGAAGACGGACTTAAACTGCAACTTTTTTATGTTGTGACTATTTCTCGTAAAATTGTTAGTTTGATCGCAAAAAAATAAAATAGGATACAATTCGATATTACTTATTCCTTTTTCATATAAATCCAGAAGCGTTATTGTTTGTTAAAAACAGAGTAAGTAGATGTCAATTAATGTCATAATTGGCAGATAATTATTGCTAATAAAATGACATTTTTTGACGATTTTTGTAGCCCCGCAATGTTTATACGAGGGGGTGAAAAAATCATCCCTTATAATATTTTGCCTCAGATTTTCCTAGTTAAAAAATTGATTTAAGAAGGCGGACTTAAACTGCAACTTTTTTACGTCTTAACTATTTCTCAGTAAGTTGTTTCTTTGACCATAAAAAAATAAAATATTACTCATTCCTTGTGTACATACATCCAGAGGGGTTATCGTTTGTTAAAAAAAATAAAGTAGAATAGTATTTTTTCACCCCCTCGTAGAAACATTGCGGGGTTACAAAAACCGTCAAAAAATGTCAATTTATTAGCAATAATTATCTGCCAATTATGACATTATTTGACACCTGCTTACTCACAATAACGCTTCTGGATTTATGTGAAAAAGGAATAAGTTATATCGAATTGTAACCTATTTTATTTTTTTGTGATCAAACTAACAATTTTACGAGAAATAGTCAAGACATAAAAAAGTTGCAGTTTAAGTTCGTCTTCTTAAATCAATTTTTTAAGTATGAAAATGTAGACGAATTAAAAAGTTCTGAGGCAAAATATCATAAGGGTTGATTTTTTCACCCCCTTGTATAAACATTGCAGGGTTACAAAAATTGTCAAAAGATGCCATTTAATTAGCATCAATTATCTGCCAAATTTCATTCTTCTAAATTCTTCCATAGTGGAGATATTAAATAAAAACAATTGTTTTCCCCCAACTTTAAGGGGCTGTAACTTGGAGGGAGAGCGATTTTGAACAAAAATTTATATGAAAGACCTCCCTTAATTTTTGCTGAAAAATCACCCTGTGAAATATTTCGCATCAATTTAGAAACACCCTGTATAACTGGTATATAAAAAGTCTTTATATCACTCACGTTATGTATACCCATGCTCAAATATTCTCTTAGATTTAGCAATTTTTTTTATTATTAATAAGAAGGTTTGCAGAAAGAGGTGCAGGAACTGGATGAACAGTTAGAAAAACAGACAACAATTTTCCATATATCATTACAAAGTTTAATCACAGCGATAGAATAACCATTAGAGAGTTTTCCACAAGGCATTAATAAACTGGGTAATATCATGTAACCGACAATTTTAACAGGATTCAACATACAAGCAAATTTTGAAGAACTGTTAAGTATCACCAACAATACTCACTTAGTTCAAGCAAATTTTTCAATAAGAATACGAAAAAAAATTTCGTTAGATGCATATTTATAGTCCATTTGTTTGGAGTTGGCAGCTAAGAAAAGTCATTAAATCGTCAAATGTTGTAAACAAGACCCTAAATCAGTAGCGCACGTAGTTATTTATATCGGTATTAAGAAATTTCTTTTAATTATCATATTTTAATCTTCCTAGGTAAGGGATAAGTAGTCATAATACAATATTTAGTATATTTTGTTTTTCGATTTTAACGAAGATAATTGTGGTCGTTAGGGGTGTTAAGGGATTAAGGTAGCCCTATGTGTATAATTGCAAAAACAGGTACGTTATTAGTCTATAAATTGAGGATTTGTTTATATCCTAAATTGAATGACGTTAGACAACTTTTGATAAATTCTTTTGGAAACGTAACACGGCAAAATCGGATCAATGCCATAAACTATGTGAAGAAGGAAGAAGAACGATTGTGGATTGTTGATATCAATATTGAAGAACTGTTCGAACCCATTGTAATTCCTATCGGACCAGGCAACGAATCTGACTCATCGTCGGATGACTACGACGAAATGGAAGCCGACAATTAAAGGAGTAAGTGCTTTTTGCATTAATTTATATTTAATTCCTACTTTTTAATATGTAGAATATTTTTATTTTACTTTTAATTTGACTTATGCTTTAAAAAAACTTTGGTTCTACGGTCATGGGATCTATTCAGCTACCTGTTGTGACAATATTATCTAGGGTTTCTATTATGTTTGGGTTAGTTAATCCCTAATTACAGGGTGGACTCTTTGAAAAATAACAACTATGACTACGTTTCAATAAAAATGTATACTACTTTTAGTTATTTTTCATGAACCACCCTTGCTTGGGCTTTGAAGGATTTGCATTTATAATGAATTCACTGTGCTGCCAACTGCAAACAAATAGACTTTAGGAAAAGATTTTTAACACGTGAAAAGAGCGAACAAATCTCGCAGTTACTTAGCTCGTATGTCCGATCGCAACTTTTTTTAAGCAGCAATAGCGGCGGGTCCAAACTCATCCGATTCTTAGAGCTACCTGAAAAGGTACAACCAAATTCATCCGATACTATAGGTAAATTCATCCGATGTCATTAAGGAGGATTGTAATATAGAGCTATATTTATAAGGGTATTTATATTTGTAATTGTATTTATATTTATATTTATAGGTTTATGTATTTATATCTATAATTAATTAGGAAACACTCAGTAGATTTATTACGATTATTGAGAAACTATTTAAGTTTAGTTAAGCATATTAGTATTTAGAAATAATGTAAATTATGTCGTCACGAATTCCGACGACTCAGCAAGAGTTATGAACTCGTCGGAGTGAGTGACCGAAAATCGGGGCTTTTTAATAAAAACTATTAAACTGGTAAGATGTGTTTTTAATATAATTAAGAAGTAAAACTCATGAATAAATATATGAAAGAGATGTTTTATTACATGGCGATCCTGCCAGTCCAGCGTTATCACTTTGGTTAATGTTAATGGGCTACTCTGTTATTTTAATAAATAAAATGGGACAACAAGAATCAAAAGAGGAAGTTATAATTGCACAAGCTGGTAACAGTGGAGGCCAAACAAATAATACTCAATCCAATGGAGTAAAGGAGGTACTAGAAATTATATTTATTACATTGGCTTTTCTTATGGTATTAGCATATTTATACCGTAAATGTAAAAATATGGTAGAAAGGAAAATCGACAGACATATAAGGGCGAGCCAAGAGTTAGTTTAAGAAGATAGAGAAGATTTTATTTTTAGGTTTTGCAATTAAGTATAAAATGAATGGATCTAGAAAGACAATTCCAAAATTTTGCTGAAGAACTAAAAGTGTTTTATAAGAACTTAATAAAAGACAATACCGAAAGAAGGACGGATGAAAGTGTTACAAATCGTAAGTTAGAAACTTTAGCTAAGTGTAAAAATAGTTATAAGAATTTAAAAGATTTGTTTAATAAATCAGACATAGATTTTCGTATTAAAACTAATATTAAAGAACTTGCTATTACAATAGAAAAATTAATTAATGCAATAGAAAATAGTTTAACAGAAAGATTACGGGTTTTGCAGCATACTGAACAAATTGTACAGGGTAATAGTGTATCAAATTTAGATTGTTCAATTAATAAAATGACGGAAAAATTCGATTTGAGAACAGCGGCAAGTCTGCTACCGGTTATGGACGGTTCTGAAACTGTAACCAAACAACTTATTGATGGAATTGAATTGTATGATTCTATGCTTGATGCAAATGGTAAAATATTATTAACTACTTATATTTTAAAGAAAAGTTTAAGTGAAAATGCAAAAATTAGATTAAATAAAACTTACACTGATAATGGGGCTCTAGTAAATGATTTAAAGAAATATTTTATAACTAAAAAATCTGAAACATCCTTAGCTAGTCAATTACACAATGCTAAACAAGGGTCAAAGACTATTGATCAGTTTGGAAAAACGTTAGAAAAACTATTAGCAGAGCTAACACTTTCTCAAGCTGGCGATAATTTAAGTCATAGTAATATTTTAAATCAAGTTAACGAAAAGATTGCAATCAATACTTTTGCAAATGGGCTTAGAAATAATAATTTACAAATAATTGTCAAAGCACGAAATTATACAAATTTAAGTCAAGCAATACAAGGTGCAAAAGAAGAAGAACTTAATAACTGTTGCAAAAGTAATGACCAAATCTATCAGATAAGAGAGCATAGGAATTTTAGAGGTAATAGTTTTAGGGGTAATAATAATAGCAGAGGAAATAATTTTAGACCAAATAATGTTAGAGGAAATAACTTTAGAGGAAACAATGGTAACAGAAATTCTTATAGGGGTACCAATTACAGATCAAATAATTTTAGGGGTAATAATAATAATAATAATACTAATAATAATACGTTCAATAATAATAATAATAATAGAAGGGTATTTCACCTAAATAATTCTAATGCTAATACAAATGGTGAATATTCAGAAAATCCTCAAATATCTCAACCATTTTTTCGTGACCAACACTAATTCAGAAACATTTTATAATATTTTTGCTTTAAATGGATTGAATTTTATTAATTTATTTTATAATGGTACTAAACTTATATTTTTACTTGATACAGGCGCTAGTGTAAGTGTAATTTTTAAAAATAAAGTAGTTATTAGCGAAAGAATTAATTCATCAAAGAAAATGCATATTAATGGATTATGTGGGTCAGTAGTATCAGTTGGCACAGTACATCTTTCATTACAAATAAATAAAATAGAACTTTGTCAGGAATTCCAACTCCTAGACGGCCTTGCAAATGACATTGAAATGCACGGTATTTTGGGATCAGATTTCTTTTATGACTACGGAGCTACGATAGACTATGAAAAGTGCTTATTCTCATTTAATTTATATAAGACCAGACAAGTAATTCCTCTTGTGTCGGAACAACAATTGTATATATCAATTCCTAGTAGATGCGAAATAGTTAAATATTTTAAAGTTCAAACCAACGGAGATTATGTTGTTCTGCCGGGTGAACTGTGTGAAGGAGTATTTGTAGCGGGAGCTTTAGTTCGTGCTAACCAAAATATAATCCCTATTAAAATTTTAAATGTTAGAGATCAAGAAGTTATCTTAAAAAATTTTAATCCAAAATTAGAAACAATAGATTGCTATAATTTATGCGAATTTAAAGCAAAGCCAACAAATTCTGTCAGTAGAGCAGATAAACTGTTAAATTCAATAAATTTCCAGCATTTGAATTCGGACGAAAGAGACTCATTACAAAAAATTTTAGTAAAATATTCAGACGTATTTCATCTTGAAAATGATCCGCTCACGGTGTGCAATATTTATAAAGAAAAAATTATACTTAAAGAATCAACAAAACCACATTTTATTAAACCTTACAGACTGCCACATGCACAAAAAACACAAATTCATAATGAAATAGATAAAATGCTTCGCGACGGGATTATAGAGGAATGTAGGTCAGAGTTTCAATCACCTTTGTTAATTGTTCCTAAAAAGGGTTTTGATGAGAATGGTGTTAGAAAGGCTAGAATTGTGATAGATTATAGACAATTAAACCAGCAAATAGAGGATGATAAATTTCCATTGCCTTGTATATCTGAAATTTTGGACTCATTATCAGGAGCAATGTATTTTTCTCATCTTGACTTATCTCAGGGTTATTATCAGATCGAACTAGACAAAAATAGCAGGAAATATACAGCTTTTGCAACCGATAGAGGTCAATATCAAATGACGCGACTCCCCATGGGATTAAAAACAAGTCCCAGTTCATTTTCACGGGCAATGACAATCGCAATGTCGGGACTAAACTACGAATGTTGTTTCGTTTATCTTGATGATTTAGTAGTTTTTGCAAATAATTTAATTAATCATAATAAAAATTTGGTAAAAGTTTTTCAAAGATTAAGACAGGTTAATTTAAAATTAAATCCGAATAAATGTGAATTTTTGAAAAAAGAAATTCTTTACTTAGGTCACCAAATATCTTCAGAAGGTGTCTCTCCTGATTCTTCTAAAATAGAATCTATTCAAAAATTTCCACTGCCCAAAGATTCCCAAGAGGTTAAAAGATTCGTTGCTTTTACTAACTACTATAGAAAATATGTAAAAAATTTTGCAAAAATTGCTCAACCTTTAAATTATCTCACGAGAAAAAATGTTCCTTTCATTTGGACTAACGATTGTCAAAATTCTTTCGAAAATCTAAAAAAGGCTCTAAGTAATCCACCGGTTCTACAATATCCAAACTTTGCACCAGAAAATGAATTTATACTTAAAACCGATGCATCAAATTATGCATTAGGTGCTGTACTATCTAATTCAGATGATAGACCTGTTGCATTTGCAAGTCGATCTCTTAATAAAGCCGAGAAAAACTATAGCGTTATAGAGAAGGAGCTTTTAGCAATCGTTTTCGCAGTAAAACACTTTAGACCTTACCTATTTGGTAGAAAATTTTTGATCTTGAGCGACCATAGACCGTTAGTTTATTTATTTGGAATGACAAATCCCAGCAGTAGACTAATTAAGTTTAGACTCATTCTCGAAGAATACGATTTTACAGTAAAATATATTAAGGGTAAAGATAATGTTGTAGCGGACGCGCTATCACGTATCGATATATCTTCAGAAGAACTAAAAAATTTAAATAAAGAAGTGTGCGATTCAATTTTTGTTACCACAAGAGCACAATCAAAAAACGTCGAAAAAGAATTTTTAAGTAGTTTTAAAGATGATTCTGACGAAAGGATTGATCACCCTGGAGTTTTAGAATTATTGAAACCGCCTAAAGATTCGTTTAGTTTAAATATAATTTCAAAAAAGGAATTTGACAATTTAGTACGTAAAAATAAAAAAGGTAATTATATAGTTGGAAACTTAATATGTGATAAAGATTCGCGAATCATATATTTTTATCAGGATCCTCGATCATCATCAGACTTAGGTACGATGTTGAGAGACCTGAAATATATTTATAATAAAAATAAAATTCCGGAATTAATTATTTTAAAGAATCGAAAAAGTGCACAAGTAATTAAATTGTTAATGAAATTCCGTAACGAGATTAAAAATATAGGTATCAAAATATCTATTATAAAAGATGTAGAAAATATCTTAGATAATGAAACTAGACAAATTATTCTAAATGATTTTCATATTCTCCCTACTGGAGGACATGCAGGTATAAACAGGATGTACAATAATATTAAAAAGAGGTATTTTTGGCAAAATTTAAATAAGGATGTAGAAAGTTTTGTAAAAAGATGCGACCATTGTCAAAGGTGTAAACATTTCAATCCAAACAAAGAACCTTTATCTATAACCACAACTGCTTCATCAGGATTTCAAAAAATTTTTATAGACTTAGTTGGTCCACTCCAAGAAGATGTAGAAAATAATAAATATATTTTAACGATACAGTGTGAGTTAACTAAATTTGTAGAGGCATATCCATTAAAAAACAAGGAAGCTAATACAGTGGCAACTACACTAACTAATAATTTCATATTACGTTACGGCATTCCAGATGAAATTGTCTCAGATCAAGGTACTGAATTTATGGCGTGTATTTTTAAAGAAGTCTGTCAAATTTTACAAATTAAGAAACTTAATTCAACCGCGTATCATCACGAGACACTAGGCGCTCTTGAGAACTCTCATAAGAATTTGGGTGCTTATTTGCGAATTCAAGTTGCAAAATTTCAGAATGCATGGAGTTCTTGGGTTCCGTATTGGTGTTTCGCTTACAACACAACAGTACACACTGAAACAAAATATACCCCTTACGAACTTATTTTCGGAAAACTCGCAAAAATCCCCTCTAATTTAAATTCTTGGATAGACCCTATATATAATTTTGAAGATTACCCTCACGAACTAAAATATAGATTACAACAAGCATGTAATGATGCAAAACACAATCTAGAGGTATCAAAAAGCAAACGAAAATCTATGTATGATAAAGACATAAAATCTGTAAAATATAAAGTAGGGGATAAAGTAATGTTAAAAAATGTAATTAAAAATAAATTAGAACCATTGTATATAGGTCCATATACGGTGATTGAGGAGAAAGATCCCAATATTTTTATAAAAATAGACAACCGTATAATAGAGATTCACAAAAATAGGATAAAGTTATATAATAGTTAAAAAAAAAAAAAATATATATATATGTCTAATTGGTTAAGTAAAGAATATTTTTTTTTTTCTCCTTCCCGTGGGAGATGTAATATAGAGCTATATTTATAAGGGTATTTATATTTGTAATTGTATTTATATTTATATTTATAGGTTTATGTATTTATATCTATAATTAATTAGGAAACACTCAGTAGATTTATTACGATTATTGAGAAACTATTTAAGTTTAGTTAAGCATATTAGTATTTAGAAATAATGTAAATTATGTCGTCACGAATTCCGACGACTCAGCAAGAGTTATGAACTCGTCGGAGTGAGTGACCGAAAATCGGGGCTTTTTAATAAAAACTATTAAACTGGTAAGATGTGTTTTTAATATAATTAAGAAGTAAAACTCATGAATAAATATATGAAAGAGATGTTTTATTACAGGATTATTATGAGTTGGGTTGAAAACATGGGCATTTATTCTGACCACTAGTAATGGGTTTCTCATTGTCTAAATATTATCTACATTTTGTGGGGTTAATACCGAAATGAAAAACGAAAATGAATTTCAATTTCTTTTATATCTATTAGAAATATTACATACAAATTCGAATCTAGAAATTGTTCTCAAATTCTTAGCAGTAATCATATTTTCAACAAATTTTAGGGATTCTAGCATATGGGGAACGTACAATTTTATTTGTTTTAACACTTTGTATTTTAATATATGTATCTACCTGATATTCTATTAATTTTTTAACAAAAATGAAAACTGATGGATGGCAGTTATAAAAGCTACTGTTAAATTGCAAGTGGAACGATTCGCAACAATTTGTTGTATTTTCTATCGTCGCTATGCATTCCGCCTACATTTTTGGAGGAAACTTCGCATTCTCTTCTATGTAATTGTCTACAATATAATCACAAAACTCAGAAATTTTTTCATCATTTGGTTGGTCACTACAAAAATCAAACACAAAACTTTCTCAAACTTCTTTTGCCTTTAAAGAAGGGAGGCCAAAGATGTGGGACAGCCATTTCCCTGTTTCGGAATTGTATCTTTGTAGATTAAAGTGAGCCCTAACTCTTGTATTTTTCTAAACCATGATTGCGCCAAGTGAAATCTACATCCTTTAATTATAATTTGGGGTCAGCGTTTTCGTATAGCTCTATGTGCTGCTATTTCGAAATCTACTATAGTATATTGTAATACAAGTGTTACAATGACAGAGGTTTCGTAGTACGAGTTCAGTTTGTGAAACGAACCGCGAAGCGGTGAGTTTCGCAAAGAACGAGTACTACAAACCGTCATTGTAACTCGAGTGTTACATACTATTTTTTATAATGAACTTTTAAAAGTATAAAAAATATATAAAATGAGAGTTTTTCGAAATATTTATTTATGTTGGCAATCTTGACACTTTTGACACTTGTCAGTTTTAATGATTTTAAATTTGAATGTTTGTCAAATTTGTATAAAATATTCCGAATTTAGCAAATAACGCTGATAATGTAGTTAATAATTTAGTACAACATACTTTTTGATTTACTACCTGAACTCTTTCGTTGACAATCAGTGCAGTGCAACCAATTGTGTACAACAAAAAGTTACCAAAAACAGTGTTACAATGAATCTATTTCGATACTGTTTTTAGTATCGAAATAGAAACTTTGTGAACATGAATTATAAAAAAACAATTGTAGGCTCAAAAGAGACTTGCACGATTTCAAGTATTTTTTTACAAAGTTCACTCCATAATTTTTCATAAGTTATTTGTTTTTTATCCGGCAACAAACAATAAACCAGTGGAATATATTGTCCATTTTGCAGTCCATGAATTGTGTACAACTGGGTGAAATGTTGACAACAGTAATTAAATGTCCCGTCCACATAAATCTTTTCCATATTACTAAAGAACTCTAGATTTGTTTTACATGAAAAAATCACAATCTTGGATTCTATATCATTGGAAAGTAGGAAATCTTCTTCCTTATGCGTTTTAATTTCAGCAGCCTTTAAATAATTTTGAACTTCTTCTTGATTTTTTGGTAAAGCAGAAAATTTTCGTCGTCGGGCATTGTACAAATTTTTTCTTACTTGCTTGATATCTTGAACGTCAATATGGTCGTCTTTGCCAGAAGCCATTATTTCGTGGCGAATAATTTTCGAAGGTCTTTCTGTAATGTCTTCCACAGCTTTTTGTTTACATGCACTAGTCAAAAATTGTCTATTAAGGCTTTTCAAGTTTTTTTCGTGATTGTGCACGACACTCACTATATCTGATGTTATAATATTTTGATCACCTGATGTAAAAAATTTTGCACTACACTTAGGTTTACAACAAATCCATTTTTTGATACCGTTTTTCAGAACTGACTTCTCCGAAAATCTGAATCCGTTCAGAACCAGCATGGTTCTACCTCGTTCACTTATTACACTTTCAAGAGACATATCGCACGTAATCAGAAAATAAGACTGAAGTTTTTCACGATGAACTTTCATTTTATATACCTACTACCTCTCTATAAGCAAATATATTTTCGTCAATCATAAAATAAGGGCTTAAGTATCAGGTAGTTAGTAAATCATTAGATAATGACCTCGATAAAATTTGACCAGGTAGACAGATTAAAGAATCGGATGAATTTGGCTATGACCCTTTTTTACTTACAGGTAATATATTTCTAAATCGGATGAGTTTGGATGCGCCCAGCAAAAGATTCTTGTTAAAATTTAGATTTCAATAAAATGCAGATTAAAAACTTAGAACTGTAAAATGTTTTGCACATCACATACGAGGTTATTTATATGTATAATTTGACTTAATTAATCAGTAGATGAAAAGTAAGATTTTCGTTTGCGATACTAACTTTTCTAGTTGAGTGAAATTGGCAAAGTTGCTGTATTTGTCCACCAATTTGTGGTGGTGAATTTTAATACTATTTTATTGCTATTTTCACGGCAATGTTTTGATAGTCATTAATAAACCGGGTAATATCATGTAACCGAGAACTTCAACAGGATTCAACAAACAAGCAAATTTTGAAAAACTGTTAAGTATCCGTGAAAGTACTCAATGCAATTTGTAGTTCAAGCAAACTTTTAAGATAGTTTCAATAATACGAAGAAAATTTTGGTTAGATGCACACTAAGGAAAAGATTTTTAACACGTTAAAAGAACAAAAAAATCTCGTAGTTACTTGGCTTATATATCCCATCGCAACTTTTTTTAAGCAGCAAAATTTTCTTGTCAATTTAGATTTCAATACAATGCAGATTAAAAACTTGGAACTGCAAAATGTTTTGCACATACGAGGTTGTTTATATGTATAATTCGACGTGATTAATGAGTAGATGAAAAGTAAGATTTTCGTTACTAACTTTTCTAGTTGAGTCAAATTGGCGAAGTTGAGTAGTGGTCCACCAATGGTGAATTTTAATACTATCTAATTGCCATTTTTCGGGCAATGGTTTGATAACTTTTTTTTTGATATATTGTAAGTATTATAGCTCAAAATTAATTTAAAAATGTCTAATTCTTGATAGCTTTTGAACGCATTCAACGAGAATAAACGCATAATATAATGGAATAAGTAAATAAAATGCACATTTTCTTCCAAATATAGTTTTAATCTAATCAAATATTTAATCAGCTGATATAAAAATAGATTTAATAACAAAATAAATTGTTCAATACAGAGTACTTAAACCAGCTTTAGCAGTGTGTTAATCAAATATGTAAACAAATCAAATTTTCGTTTACTACATTCATTTAAGTTACAAGTCTTGGGTAAATTCCAATTCTTATTATTGGTAATTTTTAGATAAAGTCATTATGGAATGTATCAATGGTTGAAAAATAAAAAAAGATTAATGATACAATCATCAGCTGTACGTAGGTATACCAACAGCAAGCCAACGAGAAACCGGTCTTCAACACTACATCAAATCATGTGGAACGAATCGAGTCAAAGTTACATGCAGGTAGCTTAGCCAAATAAAGAATGAAACGAACCTCTATGATGTCTAACGTGATGCGGCCCATTACCAGAACAACAAGGCTGTTCCATATACATAGTCCAACTATTTTCAAAATCCGCATAAGCCACATTAAACAAGTTTAACTGCACAAACACAGTCACTAAGAATAAAAACTTAGCTGCGTATACCAAACAGAAAGCCATAGTGCACGTGGTCGCAAAGATGCAATCAGAACACAAAAAATGAAGAAATTTTCTTGAATTAAACTTCGATTAAATCGTTCCAAATTAGTTAAAAAAAGTATATCTAGATGTTAAAATAGTAGCATGAGACTTAAACACCGGGTCACTGAACTAAAAATCTTTGTTGATGGAAACTTAACAAAATTACAAACTGGTATAAAACTAGTTTTTACATATATGTAAAATCGTAGTTTAAGTCACTAAAATCGCCAATTCATAAATTAAATAGTTTATCAAATTTTTAGAAATCGCATTGTTTACGTCGAGTTCAGCGTCAACTACGCGGAGTTGTACACTCTAACCGGCGTTTCGATATGAACTGAACTTTCATTTGTGCTTTGGTAAATGGCGTTATACTTCGGTCCTCAGTCGCTTCGTGTCGGCTGAATACGGAAGGTAGAAAGACATATCGCGTTTCTGGAAGTTCAGTTCTTCTCTTCAACATTGCGTTTCTATAGGCCGAAGCGGTATGAGAGAGGAAGTTTTTGGTCATTACCATATTCGTCCTTCACTCCGAAGTCTGGTTTGTTATGCACCGGTTTAATTTGGGTTTTGGCTTTTATTGCATTCCCGGCAAATCAAGTATACGCCTGAATTAATTTGAATGCATGTCTCAAGTTGAATATCTTGCTCGTGATTGTAGTGGTAATTTGCTAGGTATAAAAAAAGTGAATTACTAACCTATTAAAGTCGATAAGATAAAAAATATAAAAACTGTCAGATTAGATATAAATATAACAAGCGGACAGTGTTATAAATCTGGGAATTTATCCAATGGTCGATCAGACCGGGTTGGTCAAGTACACAACGAAAGTAGTTTTCAGGTATTTTTTTAAGAAACGATTACATAGTTCATTTAATGAAAAAGGTACACATGTCAAAAGTAAAAACTAAAACGTTTATTTTTCAAAATTGATGTACAAATCATTTTTTTTTTTAATTAAACCCATACGTGTGGAGTATCTATGGATAGGTCTTTAAAAATGATATATCAATACCATTTTTTTCTAAACGGAATAGTTTGCGCGAGGCAGACTTCCAAAGTGGTAAAATGTGTGTACTGTAACTTTTGGAATAAGAGAATTATAAAATTAAAAAATACAATTTTTACATTTTTACGTTTTTTTTTTATTTTACCGATATTTTTGATTATCTATACGATTTTTGCAATTTTGTAGATTGTTTACGGTTTTTTACAATTTTTTTGCTTTTCTACGATATTAACGTTTTTTTTTTCGATTTTGTACGCTTTTTGTAGATTTTTTATATTTTTTTAAATTGAATAATTTTAAGAGTTTGATGGTTTCTTACGTTTTTTTAAGATTTCCAATGGTTTTTACAATATTGTTAGATTTTTTACGATTTTGTTTTGATGGATTCGGTCCCGGCAGGTCATAGATTAAAATGTGTAAATTTTAATCCCTTTATCTATAGGCGTATTGGGTCCCAATGGTACTTAACTACCTGAAGATTTTCTTCGGGGAAATGTACCTCTTTTCGGAAATCCAATCCTCCCTCTTTTCATTGTATCTGAATGTTTAAATTAAATACTATTTCATTCATTGTTTATATTTCATCGAGTGCATTTCATATTTCAGATCAATTTGTCTGTTGTTTTAAACATTTTAAAAATGAATATAAATATTATTTTAAGTGAAAAAGGAAAACAAATGTTAGTGATAAATAACTTTAAATATAGTTTTCAAAAGTGCTTAAAAAGTGGAGAAAGGCGTTGGATATGTACAAATAAAAAGTGTAAATCATATATACTTAGTTTGGGTGAATCGAAAGATATAACTTTGACAAAACATATTGAAGAGCATTGTCATAGCGCAAATATAGAAAAATTGAATCGCCAAATTGTAAGCTCTTCTTGCAAACGCAAGGCAGTTGAAGACTTGTCCGAAAAGCCTGCAAAAATTATTCGTCGTGTACTTCAAGAGAATCTGCCATCAACCATTACAACAAATGACGTAGCAAATATTAGAAGGTATATGTACTGCTCCCGTAGGAAAATGCAGCCGGCATTGCCAAAAAACATCGATGAAACTTTCGATATTTTAAAAAACAAAAACATTGAAACAAATACTGGTAATAGACCAAGGCGGATCTGTTTTTTAGTGGATGTGAGAGGTGGCATTCGGATTTTTTCAGAAAAAGTTGTGTGATAACTTCAATAATAATAATCTCGTTTCCTCCCTCTCAATCAGGTCCGGAACATTAACAAAAAAATTAAAATGTTTAAAAATAGTGAAAGATTTCTTATAATTTGTTTAAACGAAGATTGTTTAAATTTTTATAGAGCTTTTAAATGGAAATATTTATATTTGAAATGTTAAAAGGTACAACAAGTTTTGTAAGTTTTTCTAAAAAAATGTCTAAAAAATAGGAAAACATATGTAGTTTTATTTTGTTATAAATATATTAATGTATTTATAACAAAATGAAAGCATCTTTGGGATTTGGTTATGCGTTACTTGGGATTTTTTATTCGAGTTACATCGGATTAAAAAAAAAAAGAAGTAAATTGCTCCATTGGAAGCTGAGAAAATGTATTTTTTTTCCGCATACCGATTTTGAACCTTGAAATTAAATTTTCCTCAGCCTGTTTTTTTTTGGAATTTTCACGCGGAATATCGATAGTTTTTATTATTTTAATATATGTTATAGATATTCCGGAGATGTGAAAATTTTTGTCGAAAAGGAGCTTCGAAAGAGAAAGGTAATGGTTTAAAGATTATCATCCTAATGTTTATAACTTCGTCGCAAATGCCGATCAACTTTGACCGGTTGTATCTCAAAAACCACTGCTTGTAAATTAACTTTTTTTAAAAAAAAAGAAGCGTCTTTCCAAGTTCTTTCTAACGCCGTTTTCTGAATTTAATTTAAATTATTAGTTACCGAGATATTCTATTTGTTTATAAGCCAAAAAATTGTTTATAACTTTAAAACATTCCTGAGGCCGCCCAAATAATCCAATTTTAATTCTGTAAAGTGAGTTTGATAGGTGGAGTGCTCTTTTATATGTCAAAAAATCAGCAAACTTTTGTATGGTTTAGTTTTTGTTGTGGGAGATTTCAATTTTTTTAAAAAAATTTAGATTGCAAAATTATTATACGAAATCTACTAAATCGATTTTAATGAAATTTAATGGACTGTTTTAATATATTATAAAGATTTTCTAGGCGAATTATAAAGGTCCTACATGAAATCTAAATGGTTGAAATAAATTGAATAAAAAAGGCTCCATTTACCCCTTTTGTTTTGTATTTATTGCTATTTTGCAGCCTAGGTAATAAATTTGAAAAATTTTAACCAATGGTATTTTATAGGAAATTTAATTGGGCAACTTTTATTTCTCTACAACTTTTCCTTAAAATAAATCGTTTTAAAGTTATAAGCAAATAAAGTAGAAAAAAATCGACATTTTTCACTATTTTTAAACATTTTAATTTTTTTGTTAATGTTCCGGACCTGATTGAGAGGGAGGAAACGAGATTATTATTATTAAAGTTATCACACAACTTTTTCTGAAAAAATCCGAATGCCACCTCTCACATCCAAATATAGACGTTTTTTTACACATCTGCACTGGTCTATAAACCATTTATCTTATTAAGTAATAAAATAGACCAGATCGTTGTATTTTCATGCAAGTCAGATATTGAATTTTTGGGAAAAGTTAATCGAATTTATTTAGACGGCACATTTAATTATTGTCCACAATTTTTTTGCCAATTCTTTACTATACATGGATATTTTAATGGACACTACATTCCCTTAGTGTTTTCATTGTTGCCTAATAAATGTAGTTCAACTTATCAAAAATTATTTAATATTCTCGAAGATATCGCTTTAAAACACTCTACTAGCTTACATATCACTGAGGCAGTTATAGATTTTGAAATAGGAATTCATACTGCTATTCAAAAAGTTTGGCCAAAAGCCCATGTTATTGGCTGTCGATTTCACCTTGCACAGTCATGATATAAAAAAATACAAAAATGTGGTTTAATATCAATGTACAGCGAGGAATCTTCTGAAGTTGGTAGATGGCTAAGGATGACCTTTTCTTTAACATATTTACCTCCTAGGGAAGTGAGTGATTGTTTTATTTTTGACTTGCTTTCAATAGCACCAGACCAGGAAAACATAAAAAAATATTGCGATTATTTAATTGAAAATTATATATCTGAAGAATCTTTATTTCCTCCATCCCTTTGGCAAAAAATTCAGCGGATCTTACTCGCACTACGAATGCCTGTGAATCCTTTCATAGCCATTTTAATAATTCTTTTTATAAAGCCCACCCGAATATATTTGTTTTTATTGAAAAACTAAAAGAATTTCAAATGGAGACCTATATTAAAATGCAAAGTACACATATTATGTATAAAACGCGAAATAATAAAATAAAAAATCGCGAAAATTTCATAGCAAAAAAAATTGACGAATATGAAAAAGGAAAAATAAGTCGATTTTTTTTTCATTAAATGTATCTCATTTTATTGTTCTATTAATAATTAATTGTATATGTATATATATATATATATGAACAGTAGTGGTGTTCCGGGTTTCAATCCGTTGGTTGTTTGTGTCTTCACGACGTTTCGCCAACATCTCAGCTGGTATTTTCAAGTGATGCTTCCTTTGCGGCTGCTAAACTTGGATTCCAAGTTTAGCAGCCGCAAAGGAAGCATCACTTGAAAATGCCAGCTGAGATGTTGGCGAAACGTCGTGAAGACACAAACAACCAACGGATTGAAACCCGGAACACCACTACTGTTCATTCTACCATCCGTGAAACACTACATCATAACATATATATATATATATATATATATATATATACAGGGTCATTCAAAATGAGCGGAACACCTGATTTATGGCTTAACTATAAATTATACGATAATTTGTCTTAAATAAAAGTGTTTGTACATTTAATGAACTATTTATTGATCTTTTCACATTTTCCAAAAAAGTAATAGTTTTCAAGATATGACGTCAAAGGACAATATTTTAAGTGGATCACCCTGTATTTATATTTTTTTTCTAGTTGGTAGGACCTGTCTAAATTCATTAATGGTACATTTAGTGGGTCTAAGACTTATGGTTTTATAAATATCAATTTATTAAAAAAATTATTTGACACTTTACGATTTTTTTTTATTTTGTAAGGTTTTTCTCTATATTTTATTTTTATTTATTTAGTGATTTTCAAAGTGCTTTTATTAGATTTTTTACGATTTTTATCCCATTTTTGTGATTTTTCTCGGTTTATCACTATTTTTCTGATTTCTTTACGATTTTTACGTTTTATTTTTTCCTACGCTTTTTTTGTTTTTCCCTATTTATTGTTGAACCCAAAAAATAGGCCTAAATTACAGTAAGTGAAAATCATTAATTATATTTTCTTAATAAAACCTAAAAAATGAATGGCAAAACGCTTATTTATTTATTATTTTTAGCAAGATTAATAATTAACTTAATAAAATTAATTGCAAAATACTTGATATAATAAAGGCCAATCACCGCGCTTGCTCATTAGAGAAACATTGACTTTTATTTTGTTTATAACTAAACTTTATTTTTATGTATTATTAAATGAAAAGTGAAATAAGTCATACAAAAAAACGTTTACTAAGGCAAATAAATAATTTGAAAAAAAAAGACTTGTTGATGCTACATTTTGTAGTACATGTTTCGATATAAGCTTTAATATTCCCATTATATTACGGGCTGCAGGTTGGTACCTTTTCGGTGGTGTATGGTCATGGCAATTTTGAAAGTATCCATTCGACAACTTCTTAGGAAATTTGTTATTAACAATTTAATTGTTTTATTTTATTTAAGTTTTTTAAAAAAGTTTACGTCTTCTGCCGATTTTTCACGTTTTTTTCTTTTCCTCATCTAATTTTCAATTTAAACGTTTTTGTAAGCTTTCTTACATTTCAACAAAACTACGTTTAGTAATGTTTTACTGTATATAGTGTAATGCTTTTTCTGTCATTCACCAGAGTGTTCCATAGCAGTATAGCCTTAAAAATTTTGTCCGGAATTTTAATTTCATTAATTTTGGTATGTAGCATGGAAATCATCTCATTTTCTAAGATGTGTCACAAGGTAGTGTTATTTGTCCTGTTCTGTTCAGTTTTTTTACAGAATCTATTTAAAAGATACGTCACCTCTACAACGTTCAAGTGATTTAATGGATTTTGGGTCATATTCCTTTCAGATATCGCCTTGAAAGTTAAGGCCACTTATTTCGACTTGTTTTAACTTGTCAGAATTTTTATATACTGAGTAACCACACACCAACTATACGCTTTTGAGTTCGTGTGTAAAAACACTATTGAAACAAAATTAGAAAAAGATCGTTTAAAGTTTACATCTATTTCACTCTAAAATGATGTTACAAACGACACTATGACATTTTAAAGTATTATATTAAGAATTTAAAATGTAAATTAAACATTAGAAAATAATTTTTAAAAATTTCTTATTATGCCAATTTCCACTTTATTGCCATATTAATGACAAAAGAATCAACAAATTTATGTAGTTCTAGTCAATTGTTTAATTTATCAAATTTTCCAAGCCTAACTGGGTAAGAAGATCTCTTTAAAGTTCATTTTAGGTCACCTCTATGGCTCGTCCTCGAATAGAGGTATTTTACTAATTTAAAAGGATGTTAGTAACTAAGTTTTTAAATAAAATAAGTGTTTTTATTAATCCAAAAAGTAACTCCTGAAGGGTCCGAAGGCCAAGAAAGCGCGCCAATTTATTGCTTGTATTCGTCGTGGAGCATAAACTTTTTGTTCGGAGTAATATTTTAAGATCTCTAGGCAATATTTCAACTAAACAAATTAATTACGATCAATGATTATTGCTATATTACTGAACTGACGTAATTTACTCGCTTTTCTTACGATTAATAACTCACAATGTGAGTGAGATCTTTTTCTTGTATTTACCTCAGACTCTCTATTATCGGACCATTTAAAATGCATATTCTTAATAAAGCTAAATAAAGCCTAAAACTTTAATAAACAAATTAAACTACAACAAATATTTATAAATATTTATTCTTCCTTAAGTGTCCAATACTTGGCTACCTCCGCATATCTATATTATCCTTCAGGTTTGAAGACGCTTTCTTCCATGAATTTCTACTTATTTGATAGGAATGTAGATAAAATAAACAACCTATATTTAAAAGAATTTATTTTGTTGACTTCTGTCTATTCAATTCTTAGTTTACTTTGGCATTTGAAAACGGTAACAAAAACTTGAAATTCAATTATTTTGGTGCCATCCAATTTTCCAGTTTACTCACAACTACTATTCCATTTAAAGTAGCAGAAGAAGAAACCCAACAAGAATTGCAAAACTTTACAGTCACATAACACTCCTTCTTTAAACTTAGCTCGACGTTTCGACCTCAATAATGAGACAAACTGGTAACTGCAACAACTGCTGTATATCGCCGCCGATGGTAACAACAGCTATAGAGCTTAATTTAATCTGACAACGCAATTACATCTGAGTGAGAAAATGCAGAATGTATGTTACTAGTGCCTCTGGAAGTCGTCTTGAGAATTCCTTAAGTGATTTTTAAATTGAAAAGCAGAATTATGTTTTTAGATGGTTCGCTCATGCCAGTGACGCACCAAACTGGATACAAACAGATTTAAATTAGAATGATAAAAGATGATATTACGATAACATTTTGATATATTCTAACCAAGTTCTGCAGAAATGGATGCACAAAACTGTATTAGCAATTCAAAGTACGTACTTTTTCGTTCCTTTTCTTCAACTATCTTTTTACCATTTACGCTTGTATTTTGTATCATATCGTTTTACAAATAAAGAATGTTTGATAAGTAATTATTTATTATCTGATTATCAGACTAGTTCTAGAGAAAATTTCTGGATATTAAAAAAAATTTTATCTCTTCATGTAAATCTAAACTTTCTTCGTAATGGAGCTCGCATCCAAAAAGCTATTTAAAATAAAAATATAAAATACTTACTATTTTTATTTAATAAAAAAATTAAAACGCTGGTCCTAACTTTAATTGAAGAAAATTAATTAATAAACTAAATAAATAAATAAAAAAATTATATTTGAACCAGATCTGACAGGTTAATTAAGGAATCAGGTCAAGAAATTCAAACCCCAATTTTTCATCCTCGCTACTATGGAGATGGCAGATGTATTAAGGCAAAAACACACTGCTGTCACGTCACAAGAGCTCTCACAAGCTCACGTGAGGTGACGTGACTTTGAGAATAAGTAGTTCAATATTTTAACACGCATTTAGATCTACCATGGACACTGTTATCACGTCACCTTGCTCACGGCATGCTTTGCGTATCACTCGTGCTAGCACGTTTTCTCGGCTCACGTGATACGAGGAATGTGTTGTTATTATTGCTTACAAGGAGTTTCAAACATGGAGGAGATGCTTATTAAAATACTGTTTAATAAAGGTAAATTCAAGAAATTATATGGACCATTGCATGCGACAAGAGAAATGGGAAGAGATTGGAAATGATTTATTGTATTTATTATTCAAAATATTGTTAAATGAAACTCATATTAATCTGTATGTGGTATTTTTTTATCCTCTCCCAAATCGCATGAACGGCTGCTCATTTTGCACTAGAACCATCAAGGTGAAGACTTAATATAAATGTGTCTTCGATACGTATTTTTACGCGTGAGCTCACGTGACGGGACAGCAGTATGTTTCTGACTTTTATATCTTGGTTGTTCTTCAATTGTCATATTTAGTTTGTGAAGTAATTTTACGCATTACACTTCTGCAGTACCTACTTTTATTTTTTAAGATAATCTTTTTGGATATCTAAATAGCAATCTCCCAGTCGAAAAATATCCATACTTGCTTAGTTTTAACTTTGCTGTTGTTTCTGAGTTGCGTTGGTGTATGCAAGTTTTGTCTAAGATAATCTGGTCTAAACATTCGGAAAACATGTTTAAACCCTCTAATATATCTCAAATCGAGAAAGTTTAAACTAACCCAAGCTGATCCGACCCAGTTTATTAGCACCTAAATTTTACGGTACTAAATAATGGTAGAGAGTACCTAGTAAACGGCGAGATTATATTATTTTTCGTATTTGTGTTGCCGTAAAGAAACAGATATTTAATGTAATCTCGATATCTGAGTCTGTCAAAAAAATTTAAAATGACTAAACCTGGTAAGTTTCTATAGTTAACACACGCAATTAAATTCTCTACTTTGCAATTTGTCAGAAACTTTTCAGATTGCTATCGTATGTACATAGAACCCAACCTAATGTCATATAAACATGTAGTTTGTGAGATCTTTATCTATTGATTATAATTAAAAAATGTTTAATATTATTTAAAACTACCGAGAAGTTGTGTTTTAAGTTGGTGAACAGACTCGCAAGTTTGTATTCGAAAAGATTTACATTAAAAGTTCGAGTCTTTCCTTAAAGAATGCGCAGGGAAGATTCACTTAAAAATGTCCCGAGTCTTTTCTGGAAACAAACAATTGTAAACAAAAAAGTTACCCGTTTATAATAGTTTTTACCGTTGACCTGCTAGCACATACCGACCATCCGGAACAAACAAACCAACCGTACGGTACCAGCAACTCACTAACTCATTGCTGTCGTGCAGGTAATTAATTTTATTTCTTACAACCCCGTATATTCTTGTCAGAGACAAATGCGACAAGTTTTCCCCAAGTAATAGTTTCTGGGCTGGTCAAAAAAACAGCGTAGCCAGAGAATCTGGCAGAAGTCCGCACGAACAAGCTTCAAAGCCCCCGGCAGGACCACTGATGCGTCCAGAGAAAGACTGTGGGGTCTAACGACTTGCCGCCTCTCAATTCTGTAGTTCAGTGACGTTTCTTTTCGGAATTCTATAATTGGACTAGAAATAAGTAAATCTAATAAAAATACAAAATGTTGACAAAAATATATCGCAAGAAATTCATATACGACAATTTTATCCAAAAATGTTTTTTTAGTGTCCTAAGACCTACGAAGTATGGAAATTTTTATTTCCCGGTTAATAAAAGTTTTTTTACTGCTGCTTTATACTTAGACCTAACCAAAGCATTTGTAATTGTTGATCATAGTTTTCTAATATTTAAGCATATACTAACTATAGGTTTCCATTAATTCTCCGAGCGCGAAACAAATACGGACAGAGACTTAAAAGAAACATATATGCTTTCTTTCTCACATTTCGTTAGTTTGGTTTTGGTTTACGACGTAAGTGGTGGGCTTGCGTTTTTTATTCACAGACCATTTAATTTTTGGTTTAAGGATTTAGAGTAAATTCTACATCCCACACCTTGCTGCGTTTTTGATCCATCCGTATAGGCGCTCAGAGCGTTCACTACGTTGGAGAGCGTTCACTACGTTCAGAGCATTAAAGGTTGCTAATAGTTTACTATTCTAAAGTTCAGAGCATTGAAGGCTGCTAATAGTTTACTAATCTCACGTTCAGAACATTGAAGGCTGCGTATATTTTACTCATTTGACATTCAGAACATTGAATACTGTTAATAGTTTACTCATTTCACGTTTAGAGCATTGAAGGCTGATATAGTTTACCCATCTCACGTTGAGAGCATTCAAGGCTGCTAATAGTTTACTCATCTCACGTTTAGAGCATCAAACGTTGCTAATAGTTTACTCATCTCAAGTTTGGAGCATTGAAGGCTCCTAATAGTTTAATATTCTCACGTTCAGAACATTGAATGCTGTGTAAACTTTACTCATTTTACGTTCAGAGCATTGACTATTGTTAATAGTTTACTCATATCATGTTTAGAGCATTGAAGGCTGATATAGTTTACCCATCTCACGTTTAGAGCATTCAATGCTGCTAATACTTTACTCATCTCACGTTTAGAGCATTAAACGCTGCTTCTTGTATATGATCAAAGATTTTAATAGATAACCTTACATATGCATGATTATAAAGATAATATAGGTGGTAGCAAAACTTATAAAGAACCAAATACTAAATATTTAAAAATGATTGCTGATATCTCTCTTAAATAAGATTAATAAATTATTTTAATTGTTTTTGAAGTATATCTCTTACTCATAAATAAGAGTCCGCCGCTGCTCTCCTCTCAATGAAGAAATTTAGAGCAAGAACTAGTTTGTAACCAGAAACGATCAGAGAAAGTTTTCGGGGATAGAGGGGAATTAATAATGTGACGATGTGGGTGGAATACGATCGTAGAAAGATTTGTTAATAGGACAGTAAAGTCAGAAAACAAGGCAATATTGAGAGTAGGAGTTACTTGTTTATATTAAGACCAGAAACAGTTCCATTGTAGGTACATCAGATAGTTTATACAAGTTGGCAAAAAAAATAGGATTTATTAAAAAGTAAATAAATAGTAAGCGATCAACATTTCGAAGAACAAGTTTTTCAATTTTAATTATATTTCTGTTTTCTTTTTAAACCAAGAAAAGGAGTTTTTATAAAGCGAGATATCCAAATTTATTATCAATAAGTATATTTATAATTATAAAACTGCTCTCAACTGGGAAAGTTTATCTATTTTAAATAAACAGGCTGTTATTTGTCAATTTTTGTTATTTTGCTTAAAAAAAACATGGACGACAACAATTTTTGATGCTGAAAGCGCTGAAACTATACTTAAGCATTTTTTTTTGTATATTATCAACCTGTTTATCTTTTTTGTTGGTCCAAAAAACGAGGAGGTTTTCTGGCATCTCTTTGATCTTCGAAAAACAACTGTGCATAGTTTTTCCATGCGCTGTATAGATCCAAAGGATCTATGATCAATTTCCCATCGTGTTTTAAGGAGGGTATTGGTAGTCTTCCTTATTGTGCCAGTTTTTTTTATTTTTCTATGAAATTTTACAGAGTCATGTAAAGCATGCAAGCGTTCAGCTTCTTGGCATTCTGAAGTTACCCAGTTCTCTTTAGCTTGTCTGCATTGTTGTTTAATAATGCTGTTGAGTTCCGTATATTTCTGTTGTTGCTGTTGGACTTTTGCGATTTTTCTATCTTCCGTAAGGCATAGTATCTCGTCGGCTAATTAGTGTTATTAAAAAAAGACTTTTAACCTTCGAACTTTACACACCTATCCCATTCCCTTCCTGTCACAGGTAACTCACACCTCCTCGTTGGTCTTTACTAGACTGTGTACTTTTAAATTATATCACTTACTAAGTAAGTAAAAATCATAAATAAAATAAAACAATAAATGAAATGAATTTTATGAGTAATTTGTTGCACGCCCATGGAGAAATATTATTTGTAGTTGTAAAGTGCCGCTTGCTGCCAGTTATCCAAGTTGTTTGGGAAAAGAATACAGTCCTTTATTATTGGCATTCCTAGATTGATTGAACTACTTATTTATCAGTATATCCTGTTTTTCACAAGTTTAATTTTGTCACTTTATTTCCTGCTTAAAATTCAACAGCAATGTGATATCGGAAATTACCAATGAAGGTAGGTGCAGCTAAAGTGAATAGATTAATGCTATTTCTTTTTGAATTGTGTTATACAAGTACATCTACACGAATATAACAGACAGTTTAAAACCACAAATGGTATTGTATGGAAGGAAATTACAATAATATACTTTAAAATTCTTCCACAAGCTGACGTTATATCTTATAGCTGGTATTATAAAATATATAACGATTTTTTTTACATTAATTTCCATTAATTACACTAAATATAAAAACATTTCTTTGAATTTGTTTAATTCGACATTTTTTTAATCACTTTTCATACTGACACCACTTTGGATTTGAAGCGGCTGCCTGATATTGACATTTTGTTGATGTTGTTTGACTTTTCCTTTATATAGTCCATTTCATCGTTTTTGGCCGATTTGATATTAGAAACCACTGAAATAAGATTAAACTGTCATCCAAGTTACCAATGGCGGACAGTTTTTTTTTTCTAAATTAGGTCGTAAGTTTCTGAAACTATCAGTGTGGTTTGACATCTACAAAAATAATTATTAAATTCAACCCTTCAACAACGAGCCGTACATGACGGTTACTAGGAATGTAAATTAAGTCAAGACTTCCGTATTGAATACTTTTTATCAACCGGTGAAACAAGATGCAGTTACGTAAGTGCTGTATTAAAAAACAAACGTCCTTATTTAAATTTCTAACTTGCCTGTATCTGAGAGAGATGTACCTCTAAATTTACTTCGAGTATGATTTCTGTCATCGGCCAAAATCCGTGAAATGGACTGTATTTCCATTTACTGATGAGGTAATTAATTACTTACATAATATAAATAATTATATTTAACTTCCAATTAAAAAATTTTAATTTTTAACTTATCCATTATAATTATCTTAATTATTTTTGCATTAACAATACTATTAAATTTAATTTCTAAAAAAAGTTTTTATGACCGTGAAAAAAATAGACCATTCGAATATGGATTTGACCCTAAAACTTCTTCCCGATTACCTTTTTCATTACACTTTTTTCTTATTACTGTTATTTTTCTAATTTTTGATGTAGAAATTACTCACTTATTTCCTTCGTTCGTTCCCTCCACTCACATCAGATGACGGCTCAATAGTTACGTCCTCCACAGCAAAGGCAGAACTCTTTGCCAAAATATTCTCTTCGAACTCGACACTTAACCCACCGGACAACATAAAGCTACCTTCTATTCCACGGGCTCCCCACACAATGAAAAATATCATATTTAGGGTTAAGCGGGTGCAGAGAGTCCTTGCTACTCTAAATACCAACAAAGCAAGCGGCCTCGATGAAATACCTGCTTTACTCTTAAAATGTTGTGCTCCCGAACTAGCGCCAGTTTTCACTAAGCTATTTCAACTATCATATGATAATGGTATTTTTCCAGAATCCTGGAAAACTGCTCGAGTACAACCAGTCCCCAAGAAAGGCTCTAAAACCCAGCCTTCTAATTACAGACCCATAGCTCTCCTATCTGTTATTAGCAAAACTATGGAGAAATACGTCAATCACGAGATCCTGAGCTACCTTGAGACAAACAACCTTTTAAGTGACAGGCAATATGGTTTTCGCCAACAAAGGTCAACAGCCGATCTTCTAGCATATGTAACTCATGTCTGGAGTGATGCCATCCACCGCTATGGGGAGACTCAAATAGTATCACTGGACATCTCAAAAGCATTTGATCAAGTGTGGCATGCAGCTCTTTTGAACAAACTGCCTTCATACGGACTCTCGCAAAACCTTTGCAGATGGATATCCAACTTTCTCTCCAACAGGCACATCCAAGTTGCTGTAGATGGACATTCTTCCAACCTCTACAAGATCAACGCTGGAGTTCCCCAAGGATCGGCTATAGCTCCTACTCTATTCTTATTACATATTAATGATCTACTAGAAGCCACTAATAACCCGATACATGGTTTTGCAGATGACAGCAACCTACACTGTAGCAAAGCGCACAACCGTCCCATACCTCTAGATATTCTGGAAGAGGACAGAAGATCCACAACGGCTTCTCTCAATCAAGATTTGATAATTGTAGACGAGTGGGGAAGAAAAAATCTTGATAATTTCAACGCTTCCAAGACAAAGACATGTTGCCTATCCAACAAGAGGCAAACATGCGACTCATACATTACATTACAATCAACGATCAGACACTAGTAGCGGGCGACTCCATTACGCTGGTTGGTATAACGATCTCCCAGGACTTACTCTGGAACGAGCATATTGCATCCATAGCAACTGCAGCAGGAAAGAAATTAGGCTTTCTGTTTAGAGCACGGAAATATTTTTCTCCATCCAACTTGGCTACTCTTTACAAAGCCCAAATACGGCCTAATCTTGAATACTGCTCGCATGTATGGGGTTCGGCGGCTCCGTCAAGGCTCGGAGTTCTGGATCCCATACAGAGAAGGGCAGTTCGACTAATAAACGACACCAGTATCACCAAAAACCTAGCCCCATTATCCCACCGAAGAGCAGTGGCTGATCTTTCCTTGTTTTACCGATACATAAACGGATTTTGCTCAGAAGAACTCCGCTCTATAAGGCCTCTATTTGCCAGACCAGCCAGAGCAACGCGACGTGCCAACTCCATGCACCCTTATACTGTTTAATGCCCGACATCGAGAACGGATCGATTCGATCGTTCCTTCATCCCCAGGGTCTTCAGATTGTGGAACTCCTTACCTCCCCACGTCTTCCCCACTCGTCCTAACTTGCAGGCCTTTAAGTCCCAAATTAATAAATTACCTCTTCTGCCCCAATAGATGTTCTCGGTACATTTGTATTTAGGTTTATACCTACGAGGACATCCTTAATAAAAAAAAAAAATTTAAAACTTTATTTATAACATTCTGAGGTCTGTTTATTAATTAGTACCCATTGTTAATCGTGGTAATTTTACATGATTTTACCAGATAATAAAGTTAACGTACTTGTTTAAAAATTAAGAAAGAATATTAATGTATAATACATCGAAAACTAACATGGCATTCGAAAGATTGCAATAAAGAGAAAATTGACTCTATATAACGCATGTCTTAAAGTTTAGGCTTTAATTTTTAATAGTTGCCTATGAAAACAAAAGTTTGTTTATAAGATATCTTTCATGGGACTCGAACCCGCAACCTTTGCCTCTACGCGCAACGCTCTAACAACTAAGCTATAAAAGAAAGGGATTCATGGAATAATGGCCCCTCAATTCAACGGGAGCCAATCTGGTATACCAATGGCTCAAAGACTAAGAAAAGCCAAAGGGTCGGGTGTATAAAGTTTAAGACACAGTTAAGTCTTAGTGCGTACGCAACAACAGTGTTTCAGGCTGAACTAATGATCATACAATACTGTGCAATGGACATCATAAGTTAGGGGTTAGGGTATAACGGGTAAAACCGTAGTTATATACTTGGACACCTAAGTAGCTCTAAAGGCGATAGTTTTGGCACACAGCTGCTAAAGGACTACATTAGGGCCTTGATAGATGTCTCAAATCGGAAATCTCTGACACTGGCATGAATATCAGGACACTTAATGTTTTGGGGGAATGAAAACGCCGATGAACTGGCCCGAGCGGGAGCTAATATCCCAATGATTGGTCCAGAACCATCCTGTGGGGTGGCTGACACGTTCAGAAAGGCAGCCATTAGGAAATGGAGTAATGGGATAAATCACCGGGCAAGCCACAAGCCAAAGTCTTCATAAAATTACATTTAACGAAATTTACTGCAGAGCTGTTATAACAAAGGCAAAACGATGTCAGAATAATTGTCAATCTCTTGACAGAACATTGTCGGCTCAGAAACACCTGAGTCAGCTGAATTTGGCAGATGAAGACATCTGTCGATACTGATAAGAGGAGGAAAAAACCCATTTCATGCCTTATGTCGATGTGAAGGCCTTGCAAAGACGCGGTATCTAGTATTGGGAAAGAAGAAACCGGCTGCACCAAAGTTACGGCCACTGTCAAAACTGTTAGTCTCATTAAGAGGCCAGAGCAATCTAATCAAGCAGCTCTAATCCTATTCTAGAGATGATGTGTGTTCACAATAGATATGTAAAGGTGGCAGTGATAAAGGCTAACAGTCTACCCAATGAATACCTATCTAGTGTTTTAATAAATTTCTTTAAAAAAAATTCCAAAAAATATTTTGAGCCAAAACTTTTAGGACATACGTTAAAAATCTATATAATTTATCTTTCTCTAAAGCTAAGTAACAAGTCAAGACATTACCACTTATTTCTTTCAAGAAGTTATATCTCAACTGACTGTACTAGAAATGGAAAGAACGAACATAGTTCAACATATATTTCCGATCCAATTAAAGCAAATTGTAGGTTAAATATTACATTAAATCAACAAATTCGACATGAAATGGAATTTTCTGGGCTAGGTATGTCAAAACATTGATATTTCCTTATCAAGGATAGGTGCGTGTAGACTTGCAGGCAGACGGGGTTGCAATTATTTCCATTGTGCACGAGTATATAACTACAACTTGCCGTATTTTTCAGATGAAGTCACGCAGAAGTATTACAAATAATTATGTACTTGCCATTTGTTTGATTTCATGTGATAAATGGAAAAACGAATCCATAACTACCGACACTGGTGCCCTACAGAAATAGATTTGGAATTTCGAAACTAATTTAAAATAGAATTATTCATTATTTAGAAATATACTTTTAAGGAAAATTACAAATAATTGTGGTATTAGTGCTATAATTTTTTGCATCATGAATATATTGGGTGTGGCAACATGAATCTAGATATAGCATTAATTTCTTTTGAATAAATTCTTTTTTATATATAATAATACGGCCCTGTTTTTTTTTTAATTTTTTTAAAATAATGCAGCACCTAAAATGCGAAAAGACACATCTTCCTCATCACGAGCTTTTCGGGTGCAACACTATGATTGGCCAATCAGAGTCATTTCTCGTGTAGTGGTCATCCCTGTAAAATACGTGATAATTCTTCTTATAAATACTCCATTCTCTGTCTTTTGTCTCTCTTTCGATTTGGTCTGACCAGAAATCGATTGTCATTTTTTTTATCATGATATCTGAAAATAATCGTTTACTAAAAATCTATGGTTCCGGTCTCCTAGCCAAATAAAAATGTAAAACAGGACACAAAAAAGAGTTTTTATAATTCACGTTCACAAAGTTTATATTTCGACACTAAAAACAGTATCGACATAGATTCATTGTAACACTGTTTTTGGTAACTTTTTGTTTAACACAATTGGTTGCACTGCACTGATTGTCAACGAAAGAGTTCAGGTAGTAAATCAAGAAGTATGTTGTAGTAAATTATTAACTACATTATCAGCGTTATTGCTTAATTCGGAATATTTTATACAAATTTGACAAACATTCAAATTTAAAATCATTAAAATTGACAAGTGTCAAAAGTGTCAAGATTGCCAACATAAATAAATATTTCGAAAAACTCTCATTTTATTTATTTTTTTATACTTTTAAAAGTTCATTATAAAAAATAGTATGTAACACTCGAATTACAATGACGGTTTGTAGTACTCGTTCTTTGCGAAACTCACCGCTTCGCGGTTCGTTTCACAAACTTCACTCGTACTACGAAACCTGTCATTGTAACACTTGTATTACAATATACTATTAATGTTTCAATTGTCAAATTGACAAAAATCTCTTTTTCATTAACGTCATGTGCTTAAATAGAAAGTTAGTAAGGGTTGTATGTGACAGGAAATGAATAAAAAAATAAAAAATCTAAATAATTACTAAGTATAGATAGCTTCGTGGTTCGAGCGTTGCAGCGTAGAGACAAAGGTTGCGGGTCCGAGTCGTGCTGGATGCGACATTTTTTCAATCTCTCCTTTAAATTTTATGAGAGATAGCTCAAAATAATCGTTTACTAAAAATCCATTAGTAAGAAATATTTTAGAAAAATTACATCTTAAGTTAAACCCTAAAGGAGGGCACTGGTAGATGTAAGTTTATAAAATTTGAATAATTCAACAACAAAATCTGACTTTTTGTACACATTTAAGGTTTTCCGAATGAGAAATTTATTAGTATTAACAACAAAATAAAAAAAATCAACAGGAGCGAGTTTACTGTTTACTTATTTGTATTTTGCGATCAAATGAGAGTAATTTTCAGTGCCAAAACTTCGCAGGAGTTACTCTGATTGCTCAATATTTAAAGAAAACATATTTGGAGACAGAATTTACAGACTGATTGCATTGAATCAACGGCTGTATGGAAATAAGAAAATATTATATTGATTTATATTTACGAGCAAACTTCAAAACTGGGACGGTTTAGTCAAGAGATTTCTGTTTGAAACAATAAATGAGACGTATAAAAAAGTTTTTAAATTATCTTGTTTATAATATTAAATGACTTCGAAAATGAATTGGAATGTAATTTGGAAATTATTTCAGCCTCTGATACAAAGAGATTGTTTCGAAAGAGAATAAAAGATATGGACTTTATAAAGAAGCAAGGCTTTGTGAAAAAATATGAAAATCAATACTGTAATAATGATTCATATTTCTTTTAAAACAGATATAAAATTAAATTATCAAGACTAAAATTAAAAATAAGATGTTTAAAAGGTTTAAAGAGTTTTTAAAGAAATATCCATATATCACCAAGTCGAGCGCGAAGCAACACTGCCATACCATCTTTTTCTGGAACCATTTCACCGTATTTTCCGACTTAATTTTAGAACCTCTGGTTAGCATTAGAACACTAAAATTCTCGTCATCTAGTAAGCTATAATCACACACTAGAAACCCAAAATTTTAAGTCGACAGATCATTGGGTTCCGATGTTAAGCTAATGCACAATTTCGCATTTTCGACACTATCTGACTCACTGACTCATGAGCATCAAAATAGAACTGGTACTTCCCATAGACCTAGAGCGCTGAAATTTGTTACAGAGGTACAGTTTAACTCCCACATAAAGGAAAAACAATCAGAACTGGATTCATAGAAGGTCTGGAGTGGGCGTATGAATTCTCGACGCCAGAAAACAGGTAAATTTTTGGGACAGGAACTTTCGACGCACGGTTAGAAATATTATGTTTTTATTACAGGAATTTTCGACGCAAGAATTTAGGTACTTACAGACAGGTAAGTAGGTAATAAAACAAAAATATCTTCGAAAACTGATTTAATTTAATTTCAAATATCTATACATATAATAATACTGTAGAAATGTATATGTTTGTGCGCGCATCACATGAAACCTACTGATCCTATTCGAATGCGGTTTTTAAAGACGTATTTGTCTTCTTTCAACTTAACATCTGGTGTATAAAACTTTCTCCCCCCACCCCTTTAACGGGGTGAGGAAAGAAATTTTTATACAAAAATCAACACGACGTCGCGGGTACATCGAAATACAACCCAAAAATGTGGTTAGATTTTTTTGTCTGTCTGTCTGTATGTTTGTGCGCGCATCACATGAAAACTACTGATCCGATTCGAATGCAGTTTTCACAGATGTATTTGTCTTCTTTCAACTTAACATCTGGTGTATAAAAATTTCTCTCCCATTCCTTAAATGGGGTGGGGTAAGAAATTTTTATACAACAATCACACGCCACGCGAACGACGTTGCGAGTACAACTAGCTATTAATAAACTAATTATTACTATTACTATAACATGAATGATAAGACACTAATTTTACAAAAGCAAGTCTTGTTATTTGATTTAAATTTAGACTTTCAATCATTCGTTCTAGAAACGCAATTTTATTTTTTACATTTTTGTCTTTAATTTTTGCTGTTTTGCTAAGACTATTTATTTTTATACTAGCGGCCGCCCGCGACTTTATCCGCGTGAACTTTAGTTTTTTGCCACCCAATTTCATACAAATTTTCAACCCCTATTTTAAATCCTTAGGAGTTAAATTTAAAAGTCATTTCTTACTTCACCACTACGTAATAGAAAAAAAATTATTTTCGAATTTTCAAGACTCTACGCGTCTATCGACAGTGTCATGTCGGCCAGCAGCATGGTGCTACCGCTTTACCGCTCCACACACCCCGCACATTAAAGCGCGAGTGGTATTAGACTATTATTATTTTAAAACTATAAAAACTTGCATGCTATATGCAATCAAAATCTCAGCCCGATCGGTTTGAAATTCACAAAGTTTCATACAAACTTTCATCCCCTATTTTATCCCTTAGGAGTGGAATTTACTAAAATCCTTTCTTGAGCAATGACTACGTCATAGTAGCTATATGCACGCAAAATCTCAGCCCAATCGGTTTGATATTGGCTAAGTTTCATACAAACTTTCATCTCCTATTTTATCGCCTTAGGGGTAGAATTAATTAAAATCCTTTACTCGAGGATGCCTACGCCATAGTAGCTATATGCATGCAAAATCTCAGCCCGATCGGTTTAAAATTGACAAAGTTTCATACAAACTTTCATCCCCTATTTTATCTCCTTGGGGGTGGAATTAATCAAAATCCTTTCTTAGGGGATGCCTACGTTACATTAGCTATATGCATGCAAAATCTTAGCCCGATCGGTTTAAAATTGACAAACTTTCATACAAACTTTCATCATCTATTTTATCCCTTTAGGGGTGTAATTTATCAAAAATCCTTTCTTAGGGGATGCCTACGTAATAGTAGCTATATTCATGCAAAATCTCAACCTGATCGGTTTAAAATTGACAAAGTTTCATACAAACTTTCATCTCCTATTTTCTCCCTTTGGGGGTGGAATTAATCAAAATCCTTTTCTAGCGGGTGCCTACGTCATAACATCTACCTGCGTGCCAAATTTCAGACCCATCCGTCCAGCGGTTTGAGCTGTGCGTTGATAGATCATACAAACTTTCATCCCGTATTTTATCCCCTTGGGGGTGGAATTAATCAAAATCCTTTCTTAGCGGATGCCTACGTCATAATATCTACCTGCATGCCCAATTTCAGCCCCATCCGTCCAGCGGTTTGGGCTCTGCGTTGATAGATCACTATGTCAGTCAGTCAATCAGTCAGTCAGTCACCTTTGAGTTTTATATATATAGATAAGTATCTAGTTGAAAATCTATCAAGTTTTGAATAAATATATATAAAGACGGGTGAGCCGCATAAAATGATGAATTAAATCTGGAATGGAACGACTCACATGCATTTGTCGTTCTCATCACCGATGCATTTTTGCCCAAATTGTTGGCGGAAATTGAGAATCTTCTGCTATATCGACTTCCAGCAGATAATCAGCATATTTATCTAATTTTTCATTATTAGGTTTGTACGAGATAAGATCGAACACCTAGCAATCCTCGACTTCTTCTGGTGTTAAGTACGTTAAACCAAAAGTATGTCGCATCCATTTGCCAATATCTGAGTTTTGGTTGTTAAATTCTCGAACCAATCCAAGTGACTGGATTTTTTAAACCAGTTTTGGTGTAAATGAAATCGACAACCATTAATTTTAATTTTGGGAAAACTATTAGATAAAGCAATATGAATTGCTTTTTCAAAGTCAATAAATACTTCTAGAGGATCCCAGCACAATTTATACAATGCAAAAATTCTGGATTTTAATGATAAAAATAAATTTTCATATGATGATGTTGTTTTATCTTTTAACAAACAATAAAGTAAAGGTATGTAGTGACCATTTTCTAACCCATGTATTGTAAATAATTGTCCATAATATTTGGTGCAATATGAAAAAGTACCATCCATATATAATGTCTTAATTTGACATAAGACACGAATGTTTGTCTAACATGAAAAAATTATTGGAACGAAGTTCCCTTTCGGGCGTTACGATCAGTTACGACTGAGGCTAGGAGCTAGCAAAAAAAAATTCATACCAAAATTTGTTACGACACGACACGACATACGCATGTTGTCTCTCTCTCTCTCTCATAGATAGATATACCTATCTTTATTTATTACCTTAACTGTCAGTTACTGTCAAATATTTTAATTTTAAAATTTTGTATTAAATTGTTAATTCCTGTTTTAAATAAATTAAAATAAAAAGTAAACCTATGGTATTGTATAAATAGACACTTTTGTTAAAAGAAACGAACTGTTGAAAATATTCAAGTGATAATGGATTTACTTTTTTCTATTTTGCTTTGATAGTGTAGTGTCGTGACTTTGTTAAGTTTATACAGGTTTTTTGGAGATAATAAATAATAAAATAATACAAAATAATAACAATACTGAATCCTGGCAGTGTTTCTGTTCTGCAAAAGTTCCGAACATTGTTGATGGATTTAGGTAAGAAGAGATTTAATACAGACAATAATAAATGCTTATGTATGTATAAACACTCTGTTTTGTTTACAAATTACAATTCCTTCACTAATTAAGCGAAAGGAACTTCGTTCCATCCAGGTGTCCCTTGACACCTCTCACTTTTTTTTATATGATGTTCCAGATCATTTAAAAATAAAAAATCTTCACCATTGTTTGTTTTAGGGGAGTACACATCCACTAGTCTATGAATTTCTTCAACATTTTTGGGTAGGACGCCCGGCAGCACTTTTCTGCGACATGTATATATGTTCCGCCGAATATCCTCGATATCACTAACTGTCAAATTTTGTGTTGATGTTTCAACTAAAACTCGCCGAATAATTTTTGCCGGTTTTTCACCAATATCCTCTTCCGCCTTTCGCTTGCACGCATTCGTGACTATTTTCCTATTTATTTTTTGGATATTCACTTCATGATTATGAATTAAATTGGCTTTAGTTATAATTACATCAGGCCCCATAGTAACTGCTGTTGCTGAGCACTTCCTTTGGACGCATCGCCAGGATATTTCACCACTTTTTAAATCCCTACTTTTAGAAAATGTATAATTTTCTAATAATAGCAAATCTCTATTACGACAACTTTTAATTATACTCATTTTAACAAAACAACATCAAAACTCACAATTATAAACAAAACTGAGAAAATTGTACCTAAGTGTAAGAAATTTACCTGTTAATTATAAAAATATCAAATTGGAAGGGGCAGATTTTATTGGCAATAAAGGGATTAGGGAAATACGTTTTCTGAACATTCTGTGTCGAATATTCATGTTGGATTATGAACCTTTTTCTTTTTAGCAGGTAGTTGGGGTAAAATGCGTCGACTATTCACCCGCCGTCTGGAGTACCAGGTAACCCTGATGAAAACCCGGAATAGTACAGACAAACTATTGGCGGTATTGATTAATCTACTGTCGTTATTAAAAAGAAAACTATCTGTATTCTGCTCAAAAATATTGGACAAATAACACAAAAAAACTGTGTTTAATAAGAATATTGTTGAGCCAAGTCTAAGGTTTCTTACTTGCTATTTCGTATTATTATATTTTTTGTTATGTGACTTGACCGTTAACGTGTAAAAAATGTTCAAAAAATAAAAATTGTGGAAAACAGTGTATGCTTATTTTGCAAATGCGCAGTAGTTACATTAAAAAAATCATAAATATAAACTTTTGGTAAAATAAAATTTACGACCTACATATATAAATACAAAATCAAAATTCCAGACGTTTTGGATGAGTCAATATAGCCTGATTGCAACGAAGACAACTTTTTAATCTAAAAAATTTAATTTAGGCAATCGGAAATTTTTTATTTGACGTTTATTAATTAAAATAAAAAATATTTATTAAAAGCCAGACAAATTTCATGGTTTTAAATATTTGACAGACGTGATTAAAGTTTTTGCAGTGGAGCGACGAAAAATTCATGCCATTTAAGCGTAGAATATTAATAGAATTTTTTAACTCGAACATCAAAAAAATTGCTCTTTAAATGATCTCACGGAATCTGCGATTGGTTCATTTTTTATTTAATTATGTGCAATTAAAATTACAAAATTAATTTTTTTCCATATATCAACAAATTACAATTTTCTTTACACTTTTTTGGAGGATCATTTAGTTTCACGTAAGGGAAAAATTTATTCAATTGGTTAAAGCATAAATTTCTCTATATAAAGGGAATTTTTTTTAAATATAAGCATTATTTTTTTGAAAAATTTTTAAATAAAAAGTTTACATTTTAATACCATTATTACATTTATAATGTTATCGTAAAATATTCAAGACCGGTGTGTCCGGATTGCGGCGATTGGTATCAAATGCTAAAGTCAAACAACCGTATGGCGGCCCTCTCAGATTTTTGCCCTCAATACCCCATGACCGGATTGCGGCGGGCGACAGGTAGGCCAATAAAGATTAGGGTAATGACACCCTGTCGTAATGACCCTGGGAACGATTCTACTTTAGAAGACTCTGACAATTCTTGTTAGTCATTCTAACAAATTTCCTTTACAACTATCGTGATGTATCTTGAAAACTTGTTTTCAAAAACAAACTAATTTTATATTCTTACTAACATACCCAACCCTTCCATTTCCAGGCATGTAAGGTTCATACCTCCTCGTGGTCCTTGCTGGACAGACAATCTTTTAAGGGGTTAATTCCCCTTAATACGTTTACCTGATGGCTACCGCCGCAGTCCGGTTGTCGTTTCATTTCTACCTGGTTCGTGGCAGCTACTAGTGATAAATTATCGCCGCAATCCGGCTCAGCCCTTCAAGACTAGCTGTCCCGACGAACTTTATATCGACTATCAATTAATGTTTTTTTTAGTTTCTGCTTTTTTCAATTTTTATATCGTTTCTTATTTTTTGTTTCGATTGATTTCCAAAAATTTTATTACTGCTTTTGTCGATTTTATCATAATATTTAACTATTTACAGGTTTTTACTTTTTTTGTTGCATTTTGTAATTTTTATGCTCTAGTTATTTTTTTTATTTTCTTTGGATTTTTGATTTTTTCCAATTTTGCTAGTTTTTTATCTTTTCCTGTATTTTCGATTTTTTCCCATTTTTTTGATACCGACTCGTTTTTTTTTAACTACCCATTTTTTTAAATTTTTTTAGATTTTCGACAATTTTTCAGGATAGTCTTCACGTTTCCAAAGATCAAGTATTCAATGCGTGGGCAGCGATTCCAGTCGCTAGAAGAAGCAATCGATGTCTTTAAAACAGCGATTTTGCAGGTGTCAACTGAAGAGTTTAATAACTTTTTTACCAATTGGTAAGACATATTTTGAAAAGCAATAAAGTACTTTAAGTCCATATATTTTTTGTCCTTAAGCCATATGTAAAACTAAAAAGACTATCCTCGTATCTATAATAAAAACCATGTAAGGTTTTAGATAGATTTGACATTCAAATAATTAATAAATTATAGTAAGGCAAATTATAGATTAAGAGTATGGAAATAAATCCATATTATTAACAAGCAAAATATAAAGTTTATATATATAAACAGAACTTTCTAAGAACTAACAAAATGTAAAGAACAAAGCATTCTTTGAGCAGCGCCACTGATTTCCTGTTTCTTATTTCTTATACTTTAAGAAGATAATACACGGAGTGTAATACGTTTAAATGGAGTATAAAATTCTATTTTTGTTGGCGCGTTATTTCAGAGACAAGATGCTTTTTGCGAGAGAGAAAACGTTACATTATCGGAAACTCATTTTGAAATTGGAGTAATAAAAAAGTTTAAACGCGCATTACTGTTTTGTTTTATTTTGCTATAAAACTGGGATGCTACTTCTGTTTGAAAGCGAGCACGTTTGATGTACTGCTTTAAATGAATTAAATAGTTTAGTACTTTCATTGCTGTCTGCCATGGATTCGACTCGAGAGGAACGTGTCGGAAAACTTATAAAAAAATTATCGTAAATGTATGAAATACGGCCGCTTAATTACTTTGCAAAAACTTTATCTTTTAGAAAAAATCGTTTTTTAAATGAAAAATTTTTAATGGTTCCAAGTATTCCACGATACTTTTTTCATCGTTAATGTATCCCAAATAAAAATAATTGCAAATTGTATATCTAGTGGGTAATAAGCTACGAGCCGATTGTTATAATATGCTTTTTTTAAGACATTAAAAAAAATTATCTCACAGAGAGTGCCGACAGAAGATAAAACTTGCACCAGCCTATCTTGATAACAGGACAAAATAACACTGTTACGTTCTTATGGGTTCCAGGACAAATAGAAGTAGAAAGCAACGAAACATCATACTTGAGACCATCTTGTGGAATCAGCAGTATTACAGTTTTAGGAAAAATAAGAAAAGCAGAGGATAGAGAAAAATCCAAGTACTGGAACGATCTACAAGTAGACAACCAAAAACGTTCCTAGAAAACTGTAACCAGAGGGGATCTTTTAGTTGCCTAAACTTTAGTAAAAATAACCTACGTATTATAACGGTAATATTAACTGGGCACTTCCGATTAAAGGAACAAATAAAGAAACTAGGATTGGTAGATGAGATTCTGTGAGAAAGGGGACGAAACCTCACTGACAAAAAGGAGCTGAAACTAGAACCATCTTTTATTGTATATCTAAGATTGAAAGAAGAACTTATTTATTTCTTTGGAAATTTTGGATTTTGTTTTATTTTATACAAAGAACTACAATAATAATTTTTATTTTTCACTGGGTAAAGTAAGAAATTTATTACTGGGTTACTTTACCTAAATTAGGTATTTTGTTTTTATATTTTTTTGGGTTTCTTATATTTCCCAGCCATCGCATAAAAATATTTTCATTTTTCAACATTTTTTATTTAGTTCGAATGAACCCACGACTCGCTCTCCACCAAATGACAGTACTGTTCGCAAAAGTAAATCTTTATCGAGCAATTAATATCATTAAAATACATATCAAAAAATCTGACTCGATGACTCTTGACTTTAAAACTGTTTTTTTTCTGCATAATAACCAACTTTTAATCAATTTCAACAGTTATCCATACTAAGGATGTTATTCAATATATTTTTTATGTATACTTCTACTTACTACTTTCGCGTTGTGTTGTTTTCCAGAGAACTCACCTGCAAAGAAAAAATAAAAAAATAAATTACAATTATGTAAAGTTTTTGAGATTGCTAGACACAGTGAATCGAAAATTTCATCGTAAATATAAATAAACTCTAGCTAGGTGGAAACAGGATTAAATAGAATTTCAGCACAATAAATAACGTTGCAGGCATTTGCATGGATAAAAGTAAGAACTTGGCATCCGGCTTTTCCTACAAAACACGCATTTGGCAAAATTACAGTTCGAAAATTAAGTAATATTTTCTGATGTTTGTTGTAAATTTCAGAAACTGAAGCTGTAGCTGAGTTGCAGTGTTCAAAGCTTTATGTGATTTTAATTAGAATGTTTTTGCCAAAAAACCAGTGCTGGTATAACGTTCGGAACGAAACCTAGTAAAGTTATATTTGAATTCGACATAGAAATAATATGTATCACTAAACTATACTAAAAACTTTTCATCTCATCGACAGTAATGAAGAAGTTTTATTCTAAATATTTTCAATCAGTCTCGGAATTAACCAGTTTCTGTATTTATTTTCTAAACCTTTGATAAAAAATCTAGGGTATAACTGAAGACACTACTAATTGAACATAAAGCACAAAGGCATTGGTTAATTAACTCTACAGAAAAAATTTTCTTTATGAAAATATAAAGACAATAGCAAGGAAAATTCATTAACAAACTCGTATAAGTATCGATATGTGTACGGTATAAACACTATCACGTTTTGCTTCTATGCTATATTCTATAATATTGTTCTACTAGCTGACCCAGCAAACTTTTTTCTTTCATTATTCGTTTTTTTACATTTTTACGATTTTTTCTTGTTTTTTTGATTGATTTTCATGATTTTGTATGATTTTTGGCAGTTTTTAAACCATCTTTAACATATTTTATTTCATCCTGTCCAGTAAATAAACTTCCCTATAATTAATTCAGCGCCGGTAAGTAAAACATTACGGTATCATGTACTGTAATGTGTTGCCTAGCAACTCTGCTCTGATTGCTTAAGGGAAGACAATTACTTTTAGTTTTTGACATTTAAAAACACTATAATGACTATAAAATAAAAATAAAATAATTAATTACTTACTTTTTAGTTTATTTTGATTTAAAAAACGAATTAACAATTAATACCAAAATTTTAAAATATTTGACAGTAACTGACTGTTAAGGTAATTTGACGTAACTAGTCAAGTTACGAACTATTTGTAAAATTTTTATGAATTTATTAATTTATAAAAATCGGATGAAATAAAATATAATACATGGTCGTTAGGTGTTATTACAGTACTTGTTTTTATCTCCAGACTCGGCTCCTACGTCGCCTCGTCCGTAAACTAACTCGTACAATAAGTCACCTACCGACCTTGTAACGTATAATCACACCAAAAACATAAATGTAAAAAAAGGACAGCCAAGTTCAATACAAAAATTATGCTTGGCTGTGGGCTTCGCGGCAAAAAGAGCGGAGATCGAAATGAGTGCCAAGTTATATGCAAAATCCAAATATGTATTTATAGGAACAAAATAACATTATGAACAAATATTAAACTCTATTTCTTTGCTTTATTGAATACCTATAATAATTGTTGTTATTTAAAAATGTGAGATCTTAAAGAAGGTTAGATTTGACTTGGCCAGTTTTCATTAAATTAGTCATTTTATAAAGTTATTCAACATATATTTTTTAATTCTGATAAAAACTGGCCAAGTCAAATCTAACCTTCTTTGAGATCTCTCATTTTTAAATAACAACAATTATTATATATATATAGTACAGTACTGCAGGCCTTTGAGGCCCATGACTTTTTTTTTTCTTTATCGTTCTTCAACTGCCTTAACAATTTCTCTCCACAGGTTGCGATTCTGTACTTTTGCACCCCAATTTGGTTCTACCTCTCTGATATCTTCCAACACCGCGTCCAACCATTTTTTCTTTGGTCTCCCTCTTTTTCTTTTACCTCCTTCCCCTTCTTTAATGACCTTTTTTGCATATCTATCTTCTGGCATCCTCCTAGTATGCCCGAACCATCTCACCCTTTGAGCTTTTATGAAGCTTGTTACTGATGGGTATTTATAAAGATCTTTTAATTCTTGGTTAGTTCTTCTTCTCCAGAGTCCTTCATCTGTTTTTAATCCCCCCAGAATTTTCCTTAGTACCTTCCTTTCCCATATATCCAGTTTTGTTTCTTCCGCTTTTGTTAAAACCCATGTTTCGCTTCCGTATGTCACTGTTGGTCGTATTATTGTTCGATAAATTTTAATTTTGGCTTCTCTAGATAACTCCTTTGATCTTATTAACTTATTTAAAGATCCCACAGCTTTACTTCCTTTCACTAATCTTTTATTTATTTCTTTCCATTCTTCGTTTTTATTTGTCAGCGTTGCACCCAAGTATTCGAATTCACAGACTTTTTCAATTTTATATTTTCTGTCCTCCCCCGCTTTAATCTCTATATATTCTTTTTTACCGTCCACATTCTGATGGTTTAGCACCATATATTTTGATTTCTTCTGATTTATACTAAGTCCGTAATTTTTTGCAGCCTCTTCCAACTTACAGAACGCTCTTTCCAGTTCCTTCCTTGTTCTGGTTAGCAAAGCTAAATCATCTGCATATGCAATTATCTGTTGCTTGTGGTGATAAATAAGCCCTGTTGTTTGTATGTTGCTATCTCGTACAATTTTTTCCAACACTAGATTGAAAACCGTTGTCGATATTGGATCTCCTTGCTTTAATCCTTTTTGGACTCTAAATTTGTCTGATACAGTAGTTCCTTCGCTCGTTACTCTGCTGTATGAATTGTCTAATGTCATCTTGATTAGCTTCACGATTTTCTTTGGTATTCCTAGTAAGTTCAAGGCATTATACATTTTGTTTCTATATATTGTATCATAAGCCTGCTTAAAATCTACAAACATGACATGTAGTCCTAAATTTCGCTCGTAGCTTTTATCCATTATTGTCTTAAGGGTAAATATTTGATCTGTTGTTCCTCTTCCTTTCTTGAAACCTCCTTGGTATTCTCCCACTATTCTTTCTTGGTACACATTTAATCTGTTTCTCAAAACTCTAGCCAGAACTTTGTACACCACATCCAGAAGTGATATCCCTCTATAATTCTCGCATATACTTTTGTCCCCTTTCTTGAAGATTGGACATATTATTGCATTGTTCCATCTCTCAGGCATTTTTTCTTCGTTCCATATTTTACGTATTATTCTGCATATTCTTTTCTGTATCTCTTCTCCCCCGTATTTAACAATTTCTGCTGGGATCCCATTCTCTCCTGCACTCTTATGGTTCTTCAAATTTTCCATCTGTTTTAAGATTTCTTTATCTGTTGGTTCCTCCACGTGATCCACATTTTCTCTTTCCTCCTCTACTTCTTGTTCCTGCTCTGGTTCTTTTTCTTGACCATTTAGCACTCCTTCGAAGTATTGCGCCCATCTTTTTGCTTTTTCTCTTGGATCTGCCAATATCCTTCCTTCGTTATCCTTAATATAAGGTACTTGGTAATTAACTGCGCCCTCTCGTGATTTCTTGGCCTCTTGGTAAAAATTTCTTAATTGTTTGTTTTTAAAGTGTTCTTCAATATTTTGTAATTTATTCCGCATATAATTTCTCTTCTTCTGCCTGAGTAACTTTTTGGTGTTTTTTCGGACTTCTGAGTATTTGCTCTTGACTTCTGTCGAATCAGTTTCTAGTGCCCTTAGTCGTACTAAATTCTTTTCCGCTATTTTCTTTTTACACTCCTCATCAAACCATCCATTCTTGTTTGTTGTCTTCTCCCAACCTAGCTTTTGCTCTGCCACATCTTTCATTAATTTTTCTAGTTGCATCCACTCCGTTTCAACATTGTCCTCTTCCTTCATTATACTCAAATTTGTTCTAAAATACTCCCGCATTTCTTTTCTTACCCCGTTTTCCTGTATTCTTGCTTCATTATACTTTTTCCTTCTGTTGGTTACCTTCTGTATTCTTGGCAGCTGCTGCTTGACGTTTCCTACCACCAAAAAGTGATCTGTATTTGCGTCTGCACCTCTGTAACTTCTAACATCTTTCACTAACTTTTGATGTTTTCTTTCTATTAGAACATGATCAATTTGATTCTTGGTTCTTCCATCTGGTGAAATCCATGTCATTTTATGTACTTCTCTATGATCAAAGCTTGTGCTAGCTATTTTCATATCTTGTTCCGTAGCAAACTCTATCAATAACTTTCCATTTTCGTTACTTTGCTCGTGCTTGCTTCTTCCTCCTGTTACTTTCTTGTAAATCGCCTCTCTTCCCACCTTAGCATTCATATCTCCTACCACCATTTTTATATCATACCTTTGGGTTCTCTCCAGTACGCTTGCCATCTCTTCATAAAAATCGTATTTCTCTGTCAATTCTTTATTTTCTGTCGGTGCGTGCCCGTTTATTATTGTTATTTTCCTGTACTTGCCCTGCAACCTTATTTTACATAGCCTTTCCGAAATTGCTTCAAAGTTGATAACACTTTTCATTAATTCTCTTTTTATTATAAATCCTACTCCGAAAAGTCTGTTGTTATCATTTCCGCTGTTAAAAAACCCATACCCGTCTATACTCATTGTGAGCTTACCTTTTTGCTTTGTTTCCTGCAAGGCTAAAACATCAATTCTGTACTTCTTCATTGTTTCAACTAGATTCCACAGGGCTCCTTCCTCAAAAGTCGTCATTACATTCCAAGTACCTACTTTTACTATATCATCTCGCATCTTCCGTTTCCTTTTTTTGTTTGTTTTGCATTTCCTTGTATTGTCTCTAATATTTATATTATCATCTTCGTTATCCCTTTTGCTCGCTTCCTGATTCATTGCCTTATTATCTTCTTGTTTGCCGTCCTGATTATTAGTACGTATTAGTTTTTTGAGCTGTCCCCTCCTTTTTCTTCTAGCAGACGTCCTTGCTCATCATCCCATCTCCATACCTTATCATTAATTCTCAATTTTCTATACCCAACTTTCGTCTGTTTTCCTTTTTCCCTTTCTTCCTTAGCAATTATTTTTATTTGTTTCTGAATGTCTTGCTCCTTTTTTGTCAGCTCCGAATCTATAAATATTTTTTGGGGTAACATTCTTAGTTGACTTTTATTCCGTAATACATCAATTTTTTCCTTAAGGGTTTCTGTCTCGACTATACAGATCTCATCCCCCACTTTTCTTGCATCTCTTATTATTACATTGATTTTAAGTTCCTTCTGCATAAAGTTTTCTATCTGTTCTTTTAAAGCTTTATCATCGTTAGTATCTACCTTCAGGCCCGATATTCTTAAATTTTTCTTCTTATTTTCTCTTTCTAGCATATCTAACCTCCCTGATAAGCTCTTTATTTCCTCTTTCATCTTTTTGTTTTCTTTAATAACCTCCTTAAGTTGTTGTTGACTTTCCCTTTGTTCGTTCCTGACACATTTTATTTCTTCCATTAACTTATCGTTTTTGTCCATCAGTTCCCTCATCATTCCTATCAGTATTTCATTAGTCCCTGCCTCTTCTTTGCTTCCTTTTGAAGGCGACCTCTTTGTTAATTTAGATCTTCCGAAAAATTCATCCATTGAGCTTCTTTTTCTTTTTGACTCCTCATCGGTGTCCGTACCGCTCATTTTCTTATTATTTATTACTTACACCGCGATACTGCGAAAGGAAAACAACCCAGATCCACTCTTCGGAAGTTAGATTCTCCTATCAGTACCGCTTATTGCCTTATAGGATTTATTTCGCACTCTGGCAACACCGCTTTTAAATCGGTCGGAGTTCCGTTGCTCGTTATCTTTAAATTAGCAACACTAGGTTTTTTGTCAGCTATATTTTTAGTTTATTTATTTATTACTCACAGTTTTTGTTCTTTTAAGATCGGTTCTTCAACTTACTAGTGAAATCCGTTAAACTGCACTAAGCATCCCACTTTACACGTACTACTACACTATTTCGGTGATTTAATTCCCGCTGCAACTCTCGCAATTTGAGATTTATTACAGACGAAAATTCAAGCACATTTCTTCGCTTAATACCACGTTGCCACAACAATTATTATAGGTATTCAATAAAGCAAAGAAATAGAGTTTAATATTTGTTCATAATGTTATTTTGTTCCTATAAATACATATTTGGATTTTGCATATAACTTGGCACTCATTTCGATCTCCGCTCTTTTTGCCGCGAAGCCCACAGCCAAGCATAATTTTTGTATTGAACTTGGCTGTCCTTTTTTTACATTTATGTTTTTGGTGTGATATCATTACTTTTTGTAAAGAAAACTAGGCAAGTATTGAGATTTAAAGTTTTTTCTTGCGTTTCCGCTGCATGGTTTTATTTTTTAAACTAAAGTCTACATTCTCTTGAATGTTAGAGACAATAGTGCGCATTGCCCATGCAGTATCTGCTACCTTTTTAATACGCTTTCTATTTATTATCCAATTAGCTAAATCCGGGCGATATAACGATCTAATAAAGATATAACGATTCTACTATTGAACTATCTTGTGCCTTAATTTGACTAGAGTCTAGATTAATAAGGTGTACTCTGTCTAGTGTTTTAATTCTGGAGAGCGCAACGTAGGCCTGTCCTCTGCTAAAAATCGAAGTGCCTATGTCAAGAAGTTCTTTTTTAGCACTTCCTTTGCTCGCTTGTTTAAATACCGTGGACAGTCTATTTCATCGATTGAATTCAATTTAATTTCTGGTTGTTCCATGCTTTCCAACATTGCACTATTAAACTGATTGCACATATTTTTAGTAGGGAATAAACAAACAGTATTATCAGGTAGTAAATTAAAATAGTCAATAATTTCATTCAGCTTGTCACTTTGATTTTGGGAAGTTAATTTAAGGAGTTTATGAGCTAACGTATGATGATCTATTGTCGTCACTACACCCATTCTTATACGATTTAACATTTCGCCGAAGAGATGGTCGTTTAGTTGTCTCATGTTAATCGTTCAATCGTCGTATGAAAATAATTGGTTCCATAAATTTGGTGCACTAAGAGAACCTAATAATTTTTGCACATCAGACGAGTTCATATCTTCGAATGTCGAAAGTTCTCGTACTGGTGGCAGCTGGAGCAGATCTCCAAATAACATAATATTAATTCTTCCAAACCAGCCGTCATCCACATCACTAGTGTCATAAATTTCGGTTAACCGTAGATGAATAAACATTAATGTAACGTTGGAAATCATTGAAACTTCATTAATAATCAAAAGAACTACATTGCTTAAATCAGTTCTTAACACTTTTAACACTTGGTCTGATAAGGAAGTGTACTTCGGACTGCTTCCGTGTTCTACTGGCAGCTGGAGTAGCCGGATTATGGTGAGACCGTTTACCTTAAACAATGGATTCTTTATACCGTCGTCTCCCTGTTCCTCTTCCTGTCGATTTCTTTCGATTTCTCCTACTTTTTCTTCAATTATTTCGAATGCTCTCTCTATGTTATTTGCATTTCTTTATATAGCAAATATAAAATATTTTTTATTATTTATTATTATTTTTATTATTCATTTTACAAAAGTGTTGTAAAATATCATTACAAATAAGTTTTTTTAAAACATTTTTTCCATATTTCCAGAAATAAAGGTACTTTACTCGTTAGTAAATTCATACTTTGTGACATACCTCGTACAAGAATAATAACTTTTAATTTCTGCAATTTGCGTTTTAGACCGTGCAAAACTTTTTATGAAGAATAACTTTTTTTGGTACAATTAATAAGTTTTTCATATGTTGCCAACTTTAGCAGCGGCATACTGATGTATACGAATACTTATGTCTTATGTAATGTAGATATGTAATGTAGATATAGTTATAATTTATTTTTGTAAATATTTTAATTTATATACATACATATATTGGGATAGTTTTAAATATCTGCTTGTAACGGATCCATGGCTACAATTAAAAAATTTTTTTGTATGGGGACACCCCTATTTTTTAACTTTTTTTTATTTTTAGATTTTTTCCTAAGCTTACATAAAATTACCGAGCTGGATTTCAAATTTCATCCTTCTATAAGCCATTCACTTTTTATTTCCATCTCAGTAGGCTCTGTTAGTTACATGAAATTCGCCCAGTATAATACACGTCTGTTCATATTGTTCTGTGGTCTTATTAATTGTAAATACGATGTTGTCACGTCTTCAATAAAAATATGTGTATTCATTACAAATATCTTAAGTAATTAAATCTGCAAACCAAATTTAAAACTTGCCGAAAATAAGTCAATGTATTTAATATTAAATTGAATAGGTACTAAAGTAGATACGTCAGTTTTCGCTGCAAGTAGGTACTATTAATATCCAAGAATGGTCTATTTAAATTCACATGAATTTTGACTGATATTCAAAATAACACATTCCTTTGCACAGAACAGATCCCTGTTTATAGTCAATTATCATATTATATTATTGATCTAGAACGAAAATAGTTATTATCCTATCAAGTGCGGAAAGTTATACTTTCCCGCAAGAGTTAGGATCAATATTTTTTCTACAAGCATAAAAAAGATACTTTATTCATTTTTTAAATTTTATTTTCAACTCCTAACAATGTAACAAAATTTTAATTTGTGACAATTAAAGTTTGTTGTTGCTTTGAGTAACGTTTACAGAGGTGTTTTAATAAATTATGATTTTTTTAAGAACAAACATTTTAAAAATCTCTATTTTTATGCAAAATAATCTTTTTTTTACTATTTGTATGTAGTAGGTACAACAACATAAAAGTAATAATACAATAATTTTCCAAAAGGTTATTGAAGGACATATTCATTTAATAAAAAAAGAGAAAGAGATATTTTCTGAATTAAAATGCGTGCGGAAAAGTGTTGTTTTACGCATGCTTGTAGAAAAATATACTTTTATATTTACATTTTATTACAAATAAATAATATAAGTAAAATTCAAAATGTAGCACATATACATATATTAATAAAAACGTTTAATACAACTTTTAAATTACTCAAGCAATAGTAAAAGATCCTTTTTACAAATGTATAATAAAACTTTTAAATTATTCAAGCAGTGGTAAAAAAAATTATTTCATCAGTTTTGAGTTTAACATAAAAACACAGTACTCAAAGTCTATAGGTATCCATCTTTTTTAAAGTCTTCTATTTTACATCCAAATGGCATCGTAGTGTAACATTATTGTATTAGTGGCTGTAGGATAATAAAATTTCACATCCAATGGGTTAATTGAGGAAACTATACTCCAGTAAAAATTTGATTTTCCTGGTCCGCCCCAGGTGGTGTCGCATTTGACTTAAATATGCTGATGTTTTAATAATGTTCTTTATAACAGAAATTTTTCAGAAAAATTAAGATTTGTTAGACATTTCAAACCGATACAATGAAAAAAATATTTTAATAAATTACATAAAAGCAAATAAAAACAAATACAGATGCAGATTTAGATGTAACATGTAAATGTTGTCGGTGTATTTGTATGATCAATCCTCTTCCATTATTTCACTGGAAGAATCAGAGTCACTATCAAATCCAAAATCGGAATCGTCAGAATCTGATTCCTCCAATGAAATAATTAAAGGAGGAATATTGTCATGTGAGCAGTTTCCCATGTAAGTAGTCCAATCTGCCAAAATAAGTTCGTCTGTATGTCTACATGTCTGGTGTACATTTAGTCAATGCTTCTGTCCAAGTTTTTTTAACTCTTTCCTGGTCAAGATAAGTAGATGTAATATGTTTGTCATAATATGTCTTAGTAAACCCCCATGCTAGTTCTATTGGATTGTAGTGACAATGGTATGGTGGTAGTCGAAGTACTTCATGTCCTCGTTGTTTTAAAATTTCATCCACTACATATGTCTTTTCGTCAGTTTTATAAGGTGAGATTATAGAGTACAGTTGTTTCTTTGTCATTTTTGTGTCAAACCTAATCTTATTGTTAATCAACCATTCCTGCATCATTGCTTTTTTCGTTGAAAAAGAGGGTGGTTTGTTAATTTGAACTGAATGGTATGGTGCGTTGTCCATGACCACCACACATTTTTCTTGAAATACAGATAGAGCAGGAATGAGTTGATTAACAACCCAGTTTTTAAAAAGGTCACCATTCATACTTTTGTGATAGTCAAGGTCTGTATTCGAAGAGTCTAGTAACAAGTCACATCCTTCCAAAAATTCAGTATCAGTCCCTGCGTGTAAAATAGTAAATCGCTTTCCTTCGGATTTTACACGAGCTGGATTACTTTTTAGGTCAGAATCGTGCACCCACTGACGCACTGAACTACCATTTTGATAGATCCATGTTTCATCTAGGTACACGAATCTAACTCTCTCAGCAAGACTTTTTAGTTGTTTATATTTCCGAATGAAAGCGATCTTTCTAATTTTAACGTGTCGTTGTTCACATAAAATATGTCGTCCATTTACTTTTTTAAATTTGTATCCCATTAATTTTATAAGTTTGTATAGTGTCGTACGTCCTCCTTTAAAATCAAAATTTTGTTTAGCATCAGTCAAAAGTTTTTCTAAAGTAAAATGTTCAGTTTTAGCATGGTACATCCAAATCTGTCGCTGTAAGTCTTTTTTTAAAATAAACTTCTCAAATGTATCAGTTTTACATCCTTTATCTGCGACTTTCTCATTATTTTTCAATCCTTCCTTAATAATCTTCCGTATTTTCGATACACTGATCTAAAAAAATTAAGCATTTAGAATGTTTGTCATATTAATTAGATTCAAAAAATATACCTCAGTTACACAACGGTAGTTAAGAGATTTAAAAATATTTAACAAAATTTTGAATTAAATTATAGTTACAAAAATGTATAATTTCGAAATTTGAAATTTGACAACATTGTATATAATTTATTATGATATCTGTCAAAAAAGGTTATGTGTTTTTTTAATAATATAAATTTTATTTAAAAAAGTGATACATATTTATAAATTCATTACAAAAACCTCTCTCAATTAATCTAATGCAAAATATATAAGTTTATGTTAGCGACTAGCATTGATTTAAAAGAAATACACATAAAATCGTACTTACTTGAAAAACCTCGGCCAATTGATTTAACTAAACACTCTCACAGCTGTTAGCTTGTTTCCTAAACATACCATATAACATCTAACGATGCTGTTGTGAATTTCTGTACTTATTTTTTTTTGGCATTGTATATTGAATCTAAGAAAGCATCAAATATTTCGTTATTGAATCTTCAACAATTTTACCTTTGACAATGTGCTGTCAATATTTTGACAGTGGGTACCAACCCAACAAATTGAAGTGCCAATCCAAGAAATAAAATGCATAGTCTACTGAGATTGAAATAAGAAGTGAATGAATTATATACCTTATTTAAAAACTAGGAGGAGCGATTTGAATTTAAGTTGGCAACACTCGCGTTTGTTTATTGGTTAATTTGGAGGCAAGTTTACACTATAAAAATTTGCCACTTACATTTATCAAGTAATTTGTGACATTTATAGGTTATGTTTTCAAAGTGTGAAATATTTATAATGGTGACTTTTGTTAATTGATTTCTTTTTTTAATATAATTATTGTAAGTTTACTTTGTGACCATCTTAGACCATATATAAAGTGTCCATAAACATTTATTTTCAATTTTATTTAAATGAAAGAAATGTATTTAAATTTGCCGCCTTGTAAATTTTCTAGTAACTTATTTGGCTGTAAGTCTGGCTTTTCAAATCACTCCTCCTAGTTTTTAAATGAAGTATAGGTCATCTGGAAGTTAGTTAGGTTTAGATACATACTTATGTCAGTCAGTCAGTCAGTGCTAAAATTTAAGAGTTTTTGACCTTCATATCTTTATAACCGTTTGAGCTAGCTTCATGAAATTTGGGCTCCTAGATGTCCTTATGGATATAATTAAACACACGTAGTTTTATGGGTTTACGTTAAAGTGGTTTTGAGTTATAGAAGGGTCAAAAGTGGCACCAAGTGGTTCGTGTAATATTACACTCGTTGGTGGCTAGCCAGTTCCTTTGCTTGAACTTGGCTTGACACGCTACCGCGTGTCTAGATACTATTTCAATCATCAATAATTTCTTATAATTTTCAACAATTTTTCAGGTTTTTCAACATTTCTGTACGATTTTCGACATTTTTTCACCATTTTCAACAATTTTTGAACATGCTTTTTTAAATTTTTACGATTTTTTCTTGTTTTTTCGATTGATTTTTATGATTTTATACGAATCTTTTCATATTTTTTTTCGATTTTTTACATTTTTCTTTACAATTTTTGTGATATTCATTTTTTTACATTTTTATCTATTTCTTTTTTTTTAGTTTTCTAATTTTTTCAGTTTTTGCCGGATTTTCACCTTTTCCACTTTTTTTCGACAATTTTTTCCTGATTTTCAATATTTTTTTTACCTTTTTAACATTTTTCACGATATTCATTAATATTTTACGGTTTTAAAAGTTTTGGTTTCACAATTGTCAAGATTTTTTTGACTTTCAAGATTATTTTATGATTTTTTGACATTTCTATACGATTTTTGACATTTTTATACTATTTTCAACTTGCATACAATATTTTACAAATTTCATCAACTTTTGACGACGACGCCCATACATTCTGCAAATGTTCGAATTTGCGTTTGTCAAGGGTAATATAACAAGACCTTAACTATAGTCGGCTATTTTTGTGGTATCTAGATTTCAAGAATATTTTAGTATCAATTTGTTGAGACATAATTTGACCTTAATAATCTGATTAAAGCCCGAGAGCTTTAGCTCGAGGGCTTTAATCTTTGATTATTAATGTTAAATTATGTCGAAACAAATTGTAAAATGATCGAGAAATTTAGCAACAACAAAAATAGCAAACTATTAATCAAGGTCGTGTTATATTTAGGAAGATTATTTCCTGAGAACAGCTTTTTCGATGGCATTAGAATCTAATGCTCCAAATCTTTCCATAGTGGAAAATTATAACAATAATTAATAATGCCGTTGTTAAACTGACAAATATATTTGACATTTATATTTGACGTGACTATTTCTCTAGTGCAATAGTCGCTGATATTGTTCTAGTGCAATAGTCGCTGATATTTGATTCTGATTGGTCCAATTTCAAAAAATTATGACATTCTATTGGTTAATTTGAATCGAAGGAAATAATCACTGAAACGGACCTGTCAAAAATGGAAAAACGAAAAACATATATGAACTTCTGTGTTCTGCCCTTGTTTCACTGAAAATGATAATGAATTTATGAACTGTGACGAAATTACAACTACCGATCTTTAGAAGTCCACATTTTTGTCAAACCAATGATTAGCCCACTTCGGGCCCTTTGGTTTCATTGCAGCTGTTAACTTGGGCTTCTTGGCGGGGCGACACGTCGTAAAATTTCATTCTTTTAACTTTCTCTGAACAGTACGCTCAAAAGCATTCACGCTAACATCCTAGAGTTGTGATTTTATCATCTTTGTGGTAGCAAATCTGTTTTGTAAGAAATTTCTCTCTAACCTTAGAGTGAAAATTGGCTTTATGCTGCATTTTTTCTTTCGTTTCGGGCTCAATTCCTCCCATAGCTCAATTTTTTTATGCGTCGTACACTAGCTTCTGAAACCTTTAAGCTTTGTAAATATTTTCGCATTCACAAGGGCCTTCATTTCAGCTTTTGTACATGCTGGGATATCGCCTTTTTTATCCATAATGTGTAACGATTACATCGTTATTTTTGGCCTGGCCTATAAATTATTTCAATTTCTTTAATATCTCGTCTATTTTGCTACGTTATTTTTGACCTGGCCTACGATGGTTTGATTTTTACCATTCCGCGTCTATAGAGTCGTCGCAGACTTGATTTCAGTATAAGAGGGGAACTTTTGTTCACTCGGAAATAGCGTCGCTATTTTAATTCCTTTACAATTTGTGCTTCAAAGTCTAATACCTTCTCCCTTCGTGGTGAGTAAAAATTAAATTGTTTAGAATTTTTTAGTAATAGTCAAAAACTTGGTGAATGTATTTTATTGATTATAATAGTTTTAATGTTCTAACTTTTAAATTATTTCGATTACAATCATTGTTATAAATCAGTTTTTATTGTGTTAAAAAAATGTAAACAGATAAAGTGATTAACTTTTTTCTTTCTCGAACTTGGAGAAACCTTGGATGATTGTAATCGAAATTAAGGTTTAGTGAGATGGAATTTTGACGGTTTGAATTTTTATTCATAGGGCCATTGCCAAATTTTGAAGGGTCCCAAGATAGGGCTGTTATTATAAGAACAATTTTTTGGAGAGAAGCTTTGTTAAGCAGAATTTTTACTTGCCGTCATATTCCGATTGTTTCCGCCACCAGGGACTATTCTCGGAAGAATCTACCAGCTTATTTTATTCAAAGAAAACATCTTGCCATCCGCATCTTTAATCCATTTTATTCAAAGAAAACATCTTGCCATCCGCATCTTTAATTCGGTGCTGATTTGGACCGAAATTCCGTCATTCCCGACGTTTTCCGAAGATAGGAAACAGAACAAAAAGATAAGAAATTAGTTTTTCACTATTAATTTATTACTAATTTCATTAATAATTTTTGCAATAAACAATTTAAAACTGATTTAACCTCTTTTATTTGCTTGTCTGTATTTTGGCGCCCTTATATATTTGTTTGGGGGGAGTTAGAGAAAAAACCAGAAAGAAGCCACGATCCCTGGAGCTAGCAAGGGTAATTTAACGTTACAAATTGGCTTTGCACGTTACAAATGAAAATAGTCCAATTATTTTTTTTTTGACACTGCACACAAAATAAACTAATCACTATGTAGTATAAAACAGTTATAGAAACAATCACAGTTAGAGTCACAGAAACAAGTCGGTATCTGACGCAATCCCAATCGTAACTGACACATGTTTGTACACTGTTTTCGTTCACGGATCATTTGTATAACATAGTGAAAAATATATACTAATTGCTTACAATTTGTTTATTATATTGTATTTTAAATATATAATTACTGCATAAAAACTCGAAAGAAACATAAAGTTATTAAGAAATTACGGTGCGTCTAATAATTTGGCCAGGGACTGTAATTTGTTGACTATTTAAATCAGATTTTGAATATTCTTCATGCTTATGATTTCTATGTTCTCTAGAATACACAGAATTCATTATGTAAATGGACGCAGAACATGTATTCTTACATCTCCATCTGGTTTCACCAGTCGCGGTCGCTTCCAAATCACCATTTTAGTAAAATGCATAGTTTTTATAAATTAGCAATGTTGGACTGCGTCGCTTGTCATAAAAGATACCTACCATTAAATTCAAATCAGTTTTTTTATTTTATAAGCTGTTCCTAAGCACCCTACCACTTCACTAATCATCTTTTCTAAGTACCTGTCCTAATTACCTACCCTATTATCAGATTTAAAATTCAACTGGCTCGATTTGTGAGTTGGATTAAGAAATAAGCTTAAGCCCTTCGTACCTGTGGTAATCTCTGGCTCGAATCGAATGCGTCCTTTACTACGTTCTACACTTTATTAAATATTTCTATTTTTAGCCGATTTGTCTTTTATTATTCCTAATACTTCTTGTAACCCTTTCTTGTCATTGCATGTTTCTCCCAACTTGTTGTGACGTTTTCTTTATTTCTGCCATCTATATTAAACAACAAGCATGAAGTAGGAGATACTTAAATAAGCCGTAGGTGATTTTTAAACATGTTAAAATGATTAATTAAAATATAAGTTTATTTTTATTCACTTTAAATATCCAATTAATCGTGTTTCTGATATTAATTGCAACTATTAAAATACTCAAATAAATTAAATGCTTAAAGGTACTTACATTTTAAATATACGAATAAATTTAAAACGATCGGTATAAAATTAATTGTTTTTAGAAACAAATAGTTTTATGGCTCATTCTTCTAAATAAAATTAAATACTTTATTTCATTTGGTGATGTTTATAATCAGATAAATAAAATCAATTTACTATATTAGTATTTATGTGTTTACGACATATACAAGGTGGGTAATATATAACTGACTAATCTGAATTACGCGCCATTTGTGATTCGCATTTTAGTAGGTGGCGCTGTAGTAGTTGTTTACACAACGCGTCCATATTGTCAAAACGTTTTACTTAAATAATAAGTCGATTGTTGCAACTATTTGGAATCTACGACAAAATTTCGGTCGAAATAATATGACCATTGTCAAAACTATTCGTCAGTTGATGCGAAAATGTGAACAAAGAGGTGAAGTTAAAGACTTGCCGAGTTTGGGCCGTGTTCGAACTGTTCGTACTGAGTAAAATATAGAGAGAGCTCGTAAAAGTGCTGTGGAGAGTTCTGAGATGTCTACCAGATATCGTTCTCAAGCATACTTGTATTTGCATTTATATAAAATCCAGTTAACCCAAGAACTGCAGCCTAGGGACCATGAAAGTCGCTGAAACTACAGTCATGCAATATGGCAGTTTAATATAAAAAATAACGATTTCTACCAACGAATGATATTGAGCGATGAACCCCACTTCGGTATGGACGAATTTGTTAATAAGCAGAATTGCCGTATCTGAGCTTCTGAGCATTACAGAACCTTCGTGTCATCCATGAACGACCACTACATTCCCGTCGAGTCATAGTTTGGTGCGGTGTTTGCTATAAAGGTGTTATTGAACCTTACTTCTTTAAAGACGATTCTCTTACTGAGACTGGCGAGCGCTACCGTGATACAGTTGAGTCCGTGGTTCTTTACCCGTGGCGTCATCATTTAAAGCATACGAAGTAAGTCGGAAATTGCAACTTAATAACATGCGGTAGCTGTTTTGTCTTTTGTTTCATGCGTGGAAGACAATGACGCTAGATTAAAAGTATGTGTTTTATCTCGCCAGGTATTAGTGACGCACGGGTAAAGAACCACGGACTCAACTGTACATTGCAAAACTTTCTGGTTCCTTAAATCCAACAATTTAACCTGCAAAAGCTGTGGCTCCAGCTGGACGGAGCAACTTTTCACACAGCTAGGATAAAAATAAATCTTCTGTGAACAATCTTTTCGGGGCCATTAGTTTCTCTATTTGGTAATAATCTGGCCACCAAGGTCACCGGATTTAACGGCTCCTGACTTCGTTTTATGGGAATTTTTAAAAGATAAAGTTTATGAAAAGAAACCAAATATGTACTGTAGAAAAAAGTGAGATGTATTTTATTTTGTATAACTAATATTCAAGATGAAAATCAGTCAGTTACATATTTTCCAACTTATCTGACTAAATTGTAATACAAGTTTCTCTTATACATTGATATTAGATTATCAGACAACGTCTTAAATATTAAAATTTCAATTAGAAAAAAAACTACGTAAATATGATTTATCTGATTATCCAAAACTCGTAAATCCCCATTTTTTCCCAATCATAACTTTTTCACTTTCCCGCTTATCAACCTGTTTCATCGGACTCGCTAATTGTAAAAATGATTTACGGAGAGCAAGAAAAAGCAGTTTTTCCGAGTGTTTTCACTTTCCGATCACGTATTTCAATTGTTATTGGTTTCGAGGGGATAGAAAAAAACCTGCATTTTATACGAATTTGATTTCTGCATTCTTTATGGACGGCCAGTTGGATTTGAAATGCGTTTCAATTTGTGGAAGGGACCAGAAGTCAACATTCTTACAAGAAAATTTCGTTAGCTCTGATAGATATGCTCTAATGGTTTGATTGGAGGGGAAATAGAGTTGGTGCCAGAATATAAATATTTTTTTCTCATTTTTTTTTTGGTTTTGTTATGAACTATCAATGCTACACAGCTTTTGTGTAATTTTTCTACACGTGTGTAAACCGCTACTTATCACTTTTATTATGTAATAGTTATAGTATGTTAAAAAATCGAATATAAATAAGTAAAAATGTAAACTAAAAAGCTACAATTAAAAAGAAACATAAATTACAAATAACGTCTTCTTGGAGAAGCTGGTATGAATTAAGCAAGGAGTTTTAAATTGAGGTTACTAACCTTAATACTCTTGGATGTAATTCTTCATATGATACTAACAAGTGAGAGTATTGAGATTATCGGTGAAATTATTATTATTATTAAAAGGAAAAGAACAAGCAGAGCTATATGATAGGCGGATCAAATATTGAGTATGTCTCTGGACAGGATAGTCACAAGGCATAACTTTGCGAGTAGAATTACTGAAAAGGGATTCATGGAACAATGGACTCCCAATTCAAGGGGAGTCAATCTGGTATACCGATGGGTCATAGACTGAAAAAGGCACAGGGACGGGTATATATAGTAGAAAACATAGGATACAAGTCCAATTAAGTCTATGTGCGTGTGTTACAGTCTTTAGGTTGAATTAATGGTCATACAACACTTTGCAACGAATAAAACGGGTAAAACCGTAGTCATATACTTGGACAGCCAAGCAGCTCTAAAGGTGATAGTTTCGGCACAAATAAGCTCACAGCTGGTTTGAGACTGCGTTAGGGCCCAGACACATGCCGCAAGTCGGAATTCTCTGACACTGGCAAGGGTACCAGGACACTCTGGGTTGGGAGACTGCGTTAGGGCAAACCACAAGCCGAAGTCTTCATACAAACAAGGACACTCATCGAAATTTACTACAGAGCTGTTATCACAAAGGCGAAACGATGTCAAAATGATTGTCAGTCTCTTGATAGGACATTGTCAGCTCTGAAAACCCCTGAGTCAGCTGAACTTGGCAGATGAAGATATCTGTCGATACTTCTAAGAGGAGAAGGAATCCGCATTTCATGTCCTACACCTATGTGTACCTAGTAATGGGAGAGGTGAAACCGGCTGCTTCAAGTTACGTGAAGAGGCCACTGTCAAAGCTATTAAGTCTCATTAAGAGAGCAGGGCTAGACATAGTACTCTAATCCTATTCTAGAGATGACTAGTGTTCACAATAGATCTGTAAAGATCGCAGTGATAGGTACTCGCTAACAGTATCTATCTATCTAATAACTAAGAAATATATTTTTTTTTGGAAAATTTAAAACAAAATTGTCATTAAAAAAATAATAAAATTTAATATGATTTTAAATAGATGATGTTATTTATATATTAATGTTATACATTAATTTTAAATTCACAATAATATAAAAACATTATACATAATTTTGTGTATACAACCCATATCAATATATTTACACAAAAATATCGAATATAAATTAGAAATAACCTGTTTCAACTTTTAAGAATATGAAAAGATGGGAAGCCGCGAATGAAATATTCGATTATTATAACACGATAAACATAAATCAAATAAAATGTTAAGTTGTCGCCTTTCCCGTATACAACGTTACCAACTCTATGAATCCGATTTCCATATTGAAATTCAATAAGGGCCTTTAGTTTGGTACGAACGATTCGGAGTCAAACCCTATGTCGATATTTTTCAGGAGCGCCACTAACAGTTAACATTTTAAGATGTAATATGATAAAATAAAAATGATTTAATTGTTTGATTCGATGTGGTTTTTGTGGAACTTTAAGTTAAAGATGGTGTATCAAAATTTCCTCTGCGACATTGTACAGCATGGTGTAAACCGGTGGGACTTAAGTAATATCAACCCCACCAAGACCACTGTAGAAGCCTTTACAAGAAAAAAAAAACCTGACTTAAAAACCGTCAAAGAATGTGAAAATAGCGTTCAGTGAAAAACCAAAGTTAAATATCTAGGGCTAATCCTAGATAACAGGTTACTCTGAAACAAACACGAGAACGAAATAATACACAAATCTACAAAGGCCTTTATAGGGTCATACGAAATAGAAGAGAAAGATCTACCTAAGTTAAAGCCCATTGATATCCTTAACTTTCCAAGAAAGATAGGACTAGAAGAGCTGAAAAAACATAAGAATTATAGAAAAAAAAGGGGACATAATAGATCTTATAGGTCGCAGGTCATCCCTAATTTGGCTCATGCATATATGCATAAAGATACAGTAAATTGTTTGCTATAAATCAATGACCTAACGTACAAATCATATTGAATATAACAGAATTTAAATCTTAATAAGACAAGTAAATATTAAAAATAACAAAGAGGCCTCAAAAACTCAAATCCAAAGTCGCTTCTAAACACGCTTTGAACATAAACAATCTATTATTTCCTGGGATCCACACATATTTATGGTTATTTTTATACTTAATTGTTTTCATTTAACTATTTTCTTGTTCGATATATCTAGATTTTATAATATTATACTCTGACGCTTCTGATGGTTATCACGATCACTTTGACTCAAATAAAATTTGTTTTACCAAAAATTACGTAGGTGCTTTTTTATTTATTAAGAGTGAACACATATGTTAACAGTTCAACAAAAACTGGTCAAAAACAAATTTCTTAGCGTGATTTGGATTTTAGGAAAATAAACCGATTTTTTGCGTCGTTTCATAACTATGGATGGACTTGGATCCTAAACTGAAACAAGAACGTTTACAGTGGACTGGAGCTTGTTCTTTAGCTCCAAAACAGGTGAAGTCAGAACGATCGGCAAAAAAGGTTATAGTATCAGTTTTTTGGGATAAAGAAGGAGTTTTGTTAAATGATTTACATAAAAAATGTAAAACAGTTATCCCTAAATAAAAAACATAGAAAAAGACGCGGTTTATAATAGAAAACAATCATTTTTAATCAAGACAATGCACGTGTTCCAACAAATTTGTTGACGAAGGCTAAATAGAACGATTTAAAGTATGAATTACTTAATTGGCCACCGTATTCATTAGATTTGCTTCCCACCGACTATTACCTCTTCAGGACCTTGAAACATCTCATGGTGAAAAGCGTTTTGTTTGTCGAATGAAAAAGTTATTGCAGTCTTTGAACAATATTTTGCAGAGCTTTCGGACAATTATTACAGATATGGTGAAAATTACTAAAAGATCATTGGAATAAGTGTGTTTAAGCTAAAGGAGATAATATTGAATAAAAGAAAACAATTTCATTAAAAAATATACATTCTTTCATTTTTGCTTTTAAAACTTTTCAACCAACTTCTAACATACTATGTTGTTTAACCTAATTTTATTTACTTACATCAATACACATAATGTTCTTGTTAATACTCAATATTTATTAAAATGAGATCTAAATTGTTTATTACACGTAATTTTTTTACGAGTTATCCTCCCTTGTAAATTACGAAGTCAGTTACAAACTCGAGTATATTAAAAAATATAAAATAGTTATAATAAAAAAATATAGGAACGCCTCTGGTAGGTCGCATTATTGGCTACATCTTTTCCATCTCTATGTGTAGTTAAAATTGCATTTGATTTATGCTTCATGATGGTGTCACATTCCGAACGTTACAGTCAATATTTCAAATTATTTATGGTGATACTTTTCAATATTTTTGTCTGGAATCTAAATAAAGATTCATGTACAAACTATACTAGTTTATAATAGAAATCAGGGGTAGAAACTTTTAAATTTATTTCTAACGTGTTTTTTCATTTCAGTATGCGTGCTTCACCTGGTTTACATTGTTATTGGATTTAACAGAACACTAGTAGATAATTTCGTGGTTCAGAAAATCTCTCATTGTCTTTTTAAGTTAAAAAAATAATAATGGATGATTATTATTTTTGAGTATAGGTTTTTGCCTTTACATTGCAGAATCTCTTAATTACTGAGCTTTGTCTTTAGATTTCTTTTAGATTCACATTCAAAAATTGTGTCCCACAATATGTAGATAGGTATACATGCTTATGAGTCTGCCATATCCCTCCATATTATGTTGTGATTCAAAATGATTTAATGTTTAAAGAATATTTCATATGAAACTATTTATGACAAAATTTTTTTAGTAATGTAAAAATAAGTGTCTTGTTCGTTGTTAATTAATAAAGAAAAATTTTTACCTATTTTGAAATCACTTTTCCAAGTAATTTATAAAATACTTTCAGCTGTGGGTAGGATTAATGATAAACATTCGAATAGTCCTTAATTTATTTTCCTCTCTCTTTTATAGTTACTTCTTAAACTTCATTCTTTGCTTTCTTAACGGATTGACAAAAGATTTATCAATATACTAAAGTAACAGAGTTCTGCGTGACTAAACCAAATTGTACCTTGAGTGAAAGATGCACACCATTATAGTTTATTTTTAAATTAAAAAGTTTGACGTGATATTCGCTTCGTGTGTTTAGTGCAGTAAAATAGTACCATGTTGCCAAAAATCAACTTTATTGTTTGAGAAGCTTCGCCATATTCCCTCTCTGCTCACTATATTAAAAGATTTTTTTCTATCTATGAATACACAAAGTATCCTACTTCGTCTTTTAGTATTGCTTTTGATCTGTTGAAGAGTAAAGATGGCGTCCTGTACACTATGTACCTACTGGCCCAAACTCTCTGTAAATATCTGCTAATCTAGGCTCGACTAAATTCCGGAGTTTTCTTTCTGGGATAATTTTGTAGACCTTTAATGTTAAACAGAACCTCCTCTCTTGTGTATTGGCAATATTATAGCCGTGTTTCTACATCATGTAAAGTTATATTATCTAAACCAATTCAAAAGGTTTCCAGACGAAAGATGTTAAAACAAAAGTTACAAGTGGATATTCAATTAATATTAGATTTTGTTTTACTTCATGTACCTTGCCATTTACGGACGTTAGATATTATCATGGCAATTTTGATTTTGTTTACGGCGTTTCTGAATAATTTGATCGATGTTAGTTCTAACAATTGGCGTAGGTTTTGAAGCCATAAGTGTCTTCTTCTTCTGGGTCCATGTTTGCTCTCTATTTTACCCTGTATTATCAGCTGTAGTATTCGATATTTATCATGTCTCATAGTATGACCAAGAAATTCAAGTTTCCGTTTCTTGATTGTGAAAGAGATTTCTTTTTACTTTCCCATTAGGTGTAATACCTCTATGTTGTTGGTGTGGGTCGTCTACAAAATTTCCGATACTGGCATAAAATTAGCATAAATATTAAGCAAACTAATTATCGATTTTGCTAATTTTGCACTGCTAGCGTAACAGACGTCCGCGAAGCTCTCTGTGCGCTTTTCGGTTCGTGATAAGTCACAGTTAGTCTGCGATTGTCTCTGCTTCAATTTTTACAAGATTCTAAAGGGTGAGTTTATTAATTATTATTTTTGTTTACAATCATTTATCGTTCTTTACGCTTAAAATTTCTGCTGGTTTTAAGTATTGTTGTCCGGATAATTAATACAGCAACCTTATATCTCAAAATGCATCGGTGTCACTCACCAGATCCCAAAAAATTGCGCAAAAATTGGTAAAGAAATTTCAAAGTGATCCTACTTTTCTTTTCTATATACGGTGTTGTAACGTCTTAAACGCAATTATATATAATCATTTTATAAGCTATGAATAATTGGTACAACGATACAAAAAGTACTCAATTTTCCTTTGGTTAGTATATAACCTTTCCTATGCGTATCTTGCAGTCCACTTTGTAGTACTGTATGCAGAAGTCTGTACATAGAAAAGACGTTTACTTGAAAAAATTATTTAACATCATAGTTTTAAAAGAATATGAATGAATCTGTCTACGGAAAACCTTTAGAATTACCCTATATCTTTTAGATATCAAATGTACAATAAAAGATATTAACAGCACATAGATTACCTATCATACAGCGATTCCGTAACCTCAAATTTAATGATGGCATATTTTATGTTTGCAGTAGCGATAACATAGCATTTGTTGATATTGCGATTCCGAATATTCAATTCAATATAATTATTTATGTTTGTAAAATGGCATAATCAAATACCGATGGCTCTCCAATAATTAGGTAATTGGGTGGAATAATGAGGAGTTGGCAAATATGTTTGTAATTATAAGCTTACTAATTTTTTTATAATAATTTATTTAAATTAAAATATATTGACTAATTCGGTTTACATTTGATATATTTATATAAGAGATTCATTTTAACAGAAAAGTTATTGACTGGCAAATGTGTAATAAATATTTAAAAGCTATATAAATTTACGAAGCAGTTACCTAGTGTTAAGAAACATAGCCATTAAATATAAAGAAGGCATTGACCAAATACATTTATGATAAAATTTTTAGAATCGTAACTGGTCATTGGCAACTACGACAACACCTCTACAAGATGATTTTAGCTGAGACATTACTTTGCAAAGATGTGCATAAGAGATTTGAACAGTGGGAATTTACTGCTCAGTTTTTTCTTAAACCCAGAAGTGTAGCAACTCAACCTTTCTAAGTTTGTAGATGCAGGTACATATATTGTTAGGTTTATCACTTTTATCCAATATCTTTAAACACAAATGTATTTTAAAATGTCTGTAGAAAATGTGCCTAGACGACGGGCTCTGGAAACACAAGAAAGATGCAGCTACCGAAGAAGTAAAGAAACAGAATGCAGAAGCACGCAATAATAGCCATACACCCAGGCATATAGTGCAAGAGCAATGTCTTGGCAGAAGCAGATAAGGTCCGTAGTTTCTTCCCAAAGTCCATTCAGGGATCCGAAATTGCGTAGGCTTCCTCGAAGGTGAGTGGGAGAGCAATTTAGGCGTGCCAACCTGATAAAAGTAAAACAAAGAAAATTAAGGTTATTGCCAATGTATGTGTGAGTTATGACTGTTAGTTTTGTGGTTATTTTATGGAATAGAGAGTAAAAATTGACAAAAACAAATCATACATGAAATTATTCAAATCTTTAAAAGTGAGTCAACAATTTGGTAAACCTTGATCCAAAAATAAAAAGAACACTCTTTTGTAGAAGACCTTGAATAAATTCATGAATTTGTTGGACACACTTATTCACGATATAATTCTAGAGGTTATACAGGTATTATATAGACTAAGGTCCTTTTTTAAACCGAAATTGAAATGTTATATAATGAATACAGAATAGAATTAGATTAAGAAAAAAATTAGAAATTTATTTATGAGTTGTAATCTTATTCTATAACGTCAATTTGATTTCGCGAGCCACTTGACGAGATACACAATTTAAAATCTTTATAACCCATTCGTACTTATCCTAGAAAATAAAATGACAGCGTATTTGTGCACTCTTGAGTGAAGGATCCACGTATCCGAGAAAAATATTCAATTTAGGTGTCGGCATATGACATCGGCAACATCGAAAATGCATAACTCCAAAATGTAATCCAAAAGTAACGCGCGGGGGATCCCGAAGGAGAAAGGCAAGGGGTACGTTCGGATGGGGTCTTCCTACCTTTGATGTCGAAAATGTTAAAGCATGAAAATTGAATTTCTGTGAAGCGCCTTTACAAGCTTTTAGCATGTTTAATCCGAAAGGAGTTTACAAAAAGAAGTAAATATGCAATTATTCTTTAGTAGGTACGTTCGAAAGAGGAAAATGTTAACTGAAAATTGAGTTTATAGATGCTGAAAGTCGAGAGAAAAAAATTGAAATACGAAACGGGCCGTTAACGGGATTTGCTATTTATTTTAGACACGAGGAAAGTGATGCTTCATTGAAGGTTTAACCAATTAGGATTTTAAGGCTAATGTATGCGAAATGTCCCGTTTGCGATGAATTTATTCGAATTATTTCGAATCCAGATTATCTTTTTGACGTGATATTTTCGTTTTTTTTTTGTAACTAAAACCTACAAATTTACGTGGAAGATTAATAGAAAAAAATTAATACAATTATTTTCATGAGCATTTATATGAAGTGCCCAATTTATCTTTACATATGTCATTACTTAGAATTTAAATGTTCAATGTGCACTTATCATAGCATGTTAATATCAACGCTTTCACAAATCTTATTATAGTCGAGGTAATGAAGCAATGAACACACGGAATTGAAACAGCAAGACGGATTTTAATGAGTCTTTTTACATTCGATTCTTGATAACATCAGGCAACTTTGTTACCCTATGCCTTATGCTATCATGTTATATTGGAACACTGCATTTGTGCATTTTTAAAGTGCATCTCAAGCAGAAGTCGTTATTTAGTTGCTAAAATAAATTTAATGTCGTTACTCAGGGATTTCTGGGGTCGCTAAAAGCGAGTATGTCATTAAAAGTGATCTACGGAGTACCTGGTGCCCAGGATACCTTCTGTTTACATCTCCTTCTGGAGTTTTTGGTAATTTATCTATCTACATATGTATATATAAAAATGAATGTTTGTCTGTATGTCTGTATGTACTCAATGAACTCAAAAACTACTGGACCGATTATTATGAAAATTGGTACGTATATGTATTTTTCCACGGAACAGGTTTGTATGATATGCTCACTAATGCCACTCGCCACCAGGTGGCGCTGCAGACTAGCAACTTCTGTCCCATTCAACCGATTGTCATGAAAATTGGTATGTATATGTATTTTTCCACGGAAAAGGTTTATATGACATGCTGATTGATGCCACTTGCCACCAGGTGGCACTGCAGAGTAGCAACTTCTGTCCCTTTCAACCGATTGTCATGAAAATTTGTATGTATATGTATTTTTTCACGGAGAAGGTTTGTATGATATACTCATTGATGCCACTCGCCACCAGGTGGCGCTGCAGACTAGCAACTTCTGTCCCGTTCAACCTATTGTCAGGAAAATCAGTATGATGATCTATTTTTAACGGGTAAGATGAATATGATATTCGTATTAATGGAAGTTACCACCAGATGGCGCTTCCATGTATCAAATTCAATACTGATTAATAGATATCTACACGAATTCGTATAAATATAAGTTTAAAAAATATATTTTTGGTGCGATAAGTAAAACAAAACTATAAACTTTCTTTCCTTCTCTATCTCTTCTTCTCTTTTATTTTTCTTAAATTTATTTTAGTTGCTGGCGTAGCAACGCGCGCCGGGTACAGCTAGTATCGTTATAAAACTAGTCAAAACATGATACATTTTTGGGTTCGCTGAAAACGAATATGACATTGAAAGGGATCTCCGGAGCACCTGGCGCCCAGGATACTTACTGTTTACCTTGTCTCCCTGAGTTTTCGGTAAAACCTTTAAACAATTAGTTAATTTATTATCCACAGTAAAAGACGATTACCAATTACCTGATAGTCTAAGAGCTAGAGCCGGAATTTCGCCGTATTCGTAATATGACATTTCTCTTTTGCAACATGTTTAATCAATACAGGTATTTACGTACCTGCTCAAGTGGGGACACGGTAGGTACAAGTGGTAAAAGTTGTCAATTATTTACAGGAAATTGTCGTCATCGATAATATGGATGAAAATTTTTCCAGTTAAAGTTGTTGATACGACAGTTTGAAATCCTGACTTACAGACACCAGAGTAGTTACAAAGGAAGTGGCGGACAAGGGTAAAGAGGGCCAAAATTTGGGAAAAAATCGCCATCAATAATATGTCTACCACGTAGAAAATAATTGACCCTTGAGAAGTCTTAATCCAAAATGGCGGAAAGTTAGGTGCATACAAAAGAGTTGGCAAGCAAGAGTAAAGAGAGCCAACCTTTGTCCCTCTTTACGCTTGTCCGCCACATCCTTGGTATCCATTCAGGTGGCAGTTCGTCGGGATTTCGAATTGTAAAAAAGTAAAAAAAAAACTTGAAAAAATTATGTTTAAAAAAAATAATAACTCGAAAAAATATTTTTTTATCATACCCAATATTCTTAAATTGTATACTTTCAGTTTAAATAATTACAATATTATCGTGCAAATACTGTGTTTACAAATAAAAAATAGTAATACAAAGCGCTCCATCCGTTCGCCAATATTTACCAGAAAACAGAACGCATAACAAAACAGACTTTCCCCCATTTCCCAGGAGAAAAATTAATGCAAATAGAAAATTGAAATATAGTTCTACATATTTATACATCCCCCCAGGCGAAAATGCCGTACACGGGGTGCAGATCTGTTTCCGTTTTCGGGGGCGAATAATTCTGTCTATCTGTCTGGCTGGAATGGTGACGTGGTGCAAAATACATAATTAGAGAGTGTCAGGTAAGGCCTAATGAAGGAGAGAACAAGGCAGCGCCTTCGGCTGTTCGTATTAGAATATCGTGCGAAAGATGGGGAACAAAGCGGGACGAAATTCGTAATGTAATGTAAATTCGGTATAATATAATCACTCTGTAGTTCTGGTTGTGCTTTGTGTGATAGCTCCTAATATTAATACAAAGCAAATTATTGCAATGGTACAACGTTAGGTTATACGTAAGTTACGAGAATTGGAAATCTTTTCAAGGAAACTCTACAATTAATTCCATTTGAAAACAAAGGAGATTATATTACTAAAATTTATACCTTTTAGAGCGTTTGAGATGTAATGATGTCTTATCTTTTATTGTATAAGTTTTGCAATTATTTTAATTGTTCCTACTTTAGTTGTATATGTCTGCATAGATGCTACGAAATATTGGTGGTTATTCCCTTTTAAGTTTTATGTTTTAACAATAAATTTAAGTTTTCACGTTCAAAATGCTGTTCAAAATTTAAACAATGAGAAGATTATAGCATTGTCAATAGTATTCTAGCAACTTGAGGCCGAGCATTGTCGTGCAGCAGAATTACACCACATGAGAGCTTTCCTGAACGTTTTCGTCTAATTACTCGATAAAGCTTATTCAAAGATTCATTATACAGGTTTGGATTGATATAAAATTCTGTAAAGTGAATGGTCAAAAATATGTAAGATGATTTTGCTTGGAGAAAATTGAATTTGTATTTTGAAAAAAAAATCATTTGCAAAAAAAAGCCCATTTAAAAGCTCTTTTAATCTTTACAAACTTTGCTGGAACCCAATTTGCTTAAGATGTTAAGATGACAAAGATGAAATTAAGAATGGATCTTATAATAACAAAAATATTATTGAAACTTGCTTGATAAAGCTTGATCAAAGATTCATAATACATGTTTCCATTGATATAAACTTTGCGGTCTGTAAAGTGAATGGTTTAAAAAAATGTTAAGATGACTTCGCCTACAGAAGATTAAATTTGCGTTTTGACGAAAGAAAGTCATTACCAATAAGCTGTTTTTCGTAAAATGTTGAAAAAATAAGCCGATCTGAAAGATTTTTTAGTTTTCACAAACTGTGGTGGATCCCAGAACAGATCTTATACTGACACCAATATTTTTGGTAACTGCTAGAAATTTTACGATTTCTCTAATTAGGCCTTTACACATGCCACATTCCTGTCTGAGGATGTGATACTCAAAGCACCTCGTTGTGGCTAACTATTGTTGTCTCCTCCAATCTTAAATTTTTGACATTATTCTATGTTGGACACAAAAAATGTGTTGCTCTACACTGTTCGCATTCGCGTATGAATGTGCGATGGATGGAAACCTTCAGTTACAAAAATTAATTGACCACACGCTGATTATATTTGGTTAAATTATTAACAACAAATGCCATTTTTAAATCACAATACTTAAAATTTTGTGACTGATTTATGATTTTGTAAGATTTGATCTTACCAAAAGTAGGTTTCTATTAAACAAGCTTCGTATAAACAGATAATACGTAAGATATTTATGGTAAAGTAAATTTTTCATCCTCTTTATTCCGAAGAGAATAAGCTAGATCTAAAAGACGACTCTTGAAAATAGCAAATCCAAAAAAAATCACCTCGTTTAGTGAACGCCGTGTTCTCCTGATGAAGTTGCCGGAATTTTCGTACTACATTTATTCGTGTCAAGGTAAATTTAAGAAAACAGAAGGTGAAAAGAAAAGATAATTGAAAAATTCTCAACGATTATTTCCGACATCCTTCAACTCAACAAAGACAGTGTCAAGTTTAAATGAAATCGTATATAGGAGTGGAGTCCAGAAGAGAATGAACGTAATATATTTGCTTTTCTCCAAGGTGAAAGTTTCATTAGAGAAAAAAGGAAAATGTTCAATTTTGCGATCTTATTTTAATAGTTCTAAATTTAAGACGTCAGCTTGAGGTAGTACATTTTAATTAAAAGTATATCTGGTATCTAATCATCTCTGATTATATAGTAGGAAATATTTTTATTTAAAATTACAATAACAGGTACCTAATATACTCCATATCATACATTTATATTATTATATTATATACTTTTCATAGTTATTAAGGTAAAAGAAGACCAAATGCAAAGTGCCTTAAATTTCACTACTTAGAGTACTTAGTGTTTAAAAGAATAGGTACTAACAAAACGACGCTTATTTTATTGATCAACCAAAGAAAATTAATCACTTTCTGTTCCAATAAAACTTTTTTTCTCAGAGGAAGTAAAATACCCCGGAGTTATTCTTGACAGGTAACTACACTTAGCAAATATAACCTCTAAAGGTACAAAAGGCCTTTGTGGATCTACCTTGGGCTTTTTGGATGTACATGGAATTTACAACAAAAATCGTCTATTGATTCTATCTAACGGTTGTTAGCCCCTTAATAATTATCCATGCTACACTGATTTGGTGGAACAAAACTATGCAACAAAACGTAATAATAGAGTTGCAAAATGTGCATTGACTTGCTTGCATAGGGATTAGTGGTGCAATAAGATCGTGTTTAAGTGAGGCTTTAATGGTAATGATAGATCTTCTCCCTTTACATTTACTTGCATAGAGGATTGCTCCAAGAAACCGTTTATAGATAAACAAGGAACAACTGGTGACCAAGTGGTGACGTTCAGCAAATATGAAAAAACGTCCCTAAAACAAAACACCCCTTACCATGTTCTCACTATACGCTGACGACACTGCAGTTGTAGCAAGGATGATGGATGATTTCTAGATACCTTACAAGGAGCAATGGACGAAAGAAAAGAATGGTGCAAAAATTGGAAAATATAAATAATTTAGGAAAAAACCAAGGCAGTTTTATTAAAGAAAGGACACCACCAACTTATGAACATATAACGATGGAAGAAAACAATATCAAATGGACTAGATCAGTAAAATACCTAAAAGTCACAATGGATCAAGGATTATGCTTCACAAAACACGTCGAGAGCGTAGAGAAGAAAGCATAATATGTAACAAGTTTGAAGGATTAATTGGAAAGAGAAGCCATTTAAACTTAAGGAATAAATTAAGACTTATTCAAACAATAACAATGCCCATCCTAACGTATGCATCAGTGGCATACCAAAACAAAAGTACAGTTGCAACAAAACAGATGTCTATGAGAAATGGTAAACGAACCTTGGTACATAAAAACACACGGTATTTCACGATTTAAAAGTAAAAAAAATTACAGATATTACGAGGAATCATGTAAACCGTGGTATGTGGGCATTAACAGAGTACGACCCAGACGACGGGTCGTGGAAATACAAGAGGCCAAAGATTTAGCTCCAGTAGCATTAAAGAAGTTAGGAAACGCTACTGGGGACCTCACAATACAAAAGACCGCACACAAAAAGCACGCAACAATAGCAAGACACCAGGAATATAGTACAGGTGCACTGTCTTGGCAGAAGCAGATGAAGACCGCAGTTTTTCTTCAAATCCGTCCGAAATTGCTTAGGCCATCTCAGAAACGAGGGAAAGGAGGAAAAGTGTATGCCGTTCAAACCATTAAGTCGTTGCCAAATAGAAGGGCTCCACGACGGAGGAGACACGCGTCAATCTCCCAACCCCACATTGCACCAGGTGAGTTACACTGCAACACAACACCTAAACACACACCAAAGGAAAAAGACTGTTTAGGTACGTTCAAGTGCCATGGATGGCAAGAAGATACAACAGCTACAGTTAAAGCAATCCAACCTGATGCAAATGGGGAAATTTGTGAGAGCAACAGATACTATCACCATCCAAACACTCCATCCACTCCCTGAAAAGGACATAAGTCCTACAGCAGGGTCTTCTTACCTATCATAAGCCTATAAAATTATCCCATTTACGTACCTATCTTTTGTTCTTGTCTTTCTCTCTCTAGCATGCTCTTCATCTCGGGCTCAGAAACCTGTGTGAACATGCTTTTAAACTATTATAAAACCTTGGAGAAACCTGTTTGATAAGTAAATAAATGTAAAATATTCATAAAGGATTATTAGTTTTTCGTATGACAAACTAATTCTACTAATATAATAATGATCTTAAAATCGTTGCAAAATGCACAAATTAAAAAAGTATATATTATTGTCAGCAATCGATATTTACTTCATTAAATTATTACAGCAACAAATTATATTAATTTTATTATTACTTAAACATAAATTTATGCTTTTCAAATGTTCAATTCAATTGATAATACTTATAACGAAATAGTAGCATTAAATAAACAATAATGGCGCTATTATTCCATACAAATTTATAGTATCATCAGCAAATAAATTTTAATTATTATAATTACTCCACCATATATCAATAACCACCAAAGTCAATAATATAATTCGAAATAAATATCCTGTATTGAGCAATAGATTAATCGAAAATTTGCTTATGATAAAAAAGTGGCCACAACAAAATTGGATCTATAACAATATTTCGAATAATATATTCAAAATTATTTACATAGTGCCTGGGTAACTAGAAACCGGTCGTATGGAACGAATTTTTATAATTAAATGAGTAAATCAGGAATGCAGTTAAATATACATTTTATTAACTGCACCAATTTATTTAATAAAATGAACAATAAATTATGATAAATAAATTACGAGGTTGTTGAACGCCCACGTATTATTCGAATTTTGTGCTGATTCTGTATCTGTGGTAAAAAACTAGGTAAAGTTCGTGTGAACTGACTAATCTTAACAGCTACCTAAGCCGAGACTTTAAAGGTAAGGGCCGTAATAGGATCTATATTATATCAGCAGGTCTCGATTGTTCTTTTCAGTTATTTTACTGAACAACGGCATAAAAGCAAAGATGTGTGTTTTACGTAAACCCAATAAAAGATTACTTTTTGGAACGAAGTTCCCTTTCGCGCGTTACGAACAGTTACGCTGACGCTAGGAGCTAGCCTAAAAAAATTCATACCAAAATTTGTCACGACACTATGCACCGACACAATGCACTGACACACGCATTTTCTCTCTCTCACAGACCAAAAAATAAATAACTCTCTCTCCCTCCCTCTCTCTCATAGATAGATATAATACAATGCATAGAAAAGTGTGACGTCAGCTATGGGAGGAGCTTACAAATCTTTCTATTTCTAAACAAAACACAAAACTACAAAACATATTTGCATTGAAAATGCCATAAAAGATTTTTCTATTACTTGTAGTGGTTTCTAATCAAAAATCTTAACGTTTTCCGGACACTTTTCATACGACCTATTGTATCCAATTTGTGATAGTGAATAAACATTGAAAGTTAGTCTAAGTGTTTAAATTTTATATGCATTTTAGTGGAATTGAGGTTATGTTTTGTTTCAAAGTTTATAAATTTTATTATGGTAATCTTGTAAATAATTATGTATTCCTTAACTATTAAATAGTATTCTGTTGCAGTAAAAATGGTGATGTGTTTCGTCCCCAATTGCAAACATTATAGCGAGCAGAAAAACTGCAATTTTTTTACTTTTTTTTTCTATTTTGCTTTGAACAGTGTAGTAGTGTCGCGACTTTGTTAATAGAGGTTTTTTGTAGATAATAAATGTTAAAATAATAGAAAATAAAAACAATAATGTATCCTGACAATGCTTCTGCACAAGTTCCGGATATTGTTGATAGAGTTAGGTAAGTAGAGATTTTATACAGACGATAATAATGCTTATGTATATACAAACTCTCTGTTGTGTTTACAAATTACAATTCCTTCACTAATTAATCGAAAGGAACTTCGTTCCATCCGGGTGTCCTTTGACACCTCTCACTTTTTTTTTTTTAATTTCTCAATTAAAACCTTTCAATTCACTTATTGATTTGCATAGTATGAATTGATTATAGTATAAATTAATGATGATATTTGTAAATTTCCTGTTAATTTTAAAAATTAACACAAGGGGATCACAGTGGAGTAGTGGATAGTGTATTCGCCTCTCAAACCGTGGCCGAGGGTTCGAATCCTGAGTTTCAAAAGTTTGTACTAATAAACATGAATGAAACTTGACTGGTTGCTACATGCAAGAGGCCACAAAACGGGGAAAAGAAATTAACACAACACTAATAAATTTAATAACAATAACATATGAAGAAGAATAAATATCAACACTAAATAACAGCAATTTTTAGAAAACTCCGGTCGACGACAATACTCCGAAAATATTAGAATTTGCGTACCCAAACCTGTACAGATAAAAACCAGGTAATATAATACAATAAAAGCGAAGATACCATAGTAAATAGTATAATATACGTAACATAATTCCCGGTGAATTACACCCTGGGCACCAGGTACTTTGGAGACAATCGTTGTCATGAAATTCATGCTCAGCGACCCCCAAAATCCTCGAGTAATAATTTTATCCACTGATTTTGAATGAGTATATTTTAAAAATTCGGGCCACGAATTCCAACTTGTGCACCAGGTATTTTGGAGACCATCAGCGTCGTGAAATTTGTGCTCAGCGACCCCTAAAACCTCCGAGTATAAAAATTGAACCCATTTCCATCGATACTTCCCTAATTAATTTTTTTTATTTTCTATCTCTTCGTGATGCACTTTAATAATGCATTTTTCTTATGCACAAAATGCAATTTTCATCTTTCGGAGATCAATTTTAAGTCACAAGATCTCTTCGAATCGAATGCAAAAAGTTGCATGACGATTCATCTTGCTGCACAAAACTGCTATGTTGTGGGCTCTTTAGTGCTTCGTTGCCTCGCCTATATCTTTACCTATTTGACCACTCCTAGCTTATTGTCTTTCTTGTTTGTATGAATTTTATAAAATGGATAAAATCGTTATTATAATTTTATCTTATTATAGAAAACGGAGTAAATAATACAGTACCAGGTAAACCTGCTGGCTAATAATTTACAAAAGATGTTAAAAATTAATTGCATATTTGCTACTGCTCTTAATGCATTTCAGCTGTTGTTAATTATTAATAATTATTTTAATTATTTCAATACATTAGTTATTAACCTTTAAGCACCAATAGTAAATTACCAGAACAATTCTTGATTGGCGTAGATAATAAACCAATAGAATGAGCTTGCTATAGGCGAGCCTAATTCGATAAACTCGTTAAAAACATCAATTTGAATGTTAATAAAGAAATTAAAAATAGATATACTTTTGAATTTCAATGAGGAAAGATCACTGCAGGTGCGTTTCTACGCGCTTTGAAGAAGAATTTATAAAGAATAAAAGACGTTATTTTCGGATTTTATTATTCGGGATTTGCCTTTCAGGTTTTATTTTTTATTTAAAATTAATCTTTTCAGTTAATTTTTGTATGAATAATTTTTTTTTTTAATTAAATAACTGTTGTTTAGGATTTTATCTAATATTGTCTTAAAACAAAAAGTGGTGGTATGAATAGTTTTTTGTTGGTGTTATTGTGAATAAGAAAATCGTGGTTTTGCATGATTTTTGGTCGCAATTTTCGCAATAAACTATGAAAAGCATTAACGATACTGAGTTTGAAAATGGATGTGAAGAAATGCAAAACTATTACAGAGAATGTAATTTTGGCGTACTTGGCGAAAAAATGTGAAACTCTACCCTGCGGTGCCTGTACTCTATCTTAAAGAGTAGGTACCATTATATCTAGTGGAGAAAAATGTAAACATACCCACTTTCCCAAAGGTAATCGCATTTCTTAAAAAGAAGAATGTTGATTATAAAGCAAATAATTCAGCATTCTTCAACAGCGAGCAAATCAACAAATTCATGAGAGAAGCAGATAATGAAGCATATGTAAAGTAAAAGGCAATTTTAACAAATTATTACGATTGTAGGATCTAAAAGTATCAACTTAATTTGCTTTATTTTCAAGTAGCAACAATTATTGTGTTAGCCGATGCGTCTAGACGGGAAGAACTAACAAAAATGTCAATTGATCTAATAAATGACTAAGAAAACATGTTTCTTGTGAAAATACCAGATTCTAAAACATATCAATCATCTGCAATTTTTGCAAAGTTTTCGAAATTCCATTGCATCATCATATAAGTAGATATATGAATTATAGGATCTCTCCTGCCCAGCATGGATTTATCAAAGGTCGCTCTACAATCACTAATTTAATGCATATTACGCAAGTTATTTCTGAAAATATGAACAGCCGTATTCAAACTGATGTAGTTTATATGGACTTCTCAAAGGCATTCGACAGACTGGACCATGGAATCTTACTGAGAAAACTTTGTAAGTATAGTATTTCCGACTCTCTTTTACAGTTATTTCAATCTTATTTATTGGATAGAAAACAATATGTATTCCTTAAGGGTTTTAAGTCTGTCGAGTACCTTGCTACGTCGGGGGTTCCACAGGGGTCTATTCTTGGAGCGTTGCTGTTTAATATTTCTATAATAACGATATTCTGGCTGTTATTAAATGCGATTGTCTCTTATATGCTGATGACCTAAAAATCTGTCAAATTTGCGACCTGACTGACTGTAGGCGTCTTTCTCTAAGCTTATCTGGTATTGAAAACTGGTGTTGACTAAATAATCTTTTTTTGAATATTGCCAAGTGCCAAGTTATGTCGTTTACTACCAAATCCGATATAATACACTTTGACTATGCTATACAAGGTACTACTCTTCATCGTCCTAGTATCGTTGTTGATCTTGGAGTGACTTTTGATCCACAACTTACGTTTATTCCCCATATCGAATTTATTGTCGCAAGTGCATTTAGAATGTATGGTTTTGTGGTTCGGGTTGGAAGAGAATTCGCCAGGGTATCTACGCTTAAGACTTTGTACTATGCGTTTGTTAGATCAAAGCTGGAATATGGATCTGTTGTCTGGAATCCTTATTACCGGGCATACATTGACAAAATCGAGGCTGTTCAAAGACGTTTTTTGAAATTTTTAAGTTTTAAGTTAGATGGTATTTATCCAGAAAATGGTACACCAAATACTGATCTACTAACTAGACATGGTGTAATGGATCTTAGTTTGCGCCGTAACTGTAACTCGGTCATTTTTGTGCATAAATTAATCATAAATAAAATAGATTGTACTGAAATTTTAAACAGATTAAACTTTTATATAGGTAACTCGAATTTCATCACGGAGTGACTGTACATTTTATCTCCCAGCAGAAAGAATCAACACTTTGAAATTCTCGCCTATATTTAATATGTGTCAGCAATGTAACGAATTGGGAAAATTAATTGACATTTTTAACTGTTCAATAAGTGAAATTAAAAAATGTTATTCTTCACCTATTTATGTATAGCACATTTTAATTTTTTTATATTTTGCGCCCTATTAGTTTCATTTCTTAGATTTATGTCTGCTTAGTGCTTTAATTATTGTTCTGTATTTAATAATTTCATGTAATAGTTATTTACGTAACGAGTTATGAAAAGTCCAATTTTGTTTAACGAGTGTGATGTTGCAGCAAGAGCGTAGCGAGTGCTGCAAATGAACACGAGTTAAACAAAATGGCGTTTTATAACGAGTTCCGTACAAGATTTTTTATAATTTTGACGAAATTCCATAATTAAAAAAATCATAATTATCTAATAATATAATTAAAAACAATACATCTAGTTCTCGTGTTTATTTTGCATTGATAGCTTTCTAATGACAATTCTGTTTAATACAGATATAATTAAAAGGTAAGTTTCTGGCTTAAATTAAGTATACTTATTTAATTTTTTGTTTAAAAATGTCTGCTTTTAAATATTTCTTTAATAAAGTTAGTATAAAATAGTTCTTAGTTGTTTATATTTGCTTTATATTTTTCGTAACTTGTTTTGAAATAAAGTTTTCAAAACTAGTTATGAAAAGTAATGACTTTCAAAACTGACAGCAGTTTCGAAAAATGTCACTTTACTTGTCAAAATTATAAAAATAGTGTTTCTTGTTGTACTGTTTTGTAATTGGGTTCGTCCGTAAAACAGTGGAAATTAAAAATAAAATAAAATAAAATAAAATAAATATTGAGAAAACTTTCGTTGTAATTGGGCATGAGAACCTGCAGTATTTATCTTTACAGCCATATCCCATACCCCACATAACAGATTATTCGTGAATTACAAAAAAAGAAAATGTTCGATTCAGCCCTACAGTTTTGAAAATCTCGCATTAAGATTTGCAGGATTTTTAAATTTACCCAATCCTAAAATCTACACAGGCCATAGCCATAGCGTACGTTGAACTTCAGCTATACGATACCATAGTCGAAACAAGTGCATAAAGGTATTTATACATTGTTTGTTGTTAAGAAATAGCGCCTTATAAGTCGTCATTATTATCTGATATTCAACTTGCACGTTGGGATTGGTTAAACTGCTTAAAAGTCTAAAACGGATCGTTACAAATACTTGTGTTTAAATACATCAGACAGGTACCTTCCCTTTGTTTGTTAATTTTTTGGTCTCTTTGTTATTTGATCCGTTCGTTGTTTATGCAGAGTGATTGGTTCCGTGTGCTGTTCACGTGCACTTATTGTACAGACCTATTCCTGAGGTTTAAACAAGGTATAGATACCGATAATATATACTTTTTGAGAAGAGTATCTAGATACCGATACAATTACCTTTTAAAGGTTTCGAGATAGTTTTCAATACTTTCAATAATAAGAAAATACTTTCTAATTGAAAATCGTTACGAAATTGAATATCGAAAAACACAGAAAAACATTTTATGTAAGTAGATTAAAAGGTGTAATAACAAAACTACAGTATTTAGTTTTCCGTATATCGTAATAATCCAAATTCAACTTCAGCCATAAATAAATTTCAAAATTACTATTAAGTATAAAAAGGTGTTTATTTGTTAGGACAAAATAAACCATACCACCTTATATAGACGAAAATAGTAGGATCACTCTCACAAAAACTCGTTTCATGTCGCCAATACTCTCGGTACACATTTCGGTCCGTATCGTTGTTACTCACCAGCAGTGTTACCAACCTAAAAGTTTGAAAATAGGTAGATTGACAAAAAAAAATAGGTAGAAATGTATAGGTATGCGCTAGAATAACAAAAATTGAAGTACTATAACCTAATGAAAAAGTTAATATAAATCAGTAGACGAGGTAGCAAAAACAGTATATCAGTAAATTATTTCTACTGATCTACCGAAATATCGGGAGAGCTGGCATCACAAAAGTGCACAAAAACGTTGGCAAACCGGAGCAAAATGTGGTACAAAGCACTTCAAAAGCGGCGTTCAACGTGATCTCACTATTCTTGTCTATAAACGGTGGCCATAATAAACATTCTCTCCACTGCTGAGATTGTTGGAACAGATTTTATAAAAATTATCCTTGAATATTTTATTTTGCAAGAAAGACTATATTCCCAGTTGAATCACTATATTTTGTTGTTCCTTTTCTATTAGAATTCATGTAATTTGGGAATTCGTTAAAATTGTAGTTCACTATGTTTTGCAAAGATATTTGAAAAATTCTTGAATGCATTCAAATTAGGTTGAAATCAGTTAATAATTTATTATCAACCACAATTATTATGAGAAATATTTTAATATAAATGATTCATTTAGACCACTATATGCGTTTTTGTTTATTATATGGCTACAATAATTTTAGAATATTCTCTGCTGCACTAAATTCCTACTAGTACAGACGAGGAATGTATAATTAAATTTTGGTAGTTGAAATATTATTTATTATTATAATTCTAAGGTAATTAAGTTTAAATTATTACTAATATTGAATATTACATTGTTTGCTTCCAAGGGAATTTATAATAACAATTTTAATTCGCATTTTCAAAATCAATTGAAATCATACCAGGATTTTGATAGTTAAAAAACATACTATTTAGTAAATTTTTGGAAGTAAAAACTTCCATAGTTGCGTTGGACGATTTTTGGTAGGAAAAAATATTATTGGTTGCATCAGCCACATCATAATGTTTTGAAAATAATGAAAAAATCATTATTTAAAACAATCTTGACAAACTCCGTAAACAATTATTGGAGAAAACCTTAACCAACCGGAAAATTCGTGAAAAAATTGATGATTTTCGATAAACTAAAAAACAGCAAGGCATAAAAAATTTAAATAATGATGAAAAATTAAAATCAGAAAAAACTACTCGGAAAATGCTTAAAAAAAAATAAAAAAAAATAATGAAAATAAAAACCCTTACAATCCTTTAGTAAGGAAAAACTTTTGAGTTGGCGTAAGTAACATGCTAACGTTTAACGTAATCCATAAATAACTATGAGTATAGATATACCTTAAAAAAAGCTGGACGCAAGTTGAATATAGTAAAAAACTGGAAAATTAGAAAAGATCACGAAAAACTAAAATAAATCTTAAAAAGTCAAAAAAATTGTAAATTTAAAAAAAAAATGGACAACATGAAAACTTGCGAAAATTCTTGAAAAACTGAAACAAACGTGGAAGAATGGAAAATGTGACAAATTTGGACAATTTTCATAAAAGTGGTAACAAACTCAGAAAACTAAATTAAAAAAATTCGAAAAGAGGTTGACCTTAAAGGCCATCCTTGCAACTTCCCGCTAGTTTTAACCGCAAAGGTATAGTAACGTGACGTATTTTGACGTTTTTGACTTTTTTTGAAATGTTTAAAAAGCCATAACTTTTTAACGCGATTTTGATGTTCAAGATGGCATTCAGGGCAGTTTTTTGAGACCTAAAAACGTTACTAGGAGTGCAAAATCGATTAGTCAAAAAATCTCTACGTTATTAAAAAAAACACTTTTTTTGAAATTTTTCGACAACGATATCTTACGAACGATTCAACCGATTTTAATTTGCAAAACGACATTCGACGTGGTTTTTTAAGTTTGAGAGCTGATTAGGTTATGATATTGATCGATGTAATGGCCAAAAAGATATGCTCAAAAAACATCATTTTCACCAATTGTTTTTTTCGGTTATTTTAAAATTTCTCGAAATCTACCGGTTCGAATTGGTTCAAACTTACAGGGTATCTAAGTTAGATAGAACCCTTTAGAACGCTTTTTATTTCATTCTGATCGGTGAAGCCGTTCAAAAGTTATAAGAGGTTTACATACATCCACACAAACACACACATCCACACGTACATACAGACATACAGACACCCTCGTAAAAATAGTCAGGGGAGGTTCCAAATACCTCAAAACGTTGAGATCCGATGAAAACTCGATTTTTGAAAAACGGGGTAAAACCAATAACTTCCCGATTTAAAAAAAAATTTAATTTTTTTGGCGGGAAGTTACAAAAGTGGGAGGTGTTAAGGGACACCCGGATGGAACGAAGTTCCTTTCGATTAATAAGTGAAGGAATTGTAATAATTTTTTTTAAGTTATAAAATAATATTTCTTTTATTATTAACAATTATAATGTAATATAAACTTAATCAGTATTACTTATTACTTATTTTTTTTCTACAGTATTTTCTTTTTAATGTACATTCGCTTATTAATTTAAATTAGTGTGTTTTTGAGTGTACTTTTAGTAATATTTATGTCTATTATGGTTTCCTAATTAAATATCTGTCGTGACAACTTTTCATCTGAATTTTTTCCGTCTAGTATCCTTCGCAATGCGCGATAAGGAACTACGTTCCAAAAATTTACAAAAAACTAGAAAAATGTTAAAACTATTAAAAAAATAAGAATTTAATTACTTTAAAATTTTTAAAAACAGCCCTGAGATTTTACTTCTATCTTATATACACCGTAAGGTGGCGCAGTTAATATCCACTAAATATAAACGAGCAAATCCTACGAAATTAATTACCATGACGTCACCGCAAGGTGGCGCAGCAATTAATCTTATATATATATATATATATATACAAAAGGGGAAAATTATTGGGCATGTACGCAAAAAGGATCAATAAGGCCACGAGTAGGAATGGTAACCGCAGACATGCATGTTTCTGGCTCATTAGCCGTCATCAGTGCGGCATAACCAAGTAGGGTATTGCACTTGGCTAGCAAAAGTGTTGGATACTTGGGAGCAAAGGATGTTGGGGAAACATGTGTAAAGAAACACAAAAACACAAAAACAACGAAAGCTCACACAGGAGTCCTATCGCCATTTTGTGCTTTCGGCCAGCTGTGCCAATGGGTTTTCGGCTAGCAACTAGCGTCGCAACGTTGGCGAAACGGACTCATTGTGTTTGAGTCGTTCTAAGCCCAGGATATGAAATAAACAAAGTGCCAAGAAAACGCGTATTAATATAAACAAAAGGGGAAAATTATTGGGCATGTACGCAAAAAGGATCAATAAGGCCACGAGTAGGAATGGTAACCGCAGACATGCATGTTTCTGGCTCATTAGCCGTCATCAGTGCGGCATAACCAAGTAGGGTATTGCACTTGGCTAGCAAAAGTGTTGGATACTTGGGAGCAAAGGATGTTGGGGAAACATGTGTAAAGAAACACAAAAACACAAAAACAACGAAAGCTCACACAGGAGTCCTATCGCCATTTTGTGCTTTCGGCCAGCTGTGCCAATGGGTTTTCGGCTAGCAATACCCTACTTGGTTATGCCGCACTGATGACGGCTAATGAGCCAGAAACATGCATGTCTGCGGTTACCATTCCTACTCGTGGCCTTATTGATCCTTTTTGCGTACATGCCCAATAATTTTCCCCTTTTGTTTATATTAATACGCGTTTTCTTGGCACTTTGTTTATTTCATATCCTGGGCTTAGAACGACTCAAACACAATGAGTCCGTTTCGCCAACGTTGCGACGCTAGTTGCTAGCCGAAAACCCATTGGCACAGCTGGCCGAAAGCACAAAATGGCGATAGGACTCCTGTGTGAGCTTTCGTTGTTTTTGTGTTTTTGTGTTTCTTTACACATGTTTCCCCAACATCCTTTGCTCCCAAGTATCCAACACTTTTGCTAGCCAAGTGCAATACCCTACTTGGTTATGCCGCACTGATGACGGCTAATGAGCCAGAAACATGCATGTCTGCGGTTACCATTCCTACTCGTGGCCTTATTGATCCTTTTTGCGTACATGCCCAATAATTTTCCCCTTTTGTTTATATTAATACGCGTTTTCTTGGCACTTTGTTTATTATATATATATATATATATATATATATATATATATATATAACAAAAAAGGGTGCCAAGTATGCGTACTTATGACAAACAAAATGGGCAAATTAATGGGCATGTACGCAAAAAAGATTATAGGGTCACGAGTAGGAATGGTAACCGCAGACATGCATGTTTCTGGCTAGCAAAAATGTTGTTTTTTGACACATGTTTCCCTACCATCCTTTGCTCCCAAGTACCCAACATTTTTGCTAGCCAAGTGCAATACCTTACTTGGTTATGCCGCACTGATGACGGCTAACGAGCCAGAAACATGCATGTCTGCGGTTACCATTCCTACTCGTGGCCTTATTGATCCTTTTTGCGTATATGCCCAATAATTTTCCCCTTTTGTTTATATTAATACGCATTTTCTTGGCACTTTGTTTATATTATATATATATATATATATATGAATAATGGTATAGTGACTGGTTCAATATAACGTGAAGTCAATAGTGGAGTTGCAGTCAATGTTATGGCCAATGTAAATGAAGAAAACTCTTTTATTTTTGTCAAGCTTTCGAATTTATTTAATTCTTTTTCAGGACATCTATAGTGAAGAAAAAATTTTTTATATAATAAAATTTTTTTTATAATGTTTTATATGTGATAACTTACTAATACGTGAGGTTATGAAAAAAGCTGCGAATTCAGTTTGATAAAATTAAAGTAAATCATATTATTAAAATACATAAAAACATATACGTTTAAAACTTATTATTTGATTGACTTTTAATATGTCTTCAATTTCTTTTTTATATATGTATGTTTTTTTATGTATCTATGGTATTTATTTTAACACAGTAGGAAAGCAAAACATTGTAATGATTAATTTATTTAGATTTTATTATTATATCAAGTAACTTACTATATTCGTGAAATACAGAACTTTAATTTCAAAAATTTTTTATAAAAAAATTTTTTTAAATGTTAAATTTAATGAAAGTTGTTATTTTTTGTTTTTATTTTTGTTTATTTTAATATTATAGGTATTAATCTTTATGTTTGTAATCCTGTTTTAATTTATTAAAAGTTTTTTTAAATCTATAAGTTAAATTTATATGTTAAATTTATTTATATTTATTTTTGAAATGATAGAATGTAACAATAAATATTACTCAGCCCTTCTATATCTGATTTTCTATTAATACATGTTTGCCTTTTATCAATGTGTGTCATTTCTAAGAATAATCTTTTTTTATGGTTCCTTTCTCTTTCTAAAATTTTTGTTTCTTCAAATTTAAAACTATGATAAAAGGCAAACATGTATTAATAGAAAATCAGATATAGAAGGGCTGAGTAATATTTATTGTTACATTCTATCATTTCAAAAATAAATATAAATAAATTTAACATATAAATTTAACTTATAGATTTAAAAAAACTTTTAATAAATTAAAACAGGATTACAAACATAAAGATTAATACCTATAATATTAAAATAAACAAAAATAAAAACAAAAAATAACAACTTTCATTAAATTTAACATTTAAAAAAATTTTTTTATAAAAAATTTTTGAAATTAAAGTTCTGTATTTCACGAATATAGTAAGTTACTTGATATAATAATAAAATCTAAATAAATTAATCATTACAATGTTTTGCTTTCCTACTGTTTTAAAATAAATACCATAGATACATAAAAAAACATACATATATAAAAAAGAAATTGAAGACATATTAAAAGTCAATCAAATAATAAGTTTTAAACGTATATGTTTTTATGTATTTTAATAATATGATTTACTTTAATTTTATCAAACTGAATTCGCAGCTTTTTTCATAACCTCACGTATTAGTAAGTTATCACATATAAAACATTATAAAAAAAATTTTATTATATAAAAAATTTTTTCTTCACTATAGATGTCCTGAAAAAGAATTAAATAAATTCGAAAGCTTGACAAAAATAAAAGAGTTTTCTTCATTTACATTGGCCATAACATTGACTGCAACTCCACTATTGACTTCACGTTATATATATATATATAGTGCGAAGAAAACGCGTATATATATATAAAGAATTAGTTCTTTCTAAACTTGGTACTATGGGACCTCTCAAAGCAATTCTTACTTAACTACATCATAAATAATCATTTTTAACTTAAAATGACAAAAAAAGCGAAAAATCGACTCAGATTGCGTTAAATCAACAGAAAAGTGCTAGTTTTGTGGTGTTTTGGCATTTTGAACTCAAAATGACTAAAAATGAAAATTTCGACATTAAAATGCAAAAATGACAAAAAATGCTACAAAACGACTTATTGATCCGTTAAATGGACAGTAAAGTGCTGGTTTTATGGCTGGATAAAAATTTTGATCATAAATTATTATTTTTACCTTCAAATGCAAAAATGACAAAATAAACGAAAAATCGACTCAGAATGCGTTAAATCAACAGAAAAGTGCTAGTTTTGTGGTGTTTTTACATTTTGAACTCAAAATGACCAAAAATGAAAATTTCGACATTAAAAGGCAAAAATGACAACAGATGCTAAAAATTGACTCAAAATGCGTTAAATCGACAGAAAACAGCTGGTTTTATGGCGTAATTGCATTTTGAACTCAAAATGACCAAAACTGAAAATTGTAAATACTTTGACGCCACCGAAAGGGAGCACAGTTGGTGTCTCATATATTTAAGCAAGCCAAACTTATTCAATAAATATGACACCACTTGGCCGATTTATTTATTTAATACAACAAATTGTAAACTAGGGTATAAAACATATGTTCAAACAGGTAGGTACTTAATTTTTGTTTAATATAAAATTATTTTTTATCTAAATCATCAAAATTTGATAACATACCATATTATTCGACTTAAGAATACTGATTTGAAGATAAAATCATTTAATTTTGGTATAACTATTTTTTTAATTTAAAACTTCATATTTTCTTAATTTTCGTAAGCAAACTAATATTATTAGTATCAGAGTTCTATTTGATTAAATTCTCCTTCGATCAAAATATTAAAAATGTATTAATTTTCATGTTATAACAAGACATCAGAAAGACAATTCGTATCAAATAACCACTAAGAAAATTGAATAGACAACCCCTTCATTGTATTAACAACCCCTTGCTTTAAATGCTAATCTCTTTGTGGTGTAGATCCACAACCACTACGCAGATACAGGTACAAGTTAATATTCAAAAAGCTCTCGTTTATTTATTAATGTATGCAGATTGGTCAGAAGTAGGGAATATTAAGTGACAGCAATGGTAACTGATCTCTAAGGGGTAGACAGAAACAAAATTTTGGCTGGTGTACTGTTGTCAAATTCAATATGATCAAACGTTGTCTACTGAGAATTAAAAGAAAATTGGCAATTTAAGTAAATTCAAAGATATTACAGCTAAACTTTAAAACTTATTTCGTGCTTTACGTTTTGTTCGTCATCAACCAAATTGTCAGATTTAAGTTGTTAAGATATCTTTACAATTGTTTTGTTATGTCACGATATATTTATTGTAACGATATATTTATTTCAAAGTAAAAATGATTATGGACTGGAGTGTAGTAATACAAAGCAATAAAAAATGTTTATTTTTATTGAATATCGCTAAATACTGCTCCAAATTATCATCACGTTGTTGCTTTTGATCGATCCTAAGCACGCGTGGTACCCCCTTACCACACATCTTTATTCATGTGCAAATATTTATGCACCATACAACACGTTCCATTGTTATCTATAGAATCTTAGCTATTGAGCTTAACTTCATTTTATAATGGATTAACCTTATTTTTACTAAGACTTTTGATGTTTCGTTTCTAACACTTCTTCGATGCTCACTTTGCTGCGTTTATTTTTCTAGTTTAAAGTCCAACTAATGTCTATCAAGTTAAGTCTTAGTTTTAAAAATATTTTTATCGGTTTATTAACATACGAAATTCTTTTTACTAAATTGTTTTTACAATAACAAAAGTTACTTCAGATTATTTTACGAATTAACTATCCGACAGCTCTAAAAATATACGTTTATGTTAAAGTTTAGTACACTTGTTTTCATACGTTTCGTGTACACCTATAATATTTTTGAAGTTAAACTTCTATTCGTGCGCTCGGATGTAAAAAATTGTATAGGATTAAATTGGCAAAATCATTATATATGTAACGAAACACATATAAGGTATATTTGTAGGTAAAAACAAAGATGAAATATTTACCACATGTTATTAGTCATAACTATAAGTCCTTTAAATACCGTTTAAACATTCAGTACATTGAAAAGAGATAGATATACAAAAAAACAGTCTGAGCTAAAGTTTTTGTATTATAGTGACGTATCACATTGTGTTCGACAGATTATTTTGTAATCATCTAAACGACGCTTTGTATTGAATATCTATTCACAATCGTAGTTTTATAGTTGCTGTCAAATATTTGAATTCTATTCGCGCCAACATCGTCGTGACGATACAGGGCGTTCTGTACGTGACGGCTAACCATAAACACCCCTAAATTGTGGCTGACCTCTTGCTAGTCGTTGTCAAAATGTAATTATAGCTCTATTCGGTATTATACATCGGTTTTCTGCATATGCAAATGAAGTCCGCCGACGACAACCAACGACGAATTTGGTGCGAATATTTTTTTTTATTTGTGGCTGGTAGACCGCATGCCTCATGTATACTGTTGGGGGCTCTTGTTAATGTGTGAAAATGATAGAAAATTGCTGGAAGGGAAATTAAAGTTACAATTGTATGGTAATCGGAAATTGGCTAGATTGAATTTCGAAATATTACGAGAATTTTGTTAGTTAATGTAATACAAGTAAATTTCCATCAGAAATTTATTGAGGTTTAAATTTGGTTTAGTATATTATTTTTTATTTTGGTTACTTGGTTAGCTTATCCGAAACATTTGTCTTTTTAGATGAGGTTGTTGATTTTTGAATAACAAAGTGCACTTTACTATTTAATTATTTATTTAATTAATGTATTGTTTTTAAGTATAACAAATTTTTTCACTGCATTAGACATCTTCGTTTAGATATGCTCTAAGAAGCTGATTCCAAGTGCGACAAATTCGTGACCTTATTAAATTTAAACAATTGATAAAGAAGATGTACTTTAATTAGCTTATAGTTTGTTTATCACTAAAGTAACTATTTTTCTTTATCAGTGTAAAATTTAATTTTATCGAAATACAAATACCTATGAATTTTTAAAATTTAGAAATAAGATAAACCAGAAATGACATTATTAACGAAATAAATGTCACATCTAGCAGGATTTAAACCTGCGATTTCGCCTTATAGGTAGCAGGTAGCGCCTTTAAACATTCGGTCACAAATGTCTTAGAGGTTAGTTGTCGTTTTTGATCAAATCTTAAGTCAATTTATGTCGTATAGGACACATCGTCAATTTGATTTTAAGAAACTTAAATCCAACGGTAATCAAAGCGAGAGAAAGATTAATTGAAATATTTAAATTAGAAATTAGACAAACATGTAACACGTTAATTAAAAATTAGAATCTCTTCTTATAGCCACTAGTAATTTAACAATTCAGCTAAAAATCGCTAACATAATAAAAATATGACAGGTCACAAAAATGTGACATTTGGTTTTTCAGTTGTCATATTTCTAGGTAAGGATCACAGGTTCGACTCCTGCCAGATGTCTATTTTTTGGATTTTTTCCTAATTTGATTCCTTTTTTTGTCTAATCTTTATATTTCAGAAATCGAATGAGTGATGTCTCGAAATAATTAGAAACATTTTATATTATTTTACCAATTAATACATAAGAACCAATTCCAGCAGTTCTCGAACTCTTATAATTAACAACTTCCGCATTTTTAAAAAACAATTTTACGCACCCCGCGATATATTGCGAGAATTAAAAAGTCAACCCGAGGAATTATATGTGGTTGGCGCGGCGGACCATGACGTTTCGAGAAAGATGTCGAACGTCATCGAATTGTCTCGACGCAAGATGCGTTCTTAAGCGTATCTACGAACTGAGACCTGAAATAGCGGTATTTTTAAAAGAAGAAGATCATAAACGTTTGTTAGAATTCTGGGACCAGTTATTTTTAATGAAGCTTTTTTATTTGGTTGATATCTTTAAAAAAATTAATACACTTAATCTTAAACTTTGGGGAAAAAACTTAAATGTATTTGATTTGAGTGAAAAGATTAAATTTGTGTGCAAAAAAATGTATTTATCAGAAAACAAGTTAAAAGAAAACTGCTTTGATATATTTCTCACATTGTGTAGAAGTATCCAGGATTTTCCACTAGAAGAAAATCATAAAATTGTAATGTTAAAAACCATTGAGAGCCATTTAGAAAACCTGAGTACGAATTTCCGACGATACTTTTTTGTAGAAGAAGACATTAATTTGTCCAATTGGAATTGGGTTTGTAAACCATTTGACAGTAAACCTAATGGCATACCACTGAAAAAAAAAAAAGAGCAACTAATAGACGTTACGTTTCGTCCATCACTTCACTGAAAATGGATTTCAGTACCAAATCTTTAACAGATTTCTGGATCTTTCAAATGATTTCTCAATAATAAAAGCCAAAGCGATACGGATTTTGTTAGATTTCCTCATGTCTTATTTTCTGCTGTTGCTTCATTAAAATCTAAATATCAAAATAAGCTTTAACTAGAAAAATAACTCAAAGTCGCCATTTCCTATGTGGAACCCAACTTACAGATATTGTGTGTCACGAACCAAGCACATATCAGCCATTTTTCTTTGCATTCTAAAAATATTTATAACTTGTTAGGCTTGGAATGAGTTTGTAGCTCAATATTTGACAATAATAATTTACTGCGCCTCTTACCACCTTAACATGCCACCCCCAGTTTTTTAGTTCCTAAACCAAAATTTTATGTCATATTGTCACGCTGCTTTTATATTTGTAAAGTAAAATTTTTATTTTTTTGTATAATTTCACGGTTGACACTTAAAGCATGCCAACAAGAAATTCATTAAAAGTATGAGTTAATACATTGTGAGTTTTTGTTCTGTTGAGAGCTGAAAGTTTTGAATTTACTTACTTATGCTAATCTTGTGTCCAGTTAGAAAAATTTCTTACCTGTAACAAAATATTTTTATTAGCAATTTGCATAAAAGTCATAAAATTCATTGAGTAGATAAAAATGTAATTTTTATGCAGTAAATTGGCAAACTATAAACAATTTATTGCCAAGCTTGTTTCACTGTAATTGTTTATGTAATTATTCATTTAATTTTAAGTGTGTTGAAATTAGATACAGAATTTATGGCTAATTATCAGAATGAATATTTATTTATTTTGTTTATCGTTTTAAGATTTTTTGTATATAATTATATAATGTAGATAATCTTAATATTAAGTTTAAGTTGACTAAAGGCATTCACACAGTAAGGTGTACTAAGCTGTGTTTTTAATAAAAAAATATATATTACCAAAATACCAGATATAATATTTATAACAATTTATTTGGTTTTCTTATCTTGTCATTTTAATGCATTGGTTGGTTTAAAAGTTTTAAAAGCGACACCTATTAACCAGTAAAGGAATCAAAATGTTTAAGCTATTTTAATATTTTATCTTCCATTTATTAAAACAAAAAATTCTATTTTGATTTGTCAATTCATTCTTTGTTTAGAAGCCATTTGAAGTTGACGTGTAAGCGTATTTTGTTACAATGGAAAAAACCGAATATCATGCAGTGATAAAATTCTTTGTTTTGGAAGGTTTATCAGCAACAGAAATTTATACAAAAATTGTAAAAGTATTAAAGGAATCAGCTCCTTTATTTCAAATTGTGCATCGATGGGTTTTAAAGTTTAAACGTGTTCTTATAAGCGGCGAAAATCAACCACGTAGTGGACGTCCAAAAAGTTTATCAGCCTTCATTTCCAACTGTGTATCGTACGAGCGTCGAAGATGAACCACGTAGTAGATGGTAAAAAGTGCAACAACACCAGAAATCATTAAACAAGTCTATGATATTGTTTGTAAATATCCAAGTTTGACTAAGCGTGAAATTGCTGATACCATAGGCATCTCAGATAAACGAGTGCCTCATATTTTACACGAAGAATTACATATGAAAAAGCTCTGTGGAAAGTTAGTGCTGCATTTTTGGTCTCACCCCCTAGGATATATTTGTTAAGGAGGTCGCATTGATGACCATGGTACGCTTTCGCACGGTTGGTATCGAACCCACTGTAGGGACTGGCACCTATAGGGATAGTCTGTGGAGGGAATCAATAAAAGTGATACCACTCTTACAGGCAGTCACGGATGCCGTCGCACCAAGATTTGTCTTTGACAAACCCTACAAAATATTAACAAACAAGACAGCAGACCCCAACGTAGTGAACGCTCTGTGCGTATATACGGATGGATCAAAAACAAAGCAAGGTGTGGGATGTGGAATTTACTCTAGATCCTTAAGCCTAAAAACAAAATGGGCTATGGATGGCTTGTCAAGTGTGGTTCAGTCAGAACTCACAGGCATAACCATAGCTGCAAAAGAATTAATCAATAGGAACATCACAGGCAGGAATATAAATATATATACAGACTGCCGACAAGCACTACTGACCTTGAATAGACCACGTTTCACTTCAAGTTTAGTACTAGAATGTCACCAATCTCTAACTGAGGCCAGCCAGAATAACGTGGTCACTCTCAGCTGGATCAAAGGACATGGGAACTCTAAAGGCAACCGCATTGCGAACAATTTAGCAAAGAGGGCTGCGGGCTACAGATATGTTAGCCCTCGCCCGTCTACCAAGCTAACATTGTCCGCAGTCGTGGACCTTATTAAACAGCACTCTGACCAGACTGGCCAGAGAGTTATTACCTCATCCTGGCGAGGAAACAGCAAAAAAATTTAAGGCATTGACCAGACAAAATCTCCGAACAGCTGTGGGAATCCTGACAGGTCACTGCCAATTGCGACAACATCTCTTTAGGATGAAACTAACAGAATCGCCGCTATGTCAGGGAGATCCCCCTCGGGAGCCTCATCACCTATTTTAAATCAATAGGCCTGGTGACATCCTGAGGTGAGGATATCCCTACACACGGGAGGATGCACAATGGGTCATATGTGGCCTCAGTGCTGGCTGAGCACTAGCTCGCCCCTCCCAAATTTCCAGATCCAGAGATAGTGCTGCATTTGTTAACAATTCAAAAAAGATTGAATTGAAATCAAATTTCTCAGCGTAATCTGGAGCGTTTTAAGCAGAATAAATGATACTTGGATCTAGCATCGTCATCCTAAACTGAAACAAGAACCTGTGCAGTGGATTGAAGCTAGTTCTACAGCTTCAAAACAGGTGAAGTCAGAAAGATCGGCAAAAAAGGTTATGGCATCAGTTTTTTGGGATGCAAAGGGAGTTTTGTTGATTAATTATCTTAAAAGTTATGTCATTTATTGTATTTAATTTATTTGCTATACTTATTATCAGTAGGTATTGGAGCACTTCGGCCAGACAGCCCCAGACAGCTAGCGCCTCACGTAATCCAACTAGTTTTGAAGACTTGTTCAACTGTTTTTTAAATACCTTTTAAATAGCTTTATACAGCTTTTAAACAACTTTAAATAGATTTTAAACAGCTTAGATAGCTTACACAGCTTTTAAACTGCTTTTAAACACCTTTTAAAAAACAGTTAACCAGTTTCCAATACCAGTTAGATTATATAAAGCTAACCGTTTTTTTTAAAGCTGTTTAAATTTAAAAGCTGTTCAAGCTGATTCAAAGCTGTTCAAGCTATTTATAAAGCTGTTTAAAGTTGTTTAAAGCTGTTTAAAAGCTGTTTAAAGGTGTTTAAAAACTGTTTAAACCCTTTTAAAAGCTGTTTAAAAACAGTTCATCCTGTTTTTAAAACTACTTGGATTACGTGAGGTGCTAGCTGTCTCGGGCTGTCTGCTCTAAGTGCTCGAATACCTACTATTATCTTTATGTACAATGTAGGTACACTTAATATAAGTATTCTTAGTAACTACTACAATTTATGTTTATAACAATTCACTTTGTTTTAGCTGAGTTAAAGAAATCTTTAATAAAAATAAAAAAAAATATTAAAATTTCTGTGTATTGAGAAATTTAATGAATAAACTTAACAATGCAATAATTGTTCATTTGGAGTTCATTTTTTTCAATGCATAAATGGCAATGATTTTATTATTCGTATATTTTATTAGTTTTATCTGTTAATCGATCATTTTACTGCTTTGTACTTACGGTGTATACAATATCTAATCTTATAAAAGCTTTATGATAAATATTATAAACAAAGACATTTTGTTATTTGCATAATACCGTTTAAAATTTAAATATCTGTACTTTTGGATTAGTTATATTGCCATTAAATGCCAAACGATTAACTGGCTTAGTTGGAGAGTCAGATGACCAAATTTCTTATTAAACCAGAATCGATATCAGTTAATAGATATTCATTTATCGACTGTTAAGTGGTGGCAGTGTTCGAGAGCATTGAGTATAATTATAGATTGACCCAAATAGTGTCTTTACTGCCATTTCCCGAGTGCTAATTGTCCACTGAATTGTTAGAGCTGCGAGCAAAGTGTGTCTCTCCGGAGTCCCAGCAACGCGAACTTTCCTAATTTGGTTATGCAACATTGAAAGCTCGCTATTAAAGTGCATTTCAAGTTGTCGTATCAGATTATTGCCGGGCTCTCTCCCGTGATTTTCTAATTCCATTAATATATTATCATCGTCGAAAATTTTGGCACGGTTGCGATCGGAGCTTGTATAGACGCAAGAATGTCAGTGACGGCGACGTAACAATTCAGTTTTCATAAAAACTGTAAAAAATCATTTTTGTTTTAAACAGAATCTTTTTAAAATTCGTAGTTTAACAACAAGTAAGATCTGTGGCATAAATATTTTATTTTGGAAACGCTTTAATTATTTAAAATATACGAGGTCTGTCGCAAAGTAAACAGGACAAAGAAAACAAACTAACAAAAATGTTTGTTTCGGCAATTGGAATTTATTTTATTCAAAATAGTAAATTGTGAAATGTTAAATGTTTTCCTATTATGAGATATGTGAGATTCCCTAAAACGGAATACCTTATACTAGGATATGTAAAACTACAATCAATAAAAAATCATTTTTTTGATGACATTAATTAAAGGCAAACCTGGGACCATTATGCTATAATACAGGTCAATGCAGTATGAAGTAAGCAAATGGGTTACTTAAAGGAGTCAAAGCATTTCTTTGTTCCTAAGGGTACCATGGACCATGAAAGTTCACATCATGAACAGGTTGGAATTATTCGAAATGTGGCCCGTTTAATGCTCAGAATATCAACGCAAGTCCGAAACAGTATCAGCCAAGAAGAGGGTGAATTAATAAAAACGATAAAAAGGAGGAAACTTGAATACTCAGAGGTAACAGATACTCTATACTGCGGTTAATACTTAAGAGAAGAATAAAGAAGAAGAAGAAGAAGAACGCTAGAAAGCTAGAACGTTATGTGAAAAAAGATGTCGGTGCAAAAGTACTCGTCAAAGTTCACATAAGAAGACTTCCCGCGTTGCCTGACGATTTAGAAGCAGAACTAGAAAAATATTGTAAAGAATTGTATCAAAGATTTTTGGATCACGTTTAAATAACATTTTAGCTGGCAGTCAAAAATAACCTCTTAAGCTTGATCAAAGCCTGTGCTGGTAAGAAGAGGCTACGTGAGTTCCTGAATTATCAGTTAGAACACCTGAAGCAGTTTCCGCTGGAAGAATAAAAGGATTTAATCTAGTTGCTGTCAACCAATTCTTTGATTTGTATAAACCAAAAATAGTTAAAATAAGGTCGTAGCACACCGAGTGTATGAGGTGGACGAGACCGGAATAACAGTGGTACAACATAAACGTTCCAAAATTATTAGCGTAAAAGGAAAGAAGCAGGTTGGAACATTAATATCATTGAAAAGAGGACAACTATTCTTTTGGTAGTTATGATTTTCACTTATAATTTTTCCAAGGAAGATTATGATGGCTCAAGAACTTATGGACTATTGGCGATTCTCATCCGTCTGGCTGAAATCAAACCCATTTATTCACAAATTGGTTTCAGCATTTCATAAATTTCACTAAATTAAGTAAAGATGATCCCATAATTTTGATTCTAGATGGCCACTACACATATACGAGAAATGTTGATATAATAAATTTAGGTCAAGAAAATACTGTATTAATAGTCTACATTTAAATAGATCTCATGATATTAAAACGCAATATTTAAACGAAATAATATGGAATAAATAATAAATATTACCACTAACAAATATTAGTGTAAGGTTACTTTATTGTTATAATTTTGTTCCTTTTTGTTTTGTACTATTTAGTTCAATAAAAAAATAATTACTCGTATTTACTTAAAAAACATTTAAGTGGTGGAATAATTCCAAATAATATGGGTCTCAGTGTTACTTTACTTACTAATTAAAAAATATAACGTTAGTTAACAAGTATAGATACAAGAATTGGCTATTAAATAACGAGATTGGTTACGAAAAAGTCTCTTATTATAAAAATTAATCTACATTCGAATGCTCCCGTTCAATAAACTCCCCTCCCCTCACCACACACTTTTTCATACGTTTTTTCTATTGATCATTGCAGTGCTGGAAGTCTTCTTTGGCGAGCGCCTTTAAGAGCTCTATCGTTTTTTGCTTAACCGGTTCCATCGACTCAAATCAAATCACTTTCAAAGCAGATTTGATCTTTGGAAACAAAAAAGGTCCCACGGTGTCAAATCTGGCGAGTACGGCGCGTATACGAGCCCTGCAGTGCGTTTATTGGCCAAATACTGCTTCACAGATAGCGCGTTATGTGCAGGTGCGTTGTCCTGGAGCAAAATCCACAAGTTGTTCTTCCACAACTTGGACCGTTTGTTACAAACTCGTTCTCGCAGTGTTGCCTCATTTAACAAATAGTAAGCCTGGTTGATAGACTGACCATCTGAAACCCATTCATTCACCACCATACTGTTAATGTCGAAAAAACGATTAACATTGACTAGAATTTTGATTTGAACGTCTTTGCTTTTTTGAATCTGGGTGATGTAGGCGTCTTCCAATGCATCGATTGCCACTTTTGTGTTGAAAAAGCCACGTTTTGTCGCAAGTAATAATGTTTTTCATCACTCCGAGATCTTTTTTTAACCCTTCAAGGAAATCAGAGCAGACCGGTTGACGCACGAGCTTTTAGTCAGGGGCAGATTTTTTGGCACCACCTTTACACAGACTTTTGCCATGTGTAATTCCTCGTGTAAAATTTTTCTTAACGTTTTTTTTTATCGACGCTTATAGCTTTGGCAATTATCCTGGTGCTCATTCGACGATCTACACGCACAATTTGGTTGATTTTGTTTACTGTTTCCTGAGTTGAAACAGTAACAGGGCGATCTGGGTGCTGGTCATCTTCAGTATTCTCTCGACCCTTACTGAAGAGCTTGTGCCACCCAAAAACAGGCTCACGAGATAAAGAATTGTCCCCATAGGCCTCTTCCAACAATTTACAGCACACAGTCGAATTTTTTTTTCAAATTAACGAGAAATTTTAGGTTGATACGGTTTTTCGTCACACATGGTTTTCGGCACGTAAAATAAACACGTTCGTTTCAAACCGCTACTAAAAAAATACTATAATAGTGACGAAAACGAATACCCAACGGACTACTTGTTGTTTTCTCACCCTTCTAGGGATGCAGTCTCGTTATTTAATAGCTAGACCTCGTATTTTGTTTAGTAACGTTTAGTTATGCAGAATTTTTAATGAGTCGATTTCATATTTGGTTTAATTTATCAAATAATCAATTTATATTAGCAAACTCCGAATTGCAACAAAACTTAAGTTGATTTTTTTGTTTAAAATTGTAATGGTAATTTTAAAGCGACATATTTTAACAATAGCTATATAATTACAAGCAAAATTAAATTTTTTTACAGTTATAGTAGGATGTTATACGCAATAATAAGCATTCTTGTTTTCCCCATAGGTGAGACTATGGGATTAACAGAGTACGAAAGAACTTTCTTCGTTCGGGCGCCGCGCCGTTCTACAATGGATATTAACGAAATTGAAACGTAGTTTGATGTTTAATGTTGTTAGACGAAGGAAATGTCAATAAATTGGATGACATCTGGAACTATTATTTGATTATGTGTACGAGAACCTTCTGGTCCAGATATCAAATTGAAAAAGTTTTTTAGTTTTTTTACGAAAGTTTTCGAATCAAATGGAAATGTTAAATCTAATAAATACTGACCAGTTAAACTAATAGAAATTGACAGTTTTCTTCTTGGATACGGAAAAAATATAAACCAGGGAGTGTATATCTTTATATATATATATATATATATATATATATATATATATATATATATATATATATATATATATATATATATATATATTTCTTGTGTTTGTGTGTATGTTACTGAACTCCTTCTAAACGGCTGGACCGAATTTTACAATTTTTTTTGTATATATTTAAATGGATTCGAGAATGGATTAGATTTACTATTTGGTCCACTATAAAATGTCTTTTAATATTTTTTTTACTTTTTTGTATATTTCGACGGTAAAGTGACAATATCCCCTAAGTGACATTTATTGTTTAGTTCTACGAATTCCTAATAGATGACAGTTTAAGTTAATTAAAGTAACTCTTTAAACCTTTGACACCCGGTGGATGACACTGTATTCTGATTTTTAGATTATTGAACAGTTACGTTGTGAGGAAACCCAATAGATAATGTTGAATTTCGATTTATAATTAAATAAATAAACGAAAAACTAAAATAATAGGGAAAATACTAAAAAAATAAAGCCAAAAAATATATTTTCAAAGTAAATGATATAATGCCACCGTAGGTTGGCGTAGTTAATATCTCATATATTTAAACAAGCAATTTTTACTAAATCAAATACCATCTCACATATTTAAACGAGAAATTCTTTCTAAATTAAGTACTATGTAGCCACCGTAAGGTGGCGCAGTAGATATCTAATATATTTAATCGATAAATTATAAAATACAGTGTTATGTGGTACGAAGTCCGCCGGGACAGCTAGTTCTTATATAAAATGTTTCACAACTTTTAAAAATAAGATCTAACCAGTACAAACAACTTTAGAGTCGTATGACTGAGAAAATAAAATCTAAGCTTCTGCATGTAAAGATGAATTAAAAAAGTTCTCAATTCGATTTTTTTTCAAGATTTATAGAATTTTAAATAATTTTTTGTATTATTTTAAAACGAATTTGTAAATTTTTTACGATGCATAAAATTTCTCATTAATTGACTAAGTTTTCAGGGTTTTTTCAGTTTTCCAAATGTCTCACATAATTAACTATTACAATACGTAGTACAATGTCATACCGTCCCATAAGAAGCATTGTTTCAAAAATAATAATTCTATATAACTATACGTTTACGAGCGTATAAGTACGTATCTGTGCATATAATAGTATATTACGTATCAAGAGTGGTAAATAGGATATTACGTACGAGTGGAAAAGTTACGCACGAAGCCGCGTAGCGGCGAGTGCGTAATTACACGAGTACGTAATACCTCTTACCACTCGAGTTACGTACTATGCTTTTTCTACGACTCAATATTTTAATTTTAATTCTAAATATTTGACATCTCTTAAAAAATATATGACGAAATTTGCCGTTTAAAATAACATTTATCAAAGTAGTGACAATAAGTAACATCCTAGATTAAATAATAATTTAAAATGTAATATATGTTGCCTATATCTGTTTTATTTATATTTTATTTTTTAATAAAAACTATTATATATTTATGTTTTTAAATTGACTAAAAGTTTGTAAATAGACCAAATAAAGTAGTACGTACATAAAAAAATTATTGCAATTTGATTAAACAAAGAAATTTAAGTTTTCTTATCTAAACGCACATGTATGTTATGAGATCTCATTACGTGCATGTTATTGTTAAATGTCACTTACACGGAAAGTCTACAGTGCGATTTTTGACGTTTACAGTCATGGGCGTAGAAAAACTTTTATAGTACCACTGTTTCTGGTGTTTGATGTAAAAAGGTAATTTGAAAATAAATACTAAGAGACAGTTTGTTTACTAAAGAGGATGATGAAGTCTGTTTTAAATTTTTTGATTAGTTTTTGTTTGATTTTTTTATAAATTCAAATGAATATGTCATTTAAAGTTAGTAGGTATTCCGATACTTGGGCCAGACACCCTCAGACAGCTAGCCCCACACTAACTTCATCACAAGAAATCGTTAACTGTCTAAAGCTGTTAAAAGCTGTTTATATGATATTTAAAGCGGTTTTCAAAGCTATTTAACAGCTTGAGACAGCTTTTAAACAGTTTTAGGCAGGTCTAAAAACAGCTTTAAATAGCTCTAAATAGCTCTAAAAACAGCTAGACAACATGTAAATAGCTTTAGACAGGTCTCTGTGTCGGTTTCCATCTACTTGTTTAGTGTCAATTACTATGTCATCTTTTTATAATACAAGCACTTCTTTCTAAAATTTCGTCTTCGTAAAAGAATCAAGAACTGACTACAGTTTTGTCTTTTTTGCATCTGTTTTTGACAAGGATTACTCATTAAAATGTACTTAACCTTTTTATATAATTTTTTTCAGAGAATAAGTAAAAAAACGAATCAGTGCTGCTGCGAAAAACCGGCAGTGGTATACAAACAAACCCCACTAAAAAAATTCTCCCTAATTAAAATCTCATAAGAACAAAATTGATCAGTCACACCTTGAAAATATTTCTTAAAATCTTTTAGTACAGAATTTCCACAAAATGCAAAAGCTCTATTGGATCCTTACAATTCGGATTTAGAAGGGGTCTCGGTACGAGAGAGGCACTGGTCGTAACTCAAGTATTAGTGCAAAATTGCTACGATCAGAGGAAAAATGTAGCAATGTGTTTTATAGACTATGAAAAAGCCTTCGACAGAGTGCAATATCACAAACTCGATCAAATACTAAAGCGACTTAACATAGTTCTAAAAGATATAGGTACGCTGTATTAAAAATTTGTATTGGAACCATTCAGCTGCGGTTGGATGTGGCAACAAAGTTACAAAGGCACAAAACATCCTTAGAGGCGTAAGACAAGGATCTGTCCTCTCCCCCCTCCTGTTTAAGCTCTCGAAGGACAAAAATTAGGTATCAAAGTAAACGGTACATGGTATGCGGATGACACAGTCCTTATAGCAGACAGCATGAATGACCTCCAAAGACTCTTGGACATAATAGGAATACACAGTCGGCTTATGGGAATTAGCATCAACACAAAAAAGACAACGTTTCTAATAATCACCCGTAAGCCAGATGAGTTCCAGAATGCAAAACTATCATACAATAGTGAGGACATAAAACGAGTAAAAAAAATTAACTATCGTGGGACTTGGCTATGTGAAGACTGGTCTTCAGACTTAGAAATCAAGTGCCGGATAGAAAAAGCGAGAAACTTTGACCTCAACCTCAGAATAAGATTCACAAAATGTTACGTATGGTCCGTGCTATTGTACGGCATGGAAGGCTGAGCACTGAAGGTTAATACCATGAATAGGCTGGAAGCATTTGAGATGTAGATCTACAGAAGAATACTGAAAGTTTCTTGGACAGCAAGGAAATTCTGAGGAGGATAGGAAGAGAACGTGAAATGCTGCTCACGAAAAAACGTAGGAAAACAGCGTATCTGGGACATGTGATACGCAAAGGGAGGTACCATTTGCTCCAACTGTTAATTGAAGAAAAGATAGAGGGAAAAAGGATACTGGGCAGAAAGAGGATGTCGTGGCTCCAAAATATCAAACATTGAACAGGGATAAGGACGACTGGAGAATTAATCCACAACATTAGAGACAGAGTTAAATGGTCAGAAATGATCGCAAACATCCATTAATGGATAGCAGCAAAAGAAGAAGAAGAACAAAATTCGAGCAATTCTGAGAATATGAATTTAAGATCAAAACTGGAGTAGGAGCATATATGTTATTAAAAATTAATTAATTGTAAATTAAAGCTCGGGTACTCTTAGAGCTTGTCCTGCCTCATATAATACAATTTTTCAGTTACTTAAAATAAAACAAATAAATGTATATTCGATTATTTTAAGCTAAAAGTTTGAGTGAGAAAGTGGTTACTAATAGCACCAATCAGAAATGGAGTCAATGCATTACAGAAGTCGATTTTCATTATTTTATCAGAAATATTTAGATGTGTTTGTATAAACGTGAATCCACATCAAAATTCTCTAATGGTTTCATGTCACGAATCCATTCAACCAAAAATTAACACTTCTCACACTTTGAAAACAGTTCGTAGACATAAACTTTTTGTATTCTTTAGTTTTCTTTTTCTGTGGTAAAATAAAATAGAAACTTAAATAGTTAACTTCTTTTAGGTGGGGTTCCTTTATACTAAGTATAAAACTTTTTTTATACAAGTAAATTGAAAATTTGATAGTCTAACACTTAGGTACTCTTAGCAGTATTAGACAATAGAAAAGCAACGAAATATAAACACTGATTATTCAACTAAAAATTATTTTATTCTTGTTTGTATACTTTGTAAAATTTCAAAAATCCCATAATAAATGGTGTTGAATTTCGATGTATACATAAAAGATAACCGAAAAACTAAAATAAAATGAAAATTAGTAAAAAACAAAGAAATAAAATTGGGGAAAAAAGCTAAAAGGGTATCTAAATTAAGTAATATAACGCCACTGTAAGGTGGTGCAGTAAATATTTCATATTTTAAGCACTTACTACTTAATTAAGTACTATGACGCCACCGTAAGGTGGCAGACTCAATACATACTACATATACATATTTAAACTTGCAATTCATACTAAAGTATTATGACGCCACCGGAAGGTAGTGCAGTTAATATCTCATATATTTAAACGAGAAATTCCTGTTAAATTAAGTACTATGACGCCACCGCAAGGTGGTGCGGTTGATATCTAATATATTTAATCACAAAATATTATGAAAAAAATATGATGAAAACGATAAAACAAAATGGAAAAAAGATGTCAGGGTTATGAAGTACGAAGCCCGCCTGGTCAGCTAGTATACTACTATATTTTTTAATTTTGATATTTGTGTATGTCAATGTCAATCACAAATGTTATAAAAGTACCTTCCAGCGTAAATAATTATTTGTTGTTTTTTTAATAGGTCTGATCTTATTATAAAGTAAATGTAAAATCATTTATAGATACTTAAGAATTCATTGACATTTACCAAAATAACCCTAAACTTGACATTAAACAGATGAAGTATGAGCACTGACCCTTTATTTTCACCCTTGACTGTATTTTTTTTATTTATGTAGAGACGACCTTTTCATAACCTTCTTTGTTCTATGTAAATGACCCGAGAAGAACATATATGTATATATAACTTATTTAATCATCAAAACGACAGTCGTGAGTGTAACCCATAAATTAGGTATTTAGAGATTCAAGATATGCAAATAGAGTTGTTTCAAAAATAGATTATGTATCAAAGAATTTCCAAGTAAATTTTTTATTAACATAAGAGCATGGGAGAGTTTTCTAATAAAAGCAGTAATCATGCAATTCTACCAAAACAAAAACAAGTAAAGAAAAAAATCTAATTCCCGGTTGTGGCAACAATAACCTTTTAACATAAGTTTAAACGTATAATATTACAATAATGAAGTGAAGGTAAACCCCTGACTAAGAATATTGTAGAGATAAATATTTTATGTTTGGAAAAGTAGATAATATTAGTCTACGTCGTTGATTTGTCTATAAAAAGATATTTAAAATTACTACCACTTTGGTTGAATCGAACTACAAGTGCATTTATTGGTTTTACATGGAGGCAACCTTAATTGTGTTGGGTTTGCCTCACCGAAGTAATAAAACGGTTAATGATAATGACTAATAATAAAAAAGTAGAATCGTGGATGCTATCGACCATAAAAATGAAAAACTGAAACTTTATACTTTGAAGTAATGCTCTAACCACTAAGCTACTGATGCTGACTAATTATTTAGCTTTTTGATCTTTTTAGATTCAACTCATGTCACATCACACTTCCTTCTTAAGCACATGTATGTACCTATGGATTTAATGGGAGTGGTTACTTGTCAAATCGACAATAGGCATAATCACACTATTAAAAAATCAAAAGGTGAATGATTGTACCGAAAAAAGTAGGATTTTTAATAAAATAAAAGTATAAAATACTACTGTCGGCCTTGTTAACTGAAAAAATAATCAGAGCGCGTGACGTCACACCTCAGTAATCATAACCTTATGCTTGAACTTTTGTTGTTTCAATTCATTTTGTAATTATTTAATAGTTTAGTGTTTTCTTTTTTCTGGATTATTAGTAAGAAATAAAAATACAAAAACCGTAAACAATGGAACAAAGTTTAATGAGGGCAAATAGCTCTAATTTGCCCAAAATTGATTTGTTAATGTTCGGTGAATTTCTAGCATCACATCAAGACTTTTTTTTTGTAATATTCCGAAAGTACGTCGTTTCGGCCTCAATATTACGACAGAAAGCCTAACTTCTATAACGAAATTATTCGTGCACTGATGTCACTGCAAATGTCGGGGCAGCCATCAATATCTTTTAACACAGAAGGCAATGTCCTTCGTACTTTCGGCATGGTACAAAAAAAAATAGTATACACTACATGGGCAGAAAGTTGAGAGCCCTGTACTGCGCGCCATGATGCCCACGGCTTCGCCTCGGGCATCACGGCGCGCAGTGCAGGAAACTCAAACTTTCTGCCCTTGTAGTGTAATATACTATTGTTCATCTGAATTTCGAAATGTGAAAACATCGTTGTAAGTACATTTTTATTTTCATCATTAATCTGTAATTTTTGATTTAGGTAAGTGGTCTTCTCTAAGAGCAAATTATGCCCAGCTCAGAGGGTAAGTAACAAAAATAAGTGAGTCGCGCCACCGATTTTGACGGTACAAATCGGTAACCCCTGTTGGTCCAGACACCGACCTATCATACTGGAGATAGCTGAAGTGAGAATTTATAACAAAAATAATTAAATGAAACCAGAAAAGTAAGCGAGGAGGTTTGCTGAGTAAGACTAGATATTCTCTACAACTTTTTTATGCATAAATTTTTGTTTTCTTTAACTATTTGTGGAACTTTACGTCACTAAAAAATAAACGTTCACTTTTAAGATATATTAATAGCTTGTTTAAACCACAGGTTATATTATATTGAAGACAAATATGCATTATCAAAACTATGTACCCTGTATAATAAAGAAGTTCTTTGAATTAACACTTTCCTATCTTTACTTTAATGGTTGCTGGTAAAACTCCGGATTTCCCGAGGTTGGGCTAACACTGATTGCTTTTCTAGTGGTCGTTGGCACAAAATTGTGCCAGTAAATTGCGTTCCGTGTAGAGAAATTAACAATTATTATTATAATTGGCTGCGTCACTTTTATCCGATCAAAAATTGTTTATGGACTGATAATTACGGCTTATTTATAAAATTACTCTGATAGTAGCATGTAAACTATTACGGTTATCCGATTTTCAAATCAGGGATACGGATAATTTTAGAAAAGTTATCCAGATTTATTTTAATTTTTAGTCACGAATGCTCTGAAAAAAACATATTTTAAAGTTAAAAGGAAAGTATTTATTTATAATTATAATTACATAAGTCATGCAGGGCCGGATCCAGGGGAGGCAGTGGGGGCATGTGCCCCGGGCGCCTAGTTAGGGAGGGCACCAAATTAAGGGTTGAGGTTGCCGACAAGTTCAGTTTTTTGTGTGGGGTTCAAATTAAAACACTGAACGTTACGACTTTGAAAAGTGAGGCTAAAGAATTGGCTAAAACCTATGCAAGTGATTTGAACGAAGAGAAACTTGTAAATGGAATAGAAAGTTTTAAGTTTCATGCCTTAACTTTAGAAGATGGACTGAAAGACGCAAAAGCAGCATCTATGCTCAGAATATCGCATAAGAGCAAGTTGGAAGAGGGTTATCCTAACTTATGTGTTGCTCTAAAAACATTCGTAACGCTTCCAGTTTCTGTTGCATCTGGAGAGAGAAGTTTTAGTAAATTAAAACTTATAAAAACCTACTTAAGAAATGCTGTGACACAGCAAAGACTAACAAATTTAAGTATTATAAATATTAAACATGAAAGAGCTTCTTTGCTTTCTTTTGATAAAATAATCAACACTTTTTCAGCAAAAAAAGCCCGAAAAATAAGAATTATGTAATCCAGGGTCTTGTGGATTTAATCTTTGAGTTGAGGCTTTAAATGGTTCGCTTTGTGTCAATTATGTATGTAAAGTACAATGGTCCAACTTGTGTATCATTAAATATGCCTTATAATAAAACCTAAATTTTATTTCAACTTCGTATACGATTCGTGTAGTAATAGGCCTTCGCTTTTGCGTAAATCGGTCGTGGCAGTAGGCCAGGCGGGGCGCCAAATGTTAAGCTTGCCCCCCTAGAAAAATTGGTAGGTCCAGCTCTAAGTCATGTAATTGATTATGTTATTTATGGTGCCCAACTTTTGACGGTATTTTTTTATTACTAATAATGCATATGAAATTCAAATAGCTTTGTTATGATTGGAGAAACAACTAATTCATTCATTAGTCTAATTAAGTTAGTCTGTGTGCTTTACATTCTAAGTTACTTTCTATCGCTTTTTGGATAAAAAACTTTTATTGGTGCGCCTAAATTTTATATAAAAAAGAATGATTGGAATGTGTGAGATATTTTGTTCAAAATTGTACGATTAAGTCTCGTTTCCTTTTGTTTTGTCGCTTTTATCATATTTTCCTCTCAGTTTCCACGTTTTTTTTCTATTTTTTTTTTATACTTTTTTTGCCATATGTTTTTTTTTTATTTTTTTGTCGTGATTATTTTGATCCCAATTTTTTTAATTTTCCTACATTCTGGAGAAAGATAATTTCAAATAAGTTGATTAACTTTATCCTTTAGTAATCGAAATACAACTCTATCTATGGGTGTTCTCGCAACCTAGTTTTTTATTTATTTTTCTGATTGATTTTGTCATGTTTTTCAGTTTTTCTTTTTTTGCGCATTTTTTTATTTTTTTCACAATTTGAGCAAATTTTTTCTTGATTTGTTGATTCTATTTTAATTAATTTAATCGTAAAACAAAGACGATGTTAATATTATTTCGTATTCAGCTGCAAAAAGAAAATAATTTGCATAAATTTTAATACACCCTTTTGCAAAACATTTTTTGGTGTTAGCAACCCTTTTCATTTTGAATCCCTAGAGGACAGCCCTAAAGTCTAAAAAGTTAAGATTCATTTAGTAGTTCGTCTTCCAGAACTTGTATAAATGCAAATAAAATATCCCCTCCGGCAACGAAGTTTGATGTGTCGCGTATCGAACATGGCGCTGGTGTCGGTAGGATCGAGCTTGGAACGAAATTACGAGTTATGGATAAAGTAAAGCCAATAACGAGATTTTCTTCCAAGGCATCATTCAGGCTGTTAGTCAGTAAGTGAGTTACCGGACTATTTCCTTCGCCGGAGGATTGTCAGATTATCGGACAAGCCAATAGTTTCCACATATCAGAGTTTTCTTAAGCCTGGATTTTCTCTCCTGATACGCCAATAGGCACTTTTTCTTTATGTATCAATTTAAAACAGCAGCGTCTCATATCTCAATATCCAATAAATAAAACGTCGGTATTCACGAACGATATTATTTAATAGAAAAAAAGTTTAAATTATTTATTTTTGTGTGAAATTCCGTATTATGAATTTCTATTAATTTTAGCAATTTGGCGTCTTCCAGGTTTCTGTTTTTTAATTCCTCAATTCTTGTATATAAACGCCAATTTATTACTAGCTAACCCGACAAACTTCGTATCGCCTAAAAATTAATATATTTTTTTCATTTTTCGTTTTTTTTAACTTTTACTATTTATTCGATTGCTTTCCATGATTTTATTGCAGTTTTTGTCGATTTTATTATATTTTTTTTTATTTACACGTTTTTACTTTTTTGTTACATTTTGGAACCTTTACGGTTTTGTCCCTTTTATTTACGATTTTTGTACTATCTTTCGTTTTTTTCTTTTCTTCGTTTTTTTTTAAATTTTTATCCATTTTACCTTTTTGTCGATTTCTTTTTTATTTTTTGGCTTTTCGGTTTTTTCCAATTTTGCTAGATCTTCACGTTTCTGTGTTTTTAATTATTTTTTGATTTTTCCCCATTTGTTTTATACCTACACGTTTTTTTATTTACCCATTTTTTTAATTTTTTTTTATATTTTCGACAATTTTTTAAGATTTTTTAACTTTTTTTTGATGAAAAATTTATCAAGATTTAAATTTTTTTAACAATTTTCAACAACTTTTAAAGATTTTTCCATTCAAAGTGTTAACCAATATTTTACTACTTTATGGTTAAATTTTTTTAACAATAGGGAGTTCACATTATGAAAATAATCATCTGTCCAAATTTCACGTTTCTACCATCAGCGTGAGTCTATACCTCAGTCAGAGGGAACGTCTTATATAGATTATCGGATATTCCGAGTTTTTTTTAAATTTTTTATTTTCTATATAAAAGTTTCTTCTCACTTTTTTTTGTTTTGCATTTAAGTTTTTGATTTTTTGTGTTTTTAGGTCTTATATTACCTATCTTTCAGTACAATTATCTAATTTACTAAAAATTAATGAAATTTGTTTATAATGTATCATTTAATTTTTTTTCTTTATTACTTATAATATTTATTTTTGGTATATTTTTTATAATAAGAGTGCAAAAAGGACTGATTAACACCGGCAAAATAATATACCTAGGTACTTTTGACCAGACAAACTTTTTTATATTTTTTTGCTCCATTAGGCTTGAGTTTTTAATATACTACGTAAAACCCTAAGAATTGCTGAAAATCGCAAGAAATAGAGTGTTTTGGACTAAGTAATGTGCGCAGATTTCCTATTAAGTTTAAAGTACTTAATACAAATCAAGTGTCTTTGTTGTCCAAAAGACACCAACATTTTAAGTTATTTGTAAAAAACTTTAAAAATGGCTAAAATAATCGTATCGCACTCTTTTCTCTTTCGTTTTGTAATTTTATTTGTTTTTCTTTGTAACATCCAGCAAAAGTCCGCCATCACATTGACGTTCCACATTTCTTGATATCAAACTTCCATGACACTTAGGTCTTAAAATATTTCACTTTGGTCTTCCAGGTTTTAACAAAACTAGTCAAGATAAGAATGTAGGAAAGGAAATTTAAAATTTACTAGAATTTCCTCGACTAAATTTTCTCATGTCCTAAAAATTTAAACAGATTCAAAATTTTGCCAAGATTCTTTCTCAATGTTTCATGGCCAACGAATATTTCGTCCATAAATAAGCTCTAAATTTATGGTCCACTGAAAATTCCTTCCTTTAATTTAGCGTCACTTATTACTTAAATAATGAAAGTAGTGCCGAATTTATCAAGAGTTTTGACATACTGCTTTATGATACCAAGCTTAATACGCAGTGGTAGTAACAGATAATGAAGAGGATCAATCAGTGGTGTTCGTATAACATTTGAAGAACCTAGACCGCAATTTGTTCTAGCTAGCCATATTTTTTTTACATAATGCTGTTATCTCTCTCAACTATCTAAGAAACATAAACAGCAGGAATAATTCGTAAACTCTGATTGTTGGCCTAAAAGTTTACTCAAAACTCAAGCCTGATGGAGCAAAACAGACTCCAGATTCGAATTCAATGCATCAAACACATATAAAAAAGTTTGTCTGGTCAAAAGAACTAATCTTTTTTTTTAAATAGTAAAGTGTAAAACCGAATCCAGTAAACATGAGTCAAAAATAAATTGAAATATTTAATATTCCAAACAATCATCAATATAACCGTGTATTTCAGGTTACTACCGCTTACTTAAAAAATATATATAAAAACAATTTTCTTGATATGGGTAAAAATTCTGTGCGCCTATGCTTTCGTTACACAGAAAAGAAAGTCTTCGGTTTTCCGGTCCGAGAAAGATTTTCGCATGTTCGTGCTGTGTTCGGTATACACAGCAACAAGTGAGGCCTGATTTCTGATTTATATCATTCATTTTCTGAACGACAGCCAAAACGGAAGTTGTCAGTATAATTTTCTGATTATTCATTGCAATCTATTTCAAATAATGTCAACTAAACGGTTTGGATACTTAAATATAATTTTAATTTTAATAAGAATAAGTACATAATTTTCTAAACGTGCATCCACTAGAAATAGAAATCTTATAAAATAAAAAATATATAGAAAAAGTAAACAAGACATTTTGGTTTTAATATACTATCAAGCCAAATTTAAACAATAGAAAATTGTGCGTTGTTAAAATTAAAGAATTAAATATTAAATTCCATTTTTTTAGCGTTAAAACTTTCACAATATACTTTTATAGTGTATTCTTTAACAAACATCACTTTGCTACAGCAGCGAAAACTGTCAAATACCTTGTGTTTCGGCCGAACCACCCCTGTACATTCGGCAACCGGCTGGCGGGAGAAGTACTCGTTTATATACCGAGAAGACAGACGCTACCCTGCCGCGAGACTGAATGTATCGTAAACAAAGTTGAATAGTAAATAGTTTCATATGTGTTTTACTTATTTCGTTAAATAAAATAGTTACAAGTAGAACAATAAATCATTTCACTATAAACATAATGGTCCTTCGAGTCGGATGACCTTAATCCTCTCACACCAGCTCACTTTTTAATCGGCAAGCCATTAACATCTGCTCCAGACCAAGATGTAACTGATGTCAACACAAACAGACTAAATCGTTTCCAGCTAGTCCAACAGATGTGTCAACATTTTTGGCGAAGGTGGAATTCTGAGTACATTTCAGAATTACAAGTCCGTAGTCGCTGGAAGCATAATCAAGGCAAGTTAGTCGAAGGAACACTAGTGCTCGTGAAAGATGACCATAATAAGCGAACCCAATGGCAACTAGTCAGAATTATTACCCTACATCCAGGCCCTGATGGCGTATCCAGAGTCGCATCCATCAAAACGTCTTCTGGTATAATCAAGCGTGGATTCCAGAAAATATGTCCACTACCCAATGAAGATTGAAAGGCAAGCCTTTCAAGGCCGGGAGTATGTTTCGGCCGAACCACCCCTGTACATTCGGCAACCGGCTGGCGGGAGAAGTACTCGTTTATAATATACCGAGAAGACAGACGCTACCAAACCGCGAGACTGAATGTATCGTAAACAAAGTTGAATAGTAAATAGTTTCATATGTATTTTACTTATTTCGTTAAATAAAATAGTTACAAGTAGAACAATAAATCATTTAAACATTTCACTATAAACACCTTGGAATTAATTTGATCAAAAATTGAAAACACACATTTTCACCAAACTTTGTCTGAAATTAAATGGAACTTATTGTATTGGCCAAATCAGCATTTTTTTAAAGAATTTTTTTTCTGCAGAGCCATCTTGAAACCTATTTGGAGTTGCGACATTCAACTTTGGAAACCAGCAACAAACTTCAACAATGAAATCTAGGAGATTGACATATCAGTAAGACACCCAATAGGACAACTAGCAAGGCGATGGTTTACCGAAATACGTCCATGATCTACCATCAAGATTTTACCCGGTGTCCAGTGCGTCATCGTACTCACCTCGTCTCCGGGAGTTTTATGCATATTCCATAATTATTCAAAATTCGTTTTTTGTGAATTTTTAAGGACGCTGAACACGAATATCATGACGACAAAGATCTTCTATGTACTTGCTGGCCAGGATGAAATGTAAATACCTCATCTCTATGAGAGGAGGTGAGTACGATGACGCTTTGAGCCCCAGGTACTTGAAAAACATTCGACGACTTGATATTCGTATTCAGCAACCTCGAAAACACCTGTGGAATAAATTTGGAATGATTTTATATGGAATCTGTTAAAAATTTCCGAAGACGTGGCAAGTACCTACTGTCCGTCGAGGGCACCAGTTATATCTGAGACCTTCGCCGACATGATATTCGTCTTCAACGAGCTCAAAAATCATTAAGTAGAAAAATTGGACGTATTTTATTTAATATTTGCGGAGTTATTTTTTTTTATTTGCAACTTTGGAAATACATTTTTTTATGCACAAATGCAATTTTTTTAATTCTTCATAATCGCATTAGTTCACAAAACCGACGCTCTTATAAATTAAATGTAACACGAATCATATAAATATTGAATGAGGTGGCTTTTACTTGATGAATATCCATGTTAACGATTAAATCACACGAGTAATTTTTGATAACGACTTTTATTTCACAAACCTGTTTCGAAATACAATATCTTCATCAGATGTAAAATAAGTACTCGATTTGGTACAAAACTTTGTAAATTTCTTTAATAGAAACTCTGAAAAAATAAAAGAATTTTCATTTAAAAATTGAATATAAATACTGTAATATTTCTTCTACAGAACATAAATTATTGAGCTGAAAATGTGATTTAATACCGGTATAATAGTCGTCGTCTATAAAAGTTTAGAGCGCGAAATAACTTTACCTTCATGTTTATTTGGTACCAATTATATTTTATGTCAATAGAGAACAGCAATAAAATTTCAAACAGTCATTGGAAAAGAACAGCAAGAGATTGAAGTTGAAAACTTCAATTCAATTTATACATCTGTCAGTGATACTCGAGTCAGTTAATCATAGCAACTTCTACTTTTCCGAGTCTATTAAAACTTTTAATAAATATAAATCACTAGAAAAATAAAGTTAATGAGTTTCGTAGAAGTGCGACATGGTAGCGGTGTGCTACCGGACTTCCAACAACTTCCGTTTCATCCATCATATTTTAAAGTTGCACGTTTTTATTACAGTTTAGATTTGATTGCAGCCAATTTATCATCTTTAAGTTATAATTGAAACGTCCCTGTAAAATGCTTTGCCACTCTTGAACTTTTAAATATTCCTCTCGTTGATTTATGGTGAAATCCCACCAAGTTTTTTAATCACAAGACTCAAGACTTGATGTGACGCCGCTCCGAAGATTTCTAAATCATTTTCCGGTAGATTTAAGTTTGCCATTTAAGCAATTATAATTTTTTGTTTTCTGGGTCAGAAGATATCTAGGTAGATAATGAATAGATTTTATAAAAAGTATTTTTGTTTTTGAAAAACCTTTATATACAATACAATCAATCAGAAATTATCCAAATGTAATAGAAATTCCGTTTGTGAATATGCATTTTTTTAAGTGATAACTTCTTTTGAGAGGGTAAACATGGAAATAGACTACTATCACGTCACGTGAACTAATATCCCAACAGCAATGTATCGCTGAAATGGTTTTTGTGTTTGTGAATGAAGCACTACACCAGTAAACTATTTCCCGCTGGTATTGCGAATTTCAACGCGGTCCCTCCAGTCTCAGCGACGAATCCACGCTAGGTTCACTCAAAACAGCAACACACAGAAAAACTTTGATGCGGTTCGTCAGGTAATTAAGGCTGACCGTAGCTTTACATACCAAGACATAGAGGCATTTTTGGACATTTTAAAGACCTCGATCCAAAGGATCCTAGATGAAGAACTAGGTGCTATAAAGTTGGTTTCCCGGTGGATTCCTCATTTGCTCACAGAAGTGCAAAAAGTGGTACGCGTCAACTGGTGTCGAAAAACGGTTCAACAAAGGAAGCTCAAAAACGGTTATAGTAATGTTAGTAGCGATGAATCTTGGATTTACTTTTACGAACCAAAAAATAAGCGCCAACTAGCTTTGTGGGTGTTTTACAACGAAAAGCCAACAAAATGGATCTGTTCTTGAAGTGTGTCAAAGAAGATGGTTGCAACTTTTATGTCACAATATGGTCATATGACAACAATTTCTTAGGAAGATCGAAGAAGGGTTACTTCCGATTCGTATATAAACGTTTGTTTACCAGAAGTTATCACGAAACTCCAACAAAGCAACATACAACGCCGAGTCATCCTACATCAAGAGAATGCAAGTGCTCACACTACCCAATGTACAATCGAGTTTTTGGTGCTTCAAAACACCGAATTGTTAGACCATCCACCGTATAGTCCCGACCTAAGTCCCAACGACTTCTTCACGTTCCTAAAGATCAAGAATTCAATGCGTGGGCAACGATTCCAGTCGCCAGAAGAAACCATCGATACCTTTGAAGCAACGATTTTGGAGGTGTCAACTGAAGACTGGAATAACTTTCACTAATTGATATTTTGAAAAGCAATAAAGTACTTTATGTCTATATAATTTTTGTCTTTATGTCTATATGCAAAACTATAAAGACAACCCACGTATAATTTTTGTTTAGGTATTGATATAAGTTAGAAAATAGTTTTTACTTTTATCTAAGTGCAGTTTTTGCTCTCCTGGTGATGCTGTTCTTCGCCTGACCTATTTTCTAATACTCATCTCAAATAAATGGCACTGTCTCTAACATGTTTATTAGAGATCGGGAGAGCTCTCGACTGTCCAGATAGGATTGAACTGCTCTAGATTTTAGAGTAGAGTGTAATGAAATTTTAAGGGTTAGTGAAGATACGATCTGTATTTACGAGTGATTGAGTTCAGAGGACTATTTCTGAGAGTCAGAAAGTATAAAAATGAAAATTTCAAGTAGTTTTAAATTGTTTAGTTTATATAAAATATATTTAGGAAAGTAAGTTTTGCAACAACTTTGTTTTTAAACTAAAATTAGCAAACTTTAAATCGTATGCATATAACTTAATAATTCAAATATTTACCCTACATTTTTACTATAAATTATTCAGACAACGAGTGTGTGTTCTATCATGTTTAATAAAAAAATGAGTAAAATCAGTTGAAATGAACTTTGTATAAACAGTAAAACGTCTAAAATATAAGAAAAATGTAAAGTTTAAATAATTTACTTTCAGGAACTTTATGATCCGCGTTTGCCCAGATCTCTTAATATCCAATGATACTTGTCTAATTTGCGGCTATTTTTTTGTCGCCTCAATTCTAGAAGAGAAATATTTTCTCATTGTAAAATAATACCTTCATTTACGTCCCAACTAAAAAATTTAAAGGAATGAAATAAGGAACTCGAGGGTCGCAGATGAAGAACACTTCTGAGAGCAGCGCCGAATCGCACAAAATTTGCAAAAATTGCTGACAACCACCACGACGAAGACGGCTATTAAAGAAGAACAAAACATTTATAATCTATAAGTATAGTTTTTAATTTAACTTTTGGTATGATTTCCCACAATTCTTGATTTTCAAGGTGCATGAAAACCGATGGTAGCTGGCCAATGAATGAGAAAATAGTTAACTATTTATTGTATTGTAGCAAAAATACTTGTTTGCAAATAAGTATTAAAATATTGTTTATGACATATTTCAAAACAGCAATAGTATTTTACCCACGACTCGTTTCTTTAGCCCCTTCGCTCGCAAGCTCGCTCATGAGCCAAACACACTCGCTGTAATATGCAATTTACTCCACTCGTAAAGTAATATACTAATACGTTACAAGGTCGGTAGGTGACTTATTACAGTACGAGTTAGTTTACGGACGAGGCGACGTAGGAGCCGAGTCTGGAAAAAAAAACGAGTACTGTAATAACACCTAACTACCATGTATCGTATTACCTATATTTTATTTCATCACGTTTTTATAAATTAATAAATTCATAAAAATTTTAAAAATAGTTCGTAACTTGAAGTTACGTCAAATTACCTGTCAAATATTTTAAAATTTTTGTATTAATTGTTAATTCGTGTTTTAAATTAAAATAAAATAAAACGTAAGTAATTAATTATTTTATTTTTCTTTTATAGCCATTATAGTGTTTTTAAATGTCCAAAATTAAAAGTAATTGTCTTCCCTTAAGCAATCAGAGCAGAGTTGCTAGGCAACACATTACAGTACATGATACCGTAATGTTTTACTTACCGGCGCCAAATTAATAATAGGGATGTATATTTACTGGACAGGATGAAATAAAATATCATATTATTATTAATTGCCTATGTTTCGAAATTCTAGTAATTACAAACTTCGTAAACGATTTTATATGATAATTCTAAAACAAATATTAGATTTTAAATAGAGGAAATTTGTTACAAGAATGGTCTCTTGTATGGAACTTTACCATCTATAACGAAATAGAACTACAAGATTTCCCAAAGAAAGAAACATAACACACTAGAGACAGCCGTTTGCTGCTGAATATGGCCCGTTTTAACATCGAAATAGCCTGCAGTATATTATACCGGAAATAAGTTACGAACGCGATCAAAGATAGCCAGTTAGAAATCTCTGTGTTCACGAGTATAAAACACATTTAAAGTTATGCCTTTCCGCCTTGCTGGCATATCAGGGTTGGAATAGTATGTTCTACATTGAGCTAAGAACGGCAAGCATTTATCACTTGTATGAAAGTTACAGTAAAAGCAAAAGGCGAACGTTGGAATGTTTGAGAGATGCACAAATATTTTGTGTAACAAGTTTCAACAGTGCATAAACAGACAGTTTATCTCAATTAACCTTTAGTTTAAGCGATTGGAAATACATGCTTCAATAAGTTTACAGATAGAATATATATTCTAAATTACTAACAAGAAACACTAGAGTAAATTACAAGTATTTTGCGATCGTAATATGTAACATATTTGAGGATTATTGTTATTAAAAAAGAAATAATTTTATTTAAAAACGAGTACTAAATAATGTAGTTTGATTGTCCATAATTTAAATGTGTTTATTTTAAAACTATTAAGAGAAGAAACTTTTAGAAAAGCCTTACAATGTCATTTTTTGTTGTCTTTATTCATTCCTTAAGCGCGTAAGCAACCACTCTCCTTTTGTTTTAGAGAAGATACCCACGTTTCTTTACTTAGGTTGCAGCAAAAAATGTTGAAACTACGAGAATAGATTTCTGAGAATCTGATTAGCACACGAAAACCATTGGTCACGTGGTTACACCTGTTGCTAAATCTTTCTTTTTTAGTTTCTTTTTGACGCGTAGAAGCATATTCGTCCCAAAATGAGAACATACAATTGGCTCAATTTAGTATATCCTCCAGTTACTGACCTATATAATATCTTGAATTCACGAGTCGCTCTCCACCAACTCCCTGAATGCCATCCGCAATTGGTGATCTTCTGACTCTACGTATCTGTTTTTTTATCACTTTTATCAACACCTTAGAAAGCAGAAAAAAAGTTGGTATAAACAAATAAAGAATTAAAAAAATCCTTATTCTTAAGTATTAAACTGAGGGCCTAAGTTTATCAACCTAATTCAGGTGGGAAAACTGTCTCAAAAACCAACCAATCACGTATCTAATTTAAAACACCCGTACAATTCAATTTTGTACGGCATTCAAATTATAATACTATCAAAAACTTTTACATTTCTTTGTCAATTATGTCTGCAATACACGTAAAAGTTGCTTTATCTAGGGACAAGGGATTCTGAATAATATAATAAAATCTATAAAAAGATAGTTAAGTTAAAATTTTCAACACGTACTTACACGTTTGCAAGTTGTGGTCTAATAACCGAGTTTCTGTTAATATTAAAAGAAATCTTGTTTTAAAATCTTCTTTCCACGACTACATTACTTTCAAATTCAACGATCAAAGAAAACCACCAGAACGGCCATTGAATAAACGTACAGGAAAAGTGGTTATGAGTAGACGAATGTGCTAAATGCTTTTTAGAAAGCGTCACGAAAAATTTATGTGAAAGAAACGATTCGAACATGGAAATTCCTTTGAGAGCCGCTATTTTCAAGATCTTTTTGTGTCCCTGGAAAGTGTCTTTGAAATTTTATTTAGGCGGTTTATGTGCTATATGAATTTATAACGCACACTTCGAGATATATTCCATAAACTGGTTTTTCCTCCGTTTATGGTGATTGATGTGCAATCAGTATTAAGGTATTAAAGGTGGTTAAATATTTTTAACACTTTTAATTAATATTAACATTAAATAGTGGGTGCAGTTTCGATTAATAAACAGATACCCAACCAAAAGTATGCATTCTTTCGGCACCTCGTTAGACTTTCTCCTTTTGTAAATCCAAAAAAAGGGTAGAGCAGGATAGTAAATAAGTGCTACCTCAGTATAAGAGGCATTTAAGTTTTGGATGGTTCCCTGTCAGTGTTGATCGTGACCATAGACTTTAAACATTTCAGCACTGAATCTGTTTTAAATAAATTTTTGTTTTAAATATTAATTTTCTTATGTAATAGTGTCTATATGAAAGATATTAGCAATGAATCCTTAGAAAATATTCTACTTATCCTAGAAATGTCCTGGAATAATATGTACCTATAGTAATAAAAATGACAGGTTTGTTCTGTGAGATGTAAATGAGTTTTTTATTTTTATGAATGGTATTTTAAAAAACAGTTTTCACAAAGAGGAATGTTGCAAACAACATAAAGGTTTTGTTCTTGTTTCTATTTTACTTTGGGAACAGCATTGACATCTTCTTCTAGACGGACCTTATGTTGGTAAATTGTCACCAATGTTAATCATTGTGTTTTGTCGTTTAGAACGTTTGACACCTGCAATTGCTTTACCTTTTTTTAACCATTTGCTCAGCTAACGACAGCAGAAATGAAATTAGTGGTAATTTGTTTCGTTTTATTTTTTCATACAATATCCAGGAGTTTACAACGGCCGTTATAAGCTGTTTATGGAACAATATTCGCCACTATTTTGCTAAATCTGCAAACCAATAAACTTATTGTAAAATTATACTATGCTGTGGTATTCAATTTTTTTTGTTCCCATTTATCAATGTTCGATTAACAGAGCTCATTTTATTCTATTGGCAATTAGACATAAGAAAAACTTTTTTTGGGTCTTTCCCTTAGTAGCAATATTTCTTATACTGCAATATTGGAATTCGCACTCGCCTCTTTGCATCTTTTTACGATATGTTTTGGAGTGTTATTTCTATTTGTTGTATACACATGCGATTAGCAAATTTGTCATTAAATTAACACTTGTGAAAAAGCTATCAATACAGAGACATATATCTAGACACTAAGTGATCTCTAACAGCTTATTTACTACTCTTTCTCCAAGAGTACCCTCTACTTTACCGGCAGCTTTACCAGAGTATATATTGAAGTCGTAAACATATCCGGGTTTGGAATCGCATCTTTGCCTCAGCTTGATTCCTTTTTGTATAGGCTGCTTCAAAGGAAGATATTGTTTTTAGTCATCGTTTCATCAATTGATTGATGTGAGATTTCATTTTTGCTTTTTGGAACATGTTCTTTAAACATAGGTTTCTACCCATTGCTTTTTTTATTACAGAGTTCGATAGAAATTCTTTGAAAGACCAATAATTGGAGAACTCGGGATCGCGATTGCAACTTATTACAACAGCACATCCAAGGAAAATAAGTATCTCGCGTTGATCAGTCTCCGGTTTTTGTTTTTTTTTCAACTTACCCAAACCTTCATTTAAACCTACAGTCTTCTATGTAAATCAGTTTTTAAAAAACTTGTAGCTCAGTTGCTAATCTGACAACATTTACAGAAGGTACACCTTCTCCTTCAACGAGTTATTTGACGACTTGTTGACAATAAAAAGTTCTTATTTTTTTGTTGTGTACTGCTCTTATATCGGGACACACATCAACGCTAACAATATCTGCGTATAACTAATATCAATTTACACATTTTGCGGGAATTTGGTAACCTATCTTTTGTTATACTCACAAGATTACAGTATCACAGATTTCGGGACTTATTTGACTTGTAGTAGTTTATTCTTTGCTCTGAGATACAGATGTCCCGACAGTGGTGAAGAGTTGAGACATCCAACTTTGGATAAGTAGAAACAGTCGTATTCGCAGGATAAAAACCCGTACACTCTAAGCTAGCCTTAACGCTTAAAATTCTTAAACAACGTTTTACATTTCGGATACATAAGAGCTATAAGATCATTTTCAGAATTTCATAATATCGTCTCTTTCTAAACAAGATTTAAGTTAGTTTAGTTAGTCAAAACTTAGTAATATTAGAAATAATACTTCATCTCGATACATAACACGTATCTTCAAACTAACTATCACATTTATAATTCTATTAAATTTACCCAATGTCTACACACATGATAGAATTCAACTACAATATTTTAATACATCGCTGGATGAATTCTCTCCGCTAGGACAGAAAGTTTCGGCCTTACAGCGTTTAGTTTTCCCGCATGAACAATTTTCACATCCCTTTGTTTCGGCGAGAAGTGATTAATAGTGAAATATTCGGTCATTATCCAGATTTTCAAAATTGATATATGGATTAAATTTATAGTTTTACTTGTAGCTTGTAGAATTTAAATGGGAATATTAGTTGTTTTGTATTTTAAATTATTAACAAGAATATAATAAGACAGTAAGCTTAAATACTAAAGAGAAAAACGAAAAAGTATAACATTAGTAATGCAAGGAACAAATATCCCAGCTAACAAAAACTATATGGGTGAAACCAAAATCGTATTCAATATTTTTGAAACGGGTAGGTAACGTATGGAGCTGTTCTTTGTCTAAGCAGGTATTTTTTTAAATTTAAAAATGTGTTTTTAAAAGGTTAGATTTATTTGGGAAAAAATCAGACCACCTGGTTCCCAAATAACTACCTAAGATAACATTCCGGTAGGTATACATCAAAATGTAAGCACTCAATTTAACCAAGATTCAGGGTTACACCTGGTTAATAGCCAAGTCCGCGTGAAGGAATTTACAGAATTGATTCTGTCGTTCTTAAAATATACCCAAGCAGAAATATATGCAATCTTGCAATGTATAAGAGAAAATAAGACACCAGACTCGTAAATGAATGCCCAGTAGAACTCAGTATCCTGATGAAACATAACAGCGTAAAACTATTAAAATGCTAGGACTTGAATAAATACCAAGTAACTACTAATTAAGAAAAGGATCAGCAAAAATATTCTACGGCACAAATTCATTTGTAGGAGTACTAAAAAGTATGGTCCCGAGCCAAATAAAAGCCTGGTTCCGTTGACAACACAACCAACACTGGTAACACATTTTTGACCAAGCAGATTTTGTATTGAACAGATGTGTGCCTAGAGAATTAAAACCAGTAAAACCAGCAGGAATCAACCACGAATCATTAGAGGATACCTTAAGGACCATGCACCGGTCAAGGGACACCTGCCAACAATGGAGAAGTTTAATAGAGACCCATCCTGCAGATTATGCAACAGGGAACCTTAAACAGTTAAACACTGCAATATACCTACTACAGCTGAGGAGAGATTTAATTTTTGGGGACTTCAGAGTGCCTTCTCAAACATATGAGACCGATTCTTTAAAGTAATAAAAATTGTTACAGTGTCCTGCCAAAATCGTGAAATGGGTACCATCATGAACCAATGGAAAAAGCACAATTAGATTGTAAAGGCTGATTGTAATCAGACTATGCTTATGGAATTGCTTCCAATGTGGTTGCTTGAAACAAAAAGAAGCTAGCTTATGTCAGATCGAATTTCTTAATGACGAGTAGATTATGGAAACGAATCCAGAAGTGCCGACAAAGAGTTTAAAAAAATTGGGAAATTTTTAAAATATTCTTATTAAGTGCCATTTGTTTCAACACTTTTGTTACAATTTACAATTTTGCAGATGAATGCAGATCTTGGAATCAATTGATCAGCTCTTTTAATCATTTCGGTTCATAAGGGTTATTAACAAATTCCTACTAACATAAGTGAACAAAAACGATGGATCCTTCTACATTAATTTAACAAATGAGGTTTTAAAACGTAACGTAAAATAGTCCTTAAATAGCATATTGTGTATCTAGTACAAAAAAGCGATACACTCTCGAACGACAATGTTATTAGCCGAGGCCAACAAACATTGAAGTCCGGGAATGTGCTTTTACTACAAGATACACATACTATTTTTCCTGAAATCGCATTAAATATAATCGTAAATTAAGAAAGTTTTATATATGCATAACTGTTTTTGATTATCATCTTATTTTCTATGAAACCGTTTCGTTGACATTGTTTGTTTATCATTGTTTATTAGTGTCACCAAAGTTTCAGTTCGGTTAGTTACATATTGCTTAAAATATTTTTAATTATATTTCAACTGGGCAGTGACGATAATGTCCAGAGGTGCAAAATGCCTCCAGAGTTACTAAACACCGCTACTAATGTGGTTTTAAATTTATTGCCAAATAAATCCAAGGCAAAATATGAATTTGCTTTTAAACCTTTTATGAATTATTCCTGTACAGTACGGAATAACTAGTATATTATACTACAAGGGCAGAAAGTTTGAAATCCCTGCACTGCGCGCCAAGGCGCGCAGTGCAGGGCTCTTAACTTTCTGCCCATGTAGTATATACTATTTCTCTTTGTACTATGCTGAAAGTACGAAGGAAATTGCCTTCTGTGTTAAAAGATATTGATGTCTGACCCGACATTTGCAGTGACAGTGTCAGTGACATCAGTGCACGACTAATTTCTTTCCGCCCGCTGTCTGCGCGACATTATGGCGGCATAAAAGTTAGGCTTTCTGCCGTAATATTGAAGCCAGAACGACGTACTTTCAGCATAGTACAAAGAAATAGTATATTGTAATACAAGTGTTACAATGACAGAGGTTTCGTAGTACGAGTTCAGTTTGTGAAACGAACCGCGAAGCGGTAAGTTTCACAAAGAACGAGTACTACAAACCGTCATTGTAATTCGAGTGTTACATACTATTTTTTATAATGAACTTTTAAAAGTATAAAAAATAAATAAAATGAGAGTTTTTCGAAATATTTATTTATGTTGGCAATCTTGACAGTTTTGACACTTGTCAGTTTTAATGATTTTAAATTAGAATGTTTGTCAAATTTGTATAAAATATTCCGAATTTTGCAATAAGGCTGATAATGTAGTTAATAATTTACTACAACATACTTCTTGATTTACTACCTGAACTCTTTCGTTGAAAATCAGTGCAGTGCAACCAATTGTGTAAAACAAAAAGTTACCAAAAACAGTGTTACAATGAATCTATTTCGATACTGTTTTTAGTGTCGAAATAGAAACTTTGTGAACGTGAATTATAAAAAAAATATTCCCGTACAGTAAGGAGTACGGAAAAGTTCGTTGGCCAGCAACGGACGAAAATACGAGAATAGTGTATTTTGCGGCTCGAATTTGATCGGAAAATTTCCAAGCGATTTCAGAAAAAAAAAATCGTTCTCTGAGAAGTGACACTTTTCCTAGAGATTATTTTTTAATTTTATATAAATCAATCAATCAATGAAAATTTTAAAGCCCTGTACGGGACTTAGTGAATACTATATATAACGTTCATCCAGATATTCTCCGCAGCTTTGAGAATCCATTACATATTCAGAGAAGCGTTACACTTTTTTCGACTTATCTATTTGTACTGCTGCATGTAAATCGTAATTTTAAATCAGCTAGTCGCTCACTGACAGTTAAATTTCCTCTATACACGGAACGACAACAGGACGACTGATAATAGATTTAACAATGTAAATTCGCATTCAAAAAACGTATCGGCATATGGTTCAATCTAGAGCTGACGTCTCATTTTTTTTACTTTTATTTATTTATTTTTTGGTCGCGTTCTATTCAATTTTTAAAAGCGAAATGACTAAATGTGATTGAGTTGTTTTGTGGTGGAACCACATGGATGTACACAGATGATATATTGTTTTTCTATTTATTTTAGCGGATAGGGTTTTTTTAATAGAATTTTGCATTGTAAAAGGAAATGTATACATAGATAACCTGTATGTGTAGTGTTAAAAAAGTAAGTGATTGCACAAATATATATTTTTTAAATGTTTTTGAGATATTTTTTATGCAATTTATTACTAGAAATTAAAACAATAACAATTTTAACACACGAAAAATTAAAAATATAAGAGGGGTTTGTGGCAAAATGAGGTACTTAAAGTTTAATAAAAACAAAGTTTATGTAGGTAATAACTCATTTTAAAATAAACTTACATTTATTAATATCTCAATATTTGGTGATATTGGTAATAAAATCAGAAGAGGGCGTTTTACCTCGTCTCGCCTTATGTTTCTGGTAAGATGGTGTACCCCCTGGGGATGAGATGGAGTGGTAAGTAATAAAGGAAAAATTATAATCTAATTGGACTGCCAGAACACTCTCCATTCTTCGATAGAAGTGGAATACAACTCCATACAATACATAAATGGCGTCCCATTCTCTGTTCCACTCTCATTTCCAGATGATGAGACTTTCGGTCGTTTTGCTGCTTTGATCTTATTTCGTGACTTTTGTATTTGAGATTATTTGGCAGATTTCTTTTGATTTTCCAATTTTTCTTCTTTTTTGTTTCTATTTGTTCTAATTTTTTTTTTTGTTCATCATCTTTTTTCTTCTGTGCAGCAATCTCTTATTCTCATGTATAGGACGAAGACCTGATAATTGCTGTTTTATCAAAGTGAAAATCTGCACATCTGTAAAAGGTGACGAGAAAAGGACCAACTTTTAGTGTTTGGCTAATATTTACGATTTACAGATGTTTTCTATTTATACCAGACTTGATTATTCAGATTTTAACCTTTTCACCAATCTACAAAAATACTACGAAAAGAAATATGGATCCAATTCTCATCACAGCAAAGAACATCTATTTGGAAGACTTGTTTAAAACCTCTATAACTAAGGAATGAAAACATTCGAGCACCGATGGTGATGTGTATAAGTGTACAAATGTAGAGAAATAAAATGAATTTATGTCAATATATTTCATTCTCGTAGTTTAACCACAGATAGTCAAAGAAGTTTGTTTGGAAATAGTTCTGGAAAATCGAGAGTGGCTCGTAGCATCATATAATATATATAGACCATTGTAGTTAAATTTATTTCGGATATAAACTATCCTGGTCTAGGTACACATAGTGCTAAAATTTATGCTTACGATAAAAGTGTATAAATTCGATTAAATTTAACAATGCAAGATTAGAGCGAAAGGTTGAATTATGAGCAGCACTTACAAACAGCGAGAAGCATACAAATTAACAATAAAATTTAATATTCTCAGTCAACATACTGCAGCCAAACGGCGGTCAAATAACTCGCGAACTGTTCAACTAATCCGATAATTTAATCTCGAGTTTAATCCCAAACGCAAAATCACAAACAGAACCCGCTGGCGGAATGAAATCTGAAGATTATGTGGAAATGTGTGATTATAAAGAGAATTGCTCTCTCGCTCAGTGTGTGTATGTGTGTGAAACGTTAGAGGAGCTTCCGGCCTGGAAAATTCCCAATTTCGGTGGAAAAATAATAATAAGTAATTATTTCCTTTAACAAGTTGAAACGGTGAAAATTGGTCTTTGTGCTACTAGGTTCAAAATTTGCTTTGAACTTCAACAAACAAACCATTATTCACTACTATACAGAATTATTACAAAGTTTAATCAGATTTTGAACTGAAGCGCATTATTTCAAATAACCTGATAAAAGTTAATTAACTAGGCATGAAATCTTCTAAACAATTTATATTTAGTACCTATTCTATTTTTTATTATGCATTACATTTAATGTTACAATATTAGAGTGTTTTTTATGTATCAAGATGTTACAACCCAACAGTTTATTATCAAATCAGTTTCAGCGTGCTGTAGTATAATCTATTTCTATTGTGAAAAATTATATACTTACACATACTCCCCAATTCGAGTACTGTACTTATTTTTGCATATAGCCGCTTAGAAGACGCCACCAATCGAACCTTCAGACACAAATCTAACATCAATCTTTTGTTAACATATATCTAGAGGTTTATTGCGATAAAATAAGTCATGTGAATGTTTGAAACTAGCAAGTTGATCGAGATCATTTGCGAGCAATAATTTCTTACAATTTTCGGAGAGGAGTATCCCAACAACAATGTCTTGCTAAAATGGTTTCTGTTTTTGGAAATGAAGCACCACACCAGTCAATTATTTCCCACTGGTATTATGAAGTCCAACGTGGTCGCTCCAGTCTCAGCAACGAATTTAAGCTAGGTCCACCTAAAATAGCAGTCACATTGTCACGGGCTAATTTTGTGTTAGCGATAGATATCTTTATTTGTAAACAAAATTGTTTTCTTACCTTATGAATTCTCCGTTATTAAGGAGTAAATCGTGACAAGTTCCAGTTGATTTAGATCGATTTTAGTTAATCATCGACTTATAAATATATTCTGGCCATAAATTGCTACTAATATTGTTTTGAAGTTTATTTATTAAAATTCAGAACAAATGTTGGGTTAGAATGTTTGAATTACTGTCATTTTTCGCTCTCATCTGACTGAAGTACTACTTCTTCTTTTTTGTCGATAACTATTAGCATTGGGTTCTACGGCCAGTTGTTTCGTGGAATTGTTGTTTTGCGTAACAAGATTGAAAATAAACGAGAGAATTAAGTAATGTTGAGATTTTGGTGTTACCTTGTTAAGTAATAAGATCAGTTGTTATTAAACGATTACTGTTTGTTTGTAAGTTGGTAGCTGTGATCCTACGTTTATTGTCCTTACAGTGGTAGAGGCCATTCTCGTGTCTGACAGATTTTATCGAAAGTAAATGATCTCTCCGTCTTTCCGTTATCTGCTTTTGAATAAGAAGGTTGTAGGATACAATCCAGAAGATTTTTGGTTTAAGTTTCAAATCGCGGTGAATCCGTAACAATTAATTTTGGATTTTTTGAAACTAAACCTCATTTTCCATTTGAATCGTAGTTGAAGTTAGATTCTGTTGTTATTTTTGGACAGATTCATTGGAAAAGCCGCGTGTCGGATTTTTGTTAGATCTTCTGTGGTAAGTAACACACCTTTTATTCATGTGGTTTGTTCAATCCTTATGGTTTTCTCTTTTCTTGTTTTATTTCGGACGAAACGTAGGTAGATCAAGAAACAAACAGTAGGTGGATTTGGAGATTTAAAACCGTTTAGACGGTGAGTTGTGGTAGGGTACCCGCAATTGGCAACGAGGAGATTGATTTACCCGTCTATCAGCTAGGGTGTCGCTAGGTTAATGAAAGAAACCCTATCTTAATAGGTGAGTTACGAAATTTTATTTTTATAAGATTAATAACGCCATATGGTCATAATCTTGGTCGTAATATCTTTATTTTGCATATGTATTTCTTTGTGTCGTATGTAGGTTATTAATGTGAAACTAGACTCCTTTTTGCTTACCATTATTAATTAATTTTATGTTAAATTTTGATTTAATTTATTGTTATAATTTTGTTGTGACTAGCAAGTCAAATTTAGGTTCGTTGAGTACATTTAAATCATTAGTTTTGCTCATTAAATGTAAATTCAGAGAAGTCAATTGCTAAATGTTGTATTATTCATTTAAATTCACTTTGTTCTTTCATTGTAGTATAAATTTAAGGTCATGTGTTCAAATTGTATTAAAGTTATTAAGTCAAACTATTTCAAGGAGTCATTAAAATCCGTTTAAGCTAATGTTAATACTAAATTACGATTTTAGGGTCCTAGATACAGGCATAAGTCCTTGATACAGGCTTAAGCCCTAGAGATAGGCAGAATTTTGATCGCTGACCCTATACTTAGTACGAGTTTAAGTTATTGTAATTGGTGCAAGCCTAGTGGTTCTAGAACAGGCTTGATTTTTGGTACCGGCCTAAGTATTGGAGAAGCCAAGGACTGCGGAAACTTATTTAGTTTAACAGATAAGCTGTATTAGATTAAGTCGTAACTAGTTAGTTAAGAGTTATTTTTCTTGTTTATTTCTTTTGTATTGAGTGTGATCACACATATCGGTAAATTTAACATTTAAAATCATTTATTAATTCTTTGTTTTTATATAAATATCAATAGCGTTGTTAAGCACGAGGCTTGACAGTTGTGTAAATTCTCAATTTTTATTAAAGAAGGGTCTAGTTGATATTTTGGTTTTATTTAGCTCACTTTATCGTTTTTTTATTGTACAATTCAAATAGTACTGGTTAAAATTTTGAATTTATTTAATTATCTCCAGTGGGTGAAGTGGTGCCTGGGACATCAGGGGTTTCCGATTTTAACCGTACAAAATCGGTGGCGCGCTCACTTTATTTTGGCACTTACCCTCTACGGCTGAGCTGGGCATAATTTGCCAGTAGAGTAACCACCACCGAACTCAGCTGGAGTTGAATTCAATTAGTTAAATTTCTTTGTTTTTCTAAATTTGATTTTATTTTTGTTTTATTAAATTCATTAAAATACGTGGCAACATAGCAAAACATCGATGCGGTTCGTCAGCTAATTAAGGTTGACCGCCGTGTAACATACCGGTAGATAGAGGTATGTTTGGACATTTTAAAGACCTAGATCCAAAAGATCCTACTTAAAGAACTGGGTGTTACGAAGGTGGTTTCCCGTTGGATTCCTCATTTGCTTACAGAAGAGTCAAAAGTGGTTCCCGTTTGTTGGTCAAAAAACATTGAAACAGTTTAACAAAAGAAGCCCAAAAAATGTTTATAGTATTCTTAGTGGTGATGAAATTTGGATTTACTCCTAAGAATCCGAAAAAAGCCAATCGGTAAGTGGGTGTTTCACGATAAGGAAAAACCAACAACAAGTGATCCGTTCTTAAAGTGTGTCAAAGAAACTGGTGGTAACTTTTGTGTTAAAATCTGGTCATGTGGCAATAATTGCTTTAGAGAATCAAAGAACGCTCACTTCCGATTGGTATATAAACGTTTGTTTACCGGAAGTTTTCGCCAAACTCCGACTGCCCAAAAGACCATCAAGTTGTTGGAGCTTCAAAACATCGAATTTTTTAACCTTATAGTCCCGACCTAAGTCCCAACGACTTCTTCACGTTCCCAAAGATCAAGAATTCAATGCGTGAGCAGTGCATCTAGTTGCTAGAAGAAGCCATCGATTCCTCTAAAACAGCGATTTTGCATGTGTCAACTGAAGACTGGAATAACTGTTTTACCCATTGGTTTGAACGTTTATAAAAGTAAATCGCTCTTAGTGGGACTTAAAGTATATATATCTTTTGTCTAAAATACTAAAAAGACAACCCTCGTATGTTCATTTAGACTAGAGTGATTTGATGATAATATTGCTTTAAATGCGTTGTGATTTGTTTAAATTTTAAATTGGCTTCGGGTAGATGTTCGTTGTGATCATTATGCTTTAGATTTTTTAAATATTTTTTAACAATTAAAATACCAATGACAATTTATAAGAGAAAGCAATTTAAGCAAAAAAATTTCCTACTAGCACAAAAATGGCAAATTGTGACAAACCTAAAGTTGAAGGTACATGTAATGTGGAATATAAACAGCTTGGTAAAAATTTTATTGTAAGCAAATAATAAGCTTGTAAAATATACAAAAAGACCATATTTTGGGGTCGTAATTCGAAGTTGTGGGTGAATTGAGAAAAGTGTTTTTGTCTAACTAGTTGTGCCAGGTAAATCCGTAAAGGTGATCAAAGTTCAAAGCTTCCTGTTGTTACTTGCAAAGCTGTTCTCGCTATTTTTTAATCAAAGTAAATTTATTGAACAAAAACGGATAATCATTTTTTTAAATATTAACATTGAATTCAATATTATATCCAAATTTTGTTTTAGGTACAATACATGCAAGTTTTGGTCACGAAGCGTTAAATAACATATTAGCCTCTGCCTAAAGAAATATAAAGAAAAGAAAATTATTTGTTAGTTATGTTATTAATCGTTATAAAAATAAAGAATTTAATCGTTTATTTTTTTTAAATATTATCTTTTTCTTGCTTTGTAAATGTGTTAAATTTTATAAAATTGTCGTAAGTTGTATAGGTATATGAAGGTAATCTTAAAAATTGTTAATTTATATCCTTTTTACAATAAAAAAACTACTCTACAAACTTGCTTTAAAATAATAATTATCTAAGATGTTAAATATCTTATTTGATTAAAAAAAAGTTGTTTGTGATCACTGGTTTAATGAATATAGGAAATGCGGTTTTTGTTGTGTAAAATAAAGTGTTTTCGTTACTAAAAAAAACTTTAGTCTATGTATTAAAAAATAAGGATTATAATATTTTCATGCATTGAACCCGAATTTGATAGTTTGTATAATGTTAGAAAATAGGATTCCAAAAATGATCATTTGCAGAAGCATAGGAGAAAAAAAGAGAAGAGGGAGACCAAAGGAAAGATGGAAGAGCAAAGTGGAGGCGGATTTGAGAAACTTAGGTGTACAAAACTGGAAACGCATGTGCCAAAATAAGAAGAAATGGAGAGAAATGACAATTAAAGCCTTGGGCCTTTCAGGCCTGTAGAGCTATGTATATATTGTTATGATATGCTATGCTCGTTCTTATATTTCCAACTATTTGCTTCCGGATTTTTGGGTATGGGTTCAATATTTCTTGTTTTTCTTTCAATTTAAACCACTTTCTTTACTTTTATTCTTTTATTTAAATTCCATTTCATAAATATAACTTATTACAAATTCTAATTCATTCAACTTCAAAATCCTTTCTCAAAACTCAACTTATTTAAAATTCAATTTTTTTTTAAACTCAACTTATTTCAAATTACAATTTCAAAATTCTCTCTAAACTAAACCTGTTTATCCCCCTCGTCCCTAGGTAACCTCTCTGTCCAAAACAAAACAAACAACTATATACACTTTCTGAAATAAAATTCTTAAATACCTATATAAAGACACTTACCTAGTATAAAATACAAAATTTTCTTGTCCAATCAACTCATAACAAAATCCCCCTAAATTTAAAAGATACAATTTTCTTTTAAGACACATTTTATAATTTCAAATTTACTTTTAAATTCTACCAATTTAATATTTTTTATTTAATTTATTTAGTCAATTTCTTCCCCTTTTCTGATATTTTCCCATTATTTATTTTCCTCTTTATATTTAATTTTAATCTTAGTTTTAATTTTATCTCAAACCTATTTGCTTTTAATTAACTTATTTTTTTCTTTTTTTTATAATTGTATATGATATCCTTCCAAATCTTTTTTAATCTTCTAATTTCATCACATATTTCAAAGTAATTTATATCATCATCTTCGTATGTTTTATTCTTAAACTTCCTTTTATTCTCATTGTCATAATTAGATTCAGTTTTATATTTAATTTTATTAATATAATAATATAATTCATTTTTATATTTATTTTCATCAACTTCATATATTTCAGTTTCATATTTTATTTCTTCACTTTTATAATATTTATCTTTTTCATTCTTCTTATCCTCTTCATATTCATTATTTAATTTTAATTTCATAATTTCATATTCTTGTTTCATTTTGTTTTTATATGTCTTATATTCTTTATAATATTTATTTTTACTTTTTCCTTCCTGTATTACCATATATGAACCATCCTTAGTTCTCTCATTTTGCATCTCTTGTAATTTTTTTGTTTCATCTTTAAATTTCTTTGCTACTTCCATTACGTTCCTTTTCATAGTTTGTTGTATTCTTTCGTTTTCTTTCTTATTTTCGTCTTTCTGTAAATAATTGCCTTCCTTATTTCCACTTGCTCTATCCTGATTTCTTCATTTTGTTGGTTAGTATTATTTTGTACTTCTTGTAATTTATTCTTTATTTTATCCAAATTTTGTTGTATCATTTCATTTTCTTTTAAAAGAATATTTTTAAATTCTTGTTTCAAATCAAATTTTACATTGCTTATTTCCATTTTCACTTCATCTTTCAATTTCTGAATATCCACCTGCATAGTTAATATTTTACCATTTACTCTATCCATTTCAGCTTTCATTTCATTTTTATTTCTCCTCATCTCGTCTTGTAAATTTCTGGTATTTTCATCCATTTTATTATCCATTTTTTCCAAAAATTTAAACATTCTCTCCATCTCTGTTTCTTGATGTGGTTTTGAACTAGTCACATCTCCTATCACATCTACTTGTACAACCTGAATAGTTGTTTTTTCTCCTTCTGAAGATCCATTAGTTTCCATTTTTTTAAGAATATTCAATTTGCTTTTATTATTTTATTTAACTTTTAATGTGTATATCTAATTAATAATTTTAATTTACCTCGTATTTTAAATTAAAATTTTATGTCTTATTGACACTGTCAAAATCAAAAATTTTTATAATTATACTATTCCTAATTTTATATGTTCTACTATACTAATATTTAATTTGTTCTTTCAATTCTTCTTTATCAATTTAAATATTTATAAAATATGTCTTATTAAAATTATATCTCCCCCCCTATTTCAAAAATAAAAACAAACTAAAAACTGTCTTTACATAAGAATTCAAAAATCTTACCCCAGATTACAAGTTTTCTATAATTTCTAAATTTCTATCTTGTATATCACTTGGTTTCTTTCTAAATCTGCTTGGTTTTTTTGAACTGTTTCTTTTCGGGCCCCACGTTGGGCGCCAATATTGTTATGATATGCTATAACAATCTATATATTGGTGGACTCTTCAGGGTGGGTTCATAGATTAGCATTTACTAAAAATTCATTTTCTATTTTATACAACATTTAATAAAAGATTTTATATAACATTTAATACAATAGTACAATACAATACAACAACAAAACAAAAAAACGTTCAGTCAATGAAGTACAATCAATATTAATTTATTATAATTTTGCCCTTTTTTCCAAAAACAAACCCTTTAATAATTATTTCAATTATAAACAATAATACCAGCTGATACCACTATTATAAAAGAAATCCTTATCTTAAAATTAATTTTCTTCTTGATGACCAAATTTCAGTATAAAGTCATGGTTTTTCAATCTCCAATTTCCATACTCTCTATTTGTGATTCTTCAATATACAAATGTTCATCTAATATATTTTATTCAATTATATCTTTTCAATATTTTGACAACCAATCTCAAAAAAAAATTTTATGACTGAACAAAAATCAATAAACAACAAACGTCTCCCAGGTATCCTCTTTTATACCCTTTTTTTTTAATAATTTTATATTCATCACTTGATAAAAGTTCCATAGATTCATACCGTAATTTTTTTATCTAGCTAGTCTTAATCATATTTGCATACTACACAAAGACCAACTAGTTCAGACCATAACAATATATATATATATATATATATATATATATATATATATATATATATATATATATATATATATATTAAGTTCATCAAACAGTATATGCACACAAATATATATATATATATTATATATATATATATATATATATGCAAAAGGGGAAAATTATTGGGCATGTACGCAAAAAGGATCAATAAGGCCACGAGTAGGAATGGTAACCGCAGACATGCATGTTTCTGGCTCATTAGCCGTCATCAGTGCGGCATAACCAAGTAGGGTATTGCACTTGGCTAGCAAAAGTGTTGGGTACTTGGGAGCAAAGGATGTTGGGGAAACATGTGTAAAGAAACATAAAAACACAAAAACAACGAAAGCTCACACAGGAGTCCTATCGCCAACGTTGCGACGCTGGTTGCTAGCCGAAAACCCATTGGCACAGCTGGCCGAAAGCACAAAATGGCGATAGGACTCCTGTGTGAGCTTTCGTTGTTTTTGTGTTTTTATGTTTCTTTACACATGTTTCCCCAACATCCTTTGCTCCCAAGTACCCAACACTTTTGCTAGCCAAGTGCAATACCCTACTTGGTTATGCCGCACTGATGACGGCTAATGAGCCAGAAACATGCTTGTCTGCGGTTACCATTCCTACTCGTGGCCTTATTGATCCTTTTTGCGTACATGCCCAATAATTTTCCCCTTTTGTTTATATTAATACGCGTTTTCTTGGCACTTTGTTTATATATATATATATATATATATCAAATCAAATCAAATCAAAAAACGTTTATTTATAAATTTTAAAATACATCTTACAGCAACAATAAAGTAGGTAGGTAATTCTCATAAACGTAACGAAAAATCACAGAAGCATTTACATGCTTCTAGGTGATTACTCACATTATGGTAAAAAAGTCACATATTCATAAAAATAGTCACATATTTGTAAAAGAAAAGTCACATATTGGTAATAAGACACACATATTGGTAAAAAGTCACATATTATTGGTAGAGAGACACATATTAGTTAAAAAAGAATGTCATATCAGGATAAAGAGTTACAGATAATTTTATAAATTTAACTTAAAACAAATGATTAGAATTAAATATCTATTTTAAATAATTTAAATTAACCATATCATTAAATATTTTTCTCCCCTTTTCAATAATCCATTTTTGAGTTTGAAAATTAAACGTTTTACGGTTTTTTAGGAAACGTATATTTTCAGGTAACATATTGTACAAGCGGGGTGAAATAGTTATTTGTGACACAAGGACGGAAAATGACATTTTGCAAGAGCGAGTAAAGTTGTGTAGCCGAGGTGCGTAGCACCGAGGCGAAACAATACGAGCACTTGCAAAACATTTTCCGGACGTGTAACACACACTATTTTTTGGTCCGACAAATTTTTAATATTTTCAAAAGTTCTGTTATGTTCAAGACTTGACTGCTTGTGCTACCTGAACTAAGGCCACTGACTAGATATATAATATATAACAGATATATAATAAGCACCACATTGGATGTTTATATATTATAGTTGTGTTGTTGTGTATTGTGTAATAATTTGTTTAATACTTAATATACGTGTTTAGCTTCAGCAGTTATTAGTGTTTTAATTAACATATGTTGCAAACACACAAGTTCAAAAACTTTTTCGTGACATACAAGATTAGATGTTTATATAAAGATTGACATAAATGTCAAATTTTAAAATACAAGTTGTAAGAGTAATTAAATGTAAATTAGAATCCTGCTTATCTTTAGAAAAAGTTATAGGTAAGTTTAGTATATTATACGCAGTTTTTAAATAAATTTAATTAAAATTTGTAATATTCATTATGTATTTTTGATGACTTAAAATTTAAACTCATAGCGCCATCTCTTTAGATAATCTAAAAGCTACTTTGCCGGCCTAGGCCGGAAAATGCCATTTTCCGGACGATTTTGAAGTAATTAATAGTATTGTTTCTGGACGGAGGACCAAAAAATAGTTTACTGACCGCTGACAATGTGTTTAAAAAGCAATCGTTGGATATGCAGGCTGACCGTTGTTTTGTCTAGTGTTAACACTGTGATTTGGTATTTGGACTTTTATTTTATTTCCAGATATATTTTTTAAAATTTCAAAACAATATAACTGCCGCATGTCCAGCAACCGACTTTCCTGAAACAACACGTCCGACGGAAAAGTTTTCTCTCGGCCATATATGAGTTTAATAAACCATTTTTGAATGGAGTTTAGACTTTTAATGTGATTTTCAGCCACTCCTCCCCACCCAAGAATGCCGTAGGTGAGATGACTTTGTACCAAAGACAAGTATAAAACTCTCATTTCTTTTTCAGGCAGGAAATCTTTTAAATAAGAGAGTTTAGACAAAAGACCCCTAAGTTTGTTAGTTAAAATATTTACATGTATTTTCCAATTTAGTTGATTGTCGATGGTTACTCCTAAATATTTTATTGATGCAGTTTCTGGTATTTCACTATTGCCTATTTTAATGTTACCTAATGATGGTAAATGATTCTTATAAGTTGAAAAAGGCATATATTTTGTTTTGTCAATATTAAGGGTCAGTTTGTTAAAGCTAAACCAGTTCTTTAATTTTAGTATATCGTTTTCAATCTGCTTTTTTAGTTGCTGCCAATTTTGGCCCTTACAAAATACTGCTGTGTCGTCAGCAAAACAAACGATGGAACTTTTGATTTTTAATTTTAGCATGTCATTAATATAAATTGTAAACAATAGCGGTCCAAGGACTGTCCCTTGAGGGACGCCGAAGGTAACTTCTTTTTCTTCGCTGATGACACCGTCAATATTAACACGTTGTTTTCGTCCAGTTAAATTATTTTTAACTATATTATATATTTTTCCCCTAAGACCGTATAATTCAAGCTTTTGAAGTAGAAGTAAAGTTTCATGACAAACTGTGTCAAATGCTTTTGAGAGATCCACGAACAAGCACATACATGGTTTACTTTCATCAAGAGCATTATTTATTTGTGTAATAAGAAAATGTATTGCATCTTGTGTGGATCTCCCTGCCCTGAAGCCAAATTGCTGATCTGACAAAATTTTAAACCTATCCAAAAAACTGACAATTCTATTTTTTAATATTCTTTCCAATATCTTAGAAAATATAGACAATAGTGAAATAGGTCTAAAGTTAACAATTTTTGTTTTGTCGCCACTCTTGTATAAAGGTTTAATTATTCCTAGTTTAAGGCAATTTGGAAATATTTCTGCTTCAAAGCAGTTGTTAATAAGGTAACTTAATATAGGAGAAATTTGTAGAGAAATCTGCTTTATAGTCTCAATTTTGATACCATCCCAACCTGGAGCTTTTTTATTTTTTAATGTTTTTATTATTGATTCTACTTCTTTGTCAGATGTTGGGTTTAAAAACATGCTATTTTCAACATTCTCTATATCATTTTTAAAATCACTGGGACGTATAATTTTTTTAGCAATGCTTTTTCCTAAGTCACTGTAATGATTATTGAAGGCATTAGATATTTTTTGTTTATTTTTTAGCAATAAGTCTTTTATTTTTTGAATTTTAAATTGTTTTTTGTTTGCATTACAAATTTTATTTACGCAGTCGTACAGAGTTGATCTATTCGTATTGTTTTTGTTTATTTGTTTTTGGAAATATTGTTTTTTAGCCTGTTTAATTAAAAGTCGAATTTTATTTTTATATCGATTATATTTTTGTTTGATGTTTATGTCATCAGGATTGTTTAATAATTGCCTATACAACACTTCTTTTTCCTCAGTATGCTTTTTTATTTCAGGTGTCATCCACTCTTTATGGTAATTTTCTTTATCTCCGTTTTTCTTAATATATTTTGTATTATTTTTAATAAGAATATTCAATTTGTTGATAAACCTATACATACTAACATTTATATCTTTTGTTGTTAATATATCTGTCCAGTTTTCTTTAGTTAGGTCTTTACGTAAGTTTGGATAATTTATAAACGGAATAAAACAGGATTTACGTTTTTCGTTTGAAGTACGCTGTTGATCATAGGGAAAAAATAGAGCAATCGGATAATGATCTGTTATGTCTTGTTTATATATATATATATATATATATATAATGTTATTCTAATTTTCTATTTAGTTCATACATTTTAAAATTTTGTGTGCATATACTGTTTGATGAACTTAATATTAAATTAGAGGACATTTGCATAACACTTAACCTATCTATAAATTAACATTCACCAACACTATCACTATTATTGCAGCATATTAATATAATGGACAAAGCAGAGCATTAGCACAATTTACTTAACGTACGTACCGAATGAAAACCATTTTCATATCTATCCAAATAGTATTGAAATCACCAATTACGTTTTTATTAAACCTTTTAGGATTCGCTACAATATGAAGCAATTTCCATTGTATCCATGTATTAAATATTTATAGCAAATAATTACTATTTTATTTATTATCAATAATTTATTCATTCTGGTGATGGGCTATAAATTCAATATATTAGTATGGATATGTAAAATTAGGGAAATCACTTTATAACTTGCTGTGAGACAATAAGTTATTCACTAGGATTATTTGCGCAAAAACCACAATCAATGAGTTGAAGTATTGAATTTTGTGTCATTTTCAACATTTCTTGTGGCTTTGTGCCTATGTTTTGTAATTTTTCTAGTTTAATGTTATTGTATTAGATAGTAATTGATAATGATTAAAAAATTACGCTCTATTATGTTTTATTTTTTTGCGACTGATACAAAAAAAGGATAAAAGATTTTTTGTCACAAATTGAATGAAAAATCAAAATAAAAACTTTTGTATCGCATTTTTTCTTTAAAAAAATCAAGAAGTTAATCCATATGCGCACGGATGTACAACATTAAACCTTGATTGCTAGTCAAAGAGAACATATCAAATCAAATCAAACCAAATATGCTTTATTGTCCAAAAAATTTACAAAAAATTGTGTAGACAAAGCCAGTAACAGATAAGTATAAGATAGAACTAGAAACTAGTTCTACCACATATACATATACACATAAATATATACATTTAGTACCTATAAACATAGTCAGTTAACAAAACAAAACAAAATTTGTTTTACCAAACAATTTAAAAAACTTAAATATTATTTCCTAAACATAAGTTCTAAACAGTAAACATAATGCATCACACATTAAACAAAAGAATATCAGCCTATTAACCAGAGTGCGAAATGCTCGTACTATTCAAAAAATCGCTTACTGCATAACATGGTCTTTCCCGCAAATATGATTTTAGTGTCTTACGAAATAGAGCAGGGGCTGATATGGACTTAATCGCAAACGGCAGATGATTATTCAATTTTTTGTGTTGTACAGAATCGAATTTTTGACCAATTCGGAGGTTGGGATTGGGAGACAAAAATTATGATTATGGAGGGGCCTTTCCGAAACATTTGTTTGGCTCTTGCCGATTAAGCAAATCGATTCATAAATAAACAAAGAAGGGAGTGTTAATATTTTATATTTTTTGAAGATATCTGCTATGTAATCTGAGAGCATATCGGATAGCTCTTTTTTGAAGTCTGAATATTCGATCAAATGAGTCCGACTGCAGGTGCCCCAGAAAGAAAGAGCGTATCGCAGATGTGATTCGAGCAGGGCAAAGTAGACCGTTCTAGCTATTGATGTGTTGAGCTCTCCGGAGACCGATCGTTATGCAAAATATGCCGAGCTCAGTTTTTTTTGATAGGGTTTCAATGTCCGTTTGCCTCTTCAGTGAATTATCCACAATTATCCAGAACTAAGAATGTTACTGACTTGTTATTACGTTGTAACGTACTGTTATATGACAAAATTCTAGTTTTCGCAGCATATACCTAAGCATAGAAAGTTCGAACCGCACCATGACTTGATGGTCAGCAAATCATTAGACATAGTTCTATACAGAGTTGACACATCCGGGCTGCTCCAAGTAAAACTAGTATCATCAGCAAAAAGGCAGATTTTTCCGCAAATGTCCAGACAAGCAATGTCATTAATGAACAACAGAAATAGAATGGGGCCTAAAACAGAGCCCTGAGACACCATAGCACGAGCGCCAGGTTCGTTTTCGTTGGCATTACAGGGTAACGGCATTACCAAAGTGATTTTGATGTATTTTGACCTGCCAATTAATTTTGAGGAACCATTCGACAAATGATCAGGAAATTTGTTATAAACAATTTAATTGTTTAAAGGTCTAAAACTAAGAAAGATAGGTATTTTTGTTAAAATTATTCTGATTCCTTATAAAAAAACAATAAAATAGAATTCTAAAAAATAAAATCAAACTATTAGAACCAGAGATATTGTCAATTTAGTTCAAAATTGTTGCAGATAGGTATTGTGTGATATTAAATTATTATAATTTTGTTAATATTTTCTTATTTTTACAAAAAATTAGTTAAAATTTTTATGCCAAGCTATGTCAACTATTTTATTATAAAGAACATTATCAAATGCGCATATAATCGGTCAGAGTCTGTAAACAAGGAACAGATTACAATTATAGAAATGCGAACACAGCTCGACAGAAGTAATTAAAAAGATGCAAGGGGCTGTAAAAAGTCATTTATCACTTCCGTTTGACTAGTCCGCATGCATTTAATGGGAGTGCACTTCTTTATCTCGAATAGAAATTACATTAGTATTTAAATTATACTGCTTTAAATATCTCCAAATTGCAACCCTTAAACTCTTTTTATTTACTTCTTTCAAACAATTTAAATAAAAAACATTCTTTTCAGGACTTTATGGCTTTTCGAGTTGAATTGCTAGGACATTAGCACTTAGTTCGTTAAAACTTTTAACCCTAAAAAACGCGAATTCGAAGATACTTAACAGATTGTTTAACCGAAGCATTATTTTAAAATGTTTCTTTGTACTGATTACAATTATTTCCTAATTTTATTTTAACAACAAAAAATAGTCAATACTGACAGCGACGTACGGGAGAGATAGCCTATATTCTCATTTTATATCTCTGTCGTTACTCTTTTTATGCGTGCTAAGACATTGAAGACTGCCTCAAATTAAAAACTGATATTTTGTGTTTAATTCGTACTTAAAAGCTATTATATAAATATATAGTACTAGCAGCCCGCCCCGGCTTTGCACGGGGATTAAAGAAAAATAACAAAAGCCACTAAATATATTGGGTCAACGCTTCCCTGTAAACAATATTACATGTTGTTTTATTTTCTGGCAACAAAATAAATTGATTTTCAGGTGCTCGACCCGCCTTAGGCGGTTGGCCATGAGAAAAACCTATCCCTACTAATTGGAAGGTTTGACCTTGAGGCTAGTATTCTTAACGCACGCGATGTAAGGGTTTTAAGGTCATTTTTGGTTACATGTTACATTAATGGCATTTTAGTAAGAATCCCTATTTTTTTGAAAATAAAACATAGCCTATGTCACTCGGGAATAGTGTAGCTTGCCAACGGTAAAAGAACTTTTGAAATCGATCCAGTAGTTTCGGAGCCTATTCATTTCAAATAAACAAACAAACAAACAAACAAACCTTTCCTCGCCACTAAATACCTATATTGGGTCAACGCTTCCCTGTAAACAATATAACATGTTGTTTTATTTTCTGGCAACAAAATAAATTGATTTTCAGGAACTCGACCCGCCTTAGGCGGTTGGCCATGAGAAAAACCGATCCCTACTAATTGGAAGGTTTGACCTTGAGGCTAGTATTCTCAGCGCACGCGATGTAAGGGTTTTAAGGTCATTTTTGGTTACATTAATGGCATTTTAGTAAGGATCCCCATTTTTTTTTTAAATGAAACATAGCCTAAGTCACTCGGAAATAGTGTAGCTTGCCAACGGTGAAAGAATTTTTGAAATCGGTCCAGTAGTTTCGGAGCTTATTCATTTCAAACAAACAAACAAACAAACAAACAAAAAATCAAACCTTTCCTCTTTATAATATTAGTATAGATTTACAAAATAAAATCCCAACTTACATCACACATTTTAGATAATTTATTAAGATTTGGTACTGAGGATGAGAAATAGTTTTTAAATTTTATTTTGTTTTTTCATGTCCTTGACAGACTTACACATAATTTTATAATTTCATAGCCAAAAGAGATATTAAAGCAGAAAATAGCAGAAATAAGCACATGTCGCTGAAAGTTTTGGACACTAGCCAATATTTCAAGAACCAGATGTGCATCCTCTAATTAATTTTTGATGGATCGTTTAACATAACTGATGTTTTGTAGAATTATGACACTAATTTATTTGTTTACTTTTGTATTTCTTTTTTTTTCTGTATTTATGTGAAGGTGCACATCTTGCCATCGTTGTTCCGGATATCTATTTAAAACAAATAATATTATTTTTCAGATATTTTGTTATTTGAAAAAGACAAATATCGTTAATTATGTATTTTCTTTGTGGCTTCTAACAAGAAAGATGTAATCATTAATTTTTAGTAACGAATAACTCCCTCTTTGTTTAGGTCTACGAGGGTTTTCTTTTTAGTTTTTCAAATAGCAATAAAGACAAAAAATATATAGACTTAAAGTACTTTATTGGTTTTTAAAATATGTCCTACCAGTCTTTATGTGAGACTTGCAAAATCGCTGCTTCAAAGGTATCGTTGGCTTCTTCTGGCGACTGGAATCGCTGTCTACGCATTGATTTATCGCCACTAACAATACTATAAACGTTTTTTGAGCTTCCTTTGATGAACCATTTCAATGTTTTTGGCATTAATGGACGCGATCCACTTTTTGCTCTTCTGTGAGCAAATAACGGATCCAACGGGAAACCAAGTTTGCCACATCCAGTTTTTTATCTTTCATACCACGTTGAAATTCACAACACCACTGGTAAATAGTTGAATGGTGTGGTCCTTCTTTCCCAACCAAAAAAAAATTTCAACGAGGCATTGCTGTTGGGATGATCCTCTCCAAAAATTGTAAAAAAATATTTATGGAAAATGGTCTTGGCTAAGATTCACTGTATCTATACGACTTGTTGTATCGCAATGAAAATCTGGATATATGTCAACAAAAGATTGAGGTTAGGTTTGTGTCTAAAGATTCTATTGGTGGAGCCTTGTAAACGGCTATATCCAAAACTAAAAAGATAACTCTCATATGTGTAAGTATCTGTGTGTTAAAAATTCTAATTTCCAATAATTGGAACTACTTGAAATATAATACAGCTCGCTAAAGTTACCTTAATAATAAACTGCTGTAATCTTTTGACGCTTTTTTTAAAGTCTAAGATGTAAATCACTAAATAACGAAATTAAATGAAAAATTACAAATTTTTACGTTTGATAATGAATAATTTATAAACATTTACCTCTACACTATCTTAAATAAAATCTTTTCATTTTATCGTTAATTTTATTGCAGCTCTTAATGAACGGCGCACAATTTCTTGAATATTTGATCTCTTAAAACGATTAACATATTTTTTTGATAATTTAGAATGATCTATTTCGAGGTGTTCAAAAAATTGTTTAAATTCGTTTCTTTGTTAATAAGAATTCACGAAGCAGCATTTTCAATAATAAAATTAAGGACAAATTAAGGTATTTAATATGCAACTTTACTTCAGGGAGTTTTCAGTCACATTAAAAGTCGTTAGCGATCTAGGTCATTAACAGAAAAGAGAAGTGAATCAAATAGATGGATTAAAAGAAATCAGATAAAAGGCCATCTAATTGCTGGTACTACATTTTAATTAGGTTAAGGTAGTATAATTGTATCGGTAAGATAGAAGAAGAAGGGATATTGGTTATTGGCTTCCGACCATCCCGGTGCAAAAAAGAAGATTACATAATAAATACAAAGAGAGTGTATATATAGAACGTCCTATCCAATGTAGGCTTGTATACTGTAAGGATTTAAAGATCGGTTTTTTCATTTCTTTCTTCTTTTTCTCAATTTTGTGTTTTTTTTCTTGATTTTATATATTGGTTTCTTATGTTTTTCGCTGTTTGTTATTTTTAATTTTATCTTATTTTTCAATTATTGTCAATTTTACGTTTTTTTTTTGATTTTTTTTTCAAATTCCTTTTTTTATTTTGCATTATATAATTACATTCTTTGCCTGTTTTTTCTATGTTTTTCGTTTTTTATTTTTCTATTGTTGTCAATTTTTTACTGATTTTTACCTTTTTTTTTACTTTTCCATGATTTCTGTATTTTTTTTTTATTTTCATGTTTCACATTTTGGTTGTTTTCTTCGATTTTTTTCTGAATTTTAAATCTTTTAAATTTCTTTTTTTTTATTTTGCATTATATACATAATTCCATTCTTTGTCTGCTTGTTTTTTGCTTTGTTTGTATTTGGTTCATACCTATTTTTTCCGTGTTCCCATTTTTTTTTTCGATTTTAGTTGTAATTTTTTTATGCTTTTTTAGTTTTATGCCGTTTTTGTAGCATACATTTTTTTATCGATTTTTTTACCCTTTTTAACGCATCTTATTAATTTTTTTTAACTATTTTGTATTTATCGAGTTTTCCTTGTTTTTCATTTTTTTTGGATTTTTAATTTTTTCCGTAATTTTTTAGAACTTTTAAAGAAAAAAATTTTAAAAAAAGTGTGAGGTGTCAAGGGACACTCGGATGGAACAAAGTTCCTTTCGATTAATTAGTGAAGGAATTGTAATTTGTAAACACAACAGAGAGTATGTACATACATAAGCATTTATTATCTTCTGTATAAAATCTCTACCTACCTAACTCTATCAGCAATATCCGGAACTTGTGCAGAAACACTTTTAGGATACATTATTGTTTTTATTTTCTATTATTTTAATATTTATTATCTACAAAAAACCTGTATAAACTTAACAAAGTCGCGACACTACTACACTGTTCAAAGCAAAATAGAAAAAAAAAAAGTAAATCCATTATTTTCAACAGTTTGTTTCTTTTAACAAAAGTGTCCATTTATACAATACCAGAGGTTTAGATGATATACATCTACCTAGAATTACTTTTTATTTCAATTTAATTTAAAACAGGAATTAACAATTTAACACAAAATTTTAAAATTAAAATATTTGACAGTAACTGACAGTTAAGGTAATTTGACGGAGGTACCTAACTAGTCAAGTTAAGAACTATTTTTAAAATGTTTATGAATTTATTAATTTATAAAAACAGGATGAAATATAATACTAAGGTACTTATTTTTTTCTACAGTATTTTCTTTTAATTTAAATTAGTGTCCTTTTAATTGTACTTTTATTAGTATTTATTATATTAGGGTTTCCTATTTAAATAAAGATAGGTATATCTATCTATGAGAGAGAGAGAGACAACATGCGTATGTCGTGTGGTGTCGTGACAAATTTTGGTATGAATTTTTTTTGGCTAGCTCCTAGCGTCAGTCGTAATTGTTCGTAACGTCCGAAAGGGAACTTCGTTCCAATAAAATATTGTAACGGGATAACCGTAAAGGAAGGGACCTTAATTTGAAAGATTGTTGTTGACAGTTGATTTTTAGAAGTTTGTAAAAAATCAACTGACCATTTTAAATAATGTTTCTAGAAAATTCTAGAAACTTCTAAACACACTGACTAGATTAAATAATGTTGTATATAAGGGGATGCATGGGCAGTTAACGTCAGTTCAAGTCAAGTGTTCACAAGAGTTCATTGTATTGTCAAGTAGTTAGACGTTATCCAGCAGAGTTCAGTGTATCTTAACAATTTTGTAAATAAATTGTGTAAAAAAACCCCCATAAGTGTTTCAAATTGGTGTCAGGTGTGGGGTGAAGATACAAGAATGCCTGGAAAAAAGATAACTGATTTATTGGTGGCTGAGCTCAGAAGAGAGCTCGAGGAATTAGAATTGGAAACTACTGGGAGCAAATCCGTATTGTTGAGAAGGCTCCGTGAATACTACGTAAATAATAATTTGGACCCTGACGCTGTGGAGTTTGAAGACCCAGTTCAAAAAGCAATTTCCCGGCTGCAAGAGGAGCTATCAGGAAGAATGACGAGCCGACAAGAAGAACAAACTCAACAGCTTTCCCGGCTGCAAGAGGAGCTATCAGGACGAATGACGAGCCAACAAGAAGAACAAACTCAACAACTTTCCTGGCTGCACGAGGAGCTATCAGGACGAATGACGAGCCAGCAAGAGGAGCTATCCAGTCAGATGAAGAGCCAGCAAGAGGAGCTTTCCAGTCAGATAAAGAGCCAGCGCAAAGATATGTCCCAGCTGTCACAACGGATGTCTACCCTACCAGAAGAGTTATCCAGTTCCTTCTCCCAGCTAATATCGCATTTGCGCTCCGAAATGTACACTCTTCGTGACGAACAAAATCAGCAAGTGTCCAACTTGCGAGACGAGCAAAACCAGATCAACCAGCAAATGCAGTCCGAGATAAGGAAGCTTCAACAAGAACTGGAAGCTTGTCGCCGAAACCAAATCATCCACCACGGCGACGGAAATGCAGAAAGGAGAGAAACCGGCCACATAGACGTCGAACGACGAGGAAACGGAGCGGCGGCCCAGGTACGAATGACGATAAAACCCCCGACATTCGACGGAATGACTTCCTGGTCAAATTACTTGAAACAATTTGACGCAGTGGCCAGAGCGAATGGATGGTCACCCCAGGAGAAGGCATTGTTCCTAACCATGGCTCTGCGAGGCGAGGCTTTAGACGTCCTGCATGTATTGACACCGGATGAGGTTGACAATTTTGAGCTATTGGTGAATCGTCTAGAGATGCGTTATGGTCAAAGTCATCTACAACCGGTATATCGAGTGCAGTTGAAAAGCCGGAAGCAGAAAAATGGAGAAACTATCCAGGAGTTCGAGGCAGAAGTGGAAAAAATGGTACGGTTTGCGTATCCAAATGCAGCGGAAGATTTTCTGGAGTGCCTGGCGATCCAAACCTTTACCGATCGTCTTCGAGACGCCGAGTTGCAACGGGCTCTACGGTTGACGAGGCCAAGATCTCTTGTAAATGCCTTGACCATTGCCCTGGAGTTCGATACGGCGACGGAGGCCTCACATGCAACTGTTCGACTAATGGAAGACACTGGTAACTTCGACCATGCCGTTTATGCCGTCAGCGACGTCGAAGCGGTAGTGGAGAGGGTAATGAAGTTTTCTTCAAAAAGAAGGCGCCCAGTGAGGTGCTGGAACTGCGGAGAACTAGGCCACATAAAAAATACTTGCCCCCATTGTACCCAAGTGAAGCCGAACGAGGAAAAACTTGCCTTAGTTAAGGTTGTGCCAGAAGACGAGAGCTCCATTCTGGAGGAGCAACAAGAAAACGATCCCGTTCTGAGAAAGATTAGGGAGTGGAAGAGAATGGACCGTCGTCCGTTGTGGAGAGAGATATCCTCATCCTCTCCTGCTTTAAAAGCATACTGGTCCCAATGGAACTCTTTAATTTTGGACGGAGGGTTTGTTAAAAGACTTGTAGAAAAATCCGAGGGCACAGAAACAAGGAAACAAATAGTGGTCCCAAGAGATGCTGTACCGGAAATTTTAAAACAGATGCATAATGATAGTTCTGGAGGACATCTGGGTATCACGAAAACGCTGCAAAAGATCCGAGATAGATTTTACTGGGTAAATTGCACTAATGATGTTAAAGATTGGTGTCGTAAATGCACTACATGTGCTGCCAGTAACGGTCCGCACCGAAAACCGAAGGCGGAAATGCAGCAATACCTGATTGGAAGTCCTTTTGAAAGAATCGCAGTAGATGTGTTGGGGCCACTTCCACAGACCGATGTAGGAAACAAGTACATCTTTGTTGTAATGGACTACTTCACTAAATGGGTTGAAGCATATGCAGTTCCCAATCAGGAAGCTACCACTTTAGCAGATATATTGGTTGAAGAATTCGTAAGCCGATTTGGGGTACCATTAGAATTACATTCAGACCAAGGAAGAAATTTTGAGAGCAAGCTGTTTCAAGAAGTTAGCCAAAGATTAGGCATCCACAAAACGAGAACCACAGCGATGCACCCTCAGTCTGATCGAATGGTGGAACGAATGAACCGGACTATAACCAACTATCTGTCAAAAGCGGTGTCAGATTGTCAGAGGGATTGGGATCGACATATTCCACTATTTCTAATGGCAATTCGATCGGCCATCAACGAATCAACTGGCCAAACGTCTGCGAAGGTCCTGTTCGGTAGAGAAATGAGGCTACCATGTGACTTGGTGTTTGGTTGTAAACCTGGTGAAGAAATGGCACGTGAACAATATGTCGCCGACCTTCAGAATCGAATGGAAAATATACACAACCTGGTGCGTGGAAAACTACAATTATCTAGTGATCGGATGAAGAGGTACTATGACACACGGACAATGGAAAAGAGTTACCAAGTTGGAGATTTAGTCTGGCTCTATAACCCCCGACGGCGTCGAGGTATTTGTCCCAAATTACAAAAGAACTGGGAAGGTCCTTACACTATCAAGAAGAAGATTAACGATGTCATTTATCGGATCGTGAAAATTCCCAGAGGGAAACACGTCGTGGTCCATCATGATCGTTTGGCGCCTTACCAGGGAAACCACAGTGGAGATGCGCAGCAACTCCAAGAAGATGGTTTGGCTGGCTCAGGGAGTGTGCGGGATTCCGATGTAGGAAATAACATTCCAGGAGGAATGAATCTAAGGAGGGGGCAGTGTAACGGGATAACCGTAAAGGAAGGGACCTTAATTTGAAAGATTGTTGTTGACAGTTGATTTTTAGAAGTTTGTAAAAAAATCAACTGACCATTTTAAATAATGTTTCTAGAAAATTCTAGAAACTTCTTAACACACTGACTAGATTAAATAATGTTGTATATAAGGGGATGCATGGGCAGTTAACGTCAGTTCAAGTCAAGTGTTCACAAGAGTTCATTGTATTGTCAAGTAGTTAGACGTTATCCAGCAGAGTTCTTAACAATTTTGTAAATAAATTGTGTAAAAAAAACCCCCATAAGTGTTTCAATATAATACTATTAAGTATAGGTACTTATTTTTTTCTACAGTATTTTCTTTTAATTTAAATTAGTGTCCTTTTAATTGTACTTTTATTAGTATTTATTATATTAGGGTTTCCTATTTAAATAAAGATAGGTATATCTATCTATAAGAGAGAGAGAGACAACATGCGTATGTCGTGTGGTGTCGTGACAAATTTTGGTATGAATTTTTTTTGGCTAGCTCCTAGCGTCAGTCGTAATTGTTCGTAACGCCCGAAAGGGAACTTCGTTCCAATAAAATATAATACTATTATAGGTACTTAATTTTTTCTACAGTATTTTCCTTTAATTTAAATTAGTGTCCTTTTAATTGTACTTTTATTAGTATTTATTATATTAGGGTTGCCTATTTAAATAAAGATAGGTATATCTATCTATGAGAGAGAGAGACAACATGCGTATGTCGTGTGGTGTCGTGACAAATTTTGGTATGAATTTTTTTTGGCTAGCTCCTAGCGTCAGTCGTAATTGTTCGTAACGCCCGAAAGGGAACTTCGTTCCAATAAAATATAATACTATTATAGGTACTTATTTTTTTCTACAGTATTTTCTTTTAATTTAAATTAGTGTCCTTTTAATTGTACTTTTATTAGTATTTATTATATTAGGGTTTCCTATTTAAATAAAGATAGGTCTATCTATCTATGAGAGAGAGAGAGACAACATGCGTATGTCGTGTGGTGTCGTGACAAATTTTGGTACGAATTTTTTTTGGCTAGCTCCTAGCGTCAGTCGTAACTGTTCGTAACGCCCGAAAGGGAACTTCGTTCCAATAATTTCGTAATACATGATGTTTGCCTGACTTTCACCAGTTACGCATCGCACGCAAGGAAAGCTCTCAAAAGAAATATTTTTCCTGGTTTTCGTAAAATTTTTATTGCTGCTCTGCCTATAGCTATAGCCCTCCTTTATTAATGGACTATTCAATACAAAACAAAAAATTTCAATTAAAACTATTAGTTTTAATTCGAATTTCAAATGTAAGTATTTAGCCTAGAAACACATTTTTTTTTGGTTTTTATTACGTTACCAGTTTAATGGCGTGTTTTTAAAGAAATAATAATTTACTTTAAAGTCAAGTATGGTTTCGGCTTTGAGTTAATATCTACAAAGAGAAGATTATTTTACGCTCTCTTAAGCTTATTTGGTTGTTTTTTTTTAAAGGGTGAATCCAGTTTTGGCGAGAAAGTCAAAAGTTCACAGTTTTCGGAAGTAAAGCAGTAAAGAAATCCAATGTTTTTAAAATCCTACTACGTATACTATTATAGAATTTAAGGATTACCTCTAGTCAGTCCCTTATAATAACCAAGTCAACACGATTTCTGTTACAAAACACCATTCGTTTATCCAGAATTAGCGAAAATTAAGAGATATATTTTTTTAAAGAACGAACTATTCTAATCGCTTACTATTAATGTTACTATTTTGTTAAAATAAACAAATGCAAACTGAGTTTTGGGTATATATTTGTAAAGTTTGTACTTGGCGCCCTACCTCTTGATTTCACGAAAAACTAAAGAGCAAACCTACGAAAAAGTTTTAATTCAAGTTAAGTTAGAGTGGGCAATATTGTTCATGACAAATTTTAAATTACGTAGATGGATAAATATAGAATTTTGAAGGTTATTAAAAACATTAAATGTTGCAATACAAAACTAGCACCCTTGATCCATACAATTCCAATTAAAAGTATAAAATAATTAATTTGCATTAATAATTAAAACTGTTCTGTTATTGAGTTTCTACTTTTAGATTTAAAATGATAACCTCATATCTTATGCAGAAGTGTAGGTACTGTCAAAAGAACATAACACAATCCGAATCAGACATGATATAAAGTTTATTATTCAGTAGTTATTCGGAGAACAAGCGAGTCAGCCAGTGACAAGGAACAAGATAAAGGCTCGGGTATTATGATAGTTTGTCTGTACTCGAATATTTGTTTTTGCTAGTTGAAACCGACTCGAGACTTGTCACCTGTCGGGTACAGCTATCATTAGCAACGCATTCACTTCACTGTATTTACTTAAGTTAAACGATGAGGATTTTTTTACGTTTTGCTTCTGGGAGTGGAGCTTGTTTTCCTGCTATTAATGTGACAAGTGATTAAAGTTTGCGATTATCTTACAAAGTTTATCACGGAAAAGAAACGTCACTTCAGCGTAACACAAAGACCAGCTATTCTATAAATTTAATGCAGATACAACAGTTTATTAGCATAAGATAACAACGAAGACATTTTTAGCTGGTAGAAACAATTTTTACATTTAAGAATATGTTGCTGCAAAAAATGGATAATAATTAATTTTTACAAATTTTTGCATAATCAACAATAAAAATTAAGAAGAATAAAGAGTTTCTGTATCTAGGTAATCACAGGCAAAAACCTACTTAACAGGGATAGCCATCCGGCGTCATTTTCAGTGCGGCCAGAGTTATCTCTCTAAAAGTGACAATACCTTTTTAACATCGGTCGAAAAATCAGCATCGAACAACGAGCCAATATTTAGTTCTGTTTTAAACTTGATAAAACTTGAACCAAAATGTATCGACTTTTAAAACAACTTTATGGTGGTGATTGTTTATCTCGTAGTGGTTTACACGGTTCAAAGAGGATCGTGAGTCGCTGGAAACCAAAATCTTCATTGAGATACATGCAAATAAAATTAAATTTATTTAATAATTCGATCTATCTTTTTGACTGCAAATTTTGGGCATGAGAAAGTTGTGTTCGCGGTTTGTTCCACACAAGTCACAGATGCCAAAAAAAATGCTTCAAATTAAACATTCAAAAGAGGCTAAAAAAGATAAAAACTTTCTGTCCAACATTGTCAATGGTGATGAAAGTTGGTGTTTTTAATTTAATTCCGAAACCAAGCGTCAAAGTTCCGCATGGAAGCACCCAAACGAGCCAATTCCGAAAAAAAGCCGTTTGAAAGGAATAAGCTGACGCTTGTTTCAAGATATTGCACCTTTAGATCGATCGACACTAGTGTCCGATTTTTTGACAAAAAAATTGCATTTTAACCATCAGCCACTCACCATATTTACCAGATTTGGCACCATGTGACTTTTTTCTGTTTGGTGACTAAATTTGCCCATGAAGGGACAGCAATAAGCCGACGTAGAGATCATCCACAAGGTGTCAACAATGACCATTTTGAAGAACATCCCGGTCAATGAGCTGAAATCCTCATTCGAAAAACTTGTGGACTGTGCAAATCGCTGTATTAACTCCGAAGGGGACTAATAAAAATTTTGTAATTTTTCTTCTTTGGCCTGTTTACTTTGCGACAGTATTCGTATATATATCGTATGACTTTTTTCTACCAAATAGTAAATCTACCATCAGATAGGATTACATTTTAATGATATTTCGTTAAATACTGTAAGTGTATTCATATTTCTGTTACAACAGCGTGGCGCTCTTTAATCATTGTAGGTACGAAGTTCTTCATATAATTCACTACATAACACCCTCTCATAAGTAAACAACTTTTCAAAAACAAAATTTAGGGTTGTTTTTGCAGTTAGCAGGGTCGAATCTCTTCTGCATAGGAACTCTAGGGCCAATTGGAAACTGTCAATCAAGTCTTTAGTTTTTGACCATTTAAGTCACTAAATTTACTGTAAACTATATGTATTATTTACGCTTTATCAATATACACTTTTAACGTATAAAATCTTTCCATAATAGACAGAAGACAGGTTTGACATATTCATACAGGTGTTGCTATATTGTTAATAGGAAACTTCGATGATTAGAGAAAGCGTAGTATGTAAAGGCTATTTTATAAATTCTGTGATTGTACATACCTACCTTATTTATTACTTTTAATGAACATTTATTCAACTCTGCACAGGTTTATTTACTTTATTTTTTCATTTTCTTTAATCAGAAATTCAAGATTTCCACTTAAACGAATCTTGAAGAAAGAAAATGAGATATAGTTTCCAATTTGTGACATTAATTTAATTTTCCTTACTTTTAACGACTTTATTTGTAGACGACATCCCTTCGCAATCAATTAAAACCGGAGAGGAAATCCTTTTCCAAATAAATTGAAAATATAAGTGGGACGCTGCAACGAATCAACTGCAAATTAAAATCAAACATTATTTAAAGTAACGAGAACTTAATCCTGTTAGTAGGTGACAGCTGCAGTCACAAAAATAGAATGTAATTTCTTTACGAAGGAAGGTGCAATCGAGTTTAAATGTTTGTGGAATTTTTTTTCTTCGAAGATTGAAATTTTACTATAAATGAAAAAAGTAGGTACTGATGAAGATTTTTACTTGAATAATTCTCGTTTGCCTTCAATATCAAGACAATGGATCTTAATAATATATTTCATGTGACAATGGGTCCAACTGCAACTTAATACCAGGGTTGTCTTTTTAGTTTTGCATATAGCCGCTTAGAATGTGCTACCAGCGGAACGTTCATACACTAATCTAACCTCATTTATTTGTTGACATAAATCTAGAGTTTGTGTAGTTAGGTACCTACAGTAGATTATCAAGTCGGTCGAAAAATAAATCTTAGCTGAGAACATTTTTGATCAATAATTTTTTATAGTTTTCTGGGATGTTTTTTTGTTTTCGGGAATGAAGCACCACACCGGTCAACTACCTATTTCCCGCTAGAATTGCAAAACATTGATGAGGTGTGTTAGCTATTTAAGGATGACCGCTGTGTCACATACCGAGAGATAAAGGCATCTTTTGGCATTTCAAAGACCTCGATCCGAAAGATCCTACATGAAGAACTAGGTATTATGAAGTTGGTTTCCCTTTGCTCACAGAAGAGCAAAAAGCGGTTCGCGTCAATTTGTGTCGAAAAACGGTTCAACAAAGAAAACTCAAAAAACGTTTATATTATTGTTAGTGGTAATGAATCTTGGATTCAAGGCATGTGCTCACACTGCTCAAAGGATAATTGAGTTTTGGTAGCTTTAAAACTCCAAATTGTTAGACCATCCACCGTACAGTACTTACGTAAGTCACAACGACTTCTTTAAGATCCAAAAGATCAAGAGTTCAATGCCTGCGCAGCGATTCCAGTCACCAGAGGAAGTCATCGAAGCCTTTAAAACAACAATTTTAAAGGTGTCAACTGAGGACTGGAATAACCCTTTAATCAATTGGTTTGAACGTACGTAAAAGTGATTGATCTTGGTTGGACATATTTTGAAATAAAGTACTTTAGTCTATATATTTGTTCTCTTTATGGCTATACGCAAAACTAAAAAGACAACCCTTGGTTACTGTCTAACTTAAATTTAGAGATTTATTTAAATTGTTTGGTCTGGACACATACCGTAATAAGAAATTTTCACATGTAGTTTCTGGATAAACAATTACTGTAGAAAAAAATTGTTTACTTTATCCCTAAACGAAAACATGTAATAATAGTTACAATAGAGAAATCTTAAATTATATCTTACGCTTTCAAACAACCACCAAAATCATCTCCATTTAGAATTTCGAGTAAATGGTCCGTGTATCCGCGAATTGATAAAAATCAGTATTTACAGTGAACCGTTAACAAGATATCTTGCGGTCGGATTGTCACAAAGCTCAAGAAAATTGCTTGTAATTGGTTATTAAACCGATGAGAGCTCTGCTATTCGCCATATTCCAATGTCTAAAGATTTCCACGACAAGAACGTACCTGATATTTTTGTCTCTAAGGATTTTCTTTTGTATTATAATATTTGATATCAGTTTATTTATTTTTTTAAAATTTCATTCAGTATAATCAAAATAATTTTATTTAAAATGTAACAAAAATTATAAACAAAGGCTGAAAGTGTCTCATTATTTAGAAAAAATGAGATTATTTACCGGGGTGTAGGAAATATGTTCATAGAGTAAATATACATAATTTTTTTACACAACCAGCTTAGAGAAAAATCAGGGTAAGGCTTCCACGTAAATTGTACGATTAATTTTCACATGTAATTGTCTTACAATTTCTCAATACATATTGAATAGAAGTTTTTCTCATTATAACTAAAGAAGTTCTTTTGGAGTAAATCGTTTTTTACTTTTCGGGGATACCAAGGAGGATTATGTCCAAGAAATTTAAAAATGATAAAGGTGGCTTAAAGTTTCTGTATGTCCCCTATTCCGTTTTACGACACTGAATAGAAAATCTTGATTTCAAATTTCTACGGAAACTACTTCGTAACGGATTTAACTGTTTGCTGTAGATATTATTAAAATAATATAGAAACCTATCCTATCCTATCCAACAAGAAGCAAACATACGTCTCATCCATCACAATGAACCATTAGAAACTAGTAGCAAGCGAATCCATTACGCTGATTGGTGTAACGATCGCCAAGGAATTACTCTGAAACGAACATATTACATCTATAGCAATTGCAGCAGAAATGAAATTAGTCTTTCTGTTTAGAGCACGGAAATATTTCTCTCCATCCAACTAAGCTATTCTTTACAAAGCCCAAATACGAACTAATCTTGAATACTGCTCGCATGTATGGGGATCGTTTGCTCCATCAACGCTCAATACAGAGAAGAGTAGTTCGACTAATAAACCACACCAGTATCACCAAAAACCTAGCCCCAATGTCTCACCGAAGAGCAGTCTCTCTGTTTTACCGATACTTAAACGTATTTTGCTCAGAAGAAATCCGCTCTATAATGCCTCCACTTGCCAGACAAGCAAGTGCAACGCGACGTACTAACTCCATGTTCGCTTATACTTTTGAGTGCCAGAGATCGAGAACGGATCGATTCGTTCGTTCCTTTATCCCCACGATCTCCAGATTGTGGAACTCCTTACCTTCCCATATCTTCCCCACTCGTCCTTACTTGCAGTCCTTTAAATCCCAAATTAATAAATTGTATTTAGGTACATACCTAAGAGGACATCCTTATATAAAAAAAATCTTTAAGGTGTACTTAAAATACAGTGAAATATAAAAATGCTTAAAAATACACGTAGATATACGCCCTATACGATAGGGTTTATATAAACTACAGTTAAAAATATCAGTTTTAATCAAACCTCGAACTTTTGATTTTAACAGGTTATTTCTTTGTTTGTTCAAGGACAACCTAAAAGTTTGAAAGCGGTTTCAATTTAATAAACAAACCAAAAGAAAATTAATATACTAGACACCCACTGATCCATGTATTGAAATTGGATTAAACGGGGAAAAGGGAAAATAAATTTTTCTTATGAAATTTAATTATTCTTTGATGTTAAACCACAAGTTGTCGTTTGGTAAAATAATTAAACCTAAAATTTTTATTCATCTAATGAATGGAATTTAAGTCAATAACTATAGAAACTTGAGGCGTAAAGATTTTCACACCATCAACAAAAGGTTTATGTGATAAAAAGAGCTTTAAATTGAAAACACACACTGAAAAAAAGTAGTCTCTGGGCTTATGGATACAAATTAAATTATTTTGCACTTTCAATAAAAAACCTGGATGAGGCAAAAAATATACCTTTTCAGAAAAAGATGGTATTGAATAAAAATATACCTATATTAAAAATATGTTTCATTAATTCGATTTGTTTATATTCTTGTTACGCCAATGACCACAATTTTATTTCGAATTTTTCTTTCAAATTATTTTCGAGCGGTCATAACGTATTTACCAGGTGCGTGCGTTTAAGACCATTTTATTTATTTTGCATGAAACAGACTATAGCAACCAATCGACATGCAGGAAAAATATTTGTTTACCTTATAATGCATTTATAGCAGATGATATTCACTTTATAAAGTGTTTTAATTCACCAAGCTTACAGTAATCAATTTAATTAAAATCCTTTTTTCTATTATTGCATTTATTGATTATTTTTTCGTTAAAAATAATAATTAAAAAAAAAACAGTTTTATGGCAGAATTGGCATTATGTTAGGCCTTCTTAGATTTTTTCACTTTTCATGGACTTCTTTTAGTTTTTTCTGTTATTTATCTAAATAAATATTATTTTAAGGTGTTACAAATATAAATTAATTCAAAACCGTTTCCTCAAATATTTGTTAACCCACGGACTAAAAGTATACGAGTTAAGGTGCGAGGGAAGTGTCAAATCGAAAACGGGCGCTGCGAACTGAAGTGTTTGAAGTTGAGTAGTTGTTGAACCAACATGTCGACTATGAGATGCGAGACGTTCAGGTGTTTCAAAACTCTTTAATTGAATTGAATGGAAATGAGAAATGGGTCATTGTATTCTGTCTGTCCCCTGATGTAAAAAAAGGTTTATGTATTTTATTTTTACAATTTGTTTTTAAAACTGCTTTTATTAATTAAAAATAAGTAGTAGTAGTTGCCGTTTAATGTGTCAATTTTTATGTAAGAGCTGCTAAGAAAATTATGAAAGAAAATGATGTAATGGAGTGGGCAAAGCTAGCATTTAACTACCAAAAAATATGTCATAAGTTAAAAATCCATTGTATTAACAAAGTAGCTCTTACTTGCGACTTCGTTCGTGTCCAAATTTAGATGCGAATATTGCCTGATCTTACGGCCGTCGTATATTATATCATAATAAACTTACCTGCTTCCTAAAATTATTGTTTTCGATCAAAGACTCGAATATCAAATTTTACATTTCTGCCTGAAGCAAGAAGATTCGTACATTCGATACGTTGAACAACAACACCCATTGAGATGTCAAAGCACCTCCCGCACTCCATACCTTCGCGCTTCCTACCTGTTGCGTTTAACGGACACGCTTTCAACCCTATCTGATATAATTGATCATATAGATCTGGGCTCCACTTAATACATATTACGTGATCGGCATAAATTGATATAAATTCTTTATTTGTCAACCAATTTAAATGAAAAAACACTAATGTTAAATAAAGCCCATCACAATATATTCCTGAATTGAATTGCATCCAAATCGTAACAAACATACAACAGACGAAATTAAAAAACATTGTTTTGGGTTCTATAGTGTATATAAACGCCCCTCATTATGTATTTTTAAATATATTGGCCAAGGACAGACAGCGACAGTTACCTACAATTTTATTATATGTATAGATTAAATATTATTTATACAGAAATTTCTATAATGATCTTAATTATGTACTTTACCTTTTTGATTATCTTTGTTTTTGTTTAGGTCACGCAATAAAATGTAGATAATTATTTATCTCATACTTCGTTCTATTATATGTTACAAATCCACTTAACAAGGTTAAGACGTTTAAACCTAATTTTGTACCTATCAGACACAAAAACACAATACTATAGATACACAAACAAAATGTTAAAATTTCCATATAGCGACATAAGGTAAAACTAATAAATAATTCCAAAAAATCTACAATTCATGAGGTTAACCTACACTATTAAAGTAAAGTATCCCTGCACGTATGAGCGAAGTCAGCTTGATAATTTCGTCAAGAGCTTAGAAGGCGAGCCTTCATTGAATAGCAAAGTCTATGGCCCTACTCGTCTACGTACAAGTGGATGATATAAGATGAAAATAGGTGTGAAATTCTTTGAGAATTATGTCGAGATATTCATTAGACTTAAATTTGCCCTTGATGAAAATTGCATTGGTTACAGCCACATTATTCTTAATTATATCCCAGCAAATGCCTTAGCTGTCGCGGATATAAGTTTTTAATAAACACAAGCTAAAAATATTTTTTTGTATAACTGTCATTAAAAGTGACACTTTTAATGATAGCAAACAATGTTAAAAACGATTGTTTACATAGCAGCGTGTTAAAAATACTTTTAACACGTTGCCATGTAAACAAGTTTACTTTTAACACGGTTTAGTTTACTTTTAACACGGTTTGGTTTATTGTCATTGCAAATTCGCTCGTTTCATTATCAAAATAGGGAAGTTGTACAAAAAACATTGTATGGTATTTGTGTTAAAAGTGATTTTATTTTGTTCGTGAAATTGTTCAATTCGCTCCGCTCATTTCACAAACGTTTTCACTCACAAAATAAAACCTCACTTTTAACACTCATATCATAAATAACTATTATTAAAAAATCAGGTAGTTTAACAGGCTGGAAAATCTAAAATTAAACACAAATAATAAATGGATTGTCAAAATGAAGAGGTATTCACACAACAATAAAAACTTATTAACAGGTAAATTTTTGCCAGTAATTTTAAATATTTTTTTAATCTACCCGAACCGTAACAAAAGGGTGTAGGTATGTATGCACGAGCGAAATTAGGGGTAAGAGATACACATATCTGGTATACCGATGGCTCAAAGACTCAGAAGGGCACAGGCTCAGGTATATATAGTAGAGGACACAGGACAGAAGTCCAACTAAGTCTAGGTGCGTATGCCACAGTGTTTCAGGCTGAAGTAATGGCCATACAACACTGTGCAACGGAGATCGTAAGTCAGGGTATAACGGGTAAAACCGTAGTCATATACTCGGACAGCCAAGCAGCTCTAAAGGCGATAGTCTCAGCACAATTAAGCTCACAGCTGGTGTGGGACTGCGTTGGGGCCCTGACACATGCTGCTAGTCAAAATTCTCTGACACTGGCATGGATACCAGGACACTCAGGGTTTCGGGGCAATGAGAAGGCTGATGAATTGGCCCGTGCGGGAGCTAATACTCCAATGCTTGGCCCGGAACCATTCGGCGCAGTTGCTAATACATTCAGAAAGGCAGCCATTGAGAAATGGAGGCTATAAAAGGCCCAGGAGTGGTCGGAAAAATCACCGGGAAAGCGACAAGACAAACTCTTCATAAAGGGATACTCGGCGAAGTTTACTGCAGAGCTGCTATCATAAAGGCGAAATGATATCAGAATGATTGTCAGTCTCTTGACAGGACATTGTAGGCTCAGAAAACACATGAGTCAGCTAAACTTAGCAGATGAAGACATTTGTCGATACTGCCAAGAAGAAGAGGAAACTGCATTTCATGTCCTATGCCAATGTGAAGGCCTTGCAAGGACGCGGTATCTATTACTGTCAGAGGAGAAACCGGCTGCTCCAAGTTATGCAGAGTGACCACTGTCACGGCTATTAAGTCTCATTAAGAGGGCAGAGCTGGACAAGGTGCTCTAATCCTATTCCACAGATAATGGGTATTCACAATAGATCTGCAAAGGTCGCAGTGATATAGGCTAACAGCCAACCCAAAAAATATCTATCTAAGATCTAAGATCTATTGTGTTCCCCTTTTCTTGTTATAATTTCTATGTTTCCTCAGACTTTTATAGCAGCTGCTCTAGTCCTTTTTTTCTCAGGATATCGTTGGGATTTCAAGTTAGATAGATGTTTCTCTTCTATTTCATATGATCCTAGAATTAGGTAATGCAATGTATTCTGAGAGTTTATTTAGATTTTGTCCTCTTCCTTAAGAATCCATACTTTGCTTTATCTACCTATCATAGTTTTTTCATGTGTCCTCTTAACCGTAATAATACGAAAGTTGTTTTTACTAAGCTTTAGACTGGTGAAAGATCTCTTCTGGTTATACTTTCCCAGGAGCGTCTTTGGTTGTCTTATTCCTTCTAGATCGTTTCAGTACTTGGATTTCTCTATCCAATTCTTTACTAAGTTTTTCTAAAACTGTACTACTGCTGATTTCACAATATAGTTCTGGTCCCAAGTATGGGGTTTTAGCTAATTTTTTGCCAGCTGACCTGCTGTTTCGTTTCCTTCTATTCCTATGTATCCTGAAACCCAAAACAGTGTTATTTCTTCCTAGTTAATTTAGTTTTCCTAGGCATTTCTAGGCCATCTTTGAACTAATTGTGTGTGAGTTCAAAGCTTTAATGGCTGCTTGAGTATCTGACATGATTACAATTTTTTGTCTACGATATTTCCTTTCGATATTAAATTCATCTTTTAATGGCACGTATTTCCGCTTAACAATGCTTGGGTATGCACCCAGGTTTTTTTGAGTATTTGGCCATAGGTCCCAAATCCACTGCTCCTGTTCCTTCATCTGTCTTGGAACCACATGTATACCACTTTATAGCATTTCTTTGGCAAATCTTCTTGGGGCATTTCCCCAGTTTGATCGAGGTTTTTCCTTGATTGTTTCTTCTTTCTACTTAAATGTGTAGTGACGTGAGATTTAGGATTACTTCCATTGCAGCATAGGGGTATGTTCCTATTACTTCATAGTCTCTGAATCTTCGTGAGGTTTGTCCTCGTAGTAGTCAGATTAGCTCTCGTGCCCCAAGCTACAGCCCCATAATTGATGGTTGGTCTCACTATTGCCTTGAACATTTATTGCAATCCCAATTTTTCCTATTAAATTGTTTCTGCACACCATAAAGGATTTTGTAGCTTATTGTATTATCTCGTTTTCGTAACTAAAGATTAAATTAAATGAATTACCAACGAATCAATAATTTAAAAGTTTTGTTTTCATTATTATTAACTTTTTTAATAACATAAATGAGAAAATTTATTCAATTAAGTTAAATGTAAGTAGGTATATCAGGAATCTCCCAAAAACTATTTTAAAAAGAGATGTAATTGAAGATTCACCACTGTATAGAGTTTATAAAAACTTTTAACACAACCAAAACAGAAGTCGTAGAAACGATTCTTTATCCTGTAACGAAACGTTAGAAATGTATTCTCCTCCATCAGTCCGTAAAAGCCGTTCCTTGTATATTTCATAAGACAATTTATCTAAAAGTAACTGGTGAAATATTTAAGGTAGTTTTTACCCTTTAAGACTCGCTTGTGACAGTGATTTTTCTAACTTCTTATTCAGACACTGACATATAAGCAGAACAAAATCAACACAACGCGAGCATAGACTTTCTTTGCTTATTTTCTTTAATGTTGTGAGTCAGTTTTACACACTGATAAATTTGAAAAGCAGATGATGAAAAATTTAACTTTTCGCACCGGTTGCAATGTACCGAAATATTTTATTTCTAACTTATGTACAAACAGACTTGTATTAAAATAAATTGTGTTTCTTGTTAGCATTTCCTTATACATAAAATCGTATTTTGGTTCAACTTCATTAAATACTGACTCTATATCACTACATAGTATAAAACAAAGTCGCTTTCTCTGTCCCTATTTCCCTTAGTATGCTTGAATCTATAAAACTACCCAACGGATTTTGATGCGGTTTTTTTGAATAGATAGAGTGATTCAAGAGGAAGGTTTATATGTATAATAACATCCATTAAATAGTGGAAAAATACTGTTATTTTTGAAGTTTCTAATGTGATGTCGTTAATTTTACGAATTATATTTAAAAAATCGATTATCTGTCAATTCGGCTGACAAGTAAAACGCCATCTAAAACCAGTCAGTTAACAGAAGTTGACATTTACGATTAGTAAACACAAATTGTGATCGAATTTCGCTTAAAATCGACGAAAAAACGCGTAAAAAGTGTCAAAAAAGGAGAAAACAGTGCAAAATTATCGTTAAACCCTAAAAATTAATGATAAATAGTGAAAATTGGTGTTTTTTATGTTGACATTTACGATTTGTAAACACAAATTGTAATCGAATTTCGCTTAAAATCGACGAAAAAACGCGTAAAAAAAAGTGTAAAACAGTGCAAAATGATCATTTACCCCTAAAAATCACTACATAGTATAAAACAAAGTCGCTTTCTCTGTCCCTGTGTCCCTTTGTATGCTTAAATCTTTAAAACTACGCAACGGATTTTGATGCGGTTGTCTATCTCTTATGGATATCCCACAATAACATTTTTTTTCTCCTACCACTTTGTAAAATAGCGTTTTACATGATACTTTTGAGGAGTGTAAGTGATCATAAACATTCATCGGGATTGTAAAATACAATTCTGTCCAATCAGAAACATGTAAAACAAACTCCCATGGGACTTTTACTTTACACGATTTTGATTGGTTACAACTCGCCTGCAAAGAATAAGTTATGTTCGTAGGGTAAACTACGAATTGTCTCAAAATTAAATGTCAAATACAAATTATAAATTTATAATTGTATTAGTATTTTTTAATTATTTATTAATATGTATAACAGCAATGATTTTTCAGTAAATTATACCTATACAAATTTATATTTTTTAGATTTAGAATCATTACTCAAAGCTATTCTGTTTGACAGCTGTCAAATTTAAATTAACTATTAAATTCGTTGTTATTTTTATAGTACGTATTTTTAAATGGTTGTTTTAAAATTATTGATTTCGAGAGCAGTAGACAGCAAATGAAACTAAAAGAAACTTCTTCCCAATAATCTCAGTTTCGTTGTAAGAAAGAATATTCAAGTTTTATGGAATGGCTGAAATCTAAACATACTTCTTCACAGAGAAAGCAAAAACCTTAAAAGCGTCGTTCATGTGGTCTATAGGTACACACCATGATAAAAGCTACGATAGAAGTAAATCATAATATTATAAGTACATTTGCAAAACTAATAATGTTTCTAAAAACACAAAATGTTGAATACGTTCCAAAGTAATCGAAAGTATTAGATAAGAAAATTAGATAAGGTATTTTTTTAAAAGATATTTTTAGGTGGCTCTAATAATGGGAATATCTGGAGCATGTTGGCAAAGTGAGCTTACACAGATGACGGTAGATCACATTGACAAAGACAGTATTTTAATTGTAAAGGTGCCTGCCACCAAAACAAATGTTTCTCGAACATGACTTATGCGCGTGGTAGTAGAAAAAATATTGTACGCAACACGGGAAGTAAGTAATTTGCAGTCTCGAAGTGTTACCGCTCTCGGCTAACGCCTCGAGCGTTAATATCCCTTCTCGACTGCAAACGTCTACTTACTTCCCTTAATACGTAAATAACTATTTGTCATTTACTTTTTACGACAAATAATGGCTTATTTTGGAAGCAATTTTAACCAATACAGCATTAATCCTTATCCAATTAAATAGCTTCAATACATTGTTGATTTAATATAGATCTATATGGTCCTTTACAGCACAAGATTTAAATGAATATTTTCGAAGATATTACAGATTTAAAATTGCGGGACGCAGCGCTTGCGGTGGTACTGGCCGGCCGGGGCGGCGGCAGCGTGCCTATAAATAGCGCGTCGGAGGCCGCGATTTTCCCTACAGCACTTTGAATTTTGCAGCAATCGGACGCGTTTGTTACGAAATTAATCATTATGACGCTACTCTAATTTGGCGCAGTTGAGATGTTATAAATTTACACCTGTAATTCTTACGTAACTAAGTATTATGACGCCACGGTAAGGTGTCGCAGTTGATATCTCATATATTTAAAAGAGCAAAACGTACTTACCTAAGAACTATGACGGCACTGTTAGGTGGCGCAGTTAATATATAATATATTCAACCGATAAATTACAAGTACTATAAATAATAGTAAAAACTGGTAACTAACGAGAAAATATGATAAAAAATACCAAAAATTAATCGTAAAAATTAAAAAAAAATTGGAAATAGTATATTGTAATACAAGTGTTACAATGACAGAGGTTTCGTAGTACGAGTTCAGTTTGTGAAAAGAACCGCGAAGCGGTGAGTTTCGCAAAGAACGAGTACTACAAACCGTCATTGTAATTCGAGTGTTACATACTATTTTTTATAATGAACTTTTAAAAGTATAAAAAAAAATAAAATGATAGTTTTTCGAAATATTTATTTATGTTGGCAATCTTGACAGTTTTGACACTTGTCAGTTTTAATGATTTTAAATTAGAATGTTTGTCAAATTTGTATAAAATATTCCGAATTTAGCAATAACGCTGATAATGTAGTTAATAATTTACTACAACATACTTTTTGATTTACTACCTGAACTCTTTCGTTGAAAATCAGTGCAGTGCAACCAATTGTGTAAAACAAAAAGTTACCAAAAACAGTGTTACAATGAATCTATTTCGATACTGTTTTTAGTGTCGAAATAGAAACTTTGTGAACGTGAATTATAAAAAAACATTAGTGTTAGGCGGTGCGAAGTTCGCTGGGTCCGCTAGTTATCTATATGTTGTATTAAAATTATTAATTTAAAAACAAAAAAAAAAGGAAAGTAAATGAATCTTATATGCAAACTTACAATTTATTTTATTTAGTTAAACAAACAAGGTAACGTCCTTTTTTCCATTTTTCGTTTTTTTAAATTTTTACTTTGTTGAGTTTTTGTCTGTTTGACCTTAACACAAGGAAATTATTATCAAACACAGTTCAGGTTTCTTAAACTTCGCGCAGTCAATTTTAAGAAATTTTTTATATAAATAATCAGGTTTCTGCTCGTCCCACACGTGCTGACGATAAAGTAACATGTTTGCAAAACTTGACTAACATTAAACGAGCAGTACAGTCTTATAATGGAGATGTCAATTTTTACTAACACAAATTGAAGCAATTTTTTAAAATATTATTCTAGCGATAAAAACAACATTTTAAAATAATATTATTCTTCCTAGATTCTAATTTCCGAAATAAAATTAAACGATAACCCTACGAAATTGTATCTATAAAACTATTGCGATTTAATGTTTAGATGAAATGGTCATTATTCGTGAATACAAACTTTACTTTTCCTTATAATGAACAAAACTATATCGACAAAAAATTTATAACGGTTGTAAACAGAATCTTAACTCAAAACTTGAATGCTCGTACACGTTGATGTATTTTTGATTTCCGAAAAGATTTATATCTTCATGTTCAGCTAGTGCTATAACTAAGTACTTAAAAGACTCCTGAAGTATTTCTAGTGGCGGATTTACTACACCGCAGTTAAAATTGCTTCCAGAGGCGTTACTAGAAGCTACAACTAACAATAAAAAATAAATTGGTTATGTATTACCTACAGTTTTTTACACGATTTTTACTTAGTTTTGTTGATTTCCTGTTAAAATTTCACTGAATCTGTCAAAATGAATCATAGATTTTCTAGGATGATCTTATATTGGTATATTTTAGGTATAGACGCATGCACAGCCGTAACCGCTGAAATTTGGACAGATGTTTTTTTCATAATGTGAACACTTGCTAAGAAGTGATTTTGAAGGGGTGAAATAAGTTTTACTGGTTTTAATAAATATATTTCAATGAACACATGTTTCCTGGTTTAGTGTAATTCACTCCCTAAGAGTGCAAATATAAAGTTGCAACTTTGTATATATAATTAAAAATGAATAAAACACTGATTACCCAATTTTAAAACACTTATTTAGGTAGGTACTCAGTACCTACTACTATTGTTATTATTATGAAAGTGGAGCACGTTATATGCGTCCGTCTTCATTTAGCATTAAAAAAAAGGAAAAACACGAAAAGGGATAAAAGAAACCAATTGAAAAAATTGTACAAACGTACAAAAACGAAAAAATGATCAAATACAACAATAAAAAAACGATACAAACAAGAAAATATGATGAAATCGACAATACCAGCAGCAACTTTAGACATTTTTTGTTGAAAAACGTTAAAAATGACAAAAAACGATAAAAAACGTTTTTAAGGAGGTCCTTTCGCTGCAAATTAGTCAAAACAAGTGTTGTAGTCAATACTCGATGAATTAAAATAAAAAACCCATAAAAATTCCTAAAATTAAAAAATAAATAATATATGAGGCATTGATAATTGAAATTTTAAAAATTAAAAAAAAAATAGTTAAATACAGAAGTTAATTTGACTCTTGTAAATTAGCTGTTAATAGCCTGTCTGTGATTTGACAACGCTGTCTCACGGTTGTTCATATTTGTCAATATTTGTATCCACACAATCCTAACCTTAACCATGTTTAAGCTTTAGCTGTCAATGTGGTGAATGAGTAAATTGAATAAAAATGCTTAATCATAATATTCGAATGTCTCGTGGCAAGGATGCTTGTAAATTTGTGAGTCTTAAACGTAAACAAAGGTGTGATAATGTTGTAAGTGCAAAAAAAGAAAAGATTACATTGAAGGAATTAGTACGCGCGCTACGCAACGTTGCCAAATGTTTTGACTCCATTTTAATGTAAGTTACTTGAGATTCTTTTGTGATTTTTAATTATTAATTTCTCAGTAAATTGCACGGTGACTGATATATTTTATTGTAAAAAAAGGAACCTGGATATTTCAAAAATCTAATTTTTAGTTTTTCTTTATTCCATCTAATCGGTGACTGATAGTATAATTCGAAAAATATCGTTAAGGACTTACTTTCTCATAAGACTCTGTACAAATACTAACATTTTAAAACTTTTTTTTTTCAAAAATTTGCACGGTAAGGTATGATTAAAACTTCACTATTCGATAAATAAGGTCTTTAACTATTAGAAAAAAATTAAATTTATTTATAATCTAATATTTTTTATTTAACATTGGCGGCGAAAGGACCTCCTTAACTAATTTCAAAAAAGGAGGATGTTTTTCAATTCGACCGTATATTAGTTATTTATGAAACAGTTCGTGAAGTATGCTTTTTGCGCACGCACGCGATGTTTAGAGCACGAGCGAAGCAAGTGCTATATATCGCGTAAGTGCGCAAAAAGCACTTCACGCACAGTTTCATACAATATTTTTTGTACAACTGTCATTAAAAGTGACACTTTTAATGATAGCAAACAATGTTAAAAACGATTGTTTACATAGCAGTGTGTTAAAAATACTTTTAACACGTTGCCATGTAAACAAGTTTACTTTTAACACGGTTTAGTTTACTTTTAACACGGTTTGGTTTATTGTCATTGCAAATTTGCTCGTTTCATTATTAAAATAGGGAAGTTGTACAAAAAACATTGTATGGTATTTGTTTTAAAAGTGATTTTATTTTGTTCGTAAAATTGTTCAATTCGCTCCGCTCATTTCACAAACGTTTTCACTCACAAAATAAAAAAGAGTGTGCGTGTAACCTTTACGCGCGATTGAAGTAAAACTTGTTGACGTACGTATCGGAAAATAAATATTTAATTACAATTCAATCATATTTATTGCCTATATACTTTACAAAAAAAATGAGATGTTATATTTATATTATTCATTAGAAATAGGAATTTGAAAGTTATCATTATTTTTTTTATATATGAAATAATAGGTTTATGATAACTAAAATGTGAAACATAGATTTTAGTCTATAAATACCATTAATGTATTTGAAACCGTTTGAAAATTTCATAAATAAATTTCGGAAATTTAAACTCCTCCCATAGCTGAAATTATACAGTTACTTCCATCAGAATCTTCCGTTAGAATCTACCCCTAGTCGTGCCTAAAGAAGTTTTGCTTCAATAATAGGTAAACAATATTAAAAATATACACACATTACGTTTAGAATGTGTGATTTTGTAGCTGTAACTACCTTATTGTAATACATCACAACACAAGAGCCTTCGATAGTTAGATAACCTTTTCATTTTGTAGCATTTTATAGCATATTCCATAAAATTTAAAATCCTGAGTTAAGTTTGTTTCCTTCACGTCTACGAAGGATCTGTTATTGGTGGTAAAAGATCAGCCATCTTGACTAGTGGTTTTATGGCCTTTATGGCTACCTAACCAAACCTAAAATAAGTATAAGAAAGTGTTAAAATATTTTGAATATTATTATTTTATGAACAAAAACGTGCAACATGCTTCTTTACTCAACGTAAAGATTCCGTATAAACAATTATTTACTATCATAATATGTATGTATGTATATAAACTTACTTAATCAAATCATAATGAATGTGGCTGTCTCCTCATTTTTTCATTTTTGTCATTTTTCTTCAAATCTTTCTGGCGCTTATAATATCCCCTTTGACGTTCACAATTTCTTTTTCTTTTTAGCTCTTTAAGTCTATAAAACGAAAATAGCTAGGTATAAATAATAGGTATAAATAATTAGGTATAAATAGTGTAATTACACACCAAAAATAAAATTTATGCATATAGAGTACCTACCTATTCACTCATTTTCAATCAATATTTTTTCATCACTTTCTTCATGAATAAATCCACATTGTTTATTCATATTTAATACAAACACTTTATACACAAAAAACTATTTATATATAAGCAATGTATTTCGATTGACAAGATGATCAGCTGTCAATTCATACAATTACAGATTTAATTTTATTTAATATAGGAGGCAAAATCGCATGAGCGCCGCAAGGATTATTTTCAGGGGGTGCATCTGCATCTACACACTATTATGATCTAATATATATATAGAATGTAGAATGATTTGGACAGCAACCGCGACGCCTTTAGTTTTTATTCAAACAATAATTTAATAAAAAAATTAAAAAAATATATAATTTTCTGGTAAATTCAGGTATTTTCTTTCATAGAAGGGGGTGCAAGCGCACCCTCTTGCACCCTGCTGCCGGCGCCCATGCAAAATCGTGTCAGTATTAGGTTTTGTTTCCGGTTTCTGTTATTAGAATGACGTCACGTCCGTTAGGATAACTTTTTTACTCCTAGTCTCGCTAAAGAAGTTTTACTTCAATAAAACCTCACTTTTAACACTCATATCATAAATAACTATTATCTACGATAAACAAATAAAAAATAATTACAAATTCAATTTTTAAAATTTAAACTACAAAACTGTCGGAATAACTTTTGTTGAAATTTAATGCTCTCATAGCAACACCATGACAACGCGAATGCTAAGGATATTTGATTATATGAAGGTGTGTCAAAAACAGTGCGAAAAAGTAAATCTCATTTAAAATACATTGTTACTTCACGCACACTTTCAATCCTTCACGCACTGCTGTCTATAATGACAGTTTTCACGAACTAAAAATTGATACATAATATGAGGTAGAGTAGATAAACTTTTTTATGTTTGTTCGCGAATAACTTCGTCGTTTATAAACAGATTTTGATGATTCTTTTTTTGTTGGAAAGAAGATATTTTAAAGGTGGTTTAGTAATAAAAAAATCATGGTCTGATGATGGCAGGCTAGACTAATCGAGGGAAACTTTCACCAGTAAAAAATTGGTGAAAGCAAAGGCGCATTCACCATTTATTAGAATAAAACCTCTACAATTTTTAATTAATTCGATATATCTCACAATTAACTGACTCATTTTGTTTTTTAAGGAGTGTCACGGGTCAAAATTTACTATAGTAACTAACGAAATTGCTTACCTTAATTTGTTATCATTGTAGTGTTTATTCAAGTAAGAAATCGGTTGATTTAAGTTGTTTATAGTTAGTTATCAATTTATAAATATATTCAGTAGTTGCTAAAATCGATTTTATTTGTTATTATGGTTTGAATTATTGACATTTCATTTACATCTGTCTTGTAAGCGCAACTTCGTTCTTTTGTCAATAGTCCGACGGTAGTGTATTGCAGCCAATGATCAGTCGCATTTTTAACTTTATTGTTAGTATCAAAAATAAATAGGGAAACTAAGTAATGTTGGGTTATTTATTGTTAGTTAATTAAAATAATAAGATTAAATGTATCAGATAACCTCTGTTTGTTCATGAGTGGCTGGCTGAATTAACCATGGTTATTGTCAGTATCGTAGTAGAGGCCATCATGTTTCGTACTGAAGTGTGTCAAATCTAAGTGAAGTTTGATAATCGAAGACCCTCTTTCTTTTTGACTCCTGTCTCTCGTAGTGAACGCGTGTTAATCAGAAAATTTTTGGGAACTTGATTGCATCCCTGTACATCGGGGGCGACGTAGGTTGGATTTGTGTAATTAAGTTCCATCTGTCTCCATCGAAAACTGTGTAGAAGGTATTTTGCTGGATTTTGGTGAATTTGTTGGAGATTTCGGCTTGTCCGGATTTTTATTGAGATTTTCTATTGGTAAGTAAGTCATGCTTCAGTATTCATGTGATTATTTGATCTTTATGTTCCTTTTTGTCCCTTATGAAACAGACAGTAGCGGGGTCTGGTATTTTTGGAACCTTTCCTTTTTTTTTTGGATAACCATCGTGGTTGGAGCTTGTACGACATCGCATTTAGCAGCGAGGAAATTGTTTTCTTTTGTCCTAAAACTTACCCAACTATCAACTGGGATATCGTCTCACGAAAATAAAGAACCCTATTTTGTTTTAAATAGGTAAGTTATATAAATTACGTTTTAATAATTTAATGACGCCATATAATCAATTTTGGTTAAAATTCTTATTTTATATGAATATTTCTTTTGTATCGTCCACAGGGTTTTATTTTGTTTAACTAGACTCCTTTTTAGTTTTTTTTTACTATCGAAATTGATTTTTGTACTATTACGAATTAATTTTATGTGAATTTTGATTTAAAGTTATAGTTATAATTTTGTAAGGACTAGCCAGTAAAAAAAATTAAGTTTGTTAAGCACATTTTGATTATTAGTTTTGACCATTAATTATAAATTCAGGAAAATCAGCTTCTAAAATGTTGTAATACTCATTTAAATTCACTTTTGTTCTTTCATTGTTATACAAGTATCAGTCAATATGTCTAAATTGTATTTAAGTCAGTAAAGTAGAGTAATGTTATTAAATCAGATTAATTCAAGGAGTCATTCAAATCTTTTTAACCTAATGTTAATGCTTAATTACGATTTTAGGGTTTTTAGTTACCGGCTACATTTTTGGTTACGGGCATAAGTCCTTGAGTTAGGCGGAATTCTGGTGGCTGACCAAATACTTGGTACGAGCTTGGATTATTGTGTTTGGAGCAAGCCTTTTGGTTTTGGATAAGGCTTAAATTTTGGAACTGACCCAAGTATTGGTGAAGCCCAGGACTGCGGCAAACCATTAAATTTACAGATAAGCCATTAGTTTTAAGTCGGGCATAGTTTTAGTTATAACTATTTTTCCTTGTTTTTTTTTGTTGCGTGTGATCACACCTTTTTGATAAATTTACTTTTTTTTTATAATTGTTCATATAATTTATTCTATAAATATCAATTGTGTGTCAGGCACGAGGCTTGACAGTCTGTATTCTAGATCTTATTTTGTTCATTAAAGAAGAGTCTAGTGGATATTTTAGTTTTATTTAGCTCACTTATCGTTATTTTCAGTTATAGTGCAATTCGAATAGTACCGTTTAAAATTTTGAATTTACTTAATTATCTCCAGTGGGTGAAGTGGTGCCTGGAACATCAGGGGTTTCCGATTTTAACCGTACTAAATCGGTGGCGCACTCACTTTATTTTGGCACTTACCCTCTACGGCTGAGCTGGGCACAATTTGCCAGTAGAGAGACCACTACCGAACTCAGCTGGAGTTGTATTTCTTTAGGTCAATTTCTTTAATTTTTCCAAATTTGATTTATGTTCTAAACTCATTAAAATACGTGGCAAATTTTTGGCGCCCAACGTGGGGCATATATTTGTTTAATTGGGCGAGTAATTGATAGTTTTTTTTATTGTTTATTATCGCGTTTATTTAAGTGAGCTAAGTAGTAACTTTTTTTTTATATATATTTTAATTATTGGCGTTATTAACATCTGATCACACCAAACGTGAAACGATTTACATAGTTGCATACTTTCTTATTTTTATATATATATATCATTGGTAAGTTATTTAACATTATCCAACGTTGCTAATTGTTACCGAACCACAAGTTGTTGATTATTTGTTGAAAAGTTTGTAGTTGTCATTTATTCGTTTATTGTTGAACTTTGTTGAATTGTCGTTATTTTAATCGTATACTATGGAGTATAAAATGGATATTTCATACCTTAAAAAGGACATGTTGGTTCATGAGCTTTTAGTCCGTGGGATTTTAGTTGATTCACAGCCAACGGTCGATCAGATGAGGATGGCCCTGCGGCCAATTTTAAAGATGGAGAGAGCGGGTACTTTTACAAGACCCCCATATACAGTAGCAGATGTTAAGGGTGAGTTAGAGTCAATCCGTAGGTTGTTGTCAGAGGAAACTGTTCTTACGCTGGAAGGTGAAAATATCGATAGGAAATATAATTCTTCGTTGTCGAAACTAGTCCATATCTACCATCGTACCCAACGCATTCCGGAGTCTGGATTAACAATTGAGGAAAAGTCGGAGAGGGATAAGTTGTTGGTGGAGGTGATAGCTGCCCTAGATTCCCTTGATATTGCTGCTAAGCGCAATCCGGAGCCTAGTCATATTGTCCACGATTTAGATGAGGAATCTTCACCTATTCATTATACTCAAATGAAACCTTTAAATTTAGAAAAATGGAATGTGAAGTTCACCGGGGATGCTAAGTCTTCTGTTTATAATTTTCTGGATAGAGTTCGAGAACTTCAAATAGCTCGTAACATCACTGAGGAACAGTTATTTTCCAGTGCCATAGATCTTTTCTCCGGTAAAGCATTAACCTGGTTTAGAGCCAACATTGATAGGTTTGGAGATTGGCAAAGTTTGTCAGATTTGTTATTACGTCACTTTGAACCACCCGATTATCGTGCTAGGCTTTTTAAAGAAATCTTAGAACGAACCCAAGACACCACCGAGGGTATAATTGATTATTTGTGTTGTATGAAAGCGTTGTTTCGGCGTCATGGTAGTCTTACTCCAGAGTTGCAATTAGACCTCTTAATAAGGAATCTATCCCCATTCTATATTACTCAATTGCCTGTTGTTCGAACCATTGAGGAGTTAGAGGAAGAGTGTATGAAATTAGAAACGAAGAAGTATAGGGTAGAAAATTATGTACCACCTTCCCGTAAAAGAAATCAATTTGTCGAACCTGACTTTGCTTTTGTGGAGGTACAACCTATTCGGGAGAACCCCGATCTTCAACAGTCGGGAATAGGTAGAGTTGACACGACTACTAGTAGAGCTGGTCGTTCTTCCAGTGTTCCAATTTGTTGGAATTGTCGAAACCCCGGACACGTCAATAGGAATTGTCCCAACTCTAGGAAGGTTTATTGTTATCGCTGTGGTGCCCTTAACGTTACCATTAAGAACTGTCTGAAATGTAAACAGCAGGGAAACGGATCCCGGGAAAATCGTTAGGTCGTGACCTTTTCTCCCAGTGCCGTATTAACACGACCAATTCGTCAGTAAATGTAGTAGACAACTGTACCGTCACCCCTGAAACCACCACCGACAAGTGGTACACTAGAATGTTATTGAAGGTTCAGGACAACCCCTTAAAGTATCCGTTATGGCGTGTACAAAGTGGTGCACTTTATAAGTTCGTGAAGCCTGGTATTCCTAAATTGTCGCCTCTTTCAAACGATTGGAAATTAGTGGTGCCTAAAGACCAACGCGGCTCCATTCTACAACGCTGTCATGATTTACCATCTGCCGGACACGTAGGTGTAAATAAGACCTTTGGGAAAATCTGCCAGAAGTTTTACTGGCCCAAAGTGAAAATTGACGTGTCTAGGTATGTTCGTCGTTGCAAGAGTTGTGCTCAGAATAAAGTTGAGCAAGAAGCACCAGCAGGATTGATGGGCGATCGTCCTGTAATATCCGAACCCTTCCAGGCAATAAGTCTAGACTGCATTGGACCTCTTCCTAAATCAAAAAAAGGCTACCAGTATATTCTAGTTGTTTCTTATATCCGTGTCGAACCGCTACTGCCAAAAACTTGACAGAAATTATGGAAGGTTTCTTTCTGTTGTATGGAGCACCTATGACTTTAACTTGCGATAACGGTGTCCAAATGAAATCGAACGAATTCCGGAGATTGTGTGAAAAATATAATATCAGAATGTTCTTTACCGCACATTACAATCCACGCGCTAACCCCACGGAACGACACAATAGGGTTATTAAGACCATGTTACGTACATTTGTGAAGCAAGACAACCACAGGACCTGGGACGAGCATCTTAATGAAATTGGCTGCGCAATTAGGACAACACCGAGTGAAACCACCAAATATAGTCCATACTTTATTCTTTTTGGTAGGGAACACAAACTTTATGGAACGGATTACGAGGATAAACTTCGGACGGACCCAATCGAAATCAATGATTATGCTAAAAACCGTCGTGAGAGCTTCGCGAAGCTATATCAGCAAGTTCGTCAGCGTATAGAGTCCGCAAGAGTGCAAAACGCGAATCGGTATAATCTGCGTCGTCGACCTCTATCTTTTAGTTGTGGGGATAAGGTTTGGAGAAAGAATAAAGTCTTGTCGGATGCTCTGAAATTCTATTCGGCAAAATTAGCGCCAGCGTATCTTGGTCCTTTTGTTGTGAAGCGTAGGTGTGGCTCTTGGTCCTATGAACTCCAGGACGAGTTAGGGAATTCGAAAGGTATTTGGCATGTCCAGGATTTGAAGCCTTATTATGAATCACTCGCTCCAGACGACAATTCCTTGTAGTATGTTTGATTCTTTGGTTGTTTCTCTGTTGTAATTTTCGTATTTCTCTTATTGTTCTCACTTTTCTGTTTGTTGTTTTTGTTTTGTCGGCCTTGTGGCTGGAGGCCTTAGAATTTCACCACCCGAGGATACTCCAGGCGGAGTGGGTAGGAGTCCCCTAACCTTAACACTTTTTGGATTCAAGTTCGTTACTTTGGGTTGGTTTATTGTAATCCCATCTTACCCGTCGTCACTTGAATCCAACCCTTTCAGCAAGTCCATCGTTGATTTCTACCTAACCTTAACACTTTCTGGATCCAAATTTCGTTCTGCCTTAGTAAACTTATCTTTACCATTATCTATATTTAGTTACATCGTTTTCCTGCTTGTTTGGCTTTAGAATGACCTTATGGTTTTGGCTTTATTTGTAGTGGTTCTACGGCACGTTTTGTGTGGATTTCGAGGCCAAACCTTTTATTTTCCGACCGGGCCATTGGTTGTTGAGTGCCCGGTGGAAAAACCATTTGTTGGGATTTATTGAGGGAATTTTCAGTCTGTTTGGCAGGAACTTAGGTTTTGTAAACTTATGGTATCTTTCGTTATTTGGATTCAAACCTTGTCAACACGACCATCGTTGACCCTTTTGTGCCTTGTGGCTGGAGGCCTTAGAATTTCACCACCCGAGGATACTCCAGGCGGAGCGGGTAAGAGTCCCCTAACCTTAACACTACAGGATTCGGAATTTCTGTTATCTGTTTTCCATCGTATCTTGTTTCTAGTCTCCGAATCCATATTATCTTACGTTACTTCCATCAGTAATTGTATTGTGTGCTTCCATCAGCATTTCTAGTATGCTACCGTCTCTTTCCTCCTCCCAAGTATTTTTTTTTTTGTGTTTATTGATCACTGCGTTACCCTATTTGTGTGGAGCGAGGATAAGGCATACCGTACCTGTAGTTTGTACCCTATGAGTTTATAGTTTAGGGGTAATGTTGTCGTTGGGTTTGTGTTGTGGTTATTAGTCCAGTTTAGTTTGGATGATAGTCTTGGTTAGGTTTTAGTGTCCTTTTTGCGGTTTTGTACTAGGAGTACGTTAGGACAGTTAATTTTGTTATTTTGTTAGTCCCTAGGTTGTTAGGGAATTACGTTAGTTGGGGGGGTTTCTTTTTTTTTCTGTGGTTTTTAGTCTGGGGTGAACTTTATCACTCTGGGTCCCTTCAGGTCCCGGGCTTCGGCCCAAAATGTCCCTCCGTGATACTTTGTTTTATGGCCTTAGGCTCCGGTGGGTGCTGGGGCTGCACGGGGTGTCGCCTTAAGTGGAACCGCATTGGTTACGCTCCGTCAGTGGGAGGTGGATTGCTCGCCGGCAGGGACCCGAGGGAAAACTGTCACTATGCGGGGGTTCACTACTGCTGTCAGAGTCAGATGACCTTGCGGGGCCTCCCGTGGAAGTCTCAGCAGTACCGGAATCTTTGATACCTTTTTAACTTGTCCCCTTTGTTATTCACCGGCGGAGGTCCAGAAGTGGGTGTGAATTGTGTTCGTTGGCTGCTGGGTGAGAGGGCTTTGTACACTGTACGGTGTGAGGTCCAGGGGTGTGTAACCATGACGCGTTTAACATCCTTCGCGAGGTCGCCCCTGGAAGTGTGCATTGCTTCCGCTTACCTAAGTGGACTTCGAATGTGGTCCACCGAAATGGAAGGACCAATGTCGTTTCAGTTTGGCGCAGCTTTATTGCACTGGGTGCTGTTGTTCCCGAGTATTACTCAAAATTTTTGTTTTTTTTTTCTCCTTCTTTGGGTTTTGAGGTGTAGTTAGTTCGTATTTTCTTACGAAATGGTATATGGCGTTTTATTAGTTTTATTGTTAGGCTTGTTGTCCCTTTTTATCGTGATTGTTGGCTCATTTAGCACTATTGCGTTATCGTCGAAAATCTTCGGTAGATTTTCTCCTTTCTTAGGGGAGGGGATGTTGTCACGGGTCAAAATTTACTATAGTAACTAACGAAATTGCTTACCTTAATTTGTTATCATTGTAGTGTTTATTCAAGTAAGAAATCGGTTGATTTAAGTTGTTTATAGTTAGTTATCAATTTATAAATATATTCAGTAGTTGCTAAAATCGATTTTATTTGTTATTATGGTTTGAATTATTGACATTTCATTTACATCTGTCTTGTAAGCGCAACTTCGTTCTTTTGTCAATAGTCCGACGGTAGTGTATTGCAGCCAATGATCAGTCGCATTTTTAACTTTATTGTTAGTATCAAAAATAAATAGGGAAACTAAGTAATGTTGGGTTATTTATTGTTAGTTAATTAAAATAATAAGATTAAATGTATCAGATAACCTCTGTTTGTTCATGAGTGGCTGGCTGAATTAACCATGGTTATTGTCAGTATCGTAGTAGAGGCCATCATGTTTCGTACTGAAGTGTGTCAAATCTAAGTGAAGTTTGATAATCGAAGACCCTCTTTCTTTTTGACTCCTGTCTCTCGTAGTGAACGCGTGTTAATCAGAAAATTTTTGGGAACTTGATTGCATCCCTGTACATCGGGGGCGACGTAGGTTGGATTTGTGTAATTAAGTTCCATCTGTCTCCATCGAAAACTGTGTAGAAGGTATTTTGCTGGATTTTGGTGAATTTGTTGGAGATTTCGGCTTGTCCGGATTTTTATTGAGATTTTCTATTGGTAAGTAAGTCATGCTTCAGTATTCATGTGATTATTTGATCTTTATGTTCCTTTTTGTCCCTTATGAAACAGACAGTAGCGGGGTCTGGTATTTTTGGAACCTTTCCTTTTTTTTTGGATAACCATCGTGGTTGGAGCTTGTACGACATCGCATTTAGCAGCGAGGAAATTGTTTTCTTTTGTCCTAAAACTTACCCAACTATCAACTGGGATATCGTCTCACGAAAATAAAGAACCCTATTTTGTTTTAAATAGGTAAGTTATATAAATTACGTTTTAATAATTTAATGACGCCATATAATCAATTTTGGTTAAAATTCTTATTTTATATGAATATTTCTTTTGTATCGTCCACAGGGTTTTATTTTGTTTAACTAGACTCCTTTTTAGTTTTTTTTTACTATCGAAATTGATTTTTGTACTATTACGAATTAATTTTATGTGAATTTTGATTTAAAGTTATAGTTATAATTTTGTAAGGACTAGCCAGTAAAAAAAATTAAGTTTGTTAAGCACATTTTGATTATTAGTTTTGACCATTAATTATAAATTCAGGAAAATCAGCTTCTAAAATGTTGTAATACTCATTTAAATTCACTTTTGTTCTTTCATTGTTATACAAGTATCAGTCAATATGTCTAAATTGTATTTAAGTCAGTAAAGTAATGTTATTAAATCAGATTAATTCAAGGAGTCATTCAAATCTTTTTAACCTAATGTTAATGCTTAATTACGATTTTATGGTTTTTAGTTACCGGCTACATTTTTGGTTACGGGCATAAGTCCTTGAGTTAGGCGGAATTCTGGTGGCTGACCTAATACTTGGTACGAGCTTGGATTATTGTGTTTGGAGCAAGCCTTTTGGTTTTGGATAAGGCTTAAATTTTGGAACTGACCCAAGTATTGGTGAAGCCCAGGACTGCGGCAAACCATTAAATTTACAGATAAGCCATTAGTTTTAAGTCGGGCATAGTTTTAGTTATAACTATTTTTCCTTGTTTTTTTTTGTTGCGTGTGATCACACCTTTTTGATAAATTTACTTTTTTTTTATAATTGTTCATATAATTTATTCTATAAATATCAATTGTGTGTCAGGCACGAGGCTTGACAGTCTGTATTCTAGATCTTATTTTGTTCATTAAAGAAGAGTCTAGTGGATATTTTAGTTTTATTTAGCTCACTTATCGTTATTTTCAGTTATAGTGCAATTCGAATAGTACCGTTTAAAATTTTGAATTTACTTAATTATCTCCAGTGGGTGAAGTGGTGCCTGGAACATCAGGGGTTTCCGATTTTAACCGTACTAAATCGGTGGCGCACTCACTTTATTTTGGCACTTACCCTCTACGGCTGAGCTGGGCACAATTTGCCAGTAGAGAGACCACTACCGAACTCAGCTGGAGTTGTATTTCTTTAGTTCAATTTCTTTAATTTTTCCAAATTTGATTTATGTTCTAAACTCATTAAAATACGTGGCAGGAGTAAATCATGATTTTTGTTGGTTCTTAAATTAATTTTTTATGACCGACGACTTATTCAACATTTCAATTTGATTTAAAATTAGTATTCGAAAGGTTTTGAATATAGTACATCATGAATTTGCGGCCGCATTTGACAAAGCCAAGTAGCAACTAAAAAAGATAAAATAAAAACAATTTTTAAAAGAATTGAACCGCCTTCAAAAAGAAAAATGCACTAAAAAGTAAAAAATAAGATCTTTATTTCTTAAAAAAAATTGTACGCAACTAGGTATCTGATTTCGATTTCCTTGAAGTTGATTCCAATGAAAAATTTCTCGCTATATTAATCTCAGCTATTACATCTAGATTTCGAAAGGTAGCAACTCAAATTTTTAACAAAGATATGAACCATTGGAGCCGATGTCAAGGATATCGATATCAGATTCCAAGTAAGTATCGAGTCTAGTGTCTATCCATATTCTCCAACCACTTGAATGTTGCTGCTTTAAAATCTTCTACCCATTATATAGGCTTGTAAGTATTTCCAAATTTATTTATTTGGCAGAAAATTTACTATATTTACAGATCATAGACCTCTTGTTTGGATTTTTAACCTTAAAGAACCCAAATCAAAATAAGTCCGATAACGACTAAAATTAGAAAAATTCGACTATTGTATACAAAAAAGAAACATTAAACAACGCAGCTGACACACTTTCAAGAATTGCTCTAAACGTGTTAGAAAACGAATACATAATAAATATCTCGGAGATATTAATTTAGAATCTCTTGAATATTTAAGATAAATAACCGAATCAATGAACGTGATAGACCCCGAAATTCACAAGAAACTTTACTCCGAAATTCATTTGAAACTCCTGAAAATCAAGAGAATCTTTTAGAAAATATCCAAACCCTTTCGAACCCTGATATACATTAGATGTAAACATACCAGAATAAACAATACCTTTAATAAATAAACCCAATACTAAATCATACACAAAACCAATAATACATTGATTAATTTTTTTTTCGATGAGATTGTAATTTATGATTCCAAATTTTGAAATAATATCTAGAAAATCATAAAAATAACATCAGTACGATATAATATAGTATTTTTGATTAAAAAATGCCAAAAATATTATTGCTATGATTTTCCAAATACAGGAATATAAATAAATAAACTTTAAATTGAAAATATTCACTAAAAAAGATTTAAGCACACTTCTCATTACTAAAAACAGAAAGAATTGGTATTTAAAATGTCATTTGCAGTTTTTTAAGAAAAAGAAAATCCTCACAGCTACTTAACCAATAATATGGCGATTTTTGCAGCTTTCTATTAAAATACTTTTAAATCCTAATGTTATACGAGGATTGTTGCAAAGAATACTATTAGCGCCATCTGTTATTGGGCCAGCTTTGGATAGGTAAGTCTTTTATTGATGTTCTTATAAAAGTTTATGACAATCGAACTACTTTCCGTCGAGTTATGGTGCTCAAAGTGTCAGTACATTTTTAACAATGGTCGTAAAATGATCATCGAACAAAGAGCCAATATTAAGTTCTGTTCATTAATATTATTGGTTTCAATGTTTAAAATACTATTCACATCGTGCTAAGAGAAAATAACACATTTCGGTGGTGATTTTGTTTTAATAGAATTAACAAAATTCACAAGTACTTTGTAGATATAAATTCTGAACAAATAAATCGAATCGTTACGATAAAATGATAAAATTTATCCAGTAACTTATTGGATGGCTTTTTTCTATATAACCGGCCTGTACAAGTGGATGTTATCAAAGAAAGATATATTAGACACGAAGAAAGCATGTGATATATGTTTATAGATAGAAATGTTCTCTGATAAATAGTTAAAGAATGATTCACATCAAATTAAGTTGTATCGGAAGACGAAGAGGTAATGGATTGAGTAAAATTAACACTTGTGCAATAGTTTGTGCAGCTAAATTCTAAACCAAGCTTTTTTTATTTAATATTTAAAACCATTTCAAAGTGGCAAAACTATGATCAGAAAATAATTTGCTTTTTATTATCTTCACATCGAGACGACTATGGTAAACATACAAGTTGTTTGCAACATTTTATGATCTCTGCCATTAAAAAGTTAATATAATAAAGTTGGTCAGAGAAAACTTATACGTGCCTAGATTATAAAAGAATTTAGGGGTTAGTTGTTAGGAAAAATGGTTTAAGTATATAACCAAGGTCAAAATGTTGATTTAAGTATCAATTTGTATGTTATTAAAACTAACCTTAATACTGTTAGGTCATATAAAAAACTATGATGAAAAAAGCTTTTAAAATAGGGTATGTATGAAACAGTATTTTTTTATTTAATTGAAAATTTAACAAGTTATATCTTATGGAGTTACTAGCGGACACGGCGAACTTCGCATCGCCTAACACTAATGTTTTTTCCATTTTTTTTTTATTTTTACGATTAATTTTTTGTATTTTCTATCATATTTTCTTGTTAGTTACCAGTTTTTAATATTATTTATAGTACTTGTAATTTCTCGGTTAGGTATATTATATATTAACTGCGCCACCTAACGGTGGCGTCATAGTTCTTAGGTAAGTAAGTTTTGCTCTTTTAAATATATGAGATATCAACTGCGCCACCTTACGGTGGCGTCATAGTACTTAGTTATATAAGAATTACACCTGCGCCACCTTAGGGTAGCGTCATAATGATTAATTTCGTAATAAACGCGTCCGATCGCTGCAAAATTCAAAGTGCTATAGGGAAAATCGCGGCCTCCGATTCGCTATTTATAGGCACGCTTCTGCCGCCCCGGCCGGCCAGTACCACCGCAAACGCTACGTCCCGCAATTTTAAATCTGTAATATCTTCGAAAATATTCATTTAAATCTTATGCTGTAAAGGACCATATAGATCTATGTTAAATTAACAATGTATTTAAGCTATTTAGTTGGATAAGGATTAATGCTGTATTGGTTAAAATTGCTTCCAAAATTAGCCATTATTTGTCGTAAAAAGTAAATGACAAAAAAATGTTATTGTGGGATATCCATAAGAGATAGACAACCGCATCAAAATCCGTTGCGTAGTTTTAAAGATTTAAGCATACAAAGGGACACAGGGACAGAGAAAGCGACTTTGTTTTATACTATGTAGTGATTTTTAGGGGTTAACGATCATGTTAACATATGGTGCTGTCGTGTGGTGGCCTAAAGTGAAACAAACGACAGCTATCAAAAAATTAAAGCAAATTCAAAGATCAGCATGCCTTCTCGTAACAGGAGCCATGCGAAGCACACCGACCAGCGCAATGGAAGTCATACTTGGTCTCACCCCCCTTGATATATTTGTTAAGGAGGTCGCACTGATGACCATGGTACGCTTTCGCACGGTTGGTATCGAACCCACTGTAGGGACTGGCACATATAGGGATAGTCTGTGGAGGGAATCGATAAAAGTGATACCACTCTTACAGGCAGTCACGGATGCCATCGCACCAAGATTTGTCTTTGACAAACCCTACAAAATATTAACAAACAAGACAGCAGACCCCAACGTAGTGAACGCTCTGAGCGTATATACGGATGGATCAGAAACAAAGCAAGGTGTGGGATGTGGAATTTACTCTAGATCCTTAAGCCCAAAAACAAAATGGGCTATGGCTTGTCAAGTGTGGTTCAGTCAGAACTCACAGGCATAACCATAGCTGCAAAAGAATTAATCAATAGAAACATCACAGGCAGAAATATAAATATATATATAGACTGCCGACAAGCACTACTGACCTTGAATAGAGCACGTTTCACTTCAAGTTTAGTACTATAATGTCACCAATCTCTAACTGAGGCCAGCCAGAATAACGTGGTCACTCTCATCTGGATCAAAGGACATGGGAACTCTAAAGGCAACCGCATTGCGAACAATTTAGCAAAGAGGGCTGCGGGCTACAGATATGTTAGCCCTCGCCCATCTACCAAGCTAACATTGTCCGCAGTCGGGGACCTTATCAAACAGCACTCTCACCAAAAATTTATACAGTGCTGGGATGAAACTACGAACTGTAGACTGGCCAGAGAGTTATTACCCCATCCTGGCGAGGTAACAGCAAAAAAATTTAAGGCATTGACCAGACAAAATCTCCGAACAGCTGTGGGAATCCTGACAGGTCACTGCCAATTGCGACAACATCTCTTTAGGATGAAACTAACAGAATCGCCGCTATGCAGAGGCTGCGAACAAGAAGAGGAAACAGTAGAACACATTATGTATGACTGCTCTGCTTTTTCTGAAATCAGAAGAACCGTGTTGGGTGAGTATTGGCTTACACCAGCCGATGTCAGGGAGATCCCCCTCGGGAGCCTCATCACCTATTTTAAATCAATAGGCCTGGTGACATCCTGAGGTGAGGATATCCCTACATACGGGAGGATGCACAATGGGTCATATGTGGCCTCAGTGCTGGCTGAGCACTAGCTCGCCCCTCCCAAATTTCCAGATCAGATGCTGTATTGGTTAAAATCGCTTCGAAAATTAGCCATTATTTGTCGTAAAAAGTAAATGACAAAAAACTGTTATTGTGGGATATCCATGAGAGATAGACATATACCATCCCGGAGTTTTCTGTAGACCTTTTCCATGTGTACAAATAATTAGTACCTTATTTTGATAAATCTCGTAGGGTTCAGCCTGCGTTTGCAATGTAAGCGGAAAAAAATTGATAATTAACGACATCACATTAGAAACCTCAAAAATAACAGTATTTCTCCACCATTTAATGGATGTTATTATACACATAAACCTTCCTCTTGAATCACTCTCTCTATTAAAAAAAAAAAACGCATCAAAATCCGTTTCGTAGTTTTACAGATTTAAGCATACAAAGGGACATAGGGACAGAGAAAGCGACTTTGTTTTATACTATGTAGTGATTTTTAGGATTTAACGATCATTTTGCACTGTTTTACACTTTCTTTACACTTTTTACGCGTTTTTTCGTCGATTTTTAGCGAAAGTCGATCACATTTTGTGTTTACTAAACGTAAATGTCAACTTCTGTTAACTGACTGGTTTTAGATGGCGTTTTACTTGTCAGTCGAATTGACAGATAATCGATTTTTTTAACATAATTCGTAAAATTAACGACATCACATTAGAAACCTCAAAAATAACAATATTTCTCCACTATTTAATGGATGTTATTATACATACCTATAAACCTTCCTCTTGAATCACTCTATCCATTAAAAAAAAACCGCATCAAAATCCGTTGCGTAGTTTTAAAGATTTAATCATACAAAGGGAAATAGGGACAGAAAAAGCGACTTTGTTTTATACTATGTATTGATGTATTGATATTGATGTACAAGTAAAGATCCCTTCCGAGTAAGAAATGATATTAAAATGGTGAAAACTTCGCCTTTGTGCAGATAAAATTATTATTTTATATTTAAGTGATTGTAAGTTATAATTTGGGTAACCAAAGCACAAATTCTGAAAATTTCAAATCTAAAGTTCAAACCCCTGTTTTAACCACTCACCTTTCAGAATAGGTATTGCATGTGTTAAGCCTATAGTCCAAGATATGACGGTAAAATTAATAGGAAACCTTGCAACTTTTTTTATATGCATCGATTTGCATGAAAATTTGTAGGTAAGCTCAATATATCCTTCACTTCAAAATCTACCCTCTGCCAATATGTGCTTTTTCTCTGTGGGTGGGTACCACCCCAACTCGGGGGTGGAAAATATTTATCAAAAAAAAAAAACATTGAAATCGATAGAATAGTGGATTTTAAGACAAAAATGTTCTTTAGAGTTTTTTTGAAAAGTCAATACTTTTCGGGTTATGGGTAACTGAAAGTTCCCAAATTAAACGGCAAACAAGCATGTATTTAAACGATTTTTCGGGATGCTAGTGCCGAAGACATCAATAAAGCAATGAAATTTGGGCCGATGTTCCCTATAATAAGACTTTGGAATACGGTGACCTTGTTGGATTAGATACATGTTTAAAAGATTTCGAAAATTGAAATAAAAAGATTTCCTGAGAACACATTATTTGTTCCTACTGAATTGCACAAAAGAATGGTAAAAAAGGAAAAACTGGGAAGAAAAAAAGGAGAAGGTTTTTATAAATATTCCAAGTGATATGTTATAAAATTTTTTTAAATTAAACCTATTTTTTAAATTATCAGGGTCTTTGTTTGATTTTATAAATTTACATTGCCTAATTCAACATTAAAATGCACAAAAACAGTGCATTTTTAATAAAGAAAAACTGAGTGAAAATTTTTGTAAAGATTATATTAGTATAGTTGATTCAAATAAAAGTGTCATCAAGTAGTCTCTGGAAAATTCAAATTTGTAGTGGCAGCACCCACGTTTAGTGAAATTTGAATCGCAGTATTAGCCAGCTTGTGATCAGATTGCTACATATGCTCAATATAACTATTAACTATAAACATTTTGACACATCGCGATGACATATAATTCCCTAACTAAAGTTCTGTTTCCATTGAATCTAGTAATAAAGTTAAAGATGATCTCACACGTACCCAGCCCACTTGATGACACTTCTATCTGAATCAACTATAATATTATATTTAAAAATGCTTTTTATTGTTCTATATATTTTTACAAACGAAATGTCTATTTATAATATTTTAATTTAACAATGGGACGCCTATGTTGATACAGAAAATATTAAACTAACTTAATTAACATCTTTTTCATGCGCACAAACATTTTTTAGGATTTGAGATTTGAATATGTCGCTACGTTTAGACTAGAGAGTGACAAATTACTGATAAAATTGTTAGGTTATTATAATATCTATATCATAATTGAGATTGTATAAATATGTATTTATTTTGCCTTCATTCGTAAGATAAATTGAAGTTGTCAAGGTGTAGTGTTACAGTTTTAAAATGGCAAATATTGCTGGTAATTTAGTGAAAAGAAGTTTTTCTACATCTAATATTGTAAATAATGTAATAAAAAATGTAACTATCATTGGCGGCGGACTTATGGGATCCGGTATAGCACAGGTAATAGAAAATTTATAAAAAAATAGAATAATGCTTGTATATATGTATATTGTATCTATGGTTAGGGTATTTTGTTGGGTTAAAATTATGATATATTACATATCAGTATGTAATAAGAAATGGAAATTAATTACTTCTATTTAAATTATATAAAAACCGATGAAAGCTTATCTTCTAATGTTTACCGGTTTGAAAAATGTTTTTACGTAGATATATATATATATATATATATATATATATATATATATATATATATATACTGTATATCATATGTAGGTGCGTGTTCGTGTATATTATACAAAAGATAAGGTAGGTACATATCAACATGCAGGCGGGAGATAGGAAAGCAGACTCTTAGAAGCAATTTTATACTCATTCATAGTATTTCGTGATGTCTAAAAAAGGATCAGTTCTGATAAAACTAGTATTGAACCCTTTTTGCGAGAGAATCAGCAAATTTATTTTTGACAATCCCTTTATTCTCTGATACAGCATATTTACTTTATTGTGTTTATCCAATTTCCAGCTGTTTTGGACTCAAACGTGGTAGATTGTAGAGCCAGCTTGCCTGTCGAAGGCATTAAATGTTCCGGTTAAATTAAGGCCTTTTTAATGCATTTTTCAACACATAAGTTTAATGCGAATATCTCCTATAAGAATTGGCTAAAAATCCTTGCTTCTATACCAAGTACTTATAAGGTTTTAGACACTTTGCATGCGGTCAGCAATAATACAGTCATGTTTACGTGTTACCATAATTACTAAATAATCAGCATAACCCAGAGCAAGAAACTGTTTTAAACTTTGCTATGAGATCATAAACTACCATTGACCGAAGTAAAGAGAATAAAAATTCTTTTTGGGGCCTTTTATTGCTTAATTAATCTCCAAGGTAGGTAACTATATATATTTCCAATGTTTAGCCAGGATTGTATTAACTTGATTATGAAAGGTTTTATACCTACCTGTTTTTGTTGCGACAGTCCTAATATTATTATTATTATTAATAATTACTCCCTCCATAATGCATGTAAAGCCACTTTTTAAGATCTCTTACGAGCTATTGTAGGGCTTGACTGACCTATAAAGTGTATTTTAAATCATACATTTTTTTATTGCTAAAACTTTTTTGCCATTTTAACAAGAATGATACTATTTACAGTATTTAGGTGTGAATTATCTAAATATTTGCAGATGGAAATTGGTTTATTTCTTATTGCTTACTCACTTCTACACTATAACTGATTAGTTTTTTTTAGCCAATTTGTAAAATATTTGTATTTCAGGAAACAGCCGCTCTAACTAAATCAAAACCAACAACACCTATACCTCCATTGCTGGACATAGGTCTCCCTCAGCTCCTTTCATCTATCTTTGGTTTGCGTGGTTTGAATCCAATTTCCGCTAACTCGCTTTAGATCATCGGTCCATCTGATTAGTGAGCGACTTCTGCTCCGGTGTGGTGCTTGTCTTAGCCTCCACTCGGTATTTCATCTTGTCCATCAGTTGTCTGATAATCTGGCAGTATGTCCTGCCCAATTTCATTGTAGCGTTGTGATTTTTTTGATAGCGTCTGATTTCATAAGTATTTATACGACATGTAACTATATAAATAGGTATCGTTTATTAAAAACAAATATAAACCAATAAACTAAAATCTGTTGTTGTTTTATTCATTTTGCAATAAAACGTTTGAAATATTTTTATAGCCAGTTTTATCTAAAAAATTTATATTCTATATTCTCCAATGATTGGCCCGGAACCATTCGGCGGAGTTGCTAATACATTCAGAAAGGCAGCCATTGAGAAATGGAGGCTAGAAAAGGCCCAGGAGTGGTGGGAAAAATCACCGGGCAACCGACAAGCCAAAGTCTTCATAAAGGGACACTCTGCGAAGTTTACTGCAGAGCTGCTATAACAAAGGCGAAACGACGTCAGAATGATTGTCAGTCTCTTGACAGGACATTGTAGGTTCAAAAAACACATGAGTCAGTTGAACTTAGCAGATGAAGACATCTGTCGATACTGCCAAGAGGAGGAGGAAACCGCATTTCCATGTCCTATCCCAATGCGAAGGCCTTGCAAGGACGCGGTATCTAGTACTGGGAGAGGAGAAAGCGGCTGCTCTAAGTTATGCGGAGTGGCCAGTGTGGCCACTGTCAAGGCTATTAAGTCTCATTAAGAGGGCAGGGCTGGACAAGGTTCTCTAATCCTATTCTTGAGATAATGGGTGGTCACAATATATCTGCAAAGGTCGCAGTGATACAGGCTAACAGCCAACCCAATAAACATCTAATCTAATATTCTATATTCAATATGTAAAAGCAATTTTCCGAAATTATAAGTTCTATCTGTATTTTTACGAGTTACCCTGCGCGTAAATCCAGTCATCGATGTTAATTGCATTTCGTGAATATTAGCGTATCAAAATTAATGTTGAGTATCATGGTGTGAGCATTTTAAAACATAAAATTCTTATTACAGTATTTCTTAGTCCATTCCATCAACACAGACAATTCGTTTTGTTTCAAGTAGCAAAAGAAAAATTTTAATAAATTGCAACATTAGTAAATAGTAGAAAATGTATTTTTTTGTAAATACGTTTAGTATATAATTAGCTTTGCTTTTTTTAAATAAACGCAGCATAAATTATATTGTAGAATATTTTTTAGTGTTCGGTGCAATAAGAACCATCATATATGTTATAATAAACAAATAAAAAAAAAGTGATATATTTTTTGTGTAGGTCTCCGCTCAGGCTGGACAAAATGTAACTCTAGTGGACATAAATTCCGACATTCTTAAAAAATCTGAATCCAGTATTCAAGTCAGCTTAGGTCGCGTTGCAAAACGGCTATACAAAAATGATGAAGAAGCAGCTAAGAAATTCACCGAAGAAGCAATTTCTCGTGTTAAATATATGTCCGATCCTCAGAAAGCTGTTGAAAACTCAGATCTAGTAGTAGAGGCTATAGTTGAAAATATTGACCTTAAACACAAACTATTTAAAACTTTAGACGATGCTGCCCCACAAACCACACTGTTCGCTTCTAATACCAGCTCACTTTCGATTGCTGAAATTGCTTCAATTACGAAGAGGAAGGACAGGTTTGGAGGTTTACACTTTTTTAATCCTGTCCCAGTTATGAAATTGTTGGAAGTAATTAGAATTCCAGAAACTACTGATGAAACTTATAATGCAATGATGGCTTGGGGGAAATCAATAGGAAAAACTTGTATTACTTGCAAAGATACTCCAGGATTTGTAGTAAATCGCTTACTTGTCCCTTATATTGCCGAAGCTGTGCGAATGTTAGAACGAGGTAAGTATTTAGTTAGGTGTTTAATCACAAATAAAAACTGAAATGTAGTTTTTGAAATTCATTTCAGAAAATTTGTAAGAGTAGCTGTTGGTGATTTTTTTTTAATGAAAAGTATAAGTGAACCATTTGGTGTCTTAAATATGTATAAGTTTTTAATAAAGAGAATGTAATTTTGACTTTGTTACTGTCTTAAAATTGAGTAAAGCCTTCATTGGATACAATAATTTATGATATTTTGTATTTTCTTTTCTCTGTTGGGTAATTTTGTCTAAATTATGTTTTTATTTGTAGGTGACGCTTCTGCCGAAGATATTGATACTGCAATGAAACTTGGTGCTGGATATCCAATGGGTCCTTTAGAGCTTGCTGACTACACTGGTCTTGATACTGGAGTTTTTATTCTAGAAGGTTGGGCTAAAAAATTCCCCGACAATCCATTATTCAAGCCTGTAGAATTACAACAGAAACTTGTAAAGGAAGGAAAATTAGGTAGAAAATCAGGAGCTGGTTTTTATAATTATACCAAATAAAGTAATTATTTTAAAAAAATGTGTAAATTAAACAAGAATGTGTACAAAAATATATTATTTGTTTAATTTTTTTTTATTGGATCATGAAAATAAATCTTTAGAAGTTAAATAATCAAATTTTCTTGAGACAACACCTACTGCAAAGGCTATAATCAGTGCACCAAACGGAATACTATTTTCTAGACTTCTTTGAAGATAAATAACTTAGTTTGTATCGTCTTGATACCCCTCTGGTTGAGTCATAAATACCTACTTCTTCTTTTAAATTTTCATATAAAAATATTTTAAATACATCAAATTGTAAAAAACCTCTAACCAAAAGAGCCTTCCTTATACTTGCCAACAGAATTATCTGGAATAGACTTAACTTTAAACAACCATATACAAGAGATTGCTTTTTTCCTATGCTTTAAGCTTTAAGCATGTTTGGTTCTCAGCAAGAGATTGTTTTTTTTTCATTGCTGCTAGCCAAAGTTCCATTTCTTGACTATTTAAGGCTTCTTGATAATCTATTATTTCCACCTAAAGACTCTAAGGTAAACCTTCCTCTAGCATGCATCAACACCCTCGCAGTCTCCACAATTGTCCTGTTTTCTTATTCCGAACAACCATGCTCTGCTACCACCTTGAAGTATTACCCTTAGAGTGAAAATATTTTATATAGTTTATTATAAAAAAAAATATTACGAGATGAATTTTTAAACTTAACAATATCCTATAACAACAATTACCAAAGCACACATTTATTTAATAAACAAAGGTTATAAGTGTAGATCAAATTATACAAGTGTCATTTCAACATTGTTAGAGTGCTTTTAAAACATATGTAGGTAACACAGTTTTTGTTATTTGTTTGCAATTAGAATATACAGGTAGGAGTATCTAACCAATCGGTTAGGCAATTAAACAATTTAGCATGGGTTTGTGTTATAAACATTAGTCTCTAGAGCAGGGTGGACAAAAGAAATGATAGTTTTTTTATATATCAAAGAGGATGTATTTGGATTATCCCTGTTAAGTAAAGCAGACTGGATAAAATTTGTGCAAATGACTGACTGTTTTTTTAAAGCATTATTCGTAGTGATACAAGAAAAAAAACTTAGTTTAAAATAACTAACACACACTTTTTTTACAGGTGGCAGCTCAGGCAGGCCAAAATGTCACTCTAATTGATGTTACAACTGATGTACTAAAAAAATCTGAAACTAGAATTTATGAAAGTCTTTCATTAATAGCCAACAAATTACATAAAAAAGATTCTGTTGCAGAACAAAATTTCGTTGATGATACATTATCTAGAATAAAATACACATCGGATCTTATAAATGGTGTGAATAATGCCGATCTTGTAGCTGAAGCCATTGTAGAAAATATTAATATCAAACATAAATTGTTCCGAGAGTTAGACGTGGCAGCTTCTAAAAATACAGTGTTTGTTTCCAATACCAGTTCATTATCGATTGCAGATTTAGCAGCGGTAACTAATAGAAAAGATAAATTTGGTGGATTACATTTCTTTAATCCCGTACCTTTAATGCAGCTCTTAGAAGTTGTCAGAATTCCAGAAACTAGTAATGAAACATATCAGGCAATGATAGCATGGGGCAAATCACTTGGTAAAACTTGCATTACCTGCAAAGATACACCTGGATTTGTAACAAACAGATTGTTGGTACCGTATTTAGCTGAAGCCATTCGGCTCTTTGAGAGAGGTATGTATGATCAACTAAAGTTCGTGGTAGGTATATTTAATAAAATTTTGGCAACCCAACCAGGTTCCACTTCTTTCTACCAGAAAATGAAACCCTCTTAATAAATGTTCGAACATCGGTTTCTTCCGATTGGTACAAAGCAAGTGCTCACTCTGCCAAAAAGAAAAATTTTTGGAGCTTAAAACATCAAATTGTTAAACCATACACCGTACCTATAGTGTCAGCCTAAGTCCTAACGAGTTCTTCAAGTTCCAAAGATCAAGAATTTAAAGCGTGGGCAGCGATTCCAGTCTCCAGAAGAAGGCATCGATACCTTTAAAACAGCCAGGTGTTAACTGAAGACTGGAATAACTGTTTTACCAATTGGTTTGAATGAATGGGAAAGTATATCTATCTTGGTGGAACATATTTTGCAAAACAATAAGGTACTTTAAGCTAAATTCAAAACTTAAAAGACAACCCTCGTACCACACTGAAAAAATGTATTATCTGCTTTAAAAAAAAGAAGAATGGGGTAGCTGGCCATTATCATAAAATAAACTGTCGAAGCCAGGAATATTTCTGTAAAAGCTATAAATTAGTATTTATTAATCTACCCTTAGAGAAAACCAAACAAAATAGCATTTGTCAACTAGGCTCTAATATATTGCAAGAAAATGATGGTCGCGAACCACTTTTGGGTTGTAATTTGTAATTAAAAGTGATTGTGATACGACCCTCCGCATCTTTTTTAATAAAGTGATTATTTAAGAATTTAATGAAATTATTACGATTTTTAAGTTACTAGTTATTGGTTATTTAATTTAATTCAGTAACTCTTCACTTTACATCGTTTTTTTTTATCTATTTTTACTTTTAGGAGATGCTGCAGCTAAAGATATCGATACAGCTATGAAACTGGGAGCTGGGTATTCAATTGGACCTCTGGCTTTGTGTGATCATGTTGGTCTAGATACTATGCTTTTCATTATAGACATTTTTAACAAAAAATTTCCAAATGACCCTACTTTTCAAACCCCTGTATTGTTAAAGCAGTACGTAAGCGAAGGAAAATTGGGAAGAAAGTCTGGAGAAGGCTTTTTTAAATATAATAAATAGAATTTTAGTCGTTTCTACTAAAAATTTTATAAAAAGATCTGTGTACGGATTATTTGCTTCCCTTCACTATACACTAAATTGAGCAATCTAGAAAAAAATAAAATATAAACAGTCAACTTCAAATGGCTTCTAAACAAAGATTGAATTCATAAATCAAAATAGATTTTTTTGTATCTAAATGGAATTAAAATAGCTATAAATTTTGATTCCTTCACTGGATACTAGGTGCAAAACTTTTCAACCAACCATTAGCATTGGACTTTTAATATAAAAATATATAATTATTCATTTGTTCAGGAAAAAGTTGTTAAACTTGCTTACTTAGTGAGCTCTAAAAATGGGATACTACCGAAACTTTATTTCTTTAAATAAAATCACTAATGTATTTATAATTTTTTTATGGCTTTTATTAGTTTACACTTATCTCTTTCTGATGACTTATCGAACTAGAATATTCTAAAAAAAAAGTACACAAATAAAAGACTGTTATTAATTGCTGTAAAGATATAATATACGATTCCAACGTTCATGAAATTGATGGCAAGGTCTTAAAAGAAACTTACCAAATAATTTTAACACTTTTTACTCATCTTATAGATTTAATTCTATCAATAGGAGTATTTCCGAAAATACTGCGTCTATTACGGCATTTTATTCCACAAATGAGACTACTATTGGATTAGAGGTATTCCTCTGAAGCTTATATCTACCTATCTGTATGGTAGACAACATGAGGTAATATCTAAGGCTTATCTCTCTGTTTTTCGATCCGTCAAACATGGAATCTCACAAGTTCTGTTTTGGGACCTCTTTTGTTTAAGATATGTTAACGATTGCATATTTTCGTACAAACATCAGTACATTATATCAGGAAGAAATAAAGGTGACTTACAAATACCTTATGGGGAAATTTCTAATAAATCTAGTACATGATTTGCTACAATCAAACTGAAACTCAACTCCTATAAAACACAAAACTTGGATACATCTGCAATTTATTTATAGAAAGATTCAAATACATGCCATAAAAACTATTGGGAATAACCATAAATGATCGTTTGAACCGATCGAGTCATATCTAACAACTAAAGAAAAAAGTTTATTATTTGTTATTCGCTAACTACCAAGGGTTGTGAATTTTGATACATTTAAAATGACTTTCACCTTATTTCACTGCCCTCAATTAATCATATACAGCAATTAAAAAAATGCACTTTAAATTTTCAGAATGCAAAAGGAAGCTATCAGGACATTAGCAAGGGTTAGTTACCTACTTGGAATATTGAAGATCTTTCTCTATTTAATTCAAAATTATGCCGCGAGCTACTCTGCTGATATTTCAAGTTCTGACTTAAGTTCACAGAAAATGGATCTATTTAAAAAAACTGATTGCATCTTTAAAAAAAAAGAAGCGTCAAATATAAGTATTATAATATTTTACCAAAAAAATTTAAACAGCTAACCTGTAAAAGTTTTAAAAAAGTTGTAAAAAAATTCTGCTAAAACTTTATTTTTACAGCTCAGAAGAATATTTGACTTACTGCAGAACATCCACTGTTCCGTTTACCGTGGCTTTGCTATAAAATCATTTTCGGTTAATCTGTGTTCTTGTTTGTTTCGTTTTTAATGTTATTGTATACTTATTGCTTTTACTTATCTATTTATTTTTTGACTTGCTACAAACAAAGTTATACAGGGTGATTTATACCAGGAGGCGAAAAATGTAAATCCGTGTTCTAGATTGGATTCTAAGCAAAAAATGCAAAATAACTTTTTTCCTGATCCGCCTTTGTTTTGGAGGTAACAAGGCATGAAGTTTTCTGAACTTATTTATTTTTTGTCCTTAAATTGTAAATTGCAAAACGTATTTACTAGTTGTTGACACTTGTCACAGACTGTGGGTATTACTAATTGTTAGTGTAAAAAAGATTCAAATTTTGCCAAGAATGAAGTTCAGAAATGAAGAATATACCAACATTATTTTTGTTTATGGCTATTCCAACGGCAATGCTTTAGAAAGTTGTCGGGAATATCACAGAAGATTCCCGAATAGACGTCAGCCATCTCGACGTGTATTTTCAGATGCATTTCAAAGACTGCGACAATGTGGAATTGGTAATCATCATATTGGTGGTGTAAATCAACGATACAACGCTGCAAGAGAAGAAAAAGTAATTGATACAGTGATTGACGAACCAGGTATTAGTACCAGAAGAACTGCAACCCATCTGCAAGTTTCTCAAAACTTTGTTTGGAGAATTTTAAATAGAGAAATATTGTATTCTTATCATTATCAGCGGGTCCATCACTTACAACCAGGAGATGAAGAACAAAGATTAACTTTTTCGCGTTGGCTACTCGAACAGCACAGACAAGATCCTAATTTTATTCGTTCCATTTTGTGGTCCGACGAAGCTACCTTTACCAGAGACTTATTGTACAAAATCCGCTCGCATTTAGAAGACATCGTTTTCAACACAGATTTTTTATTAATACGTGGTGTGGAATTTTCAACAGCTGTCTACTGCCAATACAAATTCTGCCACATCGTTTTAATGCTGCGTACTACTTGGATTTGTTGAATAATCACATGCACGAGTTATTAGCAGATGTTCCATTTGCATTGGTATCAACACGATGGTGCGCCAACGCATTATAGCAGAACTGTTGTAGAATGGTTAGATAACCATTTTAATGGAAGGTGGATAGGTAGGCGCGATCCAGTTTAGTGGTTTACTAGGCCCCCGATATAAATCCATTGGATTTTTACTTCTGGGGCCACGTAAAACAACTAGTTTATGCAGAGGAAATTTACACTTAAGAGCAATTAGGAGACAGAATCTTGAATTGTGCACTTCAAATTGAAAATGAGCAAGATTTTGATGCAGTTTACCTGTTGTAATTTAAAGTAATGTTTTTTTCTGTGTTACCGATACAGTAATTAAATAAAGTGTTTATACGGCTTACTACTACTTTTTTGTGAAACTTGAAATATATTTTTCAAAATTTTGAACCTCTATATCTCTATAGGCCGTTTGGAAAAAAAGTTATTTAGCATTTTTTGCTTAGAATCCAATCTAGAACACAGATTTACATTTTTCGCCTCCTGGTATAAATCACCCTGTATTTGTAAAGTATTTAAATAAATAAATAAATAGATAAAAATAATATGCAACGACACTGGCTACAGCTGTTAAGAGGTGAGAGCATAGAACTTTGTACCGAACCTCGGCCGGGTATTGATATCGCCGATCTCCGTCATTCCATTCAAGTCCAACTTGTATAGACCTTGGAACTTTGGAATATTTATTTAGTTTTAAACCGGTAGATAGCCCGAGTGTTTACAAAATATGGCAGCCGTGTCGAATATATTGAAACGAGGTTTTGCTACGACATCTACTATGAATTTAATAAAAAATGTAACAGTTATTGGAGGTGGACTTATGGGCTCGGGTATTGCACAGGTAATACACTTTTCTAATAATATTTACGCCATGTTAGTTTTTTATCAAAAAATCTTTTTGATTTGTCATATGACCAATACCTATATTGTTTTTTAACTAAATTTTCAACATATTTAGCAATATTTATATCTCTACAATTAAAACCTATTAAATTATTTTCAAATTTATATTTATTACAAATAATTTAATTTAATTTAAAAGTAGATGAAACATCTTTAGTGCAGTGCCGTGGTAAAATTTAGTTCTAATTTATCAATTTTATTAACTTCGGTAATACGTATAGATAATGATGCATGGCTGCAGGTTATCGTTTATATTTATAGCCAAAGTACAAGAAGTTTTAACTTTATCTTAATGAATAGTATTAGTGACCATTTTTTGTTCCTAATTAATATATTCAACAACAGTTGTTTCGTTATTAACAATGATGGAATTTCATTTTCATATTTTTGTATTTGTATATTCTAAAGTTTCCAAAAGAGTTTTACTAATCTTGCTGAATCTTTCAATCCAGGAAGATGTAGAAAGAGATTGTGCGCTGGAGTTTGAACATTACGTTGTGGCGACTTTTTTGTCCATTTATAGCGATTATTTTCATAAAAATAGTTATTGATTGTAAATGGGTCACCTTGCATTTCTAAGGGTACGCACATGCCGAAGATGAGCGCGGTGGAGGTCGCGGTCGCGTTCGAGGTTTACATCGATGTCTGGCAAAACATGCCGAAGATGCTTTCCTTTCAGTCAAGCTTTCGGCCTTCAGTATTCTTTGAGGTTTCAGAGGAGACATAATTCGGAAAATTTTGCTAAGTTTTGTTACTAAACATTTAAAAATGTATAGAAGCAACAGTAGTGATGATTAATCTATTAATTCGTCTTTATTTATTGTTATTAAAGTAAAATAACCCAAACGTCTCACAATTTTAAAACGAGAAATAAAATCTTAATCATCTTAAAATGAGAAATATAAACGAAAAACACAATCTTATAAGGACAAATCACATAGAACTAAAAAATAAATACGTTCTGCATTCCCTACTCGCTGGAGAATGTCACGTGATTTAAAGAGCACCAATAAACGTGCAAGTTTACTTCGCGGCAACAGCTCGATCGCTATATAAAATCAAACTATTTTGTTCTGCCATCGACATCGCTGTAAACCGCGATGATAAGCGGCGAGGGTGAATGGATGAAGCATCCTTGGTATGTGCGGTCTCATTAGAAAATAAAGGTTTGTTTTGACATCGATGTAATGACCGCGACCGCGACCTACATCGCGCTCATCCATGCATCTTCGGCATGTGCGTACCCTAAGTTACCGAACAGAGAGGTCTTGGAGTTCTGCTTGTACGTTATCCTCATGGTTATTATCTAATCCCGTATCATAGTTACCTTGCTCACTTTCTGCTACTTATTTATTGTCGTCACTTTCTTCATACCTGCCTACCTGAGATATATCATCTAGGTCATTTTGATTTATTAGAATTTCTTTCAGTTTACGTACACACAAAAATTACGAGACATAGTTTTCATTAAATAAAAAACTTTATTGGTATTTTAGAGACAAATTTGACCCCAATTGATTATAATTTCCATAAAACTTGCACTACAGGTACGACCATTTTATATTAACTAAGCGATTCCAATATGAGAAGATATCAAAACGCGGGCGACACTGTTACCAAAGACAACAATTATATAATGAATGTTGTGAGCTTGGGATCAGTATACCTGTTAAGGGTTCTTGATCTGGATCTCGAAATTTGGAGAGGGGCGAGCTAGTGCTCTGCTGGTAATAAGGCCACATATGGCCCATTGTGCATCCTCCTGTGTGTATCGATATCCACACCTCAGGCTGTCATCAGGCCTTGAAATTTAAAACAGGTGATGAGACTCCCAAAGGTGGATCTCCTGATATCGGCTGGTGTAAGCGAGTACTCGCCCAACAGAAACCTTCTGATTTCAGAAAAAGCAGAGCAGCATTTTATACTCTACTGTTACCTATTCGTATTCGCAAAATCTGCATACTTCTGCTAACTTCATCCTAAAGAGATGTTGTGAGATTTTGTTTGGTCAATGCCTTAACTTTTCTTGCTGTTTCCTCGCCAGGATGAGGTTATAACTCTCTGACCAATCTACAGGTCGTTGTTTCATCCCAGCACTGTATAAAGTTTTCATGATATTGCTGTTTGATAAGGTCCACGATAGCGGACATTGTTAGCTTGGGAGATGGGCGAGGGCTAACATATTTATAGCCCGTGGCCCTCCTTGCTAAATTGTCAGTAATGAGGTTGCCTTTAGAGTTCCCATGTCCTTCGATCCAGCTCAGAGTGACCACATTATTACTCGCATCCACAAAATTATTGTCCTGATTTTCAGTTTCTGGTGTAAGCCACATATTGATCGAAAATAATGAATAACTAAAAGTAACAGTAATTATAAAACAAAAAACATAACGTGATATGAACACTAAATCACAGAAATTTTTCAAGAGCTCCGGTGGGCAACAATACTCTGAGAATATATGAAACCCAAACCAGCAAAGATCAATACCAAGCAATATAATACAATGAAAGCGATAACCAGCCGTCGTTATATACTCATTTAGATAAGATAGGTCAGTCCGCACGAACTTCATTTTTTTGCAAACATTTTTACGATAAAAAGATTGTTCGATGTTTAAAAAATTTAAATACCTGTTACATTGTTCTTTAAAAAAAGATCATCTGGAGTCTAATAAAATATATTTATTTTAGGTTGCAGCACAAGCAGGTCAAAATGTTATTCTTGTCGATGTCACTGCTGATATTCTTAAAAAATCTGAAACTGGCATTCAAAATAGCGTATCCCGTATAGCTAAAAAGTTGCACAAGGATGATGCAAATGCAGCTAAAAAGTTTGTAGAAGATACCATTTCCAGAATAAAATATTCTCCTGACCCTGAGAAGAGTGTGGGTGATGCTGATCTTGTTGTCGAGGCTATTATAGAAAATATAGATATCAAACACAAGTTATTTAAAAATCTTGATGCTGCAGCTCCACAAAAAACTTTATTTGCTTCAAACACTAGTTCATTGTCGATATCAGAAATTGCTGCTGTAACTAACAGAAAAGACAAGTTTGGTGGTTTGCATTTTTTTAATCCAGTAGCAGTCATGAAACTTTTGGAGGTTATTAGAATTCCTGAAACAAGTGATGAAACATATAATTCGATGATGGCTTGGGGAAAATCACTGGGTAAAACTTGTATTACCTGCAAAGACACACCTGGATTTGTTGTAAATAGATTGTTGGTACCGTACTTGGCTGAATCCGTTAGGCTGTTAGAAAGAGGTACGTACAATTTAAAATGCATGTTTGTTAACCTATATTTAATTGAAACAAATTGGGATTATCTGTATTTAAAGTAATTGTATTGTCCATAATGAGGCAATCATGTTGGTGCATTTGATCAAATTGAAGTAATCGAAATCTTTCCTTGATTGTTCCTTGTAACATTTAAAAAACATGTAAAAATATTGTCATTTGTTTATATGGATAAATAATTTACTAAATAACTATTTTTTTAAAAATTTTTATTAGTCTGGTATTAAAAATTTGCCGAAAATGAAATTTTTGGATTATGGAAAATTTTCCTATTAATCTATAATTCCAGACAAAAATTCTGAAAAAAAATCCTAAGGCGCTGATAAAGACATTTAATTTTTTGTATATTTGGTAATAACTTAGTTTCTATCGGCGATGAGATTTTTGGGCAGTGTTAATTTTAATGGTTATTTTTACATAAAAACAATAATAAGAGGTATGATCGAATTTCGTTATGGGTTACCCCGGGTAATGTATGCTATTTTCTTCCATTTGGTGAAAAATTCGTTGAATGCGCGGACTAAATGCTGTACAGATTAACTTAATTCTTTTATTTACTGTGTTTCGTACGTATCGGTACATCGAATTAGGTAGAGAGGAAAATCAATTTTTTGACTAGGGTGGGAAGAAAAATTACAGTATTTTTATTATCAATTTATCCAATTGTTTTTTAGGTGATGCTAGTGCTGAGGATATCGATACGGCAATGAAACTTGGAGCTGGCTATCCAATGGGACCACTAGAATTATGTGATTATACAGGTTTAGATACTGCTACATTCATATTGCAAGGATGGAATAAAAAATTTCCAGAAAATCCCTTATTTCAACCTCCTGAATTAATGAAAAAGTTGGTAAAAGAGGGAAAATTGGGACGTAAGACTGGAGAAGGATTTTATAAATATAATAAATAAACTTCTCGTTTTTCTATAATTATTATATATACATAAATAAATTTTTTAGATTTTTTTTTTAATTTTAAATGTAATTGATATTCATACCACATTTTATAGACCTTGTAGATAAGACACAGATGTCTCTTTCTTATTTGTCGTATTTTTAATCTTTATGAGTTTGTCTTTTTTATTGTTTTCAATGTTTTTCTTTGGTTTTGTCATTTTTATTATATTTTCTCGATACTTTTTATTTATTCAAATTTTTTTCCGTTATATTAGATATTAACTGCGCCACCTTACGGTGACGTCATAGTACTTAATTAAGTTTTGCTAATTTAACTATATAAGATACCAACACCTTACTGTTGCGTTAGTATTTAATTAAGTAAGAATTTCTCGTTTAAATATTTAAGATAACAACGGTGGCCCAATATTATCTACTTAGTTAAGAAAGAATTGCATATATAAGATATCAACTGCGACACCTTACGGTGGCGTTATGGTACTTAATTTAGTAGGAAATTATTGGATATTAACTGCGCCACCTTACGGTTGCGTCATAGTAAGTTTCGCTGGTTAAAATATATGAGATACCAACTACGCCACCTTGCAGTTGCGTTAGAATTTATTCAAGTAAGAATTGCTGCTTTATATATTTGACAGTGGTGCCATAGTGCCTAGTTTAGAAAAAATTGCTCCTTTATAAACGTAAGATTTCAACTGCGCCATCTTATAGTGGCTTTATGGTAGTTTATTAAGTAAGAATTGCTCGGTTTAATATATAAGATATCAACTGCGCCACCTTACGGTGGCGTCAGAGCAGTTTTCTCTTTCTCTGCAATTTGTTGTTTTTTTTACTATTTTCCCTTTTACGTTAGTTTCAAATTTTATTGTTTATACTACGCCATCTAGCGGATATCTGTAACCTATATATCCAAACATACTAACTTACATCGTCCTCTATTAGGAATTTGATATTAAAGAAACATGTAGGAACGAGATAAAAAGTAATCTCCTGGTTCTAAGCTACCTTTCCACAAATTTTGAGCCAAATCGGTTAAGTTGTTCTTGATTTATAAATAGGTAACTAACACGACTATCTTGCTATCAATTGATATAAAAAAAATTGTAACGGAATAGCATTTTTAACGTATACAAAAATACCAATTAAATGTCGAAACGAGATACACACCAATATGACAGTTTTTCATATTATTCCTTTCATAAACATTGAAATAATTACCATGAAAATCAGAAATCAGAGTAATAGATTTTTTTACAAAACCATGTTATTTACAATGAACGATAGGTACACACCAAAAATAAAAACAACACACAGTAAAATGACATACATTGTTCAAATTCAGTACAAACTCAACAGCCCTTCACAAAAATTTTCATCTTTTATTTTTGCACATCCGCTGTGAGAGTTGTGACACAGTATAAACTCCAGAGATCGCATATAAAATAAATATTATTCACACTTTCCGTCCGCATAAATATGAGTCTGTCAAGTTCATCCACGGCTTCATGTGTAGGCCCATCAGAAATGTATAAATATGTATAATGCACCACTTGTAACAATGCCACTTTCGGTACGTGCTCACCTTAGTAACAGAGACGGTTTAGGAAACACTAAATTGAATTGGCGCAGTCATTTGCATTAATAATCATTCGAAAAACATAACATTAAATGCAAAATTTTGTGCAGTCAGTATTTTCTACTGAATATCTATAGATATTAAGTGTCCGTTAGCTTGCATTACTTATTTTACATTAATATCTATTCAAATCGCCGAGTAATACAGTCGAATTTCCACACCAAGTAATCTTTTTAATTAACAGTCGTCTAAAATTTTTTGTTTAATGTTATTAATCCAATTTAAATATGAAACGGTGTATTTAAACTAACATAATAGAGCAGGTAAGCAACTGAATTATTTTTTCTAACAAAAGTTTGAATGGGATGTTACGACATAAACAGAGCCCTATAGTAATCTAGTAAAATTATTTATTAATCGTGCATATGAGACTTTTATTAAGGACATCATACAGTGAATACTAATTGATAGATAGATAAATATAAAATTTATTGACTTTTTTCCATACACAAATATAGGTCACAACAAGACATCAATTAATACTAATAAATCAGAATATTTATTTACACTGTAGAAGCAGTGGTCGAAAGAAAATTGCTTTGCCAGCACATAAAATCTGCTCGAACTCATGTATGTTATGAACTTATCCCTAAAATATCTTACAAACAATTTTTTTGTTTTCACTCAAATAAATCCTTGATCAATAGATGGCAAAGAATAATATAATTTCATTCTGAACGCTTTACAAGTTTTTGAAAAAACATTTTCAAAAACAATGACCGTTCAACTAAGAAGAAACAACTACTTCCTGGGCTATATGCCCCAACGGATATTGGATTATACTTCAAAGTCAAACGGGGTTGGAATATCTACAAGATAACTTAACCCAACCATTCTAGTTTGCAGTTAGAAGGGACAACATAACTTATAGACCGGTGGTTTCGGTGTTTTTGCACCTCGTCAGTATAAGGTATATGTTATCCGTCAGCGAGCTGTAAAGCATAATCACTGACTAAAGACTGAACTAAAATCGTAATCCTTATATATCTTTCAAAAAAGAAAGTTTAAAGGACACGAAAGTAGTGACATCCTTACCTCCAACTGCAAACTAAAATTCGACTTGACGCAAGACTTTCGTCTTGATCTATAAACGAATAATTACAGAAAACTGTATCATTGTCATATTTAATAAAGCGTGTTTGTCAATAGATGGCAAAGAATAATATAATTTCATTCTGAACGCTTTACAAGTTTTTGAAAAAACATTTTCAAATTTTCGAATTTTAGTTTGCAGTTGGAGGTAAGGATGTCACTACTTTCGTGTCCTTTAAACTTTCTTTATTGAAAGATATATAAGGATTACGATTTTAGTTCAGTCTTTAGTCAGTGATTATGCTTTACAGCTCGCTGACGGATAACATATACCTTATACTGACGAGGTGCAAAAACACCGAAACCGGTCTATAAGTTATGTTGTCCCTTCTAACTGCAAACTAGAATGGTTGGGTTAAGTTATCTTGTAGATATTTCAACCCCGTTTGACTTTGAAGTATAATCCAATATCCGTTGGGGCATATAGCCCAGGAAGTAGTTGTTTCTTCTTAGTTGAACGGTCATTGTCTTTGAAAATGTTTTTTTAAAAACTTGTAAAGCGTTCAGAATGAAATTATATTATTCTTTGCCATCTATTGACAAACACGCTTTATTAAATATGACAATGATACAGTTTTCTGTAATTATTCGTTTAAATCCTTGATCTATGAGGTAACAAGTAATCCACATATTGTAACTATATGTATCAGAATGTCTAAGAAAATCACCCTGTCACTGATGAACCTTCCTTAATATTTCCAGTATATATACACATGGCGGAGGTAGTATACGGTGTTTCATGAATAAAGGTTTGCATGAGGTGTTATATTCTGCTGCTTCGATGACCCGTATGGCTGCCTTCTGGAAGCAAAATGCTTTCTTCCCCAGAATATTACTCCCTATGATAAATAGCTATGGATCACAGCAAAGTAAACAGTTCTTAGGTGTCATTATCAAAACATGTTCTAAGTTGTCTCATCGCAAAAATCTGACTAGACAGCCTTGAGCAGAGATCTTTAATATGTTGTGTCCAATTAAGGCTTGAATCATTTTTATCCGCTCAGAGCGAGTACAGATTTTACTTGATAAAAATTTAATTCTTTGTGTTTTGGACTCATTAATTTTTAATTCATTTTAAGTAAACCTTTCACCAACACAAACAATATAATTATCTGAAGCTTCCCGTAACTATAATGTAGTATCGTCTGCAAAGGGAACACTAATGGCTTGTTTAAGAACATTGAGTAAATCATTAATATATACCAGAAACATGAAGGGGTCCAGAACAGAACCCTGTGGTACACGTTTTTAACTGGAACTAATCCTGATTGTATATTTTGATATATGCTCTATTTTCCAAATAAGAAGCAAGCAAACTTAGAGCTTTAGATCTACTAATAGTACCATACCATAGTACTCTAATTTACACAAGAGAATATCAGTGTTGACACAGTCGAAGGCCTTGGTGAGATCGCACTTTGTGGCATATGATATTTAACCTTCATCAAAGCCCTCAACTGTGTATTTTATTATTTCGGCTACAGACTTAATACCTATTGGACTTTTGTTTTCTTAATCCGAATTGAGCGTTTTTTTTTCAAAATAATATATTAATTTTTCTTATGTAAGTAATTTCAGTATAGTAAAATAGATTGTAAAATTATGAATGCATACAACCACATGCAGAATCTCGAGTCTAGGGTCGAAAATGGGTTTTATAGCTCATTTATGGACCGCCCACTGGGCGCAGGTAGGTAAGGGGTGAGTTCAAAGACTCTTTAACCCAGAATTTAATTGTTTTATTAAATAGTTAGATCAAATATTATAAATAAAAAGTATACCAATTATGATTCTTTGCTTTACATTAAAGCACATTTACTGTCTCTAAAAAGGTTTTTAAATTGACAAGAATTCATTTCGGATCCACTGAAAATTTCAGTCCAATCACCCATATGATTGTGCAAAATTCGTTCGATAGTTCGTTCTATTTTCAACCAATCAATTGCAGTTATTATAGTTTTGAATTTATCCGTTTGACAGTTGTCAATTACTGGATTGTATTTCGAACTGATTGTAAAAACTAAGCATGTGTTTATCTTAGTCTGGATTTCTTCCTTATCATATTCATTTCGTAAGTGATAATTAATATTAATAAAGAGAAAAATGAATTTGTTCTGCATATATTCTGTAACGATTTACTGATCGGTTGTGTTAAGAATAATTTTACCTACATAAGTTTTCCGTTAGTATAATTGTGAGAATAACTATTTATGGATTTTGTGGTTTAATTTAACGTTAGCCGCGGTCAGAAAATCGCTAAAAATTTCAAGGAATTGGCAATTTCTCTCAACCACTGAACGAGTTTACTGACTTTGTCTCTTCGAATACAAAGGTTCTACCATATCCGTCAAGAAGGCCTAGCAGGAGACAAGAACTTCTAAGAAGTTTCTAGATCCGAGAAGATTGTTGTTCCAAATTGAATGTGTTGAAGAATTCTAAAGTCAATCTACTATACAATTGTGGAAGAATTTCGAAAGAACAGTATATATCCTGAGGTACTTGAGCCCATCCCAAAGATTAGCACGACTTAAAAACCAGAATAAGAGAATAATTATTTTTTAATTAAGTATTTTCATAGTACTCATATATAATTTTTGAGCTACTAATGGATACAACGCTATTTAGGACGTTTTGACATTACAATGCTTATTCATTACATTTAATGATTATTTGAAGGAAACAGTAAAAATTCTGGGTTAATGTGAGTTTTATCATAAAATGCATACTAAAAATTCGTTACAACGGTCCTGAATTCTAGATGTTATTATGCAGTCAAGCCGTCACCCCTGCAGTAGAATCAGAGCGATCGGATACACTAGCAAGTATGACGGATGAGTAGCAAGAGTTGGCAATGAATATCTGGAAATGATTTTAACTGCAGCGACGTAAAGAGCAGAAATCCGTGTTGATAATTTTTCGATTATTAAACGTTTTAAAGGCTTTGTACAAAAAATAAGGAAATAGATGTATTTGGGTATGTACCATGGGATTATTCAAGTGATAAAGTAAGAATAAAACACCTGGTTTCTTACCTTGTAGATTATAGATTATACGTGGAATCAATTGCCCAGGTGACCTTACTACACTTAGACCTAAAAGAATTTTTGTGTATACGCCACATCTTTGTATGAGTCCATATAAGGTCTGGACTTGTGTGGTCCAGTGTTTGTAGAGATCGCTGGCTGGTACTGGTATGACTATCCAAGGCGTAGCGCTGCTGTTGGTTAGAATTGATTAGGGTGTTGTAGAAGATCTGGTGTTAGTGTAACAGACATCATACACTTAGGAGTCTTCCTGGGTGTCCGTTGAAGTGGTGTCACGAGTCCCACTGGAGGAGTTCTTCTAAAGAATTGGCTTAGGATTGTCCTTTTTGACGACCGTGTCGTGGGTGCTTGAGATTTGAGACTGTCTTGTAATACCCTGTAGACGGATCGCTCAATATCTTTCCAGGATTAGAAGACTACCTACTAGTTTTAACTGCCGTAAACGGATAGGTGAGAACGTTAATGTCTGCTGTGTTAATTACTGCTACTTGATCTGGTGAAAGAATACGGTCGATCAAGGTGCTTTAATTATAAAACGGGAGCAAAAAATGTTAAACTATTGTACTGTGTAAAAAATCTTTGAAATTTGAAGGACAGCTTATAAAGTTTCAGTAAATTTTAAGCCTTAAAAACGTAAAAGTGGAAAACGCCGGAAAAATAAAAAAGGAAAATTGGAAAAATCGTGAAAAACTGAAAGTAATCGTGAAAATTCCAAAAAAATCTTGATAGATTGGAAAAATCGTAAATAATTGTTATTTAATCGTGCTGGAAAAACTGATCTAAGATAGTGTATATCTTATTTTGGTTAGTCCCACGACAGTTTGGTGCATATATAAAGTTCATTTTTTCTTGTGTAATATTTCTCGATTTCTTTTCTCTTTCAACATCACACTCTATTGAGAAATTTTGCGATGGGTTCTTAATCATCTCGTTAAAAATTCTGTATGTTTGCTTGAGTATACACAGCTTTCTATAGAGTAGGTGTTTTTTAACATTATAGGAATGTCTAACGTAGTGATCACTTCTTTATTTATTAATATCCAGTTCGCTTCCAAGGATTGATTTGGTATGCCGTGTCAAATTTTGTTTTGCTGAAAACGAATATATTTAGGTTCTACAGGGCTAAAACATAAATGATATGTCTTATTCATGGACAATTAAGAATTATTATAGTTTTTTAGCGCAGAGTTATAGCTAAAGTAGATTTTTTATTTGTTTTGCTTGAATCCCGTTTTAGACCAAATACTAACGTATGTATATTCAACCAGGTTAAAAATCTTAAAATTGGTTTAAACCCAGTTTTACCCTGGTAAAGCCTACATACGCTTATTTTTTTTGAAAAAAAAAGAAGCGACTTGAGATTTGTCCTTCATGGCTGGATCTGTTTGTCAACTGAATAATAATTCTAGTGGACGTTTTCAAATTTATAACCAAAGAAATCTACATAAATATTCTTCACATAATTATACAAACAATTAGTACGAAAAAAAATATATGACTCATAACAAATATAACAGGATTATAACCAAGGACCTAAGACCCTATTGTATTTCAATTTATTTGTCTCGCTCCCTCTTTGCCCTGTCACGAGAATGTTAACTGGAGACGAAAATAGTTTAGTATATTACTTTTCGTTGGCAAAATGTTTGGCATACAGTTTGCGACACCGGAAAAAATATATACTGAAGCTCTAAAACTTTGGGTCAACAACATCTCTTCCTTTACTAAGAAGCTCGAGCAATTTAACATAAATTTCCCATTTCATCCTAAACTAAACATTTGTTCGGAAAGTTGAATCGCAGTGGCGGATTTTATAATGGGTCTTTTTTTATTGTTTATTCTATTCAGAATAAATTTAGATATAAAAATTTCGATAATAATTGATTATAAAGGTTTTCGGCTCTATTGATAGTTAAAACACACCCTTTCGCTAAGGATTAGAAAATTTTTTTTTGTGTAAAATTTTTATAGTTGATCTTGTGTTGAATTAATATATATTGTTAAAATTGCAAAATTTTCCCAAAATGGATTGTTGTTACTCTAATGCCTAAAAGTAATGCTCTATATTTTGATCTCTCAGATGGAAGATATATAAAAAACATGGCGAAATCAAGAGCAAATTTCGAATATGTGATATAGTTATACGTGCAATTGTATTATTGTAAAAGTGTTGAATAATAATAAATCTATGTGCAATATATGAGATTGATCCAAAACAAAGAAATTATGTTGAAGAAAAACGGATTTCAAAAGCTGCTCATAAAATAAAATTCGGCATAATAAAGGATAAAAATAAGCCTCTAGCTTATTATTTAAAAGTATCCTCATAAAAAAGAAATTTGCCCAAAATGTATTAAACTGTATTATTAACACAAAAATATCATTAATTATTTGCTCATGTAAAGCTGGAGTAAGTAAAGAATGTAAATCTGTCATTTCAACTGGTAGGATGTAATCAACATTTTGAAAATGTGAGCAGAATTTTGTTTCAGAATCTACTTCTTTAAGTAGTCATTAAAATTCATTCAAACATTTAATCGATTTTTTACTCAGTTTGCTCAAATAAATTTTACAGCACACAAAACAATTTTTTTCATGGCAAAGTAGTAATATCCTATATTAGACCGGGCAAACTAACTTTGAGCACGGAAAAATTAATACCTGGACTAGCCCAACAGGAAATGGTTAAGGGGGTTACTAACATCGAAAAAAAAATAATTGAACCCACGGCCCATGGGGACTAACTTAGGGGGGGGGGAGGCTAAGTGAAAAAATCTGCGGGCAACAGTTTGGACGCGTTTTCTGAGAAAATTTGATGTCGGAGACAAAAATGTTCAACAGCAAAGTTGTAGGTAATAAAAAGATCTTCAATTTTTGTAGTGTACTTTTTGACATAACCTTAAAATTATCGAGAAATTTGCAAATTTTCGAATCAATAGCCAAATTTTCGTTTTTCATTTTTAATTTTTGTAAAAATGAATGAATTAATATGAAACTTAGTAAAAGGATACCTTTATATATTATAAATAACCAAAAAAAATTTAAAAAAAAAATAATAAAAAATGTTTGAGTTTGAACTTTTTCAAAAAAAAAAGAACCCATTTTTCAGACGAAAATTCTCCGGTGAAAAATCATCGTAAATGGATTTTTCAAAGCTCGTTTTGTTTGTTTTTACGTTTACTTTTTGATAAAATAGAGAACCAATATAGCTTATATTTAAGAATATGCTACAAAATGCAATAAACGCAAAAACTCAATTTTGATTTTTTTTTTCAGTAATTGTTGATAATTAAAAAAAAATGGTTATATAAAAGCATTATAGTCATAATTATAAACATTTAAAATTAGAAAATATATTACGGTATGATGAACGAGTATGCGCAGACTTAATGTATATAAATATTTTTAACTGTGAAGTTTTTTGTGACAGTTAACTGTTTTACCTGGGCCTTTTTACACTGCTTCTCTGGTTGCGATACAACCTCTGGATTTGCAGGTAATGGAAGAAAAACAATAGTTGACTTAAATATTTCAACTTCAAACTTGTCAGAGTTGGTAAAACCTTTTTATGAGCCGAATACAACTCCGAACGCCATAGCTAATAACGGTTGTGCAATAATTTCATCCATCTATAAATGCAAAAATAGTTCTATGTCCAAAAAAAAACGATTAAATTAGAAAACATGCCTCCAACTGTTGGCGGAGGAACGCAGCATTCTTATAGAGTCTATTTTCAAATTCAAACTTGGCTTGGAAATAAACTTGATCCGACCAAGTGGGGTGGGAGGGAAGTTATTTACTCTGCCTCAAAAATACTAATGCCTCGCTTTACGGAAAAGCCAATAATACCATAAAGCTTGTTAAAAACAGTCTCTTGCTGCTGCAAAACGACGTGTTCTACCAACAGATGCGGATGTAGAAAAGTTGGTCTACAATGTACAGATCTGTGCACGACATGTCAAGATTCTGGTAATTGTTGTAATGATAAGCTAGTTTCAGAAGATTTAAGCAATGCCGAAGACGAAGAGCTTACTTCTGAAAATGACAGAAATAAACGTGAAGTCGAAGATGATTTTGAAGAAGATAAAGTGGAGTGGGAAGATTTGCAGTCTACCGAAGAATCAGAGGGCGAAGAAGAAAAAGAAGAAGTTATACATTTACATAAAAGAAAAAGATTATCATTTGTATCGCATAGGTGTATTTTTTAAATTTATTCATTTTTTTTATAATAAAACGTTCATTTTTTATAGTCTTGATCATATTTTTAAAAAATAACTACATATACCTATATGACTTTCCGCATTAACTTCCTATGGGTTTTCTAAAACTCTTAAAATTTTTTTCAAAATTATATTTAAGAATAATGCTTTTATTTGACCATATTCTTTTTAATTATATATGTATATATATAAAAAATAAGAAAAAAATGATAAGAAAGTTTAAAAAAAGTCAAAAATTTAAGAAAATTCGATTTTTTGCATTTTCTTGGGAAATTTTGAGTTTATGGTAAAAATGACCTGTACAAATCTTGTATAATTTGTTAAAATCTACAACTTTTACTGAATACTAATTTTCGTTTAACGTCAATTTTAGCCGACAAGTGCATGAAAACAATTATTACTTTATTCACTCCCCAGAAACAACCCTTTAATGTCCCTAAATGTTGGAGCAGTTATTAACAATAAAATACGATTTCTTTAGTATTTTTTGCCGTAGAATTTATTGGTGAAGTTATTTATAACAATTTATTAAAATTTAAACAAAATTATCAACAATTACTGAAAAAAAATAATTTCAAAAATGAGTTTTTGCGTATATTGCATTTTTTAGCATATTCTTAAATGTAAGCTATATTGGTTCTCTATTTAATCAAAAAGTTAACGTCAAAACAAACAAAACGAGCTTTGAAAAATCCATTTACGATGATTTTTCATCGGAGAATTTTCGTCTGAAAAATGGGTTCTTTTTTTTTGAAAAAGTTCAAACTCAAACATTTTTTATTATTTGCTTTTGAATTTTTTTTTTTGTTATTTATAATATATAAAGGTATCCTTTTACTAAGTTTCATATTAATTCATCCATTTTTACAAAAATTAAAAATGAAAAACGAAAATTTGGCTATTGATTGGAAAATTTGCAAATTTCTCGATAATTTTGAGGTTATGTCAAAAAGTACACTTAACAAAAATTGAAGATCTTTCTATTATCTACAACTTTGCTGTTAAACATTTTTGTCTCCGACATTTAATTTTCTCAGAAAACGCGTCCAAACTGTTACCCGCAGATTTTTTTCACTTAACCTCTCCCCCCTAAGTTAGTCCCCATGGGCCGTGGGTTCATTTATTTTTTTTTCGATGTTAGTAACCCCCCCAACCATTTCCCGTTGGACTAGTCCAGGTATTAATTTTTCCGAATTTCGATTAAAATTTTGTTAGTTTGCCCCGACTATATAGGAATCTTTATTTAAAGCTCTATCACAACCTTTTACAACACACAAACTTTTTTTTGGATATTGCAAGTAAAGAAAGAATTCGTTATCAATTATTGAAATTTATAATTCTTCTTCTTCTGAAAACGCCGTAGAGATTCCTGTGTAGGCGTCCATCGTCTCTCTTATCATAGGTATATATTTATTAATTGCAGCGTTTTGCAGTATCTGTCCATTGTCGTATATTTCGTAGTCAGGAAAGTTTTCTTTTACCTACTTCTCTTTTTTCTTCCTCCAGGTTACCCTGGAGTATTAGGTGTTGAAAATGATAACGTTCTCCGCGTAGTATATGTCCAAAGTAGCCAATGTGTCTCCATTTAATATTCTCAAAAAGTTTCCGGTTAACCAAACGGGCTCTCCGCAGAATATTTTCATTTATCATTTGATCAATCCACGAAACTCACAGCATTCGCTGATCCAGATCTCAAAGGCCTCAAGCTTGTCGATAATTGTTGTTTTGAAAGTCTCGACTCCGCACAAAAAAATGGACTAGATGTAGAGTTTTGTATATCTAAGGCTGAAATTTAAGTTTTAAGAACGCAGTTGGAGCTTGTTTGATCCTGCATTTATTTTGTGATCTGGGCCCCAATTTTGGTTGATCCCAGTAATTATATATAAATACCACCAGATATAACATGCTCAATTAACGAAGTCCAATTTAATTACTATCCTTAATGACGAAATTACAGTAGAAGGGTCTAAATGCCCGCCTTAAAAGATGCTTTCGCTACAAGATGATTCGACGTAAGGATATTTAGACATTAGACAAACAAAAAATGGAATTAAAGAAAATAACTTTTATGGCAAATCACCTGCCTTATTAGTAAATACCCTAAAAGATCTATTAACAGAAAATAGAGTTCAAACAAACAAACACATATAAACAATGAATTTTTTTTAACAAAACAGTACCTACGTGTCTGATCAATTCTACGACACTGATTAAATGGTAACAAAGCGCAGCCAACGAGACGTGGAGTCTCTGTTTGTATGAAGGTGTTGGCTGAATTGAGATTTAGGTGTCATGTTTCTCATAAACGGTTTGTTTTCAGAAGGTCTCACTAATACCCAGCGTTAACTTCCTACTGCAAGAAGAGAGTGTAATTTGCGAGGGTGTATTATGTACCTATTCACAGTTTAATGAGATAACTTGTAGAGATGATTTCTGTTTGTCTATAAATGCAGTAAGGTGTCTTCTGGAAAATATATTAAAAAATTGTTCAAAGACACAATCAGGAGAATAGATTTGTTGTGATGTCGGTAATCCAATGCAGTTCTTATAAACTTTTAGAAACATGAATTATTGGAATAACAATTTTTTTCATAATAATAGCTTACCACTATTTTGAATTAAATAAATTGGCATTTTATTTTTTATTTATTTTTTGTCCTGTTTACTTTGCGACAGACCTTGTATGTAGATTTTTTTATAACAATCAAAGCACAACCCAGTAACTATATTATTTAGGAGGTGTGTCCACAAAGGAGAACCATACCAATATTACCAATATACATAAATATGTGTAAACATTATACATTTATAAGAGTTTGAATAAACAGTCCTACCAACGACAGATTGCGCAAAAAAGATCATCAAATTAAAAATTTATTTAAAAATAACAGCTCACTTAAAGAACAATGGGTCTTAAAAAGACATGCAATATATCAATAACTTTGGCGTTCCCGTGCAAGCTTAGAAATAACATGGAAGATCACGACTACAACTTCCTCTAGCGCTCTGGCAAATTTATGACTGGCAAGAATGGCATTATCCCTTTCATATTTCTGGAAATTTCCTGATAAAAACAAAAGACCTCAAAACAAACGATCCTCGACTTGTTTTCGGTTCGTAGAGCTGCATTAAAATCTTTAATTGCCAGTGTTTTAACTGTGGAAAGGGGTTCGCTGCTTTTGGAAATTTCTATTTGTATAGAAAAGTGTGCGCTTCAGAGATTTTATGCCCTTACTTAAAGTGAAATATATTTAAACATACACGAGGTAATGATGTATCTATAAAATTGGTATATATTTCTATACCTTCCGAGAAAAGTAGGTAACTTTCTTTTGTTATAACATTGTTATAACATTTTCAGTTTTATGGATTTGACGCTTGTAACCTTGTAAGTATTTCGCAATATAAAAAGTATTAAATATTTCGAAATTTAGATACCTACAGAAACTCAATAAACTCAACTTATGATAAACCACTTAATTAAAAATTCAACATAAAACTAAAATGAACTTGTTATAAGAATTAAAATCCAGGAAAAAGGTTTAAAAGTTAAGGTTTAGAGGTAAGTGGTGAAATTAAAATTTTCATCACTCCGTGTGGAAAGCACTGCTTTCGACCATGTAGGACCGTGCGGAAAACAATGCTTTCTTCAACGTTACGAAATATAAAACTTTTCATCACTCCGTGCGGAAAGCACTGCTTTCGACCATGCAGGACCGTGCGGAAAGCGATGAATGACCGATACAGAGTTGATAAGTGTTTCCCAATCAAAAATAAATGAGATAGAAAGTGAATTAAGAGAAATTGAGGCTGAATTTTCTAATAGTTTTGCATCTGATAACGCGGTAGTAAATGCACCACGATATAATAACTAAATAAAGATTTTGTTGATTCTCAATTATTATCTAATATACTTAAGTTGAATAAAAAAAATGTCTATAGAATTAAGCAACTGTTCAAATATTACATTTAACGTATTTAACAAAGATTTATCACTATACATATTTTTGTTATGAAAAAGTAATTTTTTTTAATAAAAATGTTATAATTTCTTAACTCTAAAAATTTTTGTTTTAATGGGGGGGATCCACCTCCCCCAACCCTCCTTCAGCGCCTTCGCGGTGCAGGCGGATCAGACCTTATACTACTTTTATTATCTTCTTTTCTTTTATTTTGGACAAATTCAAGAGCTTTCCTCACGGAGTGACGAAAAATAGAATACGCAACTCGTGCGGTGCGCAGGTAATCCCATCACTCGTGCTTTTTATCCGACAAAGACAAACGCACTCGTGATGGGATCACCTGCTTTCCGCACTCGTTACGTAATGTACTATTTCAGTTCAGAACCCAAAACTAAAAAAAATGTTTCTCCGAAATGTACATATATCCCGAACGGCTTCGTTATATAGTTATGCCCTTCCAAATTTGGGGATTAAAGTGAGTATGTTTTTTTTTAAATCGAAAAGAGCTAAATATGAACTTTGATAAAAAAAAATATATAAAAATTGCAGAAATTCGTAAAAAAATGAAAAAACTTCAGAATATTAAAAAAAAAACGTGAAAAAAAGGAAACAAATCGTTAAAATTAAGAAAATTTTAATAATTTGGAAAAATCATTAAAATTACAAAAAAAATTAAAAAATTAAAAAATTGTTAAAAATGGTTATTAAAAAAATGTTAGATAATCCTAAGCAAATGGAAACGATCAATAATAATTCCTAAACATTTTTATATGCAAAGGAGAAGCCGAGGGAGAAGCATAGCTTCTGTCAGTCAGTCTCACCATGTTCAATTGTTTAAATTTATTTAGCAAAGGATAAAGGGGATTATTGTTTTATTTTCAGAAAAAAATAGACAATATAGTATTTTATAAATCTTGGTAATGTTTTTTTTAATATGATGAGTTGCTAAAGTTTTTAACGCGGTGTTTTTCTTCAGTTGTGGTTTGACAATTTTATAAATAAATAGCTTTGCAGGAGCTAGAAAGTTGAAAGTTTGTATAAACTATTGAAGCAATTGAATACTATTCATATCCGTAAAATTTATACATACATGACTTGCGGTTATATTACCAGAATTCCACTTCCTTTATTCAATATAACCAACAAATCTACGCAAACATATTTTATAAACTCTATTTCCTAACTCAACGCGCGTCTTGAAGTATTTACAAATAAGACATGTAAATTTTAAATCGAATAAAAATCAAGTAAATCCCCGACAATATGCATGCATATTTCAATATTTTGAACATTACATCTTCCCGCCTGTGAGCTCCTTTGAATGTGGGGCATTCACGTTATTTCCTCGTACTTTTACACCCTTTTCGAAACACACAGCGTGAAACGATGCATGTGTTTGTATAGGGGATGGTTGAAATCTTGTAGGTATATTTTAGAGTTTACATAAAAATGGTATAGTTAATTAAATTAAATTATTAAATTAAGTAGTTAATAAACACAGAAAATATTACAGTTTTTTAAACACATATGTGTAGCGCTTAACAAAATAAGAATTACCTGTTTTCCAAAATTCTGTACCTAATCCAGTATTTGTTAACGGTGAACTTACTTACCTAAAACAAAAAAAGTAAATAAGTTTTATACTTCACATTAAAATAATTATTACTTTGGTAAATAAATAAAATATATTTAAGATGAAGATATTTTAGAAAGAGGAAAGTTAATTAAGCTAAAAACACGATGTAAATGAACAAAAAAAAAATTAATACAAAGAGCAAGTTATCGACTACACACGAAACAGTGGATTAATTCTTTTTTTGTTCACAACTTTTTGTCCGCAAAAATGATGACAATATTTGTTCTGGGACATATTCACTATCTACTTAAATTATTTTATGCCATTTGCTTGGATACCGGTCGGAGATTTCGTGGGTGAAGAAGAATTTCCCTCTATGACAGCTGCTTGCAAATGATCCCTGTCATCTAAACACACAAAGTTGTCTTTTTTTTTTAAGTGGACTCTTTTCGATATATCTTTTTTTTTGGCGTTTAAAAAAAAGGTTTTATCATTAGGTGCATGGCTGGATTCTACTGGACATAGGACATTAGGACATCTGGCAAAAAACAAAATTATGATCTCTTTTTTGGCGATAGTGCCTGAACCCGTTGGCTACTTCGATGGGCGTAAGTTTCATTAAAGAGAAACATGATTGTTAACCGGACAATTAAAACATCAAACTTTAAGCCTTGTGCTCTTGCAGTACTTTGTGAATTAATATGAACACAGGTGTAAAATTCAGAAAATCAACATTTATTTTTTATAGACGAACAAAATACAATATCCAATGCAATAAACATTGTTTTAATATGAAATATGTCCTCCATTTGGTTTAATAACTTCTTGAAGACGTTTTGGTATCGAGTCAACAAGTTTTTTTCAGTTTTCTGTGATTTACTGATCCCCAAAACCATATCTGAATTATAGACTCTATAATTTTTTCTTTTTTTGATCACAGTCTGGCTTTCACAATCCTCTACAATTGGATTAAGATTCGGTAATATTTCTGGCCATTGAAGGTATGCCCTTAAAATATTTCGTCATCATCTTGGAGACGTGGCAAGGATCCGAATCTTGTTGGACTTTTCTCAGATCTCCTTCCAATCTCGTTTCCAATAAGTCTTTGTATTTTTGAGAATTTATCATCTCTTCAACTAGTACGAGAAATCCGGTAACTTTATAAGAAAAGCAGCCCCAATATGATTCGATGTAAGTTTTTCATTGGCACTTTTTCTGACGAAATGAGACGGTTGTTCCTGTACCAAAAAGTGACTCTTATCGGATAACAGCACTTTTCTCCAATCTTCAGCAGGGTCTCAAATTTTTTTACCCAATTATCCCGTTTTTTTATCATTTTAGCAGTAAGTAACTCTTTCTTTTGATGTCTTTTCTTCCACCTTCCAACGCATGCTTAATCTTTCTGAAGATCTTGATTTATTTTTCCAGGGTTTATTTTACTCTCATTGAGTAAAAATGCATTGTCCCTTGCACTTGTCTTCCTATTCCATCCACATTTATCTTTTCAGTTCACCACAAGCGTACCAGTTTTCCTTTTGTGCTTTAAAATCTTGGTAACATCTCTTAAGCTCACTTTTTATTCCTTTGCAATATCTCTTTGAGTCCTAGATGTAGGTAAGTTCAATTAAAGTAACAATTATAGTACGTATTTTTGGAAAAATATCCATCTGCAAAAATCAGAATGAAATGAAGTCCTGATCCCATGACTTGTGGCTCAAGAACAAGAATCGCACGCTCGGCTCCTATCTTTTTACATTCTACTTTGTCTAAATTCTATGTGTCAAAAATTAGATAGATATTAATAATTTAATCAAGTTTTTTTTATTTACCTAAATGCTAACTTTGATATCGTTACATGTATCTCAAACAATTTTATCTATACTACTATTATAAAGCTGAAGAGTTTGTTTGTTTGTTTGAACGCGCTAATCTCAGGAACTACTGGTTCGAATTGAAAAATTATTTTTGTGTTGAATAGAACATTTATCGAGGAAGGCTTTAGGCTATATAACATCACGATGCAACTATTTGGAGCGAAGAAGTAATGGAAAATGTAAAAAAACGGGGAAAATTATTGATCCTTGAGGTCTTCCATTGCGTGCGCTGCGAAAACAGTTCAAGATAACAAAAATATATGTATGAAAGAATGATTCCTCTTGAAATGATCTAAACAAATGTCCCCGACAGTATATGCCTATCTTTTAAGATTAACTCACTAGAACCGTTTTTATGGTAATCAAATTTGGTCGAAATTAATGCATTATTTGTTAAGAGTTGTATCAACGTAATAATATTATTCTTTATCCAAATAAATGTGTTGTTGATTAAGAGTATTTAATTGTAAACAAAATTGTCTTTGACATCACTTAATTTCAATGAACATCTTAGAAGATATTACAATTTTAAAACAACTAAGACGCCACCGTAAGGTGTCGCAGTTATTATCTCATATATTTAAACGAGAATTTCTTACTAATTAAGTACTATAAAGCCACCGTACGGTGGTGCAGTGGATATCTTATATAAAATATCTAATATAAAAAAATCATTGAAAACAAAAAAGCAAAATGGTAAAAATTTGAAAAAATGAAAAATGGAAAAAAAGACACGACAGTGTTATGCGGTACAAAGTCCGCCGGAACAGCTAGTAATATATAAAAACTGTAATTAAATAAAGTTTTGAGACTTTTATTCTTAGGTATGTGATAACCCTGGTATTCATTTTCCCCTGGCGTGTTGACATCTTTGTATATATCAGAATAAAAGAGTAAATCTGCGTTTATATGTACCAATATTCTGTATTTTAACCGACTTTTATTACGGAAACCGCCAGGCGGGCCCGCCGTAAAATTTTATTCGTTTTGCAACTGAAACCTTGAGATAAACGCCGGTATCGGTTGGTTTCCAATGAAAAGGATTGCCAATGCGGTAGTAGAATTCAAATTGCAGAAACTGGATGATTTGGTTAACATTTGAGAGTTTCTAAATGACTTTCTTTAGAAATTTTCTACGAGCAATTTTATTTTATTTGCTGTTGAGTATAATAAGTGGTTTAGGTACTTGTCAATCTGCAGGTTTTAAAATTACTAGAAAATAAATTTTTATTTCTTGTTATATTTCTAAAGTTTCATAGCGCAAAAAATCAAATTATTTCAGTATAAAACCACTGGTATAACTGATTGTATTTTAATTCTTAATGTTTGTTGTTTTGAATAAAATGTTAATGCATTATTATAATTGAGAAAATGAAAGTTGATCTAAATCAAACCTTATTAGCCATAAAAGAAGTTTTGGACCGTTTGAAGAAACGCACAACAACCAATTACAGGAAGGGGCGGCCAAAATGTTTCAACTGTGGACGAGACAGTCACCTAAGGCTTGACTGCTGGTCTCGATCAAGATTGGAGGATATGCGGAACTGGCGAAACACTGCATCCGAACCTGAACAAATGAGTACAGAAAAACTCTGTTCAGTCAATGTAATGGGCCGCCCAAGTAGATTCACTGTCGATACGGAAGCTACACGGACGATAAAAAGAGCTAACGTTTCTGACCAGCGAAACAGCAAAATTACCTCACGTACCCCCGTTATGAAAACACCACTGGAGAAGAATTCCAAGTTTGACGGACGCCAAGAAACAAAAGAAAGATGGTGCATACCCGATGAAGAATGTGGGAATGTTGCACAAGAAAATATGACGGCTATACCTGATGATGAATGTGCGAACATTACGCAAGGAAGTTTTCAACCGATTACGACTACCCCTGATGACGGATTAACGAAGAACAAGGTGAAAGACGCGCAATGTCAGGATCCAGACCTAAAGCTAGCCCAAGAATGAATCAACGAAGAAGCAAGGCCGGAGTGGCAGGAGATCGCGAAATATGGTCAACCAGTAAGGATTATTGGCTACAGTGGGACTGTGTATCCGAGATGACCTAATCACTCGGAAGTGGGAAAGCCCAGATGGAAAACTGGTCCGTTACCAGGCCGTTCTTCCAAGAGCATGCGTTCCAGACGTGCTCAAAGAGCTCCATGATAGTCGTTCCGGAGGACACTTTGGAGTGAATAAGACATTCACAAAAGTAATTGATAACATTGATAACTTTAAAAAATAAAGAACTGAAAGTGTGGTTTTCAGTTTTATCCTTCATCTTATTGAATATAAAATCATTATTGAGAATATACGAATTAAAAACTAATACAATTATTAGTTTCCACAAGAACTTTCATTAAATGATGTTGCATAGTGGCCTCATAATATGTTGATAATTTCTATTATGTGATGCGTCTCAATAAAGCTCCGTTAATGGTTATAAATCTTCACTCTGGGTGGTGTTATAGTTTATTACTCCATTTAAGAAGGATCTTTTCGAGCAAACCGTTGGACGCCATCATGCGACAGTGGCACCCTGCAGCGTTTTGATATACATCTTCACCAAACAGTGTAAAAATGTTTCATTATAGATGTTTATTGATTCTATATTTTGTCAGTGCAGGCCATATTTATATTGTCGTCAATTTATGGTAACTTGAGGTGCAACATGGCGCATTTATCATTAATTTATGTGAAGCCGGTCAAAAACAGCAGGTTTTTTGAGTGTGTAGGCACTATAAAATTCAATTATATTTAAAAGTACTACCTTCAAGTACGTTTAAAAATTTCTATTTCAGTTATTTCGACTTGTTTTTACATTTTTTGTTAAAAAACCTTTTACCAACAAAACACATTTTCTAATGTTCTTTTGAATACATGTAAAATCTGCTATTTTCAGTTGATTTGTTTTTAAAATCCACGAAAGTTTCTGCAGTTTTCCTCATGCAAAGTGCCATCAAATCTTGCAATAAAAGACTAACCACTAAAACTAGAATTAGTTAAAGCTTTTATCCCTTAAAACCTCAGTCCTGCTGAGGTTTTTAGGTCCATGAATAAGATAAGTGGGAATTCGTGTAGGTAAAAAGGTTCTTAGTGTTGGCAAATGAAAAATTTTATGAAATTACCGCGGTGACAGAACAGAAGAACAAACTAAAAGTTGGTAAATCATATTCTTGCATTAGTGGTGGAAGTATTATGTTAATAGGCATATTCTGTATACTTAATTGTGTAATCACTTTTCATATGTTGTATATATAACTTGGATGTAGGTATATAGTAACTAAAATTTTCGTTAAAACATATATACCTACCCTTCGTTAACAACAAACATATGAAAGTATTACACATTTTGTTAATTATAGTCGTAATTTTGGTTCATTAATTATACAGGTATGCCGAAAGAGCTCTTTTGTCTGCTTTGACAATCAAATTTAAATTTGAAAAATCCTAATATAGATTTATTAAGTCAGAAGATGTAAATTAATTATAAAACAAATAATGTATGATATACATATGTATTTAAATAAAAAAAGGGATAATAGTCAACTCTACCCACCCTTAGTGACACTTGAACTGGGGTCTGGGGAGAGTAAAGGGAGTAAATAAAAGTGACATATTTGGGCGTTTGAAAAATTCTTGAGACATTTAACAAAATTACTGCTAATATGAGACAAAAACTATGGAACATATGTTATTAAGTATTAAGAGGGTTTCGGTCTGGTTAGCATAAAAAAAGTGCTCGAATAAGATTTCCTAATTTAAGTAAAAATGAAATTTTACAAATTCGGATTTTTTTAAAATTTTATGGGGAAGGCGTGTTCTTAACATTATCTAAATAAAAATATGATATTTTTCGAATCCAATAATTTTGAAAAATTTGCTTTTTACCGAAGTGTTCTGGATAGTTAACCTACCAAAAGAGCATATCAGTTCAATTTTAGCTAAGATAGTTTTCATTTTCAATGAGCTCAAATGTACGTTATTTTTGCTTCTAAATTTGCAGACATGTTGATGACATGCTAGCCTGTTAGCCCTGCAAAAAAAATTAAATCGCCCACAAAAAAAAGTTATTTTCAACTAAAAAATGTACTCCTTTATTTTGGCCCACAGTGTATAGCTTTTCCAGAAATTCTAAAAGAGAGTCTATTTGCATCCGAAAGAATTACAACCTGCACTAATCGCTCTGAAACGAGATACCTGCATTACCAACAAGTCTGCAGATGCACTATATCACCGCAAAGAATGGTGCTGACGTTTAATTTGTGTACCTAATTGAATCCAGACTCGAATCCCCTTTCTAAATCAAAAACCACCCCTTAGAACAGTAATCCTCGCCTTTTATTTCCTTTATTAGGATGTATAAATATGAAGTGGGGTGCAAGTTCAGAATATAATTGCTTATTTAGTCTGTGTTTTTATTTTCTGTAAGCGGTGATTCAGGAATTATAGCTTGCAAAAAATCTGTTTAATATAAGTTTGGAAATTTCTGGTAATATTTCAATTCTGCTAAATACCGAAAACAGAATTACTGAAGAATTTATAATTCACATTCAGCAGATAATATGTACATGCTTTGCGGTGCTTTTAACGTTTATTGAAAGTCGAGATATTTCGGTATCAAATTTGCTTCCACAAATTCCCACTTCAATTTCATGCCTATTCAGGGTGTAAAATTGTTTAAAAAATATTGATATTTAACTGAATTCCTTGTGTAGAACTCACCACAAATAGATAATTGAGTTCTTTTTATTACTTTTAATTACTGAATAAAAAACAACGTTTTCGAATAAATGTAAAAAGTAAAAAGTCGTATTATGATGAATATAGAATTTTTTTTTGAAAAATAAATAACTAATCCCATCCCGAAGAGTATCTAAAAGTAACACTCTCACAGAATCGAGATTATACATACCACTATTCTATTTGTTATGATACAATGCAATGAAAAATATATATCCTCTTATTCACATACCCAGATGAAGCTTATATCCATAAAAAAGCTTAACAGAGAAATGAGAGGATATTTTTATGTAGCTACACACTATTTCCATCTTTCGAAGAGGTTCGTGTTTAGAGTGAAAATAACGGGATGCAAGCGGATAAAAGTCCAAGCAGCAACGTCTTGGAACTTTATCCCCATTTGCATAGCCACTCAAGAATTGTATTTCTTGAGGTTTTACATTTTTTGCGCTCCAGAACGAATAATCACTAATTTGAATTGCAATCCTCTAAATCTTTCAAAATTGATACATGGTCTATCTAAGGTATAAGCATCCGGTTTCAGACGCTTGGGGTTGAATATCCATAAATTCATAGGCGTGGAAATTCCATTTTAAAAATATTATCTGATGTTCTATATAATCCACAAGGCTAAATATGTAAAAGGCAGACAATAAGTTTTTTTATTACGCTTTTTTTATCGAAAAAAAGTTTTACTTCATTTCTTTGATATAAAAAAAGTACTGCTGAAGCTCTTCGTATTTTACATTAAATGCATAGTGAACATGCTCTGTCTATTCAAACGTGTTGAAAGTTTGAACATTTGAAAGCTGATGATTTTGACTTGGATGATATAGAGGACTTGGCCAGTCAAAAAATTTGATTTGAAGATACTGACTTAAAAGCATTTCTCTTCAAAGACCAATACTTCAAGAATTAACTACGTTTTTAAAGTTTAGGTATGTGCCAGAAGACATTGGGTCACACATGAACTGAAAAAAAAAACGGATATTGAAAGGCGTTTTTAACGTGGTGGACTGTTGTTCTAAAGGGAGAAACCAAAATTCTTGTATCACATGAAAAATGGATCCATTATGAGAATTAAGTGTAGAGAATCATGGGTTACTGTCTATTTCGTTAGACCAAAAGGGTGTGATTTATTATAAACCACAAATGGAACCCTAACTAGAAATCATTACCGACTGAGATATTTCGCTTAAGCCCTGCATTGAAAGAAAAACGTTTGGAATACAAGGCCTCTTACAGACGAACCACTTTTTGAAGTTGAATTCGGTACAAAAAGTCGTTTATTTGTGGTTGTCTGTCGCTACTTGAAGTCGTCATTTAACAACAATGTAAAAGGCATTTTCTTTTCACACAGGCGTTTTCTCGACTGCACTACAAGTTCTACCGTCGGTTGTCACACCTCCTGTAGCGTGTTTTTTTTTAGTTTGCAAGCAGTTTTGACAAAAATGGACCCGTTCGACAAAGACAGTTTCAATGCTGCAATTCAGGCGGAACCTGTCAAATCGACGATTAAAACATCAAACTTTAACCGAATAAGATAGGGCATAAAAAAGTGTTTAAGAGTAAGATGTTTCAATTGTCGATTTGACAAATAATCTCTCTCATTAACGTTATGCATACATGTACTTAAAGAGGAAGTGAGTAACATGTGGTTGACTTATTACTAAGGCATCTGTGGCCTAGAGGCTAGAGCGTTACAACGTAAAAGTAAGGGTTGTAGGTTCGAGTCTTGCCAGATGCGATATTTTTTTAATTCCTCCTTTATTTCATCTAATACTTTCTTGTTTGTGTACTTTCTAAATTAGAAAAAACTAGGATCTGTAAGCAAGAGTACAAGAAAAAAATATATTAACAAGTTGACTGCCACGGTACGTTTTACGATTGAGGTTTAAAAAGCTAATGTTGAAGCACTTGGTATAATTTTGTCTTCTGTCAGTAGCTCAGGTCACCCAGCGATGTGCAAATCTTTTTGCAAGGGCAACAGCAAGAAAACGTGAACTCATTTAATTACCTTGGCAGCAAATAACTAAATATCAAAGCAAATGTAGACAGAGAAATACGTAACAGAGTCAGTGCTGCATCAAAAGCTTTCTGGAGGTTGCGCCGCAGAGTTTATACCAAACAGCTGTCCATATACAAGACATATTAAATGTCTTGAGCCCGCGCATCAATCATTTACGTCAAATGTTGCGTGTTCGCTGCTACCATCGAATATCCAAACAAGAGATTCTTAGAAGAGCTAAGTGTCTGATCTCCCGATCTCGCCTACATTGGGTTGGTCTATCGATGTCTATCGATTGGATGACAATCGGCTAGAAAAGTTGGTCCTTTTTGGAATACTAAGCGAGGGATTCGCCGACAAAGAGGCCAGGAAAAACGTTATAAAGAGGTTTTACACCAAACACTGAAAACAGTCAACTTAGCAGACAACTGGGAACGTCTATTTCTATTTTCAACCCTGTCGTAGAGCATTTAACTACACACCTGGAAATTTTTAGTGTCCGGACTGTGGCCGCTTAATTTCATCAAGAATAGAACTGTATAGCCACAGGCGCACTCACATGCGGAATAGTGGATAACTTCAAACTCGGCGTCGAGTTCCGGCAATAATTATTCTAAATAACCTATATGGATTTCTTTTCGCACACGAATTAATAAGTTTTCTGTCCATAGGCTAAACTTTGTATTCTTTGTTCGTCTACTGATTCCATCTATTTATATTAACATTCATATTTTAGGAAATTATTATTTTAACTCCACAGTGAGACCAGTAAACAAACTACAAAATAATTGGTAATTCCCTTCTTAGGCAAATACATAACCTACGAGTTTTCTCATCGAACAGATTACAAGAATACGCGAACTTTCTTATCAGAAGAAGAAGAAAGATAGAGGGGAAATCAGAGTGAATAAATATTTTAACTAAGATGCAAAAATTTGAATTCACATAATCATAATCATAAATATAAAAAAAATTAACTAGGAATTCTCAAAACTGAAACGAATTATGGTCATTACAAATTAAAACAGCATTCAAACTGAGCCTGACACAATTTCATTTAAAAATACCTATCTGAATATATTTTTTATTCTTTTATCTTTTTCATAGTTAAATGTTGATAATAAGCCGCCACTGTTCATACCAATGGTTGTGTCAGAAAGTTCATGAAGCAATATAAATGCATTTTTCAATTTCAATCAAAAAGTTTTGGCTTTAATCACAAGACTTCGAGTAATTTTTAGAAGCTCTTAAAATTCACTTTGTCTCCAGTCCCCAGTTTAATAGGATTTGCGTGATAAAAGGATTATGTCCGCCTGCATTAACTTCATAAAAACAAAAAGAAAAAACTACTTTTCATTTTGAACTTTCGTTCTATCAAATTTATATTAGGATAGAAGAAAAAATGTTGTGAATACTAAAAATAGAGATAACATAGAGGTATGATTTTTAAAATTATAATTATAAAAATAATAACTTCCCTTTACATGACATACTTATAGTGAATTTCAATTAAATTCCAAACTGTTTTTATATCAACAGTAAAATTCATAATTTATCTTTTTTTAGGTCGTGAGCTTAGTTTAGCGGCTGATTTTAAGAGGCGGCAAATTTGGCCCAAAGAATTTTCTTTCTGTCATACAAATTTAAAAAATTCAAACATTTGATAATGAAACCGGGATATACGAATTCCTAACCGAGGTCATAACATTTGGGGGATTAGTAAGTAATCCGGTAATCCTCTGTCCGAATTCCTAACTCAACATTTCCTACCTGATCTTGGCGACTACTTTAGATTTCTTAATCGGATTGAAGAAAAGAAATATTTCACCTAATTAGTACTTGAAAATAGTGATAATATTAGGAATTTCCAATAGAATTATAAACTAGATTTTTGGATTATAATAAAAATGCAAAGGAAAAATGGGAATTCGGTGTTGGTTAAAAACTTGAAACAGAGATATTAACAAAATGTTTAAGGGTTTAATGCAAATTTGATTTAGTTGTTTTCGAAACTTTCGAACGTTCATTAACCGAGTAATCATTAAGTTCAATTAACAAGTGACAAGTTAAAAAAATCTTTTAATCATCTAATTGTACGTATTCACGGTAATTCTATCATTATTTAAAGAAAAATTATACTTTATTACTGTTTTTATAAAAAAAGTTTAAGTACAATTAATTTTTTTTAAATTTTGATTTAATCAACTGATTTATAGTAGGCAATATAGCTCTTCAAAAAATAATTAGCGAAAAATGGAAGTTAAAAATAAATGTATAATGACAATTTTGAACTTTTTTTAACTTTATTAATCACACGATTGTAGAAAAAAATTACTTGAAACAGTTTATCTTCTACTATCTCTTCACTAAAAATCTTCACTTCAAGATTTTAACTTGCGATACTTTTACCCGTAAAATCTAATTAATTAATTAATGAATCGTACAAAAAAAAATAATGTAAAATTTTCCAAAACACAATGCGTTTTTATAAATTTGAAGACTTTTTTAGATTTATTAAATTCAAAATTAAAAAATATTTGTATGCAGTTAGGAATTCGGACATAGGATTAACCGGGATATACGAATTCCTAACCGTGGTCATAACATTTGGGGATTAGTAAGTAATTCGGCAATCCTATGTCCGAATTCCTAACTAAACATTTTTTACCTGTTCTTGGCGACTACTTTAGATTTTCTTAATCAAATTGAAGAAAAGAAATATTATTTCATCTGAGTAGTACTTGAAACTTATCAAATGTATTTCGTATAAATTTAATAATTGTTAATTTAAAATTAATTTATTTATGTATATATTTATTTCAACTATTTTTTTTTATATATTTTGACATGTATGTAAATATTTTATCAAATTAACAAAAATAAATATATATTTGCAATTTTGAAATTTCTTTAATTTTATTAATTAAACGAAAAATTTCAAAAACAAAAATATAATTGCAATTTTGAACTATTTTTAATTTTATTAATCACACGAAATTAGAAAAAAACACTTCAAACAGTTTATCTTCACTTTAAGATTTTAACGCGCTATACTTTTACGAGTAAAATCTAATTAATTAATGAATCTTACAAAAAAAAAAAAAAAATGTAAAATTTTTCAAAACACATTTTTCGTTTTTAAAATTTTAAAGACTATTTTAGATTTATTAAATTCAGAATTAAATATTATTTGTATGCAGTTAGGAATTCGGACATAGGATTAACGGAGAGGGTCTGAGTTTGGTAGCCCAGCTGGGGGTCGATCGTAATGATCTGACCATAGTTAGGAATTCGGTACTACCCGGATTAACGGAGAGGGTCTAAGACCGGTAGCTCAGCTGGGGGCTGATCGTAATGATCTGACCATAGTTAGGAATTCGGTATTACCCAATGAAACACCCTATGAACATTGCAAATGAATTTTTCAGGTTAAACACATTTCCTGACTTCATAGATAGATAAATAAGATGACATCATGGAGCTTGAAAGAAAAGTCACTGTTTTGAAAGAAACGCAAGTCGATGATTTAGAAATTCAGGAAAACTTTCAGTTTTACCTTTCTTCTAAAAGGATTTTAATAAAACCAAATTCAGAATTTATCTTCGTTCCTGTGAAAACAAAATTTGGAAAATCTTTATTAAAACTTGAATATAGCAGTTTGCATGGCTTTATGTACATTAGCGACAAATTATTTTTCTTCATACCTCGGTCGAAAGTACGTTCTTTCGTTTCTAATTGCAGGGAAGAAAGTTTAACATTTACTCCCTGTTTACGGCGGGACGAAAGTTGAATTTTCGGCCCTGCGCGTCATGATGTTTTGTCGTCTTTAACAGTTACTCCCTGTTTTGCTTTATAAATGTTATTATAATTAATATAATTTGTTAAACTAATGAAAATAAATAAAACTTTGATAGAACGGAATTAATTTATTTTTAAAAAATATGACAAAACTTGACTCTTCGAATGTATTTGATGCCTGCCCCACGACCAGCTGCACTCGCTTCGCTCGTTCCGCAAGTACTTTCGACCGAGGTATGAAGAAAAATAGTATACACTACACGGGCCAAAAGTTGAAATCTCGGTCCTGCGCGTCATGATGCCCTCGGCTTCGCCACGGGCATCATGACGTGCAGGGCCGAAAATTCAACTTTCGTCCCTTGTAGCGTAATATACTATTGATGCAGCTGTTCTTGTTTTGCTTAAAATTATCTACGATCTCCTTTTAGTCAAGAAAAGCTAAATGCCTTACATAAGTGATTTCACTGTCATCATTTATATCGGTACAAGATATGAAAAATTTCATAAAGATGTTATTTTGACCTCAAAATAACCTTTATAAGTGATTTAAAGTTCAGGATGAATATCTGCGCTGAGTGTTCTCTTAAAGTCCAATTAATTTTGTACGAGAAATTAAAACAGTATTAAAATTGGCAGTATATAGTCATGCTGCTTTAAAGGCTCTACAAATCATCACATTCGAATCCAAAATAGCCTGAAAGTGAAAACAATATCTTAAGCAATTGGTTGAACATAACAAAGTAACTTTTTTGCGGGTAGCAGGATAAAAAGAGATTATCAAAAACGAGATTGCTGAGAGTCTCGAAAAAGAACGAGATTTTTTTGTCGGACCCGAACCTTTTTGTAATATTTTTAAATGACATTTCAAGAAACAGGAAGTCGGAGTAATGGCATGTATTCTCACAGGACACTATCCACTGAGGTATGTACCGTCACAGTTAAATGGTCAAAGTGAAAAGTGAAACAAGCAGATTCTTTAAGTAAAGATAAAGAGATAGATAGATATTCATTGGGTTTGCTATTAGCCTGTATCACATATCTGTACAATAGGATAAGAGCACCTTGTCTAGCCCTGTCCTCTTAAAGAGACTAAATAGCCTTGACAGACGTAACTTGGAGTAGCCGGTTTATACCGCATCCTTGCAAGGCCTTCATATTGGCATAAGACATGAAGTGCGGTTTCCTTCTCCTCTTGGAAGTATCGATACATGTCTTCTCGACAAAGTTCAGCTGACTCAAGTGTTTTCTGAGCTGTCAATGTACTGTAAAGAGACTAACAATCATCCTGATATCGTTTCGCCTTTGTAATAACAGCTTTGCAGTAAATTTCGTCGAGTGACATTCTATAAAGAGTTTGGCTTGTCGCTTACCCAGTGATTTTTCCATCAATCCTGGGCCTTTTCTAGCCTCCATTTCTCAATGGCTGCCTTTCTATACTTGTCAGCAACCAAACTGAATGGTTCCAGGCCAATCATTGGGAGATTAGCTTTCGCTTGGGCCAATTTATCAGTCTTCTTATTGCTCAAAACCCTGAGTGGTATCCATGCCAGTGTCAGAGAATTCCAACTTGCGGCAAGTGTCGGGGCCCTAACGCAGCACCACACCAGCTGTAAGCTTATTTATGCAGAGGCTATCATTTTTAGAGCTGTCTGTCTGTTCGAGTTTATGACTACGGTTTTACCCGTTATCCCTGACTTACAATGTCGGTCCCACAGTGGTGTAAAGCCATTGATTCAGACTAAAACACTGTAGCATAGATCTAATTGGACTTGTATCCTGTGTCTTCTACTATATATACTCGATCATGTACCTTTCTTAGTCTTTGAGCCATTAGTATACCAGATAGACTCCCCTTGAATTGGGGGACCATTGTTTCATGAATCTCTTTCCTGTAATTCTACTCGAAAGTTTCTTGCAAAGTTATACCTGTGCATTTTCCTATCCAGTGGCATACTCATTATTTGATCCGCCTTATCTCTATAATATAGCTCTGCTTCCTCTTTTCCTCTTAATAAATTTCATCATATTTTGTGGTAGGTATGCCATTCTGCTCGACATAGGTGGTTCTTGATTATAACAATTTTTTCGTTATTTATATTTTTTTAATATTACTTCTACCCTATAAAATAAAAACTAAACCTGATTGGCTAAAGGCCCATTGCATGTTGATCTCTTAGTTTTTAACAAAATAAATAATATCAATTTTCAAAAGATAGTATGCTATCTTTCCTGCCTCTCACCCTAAGACAAAAACATTTTGTTTTTTCTCGTTTAAAATTACGTGAGAGGGCTTTTCTTTTATACTTAAAAAGTAGGTTAAAGGCGAATACTTTAGCTACAAATTGTTTAAAAAAATATTAAAATCGGTCAATAGGAAACAAATTACAGTAGGTAACTAATCACATTTTAAATTTGGTCAAAATTTCAAAGTCGACGTTTTTCTTGCTGGTGAGAATTTGTGACAAACCAAAGTTTTCGCATATAAAAAAGCAAAGAATTATGATTTTAAAAATAAGTTAGAAGCTACAAAACATTATTAAAATTTAATGTAATAAATAAAAATAATTAAAAAAATTTTTTAAGACTCCGCACAAAGTTTTAAAAATCTTTGTTACTAAAAATGAATAAAAAATAAACAATATTTTCAAAAATATTTCGAAATGTAAACTGATAATAACTAAAAAATATACGAAAGTTATTTTAAATTTACCACTAATTTCTGGATCAAAAATGGATTCCTTTTGTATTCAACGAAGAAAACTGTTTTACCGACACCGATATCTACTGAAACTGTCACGTGCGCTGTGTTCTGTCAGTTCGGTTTCACATCTATTTCAACAAATGTTAACCTTAAAAGAATCATTTAGTTATTTAAAGTTTTTAACATAAAATAGTGGTAAACTAAAAGGAAAATGGATAAGCCAGATAAATTTCAGTTAGTTGTATTCGACGGTGACTTTGCTTTACCCTCTATGGACCCAGAGTGTATAAAATCAATACTGTATACCACAATCACCGGAGTTCCAGTAGAGGTTAAGTTATTTAATAGTTTCAAATGTTGTGCATTTTATACACCACCGACGTTTATTCACAATAAAAGAAGGTGTAGAACGTTTAACAGGACTGTGCTTTATTTGAAACAAATTAATTTTGACTTGGACAGGAGGTTAAATCCAAAACAAAGTAGTGAATCTCTAGCATTGTGTAATTTGGTCCAAGCAAAGTTAAAACCAATGTTAGAATATAATTATTGGATTGACCAAAGAAATTCCAATGAATTGATGAATATATGGATTATGAGAAGTCTTCCGGCACCTTTCAATTATATACATGTAAGACGATTAAGAGAAAGAGCTATAAATTTGTTAGAAAACTTGTACCCAACTGAAGAAAATTTTGACATTATTAAAGAGTATGTACAAAGAGGCGCTATTGACTGTTTGTCAACGTTATCGACTCGATTAGGAACTGCAGATTATTTTTTTGGACGTTCTCCTAGATTATTAGACATAATTGTGTATTCATATATAGCTCCAATACTGAAAATTCCTTTTCCATCAAATGAAATGTTTAATGTAATTAATATGTGGCCAAATTTAGTGTCGTTGGTGAAGAGGATAGATACAACATACTTCCCCAATATGCGCAAAGGCTCAAAGTATATAAAACCTGAACAAAAATTAAAAGTGAATGATGATGAGGTGTCGTACATGGCAATTTTGATACTGACTCTTAGTGCAGCTTCTCTAATATTAGGTTTTGCATACACTAGAGGATTTTTGCCAGGAAAATCGCAATATTGAATGTTTTAGTAAATATTAATGTAATTTATTTCCTTGCACCAAAGTTGTTCTATGAATATATCAGGGATTTAGATTGATGCGTTAAGTTTGATAAAAAAACTGTCTTTGTTTGACAATTTTCTACTATTTGTGAAATAAAAACTGAAATATTTCTGTTGAATAAAATTAGCAGTAATGTTATTCTCTGAGTATTTTTTAAACCTAGTTACAAATATAAACCTGTATACTATTAATCTATCACATTCTGATATTAAAATCACATCTTAAAGTCTGTTATATATTACTCAACACAATGAAAAAAGGTTAATTGTAATTAATTGTACGAAAAATAAACATAGTTTGCAGTTAGCCGTAGTGATAAAATGTATGTATAAAATGATTTTGGAATTGACTAAAAAACACATTAGATCAGTTGGTATCTGTTTTGGGTTGAGTAAATTATATGTGATCCTATTTTTTGCTTTAATTGGTTCGAAATATCATTAATACTGATTCATTATAAATGATAATTTCACTATGCGATCACTTGAAAATATGTGAAAAAATTTTTGTTAAACAATAAGAAATGTTTGTTTCGTCTTTTGGTTGGTATCTCTCGGCAGCTATGCATTTTAGAAAAATTTTATAAAGACAAACAGTTTTGTAATTAAATTTCCTACAACATAAAATTAATTGCAAATAAAAAAAATGTTATTGCAAAATTAGCACAAACCATTAAAAAAGGGTCAAAAATATGTTTATTCAATAATCTTTTTCAGGTATTTAAAGGCACTTTAACCTTTCCAGAAAATATTAATATAAAAACACTACACAAAATTTCAACACAATCGACAAAGTAATAAAATAATTTTGCAATCAAATTTTTTTTTAAAAAGTTCTTTATTTTCAAAACTACACAAAACTGTTTTAAATACTCGAATTTTTTTGTTACTTATAAAAGAGTATTTAAGCTTTCAAATAAAATTTCAATCATTGTAATTTGTTAAATAGGACTGACTAGGGAATTTTTTAAACATTTGGACAATTTTCAAGCTAATAACTTAATTTTCAAAAAATATTTTTTTTACAGAAATAATACTTCGCTACTTCGTTACAATAATTTCATTAAATTAAAAAAAATTTTCGGAAGACTTTGAGTATTATTTCATATAAAAAAATATTTATTGAACATTGAAAAAGTTATTCTATTTTTTGTTTAGTAGCTTAAAAAGTGTATAAATGTTAAAATTCCCTAGACTCCTATATTCAATGGATTTCAAAACTCCGCAATCATAGCACCTCATATGTAAAATTTTGATTGACCAATTATACCATCTGAAAGGTCAGATAATGGTCATAAAAGGTCAATCGGTTTGATTAATTGGTCAGTGGTAGAAATTTTTTTATTAAGCATCAAACTTTTTCAAAGTCAATTAATAATTTTAGCACCTTATTTCTTACAAATACCCAAAATAATGACTTTATTCGATAGAGAATGATCTACTGATAATTGGTCAGCCAAAATAAATTATTGGTCAAATCAATTTTATTTTATAAAAATTAATTAAGTCGCGTAGACAGTTGTGCGCATGCGCTGGGACCCCCAAACAATATTAGGATAGTAAAGGTAAGAATTACGAGTCTCTATTATAAATAAACAAAGTGAGGACATGATTTTATTTTATTCCCTATAGTAAAAAATTTGAAAAATATTATTTAAAAAAACTTATACTTAAAATGCATACTTTCGTTTATTACATACTAGCTGACCCGGCGGACTTCGTACCGCAAGTCATCGTCATATTTTCTCATTAGTTATCAGGTTTATACTATTTTTTTTTTTCGTTATATTTTGTAGTTTATCGATAAAATATATTAGATGCATCACAATACTTAAATTAGTAAGAATTTCTCGTTTAAATATAAATGATATTAACTGCGCCACCTTCCGGTGGCGTCACAATACTTAAGTGAGGATTGCTCGTTTAAATATATATGTGATATTAACTGCGCCACCTTACGGTGGCGTGATATAAAGTAATCAAATAAGTAGTGGTTGCTCGTTTAATGGAAGCGCCATCTTGTGGTAGCTTTCATTAATACGAATATCATATTCATCTTACCCATTAAAAATACATTATCATACTGATTTTCATGACAATCGGTTTGAACAGGGCGGAAGTCGATACTTTACTGCGCCGCCTGGTGGCGAGTTACATCAATGGGAATAGCATATAAACCTTCTGCGTGGAAAAATACATGTACATACCAATTTTCATAACGATCGGTCAAATAGTTTCTGAGTCTATCGATTTCATATATACAAATATCCATTTATATATATATATATATATATATAAGGATTGCTCGTTTAAATATGTGATATCAATTGCGCCACCTTACGGTGGCGTGATATAAAGTAATCAAATAAGTTGTGGTTGCTCGTTTAATGTAAGCGCCATCTGGTGGTAACTGCCATTAATACGAATATCATATTTATATTAACCATTAAAAATACAGCATCATACTGACTTTCATGACAATCGGTTGAACAGGGCAGAAGTTGCTACTCTGCAGCGCCACCTGGTGGCGAATGGCATCAATGAGCATATCATACAAACCTTTTCCGTCGAAAAATACATATACATACCAATTTTCATGACAATCGGTTGAACGGGGCAGAAGTTGCTACTCTGCAGCGCCACCTGGTGGCAAGTGGCATCAATGTGAATAGCATATTCGTTTTCTCTGTCAAAAAATACATATACCTACCAATTTTTATGACAATCGGTTGAACGGGGCAGAAGTTACTACTTTGCGGCGCCACCTGGTGGCGAGTGGCATCAATGAGCATAGCATATTCGTTTTCTCCGTAAAAAAATACATATACATACCAATTTTCATGACAATCGGTTGAACAGGGCAAAAGGTGCTACTCTGCAGCGCCACCTGGTGGCGAGTGGCATCAATAAGCATAGCATATTCGGTTTCTCCGTGAAGAAATACATATACATACCAATTTTCATGACAATCGGTTGAACGGGACAGAAGTTGCTACTTTGCAGCGCCACCTGGTGGCGAGTGGCATCAATGAGCATAGCATATTCGTTTTCTCCGTGAAAAAATACATATACATACCAATTTTCATGACAATCGGTTGAACGGGGCAGAAGTTGCTACTTTGCAGCGCCACCTGGTGGCGAGTGGCATCAATGAGCATATCATATAAACCTTCTCCGTGGAAAAATACATATATATACCAATTTTCATAATAATCGGTCCAGTAGTTTTCGAGTCCATAAATTTCTTACATAAAAACAGATCCTTTTTTATATATATAGATTGAAATATTTGAATGGTAATATACAAGACCTTATTCAAAGTCTTTCATCTCTTTCATTGAAAAAAATAGAGTGGTACTAATTAGACAATAGTACGTGTAATTGTAGTCCAGTTTTATGACAGGGTAATAGCATGCAATAAACTTAAATATGGATTAACGAAATTCTTATGTCTAATAAATCTATGAAAGAACGTAGAAATAATACAAAAAGGAACCAGACTGAAATAATAGATGCTATCATAAAAGTAAAACTGTTCTAAATTTTCGATGAAAAAAAATGATAACAATCATGGTTATTTCGAAATCTAGGCATGTATTATAGTATATTATTCAAAGAGCGTATAATGGTAGCTATTATTCACGAAGATGAAGTTTACAACACGAGCCACCGGCGAGTGTTGTAAATCATCTGAGTGAATAATAGCCATTATACACGAATAGAATACTATACTTTGTCCACGACACAATTGCTATAATCACAACTTTAAAATTCTAAATTTACGCTATAATTAATGTAATTGAAGTTTCAAATGTATACGACTTACACTAACTACGATCTAAATTTAAAGATTAAAGTGTGTAGCTTAGATGTAGTGGTAAAAGGTAGGTCGATTCTTTATACATGTGTTTTGTTTGTTTACACCATTGACATATAAATACGGATTGAAATGTCAAAGGAAAATATAAAATTTGTCTAATATGAGTTATTCTCTTATAAAGTTTGGACATACGTTCTGTTGTGACGTCATGCAGTGAATAATGAACCATTATTCGCTAGTGAATAATAGGTACTATTATTCTTTATGAAGCACTTGTATAATGAACGTTTTGTAGAATGTAGAACAGTCGTGGACAAAATAATTTTAAATCATTTTACGTAGGTACTTATTTATTTTAGCAAAATAAGTTTTCATTGGCATGCAACATATTTCAATGCTATATGGATAATAAATTAGTAAATAAAAATATATAAATAAATGTTCTCATTACGAAAAGACTTTGAATAAGGTCTTGTATATTACCATTCAAATGTTTCAATATGTAATAAACGAAAAAATAGTTAGTATGCATTTTAAGTATAACTGGTTTTTTTAAATAATATTTTTCAAATTATTTACTATAGGGAATAAAAAAAATCATGACCTCACTTTGTTTGTTTTATATTAGAGACTCGTAATTCTTACGTTATTATCCTAATATTGTTTGGGAGCCCCAGCGCATGCGCACAACTGTCTACGCGACTTTATTAATTTTTATAAAATAAAATTGATCTGACCAATAATTTATTTTGGCTGACCAATTATCAGTAGATCATTCTCTATCGAATAAAGTCGTTATTTTTAGTATTTGTGAGAAATGAGGTGCTAAAATTATTAATTGACCTTGAAAAAGTTTGATGCTTAATAAAAAAAATTCTATCACTGACCAATTAATCAAACCGATTGACCTTTTATGACCATTTTCTGACCTTTCAGATGGTATAATTGGTCAATCAAAATTTTACATATGAGGTGCTATGATCGCGGAGCTGGATTTCAATGATTCAGAGTTTATTTGAAACTTAAATATTCTTTAATATAAAAAATCAAGTATTAAAAACATTTTTTGAAGGTTTCGCATGCCTTTGAAAATAAAGAACTTTTTTTAAAAAATTTAGATTGCAAAATTATTTTGCGAAGACTACTTTTTATCGATTGTGCTGAAATTTTGTGTTTTTTATATTAAAAAGTTTTTTTTCTAAACATGGAATTTGTGCTTAAAAGTTTAAAAAATAAGGAATAAACACTTTTTCTCATTTTATAATATTAGGTATATTTTTCTCTGGAGCCGCAGATTTACCCCGTGTTACCGCTTATTTTGGGGTAACTAAGTTACAACGAGTATTTAGAAACATTGCGGGTAGTTTTGACGGCATTTTCATTATTTTCTTTATCTGTGCCACATAGAAAGGGTCTCATAAAATAGCACTAAATACTGGTAATTCTAGGATTAGAGCCAGCCGCAACATGTCCCTCTCTATCTCGGCGGAACAAAGTTTAGCTTGTATCAGACCTTCTGTTGGATCTATTTTGTTAATTAGCTTGATTTTATTAGTGCCATAAAACGAGTGGATAGCCCTCCGGGATTGGGATTCTATTTACAGGGAGGGATTTGAAGGTTTTTCGGGTTAGGTCAAGATGACCTTCAGGGTAAACTTGATTGATTTTGTTAATATTTTTATCAAGAAGCATGATAAATAAAACTAGTAGATATATTCACTTTTATCACATTGTATTTGCTAATTCATTAATATTTAAAAAAATGAATTTGGAGTGAATATTATATTTTTACTACTACCTATATACAGGGAGAGGGTATGGCAACTGCTCACAGGTTGTTACAATGCCATGCTCCCATAACCTTATTAAGGGCAAAAGAGCAAGCAGAGCTATATGACATGGTTAAGAAGGATCAACTAAACAGTATGCTTTAGAATAGGATAGTCCTCAGGTATACCTTTGGAAAAAACTTTCGAGTAGAATAACTGGATAGTTATTCATGAAACAATGGCCACCCAATTCAAGGGGATTTAATCTGGTATACCGATGGCTTAAAGACTGAGAATGGTACAGGATCAGGTATATATATAGTAAAATACACAGGATACAAGTTCAATTAAGTCTAGGTGCGTAGGCTACAGTGGTTAAGACTGAAGTAATGGCCATAGAACACTGTGCAATGGAGATCATAAGTCAGGGTATAACGGGTAAAACCGTCACCATATACTCGGACACCTAAGCAGCTCTCAAGGCGATAGTTTTGGCACAAATAAGCTCACAGCATTAGGGCACAGTCACATGCCACAAATTGGAATTTTTTGACACTGGCATGGGTATCAGAACACTCAGGGTTTCGGGGTAATGAGAGGGCTGATGAAATATCCCAATGCTCAGAACCATTCGGCAGCATTGCTGACACGTTCAGAAAAACAGCCATTGAGAAATGGAGGCTAGAGAAAGCCCCAAAATGGTGAGAAAAATCAACGGGCAAGCGACAAGCCAAAGTATTCATAAAAGGACATTTAGCGAAATTTATTGCAGAGCTGTTATCACAAATGCGAGACGATGTCAGAACGATTGTCAGCCTTTTGACAGAGCATTATTAGCTCAGAAAACACATGAGTCATCTGAACTTGGTATATGAAGTCATCTATCAATATTGTCAAGAGGAGGAGGAGAAAACCGCATTTTATGTCCTACGCCAATGTGAAGGCCTGGCAAGAACATAGTATCTAGTATTGGGAGATGAGAAACCGGCTGCTCCAAGTTACGTGGAGAGGCCATTGTCAAGGTTATTAAGTCTTAAGAGGTAAGGGCTAGACAAGGTGCTCTAATCCTATTTTAAAGAGGATGGGTGTTCACAGTGATACAGGCTAACAGTCAACCCAATGAATATCTATCTCTCTTAGTACTATTTTCAGATAATGACATTTTTTGTTAAACATGACAAATAAATTTGTAGTCTTTTTTATATTTTATAATAAAATGGTAGAATTCCCAATTTTGTCCCAGGCTGATAAATGGTTGTAACACGTAGGTAGGTAGATAAGTATAATTTTTATAAAGTTTTGCAAACAGTTTGGTTAAGAACACCAGATGCTGTAATCGTATACCAATTTTCCTTGAAACAATTGTGATATTAACAGCAAAGAAAGTAAGAAAGGTATAGGTACGTATAAAAAATATTTTTTAAATTGCTTTTATATTTTGGAAACCGTCAAGTCGTTGTCATTGCCTAATTTATGCAATATATTTCTAGTTCATTCCTTTATCTCTGTTCAGATTGTGTTTCACTTTTTTGCATTTAGGAAATTTGCAGACAGACAGACAATAACCCAAAAAAGAATAGTTTCCAATCTTATAAGTCAAGTTAAAGTCTACATTTTTAAAACAAAGTTATTTTTTTACCATTTTCATCAACATTTTGTAGACTGCACGTGTATTTTCTTTTTATCTTTTTTGCTTTATTCCTTTAATAGTATTTTCTTTTATCAACATTACAAATGTAGGCAGAGTAACGAAAAAAAGCTAATATATCCTAGATTCTAGATAATACGAAAATACTTACAAAACGCTAGTTCAATGAAATATTGTATTCCTGGTATATTTTATTTTATTTATACCAATTGGTGTTGTTTATACTGATTTAGGCAACAGCTAAGAGCTTTTTGTTAGAGTTTTAAAAAGATTTGTTACATTTTTAATTTTCTGGAAATATGTGTTACGGTTATTTGTATTTTAGTATAAAACATGTTATTGTTTTGTCCGTTTTTCATAGGATCTACAACGGAAACTACTGACCTGTTTTTTTTAACAAAAGCTATTTGATACTTTATTCTGTAATTCTGGATCACACGTTTACTTCAATGCGGTTCTTGTTTGGATTTGTTAAAAATAAAAGAAAAACTGTTACCACAAAAATATTGATAAAATGAAAATTATGCACTTCAGCTATGTACCTCCATACTTATTATATAATATAATATACCATCAATTTACATAGGTATCAGTCATTAGATCACGTCATTTAAAGTGCAGCCACAAGGGATAATAAGTTTATCATGGCAGTGCGAGTGACATCAATCGGTATCCTTCAGCACTTGACTGGTATATATATATATCAAACGGCATACAAGCCAAATGGGCCTTATATGTATGAAGTAAATTGGGTTACCTCCAATTACGACCAATTTATTAATTAATCCGTCACGTCATAGCAATCAGAGTGACGGAATTGGGGTATACTATCGATAATGGAAGGCATATTGTAAGTAACTGTCGATGGTGTTATGTCAAATTAAGGGAGTTTTAAAATACATTAAACGTAAAAACCTTAATTAGAAATATTGTCACACTTTCTATTTTCATTACGACTGAGTATCTACATTAAGTGAAGAATCAATGTATACAGTGTGGGCCACAAAAAACAGTCCTCGATATTTGGCCGGATTTATTAGATTTTAAGAAAATGTGAAATAGGTCGATTTTTGATCTAAGGGGGACACATTTTTACGATACATGCATCTGTCAATTGTCAACCTCCTCACTTCCACTTCCTCAACCCCTTATTTTTAAATAGGGTATATCAACGCTTATTTTGGGACATACTACTACCTATTTTTATAAGACTGTGGCGCACTAGGTAAAGTGAGGTAAAATATTGTATACCAAAACTTTTGACCACTGAGATAAATGGTATAAATAATTGAGTTTAGTTGTATGAGATTTAAATTTCATCTTTCTTTTAATAACTACACCCAAATATTTAAATTCTTGACCAATTGAATACGTGAGGACCCAATAACAATATTGTTATAATTCTTATAGTTATTCTATTCTCTGTGATTTCCTTATATTTAGTATTGGTAATATATTTTTAAAAAATTGCACTAGCCCATATATTTATTCTCTTTAAACATACATTTAGTACGGTCACTGCATGTAATATATTACGAAAAGAGTAATAAATGAGGACATCATCAGCCAATAGGTGTAATTAACATATCATTTGAACTTCCACTAAGTTATCAAGGTAAATAATCAATAACATAGGTCCTAGCACACTACCTTGGAGAACACCTTTGCTTATTTCCAAATCATCAACTTAATTTGACTAGGTATTTGTCTTCTATTACGAAGGTAATCAATTAATCAATCAATTTTTCAAGTTTTTTAATAACTCTATTTGTATTAATAGTTTCAAATGCTCTGGCTATATCAAGAAAGACAGCAATCATAATATTTTCTTGATTATTGTTAACCCTCCACTGCAAGACAGATTCACAACTGTACTTATTTCGAAATTCTGATAGAACTTTACTTAAGGTATTATGTTCCTCAATGTACTCGAGCAGTTGTTCGTATACCACTTTTTCTAATATCTTATCTATACAAGAAAGCATATTGATCGGCCGGGGTTCTGCAGCTGTATTGGGGTTAGGGACTTTGAGTATAGCGACAATGGTTGATATTTTTATGTCCGTAGGATTCTTCCTGTTTCTAATGAGTGATTAATGAAATTTAGTAAGGGATAGGCTATACTATCAATTGTATTCTTTATAAATTCTGCATTAATGTCATCAGAACTACTTTTATTAGGTAATGATTGTAGAATCTTCAGAAGTGCCTCTGGGTTGAACAATTTGAAACTTAAAAATGTTATTAAATGTTTTGTATCAGATAATCATTTTCATCACTCCGTGTGGAAAGCACTGCTTTCGACCATGCAGCACCGTGCGGAAAGCAATGCTTCCTTCAACGTTACCAAATATAAAACTTATCATCACTCCGTGCGGAAAGCACTGCTTTCGACCATGCAGGACCGTGCGGAAAGCAATAAATAACCGAAACAGAGTTGATAAGTGTTTCCCAATCAAAAATAAATGAGATAGAAAGTGAATTAAGAGAAATTGAGGATGAGTTTTCTAATAGTTTTCCTTTTGATAACGCGGTAGTAGATTCACCACGATATAATCAATCAAACGTTTCATTACTAAATAAAGATTTTGTTGATTCTCAATTATTATCTAATATACTTAAGTTGAATAAAAAAAATATGTCTATAGAATAAAGCAACTGTACATTTAACGTATTTAACAAAGATTCATAACTATATATATAATTTTGTAATAAAAGTCTTTTATTTTAGACAAATTCAAGAGCTTTCCTCACGCAGTGATGAAAAATAGAATACGCAACTCGTGCGGTCCGCAGGTAATCCCATCACTCGTGCTTTTTATCGCGTTCGTGACAAACGCACTCGTGATGGGATCACCTGCTTTCCCCACTCGTTACGTAATGTACTATTTCGTTTATCTGTTCTTATAACTTTGGTTGCAATGTCTCTTTTAAGCTTATAAAGTTGTTTACTTTCATTAGTTTTATTCTTAACTGACTGTATTGTATATAACTAATATGTCTTTCCGTAACTGCATCTTCAGTTGCTTTTCTTCACCAATCCTTATATTTTGTTAAAATTTTAATGGTCTTTTTAGGCCCTACTTTATCTAAAACACTAACAAAAGTTTTTACTAGATCCCTAAATAGTTTAATAACTACCTATATTTTTAATCAATTGTAGTTAGTACAATGTTATTTTAGGTGCATAGTTTCAGTTTTCGCTGGGAATTTTAAAACAATGAAAAGATGGTTGATGTAGATTAAAAAAAATATAATTTCCTCTATTCATACTTTCGTAAAAAGCAACTAATTGCATTTATTTTTCTGTACTGTTTCAAAATATCTGGTAATCCTCGATCTTCCAACTGCACAGAGTCCTATTGTGAGCGGCGCTTTCTGTATTTCAGAGATAAAGCATATAATGAAATTGTCGTCAAAACTGTCACAATAGTAGATATGTGAATACTGCTTCAACCAACCTTTTTACTTTTTATTTTCTGCACGGTTAAAGTTGTTTTAAACAAGCTTCTTTTATCAGAGCGGAACAGGTCTCATATTTTTAGAGAATAATAGAAAATATTTAATTTAAAACTGCCTGAAATTGTTTAAATAAATAAAATCAGAGCTTTTTGAACTACCAGTTGTTAATTAATTCAACAGATTCGTTTTGAAATGTATTAAGGTTAATGTTAATAGGCAATTGAACAAAGGGTTTGTCATTAAACTTATATAGGTTGTTATAGTTAATGTGTTTAGTTAAATTCCAAGATTTAGCTTGTTTCTTAGATTAGGTATTCATCTGTATATTATTCCTACCTAAACATTAAATCAGAAGGAAAAATTGCTCCCAAACGCTTGTTGCTTTATCTTTTTTATATATTTTTTATTTTTTTTTATAATTTTACCCACGACTCATAAGTAAATTGCCTATTTTTTAACCTATATCACTGCCAGTAATTGTCAAATTATTGAGTAGTTGTGTTATAGTTTTATTTACTCCACTAGTGGAGTAAGTAAATAGAAACCTGTATTATTATGTTGGTTGCCTACAGTATACATTAAATTAAACATTTGACATGTCTCAGACAGACCTTCCCTGCGAAATCGAATATTTTTGACAACTTTTGCCAAAATTTATATGATATGTTTGTTATTTTTAGTTTTATACAAAACCATTTGGTAAGTCGTGGGTAAAGCATAGTACTTTACTCGAGGAACTAATTGCATATTTAGCTCGTTTCGTTTCTTTCGTCCTTTCGCTCGCAAGCTCGCTTATGGGCCAAACACACTCGCTGTAATATGCAATTTACTCCACTCGTAAAGTAATATACTAATACAAAATCTTAAAAATTTTTAATTTTAGTTTTCTAACATATATTTCGATGAATTATTTCACAATTTTGTGGATATTTTTATTATCTTTGAGGTTCCTCTTATACCTATTATTTTTTCAGTTTGTGTTATTTAAAAAAATATATTTAATCGAAAACTTTTTAACAAATTTTACCCATTTTTAAAAATTGTTAATAATTGATACCTAATCATGAATTTTTTTTAAATAAAATAACTTAGTTTTTAAAGCCACCAATTTAAATGAAGCATTTTTTTAATCATAAAATAAATGTTTTAAATTTATTGAAAAATGTAAAACCTTATAATTTTTTTTATTTTATTATGTTTTTTAATCTCGTTATATCCGTAACAATATTTCCAAGTTACAAAATTTAAAAATCACAATTTAAAAAAAGAACTTTTTATAGTATCTAGAAAGTTTTTTTGGTGATTTGTAAGTCATATTACTATTATTAAATTATTACTAAGTGCAACCTGTCCCTTGGCAAATAGCGCTTTACCGAGATAGATAACGGCATAGTCCACAGTACAGTGTAAAAAACTTAAAAATTTTCTAAGTTAGTTTATTTTATTAACAGTAAAAATAATAATTACTGTTTTCACATGTAGAACAAAAAAAAAAACTTCTCTCTCGCGTAATCGATCCCACTATGATAACATAACAGAACTGTCACCTGGGCTCATATCCGACGCTTATTGAAATCAGCTACGAATGACTTTTTTAAAAACTTTCAAAATGATAATATCTATACACAACTTATATCATATTTAATATCAATACAGTATAAATTTCGAAATCTATGTATATGCCTAAACACACTTGAAACATACATTGTCATCCAGTTCTTAGCTATACTGAAAATTTCAGAGCTCTAGGTAGTCGGGAAATAGGTTAAATTCGATAACAAAATTCCACGGAACGACAAAGAGACAAAGAACACAGCAAAAATATAAAAACTTTCTAAAAAAGGGTTAAAGAGTCTTTGAAGTCACCCCTTAGCTGGGAACAGCGGGTTGTCCATAAACCTGCGGCTGTGAGGGTCGAGAAAGGGTGCACCCATGCTTTTACAATATACTGTTTAAATTTAAAAAATATATGTAATTAACTTTTTATAAATAAAAATATAATCACAATAGATTAAAAATAATATAAAAGTTATTGAAAATCGTGAAAAATTGTCGATAATGTAAAAAAAATAATAAAATAATGGGCAAATAGAAAAAACCAATAGGATCAAAAAAATTACGAAAAGTAAAAAAAATGAAAAACAAGATAAAAAACTAGCAAAAATTGAAGAAAATCGAAACACTAAAAAGAAATAGATAAAAATGTAAAATGGATAAAAATTGAAAAACCAGAAAAAAAAACGAAGAATATAACAAAAATTCCAAATTAAAAAAAAAATGTAAAAAATCGAAAAAAAAACTGAAATAGACAAAGAATATGATAAAATCATTTAAAAAAAAAAAAAGAAAAAAAATGTAAAAATAGGAATATGAAAAAAAACATTAACTGTTAGGTGATACGAACTTCGCCGGGTCAGCTAGTTTTTAATAAACGCAAATTTTTGTGGGAAATGTTATAATCAATTAAAACTGACTTATATATTTTAGAAAAAAACAGAAAAGATATTTATGATTATGAAATTCAATTAAAACATTTCCTCGTAGCTTTGGAAATAAACTATTTATGTACATTTTTTAATACAAATTAAAATCATGTAATACGTAATTATATAATTGAAAAACAGTCCTAACAAAATCATTTATAAGACCCATAGCAACCAATTTGAAACTTGTCGTTATTTTGTATGAGCCTCAGATTTATATGGTGCAGCTGCATAGTTGAAAATATCCATTATTAACATCATCTAGACACTATCTCGACATGGACTTTGTACAAATAATGCCCAGTCCAGTCAACAATGTCAACACTAACTTTGTTAATTCTAGATAACTTCATTTGGCGTTATCTCTATCTCCCTTATCCTTATTGTCAGCTAACCTCTCGACTTTAGAGGTCATATGTACGCAATTCGGTTAAAATTCATCCATGAGCCATAGAATTCACAATTTTAGTATATGGTTCAGCTTAGTTGTTATTTATATACATATATTTTTTAAAGCACTTAAAATAATTAAATAATTTACTGGATCACAAACAATAAAATATTAAGTGGTTAGTAGATAAGTGATAATGATAAAACTTTTAACACTTGCAAATGATAAGAAAAAAATTCGAAAAGAGGTTGACCTTAAAGGCCATCCTTGCAACTTCCTGCTAGTTTTAACCGCAAAGCTATAGGTGACGTATTTTGACGTTTTTGACTTTTTTGAAATGTTTAAAAAGCCATAACTTTTTAACGCCTTATTCGATTTTGATGTTCAAGATGGCATTCGACGCAGTTTTTTGAGACCTAAAAACGTTACCGAGAGTGCAAAATCGGTTAGTGAAAAAAAAACACTTTTGTTGAAATTTTTCGACAACGATATCTCACGAACGAATTAACCGATTTTAATTTGCAAAACGGCATTCGACGTGGCTTTTTAAGCTTAAGAGCTGATTAGGTTATGAAATTGGTCGATGCAATAGCCAAAAAGATATGCCCAAGAAACATCATTTTTACCAATTCGGTTATTTTGAAATTTCTCGAAATCTACCGGCCCGAATTGGTTCAAACTTACAGGGAATCTAAGTTAGATGGAACTCTTTGGAATGCTTTTTATTTCATTCCGATCGGTCAAGCCGTTCAAAAGTTATAAGAGGTTTACATACATCCACACACACACATCCACACGTACATACAGACATACAGACACCCTCGTAAAAATAGTCAGGGGAGGTTCCTAAGACCTCAAAACGTTGAGATCCGATGAAAACTTGATTTTCGAAAAACGGGGTAAAACCAATAACTTCCCGATTTAAAAAAAAAATGTTAATTTTTTTTAGCGGGAAGTTAAAAAAATAACAGCAGCAGTTATAAGTAAGATGAAGGCACTTGAAACTCACAAAACCGTTTTGATAAGCTTAATCTAAACTAAAGTGTACGGTAACGTGATATTGGCTAGAGCTACATAGTTGAAAGTGGTTGCGCAAATTTCTCTTAGTGAACCAGGCCAGATCTCAGCCTTTTTTTGGCTCAGTTAGAGGTGAATCTTTTTTACCCAGTTATTGCTGGGTTTGACGCGGATTCAAGAAACTGGGTACTTAGGCCGAGGTTTTCTGTGGTTTCCCTCGACCCAAGTTCGACCTGTTTTAGTCTGGAAACAGCCTGTTTCAGAAAGAACTTACCGAATGGTCTTTCATAAACAGGATAAAGTTGCAACGGATAACTTCTACATAAACATTAATTTGTAGCACTACCTTGAAAAGGAGAATGATCCTACAGCAGGGTATTTGGAAAAAATTCAATATTATTATCTAAGCTTCAAAAAAAATAACACCGAAATAGGAGCGTCCTTCCACTTGGACAAAAACACCAAACCTCCATGCTGATCGGTCTACTTTTAGGATACCTAAATGAATGTTGTTTGGTTCGCGACCTTAACCCTTATCACCCAATTGTTACAATATTAAATGACAAGGATTTGTACAATTTTATTCACATATGTTATATTATGTATTCCAAACAACGTTCTTTCATTACACTTACTTTATTACTAATAAAATAAAAATTCTGAATGTATTGTTAGCTATTAATGCTATCCAATAAATATTTTTAAAGTTTACACACTCTTATTTATTTTTAAGATTTTGTATTGGGAATCCTTTGATAATGCTTAATCCTCTTTTGAATTAATTTTTAAAGGTTATTTTAATAATACTAAATCCTGAATCGATTTAACTACCGTATATCCATATAACTAATTATTAGCTTAAATTTAATGAAGGCGCGGAAAAGACCAAATCCTGTACACTCCAAGTGCCAGAGCTAAACCGTAGGCAGGGTCTTGTGTAATCTGCGTTCATCCTACATAATCCTTTTGCAATCACCACACTATTATATCAAGCACCGGGTCATTTCTCTTTTGTGCTTTCAGAGGCGTAGCTACATTGAAGTTTATTAATTACTTCATTAAAAAGAATTTGATATTACATCTAATTATAAAATAAGTTTTGCTTTGCTCTGTTGGTTTAACAAATCTTCGTTAAATGTATTAAAACCAAGAATTTGGTAAATAAATGCTACTTAAAAATTGGAATCAATGTATAAAAAAATATGAGTAAAGACAGTCAATACTACCCACATGTAACTTTAGGTATATATATATATATATGATTTTTTTTAGTATTACTTCAAGTTTAGTACTAGAAACTCACCAAGCTCTTACTAAGGCCAGCCAAAATAACGTGGTCACTGTGAGCTGGATCATCGGACATGTAAACTCTAAAGGCAACCGCATTGCGGACAATTTAACATGTTAGCTAAGAATGTCCACTGTCATGGACCTTATCAAACAACACTCTCACCAAAACTTTATACACTGCTGAAATAAAACAACGAACTGTAGACTGACCAGAGAGTTATTACCTCATCCTGGCAAAGAAACAGCCAGAACATTTAAAGCATTGACCAAACAAAATCTTAGAACAGCTGTTGCTTCCAATCGCGACAACATCTCTTTAAGATGAAATTAGCAGAATCGCTCCTATTGTCACGCCTGGGGTGAATGAGGGGAATGCGCCATAGTGTTTTGGGATGAGGGGTAGCTTACTGAAGGCACTTCCCACCCAGGTCGTGGTTATCTAACCCCTGGCTAGGTATCCTGCTGAAGGCAGAAAACTAACCAAGGGGAAGATAAGATAAACAACAGGAAACAAACAACAAATATATTAACAACAAAACAAGCAATAACAATAAATGATCAAAATATCAATAATGAACTAAATACAATAATCTTAACTAATCTTACCAAATAAACTACATGGTGGCATGTCACACTTACTCACGAAAATAAGTCAAGAGTAACAACAGCCAGACCTAAGGGTCTGTTTTAGGGACACCCCAAAGGGTGACCCTTACAGACAACCTCAGACTCCGAACTCTTCGAGTACGACCCCAACGACGCTCTTTTATAGCCAATTCTTACCCTACGTGAGAATAAGAATTAAACTATATAAGGTCGCCTTGAAATCTAACGTACTGACTTTGGCATGGATAATTACAATTCAAAATAATACAAAATAATACAATAAAATATCAAACAATTAAACTACCCTATTATCGTATGTGACACTATACAGAGGTTGCGAACAAGAAGAGGAAATGGTAGATCCGTGTTGGCCAAGTACTGACGTACACCAGCCCATGTCAGGGAAATTCTCCTCGTGAGTACCATAATCTTTTTTAATTTTTTAGGGCTAATGACAGTCTGAGATCTAGAATACCTACACACGAGAGGATGCACAATGGGCCATATGTGGCCTCAGTGCCCACAGAGCACTTGCTCGCCCCTCTCCAATTGTCAAACTCCAGATCCAGATGTGTGGATTTTTGTATACAATTAGGTTATATAGCAGTTTTAAAAACTAATTTACAAAACAAATTAATAATATAATTAAGAAATAACACGGTTTATATTAAAAAAACAATATTAATGAAATAACTAACGATTGCCATATTAGACGATTTTTGGAGTACTTAAGATACTATTTTATGATATCGAGAAACATTTTTTTAGTCAGTTTTTGCTCCAGTGTGATCAATCGTAACGCCCAACGCACTGTTTTTATCTGTTTCTAAATTCAAAAACTGTATACGTTTTTAATTTTTGAGATAGGTTTCAGGAGATTCAGAATTTTATTGCTTTTACATCAACGTTTTTTCAATAAAATAAACACTATTGAAAACAAACAAGGAAATTCTAATTTTATTAGATTTAGTTTTGCTTGATTTCGATTGGTGTTAAAAAGTATTTTATCATTGCTTTCAACTTTTTTTCATTGTTAGGAATTCAAAGCAACACATAGACAGATTGGTTTGCACAGTGATAGTTAACCTCCTAGACGAAAATGATTCTATAGAATTGTTACACGAAGACCCACGCGGACGTGGGTGGCTTCCAGGAATTTGCCGAGTCTATGAAAGCCTCTAGACTCCGAAGTTTGCAGATTGGACAGATTTTTCGCTAGTATTATATAAACAGAATCGAAGAGTCTAGGAGACATTCGAGTGTTGAGACTGTGTTCAGATAAATTAAAACATCTACGAGATTCTTGCTATCACTGTGGCCACTGATTCCCTATTTAAGCCTATGTAAAATATACCGGGTGAGGAAAAAGTATGGAAACTTTGTTGCAACTCAAAAACTATGGGTCACAGAAAAAAAATTATGGTTTTTCCCTGGCTATCAGATGGTTTTGACCATGACCATGATGGTCAGGCAGTGGGCAGGTCAATGTTTTTAAATCGAACCATGTATTTTTGACAATGCGAATCGAAACAGCGTGAAATTTTACGTCCAAATATGACCTTGACAATTTTTAAAAATTTTACCATGGAGGTCCTGGTCAAGGTCAAACTAAAGATTTCTAGACCATCGCAATAATTCGAATTGTATCAGTCACAGAAAAAAACTTGCAAGATGTAAAATTTATGATTTTTCCCTGGCTATCAAATGGTAATTCTGGATTTAAACATGACCATGACCAACATTCATAATGACTAGATATGCATTATGACCATGACAATTATGGTGTTTTAAAAAATTGTCACGGTCATATTTGGACGTAAAATTTGACGCTCTTTCGATTCCTTGTGTCAAAATACATATCCAGAACTACCATCTGATAGTTAAGAAAAAATCATAAATTTTATATTTTGCAAGTTTTTTTCTATGACACATGGTTTTTGAGTTACAACCAGGTTTCCATACTTTCTCCTCACCTGATATATGCAGGATTAAATTATTTTCAAGTGGATTTTTTTATGACTATTCGATTTAAAAGAGTATTAACCTTATTTTGAAAATGATAAAAGGATAAGCATAACAAACAATAAAACAATAAGTAATAAAAAGTCATTGGTCTACGTCACTGAAGGCTACTGTTCTTCGTATTATGGTGACTCTAATAAATTGAACGACGCGCGACGTATAATACAGTGAATTATTATTTTTGTAATTTAACAGCAAATGCAGTTGGTAATAATAGTGAAAAATGACGTCATATAGCACCGGCTCATATTATCAGGATTAACTTCCATTAATGGCGAGTTTGAAAGAAATGGGGTTTCAGGAAACTGAGAGGAAGCAGTTTGCGTTAAAGTGGCTTTCGTAATCTTTTATTTGTCAAAGATTTTATTTTCACCACAACTTGTAAAGTGACAAAACTAGTTTTAGCAGTAAATAAGAAGGTTTATATTTATTTCAACCAATCATAATTCTTCATTCTATCATTCGAAATTTATCCGAATTTAATGAGTAACATATTTACCAGAATGTACCTAATATAATTACCAAGTTCTTGAGTAATTTCAAATTAAATCCATTTAATAAAAAAATAGCAATAATTTAGATAAATTAGAGAGGGAAAGTTAAAATATACTGCGAAAGTTTTGGGTATACCTACGGTCTCTGAGGAGTAAAAAAAATCGGCGTTATTTTTAAATTTTGTACAGGAATATGAATTTACACCTGCGGATTAGGAAAGGCATAGGCAGTTCAGTAAAAAAAGTTACGTGGCGTGAAAAAATGAAACAACAGATTTTACTCTTAGGCTTAATAATTTATTATGAAAATAAATTTTATAATTTTGTATGTAACTTTCGATGTAGCTGTATCTTGGTAAGAGTTTTCAATACTTTCATACGAATAGTAAACGAAAATAAACCAAACTGTTCTGTTAGCCTTTATTCAAATTTGTTATTTTTTTGAACTCCTAGATGAACCAAAAAATAAGAAGTTGAATATTATTATTTAACTAGATTTTGGAAGATCTATATTCTGAAAATCTTAAAAGATCCTATTATCCGGGTATGGAATTATAAATTTTCAGTCATTAAATGCGTTCCAAGTACCATCACCTCCTGAACTCTTACCAATAGTTTTAGTTTGTTACATTTTAAAACTATTATTAGGTAAGTACTTATTCTTCTTTGTTAACTATTCCTAAACATGTTCGTCTTGAAAGAAAAGCTTATTTGACATATGTAGATTTTTTGTGACACTTATTTTGTGTTCTCGACATTTTCGTAAAGATCTATTTAAGTGACTTTAAAGTTATGTTTGTGTTTTGGAAAAACTGACGAAAGTCTATTTAATTTAAAAAGGTTAAAAATGTAATGTTTTTGAGAAAACCCAAGTATTGAAGTGGTTATCCCATAACTAAACAGGTAAAATCTCGCTATTGTCCTCGTACGTACATTCGTATTTTTTTCTCAATCTTAGATGACACCTCTTTACTGATATTTCCATACTCCGAATTTCAAAATAAATTTTGATTTAAAAATCTTTTAAAATATCCATATATAACTACTATTTAATACATACTAAAATAGATAAGCCAACCCTGAACGTTTGGGTAGATAATCTCTCTGGGACAATTCCTTAACAATAGATGCTTACAAGAGGTTATTTATTTTTACTGCCCTTATCAAAATGACTTTTATAATGAAGGCACACTAAATGTGAACAAAGTATACCGAAGCAATAAAAAATTAAGATATTCTGTAAGATCAACACAAAACCATATCAAAAACTGAACAGTTGCCTGGATTTCAGTTGAGGTTTAATCGGAATGTGGAAATCAAAATGGGAAGTAACAAAATTCAAGTTTTAACAGTTGACTTGTTTTACAAACCGTCCTTACTTTGCTTTTGAAGAAGAGTTAAAAAAAATTTTTCCTAGGATTTTTTTTCCTAGGAGTTCATTAGTTTCATTATATAATTGCAATCCTTAAACAAAGCAGACGTGCCACTAGAAAATTTCTCATAAAAAAAGTGGTTGAAGAGACGTTGTGATTTTTTTCTCTCATATAGTGAATGCGGACCAACAATAATAATAATCTTCTTATTCTTCCCTTCTACGGATCTTATTCGTTAATATTGGTATTACAAGTTTTTTTTGCTGTTTTATTGGTGTTTTTATTGTATTTATTACTATATAAAACAATACTATATTTACATTTTATTCAATATATTAATTTTAGTACGCCACTGTAACTTTCCCTCTCGGAAATATATATCCGAATTAGCGAGGTTTATCACTCTCCACGACATTTTCAACTTTGTAGCGCCGGACTCGTCGGTCTACACATTTTGATTAGTCAGATTTTTATGCGAGTATTACAACGTATAAAAAGGGTTGATATTAAAGTTTCTTCATCCGACCTGCTGCGGTCCAATTGAATGTCTCCATGGCCCTAATAATTTTTAATTACTCCTGGCTCGACGTCCACCTAAATAATAAAAAGAACGACGAGGCACTTTTATGAGACTACTTTTAATAAAAATTTTATTTTGCATACAGAATTCGGTGCTACTGTATCCACATAGCTCCGGTGGTTGTAAATTGCTTGTAATTAGGAGAATTTAAAACTTAAACTTTATAAAAATGGTCACAATCTTTAGCAACGTTATTGTTAGTAATAATAATAATTTTCTTTGAGATTAAAAGCGTAGATTTAGATGTAGATTTAGTTATGCATTAAGTCGCTTAGAAGGCGCCACCAATACAACCTTCAGACACAAATCTAAACTCAAGCTTTTGTTGACATAAATCCAAAGATTCATTGCAATACCTACAAAAAGTCATGTAGAAACACAAAAATGTAAAATTAGCAAATCTCGCTGAAATGGTTTCTGTGTTTGGGAATAAATCACCAAAACAGCCAACTATTTATCGCTGGTATTGCAAATTTCAACGTGGTTATTCCAGTCTCATTAACAAATCCAGGCTAGTTTCACTCAAAACAGCAGTCTCACAGCAAAACATTAATGCTAATTCAGGATGACTACCGTGTAACGTACCGAGAGATAGAGGTACCTTTGGGCATTTTAAAGACTTCGATCTAAAAGATCCTACATGAAGAACTGAGAGTGTTCCGTTGGATCCATGATTTGCTCACAGAAGAGCAAAAAGCGGTTCGCGTCAATTGGTGTCAAAAAACATTGGAGCGGTCCAACAAAGGAACCTTAAAATACGTTTATAGTATTGTTCAGTATTCATTTGACTTTCGTCGAATAAACATCGAGTCGATAGCGGTCAAGTGGAGTGATAAAAACGAAACAAAAACGCGATAACATTATCTCTTTTAAAACAAGTCTGCGAAACTTGATAAATAGTCCGGGCGCTAATTCGTAATATGTGTAGGTGGAAATATAGGAGAGAGATTTTTATTAGCTAAGAGGATGCAATCGAGTGTTGTGATACAAACACCCAACGAGGCATTATTAATGCAACAGAATAGTGCACTCTTCCAGGAAAATTATGCGAGATCGCAGAACGAACAACAGTTGTATACGGTATGGAAAAAAACTGAAGTAGAAAAAGGGAATGCTGAGACAAGGGTCACCCAATTGGAACAGGTAATTGAACAATTCAAATTAAAAATAAGAGAACTAGAAAATAGACTTATACAGAAAACACCAACTCAGAAAATTGAATATGAAACAGATGATGAAGAGCTAGCTAAGGAGACAGAGTGGATTCGTGTCAAAAATCGAAAAAAGCGTAAAATGGACACATTGCTAACCCCACCACAAAAAGAAACAAAGACACCACAAAAAGTGTTTGAAAAAACAAAGAAACCACAACAACCACCGCCAATAATTGTAGAAAAAATTACTAATTTTCCTGCACTGCACGAACTAGCAGGAAATAGCACTAATAAATTTAGCATAAAAGTGATAAGTGACACCAGCGCAAAAATCAACGTAGAAAACGACCAAGATTATAAAGCAATAACAAGAAACTTAAACTCTAAGGATTTCCTATGGCACTCATATGAGAACAAGCATCCCGACCAATCAAAGTCATGGTCAAAAAGCTTCATCATACAGCCGGAAAAGAATCTATCATGACAGACCTTAAAGATAAAGGATACAAAATATTGGATGTAATCCCAAAATTAAGATATAAAACAAAGCAATCACTTAACATATTCATGTTAGTGATCAGCAATGATGAAAATATCAACAAAATTTACGAAATCACTTATACACTTAACATAAAAGTGACAATAGAACCAATAAAAAAGTCAAAATTAGTACCGCATTGCAAAAGGTGTCAATCTTATGGACACACGCGAGGCTACTGCGACAAAGAACCTAGATGTGTTAGATGCACTGCAAAACACCTAACAGCCGAATGTGACAAACCACGAGACGCAAAACCCAAATGCGTACATTGTGGTGGAGAACATCCGGCAAATTACAGAGGATGCATCGTTGCAAAAGAGATGCAAAAACTAAAGAACAATAACGAAAACAAAAAAAGCTTAAATAAGAATCCGCCGAAGCAACCGCAAAGGGAAAGAGGAAACACGGATCAAAAAACAACTCAACCTAAAAATGGAAACAGGACCTATAGCCAGGCACTCACCGGGAAACATAAAGAAAATCAAAACGACTCAAATATAGAACAAACTCTCCAGCAAATACTGGAAAAACTAACCAATCTGGATGATAGAATAACTAGAATTGAATATAGTGCTAAAGGAGCTATACCAAAAAGACTTACCAATGGCGGCAAATAGCTTAAGAATCCTAGAATGGAATGCAAATGGGCTACTACAGCATCAACAAGAGCTGCAAGCCATACTAGACATAGAGAAAATTGATATATGCCTCGTTTCTGAAACCCACTTCACAAACGAGTCATATATTAGATTTAAGGGATATAAAACGTATCATACCACACATCCTGATAATGACTCCAAAGGAGGTAGTGCAGTTATAATAAGAGACAGTATTACTCATTACCAGGAGATAGAAGTCAAAACAAGAATAATCCAAGCTACGTCAGTAAACATTAAAACAAAAAATTACGAGATAATTGTCACAGCAATCTATTGCCCACCCAGACATACTATCAAAACCGAACAATACATAGAGTTTCTAGAAACACAAGGCGATAGATTCATAATAGGAGGTGACTTCAATGCGAAGCACACCTACTGGGGATCAAGGCTTATTATAACAAAAGGAAAAGAACTCTTCAACGCAGCAAAGCAAATGAAGTGTAAAATCCTATCAACAGGGAAACCAACATATTGGCCTACTGACCGGAATAAAATTCCTGACTTGATCGATTTCTTCATAACAAGGAATATATCAGTGAATTATCTGCTAGTAGAAGAGGCATGGGATATGAACTCGGATTACTCTCCCATTTTACTTACTCTCAGTGACTCAGTAATACAAAAGCAAACACCAACAAGCATCGTCAATAGACAAACAGATTGGCAAAGCTTCCAAATAATGCTAGAAGAACAAATCAATCTGCTAGCAAGACTTAAAACTAAAGAAGAGTTAGACAAGGAAGTTGAGATACTAGTTAACTGTATCCAACAAGCTGCATGGGATAATACCCCTAATCTGATTATAAGAACAAAGGGTAATAATTACCCAAAGGAAATAAGAGAACAAATTCGGGAAAAACGCAAACTGAGACGCAGATGGCATCAAACTAGAGCTCCACAAGACAAAACTAGACTGAACAATGCAAGCCAACAATTGAAAAGGGATATCCAGAATATCAAAAATAATGCCATAAGTGTGTAGGTACCTAAGTGAATTGACAATTGACAAATCTACGGACTACTCACTATGGAAGGCGACTAAAAGATTAAACAGACCAATCATTCAAAACCCACCAATCAAAAATGAAGATGGTAGCTGGGCTAGAAATAATCAGCAGAAAGCTAATAGATTCACACAGCATCTAGCAAACACATTTACAGCCTATGAAGGTGAACAACAGCTCGAACAAATGATGCAAAATCAAGATAACCTAGAAATAGTCTTTACCACTCCTAAGGAAATAACCAAAATGATCAAAGAAAATATCAACCCGAAGAAAGCCCCTGGATTCGACCTAATTACAGGGGAAATACTAAATCATCTACCAAAGAAAGCAATAGTTAAACTAACACACATTATCAACGCAGCTTTTAGACTAAAGCATGTACCATCCTTATAGAAGATAGCTGAGGTAATAATGATACCCAAACCAGGGAAACCACCAAATGTAGTATCTTTATATAGGCCAATATCACTACTACCAGTGATATCAAAGCTATTTGAGAAAATACTACTGAAAAGACTAAGCCCTATACTTGAAGAAAGAAAATTAATACCTTCCCACCAGTTTGGCTTCAGAGAAAGCCACTCCACCATCGATCAAATACATAGGATAACTAATGTGATAGAAAAATCACTAGAAGGAAAAAAGGTCTGTTCGTCTGTCTTCTTAGACGTTGCACAGGCATTTGACAAAGTTTGGCATGAAGGACTCAAATACAAAATGTATAAACTCTTACCCAGTCAATACGCAAGTTTACTAGACTCATATATATCAGATCGAGCCTTCAGAGTAAAGCAAGAAGATGCTTACTCAGATCTGAAAGAAATCAACGCAGGAGTGCCACAAGGGAGTGTGCTTTGTCCAGTCCTTTACCTCTTGTATACTAGTGACATCCCCCAATTAGAAAACGATACCATGGCCACATTTGCTAATGATACAGCCATTCTTGCTGTAGGAGAGAGTCATGAAGACGGGGCAAACAAACTACAAACATCAATCAATCAAATTAATATTTGGACCAAAAAATGGAGAATAATCCTAAACAAAAATAAATCAGTACATGTGAATTTTACAAACAAAAAGGAGCAATATGTACCAATCAGAATGGAAGACGAACAGATACCATATGCTAATACAGCAAAATATCTTGGTCTGCGAAGCTGTGCTGGAAAGCTCACATCAAAAAGAAACGAGAAGAACTCGGTATTAAATATAAGAAAATGTATTGGTTATTAGGAAGAAAATCCACTCTGTCAATATATAATAAATTACTCATCTACAAACAAATCCTGAAACCAGTTTGGACCTACGGGATACAGCTATGGGGATGTGCCAGCGAAAGCAACATCCAAATCATCCAGAGATTCCAGAACAAAGTGCTAAGGAACATCGTCGATGCGCCATGGTATATTCGAAAAAGTGACCTCCACCGGGACCTGGAGATGGACACAGTCAGAGAAACAACCACCAAATTTGCCAAGAGTCATGAAAATCGGCTTTTGAATCATGTAAACATCGAGGCATTCCAGCTCCTCGATAACACCAACATAAAGAGAAGACTCAAGAGGACGAAACCTTTTGAGTTAGTTGTTTAAGTGACTAGTGTAAAAGCAGAGCAAAGTGCGAAATCTAACAAGTTAGTGTTAGTGTTAATAATATTTGTAGTACAATCTAAGGAACTTCTATTGAGTAAGACCCTTAATTTTAAGACATTCATATAGTAATTTAGGCTAGAATAAAATTGTTCATTGATCATTGATCGCACTGATGATCAGATTACAATAACTAAAAAAAAAAAAAAAATAGTATTGTTAGTGGCGATGAATCTTGGATTTACTCCCACTGTGTGCTTCACAATGAGGAAAAACCAACAAAAGTGATCCGTTTTCGAAGTGTGTCAAAGAAAATGGTCAAAAACTGTAAGTCCAAATCCGGTCATGCGGCAACAATTGCTTTAGAAGATCGAAGAACTGTTATTTCCGATCAGTATAAACGTTTCTTTACCAGAAGTTATAGCGAAACTCCAACAAAGCAACTAACAACGGTGAATCATCTTAAACCAGGACAATCCAAGTGCTCACACTGCCCAAAAGACAATAGAGTTTTTGGATCTTCAAAACATAGAATTATTAGACCATCCACCGTATAGCCCCGACCTAACTCCCTACGAATTTTTCACGTTTTCAAAGGTCTAGAATTCAATGCATGGGCTGCTATACCAGTCGCCAGAAAAAGTCATCGGTGCCTTTAAAACAACGATTTCACAGGTGTCAACTGAAGACCATGTTTTACCAAATGGTTCGAACGTATGGAAAAGTGTTTCGATCTTGGTGGGACTTATTTAAAAAAGCAAAAACGTACTTTAAGTCTACATATTTTTGAAATCGTAATAAAATATGTTTTTTGGGATATAAGATAAAAGTGCCATTTTTACTACTTTTAACACTGCAGCTAAAGAATAAAAATCCTTGACAATTTTAATAATTTCTCTACAGAGCTATTGACAATAATTATCTTAAATCGAGAGTTTTAACTTTTGGTATTCAATTTTCTTTATGGTTAATATTTAAACTAAATTTCCTTCAAATTCTTGTCTTACCATTTTCTGTAAACATTTCAATTATCTTATCGCCCTACAAAGTCCCTCCTATCACTGTAATCGTCTTACAATATTAATGAAAGAGGAAAAACAGGCGGGACGAAGAAGGGTAAAATGGAATGTCTAAAGGCACTCGACCGTACTTTTTAATTATTCTCCCCGTAAAAATTTACAATATTCATACAATCTTATATTTTACGAGAAAACTTAGCGACTTCGAACCGAGAAAATGCTAATTAAACTTTACAGTCGTTTTATGTTCTTGTTCGCTTACGTGCTTATAGAGAAGAGCTATAAGTGAACTTAAAATGATGGTACCTAAAATGATGGTTCTATTAAAAACAAAACGGTAACGTGTAGTGTATTAGATAATAAGTAACATAGACACACTATATACGATAATATAATCTATACAACTGCATTTACAATACAGGTATAATATATTTATTTTAAATATGCAAATGGTTTGTTATGTAAACAAATATAAAGTAGATTTAGAGTATATCCATATATTTGCATTCCACTGGAGCCATAAATAAAGTTTTGTTGTATTGTCTCCATCCCAACTTACTTCATAACTTTTTATCATAATACAGGGTAACACCAAAAGTCCGTTAATATTTAAATTGGTAGCTGCAACGGTAAGCGTCGGAGAGGATTGGCGGAAACTGTGCGGAATAAAATAGCGAACAATCAGAATTTTGGAATTTAGTTCCATTTCTTATTTAAACCAAAAGTAACGTGCGTTTTGTGTATGCGAAAACTATCGAAAACACGATTTTTCGACTCAAGCAAAACGAAAATTTTGGGCTCATTACAATATACGGCATATACTTTAAGCACCATTCATTTAATATGTTGCAGAGCTTTAAAGGAATCAGTTCAACCACGATCTGACGATCTGGATTATTACAATATCTCGAAATCATAGAGCGGCTTAGACCGTCTATTCTTAAAAAAATCTGAATCTCTACTCGAAAGCGTTCCAAGACAAAGACATGTTGCCTAACCAACAAAAGGCAAACATGCGACTCATCCATTACAATGAACGATTAGACACTGGAAGTGGGAGACTCTTTTACGCTGGTTGGGATAACGAACTTCCAGGAGTTACTATGAAAAGAACATATTGCACCCATAGCAACTGCAGCAGGAAAGAAATTGGGCTTTCTGTTTAGAGCACGAAAATATTTCTCTCCATCCAATTAGATACCCTTTACAAAGACCAAATACGACCTAATCTTGAATACTGCTCGCATGTATGGGGTTAGGCGGCTTCATCAAGGCTCGGAGTTCTTGATGCAATATAGAGAAGAGCAGTTCAACTAATAAAAGACACCAGTATCACCAAAAACCTAACCTCATTGTCCCACCGAAGAGCAGTGTTTGATCTTTCCTTGTTTTACCGATACATAAATGGATTTTGTTCAGAAGAACTCCGCTCCAGATTGTGGAACTCCTTTTTTTCCCACGTCTTTCCCACTTGTTCTAACTTGCAGGCCTTTAAATCCCAAATTAATAAATTGTCTCTTGTGTCCCAATAGATGTTCTCGGTACTCTTGTATTTAGGTCTATACCTACGAGGACATCCTTGATAAAAAAAGCATCTCGAACCTATTTAAAACATGTTAACATCAAATGCTACACAAGGATTTACATTTGCATCCGATAAAATCCAAATACTTCAGCAAGTAAGGTCTCCATATCAGAAAGATTCGCTAGGTTTACCAACATTCTTTTTTGTATGAAGTTCACTTCCACCTAAGTGGACACATAAACTGTATATATATAGGAATGACCTTAAAACAAAATTAAGGCATACCTACAATATCCCTGCATTCACCCAAGGTTGCTGTATGGGCAGCTTTTTTTAGCAAGAAGCATTATTTGTTCGTATTTTTAAAAAGATCAAAGAGAAATAAGTAAAAGTAATATTATTAGTATCTATTATTTTGATTTCCAACTTCAGAAGACACGATGTTCTTTTTCGTTTTTCGCAATCCTCGCCCTCTCTAATTTGATTACCATTAGAACACGTTTGCTTTTTTAATTTTCCTTCACTTTTTACTTCGTCATTCTCATATTTGTTATTTTAAACGACACGTTCAGAATATTCAAAGGACTCTAATTCCCGCTTCCAAACACTTAGAGATTCTGTTAGTGCATCGCGTTCGTCCGTCTTCCGTCTTTCTGTCGAAAATAATCCAGTTTGCCTAAAGTTTTTGCTCATTTTACACCCCCCTAATTTACTTTTTCCCGCTTTGCCTTTAGCTGACGATGAGATGTTATCTACAAGGAGGGTTTTTACTGGCAAAGCCTGGATGATCTTCGACTACTAATTAAAAATCAACCTGACTGATAGGATACATAAAGAACGAACAGGGTAGGGTGTTCAGAAGAATATTGGATTTTTTCGATAATAATAAATTTAATAAAATGTTTTGTTTATTCTCATAAAAAAGTTATTGTCGTGAATAAAGATTTTATAATTTTATGATAAATCTTTTTTTATATTTCTCATTTTTTCGGCACCTACTTTAAAAGAGAAAATCATAACATCGATTTAATTTATTTTTTTATTTAAATTTTTAAAATCGATGCAACATAAACATGATAAAAAAATAATAACTCTAAGAGAACATTACACCATAACATAAAAAGTGCAATTTAAATGCAAACATTATATATGTAAATTTTAAAGCCAGTAAGCCGTTTTGCATTACATCGGAAACCAAATAGGTCGGACTGCATACGTTAACAACAGTTAATATCAAGAAGGGTATTAAACGCCTTACCATGACGAACGCACATATTCAAAAAGGGCAGGAAGAACGCCCCCAGCGAAACATTAGAACTAACACCTTGGAGAATTGTGTGGAAATGCCCTTCTTGGGCCTTTGGTACCTTCGCGTGAGTGATTCATGTCTTACCCTTCCTAGTAACCGGTATAAATCAATCCGTTCTAAATACAAGTGAAGTTTCTTATTGCCACGAGGAAATCCCCGAGTGTCTGAAAGCAGTATTAGGGTTTTTATCTTGATAAAATTATAGCCGGATCCAAAATCCCACTTCATTATAGCAAAATCTCTTTTCTAAGCTTAAACTATGGCTTAATGTAAAATCACTTTACAAGTATCAGCAAAGTGGGAGATAATAAAAAAATCATACTTTAACACCACTAAAAGCTTTAGTTCTAATAAATTCTGGTTAGAGCCTCTATTTTTATTTTAATCTGCAAAAAGTCATCAAGTAATACAAAAAAATTTAAAATATAGAAATTAGTTAAACAAGAAATGGCATTAAAAAAATTCCAAATATAATCACATCGACCAAGGCTCAAACCTGGAATTTTTACCTTTTAGACCCCACCGCGTTATCATTTTGCAGTTAATTTGTAAGTATTTATTTAAAATGCTAGCATTTTTACATAAATTAAAAATAGAATGCCCTACAATAGTTCTAAAAGAGAGACTTGAATCACGATGTGATCAAAAACGCTCACAGGCGCTACCTGTTCGAAATAAAGATCGCAGGTTTGATTCCTAATGAATGTGATAAATTTTCGATTTATTTTTTATTTCATTTTTAGCTTGTATAATTTTGTATTTTCAAAAATATCATAAAATATGTTGTAAAATATTTGGGTATCTAAATTAAAAATGTCTTCGACAAAGGAGTTTTAAACCCATCTTTCGTTGGATATTTTCATAACATTTAAACAGGACATTTTAACTGCGAAGGATTGATAAAATTACTACAAAAATTTTTATTACTCTGCGTCGCGTCGTTCTAAACCCAACATGGTATTAGATGGAGAAGAGGGCGATATTAAACTATTTTGAGTATTTCGGCGGGAATCCGGGTGAACTCTGGTTCGGTCCAGTTGAGAATGGGGGGAATTTACGGTGTCGGTATGTCGTGGCTGAAATTCCATTTAAATTGTATTGACGGTGTAGCAATGTTAGGGTTAGGATATGATTTGCGAGTAATTTAAATAATAACAGTTTTAATTTAAGTTATTGGAAGGTAATATTAATAATGTAGCATTTTTAAAAAACTTAGATTAATTTCTTTTGGATAAATTCTTTTCTATATATAATACAGCACTGTTTCTTAAAATTTTCGATAACTTCTTAAAATATCGCAATACCTAGAATGCCTATGTGCAACACTATGATTGACCAAACAAAGTCATTTTTTCGTTGTTACCCCTGTAAGGTACGTGGGAATTTCGGTCTTAATTAAACACCCTGTCCACAGTATTTTTGCTTTTTTAGTTTAACCGGCTTTTTTAACTTACGTGATAGTTTGTTTTTCGAGTGTAACATTGAAGAGTCGTGGTAATTTTCCTGATATGGTTATTCATATTACCTACTTCAAATTTTTGTCAGTTATGACTTGTGATTAGTCGAAATATCTTTTCATCTTTACCTTTTCTCTACGAGAGCTTCGTTTGTAATACCTTCTTGTCGAATTATCTAAAAAGCATTTTGGAATCCAATAGTTAGTTTTTACCTTTATTACTGTCTTCCTATTTCTGATCATCAAGAAAATACTACTAATGAAAATGCCACTTTCGTTATACGTCTTAGAAAAGAAAGAAGTACCTATTTATTCTTTGGAAATGTTGGATTTTGTTATATTTGATACAAAGAACTACAGTGTTTTTACCAGTGTGCTTGTTGGAGCTGTGCCGTTTGTATTTTTTAAAAACCTGCGTCATTTATTATAACAATAATTGTATTTACTTTTTATATTATTAATAAAAATTTTAAAATAGGTAAATTTTAAATGTTTTTTTTAACTTCTATTTCTTTTCAACAAAGCATATCTTTACTTTTTAGATTTTTTAGAGTACACGTAGATATACTTAGCTGTCTTTAAATGTGTGTGATAATGTATTTTGAGATTAACTTAAGGTGAATATTTTATAGTGAAATCTGATTTTGTGTTTTATTTTTCAACAAATGAATAAACCTTGTACAGTGTTAAATTTTACTAGATATTTTCATTTCTAGCTGGTGTGTTGTTCAAATCAATATCTTCTTTTAACATATCATTAAAAAAAAACTAAATTTTGATTTATTTTAAATTTTAAGTTTTGTTTCAAACCAAAAAGGATAAGTAAAGAATTGTAAGAATTATCTTAATTATTTTTATTCTTCGTTTTCTAGGTAAACTGCTGAATTTTAAATTTCTTAAACCTAACGATGTACCTACTAGGTTATTAATTATACATTTCTTTTTTATCTATTTGCGGGGTATCTTATCTTTCCCTTCGATAGGATAAAAAAATAAGTGGCGCCCATTTTCATTCTCTTTTATTTTTTCTTCTTCTAATACTAAACATTTTGACGCCTGAACACATCTTTAAAAAAATATATTAAGCTTGAACAAACCCACGACTCGCTCTCCACCAACCAAATGAGTACAGTTCGCACACGTAAACCTTTATCGAGTAATTAACATCCTTAACAACAATAAAAAAAGGCTACCATAAACAACAATGAACTTACCAATTCGACAAAAATAAAAATGTTTAAACATACCTGAAACAAAGATAACAAATTTTAAAACAAGAAAGGTCAAACTAGTAATACACATATAAATAAATATAAAAAATTAAGATTATATGCAATGCACACAGGTTAAAGTAAAATATTAAAAAAACTAAAAAGAAAGAAAACAGAATAACAAAATTTGCGATTGAAACACGATTCAGGAAAACCCCAAAAGGTTTAATATTAAACTAAGCTTGTTTTATTTGAATAATATATTTTGTTCTTTTCTATGTACATTACATCCTCTTTGCCATTTATTACTAAACAGATTTAGATTGAAATAGTTATATGTATATACATATACCTTTCATTAAAGTTACAGATCCCAGTGTATATCGAGTATCTTTTTCTCTGTTTTTATCCGGATTGGTTTCCCGCAGGTACGATTAGGGAAAGTCCGCTTCGCCCCCACATATCATATTAAATATTTAAGGGTTGTTTTACACGTGATCAGGCCGGGAGTGTTGGAGATAAATTCCCGGCAAGGAGGGATTTTTATTACAATCGTATATTTCCAGCTAGAGGGTGAACAAACGGTTATATAGGAGCACCTATGAGAAATTACTTTTACCGGTGAAGGGGTAGCATATGTCAGGAGGTAGCTTGTAAATCATTTCAAGCGATACTGGCAATACGAAATTATAAAATCGGTTTCTTTATTTCTCTGTTTTTCTTTTTTTAAATTTATGTCCAGATTTAAACATTTATTTTATTTGCCAAATCAATTTTATTAGTAACAGTTAAATTGGACCAATCAATTCGTAGGTACTTTTATTCGTTTAATTTAGTAATCTTCAATTACGTATATTGTCTTGATGAAAAATGACTGTTTTCTACTGTAAATCGGGTCTTTTTTCAAAACTTTTTTTATCCAACTGATCCAAAAGGTTGTAATAATAATTAGAGTTAATTGTTTTATCTTTTTCAAGATAATCAATCAACAAAACATCTTTTGCATCCCAAAAACTGATGCCATTACCTTTTTGTCGATAATTCTGACTTTACCTGTTTTGGAGAATGTAGATTTTTTTAAATATTTTTAAATATGCGAACTGTTATTTTAGAATTTAGACAGTTTTTGTTTAATCGTCACACTCTTATGCGGTAAAAAATTCAAATCTCTAGGTTAAGTATTTTTGAATCAATTTATATATGTAACTCCTGTTACGCTATTTTTCCTTGCTTCTTTAATATATTCAATCGCAGTAACTTTGGTATATTATTAAATACCTGCTGTTTATGGTTCACTAAAATAGCCTCTAAACTCTATATATCAATTTATATAGTTCCATATCCAGTTACATCAAGACCCAAAACACCTTTCTAATTCCATTGGGATATTGGGTTTCTTACCTTTTTGGTGTAGAGTATGAATTTATGAGATTTCTATACTTCAGTTTACACATTTCACTCGTAACCTTTTGAAAATGTAGCACTTTTCAAGAGAGCTGGGAGCCGTGGATCATGTTTTACTGCCTCTATATATGTTACTTTTGGAACTGAATATATTACACTGGCGGTGCTGGAATCTTAAAAAAGGGTCGAAATTGACGAAAAAACAAATAAATATACATCTATATTTATATAAGTATATTTGTATTTCTATTTCCGTTAAAAAAGCCTATTCATCTTTAAGGCAAATTTATTCCTTTCGTAAGTTTTTACCAATAATTGGTATACGTAAGACACTATGTGACTCTGTGTTCTTGGTCATTTTAATTTCTGTGATGTTGTTTATGGCCCTTGCCTTGATCGCTTTACTTCTTCTAGGATTCAAAAGGTTCAAAATTCCTGTTTGCGCTTTATATATGGTATCCGTCGTAGTAATCGTGTCCCTGATGCCCTGAGGATTTCTGGCTGGGTGAATATGGAGGGTCGGCGTAGAATTCATATGTTGATTTTCTTTCACAAGATTTTAGTTTATAAGAGTCCACCATATTTGTTTTTGTACTCATTGCTTTTAAATGCGTATTTTAAAGGTATCGCCGGAGTGCGCAAAAGTTTCTTTTACGCACTCGTGCTTATAAGTTTATTGTAATTACAACAAAAGTAAAAAACACTTAGGTTATGTTACACCAAGGTTAGATGTTACACAAAGTTGCAGACATAGAAGTTATGTTATTTATATACAAAGAAGCTAGCCATTCGTATTAAAATTTTGATAAAATAAATGCATTTACAGCAAATTAAAAGTAATAATAATAAAAGGTAAGATAATCTACCCCATGAAATATCTCTAAATATAGATTTGAGTAAATTTTAAGGACTTGTATACCTAGACCAGCATTAAATCTAACGAGAGTTTTTATTGCTATAAGAAATAATTAAATATTTTCTATTTCATAATTGGTAAGTTTCAAAATTTTATTTTTAACAACTTACTCGAAGAAAACAATTTCTAACAACTAGTCATAGCAGAAAACGAAAAAATATTAAAAAGACGAACGTTTATGGGGAAATTATTACAAAATTTAACTTCTACACCTAAAAAATCAAAAAGTGCATCCTATGTAGAAGCCATAGTGTGAGAATCTTGGATGTTTACAGTTGTTTTAGTTTGTAACGGTGGTGGGTTTAAGACTTCTTCAGATTGAAGTTTTTTTGATAATTCAATTTTACTTTTTAGTGACTCTTGAATATATGATTCAGCAATAGAAGAGATTTCTATCTACCTAATTGTTTTATACCAATTAGATTTTACCATGATTTGCCAACAAGATAGCGGAACTCCTCCGGAAGCTATATCCTGTATATTTTGATGGATTTTCTAGGTTAAGGAAATTGGGTAATTCTCATGGGTATTTTTCCAATTTTATTAATTTCTACAGGACTGTTAATACATTTTCTAGGTTTTTAGATTAGATTAGATGTTTATTGGTTTGGCTGTTAGCCTGTATCACTGCGACCTTTGCAGATCTATTGTGACCACCCATTATCTCAAGAATAGGATTAGAGAACCTTGTCCAGCCCTGCCCTTTTAATGAGACTTAATAGCCTTGACAGTGGCCACTCCGCATAACTTAGAGCAGCCGCTTTCTCCTCTCCCAGTACTAGATACCGCGTCCTTGCAAGGCCTTCGCATTGGCATAGGACATGAAATGCGGTCTTCTCCTCCTCTTGGCAGTATCGACAGATGTCTTCATCTGCTAAGTTCAACTGACTCATGTGTTTCTTGAGCCTACAATGTCCTGTCAAGAGACTGACAATCATTCTGACATCGTTTCGCCTTTGTGATAGCAGCTCTGCAGTAAACTTCGCCGAATGTCCCTTTATGAAGACTTTGGCTTGTCGCTTGCCCGGTGATTTTTCCCACCACTCCTGGGCCTTCTCTAGCCTCCATTTTTCAATGGCTGCCTTTCTAAATGTGTCAGCAACTCCGCCGAATGGTTCCGGACCAATCATTGGGGTATTAGCTCCCGCACGGGCCAGTTCATCAGCCTTCTCATTGCCTCAAAACCCTGAGTGTCCTGGTATCCATGCCAGTGTCAGAGAATTTTGACTTGCGGCATGTGTCAGGGCCCCAACGCAGTCCCACAGTCCACACCAGCTGTGAGCTTATTTGTGCTGAGACTATCGCCTTTAGAGCTGCTTGGCTGTCCGAGTATATGACTACGGTTTTACCCGTTATACCCTGACTTACGATCTCCGTTGCACAGTGTTGTATGGCCGTTACTTCAGTCTGAAACACTGTGGCATAGGCACCTAGACTAAGTTGGACTTTTATCCTGTGTATTTTCTAGGTTAAAAAATATCGAAGATGATTGGGTTTTCTTATGTTGTAGTACATTTTTAATTTATTTCTCCACTCAGACTGTGTGATGGCAAATTATGATGGATTACCCGGTTTAGTTTCTATAATGCTTACCACCCTCTCATCATTACGAAAATCTATATCTCCAGGTTTAAATTGACATAATTCTTGGTGTCTTAAGGCTCCAGAAATACCCATTATTAGTGCTACCTATACATTAAAAACATTATATTGTTAAAGTATAATTAAAACATATAACAGTTTATTACTTTCATCATAAAGTAAGTACAATCTGGAACTTCCTTTAAAAATGTATTTATTTGATCATTATCCAAAACTGCTGATTTCTTTGGTTTATAATGCTCGGTCACCCTTTTTATATAAGCAATTATTGTTTTCATTAATGTTCTTGTTATTGTTACAAAATTAAATTATAAAACTTAATCATTATTGTTAATGTCAAATATTTGGTATCACGATTTCATCATAATAATAACCGAGTGGACCACCGATGTACATAATGATGTATTTGTACCTCTTTTACGCTCGAGGGCTGAATACTGCATGCAAGCTTCATTAAAATCTGGTTGATTTTAAAACAGATTAAATCAATATACAACCATATACCTACACGACCACTACGAACAATACACGACATGTACAACCCCATAAACGTCTGTATTAACCTTTTAACCCAAAGGAACCTAAAAATATAACTATATTCTGTTATCTGTCTATAGAAACTGAATTGGCGATGCTTGTTTCACCAAAACGCAATTTTTTTGCAATATTTATTAAACCATAAAAAATGCGTAAACTGACCAATCTACACTAAATCAGGACTATACTTGACTTCTTTATGGTTTGCAAAAAAATCTGTAGGTACACATATAAATGAACTTTGAAATGTTTTGAGTCTAAATAGGTTATGATTGTCTGTTTTGTTTGCGAGAAATCAGTTAATAAAGAGCACTTTTTTAGAAAATTTGGTTGAATTAGCAAATGAATCGTATACGTAGTAACGCTACGTTTTTTAGGTTATATGTACGGTCTGCTCGAGATGAGCGCGCTTATATTCAAATGTAGAGTGAAATGTTAACATACTTCCTGATCATTTTTCGAAATGGAAAGACAATGAATTTTTGCAAAGATTTTACCTAACACACTGTTACTCACATTATTGAAGGTATTTTTTTCAGCAATCTATAAATATATATATATATATATATATATATATATATATATATATATATATATATATATATATATCTAAAGATGATACATAAAGTATCTAGTGCCTTACAGTCAAAAGTAATAATTTCAGTTTTGAACTAAAATGGTGTCGGTTAGAAATTTCTAACACTTTAAAAGACACCTTGGATGCTGCGATATAAATAGATATAAATATCATTCAACCTATATCAGGGCAAAACCAAACTACAGACACGTGTTTCGCTCTTAGTTTGAGCTCGTCAGTGTAGTACAGGATATGTCTCTCAAGTCACTAATCAAGATACATCCCTGCTATAAATTGAACGATATCTATAGATGTCAAATTGCAAAACTGATAAACAGTCGCAAGTGGTTCCATCTTCACTCCAAAAATGGTATTTCAGTGGTAGCTTTGCATCTTGTATATAACCTTAGGCAAGGTAAAATGATAAAACGAACAGAGCGTTTTGTGACAGTCTAAGAATGTCTAAAGATGATACATAAAGTGAAATTATTACTTTTGACAGTAAAGCACTAGATACTTTATGTATCATCTTTAGACATTCTTAGACTGTCACAAAACGCTCTGTTCGTTTTATATATATATATATATATATATATATATATATATATATATATATATATATATATATATATAATATATAATTATCTGCTTTAGAAATGTTACTCTTCACCATAAGTTTCTCGCGACACCATGTATCTATAAATTTTTCTGGTATAGACAATTCTACCGCAAGTAGATTTATTAATAAATTGCAATTACAAATATGATATCATTACCTGATGTGAAAAAAAATAATGTTTGAAAATTCGATGCCCTAGTAAAGAAAAACCAGAAAATTTTAAGAATAGAAAAGGTTATTTTTCTTCTAATGTACAAGAAATATGTAACTCTCAATTAAAAATTTGGGATATTGTATTTAGAATTCAGGATCTGCTTATGATGAAATAGTTATTTATGATATGAGTGTTAAAAGTGAGGTTTTATTTTGTGAGTGAAAACGTTTGTGAAATGAGCGGAGCAAATTGAACAATTTCACGAACAAAATAAAATCACTTTTAACACAAATACCATACAATGTTTTTTGTACTACTTCCCTATTTTAATAATGAAACGAGCGAATTTGCAATGACAATGAACCAAGCCGTGTTAAAAGTAAACTAAACCGTGTTAAAAGTAAACTTGTTTACATGGCAACGTGTTAAAAGTATTTTTAACACGCTGCTATGTAAACAATCGTTTTTAACATTGTTTGCTATCATTAAAAGTGACACTTTTAATGACAGTTGTACAAAAATATATTTTTGTACAACTGTCATTAAAAGTGACACTTTTAATGATAGCAAACAATGTTAAAAACGATTGTTTACATAGCAGCGTGTTAAAAATACTTTTAACACGTTGCCATGTAAACAAGTTTACTTTTAACACGGTTTAGTTTACTTTTAACACGGTTTGGTTCATTGTCATTGAAAATTCGCTCGTTTCATTATCAAAATAGGGAAGTTGTACAAAAAACATTGTATGGTATTTGTGTTAAAAGTGATTTTATTTTGTTCGTGAAATTGTTCAATTCGCTCCGCTCATTTCACAAACGTTTTCACTCACAAAATAAAACCTCACTTTTAACACTCATATCATAAATAACTATTACGAATTCAACAGTGCGAGCTCATTTTGAAAATGGAGAATTTGGTGAGAATTTATTGGTTGATGACAGTGGATATGGTAATAAACCATACCTTATTACACCACTTTTAATTATATAGAGCATTCATTTAACGAATCACAAATAAGAACAAGAAATGCTATAGAGAAATGTTTTGGTGTAATAAAACGTCAATTTCCAATATAATCATTAGAAATAAAATTAAATGTGCAAAAAGTGGAAACAGTTGTTATGCTTAGAGCTGCTAGTTCACTGAACAGTATGACCTCTAAAAAAACAGAAAGAACCTCATCGGTCATTCCCCAAGTGTCACATATTGTTTTTTAAACTTAATGACATAAAAAATTGTAATGCACTTCAAAATACAGGGTGTCTCATTATATTCTGACTGTTTTTAAGAGCTTATATCTTCGTAACGGTTCTAGATCATACGATGCGGTTTTTACAGTTAGGTTTAAAATTACCGTAAGTTTTGTTGTGACACATTTTTTATAGTAATGGCCTACTTTCGGTTTACCCGCTAGAAAAGAGGCGTATTTTCAGAAAAGAGTAGATGTAATTTTTTAAATGGGAGACCCTGTGTATTTAGCAATTTCTTAAAAGACGCATATTTTTACTTTATGACAATACCTTAAAGTTTAAAATCGGTGCACAGAAAGCGAAATTAAAATTAAAAACTTACATCTACTGTATTCTGAAAATTCGCCATTTTTCTATCAGGTAAACCGGAATTAGGCCATTTTATATAAACGTGTAACAACAAAACTTAAGATAATTATAAACCTAACTGTGAAAACCGCATCTTATTATCTACAACAGTTTCGAAGATATAAGCTCTTAAAAACAGTCAGAATATAATGAGACACCCTGTATAATATATATTATATTCTGTACCACTGGAAAATATAGTCATCTGTAACTCGATTTGAATACAAAAAATCGACAACCGCCAACCCGTCTAATTCTGTCAGGGCGATATGGATACGATGTGTGGGTATATATCATACATTTTTACACTTTACGATCATCTTTATATGTCAATTTACATAAAAATTCATTGAACGAGAATTTCTGAGTCCGCAACGAAATTTATACGAAAGAAATTCTTTTAGCATCATGGTCTATAGCTATACCCTTTCGATTTATATATTAAGGTTACTTGGCACAAGTTGCAGTAATATCATTGAAATACCGATTTTATATGCAGAGTTCTCTGACCGAAGAAGCATGAAGCATTAGATATTATGGAAACTAGGGCGGGCTCTATCATATTTCTGATTTAAGGTAAGTGGTAGTTTTGAAAGTTGCCAAATCGAATGTTTTTCTAATAACTGAAATAGCTGTATCTGTCTTCTATTCTTTGAATTCACACTGTTTGAAAATAAAACTTTGAATAAGTGGAAAAGTTTAAATTTCTACTGATCCTTATGTCATCTAATGGGCAGAAAGATCGAATAAAACCATTAAGAATAAGGTGCTGAGTAAAAATGTAAAACTAAATACTTTTAAACTTGAAATAATGGTCAAACATTAAATAGAATAGTATGTTAATGAAAAAAAAAAGGTAAAGAAACGTTGTTTCGAAGTTAAAGTCGCGTATTTTTTTCTAATGAGTATTGGAAAGTCTAGGAAGAATAATTTCTTATTTTAGACCTTTACTAAGTTAAAAGTTGAATTCTCATTTAAAACCTATCAATTCATCTAATTTGCATTTTAATTATTTTTCAGTTTGTATTAACTTAGTTGTTCCGTGTCAAATTTCATATTAAAAATAAATTAAATTTAATAATGTTTAGTACTCTTATGATCATTAAAAATAATATAGTCTAGACAATAAAGCATTAATCAACCTTATCTCCGAAATTTAAAAGCAAGACGGATTTTATTGACTCAGTGAGGAATGGCCTCATATGCGGAAAAAAATAGTATATTGTAATACAAGTGTTACAATGACAGGTTTCGTAGTACGAGTGAAGTTTGTGAAACGAACCGCGAAGCGGTGAGTTTCGCAAAGAACGAGTTTTTCGAAATATTTATTTATGTTGGCAATCTTGACACTTTTGACACTTTTCAGTTTTAAATGATTTGAATGTTTGTCACACGAAGACTAGATACCAGGAGTCTACACGGTATAGGCTTTTTCATAATATTTCTGGTCTCAATAATCGGGCCAGATCATAGTTCTATTTTTTGCCACTGGCGGCGCGAGGAACATTAAGACCCGAACCTATGTTTATGACATTTAAATTTCACGAAATTAAATTAAATATATGATATTAATTTATTTAAAATTACTTGTAATAAAACTAATAAAAAGAAATGGGAAAGTATTGTGCTGTTTACGGTTGTGTTAGTGGCCAAAAGGCAGATGACAGTGTAAAAAAAGTGGGTATATTTAAAGCACCAAAAGTGAGTAACATCAAAATAATATCTGTTAAAATAATTAATTTATAAATTTGTGTAGTTTTTAACTCATATTTGAAAATTTTTGTGCATTTTCATTTTTTTTGAAATATTGTAATTAAATCTTAGGAACACAAGCGCACACTACCGGCAATAGTTCTGTCCCCTAAATTGAGACCATTTTTTTAACATTACGTTTAAACTCCTGGTATCTAGTCTTCGTGGTTTGTCAAATTTGTATACAATATTCTGAATTTAGCAATAACGCTGATAATGTAGTTAATAATTTCCTACAACATACTTCTTGATTTACTACCTGAACTCTTTCGTTGACAATCAGTGCAGTGCAACCAATTGTGTAAAACAAAAAGTTACCAAAAACAGTGTTACAATGAATCTATTTCGATACTGTTTTTAGTGTCGAAATAGAAACTTTGTGAACGAGAATTATAAAAAATATTCTTCAAAACTATTTACCGTCTCACAAGAGTTTAAGGACAATGGCAAATTTTCATAATTTCATAATTTTCCTTTTAAATTGCTTCCTCACCTAACTTTTTCTTCTGATTTGGGTTACTTCGATTATTATGTGTTTCAAAATCTAAAAAGAATGCTCGTAAATAAAAAAAACAACTCGAACGAAGAGATAAATGACGAAACTTTCACAATCGTGTTGTTTGGACGAAATAAAAAAAGTTTAAAAAATTACTGAAATTGTTGTATTAAGTTAAAACGAACTAATATCCAATAAAATTATTTTTTTTAGAAAAACATCTTTTTTTTGATTTAAAGGAGATTACTTTGTAAAATGTGGGTTTAAAATCGTAATTATTTTAAAAAATGCAACAGTTTGTTTATGTAAAAATATTGTTCGCAGTGTATAAACTATTGGCATAAATCCTGTTTAAATCGCTCCAACGGGTATTCAAAGGGATATTCCTTTTATTATCGCCCTTGCCAGTTTGCATACACGTGTCAGATTTTTACTCCTTTTTAATCCTTCCATATGTGTTAAGAACACATGGTTGCATTTTATAATTGATTGGAGTGCACTTTCTAGGACCTCTCATCCGGAAAATTCACAAACACACAGATTTTTTTTTAAATGCAAGAGTCGATATAATGAACAGTGATCTACAGAGCCGGTTTTAGAGCATCACCAATCAATATGTAAATCACAAAATTTGTAATCATTTGATGGAAAACAAAGTGTACCACTATTTTCAATGAAAACTAGGTATTAACAATAAATAAAGACTTTTAATATGAAAATAGTGTTGTACCTAGAAATAAAGGGAAAAAGTTGGATAATATTATGTGACACTATGTAATAAAATAATCCTAGATGTAGTTACTTTTAATTAAAACTTATACGAATAGAAACATCAAAATTGGGTAGTTTTACTTTAGCCAAACATCAGTTTTTTTTATTATCATCAAAGTCAGGGCCAGTTTTTACAACTGCTTTAAGAATTAATTTCAATATTTTTTTTTTATTAATTTAATTCATTGTTACTTGAATTTTTGTATTTGTAATAAATTATTCAAAACGGGTTTTTGTGCATACTTTGTTTAGTTTGTATTTTGGAGCCCTTAAGTACATGTTTGAGAGGGACTGGTAAAGCTCTTAAAAAAGTAACTCACGTCTTAGTGAACATGTCTTTTAGGAAGTTTTAATGTTACAGATTTACTACCAAGAGTTACACAAATAAGATATTGTTGATTATCAATTGTTGATAGATCCTAAGTTGCTAATGATAATACTGTGTTTAGTAGTTCCAGGAAGGAGGCTCTAAAGTAAAATTAGGAAATGCTGTAGTTTCGTCATTCTTCAATTTTACTAGGGAACCTTTTTAATCTCCTGCAAGGATTCACCGATTAACAGGAGTGTAATGGTAGTCGGTTTTGAGTGTTAGGTTTAAGGATCCTGTTATAGGACTTGCTGTCCTTTCAAGGGAAGGATGGTGGAGTTTGCGATGCAATTAGTATCAATCGCCCAGTGCTATTCGGTGCTCGCTTTCTGGTTTTCCTGATTTTGATTTCTTGTTTTTGGATCCTCGACGTGTCTAAACTGTCACAAAATACTTTGGTTTTGTGTAATCCCACGTTGTTCAATGTGGGTTTGAGAGATTGAAGCTGTGGCGTGTCTCCTTCGTCGTAAGGCCTTTAATCTCAATCTTTACTGTTACAGGTGAAACAAGAATGGTGGACGATAAACATTCAGTAATAGTGGATTCAGCATGGAGGATGAAAGTACTCATATCTTTAGTTCGTTATATGGACTTCATTTTTGCTAACACAGTAGTAGGATCTGAAATGAATTTAATTTAATTATTTTGAAAAACCCTATAATTAGGTACTTTATTTTATTTAAAAAATAGGTTTTAGTCAATCAATAATACTTTGGTTTTGTGGAATCCCACGTTGTTCAATGTGGGTTTGAGAGATTGATGCTGTGGCGTGTCTCCTCCGTTGTAAGGCCTTTAATCCTAATCCTAATCTTTACTATTACAGGTAAAACAAGAGTAGTGGTTAGTGGACGATAAAGAATCAATGATAGTGGATTCAGCATGGAGGATTAAAGTACTCATTTCTTTAGTTCTTTATATGGACTTCATTTTAACTATTTCAGTAGTAGGATGTGAAATGAATTTGATTAGATTTTTTTTTTAAACCCTATAATTAGGCATTTTATTTTATTTAAAAAATAGGTTTTAGTGAATCAATAATATTTTATTAAAATAATATTAAAAAATCAGTACATTGTAATTTGTCTTTTGTAAATAATCATAAATTTAATGGGAGTACGGAACTGTGTCACTAATAGATTACATGATGATCAATATGTGCATTTTCACTGTTGTGATTGTTCGGCTAGAAGAGCAATAATAAATTCGGTTCGTAGATTTTTGGCTACAAACTCAAATTTGTTAGCCTATTAGCAGTAAAAAATTTGAATATAAAGCTTTTTCAGTTGAATGGAATACACAGTAGAGCATGATAACATTGCTTATTCGTGTGTTGAAGTTTTCTAGGCAATTCCATTTTGCTAGGTACATTTTGTTTAATAAGATAAATAAGAATATATTTTTTATGCACGACCGGGCGGTAAAGTACAGATTAGTACATACATTTAGCCGGCGTAAAGTGCCACTTTAGCGCCCGTGGACTACTTTACCGCCCGCCGGGCGATAAAGTGTAAATGGCAGGCGGTAAAGTATTTTTTTTGTCTTAAATATTGAAATACTTGCAATCATCTAAACTGACAATGAGTCTAAATAAAAATGGCCACCACCTATTTTGACTTTGTTATTATCTCTAGCCTCTGTGCATATTATTATCAATCAAATTATTTATTTTAAATAACAAATGAATACAAATTATTAGGTGAATGGTTATACAGGGTAAGTTGTTAATCATATCAAGGTTTGAGGTATAAAATTCATGCAAGTTGAAATGGCATTTATATTAAATTGTTCACAAAAAATAAAAATAAAAAATATCCTTTATAAGTTTTATTATTAAAACAATCGTTGACATCGACAGTTGATATTTGACAGCTGACAGATAATATTTTACAGTAGAGATTTGACATTTCAAATTTGGCATTTGACAGTTGGAACTTGACAGTTGACGTTTGATATTTGACAGTTGACATTTGATAGTTGCCATTTAACAGTTGACATTTGACATTTGACAGTTGACATTTGACAGTTGACATTTGACAATTGACAGTTGAAATTTCACAGTTGACATTTGACAGTTGATATTTGACAGTAGACTTTTGTCAATTGACAGTTGATTTTTTTCAATTGACAGTGCAATTTTTTTTATAAATGATTATTAAATGGGTCGTGCATAAAAGTTTGTATGTATTTTGAGCGTAAACAGCGTTTATGGACCTTACGTGTTAATAGCCCTCACCTGCGGCTCGGGCTCTTATTGACACGTTGCGGTCCATAACGCCTCTTTTACGCCCTTGACACATAAATAACTATTATAACTGCAGTAGGTCACTCTTTATACACTTTTATTAGGGACTCACTTTAAATATAAGACTATAAGAATATTAGAAAATGACGCAAACACTGTTAAATTATCTTTGCTCTCTTTCTGAGTAAACGAGCTTAAAACAGGACGCGTATTAACTTTATTGTAAAATTTAAAGAAAGCCTAAAGATAGAGTTGGGAAAAAGTAGAAAAAATAACAACAAATAACGAATATAACTACCAGGGATGATCATATAATAAATTAAATCAATCTATATACAGGGTGTCCCAGAATTAACTACGGAAACTTCGTATACGTATTCCTTGATGACAAATAAGTACGGTCTTTCCTATAAAAAAAATTTTTTTAGAGACTCCTGTCAGAGTTATAACCCTTTAACTCTTTAAATGGTAAAATGTGCGCTACTTGATCGCGATACACAATACTCAATTGACATGGTCCTACATTTTATTTTTTTACTCCAAACCGAAACGATTTCGCAAAAAACGACAAGGAACAAAAAAGTTTCTAAATAATCAAAACTTCCTAAAATAATTTTTTGTTATTGCAAATATTAATAATAATAATAATAATAATAATATGTCTTTATTCATTATTAACATACATAATAATAATTTAGAGAAAACAATTTGCTGAATAATGAAAAGGCGGGGTTCAGCTATAAGGAGCTGCTTTTAAACCCTACCGGGAAAATATACATATGTAACACCACAAACAGGTATCATAAATGACATCATCAAAATACAAAAAATTAAACAAATAATTATATCATAACCATGAGGAATATCGAGTCGTCGTACATTGTCACTGCTGCCTTGCCAGGAACAGAGCTTTTAATCGTTTTTTAAAATTTTTCAGGGAAAGTTCCTTGAGTTCCACAGGGATCGTATTATAAAGTTTGGCAGCATTATAGGAAAAACTTCGGGTAAAGATCGTCTTAGAATGCCTCGGTATTAGTAGTGTATGTTTATTTCGTGAAGAATTTTTGTGTGACAGCGGAACAAGCTTCTTACGTAGATAAGGCGGATTACCAGATGTTAGGATTTTGTGAGTGAGGGTGAGCGAGTGCATTTCTCTCAAATAATTTAATTTCAGCCATCCCGAGTCCTTGAAGGATGCGCTGATGTGGTCATACTTGCGGATTCCATACGAGAATCTAATGCAGCTGTTTTGAATTTTTTGCAGTCGCGAAGCCTCAGTATGTTGGAGGGCAGGACCATAAATACTGTCGCAGTAAGCCAATCTAGAGAAAATGAGGGATTCGCAAAGACTCAACTTTATATTTCTCGATAATAAGTCTCTATTAGGATAGAGTTGTCTCAGAACATTGAAGGATGTTTTGCATAGATGGCTGATATGTTTGGAATACCTCAAGTCTGTGTCTAACCAAAGACCCAAATTTTTAGCTTCACTCACGAAAGGAATGGTATCATCGTTGATTCGTATAGAAAGAGAATCACTCACATCAATTCTCCTACCTTTAGGACCAAAAAGCATTACTTGTGATTTTTTCGGATTGAGCTTCAAATTGTGGGCACAAGACACGTCGAACAACAATTGAAGGTTTCTATTTATGTCGGATTCTGCGAGTATAGCCTCATGGTACCCAAACGAACTATAAAGTTGTGTATCATCGGCGTAATGATGTATGTTGCCCGACTTGATGTATTCATAGAAGTCACAAATGTAAAGTCTAAAAAGAAGTGGTCCTAGGATGGAGCCTTGGGGTACTCCGAAGGGTTTTACGAGGGAATTTGATTCATTAGCATCTAGAATGATATTTTGAGTCCGATTAGATAAATAACTGTTTAATAACAATACAGCTGTATTTGAGAAGCCAAAACACCGAAGTTTCTTGCATAATACCAATGGATCAAGTGTATCGAAAGCCTTGCTATTGCTAAGAAAGTTACAAAAAAAATATTAAGAGGGGTTCCTTGATTTGCACCCTTAGAATGGGGTAGGGCAGGTGAAAAGTGGCAGGAGAAATGCGTCTTTATAAAAATGATGTTCACCCAAATTTTTAATTTTTTATCTTGGACCAATCAGAAGATATTAAATTAAAACAGTATTTTACCACCCCTCTTTAAAGGGTTATAACTCTGACAGGAGTCTCTAAAAAATTTTTTTTTATAGGAAAGACCCTACTTATTTTTTATCAAGGAATACGTATACGAAGTTTCCGTAGTTAATTCTGGGACACCCTGTTATATAAAAATGAATGTTTGTCTGTATGTCTGTATGTATTTAATGAACTCAAAAACTACTGGACCGATTATTATGAAAATTGGTATGTATATGTATTTTTCCACGGAGAAGGTTTGTATGATATGCTCATTGATGTCACTCGCCACCAGGTGGCGCTGCAGACTAGCAACTTCTGTCCCGTTTAACCTATTGTCAGGAAAATTGCTATGTATAGTATTTTTCCACGGAAAAGGTTTGTATGATATGCTCACTGATGTCACTCGCTACCAGGTGGCGCTGCAGACTAGCAACTTCTGTCCCGTTCAACCGATTGTCATGAAAATTGGTATGTATATGTATTTTTCCACGGAGAAGGTTTGTATGATATGCTCATTGATGCCACTCGACACCAGGTGGCGCTGCAGACTAGCAACTTCTGTCCCGTTCAACCTATTGTCAGGAAAATCAGTATGATGATGTATTTTTAACGGGTAAGATGAATATGATATTCGTATTAATGAAAGTTACCACCAGATGGCGCTTCCATGTATCAAATTCAATACTGATTAATAGATATCTACACGAATTCGTATAAATATAAGTTCGAAAAATATATTTTTGGTGCGATAAGTAAAACAAAACTATAAACTTTCTTTCCTTCTCTATCTTTTCTTCTCTTTTATTTTTCTTAAATTTATTTTAGTTGCTGGCGTAGCAACGCGCGCCGGGTACAGCTAGTATTTTTATAAAGTAGAATAAAAAATATCGGATTAAAATAGATTGAAAGCAAATTCAAATGACAGAGAATAGAAGAAAGGAGAAAGCAGTAACTAGTACAAAAAACATTTTACTACCCACCTAAATAATTTTTTAATCTAACATCAAACCAAATGATTAACAAAATTTTAATAAACTCTTTAGTGGTTAATATGAAATTACTGTCATCCCTAATGATAGGTATTCATGTTCGTTCGGTATGTAATTTTCCACAGTCTGGCAAATTCTTCATCGATTATATAACGTAAACTTACCGCGAAAATGGAAATGTAGCAAATTTTGCTAAAATAGATTATCACAATTACTGAATATTCATGCTTACAATTTTATATTAGCCTTAAATCTAATAAAGCTGGTAAACATCATTATAGACTTCTACAGGACATAGGAAATAATTGTTAAATTTTTAACACAATAATTAATATTTTATAGTATAAAAATATTATTGATGTGAAACATCTATAGCTGCACGTGAATCAGATTTCTCGCGTGGCGACGGTGACGTATGATTCGTATGACGTAAAAAACCTAACGCATCGATAATATATAATAAAGAGATGTACTGATATGAAATTGGTCTCATGTTTTGAGCGACGCCGACGGTGGCGCGCCAACAATAGGAGGAAGAAGCTCATCGATTCAAAAATTTCGCGGGACAGGGTATGAATTGTTTCATAAAAACCTAACTCGATTCCGCCTACTATCTATTCTATGTATATCAAAATGTTTGTTTGTATAGGCAACATAATATACCTACATATTTTGCTGACCTGTAAAATTGACAGCTTGTTAATCAAAATAGATTGTTGTGAATAGTCCCTGTAAAATTTGTGTATAAAGTGTTTGTTTTAAATATGAATAAACAAAGTGTTAATAAAGAAAGTGATAAAAAAATATTGAATAAAAATGAGTGAGTACCTACCTACTCTATATACATTAGGGTGTCCGTTATTTCCCAAATTTGGTTTTGTTTTCCAAACACCCATCAAATTTTTAGATTATGACCTAACAAAAATTATCACACCCAAACCAGCCCTTAATACTCACATTAACCCGTGCCTAAATCATAATACATTCCCCATTTAAATACCGTTTAAAAGTTATTCAACGATAAAGTTGTATTCATAGTTAAATTCATCATTTTCCTATTTTTTATTTAATATCGCTTTTTGTTTGTACTAAAATTATGAAGTAACTACAATTATATTAATATAGTAACGTACTTCTATATAAATTTGTGTTTTAATAATTTCCTTTTTTAAGACTATTGAATTTAAGGCAATTAAATAAAAAGCTAAACGAAATCACGTTTTAAATTTATTTTCGTTCTGTAATCTAACGACATCTGTGAGCAATCTGAGAAAACGTACAATAAATATTGTGATACCATTGTGATACTATTATTTATAAGCGATAATATACTTTATTTTGTATCCAAATTTTGTATTTGTTAATTTTATTACCTATATATATATGTAATTAGTTTGATATAAATAAAAATTATGGTGAAAATTACAAAAAAAAATCGTGATGACAAATTTATTGCAAATTTCCTACAAGAAATAGATATTTAATTATTTTTAGCTACATTTGTTTCAGTAAAATAAATTAACGACAAAAAGTGCAAAAATGCCATGTTATTTAAATTGGAAATGTCTTATGATTTGGGTACGGGTTAATGTCGATGTTTCACATCTGCCAGGCGTCCCGTGACGGCTCACATTTTTTTTTTTGTTTATATTTATGGAACACTTTGCATATTGTGAAAAAAAAATTAACAAAGATATTGTTAAAAATGTTTAATTGCTTTTTTGTAATTGTTGCTTGAAACGTTGTAAAAGCGACACCTATTAACCAGTAGAGAAATCAAAATATATACGCTATTTTAATGACTTATTTTCCATTTGAATATACAAAAAACCTATTTTAATTTTTCCGTACATTCTGTGTTTACAAGTCATTTGAAGTTTCAGTGTATTTTGTTACAAGGGAAAATCGAATCCCATGCAGTGATATAATTCTTTGTTGTAAAAGGTTTATGAGCAACAGAAATTCAAACAAAAATGTTAAAACTATTAAAGAAATCTACATCCTCGTTTCCAAGTGTGAATTGCTGAGTTTTAGAGTCTAAACGTGGTTGTACAAGTGGACGTCCAAAAAGTGCAACAACAAAATCATTGAGCAATTCTATGGTATTGTTTGTAAAGATCCAAGTTTGACTAAGCATGAAATTTTTGATACCATAGCCATCTCAGATGAACGAGTACTGCTCTTCGGAAAGTTACTGCCGCATTCGTTAACAATTCAATTTTGGAATCGAAAACTTTCTCAGCGTAATTTGGAGCTTTTTAAGCAGAATCAGACTGATTTTCTGTGCTATTTTATAACTATGGATAAGACTTAGATCTACCATCATGATCCTAAACTAAAACAAGAACAGCTGGTTTTTCAGCTACAAGTCAGAAAGATCGGCTTCAGTTTTTGATATAAAAACGGGTTTTATTGATTAACTATTTTGAAAAAGGTAAAAAAAATTAACTACACATATTATTGCAACCCTTTAGACCAGTGGGATAACAAAAGTCGTGAAAAAAGTCCCGGTTGCTAGAAGAAAACAACACACAAATTTGTTGACGATGGATAAATTGAACGAATAAAGGTACTAATGGCAGCTAATCTGGAAAATAAGAAGTGAGTGGCGCTAGTAAGTTTGGCAGTCAGCTGTCATTTGATTAATTTCGCAGTTTATTTTTTTGTATTTCTATAACAACTTATTTTTTAATTCTGTAACGGTCCAATTACGTTATTTTTTCGATATTTCCCTACAAAAATTAAATAAAATCAAACTCGATACCCCTACAATACGGTCGTAACGCATTCGTTTGTGTGACGTGTTCGAACTCCAATTACACTAGCGACGTCTAGCGGGAGCAAAAGTGGACATCGCTGCCATTGCTTGAACACCAATTATATTCACCAGATTTGGCTCCCTCCGACTATTATCTCCTCAGAAACTTGAAACAATTCCTTCAGAGAAAGCGTTTTTCGTCGAATGAAATAGTATATTGTAATACAAGTGTTACAATGACAGAGGTTCTTTGCGAAACTCACCGCTTTGCGGTTCGTTTCACAAACTGAACTCGTACTACAAACCGTCATTGTAATTCGAGTGTTACATACTATTTTTTATAATGAACTTTAAAAAGTATAAAAAAAAATAAAATGAGAGTTTTTAAAAATATTTATTTATGTTGGCAATCTTGACAGTTTTGACACTTGTCAGTTTTAATGATTTTAAATTAGAATGTTTGTCAAATTTGTATAAAATATTCCGAATTTAGCAATAACGCTGATAATGTAGTTAATAATTTACTAAAACATACTTCTTGATTTACTACCTGAACTCTTTCGTTGAAAATCAGTGCAGTGCAACCAATTGTGTAAAACTAAAAGTTACCAAAAACAGTGTTACAATGAACCTATTTCGATACTGTTTTTAGTGTCGAAATAGAAACTTTGTGAACGTGAATTATAAAAAAGCTTTTTCAACGTGGAACAATATTTTGCAGAGCTCCGGTAAATCATTACAGAGATGGTATAAAATTATTGGAGGATCATTTGGGTAACTGTGTTTAAGCTGAGAAAAATTATATTAATTAAAAAAAACAATTTTTCTTCATACCTCGGTCGACAGTACGTTCTTTCGTCCCTAATTGCAGGGAAAAAAGTTTAACATTTACTCCTTGTTTACGGCGGGACGAAAGTTGAATTTTCGGCCCTGCGCGTCATGATGTTTTGTCGTCTTTAACATTTACTCCCTGTTTACGGCGGGAGGAAAAATTTCTCATGCGTAGTTACACTTGTAACTAGGGACTGTTTATTCTCGTGTCATTTCTATTTCTATCTATAACCTTAAAAATAATCATCAATGTTGTTTATTTGTCATCTGTTAATTGAATATTAAAGTATGCCTGTCCCACGACCAGCTGCACTCGCTTCGCTCGTTCCGCAAGTACTTTCGACCGAGGTATGAAGAAAAATAGTATACACTACACGGGCCAAAAGTTGAAATCTCGGTCCTGCGCGTCATGATGCCCTCGGCTGCTTCGCCTCGGGCATCATTAATGACGTGCAGGGCCGAAAATTTAACTTTCGTCCCTTGTAGCGTAATATACTATTATTTCATAAAAAACACATTCTTTAATTTTTTCTTTCAAAACTTTTTAACCAACCTGTATATGTATTCTTATGGATTATTTTAATCTACGTAGTTTTAAAAAACGACAAAAAATTAAACCTGGCACTATTTCCAAACAAAAACCTTTCAGATATCCATTACGGATTACATCTAACTCAAGTTTACAAAACTTCTTAAAGTTATATATCTGTAAACTAACTTTTCCCGAAAAATGACAACAGACATATTACCCTTCACAAGTTGTACTTTTTAAACTTTATTATGATTTGAATTGGAGTAAGTAGACTTAGGGTGATCTCCGGAGATTACCAGAAGGCAACATTTATGATCATCCCTATCACATTATTTCTGAAAACTGTTGAAATATTCCTGCGATTCAGAGGGAAGAACGTGTCGGTTTTTTTTAACAAATTTGTGAATTAATTATAAGATTCGTTCAAACTTTCGGTATTTACGCAACGCGACAGAAAGGCTTTTAATATTTGATATGTTCTTTTTACATCTAAAAAAACAATGCTATTCACAAATATGGGTGTCATTTGCAATGTTATCTATAAGGATAAAATATTATATAACTGAAATTATTATTATACGAGGGTGGTCTTTTTGTTTTGCATATAGCCGCTTGACATAAATCCGGAGTTTCGTTGCGATACAATAAGTCGTGTAGAAACACACAAACTAGCAAGTCAGTCGAAAAATGTATTTTAGCAGAGAACATTTTCAAACAATAATGAAATGATTTCTGTGTTGGGTAATGAAGGATTACACCAGTCAATTATTTGGGGCTAATATTGCGAATGTCTACGTGGTCGCTTCAGTCTCAGCGACGAATCCAGAATAAATCCACCCAAAACAGCAGTCACACAGCAAAATATTGATACGATTGCTCAACTAATTGAGGATGACCGCCGTGTAACATATCGGAAGAAAAAAACCTTCTTTGGTCATTTCAAACACATCGATTCTAATGATCCCACATGAAGAACTGGGTGTTACGAAGTTGGTTTCCCTTGAGATCCATCATTTGCTCACAGAAACGGTTCAACAAAGGAAGCTCAAAAAACGTTTATAGTATTGTTAGTGGCAATTTATTAATTTATTCATTTAAGTGTATTAAAAATAAAAAAGTGGTTGTACGTCACTGAAAAAAACTTAAGCGTTTTTACCGATTCTGTACAAAAGTCAACTTTTGCTGCGACTAAGAAATTTTAAGAGATGAGGCCTTAGGGATAAAGAAGGGTTCGTTGATTAGTCATTATGGCTGCCAACTTCTTAAGTTCAACGATCTCGGAATCATGTAATTTTTATTAACAACTGTTACTTTCGGGATAAAGAGTTAAGAAGTATAGGTAATTCTGTTTCTTACTTTTCACTTTCTTTACGTTTTATGTTTTAAACACATATAAATAATATTAACGCAAAAGTTACATTATATTTGATACCAGAATTTGTCTTATACTTTAATTTGATTAGGAGACCGAACCCATAGACTCATAGACCCATAGACCAATAAACGATTATTTTAGAAAATATACAAACAAGAATATATTAAATGATATTAAGGAGAAATTAAAAAATTGTCGACTCCAGCAGGACTCGAACCCGCAACCTTTGTCTCTATGTGGCTCTAACATAGCTTATTTGTTAGAGCGTGAAAAGGTGTCTTAGAGTTTGATCTCTTTCTCCTTAGCGTCATGCTATATGTGCTTAAGGAGAAAGTGAGTAAGTGTGACATGTTGCAAGAATTAAATAAACGACCAAAAACCGGAATAATCACTAAGCATTCGCAGCTTAGTTGTTAGAGCGTTGTCGCGTAGAGGGACAGATTGTGGCTGCGATATTTTTTTGTTTGTATACTTTCTAAGATTTCAAAAATTTATTTTAGAGTTAAAATAATATTGAAATTTATTAAGATTTTATTAAGAAGAAATAAGATATACATCCTTATTATTTTTTGAAATCGACAAAAAACTGTAATTGCCTTAAGCAGAAATGCGTGAAAATCAAGCCTAATTAAAAACCACCGTATATTGATGTAAAATCATTATTTAATTACATTAGCAATTTAGTAAAATGTTAAATCTGATATTACAAACTTAAAAATTCAGAATATGTGCTTTCATAAAAGGCACATACGATATAAGTCAAGTTACTCTTAGCACCATTATTTCGCAACTTTTGCAACTGTGTAACCACTTGTGTTTATGTTAAAAGTTCCGTTATCAGTGCCTTTCTTGCGAAACGTTTACACCGAAGAATGTGAAAACACATCAACCCTTTATCTAAGTAAACACCTATAACAACAAACGTGTTAGAAAATGCAGGATATTCTGAAAGTTTCACTTTGAGCTAATTTCAGAAACACATAAACCTAGAGTGTCTCAAAAGCTAATTACCTGATAAGATGTTAAATCCCATAAGCGTAGCCCTATAATTTTATTAGTTTGTTATAAGCGTTATTTAGTTTATATATAAATATATATATAATATATAAAGATTAACTAACGTCTAGTCTAGACACTATATCTGATCTATATAGTCAGTTAAGGCCTTGTGGCGTAAAAATTAACATTCCAGATTCAACCTCTAATACTTATTACAGTATTATTTGTTTTTCTTTATTTGATTTTTTGATGGTTGATTTCTAATACATACATTAAACAATAAAATTGTGCCAAAAGCAAAAATAAAGCAAAGAAATATTTGACAAAATAAAATCAAAATGATGCTTTATTTACTAATACTAATAAATTCTAAGATAAAAGCTGTCTGACATATAGTCACGGTCGTACTGCAGCCTAGTGAGGGTTATATTGTACTTTTTCCTGGTTTAAGTCACCCACTTCAGAATCTTCAGCTTCAGCTCTTATGTTTTATTGTGATCTTGGCCAGAGATGTGCTCCCAGTGTTGATTGTGTTGTCTGCAAATCCAGACCTTTATTCGACTTAGGATCATACTTTTTGATTCCCTTAGACTGGCTCTGGACCTTAGAATATTGTGGCTGATCACTTTTTTGCAATTTAACAGCCTGATCGTTGTCTTGTATTTTTCTATGATCGGACATTCAAACTAGTTTGACTCGGTTACGTGTCTCCAGAATATCGAGTTCTACTCGCTTTTTGTGTAGTAGTCTAGGAATTTTTAAGACCCAATAGCCGTCTGACTATCTGTGCATATATGTTAATCCACTTGATTTTTAAGCCTTTGAATAATTTTCCTTTGTGCATTCCAAAATTGCATACTCTTTTGCTTAAAAAGCAGATCTGTTTCAGGAAAAACCTACAGAAGTTTTACGTTTTTGTTACTGCTGCAAATTCCTGCTGCTGAATCCTCTTCAGTAGTAGACCAGTCTTTGTACAGGCTATAACTCTTAAACTTAGGTTAAATGCTCGTATTTTGCAATTCTTCAAATCAAGTATTTATCTTTTAGAATAGTAAATGAATTATAAGAATCAATTTGTACCTAGCTGCACAAAAAAATAGCGACTGAAAAGTTAATGTATATTTTAAGCTAAACTTAGTCGGAAATTTGAGGATTTATCTTTAATGCATGTCCCATGGGACGCAAATGAAGAACCGCCTCTGGTTAATTACGAGATAAGATGTGCGCTAGAAGGAAATGTAGCTTCTTTGTTTCTGTCACCTCGAGTTCGTTTTTAATATCTTTTCCCCAACGTTTTAACGATAAGCCATTTGGAATTTTTAATTTGCCACTTAGTCTCTCCCACATCTCGTTAATATTTTAAGGCCAATTTGGCATAAATCACTTCAACTTACGAGACTAAATGTAGGTAGGTAGGGTACCTATTGCTGCTCGTTCCTCGATTGCAGCGGAAAATCGTGACGAAGTCAATTTGTTCAAAACGACAGTGTTAGGAATTAGTGAAATATTAAAATTTAAGTGTTGCAACATAAATTCATTATGGGATGTGATTATTCTCTAAATCACAACCTGCTTTTATTAACATTTAGATAAAAATTTGCATACCAACACTTAAAAAAAGTTTGTTAAAGATAATAAAAATAAAATGCTTTTCTTTAATTTTAAAATTCTTTGTCGTTTAAATATTTATAGTTTTAAACACAATACTACAACACAAAAAGACCAGAAAGCTAAATAACGACTAGCTTAATGGTTAGAGCGATGACGCGTAGAGGTAAAGGTTGCGGGTTGGTTTCCTGCCGAATGTGACATTTTTTCATTTCTCCGTAATGTCATTTAATATACTCTTGTTTGTATATTTTCTAAATTTTAAAAATCCCATAAGAAACATCTCAAAACAACATAAACTATTTTAAAATTTTTGTCTGTCTGTCTTTCGGTTTGTCCTGTCCGATTTTATTAGGACCATTACCGGAAGATAGAGGAGTTTATAGGGCAACATATAGGATTTTTTTAACTAGTGTCCAGTACACAGTACTGCTACTGTTGAACAATCTTTTACCTTTTTCGTGATAAATATTACAACCTTAGTGATTATAGCTTGCGCTCACAATAGTTTTGTTTTTTTAAACTGGATATTGTTTTCTAATTTCTTTGTTTATTGATATTTTAGAAAAGCCTTGTATAAAGAAAAACTGAATGATTTGATTAATTCGAACTAAATTATTTATTGAGTAAGTCAGTTGCCTTTCAAGAAAAGTTTACTGACATTGTATTTCAATAATTCTTCAAAATCCATTTTAAACTTTTAACATTTAGAACTATACTTCCGATGTCGTTTCCATTCCATCTGAATAAAACATCTATCGTGTGGTACGTTATTCTTCAACCTATAATTATAAATTGCATGCTATTGGCTCATTTCCTACATATAGTGACCTGTATAGTGTATGTCCAAGCTATATAATTTCTTTCTAACTTTCCACAACTTTTCCATTATTCACACTCTTGTTGTTCTGTGCTCTATCTACCAAATTAGTTTTTGCATAACAGCAGCTTAAAAATATTATTTTTTGCATTATTAATTGCCGCTAACTAGAACGCTCTTAAAAAAGCAATTTTAATAAAATGTTTTTCATTTCAAAAATGGAACTAGATATAAAACTAAGTTACATAAAGCTAGATTATTAGCCTTTTACATGGTGATGAGAATTTTAAGGTTGAAAACATTTTTATAATCACATTGAGGCAGTAATATATGAAAGCATTAAATTACTCAAAAATACTGATTTTTTAATTCAGGTGTTATTCAACGTGTCACAATTGTTTGGTTTAAAATAAAAAAAAAGATGTATTAGAAACCCTACCTTGTTGCATTTGATTAGTTAGAGGGACAGGTAATTTTGTTAACAAAAATGGATAATATGTTAAAAACAGAAAAAAACTTTTTTAAACGTTACCTATGTCTCTTTTTATAGGTTTTTAGTCCAAGATCGTCAGTCACCTGTTTAAAATGTATGTTTTCTTTGAATTTATGCAAAACAGAGCAAATCATCCTACATCAGGACAATGCTTACAATGAGTTTTTGGAGCTTCAAAAGATCTAACTGTTAGACCATCCACCGTATAGTCCCGACCTAAGTCCCAACGACTGCTTAACGTTCCCAAAGATCAAGAATTCAATGCGTGGGCAGCGATTCCAGTCGACAGATGAAGCCATCGATGCCTTGAAAAAAGCGATTTAACAGGTGTCAACTGAAGACTGGAATATCTGTTTTACCAATTGGTTTAAACATATGCAAAAGTGTATTGATCTTAATGGGACATATTTTGAAAAGCAATAAAGTACTTTAAGTCTATATATTTTTTGTCTTTATGACTATATGTAAAACTAAATAGACAACCCTCGTCTGAATATTACTATCCTAAAACCAGATCGTATCATAGTTTAAATGACTCCCCGCAACCTTCAAATAAAATCTCCTGAGGTAATGAGATGGTCATAATATTCAATTACTGGAAAGTACCAACAAACACAAATTTCACGAGGGTAGTTTAAAAAATAGAAGCCCAGAAGATGTCAACCTTTATCAATTTGGTTAATTTGGGTTTGTAACGACCTAGTGGATCGTTTTAGTTCAGAAAGCCACCTGACTATTCGAAGAGATTTATTTTAATGTTTTTCGCCGCGATTTAAGTGGAAATCAAGCCTCTCCGATAACCGAAGTTTTCTTTTCGCTTCGATAGATTATTTCGCGTTCATTTTAATATCTGTTTCCGTACGATCAACTCCTCAGTATAAAAGTAAGTAATTATATCGTTTCAGTTATTAATTTTATTTGTATTAAATTATCCAAATTGTGGTGAATTTTGTTTTTTAAATATTACTAACACCTAATTTCAAGTAGACCCGCTATCATCAAACATCAGTTTTTTATTTGATCATAGATTGAATAATACACGTGTATTTAAATTAATTATTCCTCGATAATATGGAGAAACCAGATAGTGATTCTACTTGATTGTAATTCATTAAGGGATGGAGTTTTGATTGTTGATTTCATTATTAGGGTTTATGCCACATCTAGAGGAGTCCTAAGTAGGAATTATAAATTTTAAATTTAAGACGTGTCTAGCCGAGAGCCATTTTGTGGGAAGTTATCTGACTTCAATGATTGTTGAAATTTACCGAAGCCTAATCAATACCATCCCTGGAAGTTACTTGATTTGATAATATTCCAAAGAATATTCCGACCATCCCAAGGAGAAATTCCTTTATGGAAATCCTTTGAAGGAAACAAAAGATAAGAGATTTAATTAATTTTCGCATTAACTGTTAATATTATTATTGAATGATTTTTTCTAATAAATCATTTAAAACTGGTGTTTGAGTGTTATTTGCTTTGTTTTGTACTGTGGCGCCCTATAATTTTTGTTTGGGAAAAATTGATAAAACTCAGAAAAGGAGCCACGAACTCAATTGAGGTAGCTAAGGGTAATAATCCCATAAAAGGGAAAATTAATAAGGTTAACGAACATGTAAATTGGACAGAAAATCAATGGGCCTCAGTTTTATACAGAAGAATTTCGATTCGGTTTCTATCAAGATTCACGTGAGATATGAGTTTAAACAGAAACTGACAGAGTGGCGGTTTTTTAAAATAATTATGATGTGCCGCTATAGAGGTGGGACTGTAATGATATGGGCTGGCATAAGATTGGGACGAACGTTTTGTTGGACAATTTTTTAACCACTAAACGGTATATCGAACAAATTCTATTGTCTAGCTACAAAGCAGAGTTTTAGATCCAGTTTTACTTTAGTGCATGCCCACATCATGTCAACAGAGTAAAAAGAAAATTTGTTAAAGAGCAAATATTAATGTTTTGACATTGACTGCATAATCGCCAGATCTAAATCCGATAGAACATGCATGGGATAAGCTTCAATGAAAATTTTTCAGGAACAATAACAATTTAAAAACCAAAACCAGCTTTTTGAAGCCCTAGTGCTTGGAAAGTCCTACTTCAGAATGATTAGAGAATTTGATTTTAAGTATAAAAAGAACATGCCGTGTGGCGCTTAATACAACAGGATGTCATACTTCTTATTAAAAGTTAATGTAAGATATAAGAGATTATCTGTAAGCAGTTCAATGTTTTTTGTTTGTTTGGTTACCAAATCTTTGTGAAATCCAATTACTTTTGAAATAAAAATATGAAAATAAAAAAAATGAAATCTAAAAAAAAACAAAAAAAAAGGTTAACAAAAACGTATAAACCGTAAATAAATATATACATAAATGGTTTATCCCAACAATTCTCTTTCTAGGTTAAACCGGGAAAAACTTAAATAAGCCCTATATGTAAACGCCCATCGAAAACACTTTTTACTGCTAAAAACGTCATATAAAAACAGTTCTTCTTTACCTATTTCGTTCTGAATAATCTTACTCTTAAAGTTTACGACGGACGGAAACTTACGCATGTTGAAGTAAGATCGTAAAAGTGGCCCGTTTTACTATGCTCACAACTTTAGACTCTTAAAGCACGTACCTACATGTCTTAAAATATGGCTGAGTTTTGCACGTTGAATTTGAGCTTCAACTTCTCAATTCTTAAATAAGTTTTTTAGTGCTGTAATAAAATTTTACGTAACTTTCATTTTTGCAATCATTTTCCTAATGGATTTAAACACGTGATGTAGCCTAAATGGTTATCCAGTCTAAAAGGCACACAATTATGTTTTTTTATTATTAATTATAATTTTTCATAATTTTTAGAATTTAAAAACATACCCCACAGGATTTTTGACATTAAAAAAGTAGACACAAAAAATTGCATTAAAGCAGGTTATCGGTAGAGACCTGCTAGATTTGTTCCTAATGTCATTTATTGTTTGGCACAATTTTAAATTTTAAAAGTGATCAATTTTTATAAAATATTTTTAGGATTTTAAAATATAATTATTTTTATTCGAATTTATAAATTCTATTTTAATGCAAAAAACATAACATTTATGACGTTTCTACAGCTAATAGTACAGAAAAAACTAAAAAGATAGTTTCTAAATTAAGTAATATGACGCCATCGTAAGGTGGCTAAGTTTATATTTCATTTATTTAAACGGGCAACTCCTGCTGAATTAAATACTACGACGCCACCGTAAGGAGGCGCAAATGATATCTATTTTATTTAATTGATAGATTACAAAAAAAAAATAATAAAAACCTGGAAACTAGCGAGAAAATATGATAAACAAGAAAAAACAAAAAAAAAAAAAGAATAAAAACAAATAAAAAAGTAGCAAAATCATAAATTAAAAAAAAGGGAAATGTGAAAAGTACATAATAATATACCTAGTTTTATATAGATAACAAATTAAGGGTTAAAATTTTATAAAATATTACTGTTTTTTTAATATAAAAAAATAAGAAAATTAAATAGGCTAAAAATATTTTTTTAAAGAACCGAGAAAAAATTGTATATTAAAGAAATCAAAAATACGAAAAAAATCTAAACATTTTAAAGACTGATTATATCTAAGAAAAATTAACTATAAAAAATAAAATTTATTTTGCAAAAATCCCAAAAAAAAATTACAAAAATATTTGTAATATAATTAAAAAAATAAATAAATAAAAAAATCTCAAAAACTTAAAAAATATGACTAAAAAAATATATAAAATTGGTTTTAACACACTTCTTATATATTAACTTTTGATTAAGACAAGTTTGAAAAATAAAAAAATACAAAAAAATTCAAAAAATTTTAAAAACTGGATATTATAAAAATCACAAAAAAATTAAATAAACATCAGTAAAAATAATAAAAAATAAAAAAACACAAAACTCTCCGAAAAAGAAATATAAAAATATATTTTAAAAATAAAACTGTAATATTTACAGATGATACAATTTAATAAAATGACGAACAAATACAAAAAACACCATCCATCTTCTTATATATTAACTTTTGATTAAGATAAGTTTGAAAAATAAAAAAATACGAAAAAATTCGAAAAATTTTAAAAACTGGATATTATAAAAATCACAAAAAAAATAAATAAACATCAGTAAAAATAATAAAAAATAAAAAAAAAAACCAAACTCTCCGAAAAAGAAATATAAAAATATATTTTAAAAATAAAACTGATGATAAAAAATAATAAAATGACGAAAAAATACAAAAAACACCATCCATCTTCTTATATATTAACTTTTGATTAAAATAAGTTTGTACAAATCGTAAAACTTCATTACTAAGAATTGACTGCTTTTTTATGGGCCATCACTAACAGAATTTAAGAGGATACTAACTTGAAATATATTTTAAAACTTTATATGTTAAAATTCATTAAATTTTTCCATGGTTTTCTAACAACACACCATTTTGTCGCATATTGAACGAAAACCCAATCCCGCAGCTAAAATTCTCTAGCCAGCACCACTCTCAAACTATGTCGGGATGTAGTGCGGATGGTAATAAACATTCTCGACCTCCCGTTCGTAATACCTGAGGGAGAAACCTAACCCCTACAAACTCCTGTTTGGATCACACATACACACACACAATACGATTCCCACCTCTTCGTTCCCAGAAAAAGGACACATAAATACACTGAGCTGCATGCATAATTCACTTCCAGTGGCAGTTAAAAGAGAAAAGTTTAGATATTTGAAATGCAGGACTGGTTCGCACTTTATTCCTGGCTGTGTTTACCAGACGGTGACTTTAGAGCAAGTTAACATTTTTAATTACATGGAACACCCTGAACAAGCAATTTAGTAAATAACATAAGATTTGTCGGTGAAACTAAAAATTTCTGATGTATCTAAGAGGTTTAACTATACCGCAAATTGCAAATGTTTTTATTTAAATAGTTAAATATCAGTAAAAAATGTGGTTAAGTTATAATAATTTAAATAATAATAATAAATAATTATATTATGAATGACGACATGTGCTGGACAGATTTAGGTATTAATCATTTGTATAATCAGTTGCTAAAGGAGCTTTCTGATGAGTCAACTATAGTTGACCAATTTTGGTTGATCAATAAAAGTTAAATAGAACAGTGTCGCTGTTTTGTTACAAGAAGAACTGAGAAGAACTAACTATTATGAAGAAAAGTACTAAGAAACTGTTTTTGGGTGAGGCAGTAGATTCTAAGAAGAAATAGACTGAGAGTATCAAAAAAGTTAATGAAGGAGCTAGCAACAGAGGATAAAGAAGGGTAAAGAAATCATTTACAAGTGTCGAAAGAAAAATTTGAGTGGGTGCCACCCAAAGCATTATCTCGTGTATCTCTATTTCTATAGTGGTCGGATCGGTGGACTCACAATCATACATATGATACAGCACCAAAAATCTCACAATATTACTTTCAGACTACTTCAGAGTCAGTTTTGAACTATTTTTAAATAAATTTCAATAACACCTAATTATTATATAAAGCAAACAAACGCACGGTCGCTTTCACATAAATGTACTTAACACAGTCAACTATTCCTGAGTGCATAGTTCACAAATTTCCAGACAAGCCTCAACTTGTAAACACTTCGGGATGATTTAAAACTTAAACAGTAAAAGTTTGCTTGGGTCAACTACAAAGTTGATCAACTCTATTTAACAACAGGTTCTCACTACAATTTTTAGTCAACTTTTGTTGGTTACCTAAAATTGTGCAACTAAACTGGACTCGTGCCAACGTACCTTAAGAGTAAACTTATTTTATTTAAGACTGGCCATACTGGAGAGACGACCCGTTTAATTATTTTGCAGTACTAACAGCTAGATAATAATTATTAATAAAATTTGTGATTTGGTAGAATTTAAAATCAACAATTGCATAAAACTTAAAAAAAGGTTCAGATTGGATCAAAAAGTTAACTGTCCAAGCTGTTACGAAGTGTAAGATCCTGTATCTGTTATCAACTCTGTGTATATATAAAACCAAAATATTTAAACAATACTAATAACTAAAAGTTGTACTATATTCATATATACAGCGATCGTTTACTAAAAAATTTTTGTTTCGGTCCTGTTTTTTTTGGCAACCAGATCCATGTAAGGGTGACATCTGCTTTTATAAAGATGCAGTGGAGAGACAACAACATATCCCCATTAGTTTACCATCTTCGGAGTCATACTTGACTCTAGAGACACTGTTAGACGGCTTAATATGACCCTGACGGGATGATGCATGATGTCAGATATGACGCCAAATATCGCGATAGTGCCGACGCCGCATTACGACGTCCGATGTAAACAAAAGGGCTATTTGCTCTTAGAGCTCAGTTAATTGATAAATGAGTTGGTTTATGACGAACAACTTATGTGATTTTATCTTTGATTCACCTTTTCAAGGGTTTTGGAAAATCAAGCGTATAGATCTTCTAAATAAATTGCAATAAAGATTTTTTAAAACAAAATAAATTTCGTTTTAATAATACAATAATTAATTATATGTGTTTGCACAAAATATTATAGTTATTTATGATATGAGTGTTAAAAGTGAGGTTTTATTTTGTGAGTGAAAATGTTTGTGAAATGAGCGGAGCGAATTGAACAATTTCACGAACAAAATAAAATCACTTTTAACACAAATACCATACAATTTTTTTTGTACAACTTCCCTATTTTGATAATGAAACGAGCGAATTTTCAATGACAATGAACCAAACCGTGTTAAAAGTAAACTAAACCGTGTTAAAAGTAAACTTATTTACATGGCAACGTGTTAAAAGTATTTTTAACACGCTGCTATGTAAACAATCGTTTTTAACATTGTTTGCTATCATTAAAAGTGTCACTTTTAATGACAGTTGTACAAAAAATATTTTTTTTAATAAAAAAAATATTTAAACACGGACTAGTTATAAAATACCACTTAATGCTTTTATAAGCTATTTCTATCAAATTATGTGAAGTGACCCATTCTGCTTTACCTGACCCAATTTTTTTTTTAAATGAATTCGTGAACGAAGTTCAGATCAATTTCTTCCAGTAAATCTCAAAAATCTTTAATTGTGCCCAACTGCGGCAAGTTTGGATTATTAACGGTTTTGGGTATAAAAGTTTTGTGGAGGAATCGAAGTCAGTTTTGGGTATATGTTAAGTAATGATACGATGTATGTATGTTTGAGTAAAATTAGGGATGACAGAGACACCTGCGACCTATAAGATCTATTGTGTCTCCATTTTCTTGTTATAATTCTGATGTTTGCTCAGACTTATAGCAGCTCTTCTAGTCCTTTCTTTTAACCACTTTAAAGTGTTTTTGAATTGCTTTAACTGCTTTTTAACTGCTTTTGAACTACTTTAACAGCTTTAACTGCTTTTTAACTACCTTTAAACAACTTTCAAGAGGTTTTAAATCGCATTAACCTGCTTTTGAACTGCTTTTAACAGATTTTTTTTGTCTGCCTCTAGTAATGCTCTATTTCCGATATTCGGCTTTGTCTTTAATGAGAAAGCTGCCGAGCGACGGTGGTTCTCCATATCTTCGCAATACCTACTCATTTTCTCGTATCACAATATATATATAGTAAAATATTATTTAATGGTAGTGCTATGTAACATATTATTTATAAAAATGTATTCAGCCACATTCTCGACTCGCAATATTCCTAAAGGATTTTCTAATTCTAATGAAAAATCGTATCGAAAGAAAAAGCATTGGAGCGAAGTAAATTGCTACAATTCTACATCTTAGTACTTTCGATCCATACATATACATTCAACTGAGTCAGTCTATTTGCGAGATGGCCCACCCGTCAAAAGACAATGTATAAAAATTGAGTTGCCCTGATTTATGCGGTAGTAAAATGCTCGAATTGTAACTTTGCCTTTTACTATGTATTGCGAAATGATTTCCGAGACTACCAAGAAAACAATTCTGTGAATGCGCCAAGATACTTTCAGAAATCAGATAAGAGAGTATCGGGGAACACAAACAAAGAATAAAGGCGATAAAAATGTATTAAGCGTAGTTTCCGAGTGAATATATTACATAAGGTTATTATTTTTCTTTTAAAATTTAACTAGTTTAAAAGAATATCATCGTTGCTTCCAACAATTGGACATAAAAATGTAAAATTGATTACTTGGTACGTTTTTAAACATGAAATAATTTTCACATAAATAAATCTCTAAAGTATCTGTTTCTATTGCGCGTTAATAAGACAAAGATAGTAAGTCTTTTTAAGTTACTTACCTTCATCTAATTTTTCGTTTACCATCTCCTTTTCAGCGTAACAGCATAAAACTATGATCAGCAAAAAGATGAACTCCACGTAAGTGTACTTCATTTTGGCTCACTAAAGTCAATTCGCTTCGTCTCACTAAATCACTTCACAAGGTCTGAAACAAACAATATCATTAGAAAATTAAACTAGTTTAAAAAAATCTAATAAAAAATAAAATAACCACAGATATTTTTAATTATATATTTAAAAATTCATAAATTAATAAAAATTGCCATGCAACATTTATGGCTCAAGAACAAAATACCTGTAAAGTAGGCAAGTTGGATTTAAATTGTTTGAAATATATACCTAATGAAGATATTTAGTTTTATTTATATTATATTAAAACCAGACTATCTCATATTAGAAGATTTTATTGTTATCGGAATTAGATCATTTCAAAAAAATTATCTAAAATCGACAACTTGTAAAAATGGTAGGTACTGATCAATTATGAGACCGTAAGTTGATCTTAAAAATAAATTAAAAAGGTAACTAGTTGGTAGTCCAAACATGTTTTAAAAGTAACGAGAACTACTGAAAAATAATTCTCTGGTAGCACCAATGTGTGGCGCTAAGAGTCACTTTTTGACGAAATCACTTAACTCGACTATAGACATGCATAGATTTCTAAAAACTTTCAAAAATTTCAAAAATCCCATAAGAGATATATCAAATAATCGTTTACTAAATAATCCATAGTTCCGGTCTCCTAACCGAATAAAAATATAAGACAGGGCACAAAAATAAATGACTTAGAAGTGTCACATGTGGCAGGAGTAGAATGTAACGACTGATAAGCGATTTAATAACTAGGCATTTATAGCTTAGATGTTAGAGCGTCAGCGCGTAGAGCTGAAGATGCGAGTTTGAGTCCCACTGAATGTGACATGTTTGAATTTCTCCTTAATCTATTCTTGTTTGTATACTTTCTAAAAAATTTTTAACAGTACATCGCTGTTGTAATGGATTACTTCACTAAATGGGTTAAAGCCTAAGCAGTTCCCAATTAGGGAGCCACCACATTAGCACGTATATTATTTGAAAAATTCATAAGCTGTTTTGGGTACTACTAGAATTACATTCCGATCAAGGGAGAAATTTTAAGAGCAAGCTATTTCAAGAAGTTTGCCAAAGATTGGGCATCTACAAAATTAGAACCGAAGCGATGCACCCTCAGTCTGATGGAATGGTGGAACGAATGAATCGGTCTATAACCAACTATCTGTTAAAAGTAGTGCTAGAGTGTCAGAGAGATTGGTATCGACATATTTCACTATTCCTAATGGCAATTTGATCGGTCATTAACAAAGCAACAGACCAAACGCTTACGAAGGTACTGTTCAGTAGAGAAATGAGACTACCATGTGACTTGGTGTTTGGTTGTAAACCTAATGAAGAAGTTGCTCGTGGGGAATATCTCACTGATTTCAGAATCGAATGGAAAATATACACAAACTGGTGCGTGGGAAATTTCAATTATCTAGTGATCGGATGAAGAGGTACTATGATACGCAGACAATGGAAAAGAGTCGGCGATTTAGTCTGGCTCTGCAACCCCGACGGTCCATACACCATCAAGAAAAAGATTAACGATGTCATTTATCCAGAGAAACCCGTCGTGGTCAATCATGAACGGTTGGCGCCTTACCAGGGAAACCACAGTGGAGATGTGCAGCGGCTTTAACAAGATGGTTTGGCTGGCTTAAGGAGTATGCGGGATCCCGATTTTGGAAATAACATTCCAGGAGGAATAAATCTAAGGAGGGGGTAGTGTAACGGAATAACTGAATAAGGAAAGGACCTTTACTTGAAAGACTGTTTTTGGGTTATTTATTCTCAAGATTTCTAGTGTGTATTGATTTGATTAGATCATGTTTTTCGAAAATTTTAGAATGTATTTTAATGTATTTGCAGTTAATGTGAGTTCAAGTAGTTCGAATAGTTCATTGTCAATGTAGAACTGTTTAGACATATTCCAGCAGAGTTCTTGTAAGAACTTTGTTGAGTAAACTATGTTAAAGTCCCGATAAGTGTTTTAGTATTATTAGTGTCTATTTTTGTATTAAAGATTTAATTAAATATCAAATATCATTCAGATAATCAAAAGCTTAATTTTAAACTATATTTACATTGACATAACGATAATTATTAAAAAATAAACACTTGAAAATTGAAAAATAGAATTATTAAAATAATTTCAATGAACTAGAATGACAAATTCAATTTAAAGAATGGGACTATTTCCGACTCAATTATAAATTTCTCGATATATTCACGTCCAGTAAATTCATTATGAAAGTAATTTTAAAAATCAACGTCAGAATAAAGTTACTTAAATGCTCGGACTGTCAGTTCATTGAAAGCAAATAGAAATTTTATACAGCATTCACCGCAATCGAAATCGTTTTTGCCTGAATACTTCAGGTGCAAATTACTTTTCGATGTTTTAGTTAAAATGAAAACAGCGTGACAGCTGACCTGTACCATTAAAATTGACAACTCATTGCTATAAACCATGGATATAATTAACTTTACTTCCACTAAAAGTGTTTTGTCAAATATAATAACAATCATACTATATTAAAATTTGTATAGTAGCTATATAATGTATGTCAAAGATTTGATAAGTTCTTATATATTGTTGTATTTAATTCTTAAATTTTGGGAACGTAAATTATTATGTAAATAAAACTGTATTTTCTTATGCAATTATGTATTTTGCAAAGTGCATCTCTTCTTCTTTTTCTTCTTTAGCAGCCCTTTCTAGTGCACTTCTGAACATAGGCCTCCCCTTGTCTTTTCCATTTCGATTCTCTTAAGCTAACTGGTGCCAGTTTCTCTCTGCATGTTCCTAGATGTCATCGACCCATCTATTTTGTGGTCTTCCTACATCTCGTTTATGTTCTCTTGGCCTTCATTGTATTATTCGCTTTGTCCACTTTTCTTCGTTCTCTCGTTCTACGTGTCCGGCCCAGTTAGATTTTGCAATAGTTTCAGCAACATAGGCTATTTTGGTTTTTCTTCTTAAATCATCATTTCTTACATGGTCTCTTAAGCTTACATTTGTCATAATTCTCTCTATAGTTTTTTGAGTTGTTTTAAGTCTATTAAGAGAATTGTTAGTAAGTGTCATGGTTTCCGTTCCGTAGGTCATGACAGGAAGGATACCTTTTTTGTTAAACTAGAACTAAAAGTTCCCCAGTACCATCAAAACGAACGTATATAGATAATAATAGTAGGATCACTTTGCTCGCTGCCTTTGAAGTTCTTTGTTTCACATAAGTCTTCACTTTGCCGATGTTTTTTGTGCAGTTTTGTGAGATCTGGTGAGCAGCAATGCCAAATTTACTAATTTTTTGGTAGATTTACCTATTTAGGAAGTAATCTACTTTCATAATTATTTAAATTTCAACGGGTTATTGTTATTTCAAAAAGGTTTTCAGTGACATTTCTTAAAATAGGTATTTGAAATTTCTCTCTTAAACCACCTCAATAATTAATTTCTCGTATGACTAAATAATTTTATAATAACTAAACAATGTCGTTATAATTTATATTTAAAATGTACCTAGAATATTTAATTCCTTTAAATTCACAAAGTGGTTTCATCATCTCACTATTCTATTCACTGTTATTCGCATTCCATCAAAGGCAATAATTGAATGTAAATTTTGACCAATCTCCGAGAATCAACTTTTCACAACAATAGAGACGTTCGCAAGAACTGTTTTTGACGTTGTAATGAACAGTCATTATACCAATATTGTCTACGAGTGTTGCACTGAAAAATTTACCATTGTTTCAATGAATTATCTGAGTAAGTTGATTTTCTATTGTTATACGATTTAAGTAATAGTACGTTTAATTTTTGCCCAGCTTTTATATTAATTGCAAGTTTTATCCTCAAATTGATACGGGATTTTTCGACAATTGAAGTGGTTATTATGCAAGTTCAGTATTATATCATCCAATTTGCCACAAAAAAGTAAATAAATAAATGAAAAGAAACAGGATTAGTCAAAGCTATCAAAAAATTAGTAATTAGAACACAAGTGCATGCGGTAGTTCAAGGGTAGGAGGAGAGCGAGTTCTGGATCCCATTTGATGGTAAAATCGAAAAGGTTGTTTACACAGAGTGATATCATATTTTTATAAAAACAAGACAAAATTTAAATTTCTGATATATCTTCTTGAATTTGATGGTTCATAATCATAACATGTTTACTTTTTTATAATCTTATTGATGTTAATAAAAGTAAAATATGAATTTACTTTAAAAGAACTAAAAGTAACATATTTCCTAAATTGACTTTTCCCAACATATTATTTTACTTTAAATAAAGCTGCAAGGGTTGCTTCATTTCTTGTATTGAACATATAAAACCCACTAGTAAATGAAATAAAAGTAATTGATGGGTTTTATCAAAAAAATGTACATGCAACTGACTTTAAAATGAAATGATAGCATGTTAAATTTTAATAGGCGTTTTATTGCAAATAATAAATTCTTAATACTGTTGCTCTTGAGATTAACAAATCGCTAACAAAATAAATAGTAGCAATGTTAAATATGTTATTTTACAAAAAATTTAACTCGAGGTACACACGCCTACACGCAGGACCACCCTTTGGACATCTAACAAGGGACCCATGATGTATGTAACCACCCTTAAATCACTGCCCTTTAGAATAGGAACGCCGGTGGGAAAAACAGTCTGTAGCACGTGTCACAACGACTTAAAAATTCGATCCATCCATTAGTTTGTGAGACACACCGGAGACAGTAGTGGCTCCCCTAAACCAAAAGCAGTGGGCCAGAAAGTGGCCAAAGTGAGATTTAAGATTCTTATTGAACCATTAGACAACCCCTGGAACTATCGCAATTGGGATGGTTATATATGATAGAGGGTGGAAGATATATTTCAACATATTAGATGAGAGACATATTTCGATCAGTTATTGGAGCTATAATAAATGGCTAATTTTATTTAAGCGCATAGCGTTGTGTTAGAGTTTTTCCTTTGTTGATTATAAAATAATATATAATAAATATATTAAAAAAAAATGTTTTGAGTTGGTTGCTTAAACAGAACACAAATTGGTGTTAATAAATTGGATTAAACTAAAATCTGATTATGAAGGTATCCTATAAGAACTTGATGGTTAGTGTTGTATATAGCCGCTTAAAAAGCGCCACCAATAGAACCTTTAGACACAAATCTAACCTCAATCTTTTGTTGACATAAATCCATAGTTTTATTGTGATAAAACAAGTCGTGTCGGTGAAGTGAATTTTTGAAACTGGCAAGTCGGTCAAAAAATAGATCTTTACTGAGCACATTTTCGAGCATTAATTTTTTACAATTTTCGGAGAGGATTATTCCAACAGCAATGTCTCGCTGAAATGGTTTATGTAATTCGGAATGAAGCACTACAGCAGTCAACTATTGTCCACTGGTATTGCAAATTTCAACGTGATTGCTCCAGTCTTAGCGACAAATCTAGGCTAGCAACAGTAACACAGAAAAACATTGATGAGGTTCTCAGCTAATTAAGGATGACTGCCATGTAACCTACTGGCAGATAGAGGCATCATTGGGCATTTCAAAGACCTTTATCCAAAAGGTCCTACATGAAGTACTGGTTTCCGTTGGAAAGGGCAAAAAGGGGTTCGCGTTAATTGATGTTGAAACACATTGAAACGGTCTAACAAAGGAAGCTTAAAAAACGTTTAATAGTATTTTTAGTTGCGATGAATTTTGGATTTATTCCTACAAACCGAAAGATATATTTCAATTCGCTGTATCGCTGTGTGGGTGTTTAACGATGAGTAAAACCAACAAAAGTAATACGATCTCGAAGTGTTTCAAAGAAATTGGTAGCAATTTTTGAGTTAAAATATGGTCACGTAGAAAGCAATTGCTTTTAAAGATCGAAGAACGGTTCTTCTGATTGATATATAAACGTTTGTTTACCAGAAGTTATTGCGAAACTCCGACAAAGCAACACACAAGGGCGAATCATCCTACATCAGGGCAATGCCAGTTCTCACACTACTCAAAAGACAATCGAGTTTTTGGATATTCAAAACATCCAATTGTTATACTATCCACCGTATAGTCCCAACCTTAATTTCAACGACTTCTTCACGTTTCCAAACATCAAGAATTCAATGCGTGGGCAGCGATTCCAGTCACCAAAAGAAGCCATCGATGCCTCTGCATGTGTCAACCGAAGACTGGAATAACTGTTTTACCAATTGGTTTAAACGTATGCAGAAGTCTACCGATCTTGGTGGGACATATTTTGCAAAGCAATAAGGTGTTTTAAAATCATATAGTTTTTGTCTTTATGGCTATATGCAAAACTAAAAAAACAACCCTCGCACATTCTTATTTTTAGTAAGGGTAACTTGATTTTCAGGTAAAATATGAAGTTAAGAGAAAAGTTGATAATATTGTTTTCTGACGTAAAGCATTTCCCGTCACTTTAAGTGCACGATTGAGAAAAACTACTTTTATAATTACGTTAGACGAATTGAATTTAGCAATTAAAAACCTAGAAAAAGTTTCTGTTGAAGCTATAAATGTTTCCAGCATTGCCGTCTTCGGTAAGAAAAAAGTTAATCAAAGAAATAAATTTGGTAAGAACGGCTACTTTCTTTCCACCTTTTCTTAACTTCGGCAATTTTTCTTTTCTAAGTTTTCTCATTAAAGCTTAAATTATCAACTATAAAGCCTCGGTAAAGAAAAAAATCGTTTCGACGATTTTTACTTCATTCTGTCGATTTAGTTTAGTTGTGGCCGAAGGACTTTATTAGAGAGTAAATTATTTACATCGCTATTGTGGTTACATAAATTCCTGCCATATAACATATTATATCCTGTTAAAAGGTCGTATTTATTTAAAATATGTTTACCATGATTGATTAAACAATCGATAATAAGCCGCATTAACAGTATAAATAAATTCCATGCAAACAAAAGTTTGAAGAGCCTGAAGGTAACAATAAATTTCCATTATCGACAATATCCTAAATTTGTTGATAAAAAGCATAATTATTCAGAAACAGTCAATATTGTCACACAAAATGGTCAATTTGTGCAAAAACATTTTTTTTAAATATTAATATATAAAATAGTTCACAATTATTAGGGATATAAACCTAAATGGATTTTTACCAAATTGGTTAGCGCGATGTTAATTTAATTAATTCAGAACGATAGTGGTTTTGTGGTAAATAATGGAAATAATTAATATACACTGTGTCCCAAACAGTTTTATAAAAATAGAGGAAAATCTTATCTTGCTTGTTAAAAAAAGAATATTATTTATAAAATGCTCTGCATGACCTAGACATCCATAGTCTATATATATAAAAATTGAATGTTTGTCTGTATGTCTGTATGTCTGTTAATGTCTGTATGTACTCAATGAACTCAAAAACTACTGGACCGATTATTATGAAAATTGGTACGTATATGTATTTTTACACGGAGAAGGTTAGTATGATATGCTCATTGATGCCACTCGCCACCAGGTGGCGCTGCAGAGTAGCAACTTCTGTCCCGTTCAACCGATTGTCATGAAAGTTGGTATGTATATGTATTTTTTCACGGAGAAAACGAATATGCTATGCTCATTGATGCCACTCGACACCAGGTGGCGCTGCAGAGTAGCAACTTCTGCCCTGTTCAACCGATTGTCATGAAAATTGGTATGCATATGTGTTTTTCCACGGAGAAGTTTTGTATGATATGCTCATTGCTGCCACTCACCACCAGGTGGCGCTGCAGAGTAGCAACTTCAATCCCGTTCTACCGATTGTCATGAAAATTGGTATGTATATGTATTTTTCCACGGAGAAGTTTTGTATGATATGCTTATTGATGCCACTCGCCACCAGGTGGCGCTGCAGAGTAGCAACTTCTGCTCCGTTCAAGCGATTGTCACGAAAATCGGTATGATGATGTATTTTTAATGCGTAAGATGAATATGATATTCGTATTTATGGAAGTTACCACCAGATGGCGCTTCATGTATCAAGTTCAATACTGATTTTAATAGATATCTATACGAATTCGTACAAATAAAAGTTCTTAAAATATATTGTTGGTGCGATAACAAAATTATAAACTTTCTTTCCTTCCCTATCTCTTCTTTTCTTTTATTTTTTTTAAATTTATTTTATTAGTTGATGGCGTAGCAACGCGCGGCGGGTAGCGTAATTACCCAAGTAACATTTTCACCTGCGTAATGATCTGCAAATAATCTGTATATGATTATATAAAATACTGTTTTGGACGCACTTATGCAGGTAAATGATCTGCAAAACTGCTGTATATTACTTTCATTTCATGTGTAAAAGGTCGTTTGCAGAACCAGTGCAAGTCTGCCATACTCCTGTATAAAACCTATAATTGATGGATTTGAAGATGATATGCAGAAATAATTAAAATAAAATAAAAGTATACCTTACTCTACATTTTAATTTTATTTCAGGTAATTATCAAATATGATATACAATATTTTTTTATTACTCCTATTTACTAAATCTACAACAACATAAACTTTTGAATTATTTAAAACCACTTTTACCATTTTTTTTTCACCTTTCTTACGCGGGGATTCGATCCTGGTCCACCATCCATCACCTAATTGAAAGTTAGTCGTCTTACCCACTCGGCTATAAGGACACTTAATAGCTACGGTCACTATCGTCATTTAAAACTACTTTTCGCAATAAATAAATTTTTCAGTAGTCAATCATGATCAGAATTTTCCAGTTTCATTTTTATTTTTAAACTGTTATAAAAGTTTTAAGTTTTTGTTGATATTTTTTAATTTGGAATAAAACATATTCTTCTTTTTTATGTATTTTATTTTTTATTTATAAAGTTTCATGCAAAGGAAATGTATGGTGTATTGGCACAAATACGGTTTGTTCTTATGAAACAATTGCTACTAATTTACACAATATATCATTAAATGAATACATATTAATTTTGTGAAACTCATATTTCTCTGTTTGAAATATAAACAAATGAGTGGACAACAAAGGAGTACCTATCAAAAAACTCTTTAAAGTCTTTTAAAGTTGCTTCATATATACCTTTAAAATTCGCATATTCCATAGCTATAATTTCTTAAAGTACATAAACCATATAACAACTCACCCATTAGTGTTCGAGGATCGTTAGGTAAACGCGAATTATAAGTTTTGTTTAACAGTAACGGTTTTAAAGCAACCTGTGAAATGTTAAATTCAATTGCCCAATTTCTTAGAAATGACGCAAAAATATTATGTATGATTTTCTTTTAAATGGTATTGTTCGTCAACTTCAAGCACATCTATTTATGATAAATCCATGTCGAAATCATTGTTAGATCCTTCGCCATTTTCAACAAGTTCATCGTTATTTCTTAATGAGGTTTTTATCGAAAATTTATGTATATCTTCGTTATATTTTCCTTCATTTCACCTTTTTATCCATATCAATTAAATATGAATAATATAATAGGAGATGGAACTGTCAAACGTAAAAAAGTAGATATATAGATATATCATCTGCTTATAATATGCTATTATTTTGCAGTAGTAGATCTATATTTTATTTATATAAAGATATCATTTGCAGAGAATTCTTACTGCAAATAGTCTGCATATAATATTCATTTTCATATTTGTCTGCTTAGAGTTTGCTATTATTCTGCAATAGTAGATCTGTATTTTATTTATATAAAGGTGTCATTTGCAGAGAATTCTTACTGCAAAATGTCTGCATATAGTCTTCATTTTCATATCTTTTATTTGAAGACATTATGCAGGACACAACTGCATTTCCTTTGTCAGTAAATGTCTTATGCAGGAAATATCTGCAATTTTAAACAGTATGCAGGTGATATGAAGTACATCTTTGGGTAAAGGTAATATGATGATTATATGCAGATTACTTCTATTTCTACAGATTATCTGCAGTTGATATACAGTTATAAAAATGACTGCAGGCTCTTTGCAGTGCATTTGCAGTTAATTTATGCAGGTCTGTGTTACTTGGGTACAAACCCTAAGTGGTCTCAGCGCTCGAACGTTTGGGTCCCGCCAAGGCTTGTCGAAGAAGCCCGTACACACGTTTAAACAAATTGTAAGCTTTTAAATTCAAATACATTTGTGTATAAAAAAACAGCATACTATTAGCATTGTAACGGTGTTATTTATAATTTAGTTTAATATATTTACTAATATTTAATCTTTTTCAAAAGTCTAGTAAGAATTTGTGACTTATAATTTATGTCACTGAAAAGTTACTAAGCTAGTTTTTTTTTATTTATAAGGTAGGTAAGTTTCGTCTGTGAGAAAGTTGGAGATAATTGTTAGTAGTATTTTTTTTGGAAACGATATTCAAATACAACGTATGGTTTGACTGTATCGTTATTGTTTTTAAGCTAAACTAATCCCACGCCACATGACGAATCGGAGCATTCGAGCGCTGAAACCACTTAGGGTTTGTAATTACGCCGTGTTCGTTTAAAACAACTGTATGAATAAAAACAAAATTGTTGGGCAATACTTTTTATTAAAATTGCATGAATGCAAAAAAAATATTTCAGGAAATACGTTACCAATTGTTACATTGTAATAAGAAAAGAACTAAAAACATCTGCAGTAATTTAGATAGCCATGTTTAAGTTAGAAAATGTAATCTAGTGTGACTGGGAGGTACGTGGATTTTCTTTCGCCTTCGAGGTCTTCAGATCTTACCCCTCTGGACTTCTTTTTGTGGGGCTATTTAAAACAAAAGGTTTACTTTAAGAGGCCATTTCGAGATGTTCACCATTTAGATAGAGTAAAAGTGAACATATTACAGCTATTGTAATTAGAAATTTCATCAATAAATGTAATTAAAGAACAATTATCTGTTTAGAAAGGCACGGTGGATACGTTAAAGTTACTATGTAAATTATAGGTATTAGTTATTTTATGTAGATTAGATTAGATATTCATTGGGTTGGCTGTTAGCCTGTATCACTGCGACCTTTGCAGATCTATTGCGTGAACACCCATTATCTCTGGAATAGGAAATATTTGAACCATACTTTAGGTATTATTTTCAATATATTATTTAAAAAATCGTATTTTTTTTTCATAATGTAAATAAAAATTAATAAAATGCCAATTACTACGATTTTTTTTTAAATTACACTTAAATTTATAAAATTTATAATTTAAATTTTTTTAAATTCCCGTAAGATTTCGTTGTTTAGTCTATATTTCAATTTCAATTCTTCCTTTTGGTATAATGTTAAATATTTTCATAACTCAAGTCGTTACAACTTTTTACCTTATCTGGCAATTTTCTTCTCTGCTTCCTCGAGTTGTATCATGGCGCCAATCGGAGAAATCCCGAGGGACACCCGGAAATTGTGGATGGTTATATATGGAAAAGAGTCGGGCCAACATTTCCGACTGAAAAACTTTTTAGCTTTTACTACGCATTATTTTTCGGCTGTCATAACCGTTTTTGCGCTTTGATGGCGACTTTTTTAAACAAGCAGAGATGCTGACTGGCGACCAAGCATGAAAATGATTAACTGTTCTCGGGATCATATGGTTTTTATCAGGAAGGGGATGAGTTCACTAAATATATGACCGAAATGGCTAAATTCAACAAAATACTCGTCACATTTTTTACAGGGTTAAACTCTTTACATTTAATAAATATTTATTAATGAAAAATTTAGACTACTTAAATCAATTTAAACAATTATATATAACATTATATGGCAGGTAATAAAATTAACGCGTAATAACTACTTTCTTTCTGTTCTTATCTAGCTTTATTTTTTTAACCTACTTTTCCTTGACTTTTGGTCTATTACGAATAATTTTGATAGTAATAATTATAGTATTATTATTTATAATTTTTAAGGATTTAATAACTGTTTAACATAATCTTAAAGTAAATTAACTTTAAACATAAACAATTTTCAATATTGTAACCTTTTCATTTCACCTTTTTTTTTACGTTAGAATGCAGCAAAAACCTTTGCGACTACGAGAATAGATTTCTAAAAATTTGGCGACTATTTGTTACGTGGCTATATCTTCTTTTTAGTTTTTTAGAGTAGGAGAGGAATGTACCGACCACACGCCGAAAACTATACTCCAGCCGTCCAAAAGATGGAATGATCACGTGAACGGCACGCACTGTTTGAATATTACTCTCCCAAACCAAGTCCGATTTACACCACTCAACAAAAAAGTACCCACCCTCGATGCTTACAGTTTATATAATCTCTGGTATGAGTACAGTGTAAACTGTTCTTCGATTTCAGTTTGGAAGGCGTGGCATAGTAGGATTACGTCAGCCATTCACTGATCACGCGTCCTTGAATTCCATCTTTTGAGCGTCTCGGGTATAGAATATTAATAGAGAGTTCAACCGAATTCTAGAGGAAATCTTAGCTTTCCTGACAGAGAGGTTTGTTAGATCCACTTTGTAAGGAATGTAACTTTAGTGTTTAATTGTACATGTTTTTCTTGGTCCGTTTGTGTTTTAAATCGATAACGTGGATACAGTTGTTAGAAAATTCAATTTAGTGCCCTGTAAATAACTTGAAGTATCCACTATATAGCAATAAGTTTGGTAAAAACTTTTATGGTTTTGTGTGCAGAATTACGGTGTTCATCCTGTACAAATTATCTAACCAACCATTGTTTTCTCAGCAAATGGAATAAAAAGTGTGCGATAAATAGTTTTTCTCCACGACCATTAATAATTCATTTACAATTCCAAAGGAAAGATTTTGTACTACCTTTTTGTAAATGATCAGACTTAATTTGTCCATTTTATTAATATAGTTGTTATCTAACATGTTAATGTTTTTTTTTTTCATTTAACGAGTTCACTAATAACATCTCTCTCAGAATTTTGAGCCTTAGAAATCCGATATGTGTGTGGCTGTCAATATTACAGAACTTAACAAAATGGTACTTTCTTTATATGTATATATTAAATATTTTTTTGTTTTTATAAAAATATATATTTATATCCGCCCGTTACTGACCAGAATAACATTTTGAATCCACGACTCCATGAGTGGGTCCGCAATTGGTGTCCACCTGACTCTCCGTTTCTGTTCTTTTGTAATCATTATTGGATAAATCAATTGAGCCACGTTTACTAACACCTTAGAAAGCGGAAAAAAAGTCGGTACAATATTCATAAATGATCCACCAATTTGTTAGGTTTACAATTGTATTTTGTTAACTAAATTAAGTAAAATTTTAGTCACTTTCAATTCATTTGTGTAATTTGTTAAATATATTTTGATTTATGGAATTATTTGTCTACTGATATTCTTTGCTCCCTCAAAATCATCAATTTTGTCATACAGCCCTCAAACTTCCTGGAATCAATTATTTATGGGAAAAAAATCGCAAAGCCATATTACGATCGTGACACATGATCCACAATTAAAATTGACAAGTATCATTCAGCCTGACATTTGACCATTTTGTACTCCTCATTTTGGGTCTTCGAAAAACTGTTATTACGGAGATTTGTCTCTGCTCCTGCTATATTGTATGTTCCTACTATCTACAGTGGCGCAGTACATTTTCAGTATATTTCTAATCCAAAAATATAACCAAATATTTTCAATAATTTTTACTATCTTTGCCATGTATTCAGTTTTTAGTTAAGTAGTTAAATTAGGTTTATGTTTATCGAAATTGTTTCAAGTATTGCTTATACTTATTCTTTTAGAATTTAAAATATTTTTATTTAGTTATCATTCCCTATGTTAGCTAAACTCTTCATATAAGAAGTAATTTGTAATCTAAATTAAAGAAGAAAACAATTTTTGGGTATAACGTTGTCGTTTTAAGCTTGTTAACACAACAATTTAAAAAATGCAGAAAAAACAAAAATATGTCCTGATCAGATAAATAATAAAAACCCGAAACGAGAATTTCAATAAAAGTAAAGCTTTTACAGATGTATTTGGCACCAACGAATTAAAGTTCTAAAGTATTTTGTTTAACAATATTTGCCACTTTAATATTACTAAATTATAATTTTATTTAAAAGTATATAAACAACAATAAGCACGTACTGTTTAAATCGTTATATGTATGATAAACAAGGTAAAGAAGGAGCTAGTACTCATTTTTTTCGGAATGGGATAATTCGACGCGGCCGATTGAACTCTGCCTATTCGATGCGGCCGATTCGACGCAAAGTAGAAGGCGAAATACTTGTACATTTGGCGATAATAGAAACACGGCGGTGTTTGGTAAAACCAATTTCTATTTCATTGAAATTTTCTTTTATAATTGTACATTCTATCATAAAATTAACATTCTAAAGTCATTAAAACTACGTTCTATTCTAAAATCAAGTTGGTTAATGAACCTGCGTTATGACCATAAGTGTAATGACAAATTCGCGTCGAATCGGCCCTTCGTCGAAAGAGCCGGCGTTGAATTATCTCCGCGTCGAAACGGCCGCGTCGAATGGCCGGCGTTGAATCGGCCGCGTCGAATTGTCCTAAACCGCCTTTTTTGGACCAGAAACTGTCTGTGGCTTCTCAAAATGACACAGTATAGATTAAGTTTGTATTTGAAAAAATTAATCGCAGGGCACTGTACACTTAAGTATTATCACTGAAAATAGGCAAAGTAGACAGTCAAAGATGTAGAATCTGTGAATATGCAGATGAAGTCGCTGAACATGTTATTTGTGATTGTTCGTTAACGTTCGCCATGTATTCAATTTGAATTATATAAATTAAAAATATTCATTTTAAAAGAATTTGATCTACGTCTATGTTCGTTGGCTTCCGGTAAGAGGGTCGAATCGAATTCGTTTGTTTGATATAAGAGTGATAGCCTTGGGGAGGTTAACATGTTGTGATTGATACAGTTTTCAAATATCCTAAAAGCTGATTGTCATTTTGCCTTATTCCTACTAATGGAAAAGTTTTGGTATATATACGTATGTGTGACTGTCTTTTGGAAAAGCTGCGTTTATTGTTCGGCATGAAATCTTACTAATGTGATATGGTTATTAAATGGGGTTTAAGGTTAAGGAGAGTTCTTATAAGGACCTGTTCTCTCTTTAATGCATTGGGTTTACAAATTTAAAATGTATAATAATACCAGCTTACGAGTATATTTAATGGTATTTAAATTTATGTCCTCGTACCTATGTAACTTTTTTAAACTTTTGTAAAGATTTCTGTGTGTTAACACTTGGAAATTTCAAATAATAATTATAAAGCCCTGAGAACTGATGTGTTTAAATTAAATGTGTTACAACGTATTCGAGTTCTTAAAAAATATTTTAAAGACCTGTTCTTATACAAAGTTTAGTTAAAATTGAACAATTTAATTAATAGCGGTATATTATTATATTAATTATACCTACTTCCAGTTTATTCGTACTTCGCATTTTGCTCATCTTTGTGTAAAAAGCAGCTACCGTACCCTGAATACTTTAAAACATCATTTTTCTGGTATTTTTTTTAAAAAGCCATAAAGTATCGCAATATTTCTCTATGTCCTATGATATTACTGAGTCTGTTTGATTTAACGCGATAACTACTGGATGGCTTTTGATAAAACTATTTTTTATTATATAGCTATTAGTCCTATTAGTCCTGTTTATTGTTTAGTTCTGTGAATTCCTAGATAGATGGCGGTGTAAGTTAATTTATCAAAAAAATCTATACCATCGATTAACATCCAGATTGCAAGGAAATATGGTAGATGGCAATATATTTCTAAATAATACAGTTTAAAAGATTATTTGGATTTGTTTTTGCCCGTATACAATAATGAGTATTAAAATATATTTGAAAAACTGTTAAATTTTTTTTTAATAATCTTATAAAGTTGATGAAAATAATAAAGAATTTTTAAAAATCCTTATAAAATGTACCAAATTAGAAGAAATTGTTAAAAATTCCGAAACAATGTGTAAAACCGTAAAATATTGTTGAATATCCTAAAAAAATATACAAATGATAGGAAATCGTGAAAATTGTGGGAAATCAGAAAAAAATTAAAAAAATGGTCAATCAAAAAAACGAGTAAGTATAATAAAAACTGGGAAATAATCTAAAAAATTAAAAAAAAATAAAAAAACAGAAAAACTAGCAAAATTGTAATAAACGTTAAAAGAAACAAATAAAAAAACAGTATGCAAAAAAATAGAAAAAAAAAGCAAAAATAAATAAAATAAAAAGTGTGTTTGTATTTCTAATAGATCACATAAAATATATGAAATAATAATACAAAAAGGGATAATTGCAAAAATTAAAATATCAACAAAAAAAATTACAAACGAGAAACTGAAGTAAATATTAATAAAACATAACCGAAAAAAATCAGATTTAAGAATAAAAAAGAATACCTAGAAAATATCATTAATATTGTACATAAAAAACCATTAACGGCAAAAAACGAGAAAATATTGTAAAAATTGAAAAAAATGAAAAAAATGAATCGTTGATTGGCAGTTTTTAGGGGATTGAAAATATGATCAGATTTTTTAATATAAATGACATGAATAAACCTATTTTGTTTTTAAATACATATTTTGTTTTTAAATACGTTTAAATGTATTAAAATAACTATACAAATAAATAGTTTTAATAGTTATTTGTGACACAAGGACGGAAAATGACATTTTGCAAGAGCGAGTAAAGTTGTGTAGCCGAGGTGCGTAGCACCGAGGCGAAACAATACGAGCACTTGCAAAACATTTCCCGGACGTGTAACACACACTATTTTTTGGTCCGACTAATTTTTAATATTTTCAAAAGTTCAAAAACTTTTTACTTTATGACATACAAGATTAGATGTTTATTGACATCTATTGCACGATTAAAAGAATTAGTAATAAGGAAGGATTTTCTGATAATCGATTTCAAGATCCTTAATTTTTATACATACGAATACTTTGCTAATAAGCAACACAGTAAAAATTGTTATATTGAAAATATTAACATTAATATCTAATAATTGTATATAAAAATAGCAGAGACAATGAACTATTTTAGTTCAATGAGCAAAAATAAAATCGGGATAACTTAAGCTTATTTAGTTAAGTGCTGCTTTAATTTTGTTCATAACTTTATTTTCGGAAAGATTAAACCATGCGTAAGAATAATGCAACTCAAGTATAAAAATCAAAAATCATACTTATTTGATATTTGATATTAGTAAATTGACCGATTACAACGTAAAATACGAAATCAAACCAATTAAGGATTAAAGATCGAGGTCAGAATTCGAAAATAAAGAAATTAACTTGTTCCAAAACTCTCTGATAGTCTTTACTGGAATTTCTATTGTTGATTTTGACCTTTTCTGCACTTATTCACCTATTTTCCTTGTAGGTTGGTTTTAACTTAGGCCACTCATCCGTTTTCTTGAAGGAAGTTTATAGGTTTTTGTGGAAAGAAAACGATTTGTTATTGTTTACTTTCTGAAGTGTCTTGTGTGATTTTAACTAGACTACCTACAGTTTACTTATACGAAAAAAATAATGTTAGTTTTTAGAATAATTGTAGGTTTATTTCTTTAGTAAAAACAAAAAAAAATGTTTACTAAAATAAGTGAATTTAAAACGAGTAGCTAATAAATTCTACATTCAAATATAGTTAATTTATTATTAATGCCTAAAACAACACAGACAAAATTGCCTAACCTTTTATTATATAAGTTTATCTTCCTTTTATCGCCTTTTTTGCGTTCTCCAGTGAATTGGCATAAGTGACAGGCGATGGAACGAAGCATTTAAACTAACAATTTTGTTCAACAACGAATTCCTTGACGACGATGGTCTCCGAGATACCTGGTGCCTAGGCTGGAATTCATCGTCTGAGCAAGATATATTCGATAATCGTTACTCGGGGGTTTTCTAGGTCACTTAGCACGAATTACATGACTGCGATGATCTTAGAGTTACCTGGTGACCAGAGTGGAACTCGTCACCTGGAGTTTTATGATATATTCATTTAAAATCAGTCGATAATCAGGCGGGGACGGGTAAAGGAGAGAATATGTATACATCACCTGGCATTTCATCCAAGCTTCAAACTGCTTTAAAAGCGACAAAATTTAAAAATAATGTTTGGATGATTTTTTTAGATAAACTATAAAAGTATTTTGAAAAAGTTTATTAATGAAAAATTTTTTATTCAGCGACCCCCAAAACCCCCACGTATTGATATTGACTGATATTGAATGATTATAACATAAAACTCCAGGCGGCGAGTTCCACCCTGAGCACAGGACCTCGGAGATTATCACGTCATGAAACTTGTGATCAGAGACCCCCAAAACTCCCGAATAATGACTATGGATTGATTTTAAATGAATATATCTTAAAACTTTATGCGACGAGTTCCACCCTGGTCACCAGGTACCTCGATGACCATCGCCGTCATGAAACTCCTGCTCAGCGACCACCAAAACCACCGAGTAATGGTTATTGACTGATTTTGAATAATTATACCATAAAACAGTAAACGAGTTCCACCCTGGGCACGTGGTATCTCGAAGACCACCGATGTCATAAAACCCTTAAAACTCCAAGCCCCCAAATATGAAAATTAAACTCATTTCCCCCGATATTTACGAGTTTCACATTTTTCATCTTTTTTTTTATTTATTTATACAAATTTACCGAGAACATCTATTGGGGCAGAAGAGACAATTTATTAATTTGGGATTTAAAGGCCTGCAAGTTAGGGAGAGTGGGGTAGACGTGGGAAGGTAAAGAGTTCCACAATCTGGAGACCCTGGGAATAAAGTAACGATCGAATCGATCCGTTCTCGATGTCGGGCATTGAACAGTATAAGGGTGCATGGAGTTGGCACGTCGCGTTCCTCTGGCTGGTCTGACAAGTGGAGGCATTATAGAGCGGAGTTCTTCTGAGCAAAATCCGTTTATGTATCGGTAAAACAAGGAAAGATCAGACACTGCTCATCGGTGGGACAATGGGGTTAGGTTTTTGGTGATACTGGTGTCGTTTATTAGTCGAACTGCTCTTCTCTGTATTGTATCAAGAACTCCGACTCTTGACGGAGCCGCCGAACCCCGTACATGCGAGCAGTATTCAAGATTAGGTCGTATTTGGGCTTTGTAAAGAGTAGCTAAGTTAGATGGAGAAAAATATTTCCGTGCTCTAAACAAAAAGCCTAATTTCTTTCCTGCTGGCGTTGCTATGGATGCAATATGTTCGTTCCATAGTAGGTCCTGGGAGATCGTTATACCAACCAGCGTAATGGCGTCGGCGTCGCCCGCTACCAGTGTCTGATCGTTGAATGTAATGGATGAGTCGCATGTTTGCCTCTTGTTGGCTACGCAACAGGTCTTTGTCTTGGAAGCGTTGAAATTAACAAGATTCTTTCTTCTGCACTCGTCTACAATTTTTAAATCTTGATTGAGGGAAGCCGTTGTGGATCTTCTGTCCTCTTCCAGAATAGCTGGAGGTATGGGACGGTTGTGCGCTTTGCTACAGTGTATCATCTGCAAAACCATGTATCGGGTTATAGTGGCTTCTAGTAGATCATTAATGTGTAATAAGAATAGACTCCAGCGTTGATCTTGTAGAGGTTGGAAGAATGTCCATCTACAGCAACTTGGATGTGCCTGTTGGAGAGAAAGTTGGATATTCATTTGCAAAGGTTTTGCGAGAGTCCGTATAATGGCAGTTTGTTCAAAAGAGCTGCCTGCCACACTTGATCAAATTCTTTTGAGATGTTTAGTGATACTATTTGAGTCCCCCAATAGCGGTGGATGGCATCACTCCAGACATGAGTTATATATTTGCTAGTAGATCGGCTGTTGACCTTTGTTGGCGAAAACCATATTGCCTGTCACTTAAAAGGTTGTGTGTCTCAAGGTAGCTCAGGATCTCGTGATTGACGTATTTCTCCATAGTTTTGCTAATAACAGATAGAAGAGCTATGGGTCGGTAGTTAGAAGGCTGGGTTTTACAGCCTTTCTTGGGGACTGGTTGTACTCGAGCAGTTTTCCAGGATTCTCTTTGACTTGAACTTTGATAATACATTTTTTTTAAGAACAAAATTCAATTTTCATCTCTCGAAGACCAATTTAGTTCTCAAAATTTCCTGACACTCTCTCGAATCGAATACAAATAGTTGGGCTTTTTAGTGCTTCATTGCCTCGCCTACGATCCTCATAAGATAAGCAAGATTTTTCATAACTTCTAACGTAGGTACCTAAACTTCAAGGTTCTTTCAAATTCCCAGAGAGGTTATTTTGTAATACAGGTTAATCGATCAGAAGTCTATAAGAAGATTTCCGACAAAAAAATGTTGAATTATTTTGTTATTGTAGTTTCATGCATTGTTCTGTAAATTGTATATATTTACATTACAGAATAACTCTAAGGATAAAGGAAGGAAAAGCAACTTTCAATGCGATGAAATAGATTGGAAACTATTTTTAATTATTTTATTTACTCAAAGAGAAACCATACGGAAACAAAACTTAAATTAAGCGTTATGACAAGAGGGTCGTTCATTTCGAGAGTGATGGAGTACACCGAACCGCTCTGCGTGGTTCTGACAGCTGCTCTGTGGCGGCAGGTAGTTTTTAGTTCAACGATGGCTCGAGCAAATGATCATTTAAATTCCGTTTACATACACTGACTGCGGCTATGTTGGATATGAGGTTTTTGCGTTTGTCATATAATCTATTGGATATCAAAAAAGTTTAATGTTAAATTCTAGTTTCTATGCTGTTAAGAGGAAGTTCCAGGGAGTTTTGGTTTTGTTTTAATAGATCCTCTTTATTTTTATTTTTCGTCAAAAAGTTATGGACAATAGCCAGTTAAAAAGTTGTAGAATGTACATGAAAAGAGAAATATATAACAATATACTGTATATTTTGTATAATATTAATATAATTACAATTTTTTTCTAACCAAAGAAGACTTTTAAAATATTCTGTCCAAAAATATAATAAGTTTTAAATATTTAATTACAATTTTATCTGAGGTATAACAATTAATAATAGGCCACGTTTCGAAAAAAGGTAAACCGCCCTTTGGCACTTACAAGACATTGGTAACAAAATAACTAATCTGTATATAAATATCTAAAATGATTACATACATAAGTTAAGAAGTATACAAGTAATTAAATAATAGTTTTTTTGTGTTTTTCTTTGTCACAACCCGTTAGAGTTGTAATTTACAATAACTCTTCAAAAAAGTTGACTAAAGTAAACCAGGGTTGTCTTTTTAGTTTTGCATATAGCCGCTTAGAAGATGCCACCAATAGAACCTTCAGACACCAATCTAACCTCAATCTTTGGTTGACATAAATACAGAGATTCATTTATAGACATATAATACCTTCATTGCGATATTGCCCTAAACTACAACGACCTTACCTTATTTGGTAAAGAAGAAAATTATCGACTAAGTCTATAGGATCCAACTGTCACCGAGAAGGAAACTAAAAGTCGTCCACATCGAAAGTTTAAGCCTCTATAATGGACGTGACCCTCCGGTATGGAATTTAGAATAAATGTTGTAAGGGGCGAACAACTTTAAGAAGGGGGGTAGTGTTACGAGCCGGCACGGACCTGTCGCCCAGACAGTGGTGTGAGTAGTCATGTTCTCAGAATCGTCGAACATTCTAGTGGCTGTTGGAATGTCGAATGATTTGAGAGTGTTTTGGATGTCATGTTAGAGACGCCACTAGGAAAAATTTATTTCATATATAAGGGACCGCTTTGGACGGATAAAAATAATTGTAATTGTAATAGTTGGCGATAGGCACTGCGAATTATTCTAAAGAAGTTATTTAGTAATTGTGACTGTAATAAAGTTGTGCAGATTATAAAGAAATTGTTATTTATGTGTGTTTATCAGTAAATTGTTTAATTTTTCTGCTGTTTGCGTATTCGTACTTTTGTTAAAATCATTATATATCCCTGTTTTTCCGCAGTATTAAAAATACCATTCACTAATTAAATTATTTAAATGAACAATGTGTAAAGTTCTACTGATATATAGAATGATATCTACTCCTATAAACTTTTATGTATATTGAAAACTGCGGTGTTGTTGCAGGATACTGAATATTATAACCAACACTAAATATCAACATTCAGCTGAATGAATTTTCTGGCTAAAACCCACAATAATTGGAAATGACAGATATTGCGTGTGGAATTTTTCATTGTAATAAATAAAATTTATATCTCTGTTTTTAGATACAATTCAAAACAAAAATTTACGGTACAGAAAACCGCATCTGCAGAGAACAGAACAAAAACTGTACCCGACATATTCAGTGGTATTTGTTGTATAAAAAATTGACTGTACGTGTCACCACTAACATTTAATAGAACAATTGAAATAGCGAGACAATTATTCGATTATGGCGAATTTTAATTTTATATTTAAAATTATTGAAATCAGCGTTGAAAATTAATTGAAAATTGAATAGCCGTATTTGGTTTTTCATAAAAAATTTAATGTATTTTAGTTATAGAATTGATTTATAACATAAAACTAACAGGTTGAGTGATTTTTCATAATATTTCGTGGCCGACTTTTACTCAAAAAATTATATAATTTCTAAAGTGTCAATAAGTGTAAATTATAACAAATTGTGCCTATAATTCGTATTATAACGAAAACTATATTGTTATACTGCGCCATAAACTAAATTTTGATTTATGATTCACGTCAAATTATTAATTTTCTGTGTTTTAAAAACAAAGAGAAAACTAAAAATATGAAATTTCTTTCAAATTTGATAATGTTTGTTACGTATAATAGTTTCAATATTGCTTCATGGTGTTTCAGAGTTAAGTGATCAAATTAAGGTGTAGCGTTTTAAAAAAAACTTCCATTAATTCTTTTGAATTAATTCTTTTCTATATATATAATCTATCTATATCTATACTTATAATAAATCTGTAGAGTGGTCAATTCTGCACATAAAATATATTTCCAAAATAACTATCAGGGGGTGATTAGGAATCGATACTGATGCCAAAAATGAAATCAGTAAAATTTTTGTCTGTTTGTCTGTCTGTCTATCTGTATAACCGTTATAGAAACAAAAAATACTTGACGGATTTTAACGAAACTTGGTACAATTATTTTTCATACTCCTGAGCTGGTTATAGGATACTTTAAATCACGCTACAATCAATAGGAGCAGAGCAGTGAAGGGAAATGTTGGGAAAACCACTTTTACGGTGTGGGGGGAGAAATTTTTATACAACAATCTATACATCACGCGAACGACGTCGCAGGATATAGAACCCAAAAATGTGGTTATTTTTTTTGTACGTCTGTCTCTCGTATATGTTTGTGCGCGCATGACATGAAAACTACTGATTCGATTCGAATGCGGTTTTCACATATGTATTTGTCTTCTTTTAACTTAACTCTGGTGTATAAAAATTTCTCCTCCCACCCCTTTAACGGTGTGAGGGGAGAAATTTTTATACAACAATTAACACGCCACGCAAACGACGTTGCGGGTACACCTAGTACATCCTTAACGCTTAAATTTTTTTATAATTTCTTAAAACAACGCAAGACAAATATTCCCTATTAAGTGTTTTTCGGGTGCAACTGTATGATTGACCAATTAAGAGTTGCACCCGGCGTCATTACCCCAGCAATACCCATTTCACGGATTTTTGATTTGGTCTCACCAGAAATCGTTAGTCAAATTTCTTTATTTGTCCGGCTTTCTTAACTTACGTGATAGATGGTGCTACTAGTTTGAAACGTGTGATAATAATTTTCCTGATTAGGTTATTATTATTGCCTCCTTTAAATACCTGTTAATTGGGACTATAGATTAATGGAATTAACGTTTCATCTTTACCTTTTATTTCCAAGAGCTGGGGTTGTGATACCTTATTTTTGAATTATCTAAAAAGTACTTTGGAAGCCAAAAGTAAGTTTTTTTCTGTATTACTACTTACCTACCTATTTCTAATCATCAAGAAAATATGACTATAATGAAAACACCAATTTCGTTTTAAATCTAAGAAAAAAAAAGTTCCTATTTATTTCTTTAAAAAATTTGGATTTTGTTATATTTTATACAAAGAACTACAGTGTTTTTACCAGTGTGTTTGCTGAAGAAGTAGTGCACTATCTACATTAGCTGAGAAATACGATCATTGAGTTTACAAAGAGTAATTTAGCAAACTATCAGATAAGAAGTAGTTGATAGACTTACCAGTTTATTAGATAGCAGATTGTCCAGAGATTTAAAGAAGTTTCATCTTTTGAAATCGTCAAAATTGAACCTGAATGGGTGCAGCCGAGACATAAAGAAAATCTTCAGGCATTACGGTACCTTATTTTCCATTTAGAAATTGGTGTGTTATTTCTTTTATACTATAACTGAACTCTTTTCCACTATTTCACTGAACAATTTTTCACTAGTTTATAAGATAAATTTTCAATTTCCAAGTTTGTAATAAGATTCTGAGTTTTTCATTTTTATTTAATTCACTAAGCATAATTATGATATTGCATTTTACTATTCACCGCTTAACTGTTTAAAATATAAAGTGAGGTTAAGAAATCCTTGTTTATAAAGACATCATTATGAGTTGTTTGTTTCATAAAAATTTATATTCTGCATATAAAAGTATCAAAATTAATTTATTTAATAATTTGTTTAATCATTGAATTCTGCCCTGAGATATGAGTATTGCCAGGTATATATAAAGAATCACATTATATTTCAAATCAGAGACATAAATTTGGATTTACCATAATTATAATTTTATTTCAAATTTAAAATTAAGAAAAAAGTAAAAAAAAATATTATTATTATAGCATAATATATATATAAATATGTTGACTAATATTTGTCAGTAATAAAGAAATATTACAATTGAAACCAGCGTTAATAATAAATTCTACAGTCTAGCCAGCGGTTGACCTGGCGTTTCTAGACGAGGGCCAGACAGGACGTCCTCCGAGAAGAGCGGATTCTGACAGAAGTTTGGCGGAATATTATTATTTTGTAAAACTCAGTCCTATACATACTACCTGTAAGCCAGGGGCTGGATTTAAGGGAAGGGGGGCATGTCACATACGATAATAGGGTAATTTAATAGTTTTATATTTCATTGTATTATTTTTTATTGTAATCATCCAGGTCAAAGTCAGTACGTTAGATTTCAAGGCGACCTTAAATAGTTTAATTCTTATTCTCACGTAGGGTATGAATTGGCTATAAAAGAGCGTCGTTGAGGTCGCACTCGGGGAGTTCCGAGTCTGAGTTTGTCTGTAAAGGTAACCCTTTGGGGTGTTCCTAAAACAGACTCTTGGGTCTGGGCCATTGTGACTCGTAACGTATTTTTGTGAGTAAGTGTGATATGCCACCATGTAGTTTATTTGGTAAAATTAGCTAAGATTATTGTATTCACTTATTTCTCATTTTTATTTTGTTTATTGATTGTTATTGCTTGTTTCGTTGTTAATGTATTTGTTCTTTGTTTTTCGTTGTTTATCTCATTTTCCCCTTGGTTAGTTTTCGGCCTTCAGCAGGATACCTACCAGTTGGGTGGATAACCACGACCTGGGTGGGAAGTACCTCTAGTAAAGCTACCCTCATCCCATGGCACTATGGCACACTCCTTATCCCTTCAGGCGTGACAATACATACATACATACATATATACATAGATTACTTAGTTTACTGATAAACAAAATAGGTACTAATATCTCTCCAATGCTATAATTCTACCGCAACCCTTAAGTTTTTCTTTTTAGAAAAATTACTTTAAGATAAACATTCCAAATGTATTCTAATTTACAATCTATTTGTTTTAGCAGAAAAAGTAGAGGAAATAGAAAACGAGAAAACTAACGAACAAACAAACAACCCTCATGAAACACAATCCCTGAAAAATTAATAAAAGCAATCTTTATCCATCTCTGGCAATTTAGCGGAAAAGATATCTCTAAATAAAGCATACAGTAGGAAGGGAAAGGAAAGGAAATTTGATAAGGTTTCAACTTGTAATTTGATTTAGAAAACACGACATGCGATCGATGTCGTTTGCTGATTGTTAGGTAGGTAGACGAAGTCTTAATTTTCTTACTGCTTTTTATGTTTTATTTTGATCTATAATTTTAGTTCTATTTTGGACCAGAACGTATCAAAAGGAAATGCATATATTGTAAAAATATGGTAAAAAAAGTAAATTAGCTCTTATTTTTGCTCATTTTTTGTTAATACTTATTATTTTGCTCTTCAACTTTTAAGTTACATTCTGATTTGTAATACCTACTGCCAGATAAATTTTTCAGTATTCACTAGGTTACTCGGCGAACTACGTACCGCTTAACAACTACTGATTATTTTCATTTTTTTTTTATTTTAACGATTTTTTTTTAAATAAAATCGCAACTTCTTTTTTCTGTTTTTATCGTTGTTTTGTATCGTTATTTTTTCATTTGTTTTAATTTACAATGTTTTCCAAGATTCCTGCTTTCGATTTTTTACGATTTTTCACATTTTCACGTTTTTTTAATACCATTTTTTCGTTGTTTTTAATTTCTAATATTTTTTATGATTTCTGTATTTCAATTTTTGCATTTTTCGTATTATTTTTTTAACTTTTCGAATTTTCTTATTTGTTCAAATTTTTTCTGTTTTTTTTTTCCGCTACTTACTTAATTATTCTTTGGATTTTATAAATTTTTTTAAACTATTTTCAAACTCAACATTTGTTTTTATTTTTGTGACGGTCTTAGGTATTTGTTTTTATTTTTATTTTAGTTTTTTTTTGTGTTATTAGTTTTTAACTATCTTTTTGTTATGTAATTTAATTTTTTAATACTTTTTTTAATTTTTGTTGTTTTTCTTTAGTGTTTATTTTTTCCAATTTTTGCTATTTTTTCTTAGTTTATTGATTTAATTCTTATTTACGTTTTTTTTTAAACTTATCTTTTTTTAATTTGTTTATATTTTTTAAACTAATTTTAATCATTCCTTAAATTTTTTATTTTTTTTTATTTTTCTCATTTTTTATTCTATTTTTTAAGTTTTGTTTGGGTTGTTCTAGGTTTAACAAGTTTTTATCGTTTTTTACTATTTTTTCGTACATATTATAATATGTTTTTTTTATTTTTTTTTTTTTTGTAAAATTGTATGTATAAATTGAACTAGAGAGCCATCTACCGTGTGTCTACGCCTCCTAAATGTCAAACGATATAAGCGAATTGTATCGAAGAATTTCCTTACTATGGAACATTTTTTTTTATTAGTTTTATGTTTAAATTTTTGACACACTTTTCTCCTAATTAAAAAACTGACATATAATATTCAATATTTACGGGCTTTCGTTCAAAATAAATATCTTAGATTTTTTTGTCCGCCTTAATTAAAATTTGGATGAATTGCAAAATTATGCCTTAATCAAACTATTAGGTGGGTTATATCAGATATATAAAAAAAGAATACGCAGTTTTTCAATTTTCAAAAAAATACGTCACAAAAGTAAAACTCATACATTTCTTTGTCAAAAAAAAAATGACTTTGTACGCCTCTGTTAACCTCTCCTTATGTATTTCTATCTTTATCGCACATCTTAGATTTTGAGCTGATTAATAAGGCTAGCCTCTGTTTGACTTGTTATGTGAATCTTGGATTTTTGCGGATCTCTGCTAATGGACGACGAACAGAAAAACGCGGCACCAGGAAAAAAGAACACAGATTTCATTGTTTCTTCCATTAATTGCGAACAGTGAGATCAGCGAGAAACTTATTTGGTAACTGTGGGCGTTCATTTCGAAGACTTACTGCTAACTTTGTGTTTGTTTTTTATGAATTTTGTTTAGTTTTTGTTTGTATATATATATATATATATATATATACATATATATATATATATATATATATATATATATATATATATATATATATATATATATATATATATATATATGTTATGATGTAGTGTTTCACGGATGGTAGAATGAACAGTAGTGGTGTTCCGGGTTTCAATCCGTTGGTTGTTTGTGTCTTCACGACGTTTCGCCAACATCTCAGCTGGCATTTTCAAGTGATGCTTCCTTTGCGGCTGCTCAACTTGGAATCAAGTTGAGCAGCCGCAAAGGAAGCATCACTTGAAAATGCCAGCTGAGATGTTGGCGAAACGTCGTGAAGACACAAACAACCAACGGATTGAAACCCGGAACACCACTACTGTTCATATATATATATATATATATACTAGCTGACCCGGCCACGCGTTGCTGTGGCTAAGGTTTTTGTTATAATGACATTGTAGTAATATATTTAAGAGGAAAAGTAGGAGAACATCAGTCATGGGGACCACCATGCTTGTTTACACCCCAAAGGGTGACCCTTACAGACAACCTCAGACTACAAACTCCTGGTGTCTGACCTCAACAACCTGCTTTTAAAGCCAATTCATATTCTACGTGAGAATAAAAATTAAACTATTTAAACACGTGCCGAGATCTAACGTAATGACTTTGACCTGGTAAAATGTAATACATAACAATACAGTAAAATATAAACTAATAAATTAATATGTAGGGCAAAACTACACTACCACCTAGGTGACATTACAAAGTAAATAACATGTAACACTTTAACTTATGAATGAATAAGGTAGGTAGGGCAGATAGTCTTAAATCTTTAACAATAATATTTATTATTTTAAATTATAATTACTTTTATTTTCAATTTAATTTAGTACTAATCGGTGCACAATATTTTTGGTTAACCTGTCTTTAGCTAACACAAACAGATTCGACGGTTTCCCTACACGTGAACATGCAACATATAGTTGCCCAGTTTATTAAACTGTATAGTTTCAAAGCACATACTACAACTTTTTATGTTAAAACTTTTCAATAATTAAAACTGAATTTAAGTGTCATCTCAACAATGCACAGCATCCTTGATATTGCAAAAATATTAAGTCATACAACGCTGTGATTGATCATAGAGAGGATTGTTTCCTTGTTAACAAAATCAAGGGTAGGGGGTAGTTGTATCTAAAAACTTTCTAAAATGGTTTATTTTATTAACAATTAAAATTAAAATAATAATTACTGTTTTCACATGTAAAAAAAAACAAAAAAAGACTTCCCTCTGGCGTAATCGATCCCATTACGATAACCCAACCGAAATGTCATAATCAGCCGCTGATACAAATTAGCTACCAAGACCTTACATCAAGACTTTCAAAATGATACTATCATATTTATTATAATAACAATTCAATAAACAAATAATTTGCAATAAAATAATATTGCGACTACCCAGTTAGTCAAGTTTTTTGAGGAAAATGATTTGTTCACAGCCTGCCAGTTTGGTTTCCGAAAAAACAAAAATACAGTTATGGCGATCTTGGACCTTGTTGCTTTTGTCATGGATTCTTTTAATAACTTAAATTTTAGCAGTGTCTTGTTTTGTGACTTGAGCAAGGCATTTGATTGTGTGCCCCATAATGTTCTGTTAAAGTATTTTTACAGAAAACTGTATCATTGTCATATTTAATAAAGCGTGTTATTAATAGATAGTAAAGAATAATATTATTCTAACGCTTTATAAGTTTTTTAAAAAACATTTTCAAAGACAATGACCGTTCAACTAAGAAGAAACAACTACCGCCTGGGCTATATGCCCCTACGGATATTGGATTATACTTCAAAGTCAAACGGGGTTGGCATATCTACAAGATATAGCCCAGGAGGTAGTTGTTTCTTCTTAGTTGAACGGTCATTGTCTTTGAAAATGTGTTTTCAAATACTTATAAAGCGTTAGAATAATATTATTCTTTGCTATCCAATGTTCTGTTGCAAAAACTTGCGAAGTATGGTTTTGGTCCTGATAGTATTGGGTTTCTGGCTTCGTATTTGACGGATAGGGAACAGGTTGTGAGTGTGAATGGTGTGTCATCAGCTCAAACTAAAATTACCATAGGGGTTCTCCAGGGCTCAGTTTTGGGCCCCATACTTTTTTTAATCTATATAAATGACTTGCCTTTAATAGAACAGACCGGTAAGTTCACACTTTTTGCTGATGACACGACTGTAGCGTGTGCAGCTGACTCCCTGGAGGGTGCAGAGCTAAGGATGGATGCTGTACAGGGTCAGGTGCAGGAGTGGTTTAACAGGAACCGTCTACACTTAAATGCAGAAAAGACAAATAGGGTCATTTTTAGTATGAGACAGTCGGAGATGGCCAGCACCTCAACAATTAAATTTTTGGGAGTCCATCTGGACCCTCTCCTCCAATGGCATGCGCACATTGACATTGTCTATGCTCTCCGCTGTCTTTCTGGCTGCTCTTCACCCGCGGCTCTAAGAACAACCTATTTTGGAACCTTTCATCCTGTTTCAACTTACGCCATCTTAGCATGGGGGCATGCTCCTCGTATAAAGAGATTGTTTGCTCTACAGAGAATGGCTGTTAGCATCCTGGGTGGCCTCAGTTTTAGGGATGATTGTAGACATGTTTTTACCGATCTAGGCATACTTACCCTACCATCTGCTTATATACTTGAAAATATGTTGTGGGTACACAGAAATAAATCACAATATAGAGAAATACACGGCTACGGAACGCGGAATCTGAACAGACTAGTCCCCATATATCAACGCTTGACTAGGTGTCGGGGTGGTGTAGGGTTTTTGGCTGTTAAGTTTTTTAATAAGCTACCTGGCAGACTTACAGAACTACCCTTTTTGCAATTTAAATCCCAATTGAGAAATATATTAATTGAAAACTCATTTTATTCAGTAGATGAATTTTTAAACTTTCATTTCTTTTAAACATATGGGCCTATATTGTGTATCTGTAGTTAAGGTTTTCATTTTTTAAATGACGTTTAATATAATTATTATTGTGCTACTTTATATTTTAATGTAGTGTTTATGATCATTATGTATTTTTTTATTTTGTTGACTTGTGGAAATACCTTGTATAATAACACCAATAAATGAATTTGAATTGAATTGAATTTGAATTTAAAATGTAAGCTATCCTATCTTTCAAGTTGAATCAAACTGCACACGGTGTGCAAATTTGATTAAAATCGGTTTAGTAGTTTAGGAGTCCATTGCGGACAAACAACGTGACACGTAATTTATATATATTAAGATATATGCACTACCTTGAAGTGAACAGTCACGAACTCAATTCGCACTAGTAGGCAAGATTTTCTTATCAATTAGGACTAATTTTTTATTTTTGTTGGTTGCAACGATTTTCTACAGCAAAAAATGAAAATTACATAGGCTTCTTTTGGCTTATTTAATAAATTCTTATCTCTGGGTGTAGTTTTACAGACATTTGACTGTACTTTAAGTATCTATCTGATAAAAATAATAAAAAAGAACATACATTAACACTAAATAATAATATTGACATTGCCTGGTACATTCATTAGCACAAATTGAAATATTCAATTACACACTTCTCCTAAATGTTTCAAAATCGATTATGCGTGTAGTTTGTTCGTTGTCCTCTTCAAATTCAACCAACGTATTTGCTGACATCAGCGTATAGTAGCACAAACTGTTGCTCGTATTTGAAAAAACAACCCCGAGATTCTCTCTTTGTATTTTTGCTGTGTCCTGTAGTTTGAAAAGGATACCCGTCTATCGAGTGCACATAAAATAGAGGGATCGAGCAGTTTTCTCCTTTATTTGTTTTATGTGAGAGCTATTTCAATTGCTGACCCTTATCAATACTAAGTTTTGGAGATTTTGGTAGTGACTACTGTAACGTTTTATAAGTAGACAATCACTTTGATGTCTTTATATTTATTCGTTGATGAAAAAAGCGTTTTAAAAGCAAATGTGATGTACATTAAAACATAAAAGCGTAAAATTCTCAGTATTTTATATTGATAGAGACTATAATAATAATTAAATTAAATTTAAAAGATGTCTGACGGATGCTTTTTCGCAGTAAGTATTATAACCGGCACTACTATTAATGATAAGTTAAGCATATAGATCAACAAAGTTGACTAAAGAATAATTTGATACAAACTTTAATTTTTATTATATTTACATTATAAATTCGGAAATAGAGATGGAATAGAGTGTGCCTGGTGGTTTGAGATAAGACAGTCCTAAACAGGTCGTTGTTATAAAACACATTAGGTGTGTTTTTTTGTCAAGATTGATTCGTTACATGTTGGATTTTAAAGGTTTACAAAATCAACTTAAAAATCGGGGTGATTATTTCTTAAACATTAAAACTAAAAAAATAATAATTAGATATACAGAAACTAAGTATCTATAAGATATTTTAATACACAATTTGAAAAACTTATGGTTTAAAAAATATATTAAAGTTTTGACGAGTAACTATTGCACTTTAAAAATGTCAATGTAAGAAGTAAGAAAGAAGACTCGAATTTATACATACCTTATATAGGTACACGAGTTTCGAAAGCCGATGAAATTTTACCGTTAGGGTTATCCGATCATAATCAAATTTTATAAAGTTTTTTTTATGACCTAAGAATTCTATATACCAAATTTTATAATCCTGTGACTTTTTGTTGGTTATGTTAGTTATAATAGTGTACAAAAACGGAGGGAAGGCTGCATTATATAAATGAGTTTCGGAAAACTGTTAAAATTTTACCGCTAAGGTTATCCGATCTGGACCAAAATCCATAAGGATTTTCTTTATTAAGCTGATGTGATAAAGTACGTCGATGGTACTTAATAAGAGTGGTAGACACATAAGAGGAAAAATTGGAAAAATTATAATTTCACAAGTGTGTAAAACTCATTACTACTAGTGTTATGTACCGGGTGGTCCTCTAAGAATGGCTCTCGGCCATATCTCTAAAACGAGTCATCGTAAAATTTTGAAAAATATTTTTTTTTAAGGAAAGTGACCATAAAAAATCGCTGGAAAATATTTTTAAGTTTCTAAAATGACCGCTAGGGGTCGTTATTGCTATTGGTAAACAGAAAATTGAGTTTTTCTTCGTATTTTGCTATATTAAGTGACAATTAAAATATGTGCAATGTAATCTTTGATGAATTTTAAACATTTTTTGTTATATACTTTTAATTCTATCTTCAAAAATAAAATGGTGGGGAAGGCGTCAAAGGTTTTTTTTAACGACCCCTAGCGGTCATTTTAGAAACCTAAAAATATTTTCCAGCAATTTTTTATGGTCACTTTCCTTAAAAAAAATTATTTTTCAAAATTTTACGATGACTCGTTTTAGAGATATGGCCGAGAGCCATTCTTAGAGGACCACCCGGTACATTGTATCTACAACCACTACTATAAACTGAAAAAAGTATAGCGTTTCGCTGACGAAAGTACCGCACTTAGTTTCCTGATAAATATTTCGCGCATACCTGAAATTTGATCTCAAATATTTTACTAGGGTTTAGTAGGAAACAGGAAAAGCACATAAATCTTTACAACAAAGTACCTTACTAAGTTTCCTAATAAAGATTTTGTACCTTGATGATATTTTATTGGTTTAAGTGTAAAACGAGAAATTTTGAGCGCATAAATCATTGAAATATCTAGTTTGCGCTTATATAAACATTGTATATTTTTTTGGTATTTACTAGTTCAAAGCTTAATCTAGCGGTATTTTTTCTGCTTACTTTTATCCATCAACAAGTTGTTCTGGACAGTAACGCCAAGAAGATTATTCTGTTCTGGTTACTTTTTATGTACACCGAAAGCAGGATCTAGCAGTTAAAGTATTTACGTAATCTGTTGTGAATAGTCACTTCCATTCTTCCCCCTGGTCACGCTGCCGCAAGCTGACCACTCGGCAACAGCAGAGGTTTAAAGCTTAAGCTGGGATAATTCTCCTGCGATTCCTGAATTATAAACGTAATTATTAAATTAATCATTCCAATTCAAAGGTGTATAAATCAAGGCTTATCTAGTTTGTGTGAGCATTTCCATTATTTTGTTGTGATGTTGTTTCAACTTTCATTAGCTCATACCACCCCTTTGATAAATTTGATTTGGGTATAAAACGACAAGTAAAACATACACATTTTTTATTTTGTTTTATTTTTATTACTTTGCGGTTATCTATCGAAAATGGTTTTTGTATGTATACGTAATGGAGTGAAGCCATAAATTTCTTGATGGAACTGATTTTTTTTTGATTTATGGGTGCAGTTTCTGTTTTTAAAGTGTTTAGGTATATAGAGAAACTTTTCACATTTGTCATATAGATTTTTTTGTTATTGTTTCAAAGCTATTCGTATCAAAATGTTCCTTAAGTATTAGTTACATCCTCTGTAGTGTGTTCTATAATCTCACACAAAAGTATGTCCATACCCAATTCATGAAGTTACATAAAAAATAGGCAGTTTATTAGAAGGTAACTAAAATTGATAATTTCTATAAATTTTACTCAGGACTCATAAGTAAATTGCCTATTTTTTAACCTATATCTCTGTCAGTAAGTGTCAAATTATTAAGAAGTTGTGTTATAGTTTTATTTACTGCACTAGTGGAGTAAGTAGATAGAAACCTGTATTATTATGGTGGGTGCCTACTGTATACATTAAATTAAACGAATATTTGACATTTCTCAGACAGAACTGTCTGCGAAATCGAATATTTTTGACCACTTATGCCAAAATTTGAATTTTATGTTTGTTATTTTTAGTTTTATACAAAACCATTTGGTAAGTCGTGGGTAAAGCATAGTATTTCACTCGAGGAAAAAATTGCATATTTAGCTCGCTGTAATATGCAATTTACTCCACTCTTAAAGTAATCTATACTAATATTATAAAGAGGAAAGGTTTAATTTTTTGTTTGTTTGTTTGTTTGAAATGAATAGGCTCCGAAACTACTGGACCGATTTCAAAAATTCTTTCACCGTTGGCAAGCTACACTATTCCCGAGTGACATAGGCTATGTTTTATTAAAAAAAAATAGGAATCCTTACTAAAATGCCATTAATGTAACCAAAAATTACCTTAAAATCCTTACATCGCGTGCGCTGAGAATACTATTGATTATAGAATAAAATAATGTACCTACTACGATTTTAAAGAATATATAAATATCTACAAAAAATGCCGCGACAACATATGTCTAACTGTTATAGTTACGTCACAATAACTAATTTTTAATTTTTTAAAAGTTTTTATCTTGGTATTTTTTCTTATCAAAATAACTTATTTCATAATCACGACAGATATCACAAATTTAGCATGTGCAATGGGACGAGGCTACTTATAAAGGAATTAAATAATTAAGTTGTAGCAACCAATATAACTGAACCACCAGCTGGTCAACTAGCTCATACACTGAGGATACCGATGATCCCAACTGATCTACCAAATCCATTTAAACTGCTTCAATTTCCTATCAAAACATCTTTCACTTTTACTTATAATAAGTCTCAAGGTCAAACCTTCCAAATAGTAGGGATCGGTTTTCCTCATGGCCAACCGCCTAAGGCGGGTCGGAGCACCTGAAAATCAATTTATTTTGCTGCCAGAAAATAAAACAACATGTAATATTGTTTACAGGGAAGCGTTTACCCAATAAATTTAATGGCTTTTGTTATTTTTCTTTAATCCCTGTGCAAAGCCGGGACGGGCTGCTAGTATACTATAAATAAACAAGTTAAGAAATATGCTATAGTTTTTTCTGATTTAAATCAGTTCTTCACTCAATTTATAACTCGAAATATAAGTATAGAAGTATAGAATAAGTATAATTGTAATTTACAACTATAGATTTACAAAATCTGATCTTTTTAACACTATCTACGAACTCTAACAGTATAAAGTTCGGATGATGTTAATTTTAATATTAAAATATAATTTATACACTCCTCCTTGTCGTACTCCTCAGTACGGTGTACGGCAAGGAGATACCACCTTTCCAAAACTATTTACGACATTTATTTACGACTTACAGGAGGGCCTATTTAAATAAACATGGTATAAACATAAATGGAGAGAAGCTCAGCCATTTGAGATTCACAGACGACATCGTCCTCATAGCCGATAGTATAAATAATGCAAAAAAAATGTTGGAAAAATGATTTTATGCCTCAAAGGCGTACGGTCGGACTAAAGATCAACAAAAGAGACATAGAGAAACCAGACATGTGAGCTCCTCAGTCGCATAGAATTAACTTGACTTGGACCAGTGTGTGTTGCCACTACTTACACACCTCCAAATAAAGATTCAATTAATATGGGAAAAATCTAAGTTGTCTTGAACGGTAGAAGACTGATGCAAAATTGTTTCTAGTGAAGAAACAAAATTTAATATTTCGGTAGGCGATTACAGGAGTGGAATAAAATTTAATAAATTCAGAGCGGATTGTCTAAAAAGGATTGTAAAATTTTCAAAGGGTGTCATGTTCGGAAAAAGTCTTGTAAATATGGAAATACCAAATGTAACCATTAACATTCTCATTTCCAGTTTAGAGAAACTGTATCCTAAGAGAAAATTTTATCTTTTAACAGGATGGAGCTGTGTGTTACATTGCGAAATCAACTAAACAATGGTTTACAAATCACAATGTGTAAGTCCTAGTCCTGACTTGAAGATGATTGAGACCTTGTGGCATCGCATGAAAAGTTACTTGAGTAATAATCCACAAAGAACAAAAAAATTCAAAACTGAGAGATATATGGGGTTCATTTACACAAAATTAGTGTAGGTATATCATCGCTGAAAACAATGCCTGATAAAAAATCCAATGAGGATGTTACACCATATTAAATTGTCTTAAGATTAATCGTCCGTACTTTAAGTTGTCAACAAAATTTGTTCATTTTTTACTTTCTTTTAAATGTGTGATTTGTTATTTAGTTAAAAAAATGTTTTTCTCCAACCATCAAAAAATGTTGACATTTTTGTACTATTTTCAGGTTCAAAAGCCATCAATTCCCTTACCGTACAAAAATTTGCTCGTTGCTTAGCAACACTTTTAATCCTAGGATTAAAAACGCTAGTTTTAATCCTAGGACTAAAAGTAATTGCATTTGAGCTCTCTAATTGAAATTTGAAGAAAAAAACATTGTCTCTTACAAACTTAGTGAAACAAACTAATTGGGCAACTATATTACACCATAAGAACACTCTCCGCATAGTTTTGCACATTTTTCTCTTTACACCAATCCATGAATCGCTGATATGCAAGTTCATAAACTTGGCGAGATTTGGGTGGCAAAAGATTTAGATATACTGCTTCGGCACTTTCGAATATATCCGCAGGTATATTTTCATTGTGTTCGGGATTCATTTTAAAAGCAGCGTAAAAACTACTACAAAAATTATATGATTAGTACGTCTACTGACGTCTACTAGACAATCAATATTTACCAACAATACCAGATATCCATGACTACCGACTTGCTATCGCTGTTATAATTAATAGGTGTTCAAATTTATTACCAAATTATTAACGATTTTTGAATAAAACTAAATTTATTTTAATTTTGACTTGGTTGGAGAAAAAATAGTATATATCATACGGACTAAAAGTGCCTATTTTTACTCGCAACTTTGCATTCGCTCGGCTGCGCTGCGCTCCGCCTTGCAACTGCAAATATTGCTCGTAAAAAAAATATATATGCACTTTTAATCCTTATAATATAATATACTATTTTTTATTAACCTATTGTATAACATACAAAGTTTAATAACTGAATATCATTTAAGATTTATATAGATTAATAAAAGAATTAATCGTCCAAACATTATGTTGTTAGGGCTCGAAGTTCTTACCAAATACTGGCGCTTTCCTCTACCGCAGCCTGTAAACTTTTTTTACTATTATTAAATTACAAAAGCTATTAGAACTACGCATAATTATCGTTACAATGTTAAGATACTTATTTAAAAATAACACAATTTCATAAATAGCAATTAAAAAGTATGTTTTTTATTAGCTCATAAAAAATATTTTTTCTACGCCCATGACTGTAAGCGTCAAAAATCGCACTGTAGACATTCCGTGTAAGTGACATTTAACAATAACATGCACGTAATGAGATCTCATAACATACATGTGCGTTTAGATAAGAAAACTTAAATTTCTTTGTTTAATCAAATTGCAATAAAAATTTTATGTACGTACTACTTTATTTGGTCTATTTACAAACTTTTAGTCAATTTAAAAACATAAATATATAATTGTTTTTATTAAAAAATAAAATAAAAATAAAACAGATATAGGCAACATACATTACATTTTAAATTATTATTTAATCTAGGATGTTACTTATTGTCACTACTTTGATAAATGTTATTTTAAACGGCAAATTTCGTCACATATTTTTTAAGAGATGTCAAATATTTAGAATTAAAATTAAAATATTGAGTCGTAGAAAAAGCATAGTACGTAACTCGAGTGGTAAGAGGTATTACGTACTCGTGTAATTACGCACTCGCCGCTACGCGGCTTCGTGCGTAACTTTTCCACTCGTACGTAATATCCTATTTACCACTCTTGATACGTAATATACTATTTTAGCTTATTTATATACTCCTAAGTAGTTATAATTCATTAGTACTGACGTAAATAAAAAATATTAATTAACACAGATAAAACAAGCCGATAAGGATATTAGCGACCCCACAATAGCTCATAATCGTTAAACTATATTATTATAAACCCATTTTTACATCCCTTTACGAGTCCGGCTAATGACAGGAACAATGGGTTTGGAAACATGGGAACCATTTAACAGAAATATATCGCGAACAGCAGGAAAAACGCGACATAATCTTGGAATCGTTGTTACATGATGCATGGATATAATAAATGACGAAAATGACACTCGATTATTTACCGAAGCATTGTAATTTTTCATCGACGTAAATAAGCCGTTGTCAGAACAGATATGCACGCAGATAAGGTTATGTGTATCCCTGTAATCGTGCTGTTTGTCTTGTTGCTCATAACTTAGAGGGCCAAACCAATGCATGTTGCAGTAATGTAATAAATTGTTAGGTGTATCATCATCCAACTGATATTATGTTTATAAAGATTTGGTTGTCGCTATTTAATCGTTGTCGTCGGCGAGCAAGGATGTTGACATTGAGTCGCCAGACGTTTATGTTCAGTAGGTATGCATATACCTTAGAACTGAAAATGAATAAAAACTGGAAAAAAATATATTGAAGTTTATTTTTTGGAATGATTTTTATGATATAAAGATATTATTTATGAAATATATTAGATATATCGCTGATCTGATTTCTACAATATTTTATTGGACTACCAATCGATGCGAGCGTTGGGAAATGCCAAAATTTCTGCATATACAATTAATAAAAATATTATTATTATTATTTCCGGTTATCACACAGTCATGGTTCTGTGGTAGGTTTAGAGGATTACCGAGTGCAGCACTCCGTGCACCTGGGGTGATCCTTCGCTTCTTATAGCACCTTGCAAATAATGTGCGCGGTGCTCAGTATGACAGTTTTTGGAGGGAGATCAGATTGTGCGCACCGGGTAGTTTTGGATGGCTTCAGTTGTTTTCTTTAAAACCAGAACAGTGGCTCCAAATACAATGGACACTATCGAGGTTTTTATGTTCCACATCCTTTTAGTTTCAATTTGGAGATATTTGTATTTGAGATTATCTGTGAACCACTGTTATACCGATAACAAATCGTTCTGGATCAGTTAATGATACGTAACTGGATCTTTATATAATTTGGAGTTATCTGCATATTGTGATATTTTACTAGATATGGGGAACTGTAGATTGCAGGTGTATACAGTAAATAGTAGGGGGCCCATAACTGAGTCTTGTGGAACTCCACTTTTAACTGGCAGTTGTTAAGAGAAGAACTTGCGAACTTTCTATGAACGATCTGCTAAAAAACTTTCGATCCATAGATTTAAGTATCCTTGAATGCCAAAATGTTCTAACTTGCCTAGGAACTCTGTTAAAGGCTTTGGAAAAATCTAAATATATTATATCTATGGGTTGCCGATTATTTATGAAAGATGTCCAGTCATTAATGCAATGAAGTAGGTTTTGCTTTTGACGTTTTGTTTTACTTTCTTACTATTACAAATTTTTAATTGCAATGTATCATGATGATGACTTTTTCCTTTTTTTTACCATAAGATATTTTTCCTTTGTTTTTAACGCCACATTTTTTTAAATTAAATATGATTAAAATATTTAAACATTATAAACTTAATTTATTTATTTAAAGAAACGGTCTTAGGGAGAAATAAAAGAAGAAGACTCTCCCAGGATGCTGTGCCTCGTATGTGAGGATGTTGCTTCTTGTTTCCATTACGGAGTCGCTTAATGTCAGTTTCGAACGATTTTGAAGTAATTAATAGTATTGTTTCTGGACGGAGGACCAAAAAAAATATTAATTGCGACGAAACGTGGTTTCTTCAATATGATGTTAAAACAAAGCAGCAATCGACGCATTGGAAGTTGCCTGAATCGCCCAGAATCAAAAAAGCAAGGCTGCCCAAATCAAAATTTAAGGCAATGTTGATCGTTTTTTGTGACATTAACGATATCGTAATAAATAAATTTTCTCCAGACGGTCAGACTCTTAACCAGACTTACCATTTGTTAGTTTTGTCAAAACTGCGAGAATAAGTTCGTAAGAAATGGCCCGATTTGTAAAAGTACAACTCATGTTTTTTGCACCAGAAGAATCTGCTTTAAAAAGGACCCGATTTAAGTCGATGAAAGCGTTAAAGCAAAAAATGGCTGATCTCCTACAGGCTTTCTTCAAACAAAACTTCCAGCACTGGTTTGATCAATTGAAAACACGTATAAAAAGGTGTGTGGCCAGAGAAGGGGAGTTTATTGAAGGAGAGCATTCAAATGTAGATTAATTTTTATAATAAAACCGTTTTTCATAACCAGTCTCGTTATTTAATAGCCAGACCTACTTGGTTGGGTATAACAAATTCCTGAATTTTCTGATTTTTGCCAAAAGATTAAATACGACTATTACATAGTACACTCCTGCGCAAAAATCCTCACAATTACATTAGGTTTTTAATTCTGTCGTTGGATGGAATGGGAAGATTACAGTTTGCGATGGATTTTACATTGGATGAGAACGTGACAAGAAACTGTGGTGCATTTTATGATCGTAATTTTACATTCGCTGTTTCGCTGTTTCTTTTGGTATTTTATAATTTTAGTTTTTTTGATAGAGACTTCCCTAATACACACTTTTTACTGGTATGTTGCCTGGTTTGCAACCCTAATTATTTATTTTGTGGAATTCTAGAGACTCCAATGCTCTATTAAATCAGTAAATTATTTTGTTTCATTTTAGCTCTATTGAGTCTACTGGAAAGAACATATGTGTAACGTTTTCGTATCAAATTAACAATATAAATATTTAATAGGTTTATAAAAAACAGAAATCGATTAGTCCCTTTAATGTCTCTGTGATGGATTAATGCTAGTTTAAGACATTTAGGAACAAATGACTAGTTTTTTATCTTCATTAGTAGTAACAGTGTTTGAAAACAGCCATCCTAACGTAAAACCGAAGTCCAGACGGCCGATAATCGAAAGATAATCGGTATAGAGGGGCGAGATTAGCTAGATTTGCCATTCGATACTGTCATTTATTTTCGTTTACGAGTTGGAGGGTGAAACTGTCGAGGTGGAAACTATAATTTATGGTACTAAATTGTATACCATAATAGTTTAAAAACTCGGTATAAAAAAATATGAGCAAACAGAAGAAAAAGCTGTTTAAGAAATTGACTTTTGTTAATTAATTCTTTTGTATTGTATCTAAATAATAATTTTTACTAAATTGGTAAACGAATCTTTACCCTAATTACAATATTATTTCAATTTGATAATATCTTTTATTTCTATTTATTAACTATTTAAACTTTTCAACAAACTTCTGCGGTTTTAATCACGGAAGAAAGGAAATTAAATCACACACCACGCTGCTCCGAAAACGTTATTAAACACAGAATTCACGTAGTCTCACACTCCTGTACGTTGCATTTAATCTTCAAGAAGGTTTATCAATTTTAAGTTTGGAAACTTAAGAACATGTCATGACAAGGCCAGAACTTGGTTGTGGAGTATGATAAGCGGTGATATGAGAAAACTATTTTATACGTCAATTGCAAAACTGGTAAGACCAGTTTCCTGATGCAACAAGAGTTAAGTTTTCTACGCATTCGCTTCCTTATCCATTTCCATGTTTGGAAGTAACGTTTAGAACGAATTATTTGCGGGTCTTCTAGAATATTAAACATAATGTGATAAAGTTTAAGTGCGGCTTAATTTGTGTTATAACTTTAGACGTTAATAAAGGCAAATTAGATAGAAACATAGCATTAACTTAAAAAAGTAATGAGTAGGGGAGAAGGGGGAAATTGGAGCCTACTAAGGAAAAAATTCAATAAAAGCCATATTTATTAATACTTTGAGAAGTTTTTATTAGAAACTGAATCCTTATTCATTTAGCCATCATTTAAACACAGCGTTAACCTTAAATTACTAGGCATTTGCCCACAGATAAACATTTAAGAAAAAAACAGAATCGCTCTCATTACCCGACTTTGCGGGAAATGAGAACCTATAAATTCCCATATATGTAATGGGAGCTACTTAGTTATTAAATTAGCCTCACAAATTTTTGTCAGTCTGAAATCTCAGCTATTCGTATAAATTTTAATATAAACGTAACAGTAAGTTTAAGGATCCAAACAAAAAACACAAATATAATCAATCGGGCTGTCAGAACCAGAACATTCTTTATGTGCCCATTTACCGCAACCTCTACAACGGTACCACATTTCGTTATTTTTTCCTGTGTCACAGCAAATAGTACACAACATCTCTTCTTCTGAATATTCTGATTCATCGTCGCAAAGATTCTCAACGTCTTCTTCTTCAGACGTGTCGGTTTCATCTTCAAAAAGTTTCTTTTTTACCCTCTTTACTTTTTCTTTTTTGTTGGTTGTCTTCTTTCGTTTATCTCCTTTTTCTGTGGTACATTTTCTTTCTTTGTTGCTGGTTTTTCCCTTCTTCTTTGCGTTGAGTGTCGACCGCAGACGTGAACACATGTATGTTGTTAAGTATAGTGCGTAAAGTCAGAAAATATAACAGTTCTGTATTTAAAAGTGAAAAAAGGCCACTCAGTGTGCTGCACTACAAACTGTAAGTTACACTTTTCTTACTACAAGTGAAAACCATTTGAATACCAAAAAGGAAACCTGGATTTAATTTTAGCCAAATTAAAATTGTTGACATTTTATACTGATATCAATCATTCATTACCATTATTATCAATTCAGGGTCAACCACAATGCCTCCCACTTGTTCTGTTTGCTCGAACTCGATTCTAACAGGCCCCGATGAAGTATCATGTTTAGTATGTAAAAGCGTCGCCCACAGAAAGTGTACATCGCTTAGCCAAAATCCGTCAAATAAACTCGTACAGGAGCATATTTGCAATCATTGTGAAGTTGATTGTACACAATCACTCAATATATCCCATTTTAATGCACTTATGGGGAGACTTGATGATCTAAAGGATGGAATTTCGGAATGTAAACAAAATATTAATGCTTGCCAACAGTCTATCTCGAATCTAAATGAACAAATTGCAACACATGCCAGCCAAATTGCTTTATGTATCAATAATATATCTGATTTAAAAATCGAACATGATGATCTAGCTACAAAAGTTGAAAAAATAGCCAATAGTGGTTCTCCCGAGGGGTTTTCTATGCCTGAAATGTATGCTGAAACTTGTGAAAGGATTAAGCGAGAAAACAACATAATAGTTTTCGGACTACCAGAGCTTAATGCAACTTCACATTCAGATATGGCTAACACTCTAGAAATTTTAAATTTGTTAAATATCGGCAAAGAAGTACAAATTTCATCAGTTAGTAGAATTGGAAAACCAGTGCATGGTAAAAATCGACCAATTCGAGCCGAAATGAGTAAAAAATATATTGTCAGGGACATACTACGCAATAAAAATAACCTCTGTCGTAAAACATACCCAAATATATCTATTAAAGCAGACCAAACACCTTTACAAATGCAGGAACTGAACAATTTAAGAAAAGAACTGGATTCTCTCAAGCGAGATGGAAAATCTGTTACCATTCGCTACATTAACAATGTTCCAAAAATTGTCGCAGCCAATGAAAACGTTAACAGCTCCAAAAGAAACAGGGATGAAGAAATATCACCACCAAGACACCGAGGATCAAAATCATCAAAAAATACCACAACTTCACAGTAAAAATAGCAATCATTACAAATTGCTTTTTGGAATTCTACTGGCTTTTCCCATATTGAAGATTTCGTGAATTCTAATTTTTCTAGGGACATCTCGGTTTTTTGCATATCTGAAACGTGGTTGTTGTATCAGCCATCATTCATATTTTTGGACAATTACAATGTTTGTTTCTCTAACGCCGTTCGTGATAAATCTCGCGGCAGGGCCAGTGGAGGTTTAATAACTTTTGTGAAAAAACCTTTAAATGTGTGTGTTTTAGATAAGTCACTGTACTGGTTAACTTGTTTAATATCCTGTAATAGTTGGGAGATAATTATAAGCAATGTTTACTTTAAGCCTAACTTAGACATTGATAGCATTTTAGAACTTTTCAATTTTTCTTTGCAAGAAGTAAACAATGCGTATCCAAACACTCCTGTTTTTAAATACAACCCATTCTCCCACTGAGATTAGGGAACTGTGTACATTTTTTATTAATGCACTCAGATTGCGTTCTTTTATATTAAATGAATAATTGTAACTAAATCTCCATTAAGCGTCGACTATTTATGTGTAATAATTTGTACTCAACCTCTTGTTATATGATTTTTCATTAGAAACAATAAACATATCTATCTATCTATCTATCTATCTATCTATCCTTCTTCTTTGCTAATATTTTAGTTTTACATTTTTTATCTAAACGTTTCTTTTCCTTCTCTTCAAATACTATTTTCATTGGCGAGCTTGATAAGATTACTGAATGTTGTTTTTGTTAAAACAGCATATGGGGCAATTGGAGCTACAAAGGGTAATCAGAGCCTAATAAGCTCCCATTACCCGACTACCACTATCTTGAAATTAAATAAAATGATATACTGAATCTAACTTGTAACGAAATTATACGAACAGATAGTCAAAATTGATAACATTGGCTACAAAATAAAAGAAGTTTAATTGTAACAAAATTATAATTTCACACTTACCTGGCCTATGAAATTTTGTATTTTTTATAAGCACGAATCAAAAAATCAACAATCGCCTATGGTCACACAACAAATTGCTCTGGCAAGTCTAGCACCACAGGGAAACACAATTACAGCGTGCCGAAGGCTCCCGGGAGGAAACCGACTAAATACGAGCTGTAGTTTTGTCTCTAATGGTACCGCTTTCATTACCCTCTGGCACCCATTACCCTCTGTTCCCCTAGTTTAGTTTATACGGAATCATATACAAGTTAGTGGTAGTATTTTTTTAATTTAAATATTTGTTTTGGATAGTTTTATTTTGATTTTCTTTTACAAAAAAATGCATTTTAAGTTTTTCTTGTTTAACAAAGAGGTAATTTTTAATGTCTGTTAAAAGGTCATTCGGTAATGTCAGTGTTTTCAAACACTTAGAAAAACTCTATATTTATAGATTACACTCAATAATAGTTTTTTAATTAAGCCTAGATTTTAAGCTGTTTTAGTTTAATGTAAAAACATTTTAAATCTAAAGTTATGATCGACAATCTACCATTTTCTATACTTGTATAAATAAAAGTATAAAATTGCTATCTTGTGATTTGTTACTTCCACTATTAGTGAGAATACCAACCTAGAAAAATTTTAATTTTTCTTCATTATCAGGAATTACCACAAAATCACACATTATACCTTGCATTAACGCCATCGTTCCTTACTAATTTGAAATCTTCCAGAAAACAATACCTACGTGCGATATAACGGTGCTGTCGAAAATCCCCTAATGTATTCTCGAGAAACACCAACTTCAATCTTGAACCTCATTACCCACAAGCTGAACACAAATCCTCTCGTAATATGCCCTAAACCTCCACACTATATCGCTCGCTTCGATTCCGAATGAAGTTCTTCAGTGCGTAAAATTGAAAATGTGTACTGATATGATGTATTACCAATGACTGTTGCCAGTGGCGTCTGGATATATGGTAGTTTTATTTAGTCATGAATCTGGTTGTATTATACAATTTTGTGCTACTAAACAACAGTTTTGTCGTATCTGAATGGTTCAGTATACCAAATAGTACACACAAATTGTTATAATTAACTCTTGTTTCTGGACAATCAGTTATCAAATAGTACAAATATCTAAGTAAGAAATAACACTTACAACAAAGGAAGATATTGAGTGTATGCGGATTTTAAAATCGAATTTGAAAAAGTGTGACTGAGTGTTAAGCAAAGCAAGACCAAGAACAAGACTTGAAAAATCTTGGTTTCGGTCTTGGTCTCGGTCTTTCTTATTTAATCTTGGTGTTGGTATTGCATATCAAGTCTTGATCTTGCCTATTTTATGTGTTTTTTGGTTTATAATTTTAATTTATATTTTATTATTAACTAACAAAATATTTTATTTCATTAAAATTTTGGTAAAGTTTTAAGTATTTTGTCGTAGTCTTGCATAATTGGTCTTGATATTGTTGATTTTGTTTTGGTCTTGTTGGTTTAAGGATAGTATTGATCTTCGTCTTCGTTTACCGAAAGACCAAGGCCAATTTTGTTCGCCATTGGTTGAGTTGGAGTATTTTGTACACACATTACTCATTACTTTTATTAATATTATTAATTATGTATATAGTAGGTAAGACCAAATTTTAAAATTGTGAAAAAGGGGTTGTTAGGTTTGGAGTAGTTGCAGAATGTTTATAACATATTACAGTTTTTATGACTTGTCATGTCACATCCAATAGGACCCTAACCTTCGATCTCTCTAAATATAGCTTGTAGAGCGTTCAAAAATTTGGTTAATGTTTGCTCCATGAAACATTACTTCATGCTCAAAAAGTTACGGTATGTTGTGTGATTTTGGCAAATGATATCATAGGTCCAAATTTTTTCGAAAATACAGTTACCGTTACATCTAAGTGAACTTTGCAATAATTCGGACCTTCTTCACAGCGAAACTTTACCACTTTTTAGTGAATGAAAACACACTTTTTCAACAAGACGGCGCATCAAGCCACAATGCATTAATTTTAATGAATGCTTTAAATGTCTAGTTCCCAGGATGTATCTTTCTCGCAACGGAGATATCGGTTAGCCCCCTCAGTCCCCCGACTTAACTGACTACAACTTCTTTTTGTAGGGATATGTACTTGAAGGCAAAAGTGTTTGTAACTGATCCACCCAGATCAATCCCAACCCTTAAAACACGAAGAATTACGCAAAACTTTCAATATCGTTTCCAACAATGCATAAACAATAACGAAGGACATTTGACAGATGTAGTTTTGAAAAAGTAATTTTTTTTATAAATATAAATCAATTAGCTACTTTTTTACTTTCAATATGTAAAGAAAAAAAGATTTTTTTGAAAATAAAATTATTTACGAAATCTTCTCGTTTAACTACTGGGCCCATATATTCGGTTTATTACATTGAAAGTCATCTTTCAGCATTTTATTGACAAAGTATAAATAAATAAATGTTATGCAGAAAGAGTTGTTATTAAACAATGGTGGTAAGTTTGATCGACATACTTAATAAAAGTAGTATATCAAACACCAGAATAAAATCGTTGAATTAAGCAAAAAACAGCAATTGCTTTAAGGCAAGCTATTTAAAATATACCACAAAGTTAATAAGCTAAGTTGATTTAACATCGCCAAATTTATTTTAATGAACGTAACATCTTAAATTTGTAACTGAGACAAATCAACAAGAAAAAACAGTCATCCTTTATGAAAAAGTTAAGGATCATTTAAACCACCAAAAACGCTTGTTTGTCCTCTTTCTTCTTCCATTAGTCAAAGCAAATTCAAAATTCTCCTTTGTTAAATAAAACAAACATTTTTGTGCATACTTAGCTTTACGCATTTCGGAATATTCTTTCTTTAATTTATAAGAAAATGAAAACACTGAAAGTGGAAAAAAACTGTTCCATTATATAAAGTATTAGAGATGGGATCTTAAAACAGACTAAATATTGAAACTAATATTACATTTTACGATTTTAAAATTGAAGATCACGATATATTAGAATAAAGTATCTGACAAAAGAAAACAAATTCACAAATTTTAGTCTGGTAGCCAGACAAAAAACAGTAAAGTAATATATGTAAATTAAATCAAAAAGCATTTACCAAATGAATGATTGCTTGCTATTAACCAGTAAAGAAATCAAAACACACAAAATTCTATTTTGATTTGTTAATTCATTCTTTGTTTATCGGAGGAGTAAATTATGATACAATGGAAAAAACCGAATATCGTGCAGTGATATCCTTGTTTTGAAAAGTTTATCAGCCACAGGAAATCATACAAAAATGTTAAAGGAATATGCCCCTTCATTTCCAATTGTGCATCGATGAGTTTTAGTTATTAAACGTGGTCGTACAAGCGTCAAAAATGAACCAAGTAGTGTACGTCCCAAAAAGTGTAACATTAGAAATTTAGCAAGTCGTTATAAAGATCCAAGTTTGACTAAGCTGATACTCCATATTTTACACCAAGAATTACATATGAAAAAGTTGTTCGGAAAGTTGAGGCTGCAGTTCATGGCTAAATTAAATAAATTAAAGTACTAATTGCTTGAATACCCTCGATAACCACCAGATTTGGTTCCTTCTGATTATTACCTCTTCAAAAACTTAATACAATTCGTTTGTGGAATGCGTTTTTCTCCTATGAAGAAACTATTGCAGCCGTGGAACGATTTTTTGCAGAGCTTCCGGAAAATCATTACAGAGATGGTATAAAATTACTAGAGGATCATTGATTAGTGTGTTTTAGCTAAGGAAGATTATATTGAATAAAAACTGTTAGAGAGTGAGAAGTAAATTATCTTTAAGCTTGATAGTTTTGTATGGACGCCTCTGTATATCTTATATCGCCTCCCCCCGCACTAACAACTCTTTAGTGCTTGAGGGTGAATGTTCCTTATCCTGATTTAATTCTATTAAATCGAGAGATGGGTATTTGACAGCGCGATCTCTGATGGGTTGCAGTATGTAGAGGTAATCTTTGGTATCGAAATATCCGAAAATGTCCCCTGAGGGATATAGATCCAACTGGAGGTATAGAGAAAGCTTCCTGTTGATGATGGAGTGTTTTCTAATGCAGGGAGAAGTGGGTGCGTTCGGATTTAAGGAGGGTAGTTTATCATGTTTTATAATATTAGTTTGAAGTGTATATACGACTCGATGTAAAAGCACAATGATTTATATATGCAAATTCATTTGTAGATTTTAAAATTGGAATTGTTTTAGACATAAAAATACAGAAGTTTTAAACTTCTATCTTTACACACGTTTTATACAAATACATATGTAATAAAAAAACATATTTTTCAGTTTAGTATGTTCTTTTATATTTTTCTGTATATAAATAGTATATTGTGTGGCAAGGGGTGAAACAAGATGATTTCTGACTAGGGCGAGAGATGAATGCCCGAGCGAAGCGAGGGCTGTCATCGCCCAATCAGAAATCGTGTTTGTTTCATCCCGTGCCACACACTATATTTTTCATATCACATGCATTGAAACAGCGAGTTTTGATCTCTGTAGCCAGTCGAAGTAAGACTATTTCAGACCAATGCAACGTCAGTCAGAAACATCCTGACAGACTTGAAATAATGACATTTGTTTCTGCCCTAGGGGAGATACAACGTTGTTTCTCTCCTAGGGCAGAAAAAGCTGTCAGCTTCTGACTGACAATTGCATTGGTCTGAAATTGTCTTGTTGCGACTGGCAAAACAGGGATCAAAACTAGCTGTTTCAATGCATGTGATATGAAAAATGGTTTACGTATAATTTAAAACAGATTTATAGCACTGTGAAGTTGACTTGAAAATGTAAACAAAAAATCAATTGGTAGTCGACTAACAATCGTTTAATCACTCAAATATTCAAGTTTTCGGGATTAAATGAGCCATTATTTTAAATTCGAAATCAACTTATTAGATTAAAGGAAAAGAGAAACATAATATTCCTGTTTGAGGCAGTAAATAGAAAACAACTAATATTTTTTTTTTTAAGTATGTAAAAGTACCTTCCATATAAAAAGCATGCCCATTAAAATATTAAAAACCAGGTAATAAATTTACGAATTCAAAGGTTAAAGGGTCATACAAAAATTAACTGTGCAGGATGGTTACCAAAGGGCCTGTAATTGGAGTGAGGTATTAAAATAGTAACGAATTTACCGGCTCCTAGTTGAAGAAGTGAAAATTTTAAAAAATAATAAGAAATGTAACCAGAAAAAGAAAAGAAAATTATAATTAAATTTATTTTTTTCAGTGGGTGCTTATATTTATAGCATTAGGTATATTTTGTAATGCAGTATCGACAGTTTTGTATTCAGTTCGCAACATTTTATTTCTATTAAAACTTTCTTGTACAAATTATTTTCCTCGGTTAAGAATTGTTCCTCCTACACGTTCACGAAATGTCGACACTAACCGGTTTCCGGTCTATTGATTACGTACATAAAGTCGAGAACTTTTCTTCAAACTTTTTCTTTTGAGTAACTTCATTTGTCTAAACGATGAAAGAGAGCGGCCCTCTTTATTTCTCAATGGGATCAGTAAAACCGAAAGGATTCGTTAAACAATAGGTTTTACGAGGCAATTATAACCGCTTTTGGAAATTACTATAGAATTTGTTTTCCCAAGTTTTTTTCATAAATTCCGTTACGAAGTTAATTTTTTAAACGATATTAATTTTTAATAAAAATCCAACATAAGTTATGTGAATAAATGCTCTTAAAAGTGATTTATTTTAGTATCATTATTGCCTATAGGTATAATGCTCTTTAACTTTTACAAAGAGAAAAGTATCACAGTCATCGTATATTTATATTATCATTTAAGTGTTGAATATTTCGATCATTAAAATATATTTCTTGGTAGTCAACAATAATTATTTATTTACGTCGATTCATCTTCTTTTTTTTCGTACTAGGCCTGTGGTTAATTTTCCCTACGGTTAATGCAGTAATTAATTCAACTAGTGTAATAGTAAAAGGCCTCTTTTCTGCGCAAGTTGCCATATGACAATTTGGGAACATGCTGTCAGGGTTCACTTTCTCAGTAACCTGCCTTGGTTTATTTAATTATCGACTATCGAAGGAACCTCGTAGTTTTGGTTTTTAATCGTAGCTCATCTACGTCATTTAATTGTGGATTTGAACCCAAACCTCTATTTCCGACTGGACCATCGAATCCATTTACGTTTTGGTTATATTTTTGGTTTATTTCGTGTCCAGTGGGAAAAACCACATTGTGGGATTTGTAAAAAGATTTTCTGAGTCGATTTAGCAGAAGCACATTATAAGACGGCGTTTGAGGCAAAATCAACGTCCCAGGTTATTGTAACAAGACAGTTGAAATTTTTTTTACCCTATTTCATCTTAGTTTCTTATTTTATTTCTGGCACTAATTTTGGTATTAGCAGCATTGAATTACCGGAGTCTGGAACCGATCCGAAGTTTTGTAAAGACAATTATAAATGGTGATTGGAAGCCACTTCTGCCAGAACAGATAAGCGAAAGTTTCATTATCTTGTATTTTGTATTTCTTTTTTTTTTACTAATATGTAGTAATTTTAATTTTGTAATTAGCAAGTGTGATCACACCTATACCACTCATTTATTATTACTTATTTTGTAACTAAGGTGCCAGTGTATATTTGTAACAGCTCTAAATTGTATTTCATGTATTTGGGTCTACAACATAATTTAATTTATATATTAAAGAAGGGTCTAGTTTACGAAACTGATTTGTTTTAGTTAGCTCACTTTATCTTATTTTGTCGGATTGTGGAAGGGTTGTTAGTGCCTATTATATCTAGAGGTTTTCGGCTTGTAGGTACCGTCTAAGTCGGTGGCGCGGCTCACTTACTTATCACCCCTCTACGGCTGAGCTCGGGCATAATTTGCCAGTAGAGTGACCACTAACAAACCTTGCGCAATTTGTTAAATTGTTGAAGTTAGATTTTTTTTATCCTTAAATAGTCCTTAACCTTAACCTTTTGTTAAGGGAGTTAGAAAAAAAAAGTGGCAAATTTTTGGTGCCCAACGTGGATAATTTTTTTAATGAGGCGAAATTTTTTTTTGTGTATTTAAAATCTTTCAGTCTTATCACAGTTTGTGTTAAGGTGATATACTCCAACATTTTGGCGCGAAACCTAGAAAGAGCAACGATACTCAAACAAACCCAGTACAGAGAATAAATTTAAAAATTTTTTCAGGTATAAATTAACCCCGACATTTAAAACAGATACCGATTCACCGAACTGTACTGGGAGGTTCATAGTAGAGGGCGTTTTAAATCAAAGAATAGAATATTTTAAATCTGTATTGCGTTTTTCTCAAAAATTTCAAAATATTTTGATATGAAATTTTAGTCATGAATAGTTCGTTTCATTTTACGTGGTAGACGCATGTGTTTATTACAAAAATTATTTTTTTAACTTCCCGCTAAAAAAAAATAAAATTTTTTTTTAAAATCGGGAAGTTATTGGTTTCACCCCGTTTTTCGAAAATCGAGTTTTCATCGGATCTCAACGTTTTGAGGTCTTAGGAACCTCCCCTGACTATTTTTACGAGGGTGTCTGTATGTCTGTATGTACGTGTGGATGTGTGTGTGTGTGTGTGGATGTATGTAAACCTCTTATAACTTTTGAACGGCTTGACCGATCGGAATGAAATAAAAAGCATTCCAAAGAGTTCTATCTAACTTAGATTCCCTGTAAGTTTGAACCAATTCGAGTTGGTAGATTTCGAGAAATTTCAAAATAACCGAAAAAAACAATTGGTAAAAATGATGTTTTTTGGGCATATCTTTTTGGCTATTGCATCGATCAATTTCATAACCTAATCAGCTCTCAAGCTCAAAAAGCCACGTTAAATGCCGTTTTGCAAATTAAAATCGGTTGATTCGTTCGTGAGATATCGTTGTCGAAAAATTTCAAAAAAAGTGTTTTTTTTTCAATAACTTAGAGATTTTATGACTAATCGATTTTGCACTCCTAGTAACGTTTTTAGGTCTCAAAAAACTGCGTCGAATGCCATCTTGTACATCAAAATCGAATAAGGCGTTAAAAAGTTATGGCTTTTCAACATTTCAAAAAAAGTCAAAAACGTCAAAATACGTCACGTTACTATAGCTTTGCGGTTAAAACTAGCGGGAAGTTGCAAGGATGGCCTTTACGGTCAACCTCTTTTCGAATTTTTTCTCTATAAACCATCATAATTTTCTTTAAGTTATCATTTATTCAAAATAAAAGTATGCGTCTACCACGTAAAATGAAACAAACTATTCATGCCTAAAATTTCATATCAAAATATTTTGAAATTTTTGAGAAAAACGCAATACAGATTTAAAATATTCTATTCTTTGATTTAAAACGCCCTCTACTATGAACCTCCCAGTACAGTTCGGTGAATCAGTATCTGTTTTAAATGTCGGGGTTAATTTATACCTGACAAAATTTTTACATTTATTCTCTGTACTGGGTTTGTTTGAGTATCGTTGCTCTTTCTAGGTTTCGCGCCAAAATGTTGGAGTATATCACCTTAATAAGTATAAAGTCTTTTTTAAACTTCTGTGAGTAGGAAGACTACCAGATTCTTAAATATATTGATGTTAACTGCTGTTTGCTCAGGGAGTTACATTTGTAAACTACTCTATTTGACCGAAATTTCTTCCTCCTATAGTCACTAATGAAGAGACAAACCTATACTGTACTGACGAGCTCTAATAGAGCGGAACACGTGTCTGCAGTTTGTTTTTCCCTTTTATAGACTGATTAATTTATATATCTTTATCGCAGCATGATGTATCCTAGAGTTAGGAATTCTAACCAGGACGAATCTGTATCTGGAATATTCTAAGTGAAGGCAATCTTGTTTTATTACAATTATTAAAGACAGTGTCCTTTATTCCCATTTTTCAATAAAATATAAATTGCTTGAGGCCAACACTGGACGTGATACAACAAAGCATCGTATAAGAGAAAGAGAAAGACAGTTCGATTGGAATTAATAATTTCAAAAGCAACAGCATTTAATATAATAATACAAAGGATTGAAGCGGTGGGCGATTTTCTTTGTAATTAATGCTGCATTGCTGAAATTAACAAGTTATAGTCATTATATCGAAATTAATTAATGTTATCAGTTATTGTTCATAGCAGGCTCCGATGTAAAAATCAATCGTAATGGTTTTGATTAGATTTTCTGCCATTTTCTGTTTCATGCAGATAAATACCAACAAGGAAAAGCCTATTAAGCATAAAACAGAATGGAAACGTGGTTAAGTATCTATCACGTCTGGATATAGAAAAATGATTTTATATTAAAAATTGGTAAAATAACAAAGGTACATAAAAGATTAGAGATTTTTAATTAGTACAAACTTGAGAGACAAATATACTCGATATGCCAAAGAAGTTACTTATATAGACTCGAATTAGAAAACAACAAATACGAAAAAATTTGAAATCTCCTTCAAAAGTTTGTTCCAGTTGGATACTTTCGATCTAGTTACTCGTTATTGGTTAATTACTGTACGTATATGATCATTAAGTTAATTGATATGTATGGTTTAATATAAATTCTATACAAATTAAAGATGTCTAGACGGCAGTTCTAAAATTACTTGATAATTTCCATACATTTTCGAGTTGGTATGTACTTAACACCCATAAGCGAATACGCCATTTCTAATTTACCGGCAATAACTATATTATACATATAGTCTAAATAAAGCAAGAATATGGTTTGTTTTATACGAATTTAAAATTTAAATACGGTTTATCAAACAACTAATTTTGTCTAAATATTGGCAGTAGCTTGAGGCACGAGAGCTAATCTGATCACTACGAGGACCAACCTCTCAAAGATTCAGAGACTAGCCTGTGCATGTATCACTGGAGCAATGAGAACATGTCCCACTACTGCAATGGAAGTAATACTAATTCTCTCGCCACTGCATATTCAAGTAGAAAATGCTAGGCAAAAAACAATATATAGAATGATCAAAGAAGGAATAATCAAGGAAAAACCTCGATAACTTCATTTTGATCAAACTTGGGAAATGCCCCAAGATGACATGCCAAAGAAATTTAACTTTGTAAGGAAATTTACCACTAAACTGGGAAGCAAATCGGAATAGGACAAAAACACCATATTGGGGCTAAGCCAAAACGCCATAAAATGGTACACGGACGGCTCCAGGACAGATAAAGGAACAGGAGCAGGGGTGTTTGGACCTAGAACCAAATACTCAGAAAGCTTGGGTACGTACCCAAGCATCTTTTAAGCAGAAATTCGTGTCATCGAAAGATGTATAGAATTTAACATTGAAAGGAACTATCGTAGACAGAAGATTGTAATCATGTCAGATAGTCAAGCAGCCATCAAAGCTCTGAACTCAGATACAATCAATTCAAAGATGGTCTGGGAATGCCTAGGCAAATTAAATAAACTAGGACAGAATAACACTGTTACCCTCCTATGGGTTCCAGGACACGTAGGAATAGAAGGAAATGAAACAGCAGACAAGCTGGCAAAAAAAGGAGCTGAAACCCCATACCTGGGACCAGAACCATCCTGTGGGATCGGCAGTAGTACAATCATAGAAAAACTAAAGGAAAAAATGGATAGCGAAAAATCCAAGTACTGGAATGATCTAGAAGGACTAAGACAATCGAAGACGCTCCTGGGAAACTATAACCAGAAGAGATCTCACAGCTGTCTTAACCTGAGTAAGAAAAACCTCCGAATTATAACAGGAATACTAACCGGTCACTGTCGATTAAGAGGACATATGAAGAAACTAGGATTAGTAGATGAAGCAAACTGCAGATTCTGTGAGGTAGAGGATGAAACCTCAATACACATACTTTCAGGATGCATGGCATTAAGTAATTCTAGGGTCAAATACCTAGGGTCATACGAAATAGAAATGGAAGAACTACCTAATTTAAAACCCAATGATATCCTAAACTTTCTAAGGAAGATAGGACTAGAAGAGCTGCTATAAGTCTGAGGAATCATCAGAAATATAGCAAGAAAAGGGGGACACAATAGATCTTATAGGTCGCAGGTGTATCTGTTACCCCTAACTACATACATACATACATACATATATACATCGTAATGGTTTTGATTAGATTTTCTGCCATTTTCTGTTTCATGTAGATAAATACCAACAAGGAAAAGCCTATAAAGCATAAAACAGAATGGAAACGTCCGTAAGTATCTATCACGTCTGGATATAGAAAAATGATTTTATATTAAAAATTGGTAAAATAACAAAGGTACATAAAAGATTAGAGATTTTTAATTAGTCCAATCTTGAGAGACAAATAAACTCTATATGTCAAAGAAGTTACTTATATAGACTCGAATTAGAAAACAACAAATACGAAAAAATGTAAAATCTCCTTCAAAAGTTTGTTCCAGTTGGATACTTTCGATCTAGTTACTCGTTATTGGTTAATTACTGTATGTATATGATCATTAAATTAATTGATATGTATGGTTTAATATAAATTCTATACAAATTAAAGATGTCTAGACGGCAGTTCTAAAATTACTCGATAATTTCCATACATTTTCGAGTTGGTATGTACTTAACAGCCATAAGCGAATACAATTTCTAATTTACCGGCAATAACTATATTATATAGTCTAAACATAGCAAGAATATGGTTTGTTTTATACGAATTTAAATTCGGTATATTAAACAACTAATTTTGTCTAAATATTGACTTTCGTTGATATAAAATGAACAATTGAGAGAATATTATACTATATTAGATACAGATATAAAATTTAGATGGTAAGAAATGTTACTTTAATTGGTGGATGTCCAAAAAGTGCATGTATACTAGAAATCATTGAGCAAGGCTATAATATTGTTTGTAAAGATTCAAATTTGACTAAGCTTGAATTTTCTGATAGGCATAGGGCTCTTAGAATAGCAATAGGCTCAATATTTTACACGAAGAATAACACATGAAAAAGTTGTTCAGAAATTTAATGCCGCATTCGTTAACAATTCAACAAAAATGTAATCAAAAACAAATTTCTGAGCGCAATTTGGAGCTTTTTTTAACTATGGATGTACCATTTTGATCTGAAACTGAAACAAGAACATTTATACTCATCTGAAGCTGGTTCTTCAGCTCCACAACAGATGATGTCAAAACTATCGGCAAAAAAGGTTCTGGCATCAGTTTTTTGGGATGAAAGGGGTTTGGTTGATTGATTTTATTTTAAAGGTAAAATAAATCAACTCTTAATATTGCAACTTTTGTACAAGTTGGAAAAAAAGTTTGTGAAAAAAGACCCGGTTTACAGAAGATTATTTTTCATCAATACAATGCACGTGTCCACATACGTTTGCGTCTCTCCGACTATTATATTGTCGGATACTTAAAATAATTCCTTCCTGAAAAGCGTATTTCGTCAAATGAAGGAGCTATTGCGGCCGTGGAACAATATTTTGCAGAGCTTCTGGAAAATCATTACAGAAATAATAAAATTACTAGAAGATCATAAGAATAAGTGTCTTTAAACTAAGGAAGATTAAAAGAAAAAAATTTAAGCATTTTAACTTTTACACAGCGTAATTATTATAGCTTACGCCTACATAGGATTGTTTTTGTGTTTTTAATATTTAGGATCTATCTGATCATTTTGTATACAGAAATTTTTTACCAGACTATTGTTACCGTTCTACATCGGAGAGAATTACTTAGTTTAATAGTTGTAGTTTAAAAATGTGCCGTAAGGGTGTTACAGTAAAATTATCGACTCTTCATCGTTGTGATTAGTACTTTCTGGATCATTACAATTTGGTATGGCAAACCATCTTGTCTTAGTGTTATTCCTTTTTAATATACAAGTAAGTCGATTTTAATAATGTTTCATTGATTATTTTATTTATTGTAAGTGTCTTAAAAAGGGTGATATAGTATTAAAACTAACCAAAATCAAGATTTTACTTTAGCTAAACATCAGTTTTTTTTATTATTATAAAAAGTCAGGGTCGGTTTTTACGCAGGCTTTAAGAAATAATTCAATATAATGGAAAATCCGATTTGGTTAGAAACTGATTCTACTTGATTGTAAAAACGTTTTCGAAGATTAATGAGATTACAGAGATTAAAACAAAACACCTTCGTAAAATAATAATGAATGTCTTTCAATTACGAGTTTTGAAAAATAACAATAAGACAAGACAAGATAATATAAGTAAAGGTCAATGATGGTAAATTACAAATGTGTATCCTTAGAACAATACTACAAGCATCTTATAACTATAATTCAATTGTCCGCTTGTATTTTATGTACATTATGAATTTATAAAATGGGTGCAGCATTAATGTTACTCAGAGAGCGTTTGGAATGAATGATAGCAAAGGTAATACCACGTTACCGTCGTGCTTTAAAGGCTTTGTATGTAATATAATATGCAGATATGTATCAGGGATGTGATATTTTCGAGGAACATCTGTGGTTGAAGTTCACATTGCAAATCAAATTTCGATCTTAGAATGAAATACATATATTTGGTGTTTTATAAGATTTTCTATTCTTATGACGACAATATAAAATCCTAAACACATTTCAAATGTAGTAAAATTTATTTTATAAGTAGCAAACTAGGTTCAATAAATTAATTCTTCTAAAAAAATATGCACCTAATATTTAGTTTAATGTATAAGGAACTATTTTTATTATGTATCTACCTTTTAATCAATAGTACCCGGGCTATCAAACTTCGCCCAGATACTATTTCATATTATAGTATCTAACAAATGATTTTGAGTCAAAAAATGTATAAAACGAATTTTCCCACACGTGTTACCCAATTAGAAAGATTTTTGCCCCTGTGTGGTATAGAAAAAGAGATTGAATTCCTATAATATGTCGAAATATGACATATAGTCTTAAAATCAGTTTGGCTTCAAGGAAAAAACATCCACCGAAGATGCTAGGTATACCAAGCTTACTTGATAAAGTTAATAATGCTTTAGAAAATAACAAACCAAGTTTATGTATCTTCTTGGATCTGAGTAAAGCATTCGACACAGTCAATCATAATTTACTTTTAAAGCCGTTAGAAGATAGAAGGGAATACTGCTTACAATTATACAGAAGTTATTTTACTGATAGGCAGCAAATAGTGAGCATTAATGGGGGAAATAGCAATCCCCAAACCATAACATATGGCGTGCCCCAAGGAACTGTTTTAGGACCTACTCTCTTTAATATCTACATAAATGATTTATTTGCCGTGAAGACCAAATTCTTTTGCAGCTATAGTTATTTCTGTGAGTTGAAACACACTTGACAAGCTATCCGTAGGCCATTTAATTTTTAGGCTCAAGGAACTAGAATTAATTTCACACTCCACACCTTGCTGCGTTTTTGATGCATCGGTATAGGCCTTCAGAGCGTTTACTACGTTGGGGTTTGCTTTCTTGTCTGTTAATATTTTGTAGAGTTTGTTAAAGACAAATCTTGGTACCACGGCATCCGTGTCTGTCTGTAAGAGTCCCACCGCAGACTGTCTCTATGGATGCCGGTCCCTACAGTGGGTTCATTACCAACCTACAAAAGCGTACTATGGTCATCAAAGCTACCTTCTTAACAAATGTATCAAGGGGGGTGAGTCCAAGTATTTCTTTTATTGCCCTGAGAAGACTAGTTGCTTTTAAGCCGCTAGGTTCCTTTTTTCATTTGTGAAGAGAATCATTTCTGTCATTTTTGGGTTAATAGACAGCGATTGCTCTTTACACCATATTGAGGGCCACTTGCTTTCTGTTGCATACGGTGCTTTAAACTTTTCTGTTGGCAGAATTACAATGTCTTCTTCGTAGACTAGATTTTGTTTTGTTCATTGAGGCAATGTATCCAATTTTTACGATCTTTTTAATTTTTCCGATTGTTTGTTATGTTTTTTTCTGGTTTTGTTGATTTTATTATATTTTCTTGTTTGTTTTTCGTTTGTTTTTAATTTTTGTGATATTTGCCCTGTTTTTCATTGTTTCCGTTATTTCTAGTTTTTTTTTTTTTTATTATGTCACTTTATTTTCTCGTTTTTAGCAAACTGTTACCTATTTTTTTGTTTTTTCGATTTTCCTCATGTATCGTTTACTTCTTCTAATATCTTCAATTTTTTCCTATTATCCATAATTTTTTTTTTCTACTATTCTTTTGCTTATTTTTAATTTGTTTTCAATTAATTTTGATTTTTTCCATTTTCTTATTCTTCTTCGGTTTTCAATTAACCCAAGTCAGTGGCGTACAAACTTCTTGGTGATTCATTTTTTTTTTTATTTAGATTACCAAACACCGAAAAACCGTTTAAAGTTAAACCTTATCTACCAGAATAATTTGTCAGAAGAGGTATTTTAAGATTACAATATTGTTTTTAAAATATTTAACTTTAATACAACCCATATTGGATTCTATATAACTTTATAAATTACTATAAATGCTTATCAGTATATTATAAATGTTATTTATACAATGTTTCGATCCTGCCGTATCCAGTAACATTATGTCTACTTAACCTGAAATAATGTATTTATCTTAAGTACTAAAGTGTTAATAGGATTTACAAGCGACTCTACTAAGGGTTTGGCTGATAATCCGAAAGGGTCGGGAGACAAAATTTATATACACAGGGGGTTTCAAGAAGATAATATCAATATGTTGCTAATAATAAATTTAAATTTTAAACTTACAGTAATATTTTTAATTTATCGAAAAATGTTGATGATAAATGCAGCTGCAATGCTTGCAGTATTAGCTTCTACTCATGCCTGACAAACCAAAAATATATTGACAAAGAAAATAAGTCTTATTTTAAATAAATATTTTCTTTATTACTTATAAGGCAAAATACTTTTGTTTCGATGTTATTTCTTTTAAAAAGGAAATCCAAGCCATAGAAATCGCGCACCAGACTAAAACTTCATTAGCAAATTTCACCTTTGCTTTAAATTTTACTTTGTTGACACAATTGTTATAATCGGATGTGTAAAATCCGTCGTTGCCTTCAATTTCTAAATGCGATAGCGTAAAATATTCTTGATCATCCATTATAGTCGCCTGGTTTATAACAAAATAGCTACCCTATGACTTTGCCTAGGCTTTTTTCTGGATAAAATTCTCTGCACGGTTTTGTACGAGACATTAAAATGAAGACTTAGCTTTGGACAAGAGATTCCAATTTTATCTTGGTCACTTTCTATCAGTCTATTAACTCTGTTTTCGGACAAAACATGAGGTCTTTCACTTTTTGCAAATAGTATCTTATTGCCCTATAAAAGGTTGCTTGGCTAACATTTTGATCTCTAAAAAAGTTTATAATATCGCTTTTGGGCAACTGTCCAACTAACCTGTAGAAATTTTAGCGAAAATCATTTTGAACTTACTTGTTGTAACAATTTGACGTTTACTAATGACAACTATCAACAATTGTTTTACCTGCTTCATGATAACTAGATCATAAATCAAATCTCAGGACTAACTTTTTCTTAAAACTTAAGTCCCACAAGTATCGCATAATATCGGTCACACGCTATTCGGTTTGTTCTTCTTATATTATATAATAAGAATCAAGTTTTCAAATACGAGCTACAGAATAAAAAAAATACTTGACTATAAATAAGAAGCTTTGGAAAATGAGAAATAGTTGAATTTATACTTGAATGAGCCATTCTCACTTACTTAAGTATTAGGACGCCACCGTAAAGTGGTGCAGTTGATATATTTGTTGATACATATTTACACGCCAGTTAATATCTAATATATTAAAGAGACCAATTTTTACTTTATTAAGTACTACGACGCCACCGTAAGGTGGCGCAGGTTGATTTCTAATAAATTTAATTGATAAATTACAACATACAATGAAAAAAAATTCGAAAAGAGGTTGACCTTAAAGGCCATCCTTGCAACTTCCCGCTAGCTTTAACCGCAAAGCTATCGTAACGTGACGTATTTTGACGTTTTTGACTTTTTTTGAAATGTTTAAAAAGCCATAAGTTTTTAACGCCTTATTCGATTTTGGCATTCGACGCAGTTTTTTGAGACCTAAAAACGTTACCGGGAGTGCAAAATCGGTTAGTCAAAAAATCTCTAAGTTATTGAAAAAAAACACTTTTTTTGAAATTTTTCGACAACGATATCTCACGAACCAATCAACCGATTTTAATTTGCAAAACGGCATTCGACGTGGCTTTTTAAGCTTGAGAGCTGATTAGGTTATGAAAGTGATCGATGCAATAGCCAAAAAGATATGCCCAAAAAACATCATTTTTACCAATTGTTTTTTTCGGTTATTTTGAAATTTCTCGAAATCTACCGGCTCGAATCGGTTCAAACTTACAGGTAATCTAAGTTAGATGGAACTCTTTGGAATGCTTTTTATTTCATTCCGATCGGTCAAGCCGTTCAAAAGTTATAAGAGGTTTACATACATCCACACACACACACACACATCCACACGTACATACAGACATACAGACACCCTCGTAAAAATAGTCAGGGGAGGTTCCTAAGACCTCAAAACGTTGAGATCCGATGAAAACTCGATTTTCGAAAAACGGGGTGAAACCAATAACTTCCCGATTTTAAAAAAAAATTTAATTTTTTTTTAGCGGGAAGTTAAAAAAGTAAAAACGTGGAAACTATGGAAAATATTTAATAACAGGACAAAAACAAAAAAAAAAACAAGACAAAATCTTATAAATTTAAAAAAACGGAAAATGAGACAAATATATCTGTGTTACGAAGCTCTTGGGGTCAGCTAGTATAGAATGATAATACTCATACTAATTTATATAAATTTTCTACTTAAAATAATACAACATATATATAAATATTATATAAAAACAACAAAAAGAGCTGTCTGTACACCTGACGCCAAGTAGCTAATATCCTAGCTAAGGATAAACAAAAAAATCCCTTCCTATCAAGCTTGTGAAACCTTTTAATATTAACAGACTCGAAGTTGTACCTGTCAAGTTTATCTGGTGCTCCTTGAAGCGTCTCTCTCTAGCGTCAGGTTGAGTTGATATGGCGTCCGGACCGGAAGTCAGGAGTTAATTTCTTCAGGATATATAGACATGTATCACTTGTGGCAGATGCAGTTAACGTCTATCTCGATGATAATATGGAAACCGATGTGGAAATGATATGGCAAGGGTTAATCAGATGGAAAAGCGATTCGGAGTGTCTGCCAGGATGAGCATCAACGGATAAATTATTAACACATATAACGCGCTGAGATTAGGGTAGTTATTAAATATTTAAGATGCGCATTTATCGTACATAAGTGACTATATATTAGAAATTATAATGACTTTTGACAAATAACAAAATTACAACAAGATTAATAGATCCAGAGCCAGTGACCAATTTCAGTTGTCATTTCAGGTTACTTACAAAAAGAGGGTCTTTTAATGTTTTAAGAAAGTATATTATTTAGACAAACAAGTGTTTTATAAGATATATCGTACCATTTTTACAACACGATTCAACATTGGTTTTGGATATCCACACTACAAAACCTGTAACCCTTGTTAAATAGTATATTACGACCCTAGGCCAGAAAGTTGGATTTTCTGGCGCGTGGAATATCCAACTTTTTGGCCATGGGTTGTATACTATTTTTCTTGATCTCCATCCGAACATAGTCCGCCAGAGCGCGCTGTAATTCAAGCAAGCCATAAAAGTTGGACTTTCTGGAGCGAAGAGCTGCTAGAAAGTGCGTATTTTGGGGTAGGCAATCAAGAAAATCTGTAATTCAAGCAAGCCATAAAAGTTGGACTTTCTGGAGCGAAGAGCTGTCAGAAAGTGCGTATTTTCGGTTAGGGGATCAAGAAAAGAAAATTTAACTTTGGAAATTAATAAACTGACAACAACAGACTTTTTTTACAAAATCAGCAGATGTATTTTATTCCAGAAACAATCTTGAAAATATTTATATATAGAAGCATGAGTTATGGGTTATCAAAAAAAATTACTAGTGCCTATTATAATGATAATGACGTTTACCATGAAGGACATTTTTTTGCTCATTTAATAATCATAGACTTTACGGTGCTGATTCTGTGTTTCATACCATTCTACACAAAAGATTTAAAAAAAAAGAAAGTTAATGGGGTTTGTTTATTCTTTGATAACTACGTTACCCGCCATTTTTCAAATTCTGCAAGAAATTTCTATATTTATTATAACTCGTGTTACGGACAAAATGAACATTTTACATTTTAATATTTTTACTAATAAGTTCAGGAAAAAAAATGATCCTTCAAAAATAACTTTCCAATAAAAGGGAGTTACTACATGTATAGTATAGGTATGGCTTAACACCCCATATTTCGCCGATTTCGCTTGCTAGATATATTTTACGGGGTGAATCAGTCCCCATCATCATTTGTTCGCTTATATGTCTCAATTTGTTCCGGTCTTTTGTCTTCTCTTTCCATTTTGTAATTTCTGTCCTGCTTTGATCCTCCTCTACTTCAGTTCATCATTTCGATCTGAATCGACCACGTCTCCTTCTTCCTCCTGGTTGTTATAATACAATAGCTTTTGATATTGATTCTGGTCCTTGTCTCCATATATGACCCAGCTATTTGATTCTTGTCCATTTAATTCTTCTAAAATTTCTTTATTCGTTCTCCTTCTATACTGCTGTTCTTGAATTCTCACTGGACCCAGTATTGTTCTTATTATCTTTCGTTCATTTATCCTTAACTTCTTTTTCTTTTTTGTGATAGTCATCGTTTCTGCAGCATAAATTGTTCTTGGTCTTATTATTGTTTTATAAATATTCATTTTTGTCTGTTTGGTCAATATTTAACTTTTTAGTAGTTTTCTATTTGCTTAGTATAGGTACTCGGTTTGTCGCAATTATTCTTTCTTTGATCTCCGTTTTTCTGTCCCGTTGGTTGTTTATAATAACGCCGAGGTATTTAATTTTTTGTACTTCTTCGTATTTTTTATTTCCTATCCTTATTTTTTTATTTTGTTCTGCTTTACCAACTTTCATTAGTTTTGTTTTCTTTTCATTAATTTTTAGTCCCATCTTCTTTCCCTCTTCTTCAATCTGCATTAATAATTTTTCCATGATTTTTGTTAATTTTGTTACTAGCGCTATATCATCTGCATAGGCGATTAGTTCGTAACCTGATACTCTTAGGTTTCCCTTATGGATCTTTCTTAACACAAAATCTACTACCCGGTTTCTACATGGATGGTGCTAAAAATATTCAAACGTAAAACTAAATTGCTTAAACAATGTGTTTAAATGTTTAAAAAAGCAAGATTTAAACTGACAGAATTTCTATTGTTTCTGTGTGGTCAGAAGTTATTGTTTTAGTTATACAGAGAACCTTAACAGATTGTAATTTGCTGAATTTTCGAAATTACACCGCACTCGGGAGTACCTACATACCTTACCTACGTATCAACCGATTAAATACCTAAAATTTACTATATATAGATATCTGGTCCAATTAACTTATCTACGATTTTATTTTGATATCTTAATAGTTCATAATTACAACGGATCTAATGATTTATGATAGAAAACATGTAAATATTTGGCTGTTGTAACACTTTACTAAAGATACATCGAATCGAGTAACTAATTATTTGGTTGAAATCTTATTAAAGGGTATGGAAGAGACGCCCTACTCTCTCTAGTTCAGTTCAGTATGCAGGAAAGATATTTTCCCCTGCACTTGACAGCTTATAGACGCTGTCATAGAAACTTCTCCGAACTGGTTAAGCTGCTTTAGAGTTTACCGAATTATAAAAGAAAGACTTATTTGGAGTGCATTTGTTTTAATTGTCTGAATATGGTTTTAATTAATATATTTAACTAGCTGACCAGGTAAACTTCGTACCGCTTAACAATAAATGATTTCGGTTTTGTCCGTTATTGAAATATGTATTTTCAATTTTTACCATTTTGATCATGATTCGTGTTTTCCTCTTTTTTAGCTAAATGAATACTGTAATAAAAAATAAGACTAGTAGGTACTTAGTACCTACCTAATAAGTGTTTTAAAAAAATTTTCTTTAGGAGTCTGCATAATACGTCTTATATCAAATGGAGTAATTTTTAAATATTATCCCTACAAAGTTTTAATCCCTTATGTCTATCCTAAGGGGATGACTGCTGACTTAAACTGTCAAATTTTAATTTTTAATAAAAAATTCCTTAAAGATAAAAATTAGTCAGTTGTTAGAATTTATTTTGCAATTAAAAAAAAGTTGTACGTTAACTATAGTCTAAGTATTTATAGTGCGCTATAATTTGAAGTTGCGGTCTCAAAAAGTCACAACGTAAAAACGAAGCTTGAGCTGCTTCTCTTACCACTTCTCTCATTTAGAGAATTATTTCTCTGTGGATATTGAATAATTTATGTATTTATAAGTAGGATTGCATAAAAAATGGGTCTACTTTTAAAATCTGTTTAAAACCAAATCAGATATGATTTCAAAAGAAAACCTTTGGTTATATTTATTTAATGAGTGTTTTTATCGAGCTTTTAAGTGCAATTTAGTGCAAATGTGTATTATGACAAGTAAAATAACTTCCAAAACTGTTTATAAGCAAAAAATGGAGTCTTAAAAATTAATTATAAGCAATCATTTATGAATACTCTGTTTTCGCCATATTCGAGGGGTCAAAAATCCATTTTCCTTTTATAAATTCATCAAAAGTAATTGTTTAATGATTTTGTTTTAAAAATAAACAATTGAAGTAATCAATTAATATATTTAATAAACCATTTAACCGATCTGGTGGAAATTCTGCGCACTCTTTTAATTAATAATGGCCTGTTAATCATTATGTTTTGTAACATTTTTGGTTAATTGTTTAAACAATTATATATTAGTTTATCTGAACGATCAATGCATACAAATTTTCTTGAAAAATTAGTGGAAAATTTTAGGATAACAAATATGATTTTTTGACTATTTGGATCATATAGAAAAAACCAAGGGTGATATTATCATTTATGACTGCTTGTTTATCATTTACCAAGTGCTGCCTTCGACATATATAATGGAGTGGGGTAAGATCGTAAACGGGGCAAGATCGTAAACGCATTAAATCTATTCTAATATGCACTAGATTGTACATCCTACGGTGTATAAACTTGTATTTAATAGGCATGTTGACAGTAGTTGTAAATCCATGTAAAGTTAAATTTAAAGGATAAATGTAATATTTAAATACCTAAAAGCATATTTATTAAACGTAATTATTAATATTTTATTAATTAAAATTAATTCAAAAAACTTTATTTAATACACATTATCACGTGACTGTGAACGCCAATCAAAGCGTTAATTACTCGCTATTAGTATTTGTAACTGACTTATTATCATAAACCGAATTGTGTTTACATTATGGAGACTGGATTTATCAAAGGAAACAGTTCTAACTTGCCGAGAATCGATTGTTTGATGGTGGCGAATTTCTTTGCTACAAATAAAGATTTTTTTGCAGCGGAACTTAACATAAATTTTTGATAGCCTGTTTTTCTTCGTAATTACAATGTTCAACTCGTATATTTTTTAGATTAGATTTTAAAATATTATCGGTGTATTCGTTTAATTCAGAATCGGTTTCCATTTTTTCAATAAAATTTATATCTGCGATATATAATTTTTCAATTTTAAAAGGTTTATTTATATTAATTTTTATTGGTTCTTCTCTTGAATTAGTAATAGTGGTTGTTGCAAAAAAATTATTTACGTTTACACCTGCACAGGGTGATTCTATTTGATTGCCAAAATTAATATAATTTACAAGTCCTGTTCCGCTTTCTATGTCAACGGGTAATTTTACAATTTGGGATATCCTAGCGGGAATATTAATAGAATAATTTTTTACTTTAAGTTTCTTTTTTAGTTGTGTTAATTCTTCTAATTCGTATATTATTGGTATTTCTGAATAAGGAGTTTTTTCTCTAAATTTACAGTTGATTTTAATTGTTTTAATAAATCAATACCAATTAATAAAATTAAATAAATAGAACTTATGTCGTTTGTTAACTTTAAACATTTTAAAAACAGGTATATTTATAACTTCATTTATGTGGTAAGAAATACTGTGGGCTGTTTGAATATTAAAATCTTCATTTTTACATGTACATCTACATACACACACACTTTGTATTTATTATTAACTAGTATTAAATCCTAAAAATAATTATTTCTCAAGAAAACTTTCAAGTTCCTTAGAGTTTGACTGATCGCGAGCATTGTATATCGGTTCGTGACGTAATCAAAGTCACATGACAGTTTTGGGCGTTTTAGCGGGAAATTTTAAATCTATTCTAATTTATCACTTTTTTCTTTAAAATAAAACCATTTTTATTATTAAAATATTTTTTTCGTGGTTATTAAGAGTTAAGGAAATTAGTCAACATCCCTATTGTTGCGCAGGCATAGAAGTAGATGTCGGTAAATTATAAGTAAGTTGATAGTTTTTATAACATTTGTAAGTTTTCATACATGTTGCACTACACCTGATAGTTAGAGTTGGCGAAGGAAATACCGTGATATTGCAAGAAATTTTGTGTCAAGTGCAATTATTTTTGGTAGGTATTAAGAAAATGTCTTACTATTTAAGTTAAATGAAAAAAATCTTTAAATTGTTTGAAATTTTTTAAGAAAATCACTACTTCGGTTTTGCCCCTTAAATGTTAGTGCACGGGGTAAGATCACAGTTATTTGCCTTATGCAGAAGTATTTTACTTTTTCTGGTTTCTTTGCCAAATTATATATTTATAACTGTTTTTAGATCCAAAATGGTTCGAAATTATGTCAGAAAAACCAACCGAAGACCTATTTTCTTGAGTTTTCAACTTACCCAAGCAGCGCTTTTTGTAAAAATTCATAACTTTTAAAATAAACAACCGATTTTAATTTGGTAAAAAACATTTTATAAATGGAAAACAAAATATTCCAATTTTGTCTCATAACGTATGAACATAGATTTCAATAAGTTTAAAACAGCCGGTTACGGACTTGCCCCGTACATGGGGCAAGTCTGGAGTAGCTGCTACATTTTTTTTATTTTTTATAAAAGTTATAATTTCTTATATTAATTTGTGTTTCTGACTGTGCAAACTATAGAATGTTTGTTGAATTTTTGATGATGCCAACGTAATATTAAATATTTAAAGTGTTAATTATAAAAATAAATGGCAAAGTCGAATTTAACGAAAATGGGAACGGACTTACCCCACTCCACCTTATATACTTTCTTTTTCATACTAGACCAGGTACTAGAGTAAAATGAAAAACTTAAACAGTAACTCTTGACCAATTGTCAAAAAATGTTTGTTCATTATGTTTAAGTGCTTATATTATTTATCCGTTTTAAACTTTTTGATTTTCAACTGTGTTGAATCGAACTTGTTAAAATATTAGGAAGAGTTTGAACCTAACTTTCCGGTTAATAATTTTAAATATTAAAGTTTGAAACAAAAATCTCTTTAAATAACCTTTTGTCTCGTTTTTGCTAAAACGGAAATGACGGATGGTCCCGCCCGATGATTATAAATTAAAGAAAAAAACGAAATCCAGTTTCTCAAGTTAAAGCTCTTTTGCTTATTTCTTAGCAAAACTTTTAAGGAGACAAAGACTAAATACAAGCAGCAATTTTATGAGACATCTGCCCTGATAATAGAGTGGAGATTCATTATGTGCTATTAATTATCGAGAAGTTCTGAACAGGAAACAGCACTTTACCTTCGGGAAAATTAGCCAGATCTGCCATCACTTTCAAAATTGCTGCAGGCCCGTAATGACGATAATTCGATCAAGTTCCAAATGTAGATCATTATGGTTCTGATGCATTTAGAACTTAGCTGCGGGATATCGAAACTTTATTCATTGACTAACAATTTAAATCACAATACAAAGTATACAAAGTATATATATTTTTGTTGATGATTTAATACTTGCGATACCATTTAATAAAGTTGATCTTGTCCTAAAAATTTTTAATAACCAATGTAAACAGCTGCAATTCACAGTGGAAAAAGAAATTAATAACAGGTTACCTTTCCTAGATTTAATCGTCCATCGCACACAAAACAACATCCTACAAACTGAATGGTACCGCAAACCAATATGCAGCAACAGGTTTATTAATTTTTATTCTGAACACCCTCCAAGAACTAAGATAAACCTAATTCTGGGATTAAAAGACAGGGTTTTAAAACTATCACACCCAAAATTTAAAAACCAAGGTTTACTTAAATTAAAAGGAATACTGTTAAATAATTCATACCCTTTGGGATTATTAAATAAATTAATTTTTAGTACCACGTGCATTGCAAGAATAAGTGACAACAATAATTTCAATCAACAACAAACATTTGACAGTGAGAGAGGTGTCTTGTCTAATGAAATTTCACAGCCAATTTTTGGGTCTTTACCTTATATCCCACAACTCACTCCTAAACTTTTAAAACTATTCAAAAATTATGAAAATTTTAAAATGGGCACGAAAAATATCAAAACCATTTCTAGATTATACACCCGAACCAAAGATCCGCTTAGTAATTTAGAAAGTTCAAATGTAGTATATGAAATCACTTGCTCGGATTGTGAAAGGGTGTATATTGGGGAAACATGCCGAACTGTACACAGCAGGAACATCTCGCATAAAAGTGACATTAAAAATAATAAATATAAAGCATGCGCACTAACTGAACATGCAATTAAAAATGGTCATAGTTTTAAATTTGAAGAAACAAAAATTTTAGAAAGGGAAAGGAACCTTAAGAAACGATTATTCTTAGAAATGACACACATTGACAGAAGGGAAACATGTATTAATAGAAAATCGGATATAGAAGGGCTGAGTAATATTTATTGTTACATTCTGTCGTTTCAAAAATAAATATAAATAAAATAAAAAAAAAAAATTAATATATAAATATAAAGATAAATAAACAGTAATAATAAATTAAAACATGATTACAAACATAAAGATTAATATAACACTAAAATAAATAAAAATAAAAACACAACAACGTTCATAAAATTTAACAAATACATTTTTAAAATTGGAATCCCGCATTTCATGACTACAGAATTTTACTTGATATAATAATTAAATCTAAATAAATAAATCATCTAAATGTTTTGCTCTCCTACTGTGTTAAAATAAAAACCATAAAGTATATAAAAAACACACAGATAAAAAAAAGGAAATTGAAGACACATTAAAATTCAATCATTTACAGACAAACCTCCATGCTAAAAATAACAAAATTATAAGTTTTATGGTGTAAATGTATATATTTTTATGTATTTTAATAGTGATGTACCTGATTTTTAAAATGTTTTATTAGTGTAATGTTGTCAAACGGAATTCGTCGCTTCTCTTATAACCTCACGATTAGTAAGTCATCACATTTGTAACAATATTTCTTTATTATATAAAAATTGTTCTTCACCACAGATGTCCTGAAGAAGAATTAAATAAATTCGAAAGCTTGACTGAAATCAAAGAGTTTTCTTTACTTACCTTGGCCAAACGTTGACTGCAACTCCACGATTGACTTCACGGTATATATATATATATATATATATATATATATATATATATAAATATATGTAAGAGATAATACAAAAGTATCTAGTGCCGTGCTGTCAATAATAAATCCAGTTTTCAACTAGATTGGTGTTTGGTTAGATTTTCTAACTCAAGACACCGGTAGACGCTGCGAAATAGGAGTATAAGGATTTTAATCAGCCCATACAGGGGCAAAACCAACTACAGACACGTGTTTTGTTTTTTTTATGAGTCTTGAGTTAGAAAATCTAACCAAACACCAATCCAGTTGAAAACTGGATTTATTATTGACAGCACGGTACTAGATACTTTTGTATCATCTCTTACATATTGTTATATAAGACTGTCACAAACGCTCTGTTCGTTTTTTGTTATTACCTTGCCGAAGGTACTTTTAAGACGCAAAGCGACTTCTTCGTTCCATTTTTTGAGTAAAGATGGGGCCACTTGCGAATGGTTTCTACTTTCGCAAGTGTACATCTATAAGGATTTGGTCGATTCATACGGGGGATGTCTCTTCATTAGTGACTGAAGAGATATAACCTATACTGCACTGATGAGCTCATAAAAAGAGCGAAACACGTGTCTGTAGTTGGTTTTGCTCCTGTATGGGCTGATTAAAATCCTTATACCCATATTTCGCAGCGTCTACCGGTGTCTTGAGTTAGAAAATCTAACCAAACACCAATCCAGTTGAAAACTGGATTTATTATTGACAGCACGGCACTAGATACTTTTGTATCATCTCTTACATATTGTTATATAAGACTGTCACAAACGCTCTGTTCGTTTTATGTTATTACCTTGCCGAAGGTACTTTTAAGATGCAAAGCGACTTCTTAGTTCCATTTTTGGAGTAAAGATGGGGCTACTTGCGAATGGTTTCTACTTTCGCAAGTGTACATCTATAAGGATTTGATCGATTCATACGGTGGATGTCTCTTCATTAGTGACTGAAGAGATATAACCTATACTGCACTGATGAGCTCATAAAAAGAGCGAAACACGTGTCTGTAGTTGGTTTTGCCCCTGTATGGGCTGATTAAAATCCTTATACTCCTATTTCGCAGCGTCTACCGGTGTCTTGAGTTAGGAAATCTAACCAAACACCAATCCAGTTGAAAACTGGATTTATTATTGACAGCACGGCACTAGATACTTTTGTATCATCTCTTACATATTGTTATATATATATATATATATATATATATATATATATATATATATATATATCTATAAATCACCAATTAATGTAGTAGTCCACCGCGCACAACACTTTTTTTAAAATGATTAATACATACTTGAAACTTTGTGTATATTTTCCTATTGACGAGTCCAACAAAGTTTGAAATTATCTAAATTTAAAACTGCTGCTTTTTCGAGCTAGAAATAAACGTAAGATTTAAGCTGTCGGACAGCATAAACGCAGCAATAAATTTGTCGGACAAAGTGAGCATTTGATTTAATACTTAATTATAAACAAATTGTGTAAAAATGAATTATATATATTAAAAAACGTAACCTCGAAAATGCGAAATTTACCAGAATTACGGTAATGAGAAATTTTTGTCAAATCGACAATCGAAACATCAAACGCTAAGTTACTTTTGTTGTGCTCTGTCTTATATTTTTATTCGGTTAGGAGATCGAAAGCATGGATTTTTAATACATTCTTGTTTGTATACTTTCTAAAATTTTAACAATCCCATAAGAGATATCTCAAAATAATAGTTTACTGAAAACTATACATGGCATATATTTTTTAAAATACTGACACAAAAACCTACTAAAAAATTTTAGTTTAATTTTGATTTATTTTACTGCATCGACAATATGTGAACTTTGCATAAAGTTATTGAAATTTTCAAAGGTATGATCACCTAACTGTATCCTATTTCCTTTATGGAATAGGTATATACTCGTTTCGGTGCAAAAACAAAGACACAGAGGTATATTAGCGTGTCAAAATACAAGCTGAAACCCCTTTCGATTCAAACACACATCGACTGACTGACAATAAGCTCTATTCATTTCGCATATTGATTCGGTATGATTGAATATGATTTTCGACAATGTAATTTCGGCTTTCATTAGCCATAATGAAAATGGGACTAGGTCATGTTGATACTGTTGTAAGTTCTAAATTTAGCTGATCATTGTCGATTTTAAGCGATTAATCATTGGAAGGAGCATAAAAAAAGGGTTTGATGTTGAATTAGCTTTTAACACTTGCTCTCTTGTTTACTTCCTGTTAGGCAAAAAATTTTAGTGTTTGTTAAGAATAAAGAATTAAATAGGTTTATTTATGGGTAAATAGGTCACTTTCTATTTCTGGTTAAATAGACAATTATAATATTTTAAATTCGGGAAAAAAGTAGTTGTAAAAATTACATAAAAATTTATATAAAACTAGCAGCCGCTCGCGACTTCATCCGCCTGGACTTTAGTCTTTTGCCATTGAGTTTTATACAAATTTGCAACCCCTATTTTAAATCCTTAGGGATGGAATTTAAAAAAATTATTTTCTTAGTACACCACTAAGTAATAAAACAAATTTATTCTCGAATTTTCAAGACTCTACGCGTCTATCGACAGTGTCATGTCGGCCAGCAGCAGCGTGTTACCGTCTCACCGCTCCACACACCCTGCTCAGTAAAGCGCGAGTGGTATTAGAGTATTACTTGGAAAATAGGAAACAACTAGTCAGAACAAACGGTAAAGATTCTAACTGCAGATTAATTACTAGTGGAGTACCTCAAGGTTCCGTGTTAGGTCCCATACTTTTTTTACTCTTTATTAATGACATCACTAATTTAAAAATTAAAGGAAAAATCTTTCTATTTGCTGATGATACTAGTATCACCTGGAGCAACATCGATAATCCATCTTTACATGCCGACATTTCTAATGATCTTATTACAATCAAAAACTGGTCCGATTGTAACTTGCTTTGCTTCAATGTCGAGAAGACAGTTGCATTATCCTTTAAAGAAGCCTTTCATCCAATACTTCTTGAAAGCAATTCCGTCAGTGTCGTTGAGTCTGTAAAATTTCTAGGTCTTTTCATTGACAGCAGTCTAAAGTGGTCTCTTCACACAGATTCACTAACGAAGAAACTAGCATCAGCATGCTTCGCGATTAGATCGGTTTCTAAAGAACTAAATCTCCACTCGGCCAAAATAACTTATTTCTCTCTCTTTGAATCTCATCTTCGCTACGGACTTCCCTTTTGGGGTTCTAGTAGCCTTGCACAATTCAACGCTATTTTTAAATTACAAAAGAGAGCAATTCGTTATCTCCTTGGACTTAGCTCAAGAACCCACTGCAAGCCATACTTTCAAAGGAACGGAATCCTAACACTCCCTTCATTATTTATTCTAGAAACTGTATGTCTGATTGGAAAGCATTTACATATTTTTCCTACGAGACCCAACCATGGCTACTCCACTAGAAACTCGAGTTATGATGTTTATTTGCCAATCCCATCCACCGAATTAGTAAGAAAGTCAATAATTTATCACGCAAAAAAATTGTACAATCACCTCCCTGTGCAAATTAAATCGGCGACTTCTTTTACTAAATTTAGAAAAATGACTAAAGAGTATCTCATTGAGAGATCATATTATTCATTGGATGAGTTTCTAAATGAATAATTAAAACGTCTTGAATATCACTTCCAGTAGCTGCAAGTCTTATTTTAAATTCTGTAAATTTTTTGTATTTTATTGATTTTTTCATATTATGTATTGCAGTTTGTATTTTTTTTTTAACCTTTTGCAATTATTTTAGGTAACAAATTTGTTCTTTTTTTTTAAATTTTTTTATATTTTCTAACATTTTAATAACCATTGATGATATATTTATTTATATCAATCAGTAATTGTTTTTGTATATATTTGTGTTATATATTTCCCTAGTGTGTTTTAATCTTATCCTGCTTTGTCCATAAAAATTGTATTTTTTTTTAGTGACAATAAAGCATACGTATTATATTATTATTATATTATTATTATTTTAAAACTTTAAAAACTTGCATGCTATATGCATGCAAAATCTCAGCCCGATCGGTTTAAAATTGACAAAGTTTCATAAAAAATTTCATTCCCTTTTTTATCCCTTAGGGGTAGAAATTATTAAAATTCTTTCTTAAAAGATGCCTACGTCATAGTAGCTATATGCATGCAAAATCTCAGCCTGATCGGTTTAAAATTGACAATGTTTCATACAAACTTTCATCCCCTATTTTATCTCCTTAGGGGTGGAATTTATCAAAATCCTTTCTTATGGGATGCCTACGTCATAGTAGCTACATGCATGCAAAATCTCAGCCCGATCGGTTTAAAATTTACAAAGTTTCATACAAACTTTCATCCCCTATTTTATCCTCTTAGAGATGGAATTAATCAAAATCCTTTTTTAGGGGATGCCTACGTCATAGTAGCTATATGCATGCAAAATCTCAGCTCGATCGGTTTAAAATTGACAAACTGTCATGTCATACAAACTTTTATCGCCTAGTTTATCCCATTAGGGGTGGAATTTATCAAAATCCTTTCTTAGGGAATGCCTACGTTGTAGTAGCTAAATGCAGCCAAAATCTTAGTCAGATCGGTTTAAAATTGACAGAGTTTCATAAAAATGTTCATCCCCTATTTTATCCCCTTAGGGGTGGAATTAATCAAAATCCTTTCTTAGGATATGCCTTCGTCATGGTAACTATATGCATGCAAAGTTTCAGCCCGAATGGTTAAAAATTGTCAAAGTTTCATACTAACTTTCATCCCCTATTTTATGCCCTTGGGGGTGGAATTAATCAAAATCCTTTCTTAGCGGATGCCTACGTTATAATATCTAGGTACCTGCATGCCAAATTTCAGCCCCATCCGTCCAGCGGTTTGGGCTCTGCGTTGATAGATCACTATATCAGTCAGTCACCTTTGAGTTTTATATATATAGATTCTATTCGCATAAGTGTAGTATACATTAGCATTCACATTACTTGATTAAAAGTTTCTCTCAAACCGCAATATTTTGCTAATAATATATACCCCTAAAAGTAAAGTAAAAATTAAAAGTTGAAATTTTACAAGCGAATTTCGCTTTACAGCATAAATCGGAAAGTTGAAATTTAGAAGGCGACGTTACAAAATTAAAACTAGGATCTCCCTAATATTATTTAAATAATGGTACGTTACAGTAAAATAACGAAAAGTTTCAAAAAGTTCTAAAAGCTTTTAAAGTGAACGTGAGGGATTTGAGCAAGTTTTATTGTATGCAGATTCTTCCTGCTAGTTACTCTTCTTTTTAATGGACCTTTCGCGGATAATTATATCGTCATCAAAATTTATTATGCCCTTTATGTAATCGTTTTGGTTAATGTTAATAGCTCGTCACTTTTAGAGAATTAAAGCTACGTGCCTATACTTTCATTTTTAAATTATGGAATAATTAGATTTTAAAACTAATCTACCAAAGTACTTTGCTTTATGTCATGGCGTTGGAGTTATTTTATTAATTAAAGTTTAATCATGTATACGCCAATGTAAAATCTGAATGTGCACAAACTCCGAAAATGGACAATTTCAGTAATATCGTATGTCCAATGCTCCCATTTTTAGCAGCTGTTAAATAACAATTTTTAATTTATACAGTATTAAAATCCTACTTAATTTTGAAGTTGTTAATTTGAATGGTATTCTCAACAAGCCCCATTCTACCTCCGTGGTGTCATAGAAACAAGAAACTAAATCCTAACTTAACATAATGTATTAAAATATATTTTAGTTCAATATAGTATATGGTTTTATTTATCAACTAGCTTAGCCAACGAATTCGTACGCATTTAATAAAATATGATATAAGTGCTAGAAATCAATTTTTAAACAAAGTCGTTACCATTAGCCTGATCTCGCATTTTGGGTTAGCGCACAGACAGCTTTTGTTTTTTGGTGGGAGACGAAATGAGAGGCATCTAAAAATAGTTAGATACAAATATACAGCAAAATTTCCTAAAAAAAATATTTTCGGGTGCGCAATTTTAATACAGGTTTATTCCGACCTTCTGTTGAAAAATAGTAATACTTATATTGCCAACTTCCTTTCCAAATTGCTACAGTTTAATCACGAACATTATCCTAATGACGATATTATGTTTTGGCTAGACCTAGCCTCATGTCATCAAGTCATCAGTTGAAAGATACCCAAAACTTTCTTTGACAACACCACATATCATTTGACCTAAAAACGATAATCCTTTAAACTGGTGCAATAGAGGATGTTTGGAATTTAGTAAAAATAGTTTATTAAGAAAGGTAGGAAGTTCAAGATGAACAATAATTAAGACTGTGAATGCACAAAAAACTGCAAGAAATTTATCTGAATTCAGTCCAGGATCTTATGAGAGACATTCAAAGAAATTTGGGTCTAGCACAGCAGAATGGGTCACCCCACATAATTCGATAGTATACCTCAGTAAAGTATTAAGTTGTTATTTAAGATAATTAGTTCTTGTGTAAATAATATTTTTTATTCAAAAAAGAAAATATACAATAAATATTTTGTGCAAAAACTTTTAAAACATACGTTAAGGACATAATTATGCGATTACAAAAATTAATTAGATTCTTTAAATAATATTATTTTGATTTTAATTAAACTTCGTCATATTTAAAAATATTTTGTATAAGTTTTGATGCAACTGACCAAAATGCACGTAACAAACATGATTAATTAGTGTTGACAGAAAATACAAGTTCATCATCAAACAACACCAAATACTACTCTACAGAAAAACGTGCATGTCAAATTTAAATGATGGATGTTAATGTTTTATATGACCAAAGACAAATTCAAAGTAAAATAAAAATATAAATCCTAATATCTCATCGATTTTAATCCTAAATTTCTCGGGACTTAATAAAATACAATATGTAAAGAAAACGTAAAATAAAAAATTAAATAATCGTAGAAACAAAATCAACGTAAGCCCATATTATATATTATACTGAATTGCCCTAAATATTAAAACTATTAAAAATATTGTTAGGTAAACACAACGCTGCATTGCACCACGGCTACGTCAGGCCTCTTGAATTACCGGAAATATAGTTATTGTTATAGTCGTTTATATAGCGTATAAGAAATTAGGACTGAATACAATATATGTACAACTTTCTAAAGGAGTTACATAGCTACCAGTAAAAACTAGGGATAGTCCATTTCGCCGATTTTGGCCAATAACGGAAATCATACCGACGTAAATTTAAAGTTACATCTCTCTCCGATACAGGTAAGTTAGAATTCTAAATATAATGATGATGTAACTACATCTAGTTTCACCGATAGATAAAAAGTATTTAATACGAAAGTCTTTATTTAATTCACATTCCTATGAACCTTCATATACGGCTCGTTATTAAAGGACTAAATTTAAATATAATAATTATATTTTTGTAAGGGTCAAACCACACTTTTGGTTTCAGAAACTATCGACCCACTGCAATAACCAAAATGCCTGGAAATACGTAGTCTTATGCGAATAAAATCTGAAAATAAGAAAAAACAATGTTATTATAAGTCCTGGAATATCCCATAATGTGCCGAAAATAAAAATTAAAAAAAAATCGAATATGCTGTAAAAGTAACACTTTGTATATGATATAAAAACAAAGGGGCATCACGTTATAATTCCATTTATTAATGAAGAACTGAGAAATAAGCAAATATACAACGCTTGTAATATAAGTTTGTGGCGATTGTTAAAACACTGGAACTCGTAATGGGTTCGTCTAATCCTAATCCATTAAATCGAAGAGTGCAGACTACCATGATTCGATGGATGATGAATCTTTTAGAAAATCGGTCTGTAAAAAAGCTCAAACCAATGCTGGAGGAGCCATGTTTAATTATTATCGATAAAATGCTTCATACTATAGTTCTCGAGTAGAAAAGTTGCCTCAAGCTTTTTGGACAAAAGCACAGTTACAGGAATGGTTACAAGCAAAAAAAAAATATTTTGAAAAAGAGTCCTGTAAAATAGTTGTCTTTGTCTTTGTCGTCGTAATAGACAAAATACTGCAAAACCGTGTGCATCTTGTAGGTATTACGACTTCCTCTATATCACTATCAGTATAATCCGATAAAGTTGGTTTGGGGAATTTGTAAGCAGTAGGTACTATCATTGTCAGGTTCTTAACCCTTTCCCTGCGTATGTAAATTACATTTATAGGATCAATGCATCCCAATTTATAGAAAAAATATAAAACGCCTGTTTTTCGTTAATTTTTGTTTCAAGAAAAGATGATTTGGGCAATTATATGAAAATGATAAAAACAAAAAATTGCTTTTCTTATACAGGCTTAATATCTATGATAAGTATGTACTATGAATCCACTGTTACTGAGAATATAGGGGTTGAATCAGGAAGTACCGAAATTTGTAGTATAAATATAATTCCTTATCTTGAGAGCAAAGTAAAAGAGAGAGAGATAGCATATAGTTTTTTTTTCGGTTACTCAGCATCCGTTCAGCACATTGAAGGCTGTCTCTAAATATATTATATGCTTAAAGGTCCATATCTACTCGATTGCAGTCAACCAACCCAACGGATATTCAGGGTAGTGTTATATAAGTGCAACAGAATAGATGATGGATTATGTACATTCTATTTTCCGGTTTATTTTGTATAAAAAAATCCCCGATACAATAATGAAGTGTCAAAAATAGCAAAACGGGTTTATTATAGTGTTTTAATGCGGTTTCTTGTAGTTGAGAAAGAAATAACCGGCATCATAATTTTTCTACTATCACAAATGAGAATAGAAGTTAATTTTATAGTAAAATGTAAAATCATTAGTTTAAAATATAATTTTTTAAAACAGGCCAGAAATTAATACTTTCCGGTTTATTTTTAGGTCAGAAAATCTCATTTTTATTTACTTTCCGCCCTATCTTTAATGAAAAAAACAATAAAATAGTTAGTCTAAGATAGCGGTCAATTCTATGGTAACCGAGTTTTGTATATATTTAAAATTATAAAATATCTTATATATATATATATATATATATATATATATATATATATATATATATATACCGTGAAGTCAATCGTGGAGTTGCAGTCAACGTTTGGCCAAGGTAAGTAAAGAAAACTCTTTGATTTCAGTCAAGCTTTCGAATTTATTTAATTCTTCTTCAGGACATCTGTGGTGAAGAACAATTTTTATAAAATAAAGAAATATTGTTACAAATGTGATGACTTACTAATCGTGAGGTTATAAGAAAAGCGACGAATTCCGTTTGACAACATTACACTAATAAAACATTTTAAAATTCAGGTACATCACTATTAAAATACATAAAAATATATACATTTACACCATATATATATATATTTTTTTTTTGACGTTTAGTTGAAAACGTGAAATTCATTATAAAATGGATATTTAAATTGATGCATTTGATTGTGAATTAATGGAAGATGAAATTATACCAGATGATATTGTTAAGGCGGCCACCCAAGCAAGGTTTGTTAAAAAAATGTTTAAATTAGTTAATAAAGAGTTCTTGTTATAAAAATGTAAACTGAATAATATGAAGTTTATGGTACAACAATGTCCGTTTAAAAAAAAATTCGAAAAGAGGTTGACCTTAAAGGCCATCCTTGCAACTTCCCGCTATAGTTTTAACCGCAAAGCTATTTATAGTAACGTGACGTTTTTGACTTTTTTTGAAATGTTTAAAAAGCCATAACTTTTTAATGCCTTATTCGATTTTGATGTTCAAGATGGCATTCGACGCAGTTTTTTAAGACCTAAAAACGTTACTGGGAGTGCAAAATCGGTTAGTCAAAGAATCTTTAAGTTATTGAAAAAAAAACACTTTTTTTGAAATTTTTCGACAACGATATCTCACGAACGAATCAACCGTTTTTAATTCGTTGTGTCTAGGTACACGTTAACTTGTACGCAAATAAAAAAATTAGATACACGCAAACGAAATGTCTTCAAACCAATGACGTCATTATTTAGCGTGCACTGTGACTGTATTTTTGGTACAAGCTAACTTGTACCACGTGTGTGCTTTGCTTGTACCTACAGTGAGTTTTAGAGTCATAGTTTAAGTTTAAGTGGATTATGGTTACACGTTAGAATATTGATCAGTAAAAAGTTTTCTTTGAAGACTATGAAAAGGGTAATATGTAAAGAAAGAATGAATCCTACAAATCAGAAATGGATGAAAACTCTAGAACTATTAGAGAATCTTGTCTACAGCGGAAGTGAAGACGAATATGACAGAAATTATTAACTTTGGCAAGAAACTGATTCACAATTAGTAATTAATTACTTACTACAACAAAAACTGGCATCACATAAAACATGAATGGACGGTTTACAGTATGTAATGAAAGATGGTCAAAAAATTTTTATATAAAACATCCAAGAGTTGCAAAAGGAGTTACCAATGCAAGCGAGAACATTTTGTTGCTACCTTTTTCTGTGACACAGGCTGTTTCTCCCAGAGTACAGGCAGTAAACCAAACGAGAAAAAAGTTTTTTTTGTGACAAATTCACTGGCCTATCTTCCAATAGTTCGTTCAGTTACAAAATGAAGATTTTGGAGACAAGGTCATGAAGTAGCTATAAATGTAATTTCTAGTAGCACAGGAGGAACAAAATAACAAGAACATCTGTAAATGGATATGATCAACTTACTATACCGAAAGTTATCTTAGAATCAAATATAACTGGTTTGTTAAACTTTCAAGTTATTGTAAAATAAACTTATATAATTAACAATATATCTTCTTTTCTAGAGGTTAATAAAATTTTAGTGCCTGATAAAGTGGAATTCGTTTCAGTTACAAAGAGTAACGAAATCAGTAAAGAGAATTTTTGTTCTAAAAACTGGCAAAAAATAGAAAGTTGACGTGGGGAATCAGTTTTAACTATAGAAAGCAACAAAAATATCAACTGTAAGATTTTCATACATACCTACGTTTCATTTGTAATCGCTATATATTAATATTTTTTTTAGTTATAAGTAAAATAGTATTACCACCTAAAATTAAAATAAAAGAAAGACCTAAAGGTGCCGATTGGATTAAAGCGAAAACGAAATAAAAAACAGTTTTCTAAAGTTTGACAATAATAATTATCTTACCTAGAAATAAAAAATATTCTAACATTACTTTGTACATGTCATAACAACTAAATGTATAACCCAACCTAAATATATTTTTTTATTTTTAGATGATTTATTATAATTAAGACATCTGAATAGTTTTACTTTCCTTCCTTAATCACAAATACACACAAAAAAAGGAAACTGAGCGTGTACCAAAAATACAGTTACAGCGCACGCTAAATAATGACGTCATTGGTTTGAAGACATTTCGTTCGCGTGTAACTAACTTTTTTATTTGCTTACAAGTTAGCGTGTACCTAGACACAGCGATTTTAATTTGCAAAACGGCATTCGACGTGGCTTTTTAAGCTTGAGAGCTGATTAGGTTATGAAATTGATCGATGCAATAGCCAAAAAGATATGCCCAAAAAACATCATTTTTACCAATTGTTTTTTTCGGTTATTTTGAAATTTCTCGAAATCTACCGGCTCGAATCGGTTCAAACTTACAGGGAATCTAAGTTAGATGGAACTCTTTGGAATGCTTTTTATCTTATTGCTATCGGTTAAGCCGTTCAAAAGTTATAAGAGGTTTACATACATCCACACACACACATCCACACGTACATACAGACATACAGACACCCTCGTAAAAATAGTCAGGGGAGGTTCCTAAGACCTTAAAACGTTGAGATCCGATGAAAACTCGATTTTCGAAAAACGGGGTGAAACCAATAACTTCCCGATTTAAAAAAAAAAAAAATTTTTTTAGCAGGAAGTTAAAAATATTGTACGTAATACGCAGGCTTGCAGGGCTCGCCTATGGCTCGCCCTGCAATTTGCCTACTCGTCCAGTAAAAGACAACTTTCGGGACTTGTTCCGTAAACTACTATTAATCCGCTTACAAATTTAAATACACAGCGATCAAATTTAATTACTGTTTAGATGTGTGAGCCTACAATTATTCCGATATAAAATACATGCCTGTTACTAAAACAGTTGCCGAAATAAAAACAGAAAATTTTCCGATTTCAACTAACTTCTAAAATTTAAAACGCTGAAAATTTGGTGGAATTTTTCATGCACTGTCCCATATGTTTTAAGAGCCGCTTGATATTTCCATTAAAAACTTTTAAGTACCAGCCTCGTGCTTCCGCTCTCTCTGTACAAATATTCCCTGTTGATAATCATTTCGACTTATTAAAAGGCACGTTGATGAGTTCAAAAAGGGTGACTGATTGTCCAGGGGTAAACTAATCGCAAACTTCTATACGTTATCAAATGTCTTTTTACAGTGATTTGCCGACTATCAATCAGCCATAACTTGATTAGAGCTGCTGGCAATGACTTAGATTAAACTAGGGGACATTTTGCTACAAGCTAATAAATGTAATATCTGTTTTTGAAGTCGAAATTACCCAATGTGATTTGTAGTTAATTTAAATCTGGTTAAAATTTTAAAAAGATTAGTTTAATGTAATGATTGCATATTTATAAAATGTAATTGATGATGATGATGATAATGATAAAATAAAAAACCTGTCTATTACGTGCAATGCTTTTTGCAAATAATTCTTTACTCCAATCTCAATGATAAAACTTAAAAAAAAACGCCTTTTATAAGAAAAATGCACTAAAAAGCAAAAAATTTGTATTTTATAAACATATCATAGGTAACTAGACACCTGTTTTTGTTTCCTTAAAATCGGCATCAATCGTAAATAACACTAAATTTCGAATGTAAATTTTTTAAATGTTTTCTAAAGATATTGACTTAGTTGTAATAGTCACTTATTTTACACAATATTCAAGTAATTCACATTCAAAATCTGGATTTAGTGGCTAAGATAAAGCTGGACAGTAATTTGTGATTGGGGAATTAGGAAGACCTCTTGAAGTTCGCCCCAATGAACACAAAAATTATCTAAGAAAAGGAGATATAGATAAATCTAAGATTTGTGAAGATGCTGTAAATTTTCTGAATCACGAAATAAAGTGGAATGACATAAACATTTTATGCAAAAAAGAAAATTCTATAAAAAGAAAATTAAAAGAAACAGCACACATTTTATTAAATAAAAATGAATGTATTTCCAATTTTACTTTGGATTTATCTAGAATCTTGGCTAACCACCTTATAAAAAGAATGAGTTTAAAAATTTAAAACCAAGAAGCATTGAAATACTTAAAATAAGGAGTATTTTTCAAAAAAATTATCTTTGGAAAGGGCCAGTTTCCAAATATTGATTTATTATTTTATTCTTTTGATTTTAGTGAAAAAAGTTCCCCGATTAAAGAAGTAAATATATACAATTTATTATGCCACAAAGAAGTTATATACAATATTTAATTGTATGAAAATGTTACGATTTAAAATAAATTTTATTGTCCAAATAACACTTTTAATGTTTTTTAATTAAAGTATTTTTATTTTTTTATTATTTAATCGACATTGTATACAAATTTTTTTTTTTAAATTTAAACAGAATTTTATTGTTGATACAACAAATTAGGATTCAATATGTTGAGGATTTTGTAACTAATTTACTCATTCATCTTTAAAGCAATTTAACAAAAACAAAAGAAAAATAATTAAAAAACAATATTAATTCCCTTTGAAGTTCTCTGTATCCATTTATTTACTTTCAGATCGCAACAGAGATTTCCTCCCGCTAAAGCAAATGCTTTGATTCGTTGCTTCCAGTCCCCGATTTCTGTTTTTATTAAGTGTTTAACCATGCGTATCCTAATTGAATTTTATTACATCAACTGTAGCTAACGTCTTTCCGTTTATTTGACTATATATTCCAGTTTTGTTAACTGAAACAGATAGCCTTGTTTCTGAAAGCGGTTAAAGATTCATTTTAGAAGGTCTTCAATTGGATTATCTTTTAAATTTCTAAAGATACAAGGTGGGCAATATGTAACTGACTGATTTGTATATGCAATAAATGTTACTACAAATAAAAAACGTCTATTTTTTCATCTTTATACTTTATTGAAACTTAGAAATTATCTATGAAAAATAATATCAGACAAATGTCCACTTCTAGATGCCGCGCAAACCCTAGCTCTTTGGACTACATTTGCGAGTACTTTAGGGAGGTTTTCAGAGGAGTACTTTTAATGGTTTCCGTAATATTGTTCTTCAGCCGCATTACACTATTTGACTTGTTAGGATAAACCCTATCTTTTAAAATCTTCATTAAAAGAAGTTTGGAGCCGTTAAATCCGGTGACCTTGGTACCAAAAATATTGTTTGCAGAGGATTCATTGTTGCCCTAGCTGTGTGACAAGTTGCTTCGCCCTGTTGAAACCACATGATTTGCAAGTTATATTGTTGGATTTAAGGAACCAAAAAGTTTTGCACCATATTACGGTTGCGCTCGCCAGTGAAAGTAAGAGAATTACCTGTAGCGTCTTTAAAGAAGTAAGGCCCATTCATACTTACATACCAAACATCGCACCAAACTGACTCAACGAGGATGTAGTGGTCTTTCATGGATGACACAAGGGTTCTGTTATGCCCAGATACAGAAATTCTGCTTATTAACCAATCTGGCTATTAGAACTGGGCTTTATCGCTCATTCATTTGTCGGTAAAAGTCATTATTTTGGGTATTAAGCTGCAATATTGCATAAACATATTGCCAGCGACTTACATGGTCTCTAGGGTGCAGTTCTTGAGTGAACTGAATTTTGTATGGCTGCAAATGCAAATCTTCTTTTTAAATAGTGCGTAATAACTTTCGACGAATACCCAGTTCTTGAGAACTGTCTGGTAGACGTCTTAGGGTGTTCTATAACACTTTCACGAACTCTATATTTGCCGCAGTAAGAACTGTTGGAACACAGGTCTTTAACTTCACCTTTAACTTAAATAAAATGCTCTTTTCATAATTATTATTTCATAGTTAATTTAATTTTAAATTACTTTTATAATATTTCTGTAAATTATCTATGCAATATATCCTATTATTATATTCATATTTTACAAAAGCACATGTAATCAGTGTTCATATGTAGAACAAAATAATAGAAATGCTTTCAACTTCACAAAACAGCTAAAAATATTCCAATTTTGCCCTGCAATTGTTCAATTTTTCATCTCTGGCGACAGTCCCATATAAAACTAACCCAATTAGCTTGAAAGTGTGAATATAACGGACAATAATCATATGCCGTAACAATATACCTCTAGCTTTCTAGCAGTTCATTCAGCGACGGGAAAAAATGAAGTTATGTACAAAAATAATAGTCTCTGAGCCAAACTACAATGAAAATATTTACTTTTTCTTATGTACGTTTAGAAGACGAAAGCCAATAAGAGTGTGTTTATACCGATTCGTAGGTCAACGTAAATAGAAATGAATGAAAAGACGCATACGCGCTAGATGAGCAAAAAAACAAATTAAGCTAATAAACAAGTTGTAGTTTCAGGATCTTAACCAAATAACACATTAAAAATAGTGCACAATATTCTTTAAAGGAGGCTTTACATTGACGCAATTAATGGCAACAAATCCGTATACGGCGCAATTGCATGCTGCAAGTTGTCCTTTTTATTGGAGAAGGAGTACACTCGTATGCGGCTTGAGGTGTTTCCCTCTCCAAGTTACTTTAGGTCAAAGTCTATCCGACACGAATGGGTTTGGTTGTTTGTTTCCTTGCGGCGTCATGGCTTGGAATCAAGAGAAGGTAAGGTTTTTGATAGATAACTGTGAAAACAACATTTTGTGGAATTTGCGTAATCCGTCATATAAAGACAATCGTAAAACATTGAAGGTGTGAAAGGCACTATCTTAAAAGTATTAGTACATGATTAAAGATTTACAGAAAAAAAAACTGTAAACAACATTTCATCGGTATAGAGAAAAAAACTCCTGATCCGGTTGAACTGAATATTGGGAAATGTTACTTTGCTCACATTTCTGCTACAAGTGGAAGCTTTAAAGTTTAGGTACATTAGGGAACGGAAGGAGCCACCAGTAGCCAAAAATGTCAAAATGCAATACAGTTTAACTGCTACAGGTACATAAAATCAAAATTTAGTGTTTAATAAGGGGAGCTAGCAGAAATAGAAGGGTATCAAATTTCTTTCTCTGTATTCATGTAAAATTTCTGAATAGGGTCTCAAGATTTATCAATGTACACAAATAACTCTCTACACCATACTCTGCGTCTTTGCCTCTTTCACCTTCTTCTGGTGAAAATTAAGTAAGCTGCAGGAGCTACTGTTTGCATAGACATCTCAAAATTAATTGTGTTAAAAATTTGATGCAACCAGTCGCAGTATGTGTCGTATGCTGTTGTGGTTGCCCCAAATCGCATGCTGCAAATAGATTGAGGAGATTAAACCAGATTGCCTATGGTTGCCTTCATGTAAAGCTTACTTAATTTTTGCTTTAGCAAGCTTGGGAGTCAAACCAAGTAGGTATTAATCAAATCGCCAACTAATCTGTATATATTAGTCTTATAAGAATTATTCTTAAAAGAATCAACAAGCGCTGCAATAATTGAGGCTAAAAGATCTGCTGCATTTACTATTAGTAGTGGCCATGAAAATGCCTTATGTCCGCTCAATTTTAATTTAGCAAATAAACGCATTGTAAAAAAGGCAAACATTGAAAGAATGCTGTTTAGGAACCAAGCCCCCGCATTATACTAGCGTTCACCGGTGATTAGATTTGGTAAGAAATACGACCACCAATTTAAACTGGAAAATTCTGCATAGCAGGTTAGTCTCAAAATAAATAGGGACAAATCAAAATATAAGTTTTCAAAAAGGAGAGCAAAGAGATAGAATAGATTAACAGATATAACTTTGAAAAGATTTACCAGTTAAAATATCTGGAAACTATAACGAACGCAGATAATAATATAACACAAGAAATGAATAACAGAAAAGAATGTGAAAATCGCTGCTTGGTTGGACAAGAAAAAATAATAAAGTCAAAACCTTGTTCAGGAAAATAAACCTTTATAAGACGCAAGCGTATCCAAACAAAAAGAAAACAGGCTAAATATAGCTAAAAGAAGGATTCGAATAAATAAGGGATGAAACTACCCTACAATACAGAATCAAGAGTTAAACAATTAACCTCATATAGTAGAAATACTAAAATTACAAAGACTTCGATAAGCTGGCCATGCTAGGAGATAGAAAGATGATAGAGTTATTAAATTAATATGGAAAGAGATCCCGGATGGAAAACATCCGCTAGAACGACCAAGAACAGGATGAACAGGCAATGTTTACTCAGACACATAAACTTTAAACAACGATCGTACAGATAAACTTATAATGGATCGAAAAAGATGAAGGGAAATCATGAAATGAGCTAAGACTCACCCTCGGTTGTAACGTTTAAAGAATATTTCGATAGATTTTTGTTCATTTTTCCTTTAGTTTTATTCTTGTTTGCTCAGTTGATAGTTTTCACCAATATTACAAACATCAGCTGTAAGTACTTTAAATCCCATATATAGAAAAACACCAAATGCAACTTTCAAAAATAATCTGCGCTACTGAGCATTACAAAATATTTGTATTGGTGCCCAACCGTCGCATGTCTATTAGAAACTTTGTCACGCTTCCATTAATCTCCGCTTTATGCCGAATCATCCTGCGTTCCAGTTGTGACACGTGCACATTGAACCTTTCAATCTGAAATTTGCATTCATCAACATGATGGGCCACTGCCGGTATACCGATCATCGGCCACCCATTGACGCGATGATATTAATAACGAAAAAAATTATTATCCGTCAGCAACGCAATGGAAATTCTCTGTTTTTCGAAGTATTTTCATATCATTTGGGGATTTTGCGTGACCGGACAATATATTTTAGGGATTGCGAATTGGTAAAAATAGCCTGTTGATAAATAGTAATTTGATTTTGATTTGATTTTATGTCCAAATTATATTATTTTTTAAAATTTGTTTTGACAAATATTGTAAGTTAGTTAGACGTTTTAATTATAATTGGATTATGGTATTTTACAAATAATAGATAATGTTTATTTATACCTTCATTCATTTACATTTAATATTTGCAACCGATAACTACAGATGGCAACAATTAGAAAATATTTATTATGGGTACCACATTAAAAATGTGTAAAACAACTTGAAGAAAGACAGAAAGGCGAAGCATTAATTTTTAAGTGGTGCAATGTAGTTTGTAATGAAAGTATTTAAAATTGGTTGGGCAGCATACAGAAATAATGCGAATAATTCTTCAAAAAAGAAGTTATGATCGTTGTTTGGCCTTTCTGAATCTACTTATTAAAGCTTTTTTGAAATCCTAGGACAAACCGTTGCAAATTTATTACTTATTTATTCTGTTATTGTATTTGTACTTAGTATTGTCCATATATCCTTGTATTAAAACTTTTTAAGCACTGTTAGGTTTCGCCAAATATTGAGTACTTTCCGGCATCCTTAGCATTTTCTATTGTGTCAATAACTGATTGTAGTTTTTTGCGCAACACACAGCTGCCTGGCATGTGCTGCCAGTGGATCGGAAAATTTAACATTGTCAAAGCTGTGTTTAGACCCATCTGTGAACACGGTGTTACCCTAAAGCCTAAGTGATATTTGATATTTACTCCGCTTATATTTAAATATCGGTGGTCAAATTTATCTCTTAAGTATATCGTTTCTTCCATTTCTTGCCTTATATTATTGTAACCTGATGTGTTCTTATTTTTAAGACATCTGACATGTACTCACCATTCCTAGTTAGGCTTATTGTATTTCTTCTATTCTTTAATGTACCCACTCCAGGATCTTGATACCCTTGGTACAGATAGATCTAAAAGATGAGTGCAATTTTTAGTGCCTCGCTATGGTATAACATGTGTTTAACTGTATTTTGTTTCTGCAGGTTATGTTTTTATTAAACAATCCAATGGTTTGCAGGTTACTATTAATTGGTATATGGCCTGTAAGAAATCGTGTAATGATTTATAGATGCTGGTTTTGGGTATTGTTTAAGGTGTTCTGGCACACGTCTGTTCAATACATATCCTGCTTCAGGATTTCAAATATTTTTTCTTGGAAATGAGATCTACCAGGGTTGTCTGTTTAGTTTTGCTTATAGCTGTTTAGAAGGCGCCACCAATAGAACCTTTAAAACAGCGATTTTGCTGGTGTCAACTGATATTTGTACGTGTCTGTCACTGCTGTTAGATTCTCTTTAGTCTTAGACCCATGTGTGTACCAGGTGTAAGCCTGAAGCTTGGGTTGAGTGCTTGACTTTTGCCATTCTTCACATTAATGTATTTTTACTTGGAATGTTTTCTTAAGCAGGTTTTTTGAGATCTGTGCGCCAATTTTAACTACCACATGTCTTCTTTAATTTTCTGCTTTATTTTGTTGAGTTCTGATCTAACAGAAATATTGCTCAGATTTTTTTGGCAGTCACCTGATTTGTTAATAATACTTTGTAAAAAAATCAGATTTGTTATATTCTTTTCACAACGACGCTCATAGTTTCTTTTTATAGTTTTGAAAGCATACTGTATTTATTGGTAAGAGCATGATGTTGTTAAACTAATATTTGGCTAAAATTACTTGTGAACATTTACAGGTCTGTTAATTATACAATTAAAAAGGTGTTTTTTAAATAATTTTTTAATTAAGAATCATAACAATGTATTTTATTATGCTAAATGGTGGGAAGTTGTGTAGTATAGAGAACTGCAGATTCGTTTTTTTGCTAATTTACACAACATGTTTCTTGTAGTAGGGAGTCGAAGAGTCACGGTTCATTTTGATACTATTTTGTATTTTATATCTGAATGCAGTATTGAATTTACCAAAGAGGAGAATCTAAGAAGTTCAAAAAAATTTATTTACAAAAATATATTTTCTGACCGATAGATTCCTTTTTTTAAACTGTGAGGATTAAAAAAGCTATTAGCAAAAGTAATGAAACATAATACAAAAAATTAAAATAAGACCAAAAGAAGTACTTCCGTTATCAACATCAACAATATATTACTAAAACTCCAAAGCTTTCCTGCAGAAAGCAGCAAGAGCGTGACCACGATTCTTAACGACAATCCAATACGGACGTAATAAAGCATGTAATTGTAGCTGTCAAAAGTGAAAAATTACCCCTCAATTACCACCTCGCTGTTGGGGACATAATACACCTACTTCAGCGACATGAAAGGTTGACGTAAAGGTGCACTATGAGAATGTAAAAGATTCGAAAACAGTATATGCTGGTTCCATTAGACAGGTCAACAATGTATTACATCTGGCCGATTCTCAACAACTAAATCAGGAAAGATATAATCAGTGGTGGCCCAAAATTATTAATAAAGTGTTGAATATTTATTAAACTTAATACATTTAGATAGTAGTAACATAAGACGGTCTTTGTCTATCTTTTACAATAGAGCAAATGGGATAAATAAGATAATTTGCATGTCAATGTTATAAAAAAAATCAGTAACCACCTGTATAAATTATTGTGTCCCACGGTCACTATTAGATGTTATTCTTCTGACACTACTTATAATAAAAGACAGCATTCTCGCTTTTGAAAGTGAAAATAAGTTCTGAACACTGGTCGCCAAAGTATTTTGTACGTAATTTATTCTTACACTTATTTAAGAATGTTCATTTTTGACAGATGTGCGCAAAGGGTTTTTAAATCTATATTAAAAAATGTATGATATAGTGATTGTGTCTGTGGCTGTGGAGAAAGTACAGTCTATTACTCTATTGGAATGAAAATTCGATACTTGTGGTTCCTTACGCTCGTATACACTGGCGTTCGGAATCTTGTTACAGAATATACTATTCTAAGTATCCTTCTTATGACCATCATTGTGAAAAAAAAATAGTAGGTCTCCTACCCATTAAAAATGTAAAACAAGTCATTAAATCAAAGTCTTGATGTTTCAATTGTCGATTTGACAAATAATCTTTCTTCCTTAGTAAGTAAAGGCAGAAACAGACTACTATCATGTCATGTTAGTTTAAGTGACCTCACGCAGACTCACGTCACGGTCAAAAAGTGTGTAATCTTGTTTTGCTTGGATCGTCATAAACGAGAACCACAATTATTTGGTTGGATATATATCACATCACGTCACGTTTGCACATATTTGGTCTCTGTGAGCTCACAAATTTTAGTATCTTTTATCTGATTAAGGAAAATTGACTAAATTTTATCTTCTCATAACATGTTATGCAGACAACACGAGGTATGAACAATTTTGTCAACAAAATCGAGTTGTAATCTCCAACATCTCCAACGAGCAGCTAATATTCCAAACGGAATTGCTTTCTCATTTTATTTATATCGAATATGCTGTTTAGGTTTCCACCAGATTTATTAAAAAGCATACAAACATCGTAACTTTCCAGTTTTTTTCCATGCCAAAGAACTAATTAAGCTATCAAATTCATTGACAATCGAAAAACAAACACTGCACTGAAAACTAATGCAATACTCACGAAAATTGCGTTAGACGTGATAGCAGTGTGTTTCTAAGTGTGATATTACCATAAAAACATGATAATGTGACGGCATGTGAGCTCACATGACGTGATAGTATTCTGTTTTTACCTTGTCACATGTGTAGGTAAAGGTTGCGGGTTCAAATCCTGTCAGATGCAACATTCAATTTCTTCTTAAGGTAGTTCCTCCGCGACAGTCCAGTCAAAAAGTTTCGGAATCGCACTATCGTTAAGCACGTTTGTTTGCACTATGACTGTACGTTAAATTTGTTAACGTGAGTGTACTTCTATCCCTTAAACGTATACACATATATAATTGTTTGGAAATGTGGCAACGTCGCGTCATTTTTATTCTTATTTCTCCTAACCACTGAAACTTTTAGTTTAGACGCAAAGTAAACTTGCTCTTTTTATTGCAATAAATAAATAAATAGTTATGGGTGACCGTATTCGTCATAAAGTATTGCAATAATTAAAAATTTACTGTCGTGAAAGTTTCGTTTTTAAATGTTTATTAATATAACATTGTTGAATATATTTTGTATTTATTGTTATAATTAATAACAAATCACAAGATTGCTCTATAAGATTTATTCTCTCATTTTAAAAATTATCAATATTTGTTATGATTTTTTAAAAAAAGTTGAGAAGTGATATCCTTAAAAATATTAAATTCGTTTAAATTTCGTGCTATTTCTTTCTGCTCCAACTGCTAACTTTAGTAAGACAAATAGATTTTTACTAAATACAGACATAAAAATAAACTTTATTAAAATGTGTTTTATTAATAAAATATAATGACAAATAATACAAATTATTTAATTCATGTAAGAGCTCTACACACCTTTGATTTTACATTTAAATTATTTATTTTACTCATGTTTTGCTTATATCTAGAGGTAACATCAGAATCTTCTTATGACAACTAAAAATATTCACTCATGTTTATGTCTTTAGAACTTAACAATAAATAAGTCACTCAAACACTTTTATAACAACACAATCGGCAACAAAAAGTTAGGAAAAGACAATTTAAACACGAAGTAACATGGATTTAAATACAAAACCAAAGTAAACACAACCTTTATTTGCCTCTCAGCGGCCATATTGGTAATAAAAACGTCAAAGTCTTGTCATGAAATGCCCTATTTGTGACAACGTTGCCACATCGTTTTCATGTCATTAGTCTTTATATCATTCCTTAGAAAATTATTGCTGAAACGAGTTGTTTATTTTAATTTTTTATCGAAACTACGAGGTAAATAATTTTTAATTTTTTTATATATCATCTAAATATAGTATTTTACCAAATATCAGTTTTTCATCGAGATGGTGAAAGTCATTCATTCATAAATTAAAATAAATTAATGTTTCCCACGCTTCCCCCATGTTACATGTACAATTCATGTCATTTTTAATTGCAAATATCTCATATCTGATGAGGTAAATCGTCTTCAAATTTTAACAGTATGTGTATTATACATTTACGAGCTTATATTCTGAGTTTTGCGAAATTCTTGAAACATTGCTTTCATAACCGTACTACCTTAATGTTACTTTCTTGTTTGTCTAATTTCTTAACTATGATAAATATATTTCCGCTTATTTTTAGATCGATTAGCAAAAAAACGACTTAACAAAAAAAATAACAACAAATTACAATCATCTTTAACCGCATTCCTTTTAAATATGGGTAGATACACGTATTTTCTTGAAATTTAATTAAATTATTCTGCTTAAACTGTGGTTGTTTCTCATTTATAAATCGATGAATTTATTGTACCTATACCATGTAACTAATTGATAACATTATATACGATCAACGAAACGGTGAAGTGGAATCTCTAAACGAATGCTATATCAAATTAATAAATTCCTATTCTTCAACCCACGTCATGTTAACCTGCAATTAAACTGGTATTGTGCGGGAATGTAATTGTTTTTTTTTTGTTCGTTGTTGATTTAAATATCCAATACATGTAGATTCAGACAAGTTATATTTGTAATAGGTATAGCTTTTACGACTATATGGTACCTGATGGATGTGGTATTAAAAAAACAAATTCCTTTAAAACGGTCATTTGCACTATGTAAAGTGTACATACACAAAAAAAAGAAAATAAAAAAACATAAATTAAATAATGCCTAACAACATCTTTCAAAGATATTTTATATAAGAACATAAAAAAAGTTAAAAACGTACCCATCGTAAATAATGAAATCTGAACAACAAAAAAATGTATTACAAATGTATGCAGTAATAGTACCTATTACAAGGTCGGTAGGTGAGTTATTACAGTACGAGTTAGTTTACGGACGAAGCGACGTATGAGCCGAGTCTGGAAATAAAAACGAGTACTGTAACAACACCTAACGACCATGTATCGTATCATATTTTATTTCATCCTGTTTTTATAAATTAATAAATTCATAAAAATGTTAAAAATATGTAGTTCGTAACTTGACTAATTAAGTCAAATAACCTTAACTGTCAGTTACTGTCAAATATTTTAAAATTGTCGTATTAATTGTTATTTTGCGTTGTAAATTAAAATAAAAAGTAAGTAATTAATTATTTTATTTTTATTTTAGAGTCATATAGTGTTTTTAAATGTCAAAAATTTAAAGTAAATGTTTTCCCTTAAGCAATCAGAGCAGAGTTGCCTGGCAACACATTACAGTACATGATACCGTAATGTTTTACTTACCGGCGCCGAATTGATAATGGGGAAGTTTATTTACTAGACAGGATAAAACAAACGTGTCAACCCAGGATAGGAATAGTTACGAGTATTCGATGCGCAGTAAACAAAAAGGGGCAAGGCTTGAAAAGCTCATTTCATCTCGAGGTGCCTAGCTGTTAACATGGATACTTTAGCATTGCGAGGATTTAGCGACGTTGCCAGAAAGATATTTTTTAAGATTTTGTTGCTATTATTGTCCTCACGTATTTTTTGTATATTATTGTATTCATATCATAAAGGTTTAGTCCTTTAGTTACTAGAAATTATAAATATTTTGCATCCTCTATACATTTATCCGTTTATTATGTTGTAAAAGCTTTGGCCACAAAAGGAATATATAAACATGGGATTTACAACTTGAACCGTTCGTAAAAAATCTTACTTTTCGTCAAGCGTTATTATTTTGATTGAAAGAAACATCTGTAGCAATATAGTTAATTACCCTAGGAATTTTAGAAAATTTAAGTATTTACTTTTTACTCGCCCATTTTTTCAATGAACAATCTCTATTGGTAAATTTTTGTAATATTTTGTCCACCACCCTAATATTCCCACTCAACTGTTTACTCCTTGGAACATTGAGGCTCCAAAATATTGAGAAAGAAAAATCAGTCATCACACCATCGTCACCGAATCATCACCAAGTCAAGTGTTGAATAGTTTGTTTTGTTTAGTTTATTAATTTTTGTGCCGTTAAATAAGTTTTTTTCTGTTATGTGTTTATTTATTTGTCACAAAACAGTGATAGTGATGAAAGCGATGAAAATTAACATAAGTATAACATTTTTTGTAAATATTTATGAAAATGCTCCGTTGATTTTTTGCATTATCCTTTATTACATATTTTAATATAATCACGAGGATAATTAGTCATTAACGACACTGCTAAATAGGTATCTTTACCTGTCCAAATTTTTATCTTTTGTGTTTGTAAAATTCACATACATACATTGAATTCTGAATTTTTATAAAATGTGTACTGTTTATATGAAAAATTAAATCATAATCTTTTCTAGTAAGATAACGCGGCAACGTTGCGAGACTAGCTTCAAACCTCATACATTTTGGTATTTATCTCTCTCTCGGTTTTCGCGCAGATCATAACTATTCCTATCCTGGGTGTACTTTTTTTGTACACACAGTGTACATAGTTAGTCCTGTATAACCAAGATTTGCTCGTAAAAATTCTTAATTATAAGATGACACAATAATTCTCACAGTACAGTACAAATGGATGATTATAAACGACAAATGATAACAAGAAAATAAAATTTAGGTTTAGTTAACCCTTTTATCTGTAACGATCTAACGGATTGTTTTAGTTAAAAAATTCACCAAACTATTGTTTCCGTGCCTATATTCGATGAGACTTATTTAATTTAATAGCTGTAATTCATAATTGTGCCGTGAGCGGTTTTACTGGGGTGATATCACAACTAATATCATAATTTTTTGTGATCTTTGATAAAATGTTATATCGGGTTTTACACGTGTTTTAAGAATTAATTTACTGTCAATAAATTGGAAAAATCCGATTTGTCTGGAAATTGATTCTACTTGATTTAAATTGGTTAAGGGGTTGATTTCCGATTATTCATTTTATAATTATATTTAATTCAAATCTGTTTCAAGAGGGCCAAGCAGGAGTGGCACCAAAATTTCACCATTTTGTGGTGAAACAGGACAGAGTATAAAACCCTAGTTTCTGACTACAAATGAAAATAGAAAGAAAATCTCCTAAGTAAAAATTGACACCGAGACAACAGAGGCTGATCTCAGGAAATCCAGAAGTTAACAAGGTAAGAAAAAAAATAATTCAATATTTGTTTAATCAATTTTAACTACGATTAATATTCAAATATCTTTATCCTTTTTATTAGTTTAAATAATATTTAAATAAATCATTTAAAATGGGAGTTTGTGTAGAATTTGTTTAGTTTGTACTTTAGCCAGATATATTTCATATTTGGGGGGCAGACTGGTAAAACTGTTAAAGTGACATAGCTAGGAGATTAACGCCCTTTAGGAAATTTTATTGTTACATTTTCTTTAACAATCAACATTAAAAAAAGCGATCAGCTACTAATGGATATAATTTTCTTCTATGGAATTTAACAACTTGCTATTTTTTGAAAAAAAAAATAACAAAAAATAACAACGAGCGAATTATGATAGGTAGATAATATCTACAAAACTTTCCACTACAGATTCCTTACAGCATAAAATTTTCAATTTCAAACTATGTAAACCATGAAATCTTGATAGTCTAAACTCAAGCACAAGTGCTATGTCGAATATCTACATTTGAGGATGGCGACAACGAAGACGCCTCGAAATAAGCGCCCATTACTGAAGAGCGCAAGTTAGATAAGGATATCATGATATTTAATTTTAATTGCACGATTTAAATCTACATCGAGGCAATTAAGAAGCTTGTATAAATTCAGATTTTGCTGTGACAAAATTAAGCTTTCTGTTTATATTCTGCTAATTTAATTACTTTGAATTTGTAATTACTTTAATTTTGTCTGCAACTAATTCCATTTTTCATTAAATCTGTTTGTTGTAAGCTGGCCAGAGGTTTAAGTGGAATTTCGTGTCAATATATAGATATTATTTATGAGTTTTTTATGTACATACTTTAAAAATACTTACTATCTAATTATAGTAAGGTTATATTTGAAATACGTATTTAGTATTTACATACTGGGTCTAGCTATTACCCGCGGGTTCGGTCGCATTTAAGCCATTAAATAAGTATCAGTACATTAAAAATGAATCAATATGATAACTATATTTTAATGGTTGGTTACGACTAATGATTTTTAAAAATACTACGTATAATGAAATTTTAGAAATTTAAAATATGCTTTATTGAATTACAACAACAAATGTAAAAAAATATATTTCAAAAATAATTAATTTGAATTATAACAATTAAAAAAATATATAAAATGCAGAGTATTATTCTAGGATATTTTTGTACACTATATAAGTTTTCCGTCAGGTGCAAATATGTGTAAATTTCGGGCATTAGTTATACGCGAATAGGCTACCTATATAGAGACACCTACAAATTCTTGGACCCTAGTTTATTCTTAACGACAAAAAGTTTATACGTAAAATTTTAATATTCTTGTCGAAATAAATAATAGTTTAAAAAAAATAAAAAAACACGCTTTTATAGCTAACCGAACTAAAAAATAGAAAATAATTCTCAATAACAATTGCAACACTTTGCTAACAGAGTTTTCCGAAAAAATCACCAACACCACAATAATAAAGAACAAATTAAACAAGATTCTGGAACTAGATTACCCGAACTGTATAAAGATCTATACTGATGCTTCAAGATCCCCGGAAGGCATAGGTTGTGCATTCGTTACCCCAACATCCGTATTCCAATTCAAACTACCCTCTAGTTCAAGTGTTTTCACAGCGGAACTCTTTGCACTCTATCGTGCCCTGAAGCATGCAAACTTAACTAATATTTCAAATCCTCTCTTTCTAACTGATTCTCTTAGTTTCATTCTTGCAATACAACACCTTTATCCTAATCACCTAAAACCGAACTTCAGATTGCCGAAGAAAACAATGTTGCTCCCAAGTTTATATGGATCCCATCCCACATCGGTATTCATGGCAACGAAGAAGCAGACAGGCGTGCGCGTGAAGCTTCAACGAGCACGGAAGTAGAACCAGTGCGCGAGAGTGTCTCAAGCGACTTCAAAATATTTTTTAAAGAAAAAGTTTTCGGTCAATGGCAACGCGAGTGGTATTTATCGCAATGGAAATTAAGAACGCTAAAAGCCAATACACGATTGTGGAAATCTAGTGCTAGTTCGCGTCATGTACAAACTATTTTAACTCGCCTACGCTTAGGTCACACCAGGATCACACATTCGCACCTGGTATCAAATAGTGAACGCCCTATGTGCGACCTATGTAATACACCTTTAACCGTCATCCATCTGCTTATACAATGCCCAAATTATCAAAGAGAAAGGCTTAATAAACAATCTACCTAACACACTTTCAGGCTTACTAGGAGAAAACTGTCCAGTGGAAAACCTAATAAACTATTTAAAATCAATTAATATTTTCTATAAAATTTAAATATTATATTTTAGCTTATTTTGTAAAACTAGCAGTGTAAACTGTACTATGTAATGTCGCTAATAACCTGTTGGTGGATGCGACACCTCTTTTTAATAAAAAAACAATCTCAATAACAAAGAGGTTATATTACAGTAGTAGAAGATCAAACAATCATTTATAATTAATCACCTCAAAATAAAATTATAATAAAATTTAAGTTAGCGAACAATAATTCAATTCAGAGTAAAAAACGTGGGGTGCATTTTACTACATTTCATAACTCTTGTGACGACGAGATTGAGTAGACAGAATTTGGAGTGAATTTTAATAGTTCTGTACCATCAAATAATATAAATATGTATGTACTCAAATTCCTTAAATAATTATTTTATAAGAACAACATTAAAATCAAACCCTTTAACAAACTTACGGTTGCCTTTTCACTGTAATCTCGTCCCCAAATACAGTTTTTTTAAAGAAATGTCGCTTTGACAATTTTGAATGTTATTTTCTATTTTGTTTTTCTTTTGTATCTAGGACCGATCAATATTGGATAAAGGGTTTGGTACAATAATACAATTAAATAATAAACAAATTGTTTTTTTTTTATAATTATTAGTTTTAAGTATTCGTAACACTCCCGCCCGGTACAGCATTATCTAATGATGAAGCTGTACCCGATTCTTCTGGATTCACTTGTAACACTGCAAGTTTTCCTGCTGATCTCTCCAGTATTCTATTAATCGTTTGGACTTTGGCTTGTCTAACCTGACCGTCAGAACCTTGTTTAACTTCGATGATTCTCCCTTTTGGCCAATTGCATCGAGGTAGATTCTTATCACAGATTATTACGATATCTCCTACTTTTATGGGAAACACTTGCTTGTGCCATTTGGGTCGTAATAAAATATTATGTATATATTCAGCGACGAATCTTCTCCAACATTTATTAGCGAACTGTTCGCGGTACAGGTAGGAACATTTTAACAGTTTAGCGTCATCATTAAGTTGTACATAGGGTTTGTCTCCATTAGATGACCCAATCAAAAAATGATTCGGTGTTAATGCTTCTGATTCTTCAGAGTCTAGTGGAAGGTAAGTTAGTGGTCTGGAATTTACTATATTCTCTGCAGTTATAAGACAGCTTTGTAATAACGGATCTGTCGGTGTTCTAGTAGGCAGAGCATCATAAAGTGAAATTTTCACGGACTTAACAAGTCGTTCCCAGGCTCCTCCCATGTGAGGGGACAAAGGTGGGTTAAAAAGAAAGGATATTTCCGAATTTACAAATGAGTTTGCAATTAATTTCTGATCCATATTTCTCAATTCTTGCTTCAAAATTTGTTCAGTTGCAATAAAATTAGTACCTCTATCGCAGTAAATAAAACTTGGGCGACCTCTTCTATTTATGAAGTTAGATAAACAGAGGATACAGCTGTCAGCGTCCAATTTATGTGCTACTTCTAGGTGCACACTCCTTGTTGTGAGGCAAGTAAAAAGAGCTCCCCATCGTTTTTCTGTCCTTCTTCCCACTGTTACATTACTTCTCCAAATTTCTTGTAGTAAAATTTTAATTTTAACTAGAAAATATGAAATAAGACCTAAAGGATCGTAAATTGACATGATTATTTTCAAAATTTCTCTCGTGGTAGGTCTTTTTTCTCCTTTCAAAATATCTTTATTACCTTTATTAAAACGTAAAGAAAAGACAAAACAATCTGTGGTTAAATTCCACCACATACCAAGTACTTTTTCAGTAATTTTGTCTGTGCTTGTGATTTCTACGGGATCTGCTTTAACAGAATTCATTATTCTCATTAGGTTTGGTGAATTAGAATGCCAATTTCTTATTTCGAAGTTAGCATTTGAATGAATAAAGGTCACCTCTTTTGCCAATTTTATTGCTTCATCTTCTGTATCTGCTGAATCTAGTAAGTCATCTACGTAGTGATTTCTAATAATGCATTCAACAGCGCTCGGATAACTGGAGGAATATTTCTGAGCATTAATATTTTTTACGTACTGAGAACAGCTTGGTGAACAAGTTGCCCCAAAGGTCATAACAGTCATAATGTATGTATCTAAATCATTTTCTGATTTACCATTACGCCACAAAAAACGCTGAGCATGTTGATCTTCTTCTCTGATACCAATTCTAAGAAACATTTCTTTTATATCTGCAGAAAATCCAATTTTTCTTTCACGAAAACGTAGAAAGTACCCCTAACAGTGAAGCTAACTGGTCATCTCCTTTTAAAAGTAAAGAATTTAAACTTGTACCATTAACTTGAGCAGCAGCGTCCCATACTAAACGTAATTTTCCTGGTTTATTTGGATTAAGTACATGGAATATAGGAAGATACCATATTTTCTCATGTGGTTGGGACAATTCTTCTGGACTAAGTTTTCTTACATAACCTTTTTTCTTATAATCTTTAATTTGTTCATTGATTTTTATTCCCAACTCGGGGTTTATGCTTATTTGTCTTTCTAAGCATTCCAATCTCCTAAATGCCATTTTTTTGCTACATGGAAGTTTCACATAGTCATATTTTCATAACAAACCAATATTATATTTTCCTTGATTTTTCATTAACGTAGTTTCTTGAATTTTTCTAGCTCTAGCCAATTCTTTCGATGCTATACTACACGGTCGTATCCCTAGACTTTCTATTGCAAAATATTCCTTCACTGCTTCAAATAGTTCCTCGTTACTTATTTTATTTGTTGTACATTCGCATATGTGGTAACTATATTTAGATACATGTGATTGTACTTGAAATGCAAATAAAGACCATCCTAGTCTGCATTTTGCTGCTATAGGTGCACCTTCTTCACCCTCTTTTATACGCAGTGGTTTTGCTAGCTTCCAATTATCTAAGCCTATTAGTAATCCTGGTTCTGCATTTATGTAAGATTTTACTGGTATGTTTCTCAAATGTGAATAATGCTGTGTCAAATTTTGGGAATCTAGAGTTTGTTTTGGAAGATTCAAATTTTTCACAGTTCTAGCAGATATGTCGAAGCGTCTCGCTTCCTGGAATTCTCCCTCTATTGTTAATGAGACTTTCTGAGAATCACTTTCGAAGCGTTCTTGATCGCCTGTCCATTTAAGACAAAGTGGGTCTTCAATTCCTTGAATATTCAATTCTTTTATAATAGCTTCATTTACTAATGTTACTGATGAACCTTCATCTAAAAACGCGAATGTCTCGATCGTTTTTGTGTGAATAGATAATTTTACTGGAAGAATTCTAAAACGAACGTTTTAGCAACTAATTTCTTTCTTCTCGGAGAATACCGAAACCTGATGTGGTTGAACTTCAGTTTCTACACTTTTACTAGCAGTCTGATATTCTTGAGGTATTACGTCGTAGTGAAGAAGTGGGTGGTGTTTTCGTTGGCAGTTTTCTATGTTACATTTTATAGGGTATTTACATGGAAATCTATGCTTTTTTAAACATAACCTGCAAAGCTGTAAGTTTCTTACCAACTTCCATCTTTGATCCACAGGATATGAGCAGAATGATTGACATTGATTAACATTTTTACAGGTTCCTGAGCATACCTTGCATTTCAATATCGGAGTTTCAATGCTAGAATTATTTAAATGCGTGTTTGATTGTTCATGAAAATGATTTTGTTTAATATGATTGGACATTGGTATTTGAGGCAGCGTAGTACATATATTAGTAGCCATATCAAATGCCCAGTTAGCAAATTCAGTGAGACCCATGTTATGTTGCAAGGTTTTCCTATGCATAGCCCAATTTATTTTCATTTGTGACGGTAGTTTTTCAATTAGCTCATTCATAAGCATAGGATTATTCAAATGGGCATTTAGCTTAGCAGTTTCCAAAGAAACACATAAGTTCTTTACTGCTAAGGCAAATTCAACAAATGTGTCTAACTTTTCTGCCTTTGGCGCTGGCTGTCTACGAATAACGTTTATGTAGGCTTCCATAATTTGTTCTGGTCTACCATAAAGAATGTTTAACGTCTGTATTATCTGTGGAACGCATTCGGGTAGTATAAGAAAACTAGAAACGGCATTTTTAGCTGCACCTTTAAGACATTTTTGTAACCGTAAAAGATTTTCATCGTTATTAAATCCACATAACTCCGTTGTTCTTTCAAAACTGCTAATAAATAAGGGCCAATCATAGGGATTTCCAGCAAAAATTGGAAGTTCCTTACTTATGGCTTTTCTTGAAGCGCATTGTTGCGGGGTTAACTTAGTATAATTAACTGTGCTGAATGTGAGAGGCTGTTCATGAAACGAAGAAATAATTCCGTTACCTTTACCTTCCTCTATATTCATAGATAAAATTCTATTTGCTACAGTATCAGTTTCTTTTAATTCATCATCTTCAATGATTTGACTATCATCTGAATCTTCTTCGTCTAACATTAATCTAGCTTCTTTTGCTAGTTCTCTTTCCTTTTTTAATAAATCTCTTTCTTCTTGTAGTAACTGTAGTTTCAATTTCAATTTACTACTAACATTAGAATTCGCTTTACTTTTCTTTGATGAACCCTTTTTGCTCTTCAAAGACTTTTGTGACAACTTAGATGGACTACCTTTTTCTTTTCCTACCTGTATTAATTTTATTTGTTTCTCGCATCGTGGACATATCCAAGAGTCGTTATTGGCGACATCATCTGTCACATCAACGCACTCATAACAACACCATCGTTCGCATCTGGTACATTTTACCATTCTATCTTCTCTGTAAGGTTGGTTACAAATCGGACAGTAATCCTTTTTGGTTTCTTCCATATTGGATTCAGAATTCGAGAGAAATGCAACTTACCAAAGTGAAGCGTATCAGAATTTTTCAAAGTACCTTCGAATTTGAGCTTCGAATTTGAGCTTGTGACGACGAGATTGAGTAGACAGAATTTGGAGTGAATTTTAATAGTTCTGTACCATCAAATAATATAAATATGTATGTACTTAAATTCCTAAAATAATTATTTTATAAGAACAACATTAAAATCAAACCCTTTAACAAACTTACGGTTGCCTTTTCACTGTAATCTCGTCCCCAAATACAGTTTTTTTAAAGAAATGTCGCTTTGACAATTTTGAATGTTATTTTCTATTTTGTTTTTCTTTTGTATCTAGGACCGATCAATATTGGATAAAGGGTTTGGTACAATAATACAATTAAATAATAAACAAATTGTTTTTTTTTTATAATTATTAGTTTTAAGTATTCGTAACAACTCTCTTCTCATAGATAGTTGCCAATAGAATGATTATAACATTCAATATATTAAGCAACTCACGCTTTTTACTTTTTACTGTTGTACTTAGGCTGTAAGTTTTTTCTTTGTATTACTATTGGACCACATTTGAGATATGCATGATTTTCTCTTTCTATAAGATGCCAGTCTGGCGATCATCATCCGTCATTTTGTAATTTCTTTTGAACACCGAATCTGTGTGAATTGATTTCAGTCAAATCGATTTCTATTTTGCAGTTGGAGGTGAAGATGTCACTACTATCGCATCGTTTATATTTCCATCACTCTGTGGTTATATAGGTATAGATCGTGATTTTAGTGCATTCTTCAGTCAGTGATTATGCCGGTTAACGACAACATATACCTTGTACTGACGAGACCCAATAGATCGAAACCGGTCTACAAGTTATGTTGTCCCTCTAACTAGAAACGGGAATAGTTGACTGCAATTCCACATTTTCGTATGTTACTTCTTTTTTGTGCTTACTTTTGAGGGCCTGTTGATGGGAATATTCCCAAAACTAGTAGCCCTGTAAATGAAATATTTTTGTGGTACTAGACTTTGAGTTTTTCCTTTGTATTAAAAAACTTATGCTAAAATGGATGAGTTAACTGCTTACACATTTAAAAATGATTTTCTTTACCCACGATCGTTTCATGCTTATTAAATATTCTCTTGCATAAATTACTTAAGAAGCAACAACAAAAAATGAGTGTATAATTAAGTCCTGTAAACGTACACATAAGCGATATAAGTCCCTTAGTTACATACAGGTCCACTCAAGTAACAATGTCGGTTCTTGTATTAATCAGTGTTCTGATACAATCTTATTAGGACAAGTTTATTGTAACTTTGCACTCCTCTCTCCATAGTTTCTCGGCTAATAAACACCGATAATCTTCTTGGAATAATAGATGCGCACATGGTGCCTCTCCAGCGGGGATACACGTACATACACAACTTCGAGAATTACTAGGTATATTCTAGCTTACTGGTACATAATTTTAAGGATTAGTAAGATAAATTTAAAAACTTTATTATAGTTAATAGCTTCTTTTGGCAAAACAAACAGTAATCAAAAAAAGATTTGTTTTAGCTAAAAAAAAACTACGCATGATATATATTGAAAGTTATTATTGAAGGATACCTTATTTCGTAAAAACTTCTTTTTTGAGATTTGCAATAAAATGTATTCTAAAATAGCATATATTTAAAAAAAAATACTGTCGAGAAAATGCGGGAAGAAATAGCCAAACTATAATAGAAAAAAAAAGGCATCCAAAAAAAAGTGACAAGTATTTTTTACCGACCTACTTTTTATAGGTTTTCTGATGCCCTAAATTTAAATACAGACTCTGTTTTGCTCTATCGTGCTAAGTTTCGAGTAAACTGCAAAAAACACTAAAAATCATGAAAATCGCAAAAAATAAGAGTGTTAGAGTGTTTTGGACTAATGTAAGCAGACTTTTTTATTCATTTTGAAGCCCGTAATACAAATCTAGTATATTTGTTGTCTATAAGAGATCAAACTTTTAAGTTATTTGTAAAAAGCTCTAAAAATTGCTAAAAAATAAAAAAAAAATCAAACTGATCTTCTCTTGTATCGCCCTCTTTTGTCTTCGAACAGTCTGTGGAGAGGTTTCTGGTTTATATAGTTCTCTTTGTAACATCCAGCAAATATCCGACAATACATTGACATCCAGCTTCCTAGATACCGAGCTTCCATGACATTGAGGTCTCCACGGTTTTGAGGCAAAATGTCAAGATAAGAGTGTAGGAAATGCAACCTACATTTTTAAAATTTACCAGCAGTTCTTCGACTTAATTCTGTTAATTCTTTTCTTATTTCCCAAAAAGCTATAAAAAACAAATCTAACATTTTGCCAACTTTATAGTGCCAAAATATTTTCGTTTTCAAATAAGCTTCGACTTTGTGGTCCATCGAAAATTTCTTCTTTGAATTTAACCTCATTTATTGCTAAGAAATTTTCTTCTAAATACTAAAAACAAATGTTTTTATCAAGAGCTGTGACATACTGCATTATAAGACCAAGCTCAATATGCAAAAGTGGAAGCAGATAATAAGGAGAATAATGGTGTTCGTATAACATTTTTAGAACCTTGAGTAAAATTTTTTCTAGCTGGCTATTGTTTTTTTATATATCTCGACTATCCCATAAACATAAAAAGCAGGCATACTTCGTAAACCATGAATGTTGGCCTATAGGTTTACTTAAAACTTAAGCCTAATGAAGCAAAATGGACTCCGGATTCAAATTCAGGGCATTAAAAAATGTATAAAATTGTTGGTCTGGTCAAAAGTGCTGCAAACTATTTTCGTTTAATTCTTTTGGCGCGTACACAGATGTACACAGATGTAACGAAAAACTGGCAGCATAAAATAGGGTACCGGACAGTAATCGAAAAAAAATCTAAGATGTGTTTTAAAATAAAGTTTGTTATACAACAATATCACTCAGTAAAGATTTTTAATAAATAACAATGATTTATATTTTTAAATCAATAAATAAAGTTGCGTAAATTATCTGTGACGTGTAAGAACCCAAACGCCAATTACAGTGCGTAACGTCATATGTAGGTAGCCATAAGTAAACAGCACTGCTTTGTATGTTATTTCGCGTTTTTCTACGATTTATTTGCATTTTTCTAAAAATATTTAATTGTAATTAGTTACGAAATGATGGACTATAGTTATAACAGAAGTTGTCGTAAGTGCTTGAAGCCTTCTGTTAAGTTTTTATTATGGAACAAGGTTATACAAAAGCCGAAAATAGAAATCTCCCAAAAGTTGATATTTTCATGGTCATAGTTTCTTTGCCACAAATTCCGACTTTTGTTCTGCCAAATTTAGAAATATGAAAACATTTGTGTAAGTATTTCAATCTCTTTTTGTTTATCTTAACCATAGAAATGATTGAAGAAATAAGTAAAACATAACCTATAACACCTACATTACATACACACTAAATATGATTATTTGTATTATGGGCTGTGTAATAACACTCTAGGTACAGTACTTACATCAAAGTGATCTTCACAAAAGTAAATTGGTAAAGTAACATACATTTCATCGCACTTTCGTCTTGCTAGGTCTAACCATTTCTTTCGTATGTCTGGTTTTCGAGGTACATCAATAAAAAAATTATTTGGAGTAGTTACTGATGTATTTCCACATCGAGGTACAACTCACCAACGATATCTTTTTCGGTCCATGATGTTTAAGAAACACAAAATTCTTAATTTATCCAAGCACTGATCACTTTTAATATGGCTCGTAGTTTGTTTACCTCCATATGACGTCACGCGATCTGAATTGACATGAAGTGCTGTTTTCGCGGCAATTTTAAATAAATTATGTTTTTGACGTTTTCAAGTACTCCAGAGGATTTATTTAAATAAAATATTATTTATTATGGCTATATATATGAATAAAGATTATTTTTAAAAACTATTTGAAAAGTTGTCCGGTTCCCTATTAGCTAGTCAAAATTTTAGTTTTTTTTGCGTGTGATCCCAGCTTTGCCGCTGAATGAATACAACAGTAAAAGACCATAAATTAGCATAGTTAAAACTGGAATTTAAAGTTTACATTATGTATTATTTATTTTGTTCACATCATAAACTAAAATAAAGTATTGCATTAATGATTTAATGTTAATTTATAGTGAATATAATTGATAAAAGTAATTGTTACATATTAAGTTTGTGGAATTTGTTGTGTTGACCGCATGTATTATTTATTTCAAGAAAGATTCATTTAATGTTGTGCCAAAAAAGTATAACTTCTTACGAGCTTACATAAGTACACACACACACAAACGTATTTTTTTGCAAAAATAACCACTAATAGGATTGTATTAAACATCCATTTCACCCGGGTCTTATAGTTAATTGACATTTATTGAGCAATAAAATCGAATGAACAGCAAATCTAGTCAACGCATCATTTAACATGTTAGGCATCTAAGTAGGATTACTAACAAATATAAAAAATAAAGTGATTTGCTGTTATTGGTAATCCAATCTCTTCTGTGGGCTCTTGATTAGATTTTACATTGTAGACACTATTCCGAAGTACAAGAATACCTTTAGGACTTGATGCAGTAAATTCAATACGAACCTTTATAGTATGATTTAATCCATTTTTCTTTATTTAAAAAAATTGTTTACTTGTAGTTAATACAAAAAAGTATCTCTATTCATAATTAAATTTTGTTAAAAAAACTATTAGTATATGGGATACTTTTTAAATATAATGTATAAATATCTGTTAATTTTTATTCAGTTTTACTTAATTATGTAACTTAATTAAAATCGACTTTTATTCACGACTTGCTCTTATACCCCAAACTGTCGTACGCCATTGTGACCTGTTATTAGTTTTTATTATGTTTCTGTCAAAGTAGATAAAATAAAATAGAATAACAATAGAAGCAAAATATTTAAAAATCGAATTAACATTTTCAAATTCAAATTCAAATATATATTTCAAAAAAATTATACAAAATGATTTACTATGAATATGACCAGATAGCAGACAATGGACTGATGTCTGTGTGTTCACCATCCGTCATATATAAAAAAAATAACATGAAAATCTTACGCCTAACTTAATTAAGCTTACTTACTAAATATGGAGGGTAGAGGTAAGGAGAACTGTCTCCGTGTATTGAATGTGTCCGTCAAAATGTGGTAAATAAGGGTGGCGCTACGATCGTAGTAGGGTAAATTTTAAAAAAAGCGCCATAATTTCTTAGAGTAGGATAGATAAATAAACAAGGAAAGACACATTTCCGCTTTATTATGACAGCATTTTTAAAATAATCATAAGATGCATAAGATAATCATAAAGTATAAAACGAATTTAAAATACACTAAACTGAATTCGCTGACCACGTTTTTTTATAGCACTTATATAATTTGTGACTTATATTACGAAATCATACGACATTTCAATCAATTTGTCAAAAACTGCTACATTCATTCTGTACCCTACATCTACTTAAGCGCCATTGTAGTGGCAAGTTTGAGAAGTGTTATGTTCCTCTAAAAAGTGGACACATTTTTAATCATTTCCCATTTAAGATCGTTCTCCTTACCTCTACCCTCCATATTACTAAACGAAATAATTAAATTAAAACTCAATCCCAACCAAACTAACTAGAAAAACATTCGATATTGTTTTCAAATAGCCAGTCGTTCAAATGATATTTAATTTTTTGAAAAGGAATATTTTTAAATCTGTTTGGTAACATATTAAAAATTTTGGGTATCGTATAAGAGATAGATCTTTGATACCTTGTAAAAACAGTTTTCGGAACAATCACTTTACCGTTTGCAGCACTTCTGGTGTTTATATGATGTGTGATGTGTTGCAGGTAATACGGTTTTTTATTGGCAAGTCGGATAACAGATTTTATAGAGTTGATTAATGTTTAATGTTTAGCCTCTTTAAACAAAGCCGCGCTAGAATATCTTTTATTTTTGTTATGAATAACTCTCAAAATGTATTTATGACTTATAATCAAAGGCTTTAGAACGTTATTAAAAGCTGCGCCCCATACCGATAAGCAATAGTTTGAGACAGACTCAACTAGTGCAAAATAGACAGTTTTTAAGAGTTTAATGCTCAGAATTTGTCTTAGCTGATAAAACTTATAGATTAATTTTCTAACTCTTTTAGACACAGAGTCCACTATCTTCAAGATAAATTAGCATCAAATACAACTCCCAAGTATCTGACTTGATCTTTTCTACCGATCTTAACTGCGCATTTACACCCTTTATCAAATAAGCAATCATGGTCATGGATACTTATATCGTCTAACGCATCTTTTCCAGCAGCGCCAGCCCCTGTCATGGAGAAACATACAAAGCTTGATTTACTTGCATTAAGGGACAAGTAATTTTTATCAAACCAAGATTTAATAATTTTTATTGCTTTTTCAGCTAGTTCTTTAACCTTGTTCCAGCTTTTAGCTTTGACTAAAATAACGGTATCGTCTGCGAAACATATTACTTCTACATCATCTAGGAGTTTCATGATGTTGTTTATGTATAAGTTAATTATTCTAAATCTAGTCACAATTTGATCGCTATAGATTAGAAAAAGGCAGTTCTGAAAGTATGATTTATTATAAACAATGAGAAAGTCTTCTTGATAATTCCCTATATCTTTCTAACGTATTTTGAACGACCCGGCTTGCGTACTTCACGTACCTTAGTCATATTTTCATTTTCATTAGTGCGTTCTCATGAACCTCTGATACCAACAAAATTAATAGAGCAATTAAAAGTTGTTATGATAGTATAAATTTTAGGGAATTTATGAAGACCTAGAAACCGTATGTAAAAATGGTTAACTTTATACCCTGTTTGACGTGCTGCATGCAAAGCTCACTTTTATAATTTGGTTTTATTAACAAATGCTTCTTTTTACCTATAAAGGATAAAACTCCACAATACCGTGAAGTTAACATTTTTTAGTAAGAAATTTTTAATTAAAATTATTCTAGATTAAATACAGCAACAAAGTGAATACAGTTTCAGAACTAATGTAAGTCTTAAATCTCACAAACACTATTTATTAGCATACGTTAAAAATGACCTATCAACTTTCAGACGTACAATTTTTGATACAAAATGCTCACCTTTCAAATCTACTCCAAATAATTTTGTCTATCACCACTATTTTTTAAAGTCTGTATGTGTAAATTAAGGTTTTTAGAAAGTATATACAAAAAAATATCACTTTGCGAATGGGGTTTGACAGGCATGCGACTTTGTTATTGGTTACATGTAACGCTTACATGGTTATCAAAACATACCAAGAAAAGCATAGCTGTGAAAATGATTTTAACAAAATATCTGTGATTCTATGTAATTATATTATACAGGGTGTTTCTAAATTGATGCGAAATATTTCACAGGGTGATTTTTCAGCAAAAATTAAGGGCGGTCTTTTATACAAATTTTTGTTTAAAATCGCTCTCCCTCCAAGTTACAGCCCCTTAAAGTTGGGGGAAAAATTGTTTTTATTTAATATCTCCACTATGGAAGAATGTAGAAGAATGAAATTTGGCAGATAATTAATGCTAATAAAATGGCATTTTTTTGACAATTTTTCTAACCCTGCAATGTTTATACAAGGGGGTGAAAAAATCAACCCTTTGATATTTTGCCTCAGAACTTTTTAATGCGTCCACATTTTCCTACTTAAAAAATTGATTTAAGAAGACGGACTTAAACTGCAACTTTTTTGTCTTGACTATTTCTCGTAAAATTGTTAGTTTTATCACAAAAAACTAAAATACGTTACAATTCGATATTGTAACGTTAAAGTCGCCAGTCGTAGCCAAAACAATCCCTTTGAGAAAAAGATATAGATAAATCTAAAGATAAAGATAAATCTCAAAGAAATTGCTTCAACTACGTTGGGCGCCAAATTGTAACGTACAAATTGAATTTGTAACGTTAACTTACCCAGGCTAGCTCCAGGGATCGTGGCTTCTTTCTGGTTTTTTCTCTAACTCCCCCCAAACAAATAAATAAGGGCGCCAAAATACAAACAAGCAAATAAAAGTAGATAAATCAGTTAATATCGTTTATTTCAGAATAATAGAATTTAGAAAGTTATCATGAAAAGTAGTTAATTATATGTGATTAAATATCTTTCTTATCTTTTAATGGATTCTTCCTCTAAACTGTTGTGGACAGCGGAGATGGGGTTCGACGCCGGATGCGATGGCAAGATGTTTTCAAAAAGGTGGTAACTTCCGGATTCAATACAGGACCTGTAGTTGATGTCAAGATGTTTCTTCTATTCTAACAACGTAGAAGACAGCAAAAAAATAGTCGTCAGAATGACCAAAGCTTCCTTTGTAGAAAATTGCTTCCTGGCATTTAATCCTATCGTAGGACCCTTCAATATTTGGCAATCAGCCTATGAAATAAAAACGAAAACCGTCAAAACTCCGTCTCACTAAACCTTAATTTCGATTACAATCATTCAGGTTTCTCCAAGTTCGAGATAGAAAAAAAGTTAATCACTTGAACTGTTTACTATTTTTAACACAATAAAAACTGATTTATAACAATGATTGTAATCGAAATAATTTAAAAGTTAGAACAATAAAAATATTATAATCAATAAAATACATTCACCAAGTTTTTGACTATTAGTAAAAAATTTAAAACAAATTAATTTTTACTCACCCGAAGGGAGAAGGTTTTAGATAGGTCTGCAGACTTTGAAGCACAAATTGTAAAGAAAATTAAGGTAGCGACACAATTTCCGAGAGAACAAAAGTTCCCTTCTTCTACTGAAATCAAGTCTGCGACGACGCAACAAAACTCGGTAAATTAAAAATCAAACCTTCGTAGGCCAGGCCAAAAATATCGAAGCAAAATAGACGAGATATTAAGGAAATTAAATATTAATAGGCCAGGCCAAACAAATAACGATGTAAACGTTACAATATTACTTATTCCTTTTTCACATAAATCCAGAAGCGTTATTGTTTGTTAAAACCAGAGTAGGCTCCCCGGATTATTTCAAAAAATACGGAATTCAATGAGACGAAGAGTAGATGCGTGCATTTTATCTGAGGGACGTCATTATCAACATTTATTATAAATTTTGTTAATAATATTTTGTTACCATTGTTATTTAGTTTATTTTTGAGGTTTCTTAATTGTAATTAGTTGTACAATAATATTTATTGTTCAATTTGTTATTGTAATATTTCCCAATTTAAAACATTGCTTTTTTCAAATTAAATAAAAATGCCATCTTTTTAATGTTTTATTTTGTTGTGTAAAATGTTTTAAGTATTAAAGAAAGTTTTTAAAAATCCGGGACAATAAAATTGTTTGTCATTATGATATCATTCAATACTGGTCTACTTAATTTTTTTTAACAAACGATAACCCTTTTGGATATATGTGCAAAAGGAATGAGTAATATTTTATTTTTTTATGGTCAAAGAAACAACTTACTGAGAAATAGTCAGGACGTAAAAAAGTTGCAGTTTAAGTCCGCCTTCTTAAATCAATTTTTTAACTAGGAAAATCTGAGGAAAAATATTATAAGGGATGATTTTTTCACCCCCTCGTATAAACATTGCGGGGCTACAAAAACCGTCAAAAAATGTCATTTTATTAGCAATAATTATCTGCCAATTATGACATTATTTAACACCGGCCTACTCTGTTTTAAACAAACAATAACGCTTCTGAAATTATGTGAAAAAGACATGAATTGTATCCTATTTTATTTTTTTGTGATCAAACTAACAATTTAACGAGAAATAGTCAAGACATAAAAAAGTTGCAGATTAAGGCCGTCTCCTCAAATCAATTTTTTAAGTAGGAAAATGTAAACGCATTAAAAAGTTCTGAGGGAAAATATCCTAAGGGTTGATTTTTTCACCCCATTGTATTAACATTGCAGGGTTACAAAAGTTGTCAAAAAATGCCATTTTATTAGATTGAATTATCTGCCAAATTTTATTCTTCTTAATTTTTTTATAGTGGAGATATTAAATAAAAACAATTTTCCCCCAACTTTAAGGGGCTGTAACATGGAGGAAGAGCGATTTTGAAAAAAAATTTATATGAAAGGCCCCCCTTAATTTTTGCTGAAAAATCACCCTGTGAAATATTTCGCATCAATTTAGAAACACCCTATATACACGCATATAGGTGCGTCTATAAGCCGGCCATGCAGTTAAATTTTGTATGCGTGTGTGTTTTTATCTTATGGTAGAAGTAGGGTTCGGGAAGTGTAGGTAAACTGGTAAAATAAGACATCTAAGAACAAATCTGTCTAATACAAAGAAGTATAGCTTTATTAAAGATATTTTTATAAAGAATTCTTTATTTTCTTTATCAGTCTTTGTATCATATCTCAAATTCAGAAGATAATGGATGACTTCCAAAATTTTACATCGGTTCATTTTGTCCACATGGGTTGGCAACATAGACTACACGTAAGCGCAAACTGTACCTTTTACATGTAATAATAGGAATTCAACATGTAGAAGAGTTTTCGCATACCTACATCATCGACACCCGCATAGCTTTAATGAGCCCAGAGACTACAAATAGAGCACTGCACCCAGCTTTCATTGGATTCAGAACATAGATGAGAAAAATAGAGGCGTTCGGTATCTTTATTTAATTTATCAGACGTGGAATCTTTTTACATCAATCTACCAAAAAATTACTTACTGCGATAAAAATCCACTGACCAAGGAAACGTGGGGCGAGGTTATTATTTGTGAACCTCATTAACAGATAGCGCTAATAGCAAATGATCCTTTTTGTCTAGAGGGTCTGTTATGCCTACACTTCCCCATCTCAGAAAAAAGCTTTTTTGTTACTTAGTTCGTCATTACTTAGCACAAAAAGAATAGCTTTAAACATTAACACATGGTAACTAAAATCACATTGTATAATGTATTCATATGAGTACAAAGTAGTAATTCCATTACGACAGAATAAACTACATAGTTAGAAAGGGTAGAAATTAATATACGTTCTCGAGAATTTAGAATATAAACAGCTCCTTAAGAGAAACAATAATAATTGAGAGAATAGAATTTAATAAGTTACCACGAATGTGCGACGAAAGGGGGTAAATGGCGGTAATTAAACTCCTATTTATCATGGGGCTAATGTTAATAAGACTTGACGAGAGGTTCATATGAGTAAATGAAATGAAGTTGTTAATGAACGCGATAAGGATTTGTAAGGAGAAAAGCATTCATTTGGTAGCAATATCAGTAAACTCCATACCCAACATGCGGGGTTGTGCTGCGAGTGGTATAACTAAGTAAAGATTATTTATTACAAACATACACGTACCTACTTTTTTAATTGCACTTAAACGTCTAGATATATAGAATATTAATAATTTTTTATCAAACACGTGTTTGTTTATTAAAATTTAAACTATTATAGATAATATTTAAAAATTACTTCTTTTTCTATGAAAACTATTATGCAGACTGCTAAAAATATTGAAAACGATAAAAACACAAGTTCCACCTACTATAATTTTCATTAAATGGTGCGCGGTACACGGATATTTGTTGATTAGTTCTACAACATCCTAATAGATAGCGGTGTAATATAATTAATATAACTCTCCATCAAAGTTTAAAAGCTAGGTTGGGTAGATACCTGGTAAAAGGCGCTGTGTAATGATTTCTACCTGTAGGTTGCGGGAAAACCCAGTAGATGGTGTTGTATTTTAATTTATAAACAAATTAAAAAATACGGAACAAAAGTAAAATAAAAAAGAGTCGAAAAAATAGGGTAATATTGTAGAAAAAAAAATTAAATAAAAACTTATTAAACTAAAAACTATAATTCCCTCGGTAAGTTGGCACAGTTAAGAAATCATAGAATTTAACAAGCAATCCATACTAAATCAAGTACTATAGCGCCACCGTTACTAAAAAACAAACAAGAAAAATTAGAAAAAACTGGTTACCAATGGCTAAAAAATGGATAACCAGAGAGAAACTAAATGTAATCGTAAAACAAATTGACAAAAAAAGGAGAATAAATAAAAAATATCACCACAATTATGAAACAAAAACGAAAATGTGGGAAAAAACGACAAAAAAAAAACGAATAATCGAGAAATTATGATAAAATTAACAAAAACGAAAATTATCATGGAAAGCAATCGGAAGTAAACGAGTAAAAATAGTAAAAAAGTTAAAAATCTTATTATGATTTATTGTTTACTGAAGTTTATATTCTACAAAAAATGAGTATCAAAAAATTAGCAACAAAAAAACAGGAAAGAACAAGCAAAAATTGAAATAAATTAAAGAATTGAAAAAAAATCTAAAAATAAAAAAACGAAATCTGAAAAAAAAAGAATATAAGGATAAACAAAGAAAAACAAAAAAAAAATCAAAAAATTACACCGGGTCAGCTTGTGTGAAATTGTGAAAAAATAAAAAAAATAAATAAAAAAATATCGTTTAAAATCTTGTAAAAACCCAAATAAATCAAAAACATGATAGTTACCTATAATAATTTATCATAAGCAAAAGCCATATTCTTTTACTAATTATCTGTGGCAAATTTTACATCATGAATGAAAAAAGAAGACAAAAAATAATAGTAGCTCGCGGTCTTGTCTCAAATGGAACGAGATAAAAGTCCTCAAACGCTCTTTTAAACACATCTATAATAGTATATGAAAAGGTGTCGAAATTGCTATTTATGTAGTTTCAAATGAAGTCGTGTCATGTTCGAAACTGAACAAAGAGATTTCTATCTGAAAATGAACCGTTTTATGAAGGGGATTGGTCTTGCCTTCTGGGCCTTTTCATCAGAATTTGCAAATAGACAGGCCTTGTCATTTAATGATGTAGTAAAATGTTTGCGATGAATACAAAATAGAATGATTTATACAATAGAGTGAATAAAGGATATGTTAATCAAAAATGAAAACAAAATCGAATCCCTAAATAAACATGTATATATTTTTTATCTTAGACGCAGCTTAATTTATAACAAAATGGAATTTGAGCAGCAAAAGAAATAACAATTTCATTAACTAGCTTCTGACTTTATATCTCTACTTTAATACAACACTTTGTATTTTTAAATATAAATTAGATAACTTTTTTTTTTAAATGAGCTTGAACCTCTTTGGGTTATTAGCTTTACAGTAAGGTATTTTAACAATTTAGGTGCATTTATGGACAGTTACATTTGGTTGAAGCAAACAATATTTAGTATATGTAATGTAATGTAAAATACTACTGTTTTTAAAAATTGTAATAAGTTGTCAAAATTTTCACTGTCGCTTAGCACTGATTTGATATTGTCTGATCTTATTGTTTATTTTTTATTTTTAACTTCATATAACTGGCACTCCGTAAGAATATGATCAACTGTTACTCGAAAATTCGAAAAGAGGTTGACCTTAAAGGCCATCCTTGCAACTACCTGGTAAAAGGCGCTGTGTAATGATTTCTACCTGTAGGTTGCGGGAAAACCCAGTAGATGGTGTTGTATTTTAATTTATAAACAAATTAAAAAATACGGAACAAAAGTAAAATAAAAAAGAGTCGAAAAAATAGGGTAATATTGTAGAAAAAAAAATTAAATAAAAACTTATTAAACTAAAAACTATAATTCCCTCGGTAAGTTGGCACAGTTAAGAAATCATAGAATTTAACAAGCAATCCATACTAAATCAAGTACTATAGCGCCACCGTTACTAAAAAACAAACAAGAAAAATTAGAAAGAACTGGTTACCAATGGCTAAAAAATGGATAACCAGAGAGAAACTAAATGTAATCGTAAAACAAATTGACAAAAAAAGGAGAATAAATAAAAAATATCACCACAATTATGAAACAAAAACGAAAATGTGGGAAAAAACGACAAAAAAAAAAACGAATAATCGAGAAATTATGATAAAATTAACAAAAACGAAAATTATCATGGAAAGCAATCGGAAGTAAACGAGTAAAAATAGTAAAAAAGTTAAAAATCTTATTATGATTTATTGTTTACTGAAGTTTATATTCTACAAAAAATGAGTATCAAAAAATTAGCAACAAAAAAACAGGAAAGAACAAGCAAAAATTGAAATAAATTAAAGAATTGAAAAAAAATCTAAAAATAAAAAAACGAAATCTGAAAAAAAAAGAATATAAGGATAAACAAAGAAAAACAAAAAAAAAATCAAAAAATTACACCGGGTCAGCTTGTGTGAAATTGTGAAAAAATAAAAAAAATAAATAAAAAAATATCGTTTAAAATCTTGTAAAAACCCAAATAAATCAAAAACATGATAGTTACCTATAATAATTTATCATAAGCAAAAGCCATATTCTTTTACTAATTATCTGTGGCAAATTTTACATCATGAATGAAAAAAGAAGACAAAAAATAATAGTAGCTCGCGGTCTTGTCTCAAATGGAACGAGATAAAAGTCCTCAAACGCTCTTTTAAACACATCTATAATAGTATATGAAAAGGTGTCGAAATTGCTATTTATGTAGTTTCAAATGAAGTCGTGTCATGTTCGAAACTGAACAAAGAGATTTCTATCTGAAAATGAACCGTTTTATGAAGGGGATTGGTCTTGCCTTCTGGGCCTTTTCATCAGAATTTGCAAATAGACAGGCCTTGTCATTTAATGATGTAGTAAAATGTTTGCGATGAATACAAAATAGAATGATTTATACAATAGAGTGAATAAAGGATATGTTAATCAAAAATGAAAACAAAATCGAATCCCTAAATAAACATGTATATATTTTTTATCTTAGACGCAGCTTAATTTATAACAAAATGGAATTTGAGCAGCAAAAGAAATAACAATTTCATTAACTAGCTTCTGACTTTATATCTCTACTTTAATACAACACTTTGTATTTTTAAATATAAATTAGATAACTTTTTTTTTTAAATGAGCTTGAACCTCTTTGGGTTATTAGCTTTACAGTAAGGTATTTTAACAATTTAGGTGCATTTATGGACAGTTACATTTGGTTGTAGCAAACAATATTTAGTATATGTAATGTAATGTAAAATACTACTGTTTTTAAAAATTGTAATAAGTTGTCAAAATTTTCACTGTCGCTTAGCACTGATTTGATATTGTCTGATCTTATTGTTTATTTTTTATTTTTAACTTCATATAACTGGCACTCCGTAAGAATATGATCAACTGTTACTCGAAAATTCGAAAAGAGGTTGACCTTAAAGGTCATCCTTGCAACTTCCCGCTAGTTTTAACCGCAAAGCTATAGTAACGTGACGTATTTTGACGTTTTTGACTTTTTTTGAAATGTTTAAAAAGCCATAACCTTTTAACGCCTTATTCGATTTTAATGTTCAAGATGGCATTCGACGCAGTTTTTTGAGACCTAAAAACGTTACCTGGAGTGCAAAATTGGTTAGTCAAAAAATCTCTAAGTTATTGAAAAAAAAACACTTTTTTTGAAATTTTTCGACAACGATTTCTCACGAACGAATCAACCGATTTTAATTTGCAAAACGGCATTCGACGTGGCTTTTTAAGCTTGAGAGCTGATTAGGTTATAAAATTGATCGATGCAATACCCAAAAAGATATGCCCAAAAGACATCATTTTTACCAATTGTTTTTTTTTTGTTATTTTGAAATTTCTCGAAATCTACTGGCTCGAATCGGTTTAAACTTACAGGGAATCTAAGTTAGATGGAACTCTTTGGAATGCTTTCTATTTCATTGCGATCGGTCAAGCCGTTCAAAAGTTATAAGAGGTTTACATACATTCACACACACACACACACACAAATCCACACGTACATACAGACACCCTCGTAAAAATAGTCAGGGGAGGTTCCTAAGACCTCAAAACGTTGAGATCCGATAAAAACTCGATTTTCGAAAAACGGGGTGAAACCAATAACTTCCCGATTTTAAAATTTTTTTTAATTTTTTTTAGCGGGAAGTTAAAAATCACCAACGAAGCACACTGGTTCTGGTTCTCTTGACATTAGATCTCCATGTGTCAAGCGGGCATTTCCTATTCACAGGCAAGATACAATGGTTTGTGTTCTTCGGTGACTGGGGAAGTTCTTCCAAAGCAGGATACACTTTTTCACTTTGATTCTAAAGTGTCCAATTCATTTTGCCATCTAGACATTATTACATTTTATAAAACTGGTGTGGACTACATCGATACAGGTAGCTGATTCTGGTTCAGAGGCTGCTTATTTTGCCAGGCTATCGCTCAATAAGAGATGGCGCCCAAAGGAGGACAATTTTTGCATTTTTTTGTTCTGAAATATCTAGCTGAGTGTTAATTTCAATTAGAAGGTCGGAGCAACGCAATCCATACCTACAGACATTATTCCTCCAAAACCAGACTTTGAACTTACATTAAATGTTAGTTTTAATAAATGTATGGGTCTAAAAAACAAGAAGGAGGTCTATGGGGTCTACAGGTCCTAATGTTAGGCTCTCAGTAGCCCTGGGAAACTCTCCTAAAATTTTCCTAGAGAGGCTATTAGCAATAAACTTCTGTGCTTAAGATTTCATTGAAAACTCACCAATATAGCAAGAATATTTATGGCCACAGATAGTCAAGCTGCTTTAAAGGATCTATTTCGGCACCCATCTAAAACTCTTAAGCAACTGGCTAAACACAACAATATTCTTTTTCTATGGGTATACGAGAACATAAAAGGATTGTCGAAAACAAGATTGCTGATAGTACCCCAAAAGATGAAGCTAGTACCTACATATTTTATCGGACCTGAACTTTTTTCTCATTAACGTCATATTATACGTGCTTAAAGAAACTGAGTAAGTGTCATATGTGACTTAAATTAAAACATACCTGAAAAACAATAACTGTAATTATAAAATAATATACATACATATGTAGGTACCTTTTCTTCTGTCGCTCTTTTTACGTTTACTTTATCTTTTAACGTTTTTTTTTAGTATTATGATTTTATCTGAAGTAAGCACAGTGTAGGTATACATTAAAAATTCAGTTAAAAAAATGTGAAAATTGATACATTTTTGTTTAGAGTAGATATGAAAATAAACTAGGAGTAACTTCAGAAATAAGTGTTAAACAAAACCGTATTTTCCTCCACAACTTTCAACGAGTAGAAGTTAAGAATGAACAACACGGTAGAGATCCCTATATAGACCACCGTCGGTTAACAATAACCCCATGTAATTCACACCCTCCAAACAAAACCTTCATTGTTCATCTCTTGAGTTAGCAGTAAACGCAATTCGCAGCTGCCGTAAGCAGTAATCCGTTAGTCGTATGGAAGTTTTAATTTACAAAATAAACACAGCTTTATCACGTGATTGCCGCATAAAGATCTCGCGATATGATCTTCTTTGCGGTGGTGATGTTATACTTTACCAACTACTGGTTAAGTTAAGTAGTTTCTAAAGGGTTCGTAGATTGTTATTAAGGTAAAGAACGGAAAGGAGTTTTAAAGAGTTGAAGTTTATATTAAGTGCGGAAATATATGGATGAAGTTTTGGATAATGATGATTAACGTATATACTTGGGTCTACCTATATAACGAGTTCTTAAAATTTGATACATATTTTATAAAATATTGAACTATTGTAGCTCTTTTATATGTTATAAGATGTACTTTTAGTAGGTCATGCAGTTTTTTTATTTGTTTTAAGTTTTTTAATCTTCTAAAGATAAGCGGATCTTATAAATTAAGGCCGAACTTTCTAAAAATTGTCATTTCTGTTAAATTGTTTCTTAAAACATTTTACGATTTCTTCTATTTTGTATGTATTTTTCTCATTTTTCACAATTTTTTAATAACAGCGAAGGCTCAGATGGAAACTGCTGAGAGAAACAACACACTGCAGAAATGTACTGGCTCCATGGGCCTTTATCAAAAAATCCTCAGATAATAACACCAGCACATCAAAAAAATGATGCTTGTCAGTTATCAATAATCCTACTCTAAATTTTGCAAATAATGAGGTGGCCATAGCACAAGACTATGAAGATCTTAGTTATTTGTCGGAAAAATTAAAAGAAGAGTATGACAAAGCAAAGCTCGAAATAAACTTTAGTAAAACAGAGTATCTGAACATGTCAGAAGAAGTTATGGAAAACCTAGAAGTAGATGAGAACCTTGTCGTAGATGGTAGCCAAAATTTTAATTATTTTTTTACAAATATCCATAACTGGAAGAATAGAGTATAAAATAGCAAACAGAGTTGGTCAGATAAGAACTGCAATCAAACAGCTGAATACTGTATTATGGATCAGAAGTGTAACTAGGAACACCAAAACAAGAATATACGGAATTATGACGTACTGGGCTAAATGTTGGGTGATAAATAGGAAAATACAAAGTAAAATAACTGCAGTGAAGGTGCTGCAGTAGATTAACTAGACTAGGAAATTAAAGAAGGATGAAGAATAAAAGAGATGCCCTAACAAATATCGAAGAGAAGAGACTGTTATGGCATGGCTACCTAGAGCGTGCTGGCAATGAACGTTGGATTAAAAGAGTGGAGTCCAATCATGGAGGTAAGAAGTTAAAATCTTCGTGGAGAAGAGAGGTTTGCAGGATTAACAGTGCACTTATTAACTTACTTAACACTACAATCTTCAATACATAACCAAGAGGGTAATAACCACTTTTATGATTTTCAAACGCGCGGACTTACTGCAAAACGTGAGGTTTAAACTCGAATATGTTTTACTGGATCTTTAAACTGGTAATAAAACCAATATTCATATTTGGTATGGAGGCCAATGCCAATATCAAGATAAGTAATGTTCAAAGAAATGGTTGCATTGACATAACTCGAGTTCTAAGAGGCACTTCAAAAGCAGCAATAAAAGTTCTGTCGAACCTTCTTTCTATTCATATAATCTTGAAGGAGACAGCACTGATGAGCTTCTTTAGCCGACAAGAAAATCTAAGCAACATTTTTTTAAGGTTAGAACAACAAAAACGAAGACTATTATCCAAATACCTGCCTTAATAAAAAAAATCAGGTATTATTAACGTAAGGAATGGCAAAAAGCGAGCACTTAACCGAAGCTTCAGGCTTTTAAGCAAAAGAATGTACAATATTGCAATGTACAAAAGAATATACCTAAATTGACAGCTTATAAATCTAAGCGTATCAACATTTTAAGTCAAGCAGCTATTGAGGCTTTATAGATCCCCAAAATGGTCTTAATACCAGTACAAAAATGCCAAGAAGAACTAGACATCTTTTCAAATATAACTTGTCACACTAGTTTGAATGTAAGGACATAAACAAATACAAGGCAACGACCAGGCTGATATATTTGCAAAAAAAGGATCACACACATTTTTTTACGGTCCAAAGCCAGCTCTTATGGTAAAAAAGTACCATTTGGAGCTAAATGAAAGACTGAACTCGTAGACAACACAACTAACACTGAAAACACGTGTCTGATCAAGCATTTAGCGAAATATGTCAAAACTCTTCTTAAAACAAGCAGGAATTATAGTTACGAGTTACAACAGAAGTAAGTGTCACATGTGACATGAGTTCAATTTAACGACTAAAAATCTAAATCTATATCTATCTATCTATATTTATAATAAATCTGTAGAGAGGTCAATTCTGTACATGAAATATATTTCCAAAATAACTATCAGGGGGTAATTAGGGATCGATACTGATGCCAAAAATGAAATCAGTAAATTTTTTGTCTGTCTGTCTGTCCGTATAACCGTTATAGAAACAAAAACTACTCAACGGATTTTAACGAAACTTGGTACAATTACTTTTCATACTCCTGAGCAGGTTATAGGATACTTTAAATCACGCTACAATCAATAGGAGCAGAGCAGTGAAGGGAAATGTTGGGAAAACCACTTTTACGGTGTGGGGGAGAAATTTTTATACAACAATCCATACGTCACGCGAACGACGTCGCGGGTACATCGATATAGAACTCAAAAATATGGTTAGATTTTTTGTTGTCTGTCTGTCTATCTTTATGTTTGTGCGCGGATAACATGAAAACTACTGATCCGATTGGAATGCGGTTTTCACATATGTATTTGCCTTTTTTTAACTTAACATCTGGTGTATAAAAATGTCTTCCCCAATCTTTTACGGTGTGGGGGGAAGAAATTTTAATACAACAATCTATACATCACCCGAACGACGTCACGGGTACATCGATATAGAACCCAAAAATGTGGTTAGATTTTTTTTGTACGTCTGTCTGTCTATCTATATGTTTGTGCGCGTATCACATGAAAACTACTGATCCGATTTGAATGCGGTTTTCACAGATGTATTTGTCTTCTTTCAACATAACATTTTAACGAAGTGAGTGAAGAAATTTTTAAACAACAATCAACACGCCACGCGAACGACGTCGCAGGTGCACCTAGTAATTACTAATTATCATTTTTTTCAAAAAAATATTGCTTTAAGTTTCCATGCGTATCTATTCTTCTTATTAAACAATGGAATTCGTGCACCAAAATGAAACCTGTTGTTAAATGTAATACCTAATATATGAAAATTAGACATGAAAAGCAACTTTTTTGATTCTAAAATTGAGCTTGTCATGTCGTCGCTAACACGAAACAACTGCTAGTTGCGGGGTTCAATAACAGAAATTGAAGGGAAACACGTAACAAACGTGCTTTATATGTAATCAACATTCTTTTCTTCAGATTTCACTTCCTATCAAGTTTGAAAGGTTCAAAAGTCACGTACATCAAAATTTTAATTTAAATTATAACACAAGACAAAAAAAAAAAGAATTTTGGTTTGAATAAGTATATGAAATAGGATAAGATTTCTGTCAAACAAATTTTAACTTATGCTGCGCTTTCGCCAAATTTTGAAATACATAAAATTCCTGCAACTCTACCTTTAAAAAACTTTTACAAATCAGAAATTGGTTATAGTATAGGTATAAAACTTTTAAATTACTGTTATTACTAACTCTGTAGTAGTATAGTATAGTTTCCAAGATCTTTAACAGTTAGTGAATGTCTGGAAATAAGGTTGCATTCTCCAAGAACTTCAATTATTGGTCGATGTATTCCAGATTCATAAAAACATTTTACAAATATAATATAAATATAATATAAATTTTATTCCAAATACTTTTTATACAACTCAAAGTCAGTTTCGTGATAGTTACGATAAATTTGTCGATCAATAAAATCATCCAAACCTGCAATCATTCTAGTGACAATAAAGTTAGTTTCATGATCAATATATTGGCATAGATTTTCAATAGTTTTAATCAGGTTTTAATAATTAAATCGACTTGTAGTAATGCTGCTGTCAAATCACATATCAGAGAATGAAGTATTTTGTTATAGTGTGTATGGCAAGCTGTATAAGCTTATAACAAAATTATATACTTGAAAATATTGATTTCAGAAAAGAATTAGGTAGCCTTTGACGATGTTTCATTATCCATTTTCTTAAATCTGAACAACCCATCGTGATATTTAACCCAATAGGTCACACACATTGCTGTAAGTTTTTTCCATTGTGCTTCGGGAAAACTCTTCTCGATATTTTCTTAAAGGCACTTGCTTAACACACTTAATTTTATAATTCCAACAGTTTTTCGAATAGGCAAGAATGACTCAGAGATAAATTTAATGAATTGGATTTGTAATAAACGTATAACGCTTCAGGATGTGACTCACTTTCATCGAAGAAGCTCCATCATATCCTGGTCCGACTAAATATTCGCAATCTACACCCAGAGATTTTAACTCAGATAAAATTGTTTAAGCTAAATATTTTTCTTTTGTATTCTTAACAATAGTTAAAAAATATTTACGTTTACATTATCTTCTCGCTCGGTATCTCATATATAAACAAATGGAAATCTGTTGTTGTCGTGAAACATCAGTAGTTTTGTCATCTCTAAATTTTTGTGTGAAAATGAACTAAATACTGATATCGTTATTTTTTTAAAGTTGTTGATTTATTTGTTGTTATAAAAATAACTATCGATACTTTGATAATGATGGTTTTTTCACTACTTTGGCTCTATTTTCTTTTTAGATTATCTCTTTCGTAGTGTCTAATTATTGTGTTGTGTACAACAATATATTGAGACGAACCGACTGGATTTAACTGCAGTCTCATTAATACTCATTTTATTTTGGGGGATCAACTCCCTTTGATCCCATCCTTGGCTACGGCCGTGTGTTTAGTTTTTTGCAACTTAAAAATTCTTAAATTTATCTATACAAAGTTCGATAAACTATTAAACTGCAATTTATACTAAAAACAATTCGCATAACATTACATGGATATTTATTATTTAATTTTATATACTGAATAAACAAATACCTTTCTTACATTTTTTTAACTTCTTATTAGAAAATATATCGTTTAAGCCAACCTTAAAGGACACCTATTGCCAATAGATTGAACCACAGATGGAATAACAGTTTCTCCCAACAGGATTCTGTTTTTGCAGGAAAATTACAAGTTAGTTTCCCTTAGTCTATAGCAGTGCTATTGAGCCGCACTCGCAGTTTAAAACTGTAACGCTAGGTGGCACTGTACGGTTAATATTGATTTTTAGTAGGAAGCGGGGAAATTCAAACTCCATGCAACGTGAGCGTTTGAATGAAAATGCTGAAAGTGCGCTGATACTACAATTGGTAACAGGGTGTAATCCATAATTCAATAACTGTGTGTAATGTCATTTAAATGATTCAGTAGATTTTTATTAAAAAACTTAATGAAATTCGTCAATATTGGTAGGTAGTTAAGAAATGTTACACGGTATGTTTTGTAACAAAAATTAAGGAAAATATTATATTTACATTCAATGAAGAATGCAACTTAATAATAATTAAGGAAGTAAAAGTTAAATATCCTAAAAAATGTTAAAATGATAAAAATGTTATTGAATTTCGGAAAAAATGGTCAAAAATGTAAAAAAATTAATAATTAATTTTTTACTAATCTTTTACACACTTTTAGTTCACAACGTCCAACCTCCCATGTGTCATCTTTGGCAACCATTACGGCAAAATCGTCCTATTCTTGGCTCCATGTATTAGGTTGTTTACAGTAGTGTTAGTCCAGTCACCTTTTTTATTAGCTACGATTTTTTTCGTCCTGTACTTCGCCATTTATACATCTTTCCTTCTACTATCAGTTGGAGTTGTTCGTACTCCGTGTGGTGCATTATAAGTTCTAGGTAAGGTATTTTTCTTATTTTAATGGTTTAAACTAGTAGTGGGTAGATGTTTATTGTTTCTTAGAACAACTGTGTTATTTTTTCTCAGAACATCTGTGTTGTTCGTTCTACCGGTTCAACTGATTGTTTGTAAGGCCATGAGCCCTTGACGAAGATTTCTATGGTTCCCTTCGTCCTTGAAAAATGAAAGGCTTTACGCAGGAGCAGATATGCCACAGCGTCAATTTCCTAAACCCACATTGAACAACGTGGGATAACAAAACCATACACACTTAGACAATAACAAAATGTTTTGATTCAGTTCCAAGATCCAGGCAACAGTAAAACGAAATCAGGAAAATAAAAAAAATGAGTGTGGCAGTCAGTGGGACTGCCGGCAGAAGTTATACTTCTATGCACACGCCCGGATTCATAAATTTGTATGCGAATAATTTAGCAAAATCATTATATGATATTCGTGGTTAGCGACCTCAAAAACCGAGTACACACTCTTTTTGTATCTAATTTGCATAATATTCCTGGAGACGAGGTCCAGGTGTTTCGAACACCATCGCCATTAATATAATCGTATTTAATCGACTCAAAAAACCACTGAGTACCAAGTGTGCACTGATTTCGTACATAATTTACATTAAACCCTAGAAGAAGAGGTAAATACCCTAGGCACCAAGTGCCGCGGAGACTTTCGGAATCGTGATATTCGTGTACAGCGACCCCAAAAACCCCGGGTTTATAAATTAAACCCATTTTCAGCAATACTTACCGCATTGTAAGTTTTCTCTCTATTGTCTGTTCGGAATGCACTTTTCGAATGCAGAAATGCAATTTCCCATTTTTACATTATAAAATATAGCGACAAATTTCCCGATACTTTAACGAATCCAATGCAAAAAAAACGCATTCCGATCCATCTTACGTTACAAAATTCAGAGGTTTTAGTTTATTTCCTCGACTATTGCAACCATGTGATGGTACTTTGGACTACAATACAATACTCATTACTGGATATTATTATTAATATAAAATGCTAAACTTTACTTCACTTACGTGACAGAATTATAAAATAATCTGTCAAATAATCATGTGGTCCGTCACTATGATATTCATACATTAGTTCAGACTGTTTTTTGTATATCTATCCTTTTTCAATGTAATGAATGTTGAAACGGTATTCAAAGGACTTATAGTTATGACTAATAACATGTGATAAATATTTCATCTTTGTTTTTACCGACCAATATACCTTATAAGTGTTTCTGTCTCTCTCTTACTCACACCATTACATATGTAATGATTTTTCCCAATTAAATCTACACAATTTTTTTCTACAGAGTGTACTAATAGAAGTATAACTTCAAAAAAACGAGCACCGAATGGCACCGAGCGACTGATACTCCATCCCATACTGCTCCATCATTTCTAAAAAGGACACCATGTCCGACAACAGGACTTGCAGTTTTTTTATCTCTTTGTGCTTCAGCGTTTATATTTTGCACTCATAAAGTTATAAGAGCCACATGTAGCAATTTAAAGTTCAAAGCGCTACTTGTATGTTTAACTTTGGTTTTTAAGGTAAAGATTGTTAGAATCTGGTGTTTATTTGCAACGAAAACCACACTGTTAAAATAAAGCACTGAATTTAACAATAACTTAAAAAAAGACTAAAGAAAACTGCAATTGTGACCAAATTTGATTTTATGGGATCGCTTTATTCACTTTTATTTTAATAAGAAGACCACAGATACCTACTACAAGCTATTTTCTTTTGAATTAGCTATTTTAACACATTTTTGTAAACCTTGTTGACTGTACCTTGCCAGTTACGTCAGTAGATATAGAAAATCTTTCTGGGCTCTTCTAATTTAGGTATTATAAGCAATTATTTACAAGACATTTTTTTTAAATAATTTTTCAGAAATGATTTTTCCTGTATTGTGGCAAAAATTTATTCAAAAAGGATAACTTCAAAAACCACAAAACTCAATTGTGTTGGGTACACAGTGGGACTTGTTATATAAATAAGATTTATTACCAAATGACAAATTAAATTTCTTGCAATTAGTGAACATAAATATTTCAAACTTCCAATTATACTAGACCCACGATTTAAGCTAATAGTCCTTATCACTTAACTCTGTAGTCTATTAACCCTCATCTGATTGAAATCGAGTGACAGATTAACTGTTGTATCCCATTATTTCTGTGAAAAGGTGTTATTAATGATGCCCTCTATTGACATTACAGTCTCAAGTGTTTCTGATTTACACTACGAGGGAGTGCGTTTCTTGAAACCGAATGTGAATAAACTATGTGTCAGTTGCGTCAATACTTCCGGATTCTTATATTATATAGGTAACATTGAATTAATTTAGCAGATACTTGGTGGAGATTCATAATATATGATATTAGAAAAATAAGAATAAACTTTTCCTTGAAATCTGTATTTTAATTCGTTTTCTTTAGAGAATATCTATCATCATGAGCACCGTATACAAATAAGAATAATAGGATCACTTTGCTAGCCACTTTTGAAGTTCATTGTACCACATTTCGCTTTGGTTTGCCACGTTTTGTGTGCAAAGGTAAAGATTTCTAGAAAACAGTATGCCAACAATCCACACCTGGACTTGGGTAAGAACCCAAATATCAGTGCATATATTTTTTCTTTAGGACCTATAAATACTCTTCACAATAGATTTAAATAACATTTGCCTGAAGAACACTCTGTGCGTTGAAACATGTCGCAATAACAAATGTACGAGGTCTGCCGCAAAACTTAACAGGACAAAAAAATAAATCAACAGAATGTTTTATTTTGGCAAATAATCTTCAAAATAGTCGTCGAAACCTTTTAGATGGCCTCTACGTCAGCAAACCGCCATATATATCTGGAAAATATGGGAAGTGTCTGATGGTTACATGCCATTTTTTGTCATTCAATGTGATGGTGCATTATCCTGCAACAAGCGCCAGCGATATTCTGGCCGACCCTGACGAATATGGGAAAGCAAATGCCTCAAAACACCAAGATAATATACAGCATTAATTGCTGGCCCGATTGAATGAATTCTCTGTGAATAATTTTCTTTAAATCCTAAAAAACAATCATTATTGTCCTTAATTTTAAATTTTCTAAACGATTTTTTTTTTAATTTGATCCGTTTGGGTGGTTCCATGCCAAACTTTGACACTTGGTTTCGGGATCGTATCGAAAACGCTACGTTTCGTCACCAAACACAATGTTGACCACTTTAATGCTGTCTCTCGAACGTTGAGTTTGAAGCATAATTTATAAACAGACGCACCTTTTTGACTGTTTTTGGCGTAACCACAAACTTCGGCAGACCAATATGTTCGTCGTCTTCCAGCGACTCAAGAACTTTTTAAAACCGTGTAAACCACTCGTGAACTTAACTACGAGATAACAGTCAATGCGTGTCGGTATATTTTTTACCAAGTTTAAAACAAAACTAAATATTAAATCTTTGTTCAATGCTCATTTTTCAGCCGATGTTAAAAAGCTATTGTCAGTTTGAGCGCGATAACTCGGCGTGAAATGGTTCGATTGTTATGAAATTTTGCCAGAACATCAATGAAAGCTGTCCCCAAAAATAGATTACGCTACTAGTAAAAATTAAATTCTAATTTGCACATTTTTATTTGGTAGGACCATCTTTATACGGTTGATATTTTTCATATTTTTTGTGCAGTCTCCTAAATAATTCATAACTATTCTCTGTAGCTTTTTTACCTTTTTATGCTGTAGCGTTGGGATTTTGAACCCATAAAACCCACTCACAACAAAAATATCACTTTGTTGTCTGGGGCTATTTTTAAACAGTTGACATTTTCCATAATTTTTGTCGATTGTCTTAAAGAATTAATTAACAGGATTTCTTTCACTTATTTATCGACAATAACTAAAAAAAAATAATTTTGCTAAAATCCTGTATTCTAACAACGCGTAGTAAACCCTACCTATCCTCTTTTACAGGGCATAAATAACATTTTTAGGCTTACTCCACCCCTTGATTGTACATAACCTATTTTTTTTTAATTGTCTGTTATATATCTGGATCTGGATCTGGAAATTTGGGGAGGGGCGAGTAAGTACTCTGCCAGTACTGAGGCCACATATGGCCCATTGTGCATCCGTGTGTAGAGATATCTTCACCTCAGGCTGTCTACAGGCCTAAAGATTTAAAATAGGAGATGAGGCTGCCAAGGGAGATCTCCTTGACATCGGCTAGTGTAAGCCAGTACTCGCCCAACAGGGATCTTTTAATTTCAGAAAAAACAGATAAGTTATACATTATATCTTCTACTGTTTCCCCTTCTTGTTCGCAGCCTCTGCATAGCGGAGATTCTGCTAATTTCATCCTAAAGAGATATCGCAATTGGTAGTGACCTGTTAAGATTTCCACAGCTGTTCGGAGATTTTGTCTGGTCAATGCCTTAATTTTTTTTGCTTTTTTCTTGCCAGGATGCGGTAATAACTCTCTGGCCAGTCTACAGTTCGTAGTTTCATCCCAGCACTGTTTTGGTTAGAGTTCTGTTTGATAAGGTCCACGACAGCGGACATTGTTAGCTTGGTAGATAGGCGAGGGCTAACATATTTGTAGCCCGCAGCCCTCCTTGCTAAATTATTCGCAATGCGGTTACCTTTAGAGTTCCCATGTCGTTTGATCCAGCTCAGAGTGACCACGTTATTCTGGCTGGCCTCAGTTAGAGATTGTCGACATTCTAGTACTAAACTTGAAGTGATACGTGGTCTATTCAAGATCAGTAGTGCTTGTCGGCAGTCTGTGTAACTATTTACATTCTTACCTGTGATGTTCCTATTGATTAATTCTTCTGCAGCTATAGTTATGCCTGTCTGTTATATATTTTTAATGCTTAAAGACTACATGAAATAATCCTGACATAAATTATATGATATTAACCATTTAGGGAAAAATTTGCATATTTCCTGAAAAAATGAAACCAAAACTTTTAATCTCGATACTATTGTTTGTGTTTTTATTTTTAAATAGCAACGTTGAAACAATCAATTTCTTGATATATAGATAATTTAGTATACTGGCATTTAGCTTGGCTTTTTGGCACTGGAAGTGTCGCACAGTACGCGATCAATGAACCAAGCGGCGTTCCCGTTCGCGCTTCACTTCCTTTTGCTTATTATGCCAAGAGACACATGGGGCAGGCAAACTCTGGCATAGTTCCCGTATAGAATAAAGCATCTTTCACCGCGGTTTATGTATGCTAAATTTTAAACAGAAATAAAGCAGAATGTATTTAAGACAATGTTTCATTAGGTTAATATTGGGGTATCGTTTCTTTGTAGTTATCGATTTAGGTCTTTTTTATTGTAAATTGTCGCATAATTTTTTAAAAATAAAAAAAAGGTAGTTTTATGCTAAAACCCCAAATGTGTGCGCTTAGATGAGTCAACTAAAATCGAATCATAAGTTTAAATAAAAATGGCCTCAAGTTGCATTGTTTTTGGACTGGTTATCGTTTGATTTGTGACGCTCTTATACAAGAATTGTGTCATGTTAAAAAAAATGTTTAGTCTAAACGGCTCATAAGTGAATTATCTACAGATGATACACGGTCGTTTAAAAATCATACCAACTAATTGTTGTCGAAAATTTCACCAATAAATCAAAAAAACAGAGGATGGCACTGTCTGATGAAATGAAATTCTCTGTTATATATGCTTCTAATATTTTTTGATCTTTTAAATCGACAATAGTTAGGTATACTTATATTTAAATATTGTCTATAACTTCTTTGTGGCATAATTGTATATATTTACTCCTTTAATCGGGAAACTTTTGCCACTAAAATTAAAATAATAAAATAATAAATCAATATTTAAAAAATGCTTTATCTTGATAGATATGTCAAATTTGTCAAGGGTCGTTTTTTCAAAGCATTGAAATGAGACGAAGTACATTTAAAAAGTTTTTATCTTTGAAAACGGCAAGTGATCTGGGTGTCGAAAGCTAAGAAAGGAAAATTATTTTAATTTTTGTTAGCATTATCAGTTTTAAAAAAACGACTCTTGACAAATTTGACATATCTATCAAGATATATAAGCAAGGGTCATTTTTAAAATATTGATTTATTGTGTTATTCTTACTTAACTATTGCTGTAAATTTCAGATCCAGTATCCCACAAACAAGGGTGACAGAAATCTAAAAATAACAATGTCATTATCTGACCAGTTACTTGCATTTTACATCTTGTTCGTAATGCGATCTAAACGCAAGTGTTTTATTCCATAAGTTTGTTGTTATGTGCTATACTTTGCCTACGCCCACAACTATTAATTAAAAAAGATGAAACAGAGAGTTATATTTTTACTTTAACACATTGCTTATAAATATTTATTACATTTATTAGTACATTTCAAATTGCTTTTATACGGAACGAAATGACATCAAGCTACTAAATATCTTACTTGGCTAAGTCGATTTGTTTTAATTTTATTTATATATCATTTTTTTATGTAAATACTAGCTGTACCCGGCGCACGTTGCTACGCCAATAACTAAATGCTACGCCAATAACTAAAATAAATTTAAGAGAAATAAAAGAGGAGAAGAGATAGAGAAGGAAAGAAAGTTTATAGTTTTGTTTTACTTATCGCACCAAAAATATATTTTTCGAACTTATATTTATACGAATTCGTATAGATACCTATCTATTAATCAGTATTGAATTTGATACATGGAAGCGCCTTCTGGTGGTAACTTCAATTAATACGAATATCATATTCATCTTACCCATTAAAAATACATCATCATACCGATTTTCATGACAATCGGTTGAACTGGGCAGAAGTTGCTACTCTGCACCGCTATCTGGTGGCGAGTGGCATCAATAACCATATCATACAAACCTTCTCCGTGGAAAAATACATATACATACCAAATTTCATGACAATCGGTTAAACGGGGCAGAAGTTGCCACTCTGCAGCGCCACCTGGTGGCGAGTGACATCAATGAGCATAGCATATTCGTTTTCTCCGTGAAAAAATACATATACATACCAATTTTCATGACAATCGGTTGAACGCGACAGAAGTTGCTACTCTGCAGCGCCACCTGGTGGCGAGCGGCATCAATAAGCATATCACACAAACCTTCTCCGTGGAAAAATACATACGTATACTAATTTTCATAATAATCGGTCCAGTAGTTTTTGAGTTCATTGAGTACATAGAGACATACAGACATACAGACAAACATTCATTTTTATATATATATAGACTAGCTGTACCCGGCGCGCGTTGCTACGCCAGCAACTAAAATAAATTTAAGAAAAATAAAAGAGAAGAAGAGATAGAGAAGGAAAGAAAGTTTATAGTTTTGTTTTACTTATCGCACCAAACATATATTTTTCGAACTTTTATTTATACGAATTCGTGTAGATATCTATTAATCAGTATTGAATTTAATACATGGAAGCGCCATCTGGTGGTAACTTCCATTAATACGAATATCATATTCATCTTACCCATTAAAAATACATCATCATACTGATTTTCCTGACAATAGGTTAAACGGGACAAAAGTTGCTAGTCTGCAGCGCCACCTGGTGGCGAGTGGCATCAATGAGCATATCCTACAAACCTTCTCCGTGGAAAAATACATATACATACCAATTTTCGTGACAATCGGTTGATCGGGACAGAAGTTGCTAGTCTGCAGCGCCACCTGGTGGCGAGTGGCATCAGTAAGCATATCATACAAACATTTTCCGTGGAAAAATACGTATACGCACCGATTTTAATGACAATCGGTTGAACGGGACAGAAGTTGCTAGTCTGCAGCGCCACCTGTGGCGAGTGGCATCAATGAGCATATCATACAAACCTTCTCCGTGGAAAAATACATATACATACCATTTTTCATAATAATCGGTCCAGTAGTTTTTGAGATCATTGAGTACATACAGACATACAGACATACAGACATACAGACATACAGACAAACATTCATTTTTATATATATAGAATTGGCAACTCTCTGCTAAAAAAAGTTCACCTTCTTATTTTTTTATTAATTTAATAATTAATGTTGTGTAGATTGTAAATGAAGTCGATTGGCACAGATTACTTCTCTACAATGTATCCTAAATGATCTCTTGTGTACCATACATCGATTTATGAGTGCCAATGCATTCAAACTGTTGATGTGGCATTTGATGCATCTACTATGAGTAAACCAAAAGTGTATGAATTGTATAAACGCTTCAAAGAAGGCCGAAAAGACATTGATGACGAAAACCGCTTTGGAAACCCGAGCAAGTCAACAACTGATGAAAACTTCGAATCAATGAAGCAAGAGTGACAAAAGCACGCCAAGGTCGGTCAAATGTGAAGGTTTTGCTCAGTGTTTAATTCGATTACAATGGCGTAGTGCTTCATGAGTTCTTGACATTACGTCGTACGGTCAACAAGGAATATAACCTGGAAGTTATGGGATGTTTGCGCGAAGCAATACGACTTAAACGCAAGGATTTATGGGAAAACCAGTCATGGATTTTGCACCATGATAATGTACCGACACATGCATCACTGCCTGTTCGTAAATTTTTGGCGAAAAACAACACCGTTATCATGCCTTAACCACCATATTCTCCGGACTTGGCCAACTGTGACTTTTTTCTAATCCCGAAACTAATAAGACGGATGAAAGGGCGACGCCTTGCCACAATTGAAGAAATAAAGTCCGCCTCGAAGAAAGAGCTGATGCACATATTCAAAATCGAGTTCCAGAAGTGCTTGGAAGAAGCGGTGGCACAAGTGTGTTATATGTAAGGAGGATTACTTTGAAGGGGACAAAATAGATATGAGTTTTATGTTTCATGAGTTATTTAAAAAGTCTTTTTTTATAAACAAACCTAATATTTGGTTTTGTCTTATTTAATTCGTGTTAATTTTGATGAACTTATTCTTTAAACATTATATTATATATTATTTATATTCAGAAGTCACTGGTAAATATAAAAAATTTCAAAAACTTTACATTTTGAACCCTATTGTTTGTAATACCATTAAATTTGTTAAATTTATTGGAAATGATTTTATATATTTATGCATGTATACTATTGATAAAGTTACAGTATTGTTTAATAATTTCTAAAATAAATAAATATCAGTATATTGCGTTTATTGAAATTAAACACAGTTTTAATATTATACAAATGCACAAACGTAAACGCTGCTTGTCAATTTAAATGTTAGCTATATTTTGAATAAATGCAGATTCCATTTAGATCCATATTTTTATATTTTAACTTCAATTGTTATTGTAACACATCAAAAGCTAACAAGCCCTTTTTCAATACATTTCCAAATAAAAATCAAGTGGCTTGTTACAATGGAAAACATTTTCATTTTCTATTCCCAGCTTTATGAAATCGTTTGTAATTATTATCCCTGCCAATTCTCATCATTGTTTCGATGCAGATATTTCAACATGTGCAGTTGTGGCATGAAATTTAATGACTACTGAAAATCACTTGAAAGCAAATTTCAGAGATTTTTTTTACACATGGTTTACTTATTTGTGTTTATATGTTTCATTTTTTAATATCAGCAAATAAAAATTATAATTTTAACAAATATTCAAAAATAAATAAGTTTATAAATCTAAAATAAATTCGTGTAACCAATAATGCTTTCCTACTGTCGTAATAGTAACGTATGCGTAATCAAACCGAAACAATGAACGACTGTACTTCTAATTTGACGAGAAATTACTGAGATCACAATGCCACTGTGGTCCAATAAACTTTAACTAGAGATTGCGATTTTCAATAAATTTTAATACAATTTTTTTACGTTGTGGGTTCACGTGCTCATGTGATTTTATGAACTAACCACTAACCACCTCTGCTTAAAATATGTATATAACTATATTTTATTATTTAAGAATATTTTTAGGACGATTAACATTTATTTAATCTGGCAAAAAAATATAATTCTCTTTAACCAGTTTTAAATAGCTTTAAAAATTTAATTTTATAGCTAAGCTTTTAATATGATGTTTTGTCGGACAGCTAACATCGGAACGAATTAAATCATTTAATTGGATATTATGCACTCTTTCAGTGCATAAAGAATAAAGAATAAACGCGAACGACAATTTATAGTATTAATGACTTATGATTAGATATATTGAGGTATCTATGAGCCAGTATTTTATTTAGAGCTGTGCTTGGAAAAAATTCGTAAAAGAAGTCAATTTGAAACTCTTTTAGAAAACAGTAAAGCACATAAAAAACTGTTATCTAATTATATTGTAATAAAAAAATAATAAATATCACCCATCAAAAAGGAATTTTTTAAATGTAGGCTATTTTTTGTGATTGAGCCATACGACTGTCCAGTTATTTTGTATAATGTTTTTTTATATTTAGTTAAAACAACGTTATGCTTATATTTTTATTTACGCTAATATCTCAAACATAAGAAAACAGTATAAAATAACCAATTACAGGAGACATTTTATAGGACCTCTAAGCGTCGTAGCAACTTAATTAATCGAGATGACTCTTTAAAATGTGATTTAGAAATCACATTAAATGTACACATTCCGAAAATCAAAAATAAAACCTCTATCATACTTTCAATTATAAAATAACATATGCAAGTAAAACTTAGACGCTCACAAAATATAAGAAAAACTGAATAGGAGCTTCAGAGAGAACAAGTACCTATTGAGGGGTACATAAGGGCTAACAAAACATATCAATGTTTACTTAAATTAGTATACGAAGAATGGCAGGACACAAAATGACCACTGGGAAAGCCTAAATTGCGTTTAAAAAACAAATTGATTTCAATATAGAGAACGTCGGCGCCTAAACTCCACCCGAGTTTGTTGTGCTACACTAAGTGGGCTTTCACACCAAAGTAGCATGCGACGCGCGGCGTGCTGCCTGGAAGCAGAAAGCATGCTACCTACTTATTTTAAAGCCTATCTATATTATATAAAACTCAAATGTGACTGACTGACATAGTGATCTATCAACGCACAGCCCAAACCGCTGGACGGATGGGGCTGAAATTTGGTATGCAGGTAGATGTTATAACGTAGGCATCCGCCAAGAAAGGATTTTAATTAATTCCGCCCCAAGAGCATAAAATAGGGGATGAAAGTTTGTATAAAACTTTTTCAATTTTAAACCGATCGGGCTGAAACTTTGCACGCTTATAGCTACTATGACGTAGGTTTTCCCTAAGAAAGGATTTTGATTAATTCCACCCCTAAGGGGATAAAATAGGGGATAAAAGTTTGTATGAAACTTTGTCAATTTTAAACAGATCAGGCTGAGATGTTGCATGCATATAGCTACTATAAGGTAGGTATCCCCTAGAAAAGGATTTTAATAAAGTCCACCCCTAGGGGGATTAAAGTTTGTATGAAACTTTGCCAATTTCAAATCGATCGGGCTAAGATTTTGCATGCATATAGCATGCAAGTTTTTACAGTTTTAAAATAATAATAGTCTAATACCACTCCCGCTTTAATGTGCGGGGTGTGTGGAGCGGTGAGGTGGTAGCACACTGCTGCTAGCCGACATGACACTGTCGATAGAGGCGTAGAATCTTGAAAATTCGAGAATAAATTTGTTTTATTACGTAGTGGTGTACTAAGAAATATATATATTTATTTAGGCTTTAAAATAAGTAGCATGCTTTCTGCTTCCAGACAGCACGTCGCGCGTCGCATTCTACTTTGGTGTGAAAGCCCACAAAAAGAGCGCGAGAGAGAGTGATATGGATTGAGGGAGAGGAAGAGAGAGTGAGAGACAGAGAGTGAAAAAGTGTAAAATAGATTAAAAAAGAGTAAAGGAAATTGAGAGACACTGCGCTAAAAGGATGGGAAAGGATGAAAGAGAGTAAAAAAAGTAAGAAAGGTTAAACGAGAGACTGTATACTTGAAGCTGCTTACAGTTACTTAAGCTATGTTTCTGATGGAACAGTTTAAGTTCTTAAGCTATGTTTCTGATGGAACAATCACTGTACGTTACATTATTTATGGAAATACTGCGTAAAAATGTTATAGTTTATATAAAACGATAGCAACAGTGACAGAAAGAGCAAAAGCAAAAAAGAAAAAGTAGAAAAAAAAGAGAGTAACAGAGAGTTAAAGCAAGAGCAAAAGCGAGACAGTAAATTGTATAGGGAGCGAAGGTGGGATAGGTGAGAAAGAAAGGAAGTAAGATATAATAGAGAAGAGTAAGAAAGAATAAGAAAGACTGAAAGAGAGTAAGGGAAAGTGAGAGAGAATAAGAGAGAGTGGAGAAGAGTGTGTTAAGGAAAATAAGAAAAAATAAGCAAATATATTAAAAAGTATGTTTGCCAAATCGTAATAGAGTAGGTACGAGGACATTTTAAAAGCTAATTAAAGGAAGAGAAAGCGACAGGAAAACGCGCTGCATGGGATTTATCCCACTATCGCAGTAACAGAAAAACGCATAGGTACCGTTAGTCTCACGACCGGCTTATTATTACGTACATAAAGACACCTATATATACGCACGTATCCGTATAATTATAAAGAATTAAAGTTATTGTATTTAAGTCCATTTTTAAGCTATGCTTCTAATGGAACGTTCTGGCAATCGTAGATAATGTAAAAATCGACTTCAAAGGACATTATAGTATTTATTAGAATTCTTAACTGTGTAAAAATTAAAAAAAAAATGATTTAAACCATAGAAAGAAGAAAATGTAAGAAATATATAAAATTAACAAACCTACTAAAAGTTGAGAATAGTCATGGAAAAGTACAAAAATAGTAATAAAGTAAAAAAAAACGTTAAAAATTGTAAATATCTCAAAAGATTACAAAAATCGTGAAAAGCTGTTTGATATAAAAACCGAAAAAAAAAAATCATTTTTTTACATGTTTTTTAGAATCTTTCAGTTTTTTGTATTTATATCCAATATTGCCACCAAATATCGGCATACGATGTTAAAATAATATTATTTTTTTGAACTTTTATCAAAACAATTTTTGAAGATAAACAATCTACTTCTCCTTGTTAAAAAATACAGGATGCCCAAAAAAATTGACTAATCCATAAGTATTTTAATTTTGGATATCCAAAAATAAATTGTCATTCGCACCAATGCACAACATACAATATACAGTTAAAAAAAGTAACCATAAATTTGATTAGGTGTTTGTAGAACACACTAAAATATCTCTTTACTGTCTACAAATGCGATTAAGTTCTCTAAATAGTTATTTATGTATCAAGGACGAAAAGTAAGACTTTTTTGGCCGCAGCCTGGGTTTGTTGGCCGAGGCGCTAGCCGCAGCCAAAAAAGTCTACTTTTGTCCGTGTTGCATATTACATTTTTTAGTCGACCAACCATATATCCCATAATTAAATCAAAACTCAAAGATAGTATATATAAATGCTTTCAAACTCATACAAAATGTGCTTTATTTAGAAAAGGTGATTGAAACTGAACAATTAGTAGATACAGTTGATTAATTTAATGGCTGGTGCACTAGACACAGTACTTTCACTGTGCAATTGAACGTTATTATTTTCTAAATTAGGAACAATCTCACTAGCGCAAACTTCGTCGCTTACACAAACAATTTTTGAAGTATTAGAATGTTTACCAACAGTTTCATTTCTGGTGTTTGTCGTATTGCCCATAATTTTGTGCGCGATATCAATTTTACTGGCAATTGAATCATCTACATAACCCTCTGCCACAGAAGATGACTGCCAACCACTATGGCGTTTTAACATCAATATATCTGCTCCAGCATTAGCCAACAATGAGGCAGATGTTCTGCGGAAACAATGGCCTGTATACGCTTTGGCGTTCTCTAATTTCAAAAATGTTGCAATTAAACTTGGTATTTTTGCAAAACTGTGTATACCAATAACTTGGTTTACACATTTTTCATTGCGGTAATTTAGAAAAAAGCATTGGTGGTTACATTTCTAGGTCGTAGTGATATGTATTTTCTAATTATTCCGATTGCGTCATATTCACCGTAAATTTCGTCCGTAATTGTGAATGTTCTAGGTTTTCCATTCTTTGTTTCAAGTATCTTAATTATGAAAATGTTATCTTTGTCCTCCACATTACTTGTTTTTAATTGTCTTAGTTCATTACGCCGCAATGCACCTGCTACTGCAAATCTCAATGTAACCTAAAAAATGGATTTATAAATATAAAGTGATTCAGAGTGAATCTAACAAGTACATACCTTATGCAATAGATAAAGCGTATCCGGTGCTGTTTGCAAAAACCTAAAAACTTCTTCTTTACTTAAAACTTTTGATTTTCTTGTCTGATATCCTAAATTTTGTCTTTTTAAATACGCAATTAACTTGGTGTATTTGCTTATGTCGATGTCGTTTTTAGCAATTAACGTTGATTTTAACATTGAGTACATTGACCACATTGTCGGAGGCTTTAACGTATCGACTTTTTCAGAGAAATAAACAAGTAAACTATTCTCCGAAACTAATTTAACTTTTTTTTCCTTGCACCAATCCACAAACATATTATACTGCTTTTCATATATTTCTGCAGATTTTTTTGGCAACAAATTTAATTTTGCTGCATTCGCGGCTTCTTTAATATCCGGCGGTGTTCCGGTTATGCTTTCTTCACTATCGTATAGCATTTTTAACCGTTATTATACGTAGTTCACTTATTGTTTGCAATTAACATCTACACTTGTCGGCACTCGATGACGTTTATTTTGTGTATTTTGAGAACTGTCACACTGCTTTGCGCCTACACACTTGATTCTAAAACACCCGCTATTTACTTTTTTGTACAAGGACAAAAAAGTTTTACTTTACGTTCGCAAATGAATACTGAAATGTATGCTTTTTTGAGGAGGTCGACTAAAAAGTATCTTACAGAACTAAATAAAAATAGCAACTAAAATAACAATCCCAAAGTTCAACGTTGGTAAGTAAAGCTTTTACTTGAAATTAATTTTGGTTTATAATTTAATGACTATCAAGAAATTCCTTACTTGGACGAAAGGATAACGGTTACCGTTCGGTCTCACCAACCCATACTTCAGTCCGTTCGAGACGATAAGCGAGGATATAATCCTCAATTTGAGCTACAATAAAAGCTACAAAACGCAACCGACCATGCACAGTTGGATATAGATTTCCCATTAGGTGTCGCTGTGCAGGAAATAGGCCTCGGCGAGCGGCTAAGTGTTTTATTCAGTCCCGAAATAACACCGAGGGAGTTTTACACACTTTATTACCAAAAAAATGAGAGTGTTCACCCGGGATGAGGGGCGGGAGATTATATCAATGCGGTGTGGTGGCAGAAGCGGAAAATTGGGACAGAAGTTTATTAGGGGGAAGGAAGCAGTATTTATTCATTGTGAATCGTGGAAGATTGAGCTAAATTGCTTGGGGATTGATACTCAGACACTACCGGATATATCTTGAATGGCCCGGGAATATTGACGAACCAATATCATTGAGAATTCTAGAACGCCACTTCGCAATGATATTTTAGGGTGTTATTATTTTACATTTTTTTTATTAATGGAAATTTAGATTACGGATGTGGAGTTTATCATTGGTGATTGCAGAATTTTAAATCTTAAGATAAATATCCTAATCTAATGATGATTTAAAATTGGTATTACTAAAAAAAATTTTATCAGGTTTTTTAAGAAAAAACAAATAGTTAAATCTTAAATTATTCGATATATAATCCAGATATAAAAATACACTAACTTTCAAAATTCTTGAACCCCCTTATTATTATTACTGTTTTAAATTATGTTAAATGTTTTAAAATTTGTAAAAACAAGGTTCAGTAAAAAACTTGCACAAAAATGAAGTTAATAAATTTTCTTTAACTAATTATTCATGCATAGATAAAAAGCGAAAAAAGGGAGTGAATACGGTAAGAGGGAAATCTACCGGTGAAGGAGCTTTCGAAAGAAAAGCTGCCACGTTATAATGGGGGTTATAAGGTGCGAGCGTTTGAAGCTGGTCAAGTGATGTCTCTTTAAGTAATGCAGAATTTAAGTGATTGAGTGAGGATAAAGATAAAAAGCTTAGTGAAAGTGAACATTCTGATTCATTTTAGAAGAACCAGAGGTTAGTGAAAAGGAGAGTGATCCTCTTGATCAAAGAAAGAAAGGTATAAAACTGGTATGAGTGGTGTTCTAAATAGGTACTAACTACCTCAGCACCCCGGATTTATGGTCAAGAAAATTAGGAACACCTACTTTTAGTGCAACAATGTCTTAAAAACGCTTTGAATTTTTGATTATTTTTTTTTCGTTTTGATATCAAAATAACTTGAGACGAAAGAAAAAAGACTCTAAGACTTTTTATATGTGTTCTGCAATACCATATGTGGAAAAAGAGAGAAAAGATGCATTAGAAGCTTTGCTCACCAAATTGATTCTTTGCCTATGCAAAAATCTCTATGGCACCAATAGTAATGTCACAATGGTTAACAGTTTTCGTCCTCAGATCTTGCAGAAAAGCTTCTATAAAAAATGTTTACAATGCTTAAAACTTAAAAAAATACAAGTATGATATTTCGCCAGAATTTCTTTAAAAAAAATTGTTCCAAGTTCTGACTTTCCTTCTGACTAGAATAAGACGTTAGTATAATTTACTTCAAATCCAAAAAAAACATTGTTCTGCTGCTGTCAACATTTCGGACTTATGGATGGTGTAATTGATGAAGATAATAGCAATCTCAAGATTCTTTTATTTACTCTACAAAAGGAGGAGTAGCCATTTTGTCCAGATTTTTGCGCTCCATGATTTTGCATGTTCTTGGTGTAAAGGACCAGCCAGTACTAAGAAATCCAGAAACTCAACCTCCAACCCACAAAAGCTGTCAAGAGAAAAATTAGAGACCTGTGCGTCATCGTCAGCTGCAAAGCTTAACTTTCGAACCAGTCTATAAAATTGTGAAGATTAAACATCTAACTTAATGATATGACTTAAAAAAAATCTTCTTTCTCACATTATTTGTCTGTAAGCTCTGGGTGTACTAAAAGTCTAATATTAAAATAAGTGAGATAGATATTATTTAGAATATCCTCCTAAGATGATGTTATTTCACTGAAATGTATCGGTTATTATTTCTCAATATTAATATTCAATTTCAAGCAACTACCAGAAATAGTTAGTTAAAGGTACCGAAACCTTGTTAGCAAATATTTCCGTTTGTTTTGTATCCAGTTTACAGCTCAAACATATCTACGATAAAGGTTGTACAGTCGTCGCAAAGGCTTGAAATATTTCAATTCACTTTATAATTGCAATTAGCACAGCATGTTACCTTTTCCCTCGGTATGACAAGTCTCCAACTTCATAATTAGTTGCTACTAAATTCTAAACTGTGAACATTTTGTTCTCCCGATTTTAATAACCCTTACGAGTTTAACGTGCGACGTTGTATATAGGCTTCTTCAACCAGGAACGGCACCAGGTAAATATTTATTTATATTACCCCACATAACAAAAAAAAAATACAAGATTGTTAATTGATTTTTAAGTGCTACGAATTTAAAATGTGACATCCGGCGAATATTGCAAATACTATTGATAACCCATATTTTTCTTCAATCAATGTTGTCAAATAAATAATAACAAAATATCTATATCAAATATGCTATGACATTCGATGTCGCCTTCTTTTTTGGATTTCCATTGAAAACAAAAGCTCATATTTAAAAAAATTAAAACTTTATTACGAACTAATCTAACTGATTTTGATTATCATCCAACTTAGCTATGGATTGATGCAACTTCTCTCTTTTCAATTAGTGAAATATCTAATACATCCAAATTTTAATTCTGGTAATATTTCCCATTAAAAGTTTTTTTTGAACTTTTAAGGTGCTTAAATGACATTCCTTTCATGATTGCTTAGAAGTGAATTTACTTACATACACTAAAATCCGGCTTGAAGGACTATATTTGGAAACAGCAGAAGACTATAATCTTTTGATTCCCTACCAGAAATTACCATAGGCTGGTTCCAGCACCTTTCTGGTAGCACGAATGAAATTGTTTAAAAATTAATTAGATTTGGACCAAGATCTATTTATCGATTCAATAAGAACTTGACTCTATTTTAAACCTCAACTATTTACTTTGAAATTACAATAATTACAAGAGCAGCTTAAATTGACATTTCTATTTTTTTGTGAAATTAGGTAAATTCAATAAAAAAATATATTGCTATGCCACGATAAGCAAAAAGAGATTAAGAATTTAAGATTAGTTGCTTAGTTTTAATACAATGACAGTACCTACAATTTCCATATACACAGATAGTTCTGGTTAATTTTTGGAACTAAGTCCCTTACGACAGGCTTGTAGGAGATAGGGATTTTGCTGCGTGACCAAACTGAAAAAAATGTAACAGTAAAAAACCGTAACGAAAAGTCCGTGGAATAAAACCGTTAACTGAGCCGGGTTCGATTCCCGGTCGATGCAATTTTTTTTTGTGTATATCTCTTAACATTTACCTTTTTTTGTTAAAGTAATATGAGATATAATTTTTAAAAATCTTGATAGTTGAAAGTAGTTAGGAAAGGTGAGAACAAATAAATGTATACATTACTCTTTAATGCTCATCTTGAATTTTAAAGAAGCTTCTTTGTTAACGCCAAGATTTTACAGATTTTGATATATTGACCGTTAAATGAGACGTGCGCAGGCGCTACAGTCGTTTACACAAGCGAGTAGTGTTATGTGTCGATTCTACATTAGCCGAAGGAACTTCGTTTCTACCTGGTGTCCCACGACACCATTTTAATTTTTTTCTTTTGTAGTAGATTACTTTTTAATAGCATCTTATATGTTACAATATAAAGTTTAATCTTCTTTCTCGTTTGCCGCAACTCCACCATTTTTCTTGGTGACTTCTTCTTTACACGTCCTGGATGACCACAACCGAATGGTGATTTCAATGAGAAATCAACGTGTTTTTGCGAGTATAGTCGAACAATGAATTATGGAATATTAACCACTTGTTTACGTACCCGAAAATGACGTTGTCCAATTAAAACTCTAGCATGGTGGATTGACTTTGCAAGACCAGATTTAAATAATTGGTGTTGTCTTTCCAAGAAATCTTCAATCTTAAGACCCAATACATAATCAAGCTTTATTCTGTTTTCATTAAGTACACCAATTCGAATAAAACAGTGCATTACCATCAAAAAACATTTTGGGTCTTTTTCTTCCAAAGTAATCAATTCTATGGCGGCTTTACGGATTTTAGACCAGTAGCTCCAAAAATTTTTAAGTCTTGATCTAAACGAGCCTTTTCATTAGGTCTCCTAGGGGTAACATTAGTCTTCGAATGTACAGACAATATCCTTTAGTAAAAACATCGTGTATGCTCACGATTTAACAACTAAATCTAAAAAACTACGTTCACCAAAAAAATCTTGATTGATACTTCTTTACTCTGCTATTTCTGCATCTAACATTTGACTATGGTTAACCGGTAAGGTACTATGACGGCGAACTTATTTTTAGAAAAGTCCCTTAGGTTTTCTGTTTGATTTAAGTCCGGACTGTTGGCTGCTCATTTTGTTAACTGAAGATCAATTACATTTAGGTAGTTAACCACTTACCTAGCCATAACATAATATATTTACACCTCAAATAATTTAATAATATTCTTACTAATTCCATCAAGATTGCAATATTAGTAATTTGTGATATTATGATAATTTATATTCATATAAATTCTCTAAGCCGTCCCAGCTTCTAGATTTCAATTTGCGTTTTCAACGCATAGATTTAATAGTTCTGTTTGAGTTTTCAAGTGTTGGAGTAGGTGTTATTAATTTTCGAACTCGAGAAACAAACGTCAGCCGTGTTAGTAAATACGTTTATTAGTTTCACTAGACTCCAGTAATTGTTCATTTTCAATTTTAGTAACTAATTTAAAATTATCGAAAAATAAATAACTGTTTGAAAATTAGTCGAACAAATTTATATAAAATATATATAAAGTAAAGTTTTCTGTCAGAGTAAATTATTTTGAATCTTAAATAAAACTCTTTTCGCTTTAAATATTCTTTGAGCAACTTTCAATTCTAGTACAATGTTTAAGAACTTCTTATAAGCGTTGGTATTTGATTAAAAGTTGCTCTTGTATAATAACTCTGAGAATCTGAAGCTCGAGTAATAGATGGAACTAGGGATTTCCTTTGAATACAAAAAAGGCACTCGACTTTTCGTATTACAGAAACGAAGGTCGTGGATGCAACTCACAGTGCCAATAAAGATTTAGAAGTGGATTTGATTAAAACCAGATACGTCAATTTAAAGTCCGATTTAACGATAAGTAACCCTCGATGCCTTGCCCACTCCATCACGTATTCGATTTTTCTAACAGTGGCGAAGCACACTGTAGACCCAAAGGAAACATTAAATGAAATGTTTTCAATGTAATGTAAAAATATAATCGTATTCGGTATAAAATAAAAAATAACAAATAAGCAGATTTTTTCTGCTGCAATATGTAGTAAGATTGTCCACCAGTTAGTTCTAGCAAAAAAAAGGATTTATAAATTATTTCATAACAAAAAAACTATTTTTTTAAATTTTTTTGGAAAAAATAATATAAATTGTCACACGTTGATACGGTAGTTTTACTGTAGGTCTAGGTAATAATTTAATATGTTTCTATTTTATTGTATACTATTTTGTATTGTAATCATTAAGGTCAAAGTTAGTACGTTAGATCTCAAGGCGAACAAACTTAAATAGCTTAATTCTTATTGTTACTTAGAATATAAATTAATTATAAAAGAGCGTCGTTGAGGTCGCCTTCGAAGAGTCCGGAGTCTGAGGTTGTCTGGGGAATCTCTAAAACAGACCCTTGGGTCTGACCGTTGAGCCTCTTGATATATTGCCACAAAGTAGTTTATTTAGAAAGATTGGTTAAGATTACAGTGGTTAGTTATTTCTCATTCAAATTTTGATTATTTATTGTTATTGCTTGTTTCGTTGTTAATATATTTGATATTTGCTTCTTGTTGTTTATCTCATCTTCCACTTGCTTCAGCAGCATAACTACCAGGTAGTTAGATAACCACAACCTGAACGAAAAGTGCCTCTAGTAAAGCTACCCTTCATGCAAAAACATTATAGCACATTCTCTATTCCCCCAGGTGTGACAATAAGAAATTTTTAACGTAATAATCGAAACGGTTCAACGTTTACAGTATTGTTAGCGGCGATGAATCTTGGATTCTCTTCTACGAACAGGAAAATAAATGCCAATCCGCTGTGGGTGATTCACGATGAAGAAAAATCAGAAGAGTGTCAAAGAAAATGGTCAAAACTTTAGTGTCAAAATTTGGTCATGTGGCAACAATTGCCTTAGAAGATCGAAGAACGGTTATTTCCGATTGGTATATAAACGTTTGTTTACCAGATGTTATCGTGAATTTCCGAAAAAGCAACACACAAAAGCGAATCATCCTAAATCCAAGGCAAAATATGAGTTTGCTTATAAACGTTTTATTGATCATTCCCGTACAGTACTGAAAAAATATTACCGTACAGTACGGAAAAGTTCGTCGCCCAGCAACGGACTAAAATACAAGAATAGTGAATTTGATCCGAGAAACTAGACATTTCCAAGCGATATCAGAAATAGTATATTGTGTATCCAGTAGGAAAAGCGATACATTCCCGGACGACAATGTAAATTTTAAACATTGGAGTCCGGAAATGTGCTTTTACTACGATACTATTTTTATCTGAAATCGCATTAAATGCTCACACTGCCCAAAAGACAAATAAGTTTTTGAAGCTTTAAAACATCGAATTGTTAGACCATCCACCGTATAGTCCAAACGACTCCTTCACGTTCCCAAACAATTCAATTGTTAGACCATCCACCGTATAGTCCAAACGACTCCTTCACGTTCCCAAACAATTCAATGCGTGGGCAGCGGTTCCAGTCGCCAGAAAAAGACATCGATACCTTTAAAACAACAATTTTGCAGGTGTCACCTAAAGACTGGAATAATTGTTTAACCAATTCGTTGGGACGTATGCAAAAGTGGGGCATATTTTGAAGAGCAATAAAATACTTTAAGTCTATATATTTTTTGTCTTTATGGCTAAATACAGAACCAAAAAGGAAACCCTTGTAAAACTATCGACAAAAACAAAATTCGCAGTTGCACCTCTTTACAACTTAGATCAGTGTCAAAAGAGATGTTTTTTTTTGGAGAATTTTGCAAACCGAATAGATCCATAAGCTGATAATGACTTAAAACCAGATAAAAACCTAAATCTCAATGTTTGAGTATTGTACCGACATGCACCTCTACAGATTAAAATATTGTTAACTCAATGATAACTGATTATTTTGTAATAAAAGTAACAACTGTTTTTAATTTAAATGCAACAAATACAATTGCAGAAGTAGAAATTTAGTTAATTACCTTATTTTTTAATTCTTGGTTAAATTACACAATAGCTTATACCTGAAAAGATTGTCAAATACCTAAATACAAAAACTGTTGATTCAACGATTTCAACGCCACTGATTTTCAAATCATCGGCTTCTGTTAGTTTAACTCATTTCCATTTAAAGAGGGTTCGAAAGTTGCTCAGACGATGGCCTCTCTTCAACTCTGAACCTGAGACATGTTGGGAAAATTTAAAGTTCGACTTTTGGTTTGAAGTGGTCCCGCGCCATTTCGTACAAAAGATTTGTTGGGTAATAGATTTAAACCAGATAAAAGAAACAAACCAAATTATAATAATGACAAAGAATTACAGTTTTTTTAGAAAAAACTTTAAAAATCTTAGTTTAAAAAAACGGCTGTCGAGGGACTTACAAAAATAAGTTATTATTCTCTGTCCAAAGCGGTCCCTTATATATGAAATTAATTCTTTTTAAAAGCGTCTCTAAAATTACATCTAGAACAGAAAAATCTCGCATTATCCCAGATTCTTAGAACTGGCGTCTGTCTCGCACTACTTCCTGGGCGACAGGTCCGGACCGGCTTGCAACAGTATTATTACTTGCATTTCTTGCTCTCACTCTACAACTGTGCAACCGTATTATATAATGTCTGACCCAAGATTTCCGAGCGTCTCGCGTGATGACTGGCCTAAGTGGCGGCTGATCATAGATTTTTTTTTGTATAAAACGTACTCACTCAGGCTCACTTTTTTTTCGTACAAAACACCTACAGTGAGGCACGATATACTTTCTTCAAGACCCAACCCTGAAATTTCGACTTTTCATAATCTACCTAAGCAGAAACTCGACATTAGCTTCACTCCATTAAATATCTGTTAATTTTGATTTCAAATGTATTTTTTTTCAAATCAAATATCTATTTTGAATATCAAACGTCAATTTTTAATAGAAAATGTCAAATGTAATTTTTTTCTTTCAAATGTTAATTTTTTAAGATATTTCAGTTTTACTAACCGATTTAATTAAAAGATTAGCATATCTGACTAAAGTGAAATCAAGTAGGTTTTAATCATTTTCAATTTAATAGTCCGCTCACAACTTTCAGAATTCTTCAGCACCGTAAAGTAGAATTTTAAAGCTACACTAAAATGGTCAGAGATTTTTCCAAGACAAAACTTTCATTTAGCGTCTTTAGTCTTTACTCTTTTTACCATCGCTTTAATTTATATCTGTTCAAATTTTGTCCAATAAACCAATTAACTCTTCCACCAATTCGCATAAAACTCTTTACCTCAGCAGGTGAGTTAACAAACCATAAGTAATAAAAACACTTTTTGAACATGATAAAATCCGCGAAAATTGTAGTAATTTCCTACTTGCCGAATCACGCAACAAAAAAAGTACCTTTTTAAAAGTTACAAATCAAAGACAATATGCTCGAACCTATATAAAACAAGCTTTTATACCTGCTTGAAGCAAAATTGTACATTACACTTATTGTATATTCCGTTGACTATCTTGCTACTATCTTGATACATGAAACTTGTTTTATTATTCTATAAAATGATTCATCTGCATGTTCCCAAAATTAAACTTCCTACCCATGCAGTTTACATCTGTGTTTATCATGACTGCAAACTGGTCTCAACTTTAATATTGTACTGAAGATCTGACAAGGTCTCTAGAGTCTAACTAATATCATTTTGCTTCTACCCATATATGAAGTCTAGTCTAAAGTATAACCCATCAATCATCCGAGTCCTTAACTAGGCCAAAAATCCAAGTAAGAGCTGCTTTTCTGCTGGATTAAATGGTTTTTAAAATACATACAAAACTTTATGGCAGAAAAAAGTATAATCTCCAAGGATTTTACACCGGGTGTATTACTCGAAGACAACAAAAAAAAAAATTATTATTGTTTAACTATCATTTACTTTATTTAGTTTTATTATTCAAACTCTGCTTGGCATAAACGTTTTCGCGAACATACAGAATGTAGAAAAACTGACAGGAAAAGAATATAAAATGGGATATACTCCAAAGTTTTCATTCTTTATAGATTCTCGCATTTTTGCCGACGTTATTTGAGTATTTTTGTGAGAACTGTTGATAGAACGATGCCTATTCTTGACGATGTTTATGTAGATCCACCGATAAGGGAAGTAATCTACCAATATACCGTTATAATTAACTTTCATAATTTTTTAATATTTTTGAAGCTTAATTTAAACATAGGTATCTTTTATTATTAAATAAACACTTTTTCAAATTTGCCGCCATTATTTTAAATCTAACGATTTATACTATTTTTTGTATCAATCAACCGATCTCAGAGATTTTAGGTTGGCAACGTTGCTGGTGATCGACAACAATGCAGACCGGAATGCGGCATGAAACAAGTTTTTGTAAGAGTGATCCTCCTATTCTTGTGGTAATGATTTTAATCACTACAAATTGTCCAAACATGTCTAGCGTACTTAGTTTTTTCAAACAGGTGTAATTTACTCTTGAAAATCTTGTAACTGAAGAAAGATAGTTTCTTTTATGTAGCTTTTAAACTAGTTTTAGCAAAGTCGATAAAGAAGCGCGTGTACATAAGGGGGTGGTCGACAAAGGTAAAGAAGGCCAAATTGTCACCTCTTTTGTACCACCCAGCTGTCCGCCATTTTGGATTTAGGCGTCGATGACTATTTTGTGCTCAAATCCTGGTTTGTTGTTCAAGGATTCTATAAAATATTTAATTTAATTGTTAATTTTTTAATCTCAGACAACAAAATATATGCTGGAACTGTCGAGGACATTCTAAGTACAATTGATTCGGAGGTGTTGATTAAAAAAAATCTGCATGCTTACAGAAATCTAGAAATAACTTGTAAAACTAAAAACTGTCCTTAAAAAAATTTTTGATTTGTTAATAGATTATTCCAATAACGATGCTTTTGCCATTTAATCATCGCCCAAAGCAAAATCGAGATAACACTTGTGGTTTCGATGTCATCCATTGGATAACTGATGTAATTTATCGATATATAAATCGCAGTGAAGGCACCCTTTAAATTTTCTGCTGCGGTTGAGACTTAGCCTTAGGTTCTGTTTTTCATCTATATAAAATAATAGTTTTAATTTGACTCAATTATATTTTACTAAAATATTAAGACGTTCCCAATTATTCGTTAAGCGATATTTGATTATAGCTGCAATGTTTTTGTTATTTGCACAAATCAGATAAAGAAAGTCTAAGTAAAATCATAAAATCCTCAATACGTTTCAAATCAAATTTCTTATACAAACTATTGGACTAATCTTTACCATTCAATCGTGTCCTTAAAGCGGGGGAAAATCTTCTGCCAACACAATTACCTGAAACGAAAGAAAAAAAAATTAAATTATAGTCTCCGTAGTGTGAAAGACAAGCGTTATAAGAAGAGAATAGTAATGCAATTACTACTACAAACGACAGACAATAAAAAAGAAGCTAGGAATACGAGGCCATCAGTATCCGGACCTGCAGAGTGGATGTGTGGTAGAATTATTGTCATGTTCGGTATTAAAGAAAAATAAAGTTTTGTCTTTGTTTTTTTGTAGAAAATCACATTGTTAAATGCCATAATACTGTTATCTAGCTTTAAGAAACGACAGCAATGCACAAAATAACAAATTTTAAACAGAAAAAAACATCAATCAACTTATTTTATAAACCGCTGGTTTTAGCTCAATTACTGCAGTATCTAAGAACACAAATTCTTATTGAAATTTAAAAATTAGACAAACAAAAAATCATTTGATTTAGTTTTTTCATAGCTTTATTAACCCTGTCTTTGGTAGGTGTGGTGATAGGTTCGTTTGTTTATTATATTGGTCGTAAATGACACAGCATGGCATGCCTATTTATTCTGAATTCGTTTTTTAACATTCTGCTATAATAAGTAAAACTAAAAGTAATGATTATAATGATCATAATGATAAAAATATTGCAGTGTCTTCCCAACTACAAAAATTTTTACCAAATGTGGCAGAAAGACGTCAAGAATTAACGGGAAATTGCCCAAAACTATTTAAAGAATAACATTTATCTATACTAATATTATAAAGAGGAAAGGTTTGATTTTTTGTTTGTTTGTTTGTTTGAAATGAATAGGCTCCGAAACTACTGGACCGATTTCAAAAATTCTTTCACCGTTGGCAAGCTGCACTATTCCCGAGTGACATAGGCTATGTTTCGTTTAAAAAAAAATAGGGATCCTTACTAAAATGCCATTAATGTAACCAAAAATGACCTTAAAATCCTTACATTGCGTGCGCTGAGAATACTATTGATTATAAAATAAAATAACGTACTACGATTTTGAAGAATATATAAATATCTACAAAAAATGCCCCGACAGCATATGTCTAACTGTTATAGTTACGTCACAATAACTAATTTTTCATTTTTTAAAAGTTTTTATCTTGGTATTATTCCTTATCAAAATAACTTATTTCATGATCACGACAGATATCACAAATTTAGCATGTGCATTGGGACGAGGCTACTTACAAAGGAAATGAAGGACAATTAAGTTGACCAGCTGGTCAACTAGCTCATACACTGAGGATACCGATGATCCCAACTGATTTACCAAATCCATTTAAACCGCTTCAATTTCCTGTCAAAACATCTTTCGCTTTGACTAATAATAAGTCTCAAGGTCAAACCTTCCAAATAGTAGGGATCGGTTAACCTCATGGCCAACCGCCTAAGGCGGGTCGGACCACCTGAAAATCAATTTATTTTGCTGCCAGCAAATAAAACAACATGTAATATTGTTTACAGGGAAGCGTTAACCTAATAAATTTAATGGCTTTTGTTATTTGTCTTTAATCCCCGTGCAAAGCCGGGCGGGCTGCTAGTTAAAAATATATTTCAGAAGAAAAAAAATGTAAAATGCAGTTAATTATCTTTTAATCTACTTTGATTTTAATAAATCCAATTCTTTAGAAAAGTTGGAACCTATATTACTAAATGGCAAGTTAAATTTCACAAAACCTTGTAATACTGCTCCTACTTTGTGCTTTGATTTGGAAGGCTGATTTTCAACTGCTCAGTTATTTATAAGTTAATAAAAAATGATTACCATTATTTAAAAATATAGAAGAACAGAAGTTAGAGGCATTATTTGGTCTTGCATCTCGATCTTTGTGCATACCTCATGTTGAGTGCGTATTTTCACCATTATAAAATAGTCTAAAGTCGTTAAACAAAAGCAGAATTTCGCTAAAAATTGACATATATTGTTTGGAGTCTATAAATAAATACAAAAATGATGCGAAATTAATGAATGCGAGTAGTGAGTCAGTAAGAACACGGCCTCACCACTTCAAAATTTTGCAATAGGTGGTGCTGTTTCTATTTGTGTTAAATTTGTCTTTAGAACTTGGCTAAGCGCCAAGTAACGAGTCGTTGTAGATGGGGTGAAGGATGGTGTAAGATAAAAGTCTCAAAAAATCCGTATGGGCATCGCTAAAAGGGCGTTAAGATGATATTTCGTAAACGGTCAAACGGATTTCGGTGCGGACTCGTTGTAAATGAGATGAACGATAGGCCAAATCGTAGCGACATCTTGCGACGAGGTTTGGAAGTAGTGAGGCCGTGTCTTTCTTGACTCACTACTTATGCTGTCCCTAAGAATAAAGATATAAAAAATACGTGGGTATAAATAGATAGATACAAAAAAAGTTTTTTTCCAGTTTTTTTGATGACCTAAAGTAAACCGAGTCCGACCGAATCTATTGACCATTTGATTGCCAGAATTTTTTATATAAAAAGTGGCAACTCTGCATATTAAGAAATAGATTATTGTCAAATCGACAATTAAAACATTAAATGTAAGTCAGATCAGAACCAATGATTTTTAGTAATGTAAATGCTCAAATAAGTAAATTACCAAAAATTAAATTTGGAATACAATCTAAGATAAATAATATATATCCTGTTTAATTTTATCTAGTTAATTTCATATTTATTACTTAGTCCCATACTGCATATACCAAACATTTGTATACTGTATTAGGTGGTCTCTGCTAAAGACAACAAATACATTTCTAGGTGAATGTGTAGCGGCTGCATTGCTATCAAAAACACAACAAATTCAATCATGTACTTCTCCGCTTCGAATTTCGTTCACTGCCACACGTACGCATTAGATTTAGTTGATAGAACACAGGGACGACTTTAATATACAGTATAATTTTTTTTTTTTTTTTTAATTAATAACCGGTGTTTAAAGCATGTTTAGAAATAGAAATGTTGCAACTCTAACAATTTGATCTTTAAATATTCACCTTTCTCTGATTTCCAGGTCTTCCAAATCCTTATTATTTTTTATTAGTATCATATTCTGTATTGTACTAATTTTAGGTCAGTAAAAATAGCATTTGCACTAAATTTCCGATCCAAATTTCTTTTTTTATAAGGTTTCAAATAACTTACTGAGTATAAAATCACAAAATGCTGACAGATTCAGGTGACGCTAGAGGCGCCATCTTAAAAAACGTTTTCAGCCGATATCTCGGAAACTATGCAATTTAGAGCAAAAGTCGTATAGACCATTATTATAGAAAATAAAATTTTGCATCTTTTGTGTCGAGCAAACTTTTTTGTAAAACTTACCGTTTACGATTTATGGCCCATTTAATGAACCGGTTTTTCGATCGCAGCCAATAACTCTTGAAAGATTGGATTAATCAATAAAATGTATTAATCCATTTTTAAAGATCCGTTTATTCTCTACAACTTTTGTTTTAAACTTTTTTTTCTAATGTCCATAGTTTTTGAGTTATAGGACGTTTTATGTTGGACTACCGAGCAAAAAGTTGAAAATTTCAAGATACGCATAGAATATAATAGTAAAGATTCAACAAATAAATTTAAAAAAATATCCCGATTGTTTATGTAGTTAACAAATAATAGTTCAATTCCTTACCTGCAATAGTAACGAACATTTTTTTATTTTACTTAATTTATATTTCGCTGCCGCGCCAACCGCCGAGCGTCGACATTTCTTCATTAAACGTCCTATAACTCAAAAAGTATGGACATTAGAAAAAAAACTTAAAACAAAAGTTATAGAGAATAAAACTATCTTTAAAAATGAATTGATGCATTTTATTGATTAATCTAATGTTTCAAGAGTTTTTGGCCGCGATCGAAAAACCGGTTCATTAAATGGGCCATAAATAGTAAACTGAAGTTTTACAACAAAGTTTACTGGAAACAAAAGATGCGAAATTTTATTTTCTATAATAATGGTCTTTATAACTTTTGCTCTAAAGTGTTTAGTTTCCAAGATATCGGCCGAAAACGTTTTTTCAAGATGACGCCTCTAGCGTCACCTGGATCTGTCAGCATTTTGTGATTTTATGCTCAGTAAGTGATCCCAAATCTTATAAAAAAACAATTTTGGGTCGGAAATTTAGTGCAAAGTTGACCCAAAAAAATGCTATTTTTACTGGCGTATTTATAAACTGTTTAGTTTTCTAATCACAAATAATTCTTTCAGATCTATTAATTTCCATAAAAACCTGAAAATGTCACTCAAGTCTATATTTTTGATTTATTTTTTTGTTTGCATCAAAATACGAGGGTTGCTTCAACCTAGGCACAAATGTACGAGTACAAGTGGTTCATCAGTTTTTTTATTTAGTCCAGTCAAAATCTCAAAAAAAGGATGAAAATTCAGGAATTGGTGATAAAAAGTCTTTTATTATATAAAAAAAGTTGACACTTATAGACTACCTCAACTTATTTAAAAATCCACAAAGAGCCAATTTTCTACTATTTTGCCAATATTTCAAAAAATATTAAAAAAAAAACAAAGTTTCTTTAATTAAAAAATTGAGATAATAAAATTATTTTTAAATTTGTATACAAGGCTTTTTTTATATCTATTAGTTATAGAGAAATAGTCGATTATAGGCGTCATGAATTTATGTTGCTATTTGAATTAAATGTGTTTAATTGACTAAAAAAAGTCTATTTAAAGAAATCAATAAAATTTTGTATACTTAGATTTTAAAATTCTGTTTAAGTAAAGAGAACTCTGGCAATATATATTTTATTTTTTGGTCCTCCGTCCAGAAACAATACTATTAATTACTTCAAAATCGTCCGGAAAATGGCATTTTCCGGCCTAGGCCGGCAAAGTAGCTTTTAGATTATCTAAAGAGATGGCGCTATGAGTTTAAATTTTGTCATCAAAAATACATAATCAATAATACAAATTTTAATTAAAATTATTTAAAAACAGCGTATAATATACTAAACTTACCTATAACTTTTTCCAAACATAAGCAGGGTTCTAAATTTCTCTCACAACTTGTATTTGACATTTATGTCAATTTAGAACTACTTATTATTCGTTTATGAAAATAGTTCATTGTCTCTGCTATCTTTATATAAAATTATTAGATATTAATGTTAATATTTTCAATATAACAATTTTTACTGTGCTGCTTATTAGCACAGTGTTTGTATGTATAAAAATTAAGGAACTTGAAATCGATTATCAGAAAATCATTCCTTATTACTAATTTTTTTAATCCTGCAATAGATGTCAATAAACATGTAATTTTGTATGTCACAAAGTAAAAAGCACAGGTAAAAAGTTTTTGAACTTGTTGTGTTTGCAACATATGTTAATTAAAACACTAATAACACTAGTAACACGTATATTCAGTATCAAACAAGTTATTATACAACTATAAATATAATTATAATATGTATTAACATCACGTCATACCAATACCAGTTGACACGTTGACAGTCTGTCGTCTTCTACTCACTGGTCTAACTTCAGGTAGGACAAACGGTCAACTGTTGAACATAACAGAACTTTTGAAAATATTAAAAATTAGTCGGACCAAAAAATAGTGTGTGTTACACGTCCGGAAAATATTTTGCAAGTTCTCGTATTGTTTCGCCTCGGTGCTACGCACCTCGGCTACACGACTTTACTCGCTCTTGCAAAATGTCATTTTCCGTCCTTGTGTCACAAATAACTATTTCATGTGACAAATTTAGTGTATTTATGGCATGTTTTATGTGAACATTAAAAAATCTTTCTAGAAGGTAAACAAAAAGAGGGCTCTCGCTGTTGTCGATTGCAAAAACAAGCATCGATAAAGAGATAAAAATCACCATAGAACAATTTTCCACCGGATAGGCAACCACCGACATACAAGGACATGTTCGAAACACGAAAAAAAAAACGGGCTTCGATGAGCAGGAGATTAATGAAATAATTCATGTATACATCGACAATGAAAAATTTAAGGGCTATTGGTTTTGACTGTTGGCTTAAAAGTTTACATGTTTACTTATATATATATATGGCTAACAGTTTGATTTTTTACTACTAACTTCATAAGGAAAGTGTGTATAAAAAAACCTTTTATACATTTTATTGACAGACCTTTACACTCCAATAAAATTTTGAAATTAAAATTTTAAATGTGAAGAAAAAATAGCGCCGATTGGATTCGAGAAACATATCTACGTATTTTTTAAAATTTAGAATAAAACAAACAAGATACAAAGATTGCAGGTTCAAGTCTTGCTAGATATGTTTTTTTTTAAATGACATTTCTTATTTGTTTTATCTATACATATAATAAAACTGTAGAAATGTATATGTTTGTGCGCGCATCACATGAAAACAACTGATCCTATTCGAATGCGGTTTTCAAAGACGTATTTGTCTTCTTTCAACTTAACATCGGGTGTATAAAACTTTTTCCCCCCCCACCCCTTTAAAGGGGTGAGGAAAGAAATTTTTATACAAAAATCAACACGCCACGCGAACGACGTCGCGGGTACATCGAAATAGAACCCAAAAATGTGGTTAGATTTTTTTGTCTGTCTGTATGTTTGTGCGCGCATCGCATAAAAACTACTGATCCGATTCCAATGCAGTTTTCACAGATGTATTTGTCTTCTTTTAACTTAACATCTGGTGTATAAAAATTCCTCTCCCATTCCTTAAATGGGGTGGGGTAAGCAATTTTTATACAACAATCACACGCCACGCGAACGACGTTGCGAGTACAACTAGTACCTAATAAAACTGTAGGAATGTATATGTTTGTGCGCGCATCACATGAAAACTACTGATCCTATTCGAATGTGGTTTTCAAAGACGTATTTGTCTTTTTTCAACTTAACTTCTGGTGTATATAACACTCTCTTCCCCCTACCCCTTTAACAGGGTGAGGAAAGAAATTTTTATACAAAAATCAACACGCCACGCGAACGACATCGCGGGTACATCGAAAGAGAACATAAAAATGAGGTTAGATTTTTTTGTCTGTCTGTCTGTATGTTTGTGCGCGCTTCACATGAAAACTACTGATCCGATTCGAATGCGGTTTTAACAGATGTATTTGTCTTCTTTCAACTTAACATCTGGTGTATAAAAATTTCTCTCCTATTCCTAAAATGGGGTGGGGTAAAAAATTTTTATACAACAATCACACGCCACGCGAACGACGTTGCGAGTACAACTAGTTTTTAAATATATTAATAAAAAAACGGAAACAAAATTATTTACAGTCGCCTGAATCTGGTTCTTTATCTGAGAAATCCGAAAACTGAGGATACTGGGGGCCAAATAATGACCTCAACATGTCCTATCTATCCTAATATAAAAAAAGAGAAGTAATAAAATTTAAAATTTAAATTACTTGGCAGATCTATCTAAACTGCTTAGAGGAGGAAGAAACCGCGTATCATATCCTATGCCAATGTGAAGTCCTTGCAAGGACGCGGTATCTAGTATTCAGAAAGGAGAAACCGTCTGCTCCAAGTTTTGTGAAGTGGCCACTGTCTAGGTTATTAAGTCTCATTAAGAGGGCAGGGCTAGACAAGGTGCTCTAATGTATTCTAGAAATGTTGGGTGTTCACAATAATAGATCTGTAAAGATCGCAGTGATACTGGCTAACAGCAAATCCAATGAATATCTATCTATCTATGATAAAAACACATACCACCAGGACATTGCGGTTTAATATCTGGGTACAACAGACCCTAAAAACCTATATTTTCTCCATAGATATATAATAAGTGGATCTTATGCTTCACCATAATCCTGTTTTAATGACTGATCAAAAACAAGATGCGAGCAGTCTTTGCATCTGTTTCTAATGGGAGTTCAACTACCACGTGATTAAACAATCTTCAAACATAAATCGAGTAGCAATTTAAATATAGCTGTTTTTAAAAAGATATCCTCATTAATAAATACAAGTACAATGTCCAGAAATAGAAAGAAAACACTGATTTGGAAGTTTAAAAGTACTGCTAAAAATTGGTGTATGTTTATATGGGAATTATAATAACTCTTATTATAATGACTATGAAATGATTCACATGCATTAGTTGTCCTTGATAGGGCAGAAGAATGTGGTGGAAATTTGGATCCTTTGATGTATAATTATCTACTAAGTAATCACAAAATTTGGTTATGGAATGTAAAAATGGTAACCCGATGGGAGATTTAAAAAAAAAACCTGTATTTTCAGTTTTAATGTTATTTTTTAACTGGTAGTCAGGTGACAGTCCCAGCTCTTAAATTTTTCTGTACCAGGATTGGCTTAAGTGAAAACAACATCCCTTGATCTGGCTTTCAGGAAAGACTAACTTTAGTCCTTTAAGAATTGCAGGTTTAAAATCTGCGGTGATAGTTTTAGGTGAAAAATGTTAATCGCATTTTAGACATTCTTCTATAATGTATTTAAAAACTAACTTATATATAGTATGGCATTTATCGGGCAGTAAACAAAAAATCAAAGGAATGTAATGGCCATTTTGTAGACTATGTATGGTGAATAATTGTAAAAAATACTTCGGGTAATATTGAAAGGTTCCGTCAACGTATAAATCAAGTAACTGGACTAAACATTCTTAATTACTTATACATGAAAATATAGTAGGTAATTATATTCTCATGACATTCATTTTTTAACAAAAAAATTTCATGTTTGTTCGTTTCAATGGGATTGTTTACAAAAAAATTATGAAAATCTTCAATATTTTGGGGCAAATTAGAATATCCTACTAATATTATATAGGCGAAAGTTTGTTTGGATGGATGGATGTTTGTTCCTCTTTCACGCAAAAACTACTAAACGGATTTTAATGAAACTTTACAGTAATGTAGCTTATAGATCAGAATAACACATAGGCTATAACACATTGATGCCACTCGCCACCAGGTGGCGCTGCAGAGTAGCACCTTTTGCCCTGTTCAACCGATTGTCATGAAAATTGGTATGTATATGTATTTTTTTACGGCGAAAACGAATATGCTATGCTCATTGATGCCACTCGCCACCAGGTGGCGCCGCAAAGTAGTAACTTCTGCCCCGTTCAACCGATTGTCATAAAAATTGGTAGGTATATGTATTTTTTGACGGAGAAAACGAATATCTATGCACATTGATGCCACTTGCCACCAGGTTGCGCTGCAGAGTAGCAACTTCTGTCCCGTTCAACCGATTGTCATGAAAATTGGTATGTATATGTATTTTTCCACGGAGAAGGTTTGTATGAAATGCTCATTGATGCCACTCGCCACCAGATGGCGCTGCAGAGTAGCAACTTCTGCCCAGTTCAACCGATTATTATGAAAATTGGTATGTATATGTATTTTTCCACGGACAAGGTTTGTATGATATGCTCATTGATGCCACTAGCCACCAGGTGGCGCTGCAGAGTAGCAACTTCTGTTCCGTTCAACCGATTGTCATGAAAATCAGTATGATAATGTATTTTTAATGGGAAGATGAATCTAATATTCGTATTAATGAAAGTTACCACCAGATGGTGCTTCCATGTATTAAATTCAATACTGATTAATAGATATCTATACGAATTCGAGTTTAAAAAATATTTTTTTGGTGCGATAAGTAAAACAAAACTATAAACTTTCTTTTCTTTTCTATCTCTTCTTCTCTTTTATCTTTCTTAAATTTATTTTAGTTGTTGGCGTAGCAACGCGCGTCGGGTACGGCTAGTACATACTAAAGTTCTAGCTCGGTACATATTTTTCCTTACTCTCTCTATGTCATATGTCGTTATCGTATCAACATGTTGATTCTTCAATTCCTTATGTATTAGTTTAAGAGGTTTTTCACTGATATTACTTACAGATTCTTTTTTTTTACTTTATTACTTAATATTTATCTGTTAGTAATACTTTCTGAAGTTTTTTCGTAGTTGTGGTCCATTTGCACATCAACAATAGAATCTACATTTCCTTCAGTCTTGACATACGCCTTATATCCTGTTTTTCTCGAAATAAAACTTTTCACCATTCACTAGTAAATAATTTCATAATCCAAATAACAGAAAAACTAATTATTTAGATAATAAAATCAGATAGGTAGTCCAAAATACGATTTATTATTAATTAGTTATAAGTTTAAAGGTATGGCAACAATGGAAATGATTTATTAAAAATTTTATAATATTTCTTAAAAACCCATTTAATCCCAACGGCAACAAACTCGGATCCTTTTAATGCAGGTGTCAATAGGCCGCATCCAATTCGACTCTGCCGAAAGAACCATTTACAATTTTAGATTTTTATTAAAGCTGATTGGATAAAACCATCTTTAAACTAACACCTCCAGTTTTAGCAATAGTTTAGGGAAATATACCTTAGGTACTTATCCTTTAAAATTCTCCTTTGTATTAAGTTTACTTTTTATTTATAGTTTTTATGGTGTAAATAACTTTTCCAGCACTTACATTTTAATAGATATTTAAATTGACACTTTCTATAATTTACATTAATTACTTTAATTTATCATAGTTAATAGGTACACAATGTTTTAATACCTTTAATGCTATAATTAACTTCTATTTACAGAATATTTTACAATAATATTATTTTTTAAATTATAACAACATGCAATTACTAAATACCACTTAACCTTAATGATATAATTCACGTTGGGATAGAGAGGGTAGCAGTGGTATCAGCAAGTTTAATTTGGGAGCGTGATTGGCATAATGCCCATTGATTGAGATTGATTTATGGGTGAGGATGAATGAGTTTTGGTTGTGGAAGTTGCCGTTCGATATTCGACTGAAGACGGATGCTTTAATGGGAAACAACTAAATCAAGATAGGGAATCAACCAATTTGGTTTTGTGAACAAAGTAGTTAAGGTAGCCGATGTTAATTTAAACGGTATTAACAAATTTAATAGTACACAAGATGTCCAGAAACTTTACTGAGCAAAACCCCGGTTTGATCTAATTTTCCTTTATTAAAAAATGAAGTTGATACGGTTTGAATATAGCACAATTAAGTTTATGTTTTATTTTTTGATAGAATCTTTTAAGTGGTATTTAATTTATTATTTTATAAAAAACATAAATCTAAAATAATAATGTTACACGGATAACCACGCCGACGCCTAGGGCGTCAATGGCTTCGCCTCTTGACACCAGTCGACAAAGGTAATTCTGAGAAAGAATCTTCCAGGCAAGTGGGTTCTTACAACAGGGAAACCAGAAATATTCTAGCATGTTTGACTTCCAGGAATTGGCAGTGACTACGAGGGAAAAGGAGACTCTAGAGGCTCGGTTCCAGATTTGACGCTAGTCGAGCGTGAAGATTTAATCAGATAAATTAGTGTTATAGTTGTACAAATAAATTAATTAAGTGTTGTGATTAGTTTTATTATAGAATAAATTAATTAATAAACATCACAGTGGTGTCAGGTGTGAAGTTCCCTGCTTAGCCTAAGAGAAAACGCTTTGAAATGTTACGAACAGAATTTAGCAATGCCATAGATAGTGTGCCACCACCTGCACTGGAAAATCATCCAAAATATATTCCTGGTCATCTTTCAATAGACCGGTGTCCAAGTACTAGTCGGCAGCCATTCACCTCACGTCCAAGCTAGGGTCAAAATCGTCCCTTGTTACATCTATGCGACTGCAAATTGCACAAATGGGCATATTGCAGATTCCGCCATAACTGAGTTCCAGGAGGAACCATTTCTTAAGAGGGGGCACGCCAACACCTATGGCGCTGATGTCTCTAGCTCCTAACACTAGTTGCCGGCGATAATAACGAGAATATTCTAGGCAAGTGGGTTTTTAGAACAGAGAAACCAGAAAACATTCTAAAACATCTGACTTCCTAGAATTCCCAGAGACTACGCGAAAAAAGAGGCCGCAATTCCAAAAATGGACGGTTACAGATTTTTTGCTAGGCTTGTATAAACTGAAGTTTGTCGAGCGTGAAGATTTATTCAGATAACTTAGTGATATAGTTGTACAAATAAATGAAGTGTTGTTATTAGTTCTTTAATAAAATAAATTAGTTTAAAAATTACAATAAGGTTGTTTTTGTTATCGAAAAACAAGAGGTTATTTTCTGCGTCGAATCAGAATCCGTGCTTGGAATTGATCTACCATGTCAGGTTTGGAAATATTTAAGATTTTTTTGCACTCTCAGTGGTTATTTTACCTATTTTTAAGTTTGTAAATTTTTAAAAAATGTTTCATTACTCATGTGGGATAAGTAGTATTTAAGCGCTGGCTGTAGCGGTTGGCATAGAGCTAAATTCCCATTATTAAATTACACATGAGTTTCTTCGTAAATGAAACTGTTATTTGCATGCGACAAGTTAACTTGGCCCACGAAAATTATCCTTGTCGCACGCAAAATGACTATGACAACTGCTAAAATTAAAATAAATAACGAAAAAAACACAATCTAACTTACAATATCAAAAGAAGAAGTTGACTTTACAACGTTTATATGTTGAACGAAAGTAAATATAATTCATTAAAATTAAAAAAAACGCTTGAAAATGGACAATAATCCCTTCTTAATCCCAGAAACCTCTGAAAATGTCGATGAGAAGATTATACCACTTGAAATTTGTGAAAAAGCTAATGAGGTTATTAATAATCTAACTCCTGAAAAATCAAAACCGAAGTATGAAGGCGTACAAAAAATTCATTCAATGGCGTACATCAAAAAATAGTAAACGTTGAATTTAACGACCAAAAAGCGAAATAATTCATAGCTTGCCGCGTAGAGGCAAAGGTTGCGGGTTCGAGTCCTGCTGGATGCGACTTTTTTTCAATTTTTCCTAAATGTCATTTTTAATATATTCTTGTTTGTATCCCTATTTAAATTTTATAATTTTAAAAATTTTATTACCTGTTATAAACGGTAAGCCTAACAATATTTATTTAGAGTAATTCTATATTCTATAGAATTTTTGCCACAAAATTTAATTAATTTAATTCTCATTGATCTGTCTACGGCAGTTTAAATTAGTAGTCTCCTTATCTTATTGAGATATTGAGCGATCCGTCTTCGGCCAAGGTATTACTCCTAAACTTTCATAACATGAACGTCAAAGAGCCCAATCCCCAATTGTTAAGAAGGCCTTCTTCACCTAGTCCTGTACCTTTGCTTCCACGGATACCCAGAAGGTTTGCTAAGTATTAAACTAACACCAGACCTGCTACAAGACTTCTTATATCATCATTCCGGACCATCATTAGATCACTGGACACTCATACCAGTAAAAGTCAGCTAACTCTACAAAGACGTGGACCCGATTGACCCTACCTAGAAGATTCACAATTCGTCGCGAATCGACGCAATCTTCGTGATTCTTTTTGTACATTTTGTTAATTATTTTTTTTAGTCGATTAGGTTAATAAAACCACGTAAAAAATTTGTTAAAATGTACAAAAACAGATTATTAGAATATCTTTTAACATAATATATGAAAATATTATAAGTACCTACTTTTAAAGTGTAGTTTTAATTTAGTACTACAAAATGTAAACATAAATAAATTCAAAGATTACGTGTAAACTTTAAGTAAAATCTGATTAATGATAAATGCGTTTCGTACGGAACTGATATAGAGAGGCTGACTTGCACGTTTTTCTCACGTTGCAAATAATGTAGATAATAGCTATTTTCGCAGAGCTAATCCTGAACGTATTCAGACTAAGAACCGAGTATGTACTGGATTTCCTTAACGCGCAAGTCACTCTACAGACATATTCTGAATTTTTAAGGTACCGCGAACGCTTACGAACGTTTGAATGTTTTTTGGAACCTTAATAAATCTAACAATATCTTCTAAATCCTCATCACTAGTACTGAAATTTATCTAAAACTTTTAACCGATTAATGTAAATTAATTTTATATTGAAAAACTCATCTGTAAACAAATTTGTTGATTCCTATACAATAAATAAAGAAACTTTGTTAAAAAAGTAAAACCCAAACAAGAAGTCAATAATACCATAAACAAAAACAAACATTAAACACAAAGCATTCAAATAATTAAACGTGAATATTATATTAAACAGACAAATTTTAAGGTTAGAATTTATTCAGAACAAAAAATCCCTCTTTAATCCTCGGACACATCGGATGCGTTACGAGCATGTTCGGAAGGTCATCTACGCCTTCCACGAACGCAGGATTTTATAACCTGAACAGAATATTTTTACTCCGCGAACACTTAAATTTTAGACTGCGCATGCGAATTCCCTCCGAATACGTTCAGAATGTTTTCCGCGAAAATAGCTAATGTATTGTTTGGTAGATTACTAGTAATTATTCTCTATATTTCTATTCTTTGTTTTAACTTTTTATTCATTAACCGCAACAAAAAGCCGAGTCATAAATCAATTCCCCAATCATTTCGTAATTAATTCAAAATTCATCAACAAACCGAATATCAACTCTGGTTTTCGTTCAAAAATGAAAAAAAAAAACTTAATAAATCACTAGGTTGCTGGAGTGACGCCTCAACTCAACAACAAAACAATATCCGGCCGCCCGAATTACGCCAAACAACATTTCAACCACCCCTTTTATCTCCGCGTCTCGATTCGGCCTTTTTCATTTCACTCTAAGAGCTGATGCATTAGCCATCGGTGTCTTCAAATTGATTCACTTGATGTATTGAAAACTTATGACAGGTCTATGTGTCTTAATATATTTTACTTTAAACATAAAAATCAAATACCTATCTAATATAACTCTTTATTAGGAAAGATTCTCATTTTCTCTAAGCCATCCATCAGCATTAGACGTGTTAAGAAAAACAGTTTTTTTTTTTATTGGGACCCTATTTTGCCTTTTTAAAGCACGCCTGTGCGTGTTTAAATCGAACTTTCAAACACGCGCGTTTTTTAAAGTTACCATGGCAACATAACAAATTCAAAAACGTTCATTGTAAATGACAATTTTTTTATTATTGATTTGACAGGAGTATACTTGTAACGTCAAATAAAATATTACTAACAAATTTAAAACCTTTATTCAAACATTATTTAACAGTAATTTTAATTTTTTAAATGAATATGAATAGTGCAGTTAGTATTGTTTGATATAGTAATTTGTCGATTTTTTAAATCGGAGGAAATGCTATTTAAATTAATACCGCTAACACTCTCTGAACACAATGAGGTTTCACTTCCATTAATGGCACTACCAATAACGTTTGAAACATGATTCTTATTGTTAATGCTCTCTTCAACGTAACCACTCGCTACAGCTGCCGATTTCCATCCTACTTGTCGTTGGATTTGATCTATTGTCATGCCACTATTTGCCATAATGGTAGCGGACGTACGTCGAAATGCATGTCCCGTGTATTTCTCAGGATCATCCAATTTAAGATAACGTGCAATTTGCAACGGACATGATCCAAATGTATTAATACCAACTACTTGATTGGTACATTTCCCTTTATCATATCGTAAGAAAACTCGGTCTGTACTTACATTTTGCGGGCGCAATGATAAATACTGCTTCACCAAACGCACATAACTAATTGCATCATTATCGGCTACAGTAAAACGCCGAGCCTTTATTGTCTTAGACGGTCGAATAGTAATAACCAATACGCTTCCTTCTTCTTTGATATCATGTAAGCGCAAATCGCATAATTCACATCTTCTAGAAGACCCAAAGATGCCGAAAATGGCTACCACCTTCAAAAATAAATACGTTATGTCCGGCGCATCTATGAAAAACTTCCGCAAATCATTTTCTTTGAAAACATACGCCTTCTTGGCTACATCATTCTTGCTAATTGCCTTCATGAATGCGTGCACTTTTACAAATGATTTTATATCAACTCCTTTGTTTAACCTCAACAAACATTGCAATTTCGAATGGATAGCCCACATAGTCGACGCCTTGTATTGCTCCGACATTTTCTGAAGGTAAGCAAGCATAACTCGTTCATTTATATCTGTTACCTTTTGATCTTCCAACCATGTGATAAACTTGGCGTATTCTTTTTCATATGCGTCTTTAGATTTTTGCGGTATCAACCGCGATTCTGCTTTACTATTTAAAAAATCGATATTAGAATTCATTTTTAAGCACTGCGGTGACAACAATTATTCTTTGATGACAGATTGCGATCAATTTTTGATATTCTCATTTCCATAACAACCAAAGGTATATTTATTTCATATCACGAATTCGACCATTTTTAACTCCCATTTTTTTTAGTAATAATACCAGTATTTATGATTTAAAACTGCACCAATAAAAAAAAATAGCGTAAAGTATTCGTGCATAACTAGTCTTAAAAACACTTGCTCTATTTCAAGCACTCCGGCTGCGCCGTCGTGCTTGAAAAATCGCGCGTGTTTTAAAGACCTTTTTATGCACTTATACTTTAATATACTAATATGCACGTGATTTAGTTAAATATAAAATTATTGTTATAATAATCCCACTTTTCTAATTATTTTAAAAAATATCCACAAACTCTCTAAAAATTGGATACGATTTCATAAAAATCAATTTGATAATAAGACTGACTTCTACGTTCCTAGTTTTGTTTTAATGCTAACTATTATTATGAAGCCATAACTACTTTCCTTGAATACACTTAGGGACAAATATTTAAAGAAAATTTCTGGTATACTCAGAAATTGTATTAAAGAAGTTAAGACTAAGCCCGTCAGATTCCTTACGCAACCCCTCAAACGCATACGTAATTTAATTTAGTAAATGGATGTTTCTAGACTAAATGTCATATTTTATTTAAAAAAAATTTTATATAGCGTATATAAGACTAAAATTAGATCCATACTTGGCTATAACAGTAAAACATGGTCAATTACTGTAAACGATGAACACACTTTAAGAAAATTTGAAAGAAAAATTCTTAGAAAATATATGGACCTTACCAAGACCCAGCAACAGAAGAATAAAAACTAGATTAGATTAGATGTTTATTGAGTTGGCTGTTAGCCTGTATCACTGCGACCTTTGCAGATAAAAACTAACAGTGAACCGACTCTGCAACTTTTCAAACATTGTACCTGAAATAAAAGCAAATAGATTACGCTGGGTCAGTCATATACAGAGAAGCCAAGTCACCAGAATTATAAAAACAATATGGAAAGAAACACCACATGGAAAGATACCTTTTGGGAGGCCCAGATTAAAATTAAAACGCCTAACCTAGGCGTCGATCTTACATGAAAGACAACAGTGGAGAATCACATTGAATAGAGGAAAGTCGTGCAGGCTGCAAAAACACATAAGAGGTTATAATGCTAGGAATGTATGTATGGATGTGTATAATTTAATATTCAAGCTTTCAGTTTCACAAAGGTTTATAGATGTTATAGATGAAACTGAGTTTTTTACCAATCAGAATCTTCTTCACCAAAGGGTAATAGACTGTCAATCAACAGGTTTTATGGAAATACAGGTTCTCAGAGGACTATTGTGAATGGCAGGAGTTATCAAAAGCTAATCTCAACACTACTTACCCATGAAATAGTGAGGAAATTGCATTTGGTTATTTTTTTGCTGATGCACCCTTATTTGGTTATAAAATGGTTTGAAGATATTTCTACCTAGAATTATTGTCATGTTCGGTATTAAAGAAAAGGCTTAATATGACAATTTGGCAACTATTATAAATCTGCTTCAATAATTGTGTTGTACAGTACGCAATAATCGACCAAATGATTACAGTTTTTTTGAAAGGTGTTACTTAAGGGCAGCATATTAAAAAATTTGCAAGTAGGGTATAAAAATCTACAACCTGGTTGATTTCAGATTTTTGTTGTACTCATGTGAAAAACAAATATAATTGTAAGTAGTTTGAATTAAAATTATTGTTTGTACCTTGATTTGTCTCATAATGACTCTGTGAATTATAATATAAGATACAATTTAGGTTTTTGCTTACTATGGAAATATACAAATATGGCAATATACACATACATACATTTAAGCTTATCTAAAATAGTAAATAACAATTTCTTAATCATTGCTATGAGTGAAATTTAAATCACACTACAAATCATAAAAAATGTAGTAGCACCTTGAGATTAACTTAATGTGAATATTTTATGTATTTTTTTATTGTGAAATCAGATTTTATGTTTTATTTGTTACGTCTTGTGTTTTTTATTTTATTCACAGACAGAAAAAATATTTTTAAATTTTATTAGATATTTTCATTTCTTACTAGTGTGTGTTGTTCCGATCAATATTTTCTTGTAACTTTTCATTAAAAGGAAAAAAAACTATCTTGAATTTACTCGTAAAACAAGGTTGTTTTAAACCACAAAGGATCACTGACGGATTATAAGTATTATCTTTAATATTTTTATTTTTGTGTTTCTGTGTAGAATTTTAAATTTTTTTATTAATAGTCTACCAGGTAACTTTAACTAAATTATATATTCTTTTTATCGTTTTTTTGGGTTTCTTATTTTTACCATCCATTGGATAAAAAAATAAGTGGTCGTTAATTTTTTTTAATTTTGTGTGCCGTTCGCAGATATAAAACTTTCACAGGCATTTAATATCCATGATTCCATGGGAACTTTGATGACTTTTTATAGCCAGTTTAAAACATACTTTTTACAGATTCATTGATTGTTGTACGTTATTGCAGTTATGTTGGTAAAAGCAATGATGTTATTACATTACATTAAGTTTTCAGGCTAATGATGCAAACCAACGCATACAGGTATAAAGGATATATTATAACAGTTGTTATATATGAATTTACGACTACTGCTCTTGAAACTGACAATGAAGAGCAAATTAATGTGATGTCAAATACTATGACAATGTTTCTTGCTGAACAATTTCATTATACAGATAACAAATATATTAGTGACACAACAGTGTACCATGATAAGTTGAGTTTAACCCCCACAAATAATTATGCCTTTATAGAACAACTACAGACAGTTACCTGAGCAGTTTCTACTTACAGGGCAATTAAAGAAATTATATTTGATTTTATTTAAAAATACAGAACTGTGAACATTATTTTATTCGAAAAGTTTTTATCAACTCCAATATTTCTAAAGCATTTTTTTAGTTGCAATCATCAGCATTTTCAAATACTCTTAATTGCAAACCTTTCGGATAACAAGATGCTGCAGTCAAGTGAGGAAGGTATATTTTGCCTATAAAAAAATGATTAATTTAGATAAAATGTTCTTTTTACCAATTAATCTTGGTTTGGTTTGTAACCAGATCCTTAAAGGATACGCGTATGCAGAGAACCTAGACCAAGAAAACGAGGCATGATTATGGTATAAGCAGGATTGTCGCTTGGCAGTAAAACTGAGCTTATTAAGCTGGATCGTTTTTTATTATCAGAGCGCTACGTTATAAATGTTGATCCATACGCGTAAAACATTGGTCCTGATTTTATCCTGATGCATGAGAAGACTAGAACATTCGAGCTTAGCAGTGTCAGCTCAATGGCCCAATCTCAATTCTAATGGTCATGAGGGGAATGTGCTCCAGCGCAGAGTTTTTTAATTTTAAACTTGCAGTCAGCTGTTTCAACTTCGTCAACAATGCTGGATGGCGATTTCCCAAGAAGATCTGGATAACTTGATCCTCAGTATGAAAAGACGCTGTAGATCCATCATAATAGCATGAAGAGGCCACATTCTTTATTGTTTTTTTTTTGGTTCCATTGTCAATTTTTGAAGTAACTTCTTTAGCGGCACTAGGAGTAACTTTGTAAGTCTAACGGACGTGACGTCATTCTAATGTACCGCGTACCGGAAACAAAACCTGATACAAAATACCTAACACGATTCTGCCTACTATATTAAATAAAATTAAATCTTTAATTGTATGAATTGACAGCTTGTCATCTTGTCAACCAAAATACATTGGTGGTAAATAGTTTAAATTTGTGTATAAAGTGTTTGTTTTAAATATGAATAAACAAAGTGGATTTATTAATGAAGAAAGTGATGAAAAAATATTGAATGAAAATGGGTGAGTAGGTACTCTATATGCATAAATTTTATTTTTGGTGTGTAATTACACTATTTATACCTAATTATTTATACCTATTATTTATACCTAGCTATTTTCGTTTTATAGACTTAAAGAGCTAAAAAGAAAAAGAAATTGTGAACGTCAAAGGGCATATTATAAGCGTCAGAAAGATTTGAAGAAAAATGAAAATGAAAAAAAGACGAGACAGCGACATTCATTATGATTTGATTAAGTAAGTTTATATACATACATACATATTATGATAGTAAATAATTATTTATAGGGAAGCTTTACGTTAAGTAAAGAAGCATGTTGCACGTTTTTGTTCATAAAATAATAATATTCGAAATGTTTTAACACTTGCTTATACTTATTTTAGGTTTGGTTAGGTAGCCATAAAGGCCATAAAACCACTAGTCAGGATGGCTAATCTTTTACCAGCAATAACAGATCCTTCGTAGAATTGAAGAAATCAAACTCAACTCAGGATTTAAAATTTTATGGAATATGCTATAAAATGCTACAAAATGAAATGGTTATCTAACTATCGAAGGCTCTTGTGTTGTGTTGTATTACAATAAGGTAGATACAGCTACAAAATCACACATTCTAAACGTAATGTGTGTATATTTTTAATATTGTTTACCTATTATTGAAGCAAAACTTCTTTACGCGCGACTAGGGGTAACTCTAACGTTAGATTCTAACGGAAGATTCTGATGGAAGTAGCGGTGTAATTTTAGCTATGGGAGGAGCTTAAATTTTCAAAATTTATTTATGAAATTTTCAAAATTTTCAAACGGTTTCAAATACATTAATGGTATTTAGAGAGTAAAATCTATGTTTCACATTTTAGTTATCATAAACCTATTATTTCATATATAAAAAATAATGAATAAAGAAATAAATAGACATGTGTGTATATATTAAAAAATAAATATTTAAAATTATCAAGGGGATTTTTATTAAAAAAGAATAAAAATATCACATCATATACGAATAAGATACGGATTTGTAAAAAAATTAACAATGAATATTGTGTTCCACCCTCTAGATGTGTATTTACCTCCATAGTAGCACAGTCCCTTTCCATCAACATCAATCATCATGATACACATTCTCAACAATACAGTCCTTTTTGTGCATACACATACATATCTGTTACCGTTGTGACTATCAGGACCATTCCAGGGCATTACCTACCTTCCTTTCCCCTCTTACTATAGTTCCCATTAACTATGAGGTTCAATTTCAACCAAATTAAGGTAAATTATTACCCTCCGGTGTTAGGCTTTGAACTTTGAAGTCTAGCTATACGCATGTGTCAGTAGGAGTATGTGACGGGTGTATTAATTTGCTATTGAACGTTAATTCTAGTCAGATATTTGGTTTTGACCTTTCTAAGAAATGTTTGTAATGGGGGAATTTAATTTTCTGTAATTTATCGACTTAAAATCTCAATCTGTTTTTTATTAACCATAGAGGATTAACAGTTAGTTAGTTATGTTAAATTATAATTTTTAAATCAACTAAAATGAAACTAACAGAAGGAAACAGCAAATGCACTTTAATCGTCAAACTATAACATTAGGTAATAATGGGATTACAATCATATTAAATCGGTAGAGTATCAATACATTTAATATGCTTTTGTAAAGTTACAAATCAATAACGCGTTTTCGTGGTTATTTAGTTACTAGTTGTACTCGCAACGCCGTTCGCGTGGCGTGTGATTGTTGTATAAAAATTTCTTACTCCACCCCATTTAAGGAATGGGAGAGAAATTTTTATACACCAGATGTTAAGTTGAAAGAAGACAAATACATCTATGAAAACCGCATTCGAATCGGATCAGTAGTTTTCATGTGATGCGCGCACAAACATACAGAAAGACAGACAAAAAAATCTAACCACATTTTTGGGTTCTCTTTCGATGTACCCGCGACGTCATTCGCGTGGCGTGTTGATTTTTGTATAAAAAATTCTTTCCTCACCCCGTTAAAGGGGTGGGGGGAGAAAGTTTTATACACCAGATGTCAAGTTGAAAAAAAACAAATACGTCTTTGAAAACCGCATTCGAATAGGATCAGTACTTTTCATGTGATGCGCGCACAAACACATACATTTCTACAGTTTTATTATATGTATAGAATAGATATAGATAGATATAGATGTATAGATAGATAGATATAGATAGATTATTAAAAGTAAACCATTATTATCATTATTTGTTACTAATGCGTTATAGCCCTGGGTGGATCTGTAAAATATCGACTACATTTTAATGTCAGAGGTCGTATTCTGATTTTTGCAGAAAAACGTCTGGGCATTACTTAAATAAATATAATTTACTTTTAATTCCTCCTCAGAAGGTCGAAAATATGTAAAATGTAAAACTTGTAAAATTAAATTTTCTATAAAATACGACTGTTTTATTTATTTTGCTAACTCTTCTAAAACACCATTAAATACAAAAAAGTGCGAGGCTATGGCAACTGCTCACAAACTACTACAGTGACAGGCTTTCATTTCCTTATTAAGAGGATAAAAACATGCAGAGCTATATGGTAGGCTTAAGGCGGATCAAATAATGAGTATGCCTCAGGATAGGATAGTCCCCAGGTGTAACTATGCAAGAAACTTTCGAGTACAATTACTAGAAAGAGATTCTATGAAAAATGGCACCCAATTCGGGGGAAGTCAATCTGGTAGTGATGGGTGTGGGAGTTAATATCCCAATGATTGAGACGGAGCCATTCAGTGGAGTTACTAATACATTCAGGAAGGCAGCCATTAAGAAACAGAGGCTAGAGAAGGTTCAGAAGTATTGGGAAAAATCTCTTAAAAAGAGACGAGGCAAAGTCGTCATAAGAGGACACTCGGCGAAATATAGTGTAGACCTGTTATCACAAAGCGAAACGATGTCAGAATGATTGTCAGCTGAACTTGGCAAAAGGAAACCGCATTCCCATTGAGAGATTGGTTTTCCTTTTGATTTCAGAGCTAATTCAATGGATTTCCATATTATTTCGTTGTAACGCTTAGCTTGACCATTACCACGAGGATTATATGGAGTTGTTCGACTTGAAATTTTTTAAAGAAGAAATAACAGTCGCAGATGATATATCAGGACAAGCAATCGCAAAAGGATAACGAGAGTATTCATCGATGATTGTCAGCAAGTAACGATTATGAGTAGATGAGGGAAGGGGACCTTTGAAATCCATATTAAGTCTTTCAAAAGCAGAAGTGGCTTTAATAAGTTTTCCTTCATGTTTGAAAAATCGAGGTTTAATTTCACAACATACTGGGCAAGTTGATACTATTTTCTTTACGTCTTCAAGTGAAAATGGTAAATTTTTGCTACGAACCCAGTGATATGTTTTAGTGATTCCAGGATGACATAATAAATCATGTATATTTTTTAAACGGAAATTTTCAGATGAAGTAGCTGAGCAAATTCTAGACAATACATCTGCGGCAGCATTCTCAGAATGAGGTCTGAAAACAATATCGTAACTGAAACAAGAGAGTTCAAGTCTCCATCTCAATATTTTCTCGTTTTTAATTTTACTAGTTAATCTATTATCAAACATAAATGCAACAGAACGCTGATCGGTGATTAAAAGAAAATGGCGGCTCATAAGGAAGTAGCGCCACTTACGAGATGCTTCAACAATTGCGTAAGCTTCCTTCTCAACATAAGAATGTTTACGTTCCGATTCTGACAAGGTGCTAGAAAACATGCAACAGGTCTTCCTGACTGAGACAGTGTAGCTGACATGGCGTCATCCGATGCGTCAGTTTCTACAGTAAACATAACTTCGTTGTCAATTGGAGCAAGAGCAGCAGTTTCAATGTCTTTCTTCTTGAGTGAGAGTTAATGGAGAGCGTAATAAAAGTAATATCTTTTGAGAAAATTTTGGAATAAAGGTTGAAAAATGTGCAAACATGCCTATAACCCTTTTAAGAGATTTGGAGTTTTTAGGGGGTTCAATATCTTTTAAGGATTTTAATCTATCAAGAAGTTTAATTGAACGTAATGAAAATGAACTTTTTTCATTATTTAATGTTAAATTATATTTTCGTACGTGTTTTTTTTATTTTTCCCGCACACTGTGTCAAAAGCTACGGTATCTTCGAGTTTTTTAATCTGGATAATATGATTCATTGATCTTTGAAAAGCAGCTACACCATTCTTTTAAACTGAAAAAGTTGACCACAGGCTTCAAAAGCAGTAAATAGTTTATCAGAATCTCTTATAGGGAATCGATATTAAGCACTTTTCATATCTATGGTACTAAATCCTTCATACTTAGCTACTTTATTTCCTGTTTCGTCTATTCTTGGTACGGGATAAGCGTCTAATAGAGTAAATTTGTTTATAGTCTGAGAATAATCCACTACCATACGTTTTCTGTGATTCTCAGAGCTCGTTACCAAAACCTGAGCTCTCCATGGAGACGAACTAGGCTCAATTATATCTACCTTTAAGAGCTTTTCGACTTCAGCAGCTATAAAACTTAAGTCACTGTCTGTTTGTCTACGAGATTTTGTAGCTATAGGCTTGCAATCTAAAGTCAAATTTTCAAATAGACTAACAGGTTCTATATTAGCGACAGCTAAGCAACTGATATTTAAAGCAGATTTGGTGCCACCTAATACAACTTCGAGACTGGTATGTTGTTTTAAAATTATAAAATCTTTACATAGGTTTTGGAAGTTAAAGAAGTAGAAGCCATTGAAATTTTTTCCTTTGAAGGAAATACTGGTATCATTAATTTTCTTACAATATCTTCACTGATGAAACTACACGAACTGCCAGTATCTATCAATGCATGAAAACTCGATCCATTTACTTAGATAGGAACGATTGTCTTGGCTAGATTAGATATAATGGAGGCACAATAGCTGTTTGGCGTAATAGCCGATATGGATTGCTTTGGATTGGATATTTTTCTTGAAGATTTACAGACTTTAGCATAATAAAAGGACACTTGGCGAAATATAGTGCAGACCTGTTATCACAAAGCGAAACGATGTCAGAATGATTGTCAGCTGAACTTGGCAGAAGGAAACCGCATTTCATGTCCTATGCCAATGTGAAGTCCTTGAAAAGACGCGGTATCTAGTGTTGGGAGATCAGAAACTGGCTGCTTAAGGTGATATACTCCAACATTTTGGCGCGAAACCTAGAAAGAGCGACGATACTCAAACAAACCCAGTACAGAGAATAAATGTAAAAATGTTGTCAGGTATAAATTAACCCCGACCTTTAAAACAGATACTGATTCACCGAACTGTACTGAGAGGTTTATAGTAGAGGGCGTTTTAAATCAAAGAATAGAATATTTTAAATCTGTATTGCGTTTTTCTCAAAAATTTCAAAATATTTTGATATGAAATTTTAGGCATGAATAGTTTGTTTCATTTTACGTGGTAGACGCATACTTTTATTTTGAATAAATGATAACTTAAAGAAAATTATGATGGTTTATAGAGAAAAAAAATAATTTTTGTAATAAACACATGCGTCTACCACGTAAAATGAAACGAACTATTCATAACTAAAATTTCATATCAAAATATTTTAAAATTTTTGAGAAAAACGCAATACAGATTTAAAATATTCTATTCTTTGATTTAAAACGCCCTCTACTATGAACCTCCCAGTACAGTTCGGTGAATCGGTATCTGTTTTAAATGTCGGGGTTAATTTATACCTGACAAAATTTTTACATTTATTCTCTGTACTGGGTTTGTTTGAGTATCGTTGCTCTTTTATAGGTTTCGCGCCAAAATGTTGGAGTATATCACCTTAAGTTTACGTTGAGAGGCTACTGTCTATCTATCCTCGGAAACTAATTCTTATGAACGTATTTTTGAAAGAAATCTGCCTGTTTAAAATTCATGGTAAGTGGACCATTTTACCGAAATTAATATTCTAATAAGATTGAATGACTAACAAAATCTTAAATTTTAGGCCAAATTTATTAAAATTGTTAACTTGACATTTTATCGCATGTTTGAGGCGTTGTGCCTATTTGTGATTTTAATGAAATTTTTGCATGGTTGCATTGTGTGCTATTATTATTATTTTTAATATATTTAAACGACTCATTTTTTCAAACGTTTATTAATAAAACATGTTTACTTTACTATCTACTCTAAAAGTTTTTTCTATGTTTAATAATTAACACATGTTTATTATTTATTTTATATTACTATTGTTTCTATTTTTAAAATAAGTGTATTGTCTTATCTATTTAAAACAACTATATTTTATTTATTGAACTTGCTAAGATTTTCTATTTTAGATCGTTAGATAATAATGTTTAAGACATTAAACTTCTTATTTTCAGTGACCCAATAAACATCATTCACGTAACAAGCGTTAGAACGTTTAATTTGCAATTTTTACTTGACAATTTTATTTAACTGAAAATAGTTTTTATATCCTTAGTAATTTAACTAGAAGGAGCACCAATTCCAACAGGAACACTTATCGAATCTGGCTGCTTAACCACCGAAACGTTCTCTAAATGAGTCGTGTAATCTCATTTGCGTAGAAAACCGTGTTACAAGATTTTTATCTTTTTTCCTTTTTCTTTTTTATTCGCTCCAGCTATATTAGATCTACTTTTTTTTCCGATCAGTTTTAAATCCTCAAAGCGTTTTCTCTTTTTTTTTATTCCGTCACACAGGATTTCAATAAAGTGATCTGGAAATCCTGTGACACTTACGAGTGAAGTCAATTTTAATTAATATACGATTAATATTACGTTATCGTAAAAGTGGAATCAAGATTGAATGTACCTATATTTGTTAATTAAAAACAATTTTTTTTGTTATTTAATCTATAACGTTACAAAGTTTAGGCTTGTTGAGTTTTGTTTGTACTTAGATATTACTTTTTTTATTAAATACACAGTTTGTTCTGTATAGCAATTTAGAAAATTTTTGATTTTATTTATTTCCTAAATGATAATGTAAGACTAAATAATTAAATTAAATCCACTGTAATTAAGGTTATAGAGTCTTTTAAACAAACTCAACTTCAATAACTCTTGATTTTTATCTTCAACCCCAAATTTGTGAAACTATGTACCAAACCCAACCCAGTATTTTATCTCATTTTACTCACTGTCCTTTGGCTTCCCTTTTATGATTCTAGATATTGGATAGTGACCCTTTTGGTGGATCTACGACTTCGCTATTAACAAGAAATATATAAGGAATACTCCAGAGGCCTTCCGACATCATATGAATTAGATAAATATCTTTGATACGTGCTTTGACTTAATAGATCGCTTAATTATCTAATAGATAGCATAAATTGGACAACAATGAGAATCTTAGTCATTTGAATTTATTATAACTAGATATTTTTACGTAACTATTAACACCTGTTGTAAATTATTTGTATACATGAATTTAATATTCCAAAAATTTAGTAAATAACTAAACAAAAAAAAAATTTAAACAAAGAAACCATTTATCCTTGTCAAAATATTCTAATTTTACTAAAAAGATTATATAGCTTTTTGTGGAATTGTAATTCATTTAGTAGTTTTTTAGAAAAATTAAGTAATTTTTTCAACTAAAAATTGCAAACAACTCAAAAAGTAATTATTTTTTGAAAAATTACCAAAAGAGTAAAAATGTTCTTATTGATGAGATTCGCCTAGAAAAATTAATTCCAAGCAATTCGTTGTTTTTTTGTTTAATTATTTATTAATAATAACTGCCGGCCCACTTGGTAAAATAAAAAAATAGTAGTTTACGTAACAAGTTCCGAAAGTGGTCTTTTACTGGACGAGTGAACAATTGCAGGGCGAGCTGCAGGCGAGTCCTGCAAGCCTGCGAGTTTAGTAATTTCCAGTTTATTTTTGGGTCAGCAAATCTCATTTTGTCGGACCGGGCCAGAAACTTATTTTGATAGTCCGGTAAAAGCTTTTATTTCATCCTGTCCAGTAAATAAACTTCCCTATAATCAATTTGGCGCCGGTAAGTAAAACATTACGGTATCATGTACTGTAATGTGTTGCCTAGCAACTCTGCTCTGATTGCTTAAGGGAAGACAATTACTTTTAATTTTTAACAGTTAAAAACATTATAATAACTATAAAATAAATATAAAATAATTTATTACTTACTTTTTATTTGATTTTAATTTAAAACACGAATTAACAATTAATACAACAATTTTCAAATATTTGACAGTAACTGACAGTTAAGGTAATTTGACGTAGTGATTTTTAAAATTTTGATGAATTTATTAATTTATAAAAACAGGATGAAATAAAATATAATAATAATCGTCGTTAGGTGTTATTACATTACTCTTTTTTATTTCCAGACACGGCTCCTACGTCGCCGCGTCCGTAAACTAACTCGTACTGTAATAAGTCACCTACAGTAACGTATCATACTATTACCGAACTCATTTTAATTTTCTGGTCTTGTCCGACAAAATGATATTTTCTGACCTAAAAATAAACCGGAAAGTACCAATTTCTGGCCGGTTTTAAAAAATAGTTATTTGTGACACAAGGACGGAAAATGCCATTTTGCAGACGTGTAACAAACACTATTTTATTTTCCGACCAATTTTTAATATTTTTAAAAGTTCAAAAACTGTTTACTTTGTGACATACAAGATTAGGTGTATATTGACATTATTGACATCTATTGCACGATTAAAAGAATTAGTAATAAGGAATGATTTTCTGATAATCGATTTCACGATCCTTAATTTTTATACATACAAATACTGTGCTAATAAGCAGCACAGTAAAAATTGTTATATTGATAATATTAATATTAATATCTAATAATTTTATATAAAAATAGCAGAGACAATGAACTATTATAGTTCAATGAGCAATAATAAAATCAAGATATGTATTTTCATAATCGAATGATAAGTAGTTGTAAATTGACATAAATGTCAAATTTAAAATAAAAGTTGTGAGAGAAATTAAATGTAAGTTTGAATCCTGCTTACCTTTAAAAAAAGTTATTAGTTTAGTCTATTATACGCTGTTTTTAAATAAATTTAATTAAAATTTGTAGTATTTATTATATATTTTTGATGACTCATAGCGCCATCTCTTTAGATAATCTAAAAGCTACTTTGCCGGCCTAGGCCGAAAAATGTCATTTTCCGGACGGAGGACCAAAAAATACATTTCATCTTAGAAAAATATATTAAATAGAATAAAAAAGGTTTGGTAAAGAACTGAACTATTTTTTGATACTTTCATATCTCATCCCGAGTAAAATCTACTTGGAGCAATTTATTATCCTGAATTTTAGAATTTTTTTCAAAGTAGGTATAAACTTAATTTCTAAAAGAAAACCAAATAATTCACAATAATGTGCGGTAAACAACAATTTCACATCCTTTACGGGTATTTTGATTTGGAAGATTGACCGGTGAAGAGGCCGCTTAACTGTCCTTCACATTCATCGTGGTCCCTGCGGCAAAGGGCATCCTGAGTATGGCGCGTAACAGCCGGTGATTTCCCCAGAGTGCAGCCACGTCTGTTAGAAGAAGTATAGCTCATAGTATGCGCACAACAATCGATATACAACTACTCATTCGTTTAGAGACGTATCTTGACTGGTGTGTTATTGCTAAAGAGATTTGAATTTGACAAAAGTGTACTGAAAGCAAAACACATTAGAATTAATATCTTTAACATTGTTTATTTTACTTTAACTAGTTGCTGAGAAGGTAATCTGGTACATTTTTACCAAGTAAAATGTGTGTTAATTTTATATATATTATAACTAGAAGATTTGACAGAATTAAATGTTTGTAGGTACTATCAGTATCAAATAGATTGAAAATCATAGATTTGCTTTGGTTACTTTATAATAGGGGGATTTTAAAATTTAATTATAGGACTTTCACTTTATTCTTATATATACTAATATCAATACCCAATTTAAAAAAATATATTAGAAAATTATAAAAAAAAATAAACCGTATCGCCCAATACCGGTCCAACGCTAATTGTTTGTAATGCTAGGAACCAATAAAATCACAACAAATTCGTTTGCTATTTCTTATTTTTTGTATAATAAGAGTTAAGCTATCAAATGCGACCTACGGAATTAAAAAAAATTTCTCGATCAAAAGTTATAATTTGGAAAAAAGTCGATTATTATCTCCAATCTCTCGTTGTTGTTTTCCACTTTCATTTTTTATTTAAAATTATTTAAAAGAAAGCGATTGTTTTGCAAAAAAACTATGTTGCAATAATTAGCAAGTTATTTGAGTGGAGTTTAAAACTCTAACGTTTAAAAATTTAATTCTGGGCCTGCTTTCTTCAAAAGCAAATTTCGTATGTGGTATGGTTATACTGTAGCATTTTAAAAAACTTAATTTCTTTTTAATAAATTCTTTTCTATATATAATAATAAATTTTTCACTTCTTAAAACAAGGCAGTCCCTAGAATGCCTATACGTGAAAAGACACATCTTCCTTATCACGAGCTTTTTGGGTGCAACACTATTATTGATCAATCAGAGTCAGTTGTGGTGGCGAGGTCATCCCTGTAAAGTATGTGATAATATTTCCCTCTCAAATACCACATACACAATGATTTTTGTTTCAATTTCAATTTAGTCTGGCTAGAAATCGATACTAATTCCAATGTCGTGGTAATTCTCCTAATGTGGTTAGTACTACTCTCTTCAAATGTTTGTTAATTGTGACTACTGATCAGTCCAGCTATCGTTTCATCTCTACCTTTTATCTACGAATGGTGGTGTTGTGATATTTTTTTTTTGATTTTTTAAAAAGCACTTTTGAATCTAATAGTAATATTTTATCTTTATTACTACCTACTTCCTACTTACTAATAAAAAAGCAACTTTTATTATATATCTAAGAAAAGAAAGAAATACCTATTTATTTCTTTGGAACTTGGTGATTTTGTTTTATTTTATAATAAGAACTACAGTGTTTTTACCAGTGTGCTTGCTGGAAATATTTTTGTACAGTGCCTCCTCTATCTTTAAAAAATCTGTGTTTTTTATTATAATTCTAATTACAATTAAACATAATCACTCTTTGTATGTTTAATAATAAAAATAACCAAAGCATTAATTTTGGAGCTAGAGACACCCACTAGGAAACTTAAAAAAATAAGAGATGAACTAAAAATAAAGAACAAAAAATGGCAAAATGAAAAACAAGTTATAGAAAGCAGAATAATAGAAATGAAATACCAAGAAAAGGCACAGCGAAAGAATAATATAATTATAAAAACAACCAATATAACAGGAGAAAAAATGAGAAGCATTCATTGATAATAAATTAAATAGAAAAGTAGAAATCAACGAGGCATATAAAATCAAAAAAGGGTTGCTGCTAGCAAAGGTACAAAGTTGAAACGAGAACAAAGCAATTATTACAAATAAAAAGAAGCTTAGCGGAACAGAAACATACATTAAAAATGACATAACCAATGACACGATTGAAAGACAACAACTGAGATAGTATGGACACATAAATGTGATGGCGGAAAAAATACCAGTAAAACAAGTATGGCAAGCAAAAGCACAACGAGCTAAAAGAAGAGAAAGGCGAAAAACACCTGAAATGATGAAATCAGAAAAAATCTTAAGAAAAAAGGAGTAACATGGGCATCAGCAAGTTCAATGTCAAAAAACAAAAAAAAAACAAAAATGGACAAAATTTGTACATAACATATAATAATAGTACAGACACCTAACGATAAAAAGGTTATATACACTATCTACTGCCGTACTGTCAATATTGTATCCATAGCCGTTATCATTAAACGTGTTTGACACTGTGTATCTTGAGATGTGAATATTTTATGTATTTTTTTATTGTGATTATCTGATTTTATTTTAATTATTTTTTTATCAGTATAAACTTAATACTTACACTAATATAACTAAGTTAGTGACGTAAAATTGTGGTAGACTTCTATATCTAAACGGATGTATATATATATTTTATAATCTCCGAATTATTTATAAATCAATTTGACTAAAAGTTCGAGATAAAGAGGATTTGTCATAATTTTATAAATAAACATTTGTTTTTTTAAATAATTTCATTTCAGTAAAGTTTTAATTCTTATTTTAATTATTCAACGCACATTTCTGTGAATATAATTGTTAGACTTTAATAATAAGAGAACTATGGTTTAGACTTTAACCGCGGGGCGCACCATTAGCATAGGAGAAACGGTGTTTGGTTAAAAATTCTAAGGTAATTCAGCCATTTTTTATCGTATTATCTATTCTATACATTTAATAAAACTGTAAAAAGTCTTTTTGTTTCCGGTTATAACGCAAAGTTACTGGATAGATTTTAAAAGAAAAATTATACCCCTTTTCACTCCTTGAAAATCCGCAGATAGGAATCTTCCCACAGAACTCGATAACCTGCTTGACGACACTTTCCTTACCTACAGGTAGAAATAGGAAGACATGACCAAAAAATCAAAACAAGAAAAATGAGAAGCCTAACGCTGGAGCAGACACGCCACAGCGTCGATCTCCCTAACCCACATTGCAGACCAAAATATTTTGAATCAGTTTGGAGTTCCAAGCTCCAGAAAACAGGAATATAATAGCAGAAAAACCAGGAATAGAGCACCAAAAGGCACCAGACTGATACGGACACTTCTTCCCACATTCCACCATCCATCCCTTAAAAGGACACTAAGTTCTGTAACAGGGTCCTTAAACGTATCACCTAAAACATTTTAACATTACAATCCTGGAAATTGAATACGCTTTAAAAAACACTAAAAATAGAAAAGCGACTGGGCCAGACGAAATACCGGTAGAAATTCTTAAATTGCTTATAGATCAAAAAGCATTGGATGTTTTGGTAGAACTATTCAACCTAATATATATCACTGGAACAATTCCTACAGACTGGCTCAGATCTACTATTATCCCCCTTCCAAAGAAAAGCAGCCCCAAGTCTCATAACGACTACAGGACGATTGCACTAATGAGTCACACACTGAAAGTGTTCTTGAAGATCATCCATGCGAGAATCTATAAGAAATGTGAAGAGCAGATCGGTGAGACGCAATTCGGATTTCGCAACGGCCTTGGCACAAGGGAAGCTCTGATGGGAATGCATGTGCTAGTGCAAAGATGCCTAGATATCTCAGTGGACATATACGCAAGCTTTATTGACTACGAGAAAGCATTCGATTGCGTGAAACACGAAAAGCTTATTACCATTTTGACAAATATCGGTCTTGACAGCAGAGACATACGAATTATTGAGAACCTGTACTGGGAACAAACAGCATCCATTAAAGTAGGAAATAGCAGCAGTGAAGACATAGAGATAAAAAAGGGCGTAAGACAGGGCTGCATATTATCACCGATTCTCTTCAAACTGAAGGCGTTATTGTGAACGGACAGGTAATAAATAATTTGCGATATGCAGATGATACAGTGTTGTTAGCAACTAGTGAGGTTGAACTGCAGTCTTTGATAGATAGCATAAATCAGAGAAGTCTGGAGGAAGGATTGAGACTAAATGTCAAAAAGACAAAGGTGATGGTAATAAGCAGAAAGAATAGCCTTAAGACCAACCTGACAGCCAATGGAATACGTCTACAACAGGTTGACAGTTATAAGTATCTAGGATCCAACATTGATTGCAAAGGTGATAACTCCGTAGAAATAAGAGCCAGAATAGAACAGGCAAGAACTGCATTCAGGAAAATGAGCAGGGTTTTGAGTTGCAAAAACTTCAGCCTGAACCTAAGACTGCGTTTGCTCCGATGCTATGTGTTTTCGGTTCTTCTATATGGATCGGAAGCTTGGACACTTACTACGTGCTTTGCCAAAAAAATCGAGGCATTTGAAATGTGGTGTTATAGACGATTACTGAGAATACCCTGGACTGACAAAGTGCGCAACATCACAGTTCTGGAAAGACTTGGTAAAGACAGGGAAATCATGTACGAAATAAAAAATCGCAATCTAGAATATCTTGGCCACATCATGAGAAATACGAAATACAGAGTCTTACAGAACATACTCCAGGGTAAAGTAGAAGGTAAAAGAGAACCGGGGAGAAGAAGACATTCTTGGCTTAAGAACTTACGCGAGTGGTTTGGAGTAAACACATGTACCTTATTCAGGAGAGCAGTTAGCAAGGTACAAATAGCCAACGTCCGTGTAGGGCAAGGCACCTAGAGAAGAAGAAGAATCCTGTTAATCGATTATTACTTATCTCCTTCATCATTTAGTATCAAAAGAGGGTAATAATCTCTGTAGATGTTTTTATTTAATATTTTTTGCATACTTTAAACAGATACCGATAATTAAAAATCTGATCAAAAAGTTACGCAATATAAATATGTACCTATAAATTTTGAAATTTTTATTTGTTGATCGTTAAAGGATGTTCCTAATAAACACAATCAAATTACACAGTTATAAAAATATTTTTTTATTTTCTTAGCGTTTTGTAGATAATTGAAGTTTTTGACTATCTCTCAATACCTTGTTTATTATAGATAATGAATGAAGTGGAATCAAAATAATAACCGTAAGATAATATGTATATCCGAAATAATCGATTTCTGTTCTGAAATTTTTAAATTTTTTTTATTGTTAGGTACTAGGTTATAAATTTTTTTAAAAGACATTGAAATATTTTGTTCGGACATCATCAAGTTCTTACAGGTAACTATAAAATTAAACTAATATTAATTTTACGCAATATTTGGTTGACACAGAAAAGTTTGGATAAACCGTTCTAATAGCTTGTTATGTCTTCGTTTGCCTTAATAACAACATTATTGCTAGCTGGCATAGTTTTAACAAGGTGTTTGGCTTATAAAAGAATATCATATATTTTGTAATTTTACTTGTAAACTAGAATCGTTTCGTTGTGGATCGTTTATTAACTCTTGCTTAATTTTGTGCCATATAAGTTTGATAATATTTACTCGAAGGCCAGTCAGGGACGAAAATATTATTATCTTGGATCTTAAAACCATTTTTTCGTGGTCTTGGCCGTATAGCAGGAGAATTAGTGCCGAAATTTCACCGTTATCTATATACTTATAATAAATCTGTAGAGAATAGGGAATATGCATGTATTTTTTTTATTCGTTTAATTCACTTTTCACTTCGTTTTAATATAGTAAAAAATAAAAGTATTGTTGGAAATGTACTAATTAAATTTTAAAATAATAAATAAAAAGTCGCTTATATTTGTCATGTTCACACGCTTCCATTTTGCGCGCGCTTCGGAAACGTCACATAGCACGACCTGCAATGACATTTGTTTGAATTTAGAGTGATTATTTGAGATTTTTGAGTTTAATTCGCTGTGAAGTCATGTAAAAAGATAAAAAACCATTTTACCGATATTTACTACACATATATGTTCCCCTCTCGTTTTACTTGAACATAGCCCACAACTGAATCACCATAAGATTCTCTTTGAGATCTGTAACAATAATTTTAGGCAAATTCACCCAAAAAGATTTAATTGGTCACCTACATCCTTATTTACCTAATTCTAAATCAATTAAACAAAATTCTTTAAGCATTTCATACATAAGTATAATATGATCTAAAACATTATTTGTTAGCAGGTAAATGTAAACAACACTTACTTAAAATGTAACCTTAAAATTAAGGTTATGTTTAAATAAGTATTTCTGAGTGCACGAAGTTTTAAAATCTATTTTATAGATAATACGGTATGTAATATTATATAATTTGTTATATAATTACCTTGAAACTTTTACTCCTTTGACTTCAACGGATACAAAATCTGAATTCGATGCATAATATGTCATCATAAAAGCATATTTTTTTGGTAAATTGTCCGACTGTGCTTTCACAAAACCACTTTCCGTCATTGTTTTTGATAATAACAAATGTATTCACACCGTTTACACAGTACAAAACACCACAGGATATAATTAAAACAGAATTTTAAGCACAAATATCTTGTAAACACATGTAAACAACTCAAAGAATATGCTATTTGACGTAACTTCGATCCGGCCAATGATGGGTCGTTTTCTCAGATTTGAATTTCGCGTACAAAATTAACATTTTAATTTAAGTTTTATGGAATGAAATCCAAATTAAATGGAGAAATAATGGTTTAGATATAATTTTAAGAGCATAAAGTATTGATGATATTAAAATCAAATAAATCTAAATCACATGCATATTCCCTATTCTGTACATGAAATATATTTTCAAAATAACTATCAGGGGGTGATTAGGGATCGATACTGATGCCAAAAATGAAATCAGTAAAATTTTTGTCTGTCTGTCTGTATAATAGTCCGGGTTCCCACGTGGGAAAAAAGGCATAAAGAATAACCAGCTGAAACTTTCAGAATTGCTTAATTGCACTTAGACCTACAAACTTCCATAGCAACAATATCGATGGATGGGGCGTTTTTTCTTCAGCAGCGGTCAAACATGTCGAAAGATATAACCCCTCCCGGAGTGATGGATAACCGATTTATTTTTTGTGAATTAACAGTTTTTTATTATTACTACATAATAAAACACGTGACCTACAAAAAGAGGAGGGCGTTTGGCGGGGCCTACGCGCTTAACATGTAATAGTTACGGCTGCCAACGACTTAACAAATAACCAGTTAACGCCCTCTTCTTTTGTAGGTCACATAAAATAATAAAAAACTGTTGATTCACAAAAAATAAATCGGTTATCCATCACTCCGGGGAGAGTTATAACATTCGACATGTTTGACCACTGCTGAAGAAAAAACGCCCCATCCATCGATATTGTTGCTATGGAAGTTTGTAGGTCTAAGTGCAATTAAGCGATTCTGAAAGTTTCAGCCGGTTATTCTTTATGCCTTTTTTCCCACGTGGGAACCCGGACTATAACCGTTATAGAAACAAAAACTACTCGACGGATTTTAACGAAACTTGGTACAATTATTTTTCATACTCCTGAGCTGGTTATAGGATACTTTACATAACGCTACAATCAATAGGAGCAGAGCAGTGAAGGGAAATGTTGGGAAAATCACGGTGTGGGGGGAGAAATTTTTATACAACAATCTATACGTCACGCGAACGACGTTGCGGGTACATCGATATAGGACCCAAAAATGTGGTTATTTTTTTTGTACGTCTGTATGTCTATCTATATGTTTGTGCGCGCATCACATGAAAACTACTGATCCGATTCGAATACGGTTTTCACAGATGTATTTGTCTTCTTTTAACTTAACATCTGGTGTATAAAAATTTCTCCTCCCACCCCTTTAACGGGGTGAGGGGAGAAATTTTTAGACAACAATTAACACGCCACGCGAACGACGTCGCGGGTACTCCTAGTCTATAATATGACATTTCTCCTTTGCAAAATGTTCATTCAATATAGCTTTTAACGTTTCCGCTAGGCGTTCCCAATAGGCGCTGATGAAAATGACAAAGATTGTCGAAAATTTCCATCTAGATCCCTATGGATGACCCAAAAAATTGTCGAAAGCTTGGATAATTGAAAAAAATCCACTTATTATTTTTGTTGTTGGGAGATTTGATTAGAATGTCATTGAAAATTGAAAAACGTTGTCATTGAAAAAAAATTATTAAAATATATTAAATTGAGCGAAAGAATTTAAAATTTTGATTAAAAATATTAATTATAATAATCCAATAAAAATAGGTACCTACCAATAAAAAAAGGATATATAATTAAATAAAAAGGAAGAAACAATTAGAAGTAGAGGACAGAGCTGGAAAATGGTAGAGCAGAGAGGCACTAGATAGAATGTGAAGCAACAGGAAAAAGTAGTTGGAAAGAAGGAAGAAATTTATTCATAGAAAAATAAAAATAAAAAATTTTTATATGATTTTTTATAGCAATTAATTTATAAGTGCCGGAATCCACAATTTAGTAAATGTATTGATTCCAGGAAGTTCCCAAAGAGCAGGTCTATATCAATATATATATATATATATATATATATATATATATATATATATATATATATATATATGTTTTTTTTTTAGTTTGTTTTAAATTCTTTTATTGTAATGTGTTGTAGGTACAGTTTTTGTCTTTGTATAACCAATTGATAAAGGTCACAATGGTGACCGAAACGTTTTGGAGAAAGAAATGAAATAAAATATTTTTTATTATTTATTTGTAATAACAATTATTAAGAACCTCATACCCAAGAAACTTAAATAAATTAAATATAAAAGTACGGTTCAAGAATCACTAAAATTATTATTATTTTTATATATATATTAGGGTGTCCCTTAAATTTCAAGTTCGAAATTTTTTTACGCATACCTTCGTAAAAGTTTCGTAATAACCCTATATTGTCTAGAAAAAAATATTATATGTAAATAAAAACACAATTGTTTTCACGATATCCACGATTTATAAATCGTGGATATCGTGAAAACAATTGTGTTTTTATTTACATATAGTTATGGATATCCATCAAGTAACAGCCAATTCAAGCAAAAAAATATTAGTTCGATTTATAAACGATAACCCGTGCCGACTTGCTATTTAAACTTGTCCATATAAGTTGCGTAAGTACTGCGCTATGACTGGTTGCTGCATGTTTTATTTGCCATTTCATACGTGATTTTTAAGACTATTAGTGCTTCATTCTTTAGTGCGTAAACATGTTGGTGGAATTACGGTGTGACAACCAAAATATTTTTCTTGTTGGATCGCCTAGCTACCAAATAAGCGGTGCAAAATTACTATCTAATCGACAAGTTCTCTCAGTCCTTTTTTACAATACTCGTGAGGTTAAATTAACTGTTAGTGAAAATGCAAATCTTTTGATTAGGGAGTGCATCATACGTTGTGAAAAAGCAAGAATTCCAACAAGGGCTTTCCCTAACTGCGTGAAGAAACTTGTTGATTTATATCATGTTTGGAGAGAATTGCAAAAAAATGTAAGAAAACTCAGATTACGTTCAAGAACCGTTAGAAAAATTTTAAAATTAATCTTGATAATTTGTTTAATATTGCTTATGCTGATGGTTTTAAGAGAATGTAAATAAATTATTTTTAATGAAACAGAGAGGGCCAGGTCGATCGAGATGCTTAGGTGGTGTAGATAAAAAAAATTGGCGGAAAATGAAGAAAGATCTAGACAACGACGATTGGAAAAAGAGGAAAGAATTGTAAGACAAAGAGAATCACTAGCTGTTGTATCTACTTTCACCACAAATAACTTCTGGAAAATTCAGACGAAGAATAGATCTTGAATTCTGAGCTCATCTTGCCGGACGTTGCATGCCATGAACAAAGTTTAAAAAGAGGTGGAAATAATTTCATAACACCTAAACTAGTTGCAGCTTTTGATCGATGCCAGTTAAGCATTCGAGATTCCGTTTACATTCTTAATGCGGTGGCAGAAGCGCTTGGTCTGAGCAGCGATGATTTCTCTATTAACAAATTCTCGATTCAGCGAATTCGTACTGGAACTAGAAAATCAAGGGCAGAAGCAATAAAATCTGACTTTCAAAACAATGTACCCGACTTAGTCACAGTCCATTGGGATGGAAAACTATTACCAGGGTTGGATGTAGGGAGTTCAAAAGAAAAACGCTTGCCAGTTATTGCTTGCAGTACCGAAACTACAAAATTATTCTAGAAAACATCAAGTCTCAACAGCTCTCTTTGACTGGAACCTTCACGATAAAGTACAAATAATGTGCTGCGACACAACAGCTTCCAAGCTTGTGCTAGTTTGAAGCAAATTTTATGAAGAGAATTGTTGCTCTTCGCCTGTCGTCATCATGTTTATAAATTGATCCTAAAACCCATCTTTGAAACAAAGATTAAGCAAACTACTAGTAGCCCAGATATTCCGATGTTCAAAAAATTAAGAGAAAATTGGAAAAACATCGATTCTAGTAAAATTGAACCGCCTCTTAATTTCGTAAAAGTATCGGAAAAGAGCAAACATTTTTTCTCACGAATGCAGGTTGACGACAGTTTTCTAAAAAAGATGTATCTTCTTGGAATAACAATGCTGCTTTTCTGAAGGCTAAAAGAAGAATAAGTTATTTGAGAGTTGTAAATGATAGGGCTGTTAAATTAATGCAAGATTTTAACAGACTTGTTACGGCTGAAGAAGTACAAAAACAGTTCTTGCTGCGCTGTGTCTAGGAATATAGAAAATTGTATCCAGACTGTAAAAATACTACTTAAAAAGAAGTTACCCTGAATGATTGTTATTACTTTATGTTTTTAATTGAAAATTAATATTCATCTCATTTATTTTTTCTTTTATTCACTTAATTTATTGCATTAATTGTGATTTTATAGCAGACCGAAATTGTAGGACAAAACACGTTTTTTACTAAACTTTGAAGTTCGGTCGGCACTGGTTGCAATTATGCTAGATTGATAAAATTTTATATTTAAGTATGTTATAGCATTAGTAAAAAATATAGAGGGTATGCATTTCGAAATTCGAAAAAAAAAAATTTTTTGTCATATAAGGGACACCCTAATATATATATATATATATATATATATATATATATATATATATAACGTGAAGTCAATTGTGGAGTTGCAGTCAACTTTGTGGCCAAGGTAAATAAAGAAAACTCTTTGATTTTAGTCAAGCTTTCGAATTATTTTAATTCTTCATCAGGACAGCTGTAGTGAAGAACAATTTTTTTATATAATAAAAATATTGTAACAAATTATTGTGACTACTTACTAATCTTGAGGTTATAGAAGAAGCGACGAATAACATTTAAACAACATTACAGTAATAAAACATTTTAAAATAAGTACATCACTTTTAAAAAATACATAAAATTAGATAAAATTGTATACATTTAGACATTAAACGACTTATTTAGTTCTTATTCGTGTGGAGGTTTGTCTGTAAGTGATGATTGAGTGTGTTTTAATGTGTCTTTGGTTTCTATTTTTTAATATAAATGTTTTATATGTATAAGTGTTTTTTATATATAAATATATGGTTTTTATTTTAACACAGTAGGAGAGCAAAACAGTTTGTTGATTTATTTATTTCTGATTTTATTATTATCAAGTAAAAATTATATCAAGCAAAATTTTGTTGTCAAGAAACCAGAACCAAAGATCCGTTAAGTACTTTAGAAAGTTCAAATGTTGTGTATGAAATCACTTGTTCGGATTGTGAAAGGGTGTATATTGGAGAAACATGCCGAACTGTACACAGTAGAAACATCTCACATAAAAGTGATATTAAAAATAATAAATATAAAGCATGCGCACTAACAGAACATGCAATCAAAAATGGCCATACTTTTAAGTTTGACGAAACAAGAATTTTAGAAAGGGAAAGGAACCTTAAGAAACGGTTGTTCTTAGAAATGACACACATTGACAGAAGGGAAACATGTATTAATAGAAAATCTGATATAGAAGGGCTGAGCAATATTTATTGTTACATTCTATCTTTTCAAAAATAAAAATAAACAATTATAAATAAAATTTAATATATAAATATAAAGATAACTATAAATAAATCAATACAAAGATAAATAACACTAAGATAAATATAAAAACAACTTTCATAGAACTGGACACAATAATAATAAAAATCTTTGAATTTAAAATCCCACATTTCTTGACAACAAAATTTTGCTTGATATAATTTTTACTTGATAATAATAAAATCAGAAATAAATAAATCAACAAACTGTTTTGCTCTCCTACTGTGTTAAAATAAAAACCATATATTTATATATAAAAAACACTTATACATATAAAACATTTATATTAAAAAATAGAAACCAAAGACACATTAAAACACACTCAATCATCACTTACAGACAAACCTCCACACGAATAAGAACTAAATAAGTCGTTTAATGTCTAAATGTATACAATTTTATCTAATTTTATGTATTTTTTAAAAGTGATGTACTTATTTTAAAATGTTTTATTACTGTAATGTTGTTTAAATGTTATTCGTCGCTTCTTCTATAACCTCAAGATTAGTAAGTAGTCACAATAATTTGTTACAATATTTTTATTATATAAAAAAATTGTTCTTCACTACAGCTGTCCTGATGAAGAATTAAAATAATTCGAAAGCTTGACTAAAATCAAAGAGTTTTCTTTATTTACCTTGGCCACAAAGTTGACTGCAACTCCACAATTGACTTCACGTTGTATTGAATCAGTCACTAGTACCATCATTATTATATATATATATATATATATATATATATATATATATATATATATATATGTTATGATGTAGTGTTTCACGGATGGTAGAATGAACAGTAGTGGTGTTCCGGGTTTCAATCCGTTGGTTGTTTGTGTCTTCACGACGTTTCGCCAACATCTCAGCTGGCATTTTCAAGTGATGCTTCCTTTGCGGCTGCTCAACTTGGAAACGTCGTGAAGACACAAACAACCAACGGATTGAAACCCGGAACACCACTACTGTTCATATATATATATATATATATATATATATAAATATATACATTCATGTTAAGGTTAACAAACGCCCAATAATAATAAGTGCTTAACCTTGATAAGTTAGTAATTTGAATTCTTTTATTTTTTTTTGTTAAGCTAATCGTATTATCAAAGGCTACGTAAAACTTATTAAAACAAACAAACCCCACCTGCTCTACGAATGAACCATTGCACACATTTATAATAAGTCTTAATTATTTATTTATTAATTAAAATTATCGTTATTTAGACAAGTTTTTTTAAGTAGGCACAGATTATGTAGCAATAAATCTGGGTAAATGGAACGCATACAAAATTATAAAATTAATTGTATAAGACCCTGGCATTTACTATGCGCATCAAAGATCGATCCATTAGTGTTATTGCGCTAAATAAAATTTAATTTTTACGCGAGCTTATCATTTTTTTTTTCTTAGTCGTCTCCGGACTATAGGTCATAAACATATGCCTAACGTGAATTATATATAACTGGAAACAGAGTGGTTCGCGTTGTTTAGCCATCACCAAGGTCGCCCATTTTCAAGGATTTCTAAGTCACTAAATTAATTTAATCTTCGCACAGGTTAGAAGTAAAAAAACAACATTTATATGTAAATGTGTGTAAAAGAAATCAAAACAAATACAAGTTTTCAATTAAAATTATACGAATTATACGTGAATTGTGTTCAAAAATAGTAGTGAGAAATAAATGATAACGAACTTTTCAAACAAAATGAATCATCTAATGTTGTATTTATGTGGAATAACTTTATTAGGATTAGTTTGCTGTAGTTTGGTAAGTGTGGATAATAAAAATTAAAAAAAAGGTTGGTGGATATTTGTGAACAAAAAACTTTAAATTCTGTGCTTTGGAATAGAAACAATGTAAACTTCTCTTACAAAACAGTTTAAATCTGAAATTTTCCAAAAAATTGTTACCAGCAAGTGGTAATTTATTATTTAAATAGAATAATTCAAATATAAAATTTGTTCGAAAAATTTATTTTTCTAATACAAAATTATTTAAATTCTATAGGTTAATAAATACAACAAATAATATAAAAATTAAAATATGAATTAATGCACAAATGGACAAATTTAATATTTGATTTCAGCTTAGCTTAATAAAACATAATAGTTTTTAAATTCAAATGGTTGAATTGCACGTGCTCTATTTTTTATTTTTTAATTACGGACTTAACCTTTTTGGTGAACTCAATTTTCTTTAACTCGATGAGCGAAACCGATCGCTACTCCATCTTCTTGTTAAACAAATTTATCTATGGGAAGCTCTGTTCTTTAACTTCTTTGCTCCATCTTGAACCATTCTGAGAATCTCGATGGAACCATTCTCTGCACATGGTCCAACCATCTTAGTCTTTGCGCCTTAATTACAGCTAATATGGTTGGTACTTGATACAGCTCAGTTAGATCGTTTTTTGTTTTTTTTTATCCTTTGACCATTTGAGTTTTCACCTCCAAACATTTTGTGCAGAATTTTCCGTTTCCAAACTAGTAACAACTCTTGGTGTTTTTTTGTTCTGACCCATGTTTCAGAAGCATACGTCACTATCGACCTTATTACGGTCTTGTAGATTCTAAGTTTATCTATATAAATATATACAAGATATATTTTTTTGCTTCTTAACAATCCATTGAGCATAAAAAGCGTGGTTACCCGCATTAATTCTTCTTTGTATTCTTCTTAACCAGTAGGTTCTCTTGTAAAGACAGTTTCCAACTACTCAAATCTTTCAACGTCTTTGAATTTATATTGTGTTTCATTTGCTGTTGTTATTGTTGTATTGGCCCGGAAGAAATCGCTTATTTGTTTATTTCATATACTTTAATTATGTTTAATTTATACAGTATCCTTTAGTCGCTGCCCTCTCTTTGAGCTTAATGGCTATTTCTATCAGTTCTATGCTGCTTCTAGCCAAGTTTACCAAATCTTCCGCAAATGTTTTTTGTGGTAGATCAGACCTGTTCTTTTAACATTTGATTTCTGTATAATCTTTTCCAATATGATGCTAAACATTATCGATGGTAATGGATCACTCTGCCGCACTTCTTCAAACCTTAAAGATTACCGCTAATATGTTTGGTACTTGATACAGCTTAGTTAGCTTGTTATTTGTTCTTTTCATCGTTTGCCCAATTGAGTTTTTACCACCAAAAATTTTGTGCAGAATTTTCTGTTCCCAAACTAGTAACAACTCTTGTTGTTTTTTTGTTGTTACCCATATTTCAGAAGCATACGACACTATCGACGTTATTACGGTCTTGTAGGTTCTAAGTTTTGCTATAAAAGATATATTTTTGCTTCTTAACAATGCATTGAGCATAAAAAGCATGGTTACACGCATTAATTATTCTCCTCTGTATTTCTTCTTCACTGTTAGGATCTCTTGTAAAGACAGTTCCCAAGTACTCAAATCTTTTAATATCTTTGAATTTATATTGTGTTCCATTTGCTGTTGTTATTATTGTATTTCCATTTTTACCAAATCTTCCGCAAACGGAGCCGGACATTTGGGCGCGGCCGTTCGGGCTCGGCCGTTCGGGCGCCGCCGTTTGGGCGCAATGCCGTTCGGGCGCGGGGACTGTCGGGCGCGGCCGTTCGGGCGCCGCCGTTCGGGCGCCGCCGTTCGGGCGCGAAATTTTATATATCAATATAATAGATTTATTAAAGATATAAAGAGTATTATACAGACAATTATTGGCTATCGACCGAAGTCCCTCTATCACATGTATTATAAATATTATAAAATTCCAAAGAAAATTGTTTGGAATTTAAACAGTTTTTATTAAAAAATTCTTCTAGGTAATAAATAATTAATCCTTTATTCCTAAAATGAAAATGTTTGGATGGTAAAAATTTATGTGTTACTAAACCATTCTTCTAGGTAATAAATTAATCCCTAATCCTCAAAGCAAGGGTATAATTGTTTTACTTAGAAATAGCGATGTTCGATACATCAGAAAGTATCGATATTTGTATCAATACATATCAAACAGAAATATATCGATATGCAAATATATCGTATTAAAAAGTATCGATATAGGAAATATCGATATTTTCTATATTGCACACATTGCATGTACAGTGTTACATTATACATTTCAATACAAGCTAAGTTTAGAGGATAACATATGTTTACAAAATCGCGGATTGGGGATATTAGAGGGTGGATAAAATATTAAAATATTACAGAAAATATTTCAAAGGGATTGGTCACCGAAAATGGGCGTGTAAATTTTTGAATATAACCAAGGTGATTAACTATGTTAGTAAAGTTCATTTCACAATATTTCGTTGACTTGGTACCTGCTCTTAAGGGATTACTAATAAAAGGTGGTTAATATTTCTTCGAACTTTGGCCGTAAACCGGTGAACTATTTACAGAAAGGTATTATTTATTTTTGTCCAGGAAGATATATTTTGGATTTTTTATTTTTCAGGTAAAATTTTAAATTATTATTACTGACCATCAATAGTAAATCATTAGTAAATGATTTTTGATTTTCTTAATTATCTTGGAAGAGAAAGTGGGAGTTTCGGGGTAATTTGTTTTTAAAATTCTCTCCTAGAATTTTAGTTTACCTACAGATGTTTCTTGCAAACAACAATCCCCTATAAACAAGGATTGGAAATTCCCAAGAATCATTAATTTCTTTACGGCCAAAATTTTCAAAATATCATAAACTATAAACAAATAAATGTGTCAAATATGAAAAGTATCTACAATTTCTAATAACTGAAGAACCAAATCTTTATGACATAAAATGCAATAAAATAAGAAAAAATACGTGACAATAATAATTTTATAATAAAACAAAATCATAAAATAAAATTTAAACTAACTAAAATAAATTAATTTTATTAAACATCTTGCAAAACATAACGGCAGGTTACAAACAGTGTTGTCTTAGAAATCTTAAACACTTAAAATTTATTATCTAAGTTGGTGAGCTGGGGATGAAAAATAGTTCAAAAGTACTTTTCCGGACAGCTAACGAAAAATATCACTTTATATTCGAAAAAAAAATTATTTAAATGAAAAATGTAGACCACAATTTGCACTTTCAGATTTTAATCAAAGCAATGTATTATTTTGTTTTTATACGAATATTATCATGACACATAAAATTTCGCGCCCGAACGACCGCGCCCGAACGGCCGCGCCCGACTGTCCCCGCGCCCCAACGGCATTGCGCCCGAACGACGGCGCCCGAACGGCCGCGCCCAAACGGCCGCGCTCGAACGGTCGCGCCCGAATGTCCTAGACCGTTCCGCAAATGCTAAGCTCTGATGTTTTGTGTGGTAGATCAGACCTGTTCTATTAAATTTGCTTTCTGTATAATCTTTTCTAATATAATGCTTAACATTATAGATGATAATGGATCACCCTGCCGTACTTCTTCAAGCCTTAAAGATGCCTCTTATACTATTGTTTATCTTGACTTTATATACAGTCCTATGTAAAGTTAATTTTATAAATCTAATAACCTTTAGAGCAGGGGTGAGCAACCTTTTTAACCCACGGGCCAATTTAATTTTGTGGCGGGCCGCACTAATTAACAATTAACAAAGTTTATATATACTAAAAAACGTTATAATATAAAAATACAAAATTAAAAAAAGTAAATATTTCATACATAAATTTTAATGCAACAAGAAAAGAACAAAAATACAAAACGAAACAAAAACAAAACGGATACTATATTAACATTACATTATAACTAATTTATTGATGGGAGAAAGTTGATAAAATAAATAAAATTCTATTTTAAAAATGCTTGGCGGGCCGCATAAAAATATTTAAAGGGCCGCATGCGGCCCGCGGGCCGCGGGTTGCTCATCCCTGCTTTAGAGAAATATACATACTTCGCAATGATGTGAATAGTTTCCTTCTTTTGACTCGATCGAAAGCCTGTTTAAAATCAATGAAAAAAACCATCGTCTTTATTGTATTCACAGTACAGTATATCAAAACGTAATAAAAAAAATAAATAGTCTAGTCGAGAAGTTGATATCCTGCGAAAAATAATTACCAGCCTCCTAAAAATATGGGTGATAGCTCAAACGATCCAGAATGGCATTTAGAGAAAGACCATTTTTCGATTTTTTTCTGGAGATAAAAATTACAATTGTTATTAACAAAATAAGATGAAAAAACAAATGATATTTCGTTTTTTGTTCGTAACTCGAAAAATATTAACATTTAAAAAATTTTGAAAAAAGCCCGTTAAAGAGGAGGAAATTTCCAATAAAAAAGTCCAAGGTGCCGGAACTCTATCTCCGTTATTTATAATTTTAATTTAACGCTGAAAATAGGTCTGCGCGCGACATTTTTAGGTTGCGCGCGTGTAGGTCAAAAGCGAGTACGGCACATTAATTAATTTATTTAAGGTATTGAATATTATTTTTTAAATTTGAAAAAATTATGGTGTGTTCTGAACACTATAAATAATTTATTCCCGTTGGAAATTTTACTTAAAGTTAATTTTTCAACAAGTTAAACAATTGTTAACTAACAAAATTTTCTTGAACTTTTGTCTTAATTGTAAATAAAAAAAAAATGTTTAAATAATTGCCGTAAAAATTTTTTGCTTCGTAGAGCCATTCTTATATACATACTTTACAAGATCACGCCATAAAAATTAAAAAAATATTTATACTTTGTTTATAATAATTTTTGTAGTTAAACGACATTGCTTGGATTTTTCAGTTTTTGGTTAATTGCAAAAATTATTATAAACAAAGTATGAATTTTTATGGCGTGATCTTGTAAAGTATGTATATAAGAATGGCTCTACGAAGCGAAAAATTTTTACGGCAATTATTTAAACATTTTTTTTGATTTACAATTAAGACAAAAGTTCAAGAAAATTTTGTTAGTTAACAATTGTTTAACTTGTTGAAAAATTAACTTTAAGTAAAATTTCCAACGGGAATAAATTATTTATAGTGTTCAGAACACACCATAATTTTTTCAAATTTAAAAAATAATATTCAATACCTTAAATAAATTAATTAATGTGCCGTACTCGCTTTTGACCTACACGCGCGCAACCTAAAAATGTCGCGCGCAGACCTATTTTCAGCGTTAAATTAAAATTATAAATAACGGAGATAGAGTTCCGGCACTTTGGACTTTTTTATTGGAAATTTCCTCCTCTTTAACGAGCTTTTTTCAAAATTTTTTAAATGTTAATATTTTTCGAGTTACGAACAAAAAACGAAATATCATTTGTTTTTTCATCTTATTTTGTTAATAACAATTGTAATTTTTATCTCCAGAAAAAAATCGAAAAATGGTCTTTCTCTAAATGCCATTCTGGATCGTTTGAGCTATCACCCATATTTTTAGGAGGCTGGTAATTATTTTTCGCACGATATCAACTTCTCGACTAGACTAAAAGCAAAAATAAACTATTAACAGTATTTATTGGTTTGTGTCTTAACAAGTTTTATAACAATCGTTCGACAAACAACAACAATACCTGGACATAATCCAAGGCTCACAAGGTCATTAGGAGGATAATACAAAGAATGCATTTTATTGCACAGAAAGATGGTTTAAAATGGTTTATTGATTACTATATTTTCTTCGAAAAAAAAATGCTTTTTAAACTTTATAAATTAAACAAAAAATGACTTTAAAAAGAAATAAAATAAATCTCCCATTCAGCAGGACTTGCGCTTTTAACCAGTTCGGCTTCTACAATATATTTTAAAGACCAATGCTCACCTAGATGTGAAATTAAGAATAACTTATTTTCTTAGAATGACATTACAGTTATAATTATTGTTAAATTTTGCCCACGAAAACGTCTATATTTAAGGTAAAAAGTAATATACTGATAGGATTTTAAAAATATGAATGAATTTAAATAAACTAAATAATAATAAACAAGGTTATAAATTTAAAAATTAAAGTCCTTTAATAATGAAGTCCTCTAAATTTTTAACTAAAGAAACAATAAGGACGTAGCCTTTTTCCAGAAATATCACTGGTGCTTAAAGCATTTAAACAGAGTATTATAAAAGCATACCACAGAATTTACTCAAAATGAAATTCCCCCTCAAAATTGAGCTTTGGAAGTAGTCCTGCGGGAACGTACAGATGTAAAGACTTCTAACATATCTACCCAGATAAGAAAATTCCCTTTACATTTTATTTTACAATATTTCAATGTTACAAAATAACCTAATACTCTTAACTGAACTAATACTGCTACGGTTGATTAATTTGTTTTTATAAGGGTATTTTGGTTAAAAATCGATTTTATAAACAATAAAGGAATCTTAATTAGAGTTTGTTATTTGTTAGATAAAACAGTTTTAAATGTCTTGTTAATTATGCTGTTAGGTGCAATTTGCAATTATTGAACCCATTTGTGTTTTCATTAATTAATTATAAAACATATTAAGATTTGTACCCAGGTAAAATTGATCAAAAAGGTCGAAGTTTTTGTAACAAAATTTTATTGAGGATTTTTAAAGCAGAATTAAATAAAGTTTAGCACTGACCTTTATAGTAATTTGAACCTCAATTGTATTTTCTGTGTATATAACTGAGATAAAGATAATTTTTAAGGTTTTTTCTTTGATTTATAGCGATTATCTCCTTTGTCAAAAATTTTTATCATTACGATTAAAACACAATAACTGTATAACTGTTTGTATGTAATAACAAACCAGTCATCTCAATCACTTAGTTTTTTATTTAAATTTGATTAGTCCCTTTAGATTTTTCAAAATATATATCTTAGAAATCATAAAATTTATTTACAAAAACAACATTTAAAATACCTATTTTTATATTAACATTTGAAATGAATATTGATATTCTGAATTATACAACTTAATGTATAGAGTTCAAGGCGCTACATACTGGGAAGTAAGGTTTAAAGTCACTTGGAAATCGCAATTTTCATCGAAACTCAAAAATTCCTAAATTTAGACATTCGTTGTTATTTCCTAAAGACAGTCATGAAGCCTAACATCGTGATTTTCTTGACCTTCTTCTTTTTTTTGCTTTTTCATTAATGGATATTAGCGATCACAGGGGTCCACTCTTCCCTGTTTCTGATGGCGCTGAAAAATCACCTATTGTTCTTAGCCCTGTCCATTGTCTCACATTTCTGAGCCACATTCCCAACTCTTTTCTTTCCTTCGATCTTTTCTTCAATTACCATTGCTATCTTTCGTTTTTTATTACTTGACCTAAATATGCTGCTTTCCTGCGCTTAATGGTGGTAAGTAATTAGCAATCTCTGTTAATTCTTCGTAGGACTTCCTCGTTTGTTTTTTAGCTGTCAATGGGAGTTTTCGTATTTGTTTGTTTATCCACATTTTGTATGCTTTAAGTCTGTTCATTAAGTTTCCTTTTAGTGTCCAGCCCTAAATTCCATAGTGGAACACTGACCACATGTAACATTTTGCAAATCTGATTCGCACGTTGAGGTCAAATTCGGTATTGGTAAGCGCCTTTTTAAATTTTATTAAAGTACTTCTGGCCATCCCTATTCGACATTTGATTTCTAAATCGGACATCCACTTTTCACACAGCCTCGTGCCTAAATATTTAAATTTACGTACTAAATCTATTGGGCAACCGTTCTGACGTAAACTTGCTCTTGATTTATTCTCCAGATTGCGTGCGACTATAATAAATTTTGTCTTCTTGGTGTTGATATTAAGGCTTAAGTTTTGGCTGCTGCTACCTATGACATTAAGAAGATCCTGCAAGTGTTTCATGTTGTCTGCAATTATGACTGTAGCATTTGCATACCATATTTAATTGACCCACATTCCATTTATACAAATACCTATATTGAGTTATGCCAGCTCGTCTTCAAAGATGCTTACAGTGTATTCATTAAAGGGAACCTGAGAGAGAACAACTCCTTGTCTGACTCCTTTAAGTATTTTTATTTGCTTCGTATATTCGTTACCAACCTTTAGTTCGGATGTTTAACTCCAATACAGACTTTTTATACAGACTTTTGGTTTATATCCATCTTTCTTGGGATTTAAATGAGTTTGAACTGTATAAAATGCTTTCTCGTAGTCGATGATGCATAATATGATATTTTTCTTCAGATGAATATTTAAGTTGTTAACTGGCCTTAAAGGTCATATTTGAGATCATGGTCACGGTTACCGTTGCGTGGCGCCCTTAAAACCCTACAACTCCTATTCAGAATTTTATCCTAGTTTATATTAAGCCCGAGAAATTAACATGTTCTTTTACCTTTTAGGTTATAGAATTTTTGCTTTTTTTCAATTCCGGGATCAAAACTAGGTATTTCCATTAAAAAAAATAGCTTGACCTTTAATTGACCTTAAGGGTCATGGTTAAGGTCATGATTAAAATTACCGTTTTTTAAATTTTTAAAAATCTTTAACTGGTCATTAATTCTCTTTTTCAGAGCTCGTAGCAGTCTCGAGAAATGATCGTTTAATTTTTTAAATATATTTTGTTAACAGAATCGTAAAATTGAGGAACTCTTATCATTTCTAAAACAAATAGCTTGTGTTCTTTTAAAAAACGATTCGTAAGTGTCTTCAGTATTTTTCAATCAGATTTTTAAGATTTATTAAAAATTATGACCTCAACGTGATTTTGAATCATATAAGATTTATAGCCCCAGTGTGCGCTAAAATAGCATATTACAAATTTATTTTTATAATTCACGTTCACAAAGTTTGTATTTCGACACTAAAAACAGTATCGAAATAGATTCATTGTAACACTGTTTTTGGTAACTTTTTGTTTTACACAATTGGTTGCACTGCACTGATTTTCAACGAAAGAGTTCAGGTAGTAAATCAAGAAGTATGTTGTAGTAAATTATTAACTACATTATCAGCGTTATTGCTAAATTCGGAATATTTTATACAAATTTGACAAACATTCTAATTTAAAATCATTAAAACTGACAAGTGTCAAGATTGCCAACATAAATAAATATTTCGAAAAACTATCATTTTATTTATTTTTTTATACTTTTAAAAGTTCATTATAAAAAATAGTATGTAACACTCGAATTACAATGACGGTTTGTAGTAGGTACTCGTTCTTTGCGAAACTCACCGCTTCGCGGTTCGTTTCACAAACTGAACTCGTACTACGAAACCTGTCATTGTAACACTTGTATTACAATATACTATTGTTAATGTATTTATCCAATCTTCTATATATGCGAAATGTAAGTTAAACTACATTAAAGTCAAATAGTAAAAATAATACATTTTTAGGCACAAGAATTCGACATAGATGACATTGAAATTAAGACTGTCACAAATTTAAAAAATTCTGTTAATATCACTGGCATCAGTGGCAGTGACGAAAAGATTCTTGTTGGTTACAATATATCACTACAATATTCAATTTTGGACATCCCGGAAGGAGCACTTCATTCAGCACAAAAAGGACAGTTCGACGCAAACCTGAAAGATAAACAGAACAAGGCGGCTGAGATAACCCAAAGTAATTATCAATTTTGTTAACTAATAGGAAGTGTTCTCACAAACGAAGTCTAAGGTTTATGAGTATTGGTCTTAAATACTTTAGATAACTTTAAAGTAATTGTTACCTTTAATATTTATTCTTTTACTTTTTTAGGTTCCTATATATTAAATGACACTGCAGGACTAGACGCAACACTAAAAATAACAGAATTAGTTGAATCTAATACAGATTTTCAATATGGAACCACTCCATCTACAATATCGTACAATCTTACGATTGCATCGATAATAACGCTCAAATATCCCGATTTTCGTCCACCTCAAACGGCAACAGAAGGGAATTTAAACAGTACTACTACTGAAGCAATAAAACCCAAATCGAACGGTAGTCCACATATTTTAAAAATTCCTCCAAAAATGGCAAAAACTATACCTCTAGCAAATGCCAGCATTTCTAATTGGACAATAACTTGCGAGGGTGATAACTGCGACAATTCTAAACCAGATGTTAACGAGATTTCAACAATTCTCATCAATGGGATTAACGTTACTGTGCACAAAAATATTGTAAGCGTGGTCAAAGCTTTACCAACTGTATACGAGGGCAAAGTTGCACATTATACCAGGATTTCAGAAACAAATATCTCATATTCACTTTATTTTCCAAACAAAAAAATAGTTGCTGCTCCAGTAGAAAGTAGTGCCTATTGTTATGCAGGGAATCTGCTATTGCTATTTTTGTCTTCGGTTTTTATGTGTCTGTGTAAATAGTAATGCCATTTAAGAAGGGTTTTCAATCATAATAATAAAAGTGTTTGAGTCCTGATTTGTTTATATACTAATAATTTAGGATAAATTAGGGTTAGATCTGTACTGGTAGTATTTAAGTGTAATGCTGTACTGATTACAAAAAAACAAATTAAATGGTTACTAAGTCGTTAGTCGATAAAACGAACAGAAAGATTTTTTTGGTTATTAGAAGGTGGTGTGGTGTGATGTGATAGGACGGTTTCATTAAAGTTTTGTTTTAATCTGTATTGTGTTTTTGTTTAAACAACTAATGTTAGCGAACTTTAGTTTAATCCATAGATCACCGGTTCTCAAACTGATACGTTTCCAGTTATTTTCCTCGAAGTTTCTAGCAGAATTAAACCTGGAGACTATTCTGTCCTGAGGCATGCTCATTTTATGATCCACTTTAACTCTATCATATAGTGCTGGTTGCTCTTGTCCCCTTAATAAGATAAGATTAAAATGGTTCTATCGAAGAGATTTTGTAGACCAAATTTGGAAAATTAATCAAGATGTTGTTGCTGTTGTTGCTTACGCTGGTTACCAAGAAACTGTCCTTGAAGTTCTCTGATGTCTCTTTATACAGGAATTCTCGATAAAGAAGAAACAGCATAAAAGGTAAAACACTTCCCTGCAAATTTTTACTTCATCCGATTGGTAACCTTTGATCTTTGACGTTTTGGGTAACCAGTAGCATAATGACCTTTCTATCTGATTTTTTTGCAAACATTCTAATACGGAGATGTAAAATTTCTGTTTCTTATACAGTTTTTTAAAGAATTGTGTTAATAAAGTAACAGTAAAAACATTTTTTTCTTGTTTTTTTATTAAAATATGATTAACTTTAAAAGTAGGTTATTTTTCAGGTTAATTTTTAAACAAAAATAATTGCGCAGCTAGTGGTAAAAATTAGAACTATAATCTGGGTTGATTATTGTATATCAGAAATATTATGGAAGAGCCTATACCGTGTAGACTCCTGGTATCTATACTTCGTGGATTCTCGGGTTCGATTCTGCTTGGAATTTTTTTAATTTAATTATATTTAATGCCAAAGGTGGTAGCACTATAAGTTGGTACGATGAAGGTTGACAGCAAACCGCGAAAATTTTAAAAAATTTAGGCAAACCGCGAAAAATATGCGAAAAGAAGAATTGGCTTCTTGTGCCAAATATAAAAGGCCACCTGAAAAAAGAAGAACTGGCTGCTTACGATAAAAAGGCCATTCGAAAAAGAATTATCAGAGCGCCAGGACTCCAGCGCTAACGATAGGAGTTCTGTCCCCTTGAAAAAGTAAGGTTATGTTCCAAAACTATTAGGCAACCCAACGATATGTCAAAAAATAAATTCAATATGGCGGCGACGGTCAAACAAACAACAAAGTTACTGTAGAGTCCTTTTTAAACACTAAAAACACTTTTAAACACCACAAAATAAAAAGCAAATCGTTTTATAAATATAACACTTCTCAGCTTTCTGAAGATGAATAGCTACTGAATCCAATGTTTGACCGTCGCGGCAATCCAAACCACGTTATATTTTAGCTGTCAATAGGGCCGCGACGATCAAACAACTAAAATATCACGTGGTTTGGATTGCCTAATTGACAGTTGACTGCTAGCGCCCCCTATAGATTTAAAAATTCAAATTTGGCGCGCTTTAGCCAACCATTCTGGTTTGCAGTTAGAAGGGACAACATAACTTATAGACCGGTTTCGGCCTATTGGGCCTTGTCAGTACAAGGTATATGTTATCCGTCAGCGAGCTTAAAGCATAATCGCTGACTGAAGATCCAACTAAAATCACGCTTGATATATGTATACACAATAACGAAAGTGTAATCGATGTCTTTGGTTTGGATAATGTTAGCATCGGTCGCCGGCGCCGCACTCACAAACTCCCCCATTTGTAGTTGGTGTCTTGTTTCTTCTGTAGTTCCTGTGTTTTCTTCTGATTCCAAAGTTCCTCGAACGTGCATAAACCGTCATTCCTTTTTTTAGTGCCAGTGTAGGTGTGTGTGGAAGTGTGATAATAGCAACATAGCAAGAGTGTCACTCTACCTTTTGCTGCCGTAAATTCAGGGGCAGACTTTCCGGTTTTAGATATGAATGTTTCTTTTCTAAAACAATATAGATTCGTGTGTATGTACCAATTACACCCGCGAATATAGGAATTCGGTCGCATTTTTTTAAACCGCAAATACTGAAAACGCGCATGAGGGAAGCGCGAATAAGGAGCTTTTACTGTAGTATTAATGAATTTTATCAATATTTTAACCTGACTGTTTAGTGTGTTAGTTTGTAAATTAAAAAAAAATTTTTGTTTCTTTTCTTTCTTTTTTAGAAAAATTGTCTAATGTACCTACTGTATTGACGAGTGTATACAAATTGTATTTTGTCTTGACACAAATATCTATCTATCTATCTATCTGTTTCAAAATTAAAGTAAATAAAAAAAATCTTCAATAATGTTGTCCATATAAGTGTATTATAATTATACACAAACAAAACAAAACAAACAGAAAAAATTGCAATTTATTAAATAGTAATTATTGGTTTAAAAGAGTATTTTATTACATTTATTCATTACTTAGCGGACTTAATCCCACCACCAGACTATAATGTTCAGAAATACACGTGCAGTCTTCTTACCCTGCAGACTATAACAAAGTGGGAGAAATGCTCAAAACCGTAAGAGGGTCAAGCAACGTTTTTCTGTTGCGCCTTTATTTTTAAAGCTCAATAGTGATTAATATTACCTAATTAAGATTAATAAGTAAAAGGAATAGAGTAGGAGTTAGAGCCGATCCTTGATCCTTACGGAAATCAAACGTTGATGTTACATGAATTTTAAAAGTAATTGAAGGTATAAGTTAAAAAAACTGTACATTAACAGTAAAAACTATATCATAAAAATACAGACCAGAAGCCGAAGCATAAAAGAAAGATAACCAAAAATTGAATCCAGGCCAGAAGGTGACAAAAGCGAGAAAATTAAAATATTTTTCTAATGAATCATGAACATTTACTTTATATTACATTTTATTTTTAACTATTCTATAATTCAACTAGCGGCCGCCCGCGACTTCATCCGCGTGGACTTTAGTTTTTTGCCACCGAGTTTCATACAAATTTGCAACCCCTATTTTAAAACCTTAGGGATGGAATTTAAAAAAGTAATTTTTTAGTACACTACTACGTAATAAAAGAAATTTATTCTCGAATTTTTTAAGACTTTACGCGTCTATCGACAGTGTCATGTCGGCCAGCAGCAGCGTGCTACCGTCTCACCGCTCCACACACCCCGCTCAGTAAAGCGCGAGTGGTATAAGACCATTATTATTTTAAAACTTTAAAAACTTGCATGATATATGCATGCAAAATCTCAGCCCGATCGGTTTAAAATTACAAAGTTTCATACAAACTTTCATCCCTATTTTATCCCTTAGGGGTGGAGTTTATCAAAATCCTTTCTTAGGGGATGCCTAAGTCATAGTAGCTATATGCATGCAAAATCTCAGCCCGATCGGTTTAAAACTGACACAGTTTTATACCAACTTTCATCACATATTCTATCCCCCTATGGGTGGAATTTATCAAAATCCTTTCTTATGGGATGCCTACGTCATAGTAGCTACATTCATGCAAAATCTCAGCCCGATCGGTTTGAAATTGACAAAGTTTCATACAAACTTTCATCCCTATTTTATCCCTTAGGGGTGGAGTTTATCAAAATCCTTTCTTAGGGGCTGCCTAAGTCATAGTAGCTATATGCATGCAAAATTTCAGCCCGATCGGTTTAAAACTGACACAGTTTCATACCAACTTTCATCCCCTATTTTATCCCCTTATGGGTGGAATTTATCAAAATCCTTTCTTAAGGGATGCCTACGTCATAGTAGCTACATTCATGCAAAATCTCAGCCCGATCGGTTCAAAATTGACAAAGTTTCATACAAACTTTTATCCCCTATTTTATCTCTTTAGGGGAAGAATTTGTCACAATCCTTTCTTATGGGATGCCTACGTCATCGTAGCTATATGCATGCAAAATCTCAGCACCCCTTAGGGGTGGAATTAATCAAAATCCTTTCTTATGGGATGCCTTCGTCATAGTAACTATAAGTATGCAAAGTTTCAGCCCGAACGGTTTAAAATTGACAAAGTTTCATACAAACTTTCATCCCCTATTTTATCCCGTTGGGGGTGGAATTAATCAAAATCCTTTCTTAGCGGATGCCTACGTTATAACATCTATCTGCATGCCAAATTTCAGCCCCATCCGTCCAGCGGTTTGGGCTCTGCGTTGATAGATCACTATATCAGTCAGTCAGTCAGTCAGTCAGTCACCTTTGAGTTTTATATATATATAGATTTAGATAACTTTTTGCTGTTTGTTATCGTACTGTAACAAATTAGATTAAAACGTTTATATACACCATTATGACAAATTTATGTAAAGTTGTATAAATGTGCGTATTTTAACTTTGAGGACACGTAAAATATAAAATATAATATTTAGAAAAATCAACAATGTGTATTTATAGTCTCTATATATTTTTTACACATCATACAACAAAGAATCATAATAATGCTATTCATTAAAGAAATACAAGAATAAAAATTCCTCACCATTTTTTAATGCATAATTCGCACTTATAGACCTTGCCTAAATTCGCAGTACAATTTTTATGCCTACATAATCGTCCGTGATTAGCTTTTTTATATTGTGTGTCACCTTTTTTTGGGTAGTTTTAGGAACTGTTTATACTGAAAAGATATTACAATTTGGTCCAGTATAAAATGTTTTTTAATTATTTTTTCATTTGTTGACTACAAATTTCCAATAGAGGTAAAAGTTAATTGATAAAACTCTCTATCAACGTTTGACATCTAGATTAAGTAGACACCTAGCAGGTAACGCTGTGTGTTTATTTCTATGCATCACTAAAACTCAAAAAAACCGATTTGGCTATTTGTAATCTTAAAATATTTGTGAAAGTTTAGAAAAAGTTTAAACGGTGATAAACATAAATAATAGTAAGTAAAGCAAAATAAAGAATAAATAATCTAATATTCGAAAACACAGTATGTATTTTTTATTATATAGTTGTATGAATTTTTAATAGACTGCTTTCAAAGTCAACTTCTTTGATATCTTGGTAGTAACAGTTAGTCGGTAGAAAGACAGTGAATTTCAATTTCTAAATAAATAGAAAAACGAAAAAGTCAAATGAAAAATAGTTTTACGTTCAAGGGGTTCAAATAAAATCACTGCTGAACGAAAATGTCTAATTTACTTACACACACTACAAACTAAACGAATTATAACTAAATAACTAAACTAACTATAACACACTACACACTAATTTATGTACAACAATTAACTCCGATTTATATTCACTTATTTATTTGCACTTCGCAGCTCGTAGATCGCTCAAATATTTAGACTGTCGCTGTAAACTTTAAACTTCCCTGTGGTTGACGGCTCTCAGCTTATATACCTGTTCACCGCTTCCAGAACATCCTTCGGTAACACTTTCTAGAAAGTCTTGTCGGCGCGCGTATGATCGAAGGAAGTCTCTCGATTATTCCGTTTCGAGAATTAGTTGTTTACCTGGAGTGCTGTCAGGGCGACAGGGGCGTACTTAGGGAGTCTCGCTCGTTACAATAAGATAAGATTTTAATGGTCCTATCGAAGAAATTTTGTAGACCAAATTTGTAAAATCTATCAAAATCGATGTTGTTGTTGTTTCTGTTGTTGCTTACGCTGGTTACCTAGGCATTGTCCTTGAAGTTCTCTGATGTCTCTTTATACAGGAATTCTCGAGAAAGACGAAACAGCGTAAGAGGTAAAACGCTTTCTTGCCTATCATTTTTGTTAATTTTTACTTCATCCGATTGGTAACCTTACCTTTGATCTTTCTATCTGAACTTCTTGCAAACATTCTAAAAGTAGCATCCTTGAGCCAGGACTATTTATTAGGTTAAACTTCCTTATTTTTTTTTCCAATAACTTTTTTCTGTAAATGACAGCACTTCAAATTTAAAGAAACAATAAATACATTTTTAATTTTTTTTATTGTTTTTGTATCAAAATATGAGTAGGTCATTTTCAGGTTAATTTTTAAACAAATATACTACAACTAAAAACATGCTAGTTAAAAGTTACTATTGAATAGATGGCATACGATAATTTAATTAAAATTCCTTGTCAATATTTTGTAATTTTTAATCACATGTTTGAAACTCGATTTACCGGTATTTGTGACATAATATAATATTGCAATAAAATTATTATATTTTATGTAATATTTATTTTTTAAATATAAGTAAGTAATTTTTTGTGAAGCTTAACTAAACTGTTTGTTTGCTTTACGATGTAAAATAAAGTAAAAATCTTAATTTAAAAAAATTAGATTCAGTAAAGATTTTTCTATTTTGTTTATTTAAAAAAATACTAAAAACAATAATACGAATATTACTTTTTAAGTCTTAAATTGATTGCATTTACTAAGGCGATAAAATTTTATTATAAATTGATATTTTACGGATTTTGCGCTACTTTTTGTTATAATTTTATGAAAATATTTTTTATTTAAACTTAAAAAAAAGTAATAAAATAAATGAAGGCAACTTAGACACCTGATTTCGCAAACTAATCTCCAAATTAAACTTACCCACAAACTAGATTCCGAATTTGTTTTAAAAGTCAGTTAATTTTATTTATTCAATTGATATTCGAAATCTTGATTTAGTGCTTAGATTAAGTTGACGAGTAGTTTGCGCAATTGTTTCCGATTTTAAGGAAAACGAAATATGGTGCCTCAGTCCCTACATTTTTTTTTAATTTTAAGATTTTTGTCCACGACTGTTCTACAAAACGTTTATTATACACGTGTTTCATTAGGAATAATGGTACCTTTTATTTACTAGTGAATGATGATTCATTAATCACTGTATGATGTCACAACAGAACGTACGTCTTATCTTGATATGAGAATAATATTTTTATAATTCACGATCACAAAGTTTCTATTTCGACACTAAAAACAGTATCGAAATAGATTCATTGTAACACTGTTTTTGGTAACTTTTTGTTTTACACAATTGGTTGCACTGCACTGATTGTCAACAAAAGAGTTCAGGTAGTAAATCAAGAAGTATGTTGTAGTAAATTATTAACTACATTATCAGCGATATTGCGAAATTCAGAATATTTTATACAAAGTTGACAAACATTCAAATTTAAAATCATTAAAACTATCAAGTGTCAAAAGTGTCAAGATTGCCAACATAAATAAATATTTCGAAAAACTCTCATTTTATTTATTTTTTTATACTTTTAAAAGTTCATTATAAAAAATAGTATGTAACACTCGAATTACAATGACAGTTTGTAGTACTCGTTCTACTCGTACTACGAAACCTGTCATTGTAACACTTGTATTACAATATACTATTATATTATTAGCTAGTTTGATTTTGAGTTATATAACTTTTAGATAACCTTATAAATTTAATACAATGCCCAATTTATTTAATATTTAATCTAATAAAAAGAATTTTAAATGTTACAGGTAGATGGTGCCCACAGGATTGACTGGTGAAGGTTTCTGTGGTTCCCTTCGTCCTTGTCAAATGGGAGGGCACCACAACGGAGGAGACACGCCACCGCGTCTATCTTCCAACCCCACATTGCACCACGTGGGTTACATTTCCACACATTCACTCACATAGACACCAAAAAGAAAAGACTCTTTAGGTACGTTCAAATGCCATGGATAGCAAGAAGATACAACAGCTACAGTTAAAGCAATCCAATCTGCTGCAAATGGGAAAGTTTGTGAGAACAGGGCCAGCGATCGATACTAATACCATCCAAAACCTTTTCATCCACTCCCTAAAAGGGCATAAATCCTACAACAGGGTCCTCAAATCCAACACTCCTATAAACTTTCTTTTATCCACCTATTAACCTCTTGTCTTATCCTTTGACATATCAATACGTGTCAGTGGTGTAAACAAACGAAATATATGTCTAAAGAATAAATAGTACCTTTTACCACTATATCTAGGCAACACACTCTATTTTTTTAAATTTTACATCGTAGTATGTGTAAGTCACATATATTTGAGAGTTCAATTATAATACCGTAAATTTATAACTTTAAAGTTGTGTATATAGCAATTTTGTCGTAGACAAAATAAAGTATTCTACTCGTTTATAATAACCATTAAACACTTAGATAAATTACACCACTCGCTTGCAGCTCGTATTGTAAACTTCATCTGCGTGAATAATAGTTACCGTTATACGCTAGTTGAATAATAATATTTTTTGCTTTTAGTACATATTTATTTTGCAACGTCAGTTAATTATTTACAAGTTTTATTTTATTCTTTTAAGTTGTTACAAAGTAAAATAAGCAGACATTGAACCTGGAAGAAATGTGTTTCCTAAAGGAAAAGTCTCGGCTCTAACCAAGAATCAAGTTTCGATGGCTTGGCTTTGTCAGATGCGGATGCAAATAAACTTTTGTACAGACCTTGTAACCAAGGAACTTTTACAAAAATATAACTATTGAGGATTTAACTAATTTTGATAAAATCAATGACAAACTTTTTATATAACATCTTCAAAACCTGAATAAAGTTATATTTAATGTTTGAGAGCCAATTACAAATTCATGATATACTCTTTTAAAAACTCTCAATATTGAAAAAGAAGTTTAATTAGTTATAATAAATATTAGAAAACCAACCATTTATAGCGACAAATAACCAAAAATCCAAATTTCAGCTGAATTTTTTCGATGATTTTTAGAGATATGAACAAATAGATGCGTGAAAGTTGATTATATACAAATACAAAAATAAACATATGTATTTTCAGATTAATTTTGTTCATTTAACACTTTTTTTACCACATTTGAGTTTTTTAGTAACACAGATATAAAAAAATTAAGCAATTTTCCGAAAAGAAATAAATACTTTTCGTGAAGTCAATTCTAGTTAATGTTATAAATTATTTTAATACTAGAAAAAACTCTTATAAATATTTTTTTAAAACTGTTTACTTATTGCCTAATATTTTTGATCTGGATGGGTTTCATGGTGATCTGCAGTTGCTTTCTTGGCACAATACTGTAAAAATTAACGAACAGAACAGAAGATAGATTTTTCTTCTCACACATACTGCCAGTTTTTGATTTTCAGGATCCAGTAGTCAGGTAGTAGTAAATAAGCAATATTAAACATCAAATGTATGATAAAACTTAGAAATAAGGCTCATGGTAAATGTGATGATTGCGCAGAAATTATTCTGAAAGGATTGGTGCTTGGAACCACGACAGACAGCCGCGAAATATCAATTCCCTACCTTCTCTGGAATTTCTTGTTTATACGGTGACTAATGCCCGTTTGCACCGATTTAGATTTAAGTAATACTTTACTAAGAAGTTCTTAAAAATAAGCATTGCTTAAGTATTACATGTGTTGCACCATCCAATTTAAGACAATGCTCTACAAAGAACATCTTAAGGTTTGGGAGACTCGGCAACGTCGCAAATTTCTAGGAACTTTTACTGTCACTTAATGGTCACGTAGAGTTTTGGCACGACTGAGTGTCATTTCGCTGATATTATCTGCATACTTCGGTTGTTTGTTGATGTTGATTATTTTTATTCAATACATTATAGTTAATAATTTTAGTTGTTTATTATGTATTAATTCATTTTTTATATATCATTTAAATAATAAGTAAACCAATAATCAATACTGTTTTAATTAATGTAAAATATAAATATAAATAAGTGACGTCCAAATGTTGGAATATTATGTTTTTTGTTTAGAAAATAAAAATTTTCAGATGAAAGTGCGCATGAAGCATTGGTGATGAAATTGAATTTCACTACCTAAATGATTCGAATATGTACCCTATATACTCAAATACAGGTAGCAAAATAGAATGTCGCTAGATGTATTCAAGTAGATATTGGTGATTTCACAAGTGAGTAGTGAAATATGAGGTATCTCAATAGCCCATATATTTGATCTATAAATTATTAAAATAATCATTTATTAAAACATCTCTAACTATTACGTTATTATCATTTTCATTCTGAGCCACCATAATATTTCCCTGCCCAATTAAAGCTTCAAGCTCATTTACATTGTAAATTGTAAAAAATTATCTAATAAGAATAAATTTTAAAATTCACCATTCTCTACTCGAGCTCGTATTCTGCTACTATTAAAAATTGTAGCATCAAGAGCTGAACCAGGCCATCTGGCCACAAGATCCAAAATGTGCAACCTCGCATCTGATATGACTTGAACATTCAAGGAAAAGTATCCTTTACGGTTCCTGAAAACTTCAGCATCGTCTTCACCAGGTGATTGTGTTTTAACATGTGTACAATCGATTGCTCCTATAACTCTAGGGAATGAAGCAACAGCAAAAAAATCGTTTTGCACTTGCTCTATCTCCTCAAGGGTTTCGGGAATTTTTATGTGTTGAGGGCTCAATCCTGCAAGCGCAGCAGATACTCTGACAATAATCCTTGAAACCGTTGATGTGTGCATCCCTCCAAAGTCAGCAATAGATACAAGATGACCAGATGAAGCATAGAAACGCAGTGCCACTAGCAGCTGGTTCATAGGAGACACTATTGTTTCTAAAAATAATGTAACCACACTGTTATGTTTATCAATATTTAACAGAAATGTACATCAACTTACACATCATTATCAAATTCCAAACGTTCTTCAATTTGAATTAATACTTGTAAAACTGTTTGCTTTGTTAACCTAAACCGTTTATAAAAAATAAATTCGTTCATTTCGTGAAAATAATCTGACCGTGTACCTATATCTTAAGCTGAAATCCATGGTCAATTATATCTAAAATATCTAAATCGTCCTCAAAAATATCGTTTATTCTCAAATCCATTATTAATAAGTCCCAACAAATTATGCAAGTTGCACACAAACAAAAAAATTGAGGTTATATTCTCGATTTATCGCCAAGAACTACTTAAGTACCCAACCGAGGGCGACTTAAAGTTAAGAATTGCTTTGCTATGTTAAGCATAGATTAACGGCTGGCGCAAACAAATTGAGAATCTTAAGTTCTACTTAACTTTAAGTAATACTTAAAATATGCGGTGCAAACGGGCATTATTGTACTGGATTTAGTATGTTTTTTTTTTAATTTTTCATTTTACTTTAATATCGCGTTTTTCTATTTATGTAAAAATCAAAAAAGAACACCATCTTAGCTAGATATCCAAACAAATTAACTTATATCGCGATCTTTTAGGAATTTCATTGAACTATTTAATAAATATATAATTTGTATTGGAATATTAAAGGATGGTGGTCAAACGAGATCCTATGTCCGTCTCTTGGTTCTAAGCTACCTCCCCATTAATTTTGAACCAAATCGGTTCAGCAGTTCTTGAGTTATAAATAGTGTAACTGAGAAAATTTTTTTTTTATATAGATAGATATCCTTTTCGAGCATTAAAAAAATTGTATCACTTTTTGAAGATAACTTCCATAATCTTAAATTATTTAAAGCGATTAACCAAAAACTGCAATAAACTGATTTTTTAAGTGTTTTTATCTGTAAAGAAATCAATTTAAGATGTATTCAAATATTAATTAGGTGATAGCAACTTGGTTCATGATATTATCTGTTTATCTTATTAGCTGTTTTTAGTGTTGTTCGAATTATTAGTCATTCACCAGGATAGAGCCACTTCTATGATTTTGATAATCTTGCTGATACTTGTTTGTTAGAAATTTCTTAGTCAGATTTCATAATAAAAAATTACTGTGAAGTTATGTCTAACAACAAAGCAAATTTATTTATTTTGTCTGTAAGAGGTTGCTTTTTTAAAAGAGTTGCTATTAATTTATAACTAAACATTTACCCGCTGTGAAGTCACGCTCCAATTACTACTGTTTAACTTTATCTATTATGACATTCCTCCAACCTCTACAAGCTCAACGCTGGAGTTCCCCAAGGATCGACTCTAGCTCCTACTCTATTCCTATTACACATTAATAATCTACTTAAAGCCACTAATAATCCGATACATGGTTTTGCAGATAATGGCAACCTACACTGTAGCAAAGCGCACAACCGTCCCATATCTCTAGATATTCTGGAAGAGGACAGAAAATCCACAACGGTTTCTCTCAATCAAGATTTGAGAATTGTTGACGAGTGGGAAAGAAAGAATCTTGTTAATTTTAACGCTTCCAAGACAAATTCATGTTGCCTATGCAATAAGAGGCATACATACGAAAGGGTCGAAAGCTTGGATGGTTAAAAGAACGTTCTAAAATCAGTTCACCCTTGCTGCTACCCAATCAATTTGTTCAGATAAAAGTATCCACCTTTAATAACTTTTGTAATACTGGTATTTAGAAAAAATCCAAAAACACGTCAATTTATGTTGGAAGGGGCAAGCATTATGGCTTATTTAAACTTACTGGAAAAGCCACCCCCTCACCCCTAGCAGCATCCCCTTTATTTTTTTAAATTACTTCTTATATTTTTTATGTAAAATTTGGATACTCCTCTTTGAGCTGATTTCAAAAATGTATAATACTTGTAGGTTAAAGTGGTTAGTTTATGAGATAAACAATTTTTTTTTTAAGAGCACAAATTTTACTTATTTTTTACTTTCACCTTATTTGCCTGTACTAAAATGGGTTGTACAACAGTTCAAACTCTTTAATCTTTTTAACTGTGCTATTTATTCCATACACAACATCCCCAAAAGTTAAACGTTTGGTGTGGTATCCTAGGTGACCACATTGTCGGACCTTTCTTCATCAACGGAAATTTAAATGGTGAATCATATCTTGAGTTACTCAGGGAAGGGGTTGACCCACGTATTACAACAATAATAGAATATGATGATAACCTTCCCGAAGATTTACTGGTATTTCAACAAGACGGAGCTCCCCCACACTATGCTATGCCTGTCCGACAATTTTTAAACGAAACATTCCCAGCTCGTTGGATAGGTAGAAAAGGGCAGATGATGGAGTGGCCACCTAGGTCACCGGATTTAACACCCCTAGACATCTTTTTATGGGGGTATTTAAAAAGTTTATGCTACCCAACCAGAATTTCTGGATGATTTACGAGAGAGGATAGAAAATGAATGTCGACAATTAAATCCAGCCGTATTAAGCAATATCAGAGAGGCATTTCAAAATAGATTATACCATTGTATGGAAGTGAATGGTACTCATTTTGAATACTTATTGAAACTTTATAATAAATAGCACAGTTAAAAAGATTAAAGAGTTTGAACTGTTGTACAACCCATTTTAGTACAGGCAAATAAGGTGAAAGTAAAAAATAAGTAAAATTTGTGCTCTTAAAAGAAAAATTGTTTATCTCATAAACTAACCACTTTAACCTACAAGTATTATACATTTTTGAAATCAGCTCAAAGAGGAGTATCCAAATTTTACATAAAAAATATGAGAAGTAATTTAAAAAAATAAAGGGGATGCTGCTAGGGGTGAGGGGGTGGCTTTTCCAGTAAGTTTAAATAAGTCATAATGCTTGCCCCTTCCGATATAAATTGACGTGTTTTTGGTTTTTTTCTAAATTCCAGTATTACAAAAGTTATTAAAGGTGGATACTTTTATCTGAAAATGCCTGGCGCCCGTACTGTAAGGTGAATTTCAAATTATATTGCATTATAACTTTTCAACAAATAAATTTAATTTTTTTGATAATTATCGATAATTTTAATCATTTTTAGGTACTTCAATACCAATAATAGGTATAGTTATCTATCTGTAGATACTTACAAACTGTTACACAATCTTCACAATAGCAGCAAGAATTTAAAATGTTAAATAATTTAAAATAAATGTTAAAATATTTATGTCAAGTGATTATATTTGCTTACTAGATAAATAAATTTAATAGATATTAAAGTTTAGAGAAATAATTTAAAATTATTTCAAGATAAAAGTAAATAAAAAAAATGTTAAATAATTTTGCCCATAAGTGTATTATATTATACAAACAGAACAAACAAAAATAAAAAGCAATTTATTAAATAGTAATTATTGGTTTAAAAGAGTAACTTATTACATTTACTCATTACTTCGCAACATTAATAAATTACCTCTTCATTAACTTCGTGGCATAATTTAAAATTAAATAAAAACAATTTTATATTTTAGGACTAAAATGTGCTTAAGTTTAACAATATTAATGTAACCTGTCTTTGCCAATAAACGTTGTTTTTTATACATCTCTAAAATATTCTTAACTCTCTACATTCGTTCCACCGACAATTATCTGCGATTGTTCAAGTGAAAGTTTATCTATTTGGAAAAAAGTGCCGTCACCTTTTTCGGTTATGCGTCACGTGTAACTGTTACGTGCCATGTTTCTTTGCCCCTCCCACACTCGATTCAGACTAAGTAGTAGGCACTTTATCCGGTGGAGTAGGGATAGCATGCTGAAAAAGCGGACTTACTCCCACCAGCAGATTTTACCGTTCAGAAATAAACGTGCAGTCTTCTTACCCTGCAGACTATAACAAAGTGGAAGAAATGTTTAAAACCGTTAAACGGTCAAGCAACGTTTTTCTGTTACGCACTTGTTTATTTTTAAAGTTCAATAGTGACTAATATTAATTAAGATTATAAGTAAAAGGAATAGAGTAGGTGTTAGAGCCGATCCTTGGGAAACTCCAACGTTGATCTTATATGAATTTTAAAATTAATTAAATGTATAAGTTAAAAAAAATGTACATTAACTGTAAAAAATAACATATCAGAAAAATACAGACCAGAAGCCGAAGCAAAAAAGAAAGAAAACCAAAAATTAAATCCAGACCAGAAGGTGACAAAAGCGAGAAAATTAAAATATTTTTCTAATGAATCATGAATAAATTTTAAATTTTATTTTTAACTATTCTATAATTCACTTTAGATAACTTTATGCTGTTTGTTCTTGTAATTTAACAATTTAGATTAAAACGTTTATATACACCATTATGACAAATTTATGTCATTGTAAAGTGGTATAGTTTAACTAATATTAATGTGAAAACATAACCACGCCCTTTAACCCCAACAAAGGAACCGACTTTCGAATCTAGGTTGTCAGATATATTTGCGAATATTCCTAAGTTTATATATTTAATATAAAAATATTCTTACAAAATATATACTTAAATTAATTAACTAGGTTCTTCATATTTAAACAGTTTTTACTTCTAATGACATCAATTTCGTATATATTACTTATACTTAAAGAAATTTTTAAATACCGGCAACATTGTGTATGTACTGTCCGAATTTTCAAGTCGGTTCGTAACGCATTGATCTTAACGCAAACAAATGCCGACGGTGCGCTTTTTATCAAACAAAACTTCAAAGAGGAAAATTGCAAAATGCGACAACAGTCAAATACCGCCAATAGTCTTCTTTCCCATTACAGTACACAGTAGCGTGATTGATTTTTATTGATTTTTTATATTAGATATATTATATATTACGGTGGTTTGATAGTAAGAATTTCTCGTTTAAATATATAAGATAATAACTACGCCACCTTACGGTGGCGTTATATTATTTGACTTAGAAAGGTATTTTTTTTAGACTTTATTTTTTTCACATTTTTTCTGTTTTTAATTTTCCACTTTCTCTTAGTTTTTCGTTTATTTATTTATTTATTTATTTATTTATTTATTTATTTATTTATTTATTTATTTATGAATCGAAATTCAACACTATCTATTGGGTTTTCTTACAATTCAGTAATTGTTATGGAGAATGTGTCGTATCATTATTTCCGCATATTAAACAAAATACCTAATAACACAAAAAAAGAATGAAATTTTAAGACTTATGGCAATCAAAAATATCGATGTTCCTAAAAAGGTTCCAGTAAAGAAGGAATTAATAAGAATGATCAAAAGTCAGAATTTTAAAAATGAATACGTCATTGACACCATTTGCAGCAGGCATGGTCATACCCTTTTGCGTTTACCTCCTTACTACTGTATTTTTAATCCAATCGAAATGGTTTGGAGAACTGTAAAGAAACGTTTACGAAAATATAATCAGTCACCAACCTTAAGCGCAGTTGTTTTTGATAATATTCGAGAGGTAATTACTGGCTTTAATAGCGATGTATGGAAAAATTGCGAAACACATGTTATAAAAATAGAAAAGGAATATCCTGTTTTACCGCCAATAGCACCATTAGTAATTCAACCTGGAAACAATTCTACTTCAGAAGACTCTGACAATTCTTGTTAGTCATTCCAACCAATTTCCTTTACAGCTATCGTGATGTATCTTGAAAACTTGTTTTCAAAAACAAACTAATTTTATATTCTTACTAACATACCCAACCCTTTCCTTTCCAGGCAAGGAAGGCTCATCCATCCTCGTGTTCCTTGCTGGACAGACAATCTTTTAAGATTGTCAGACAAAATGAGTATTATTTGTAGACAATTGTTTTAAAATCTTATGAGTTATGTACTATTTGAATAATGAGTCAAATGTTCTCATTAATAACTAAAATTAACAAGTTTTAATTTGAAAGAATTAATTTGTTATTTGACAATTTTCAAATTGATACAAAATTTACAAATATACAAAAACCGTTTTTCTTTTGAAATTTAAAACAAAAATTAACTAAAGTTTATGAACCCTTTTTATTTAATTCCACGCCAATGGTCGGAAATGTCATCAAAGGCACTTAAAAACCGCCAAAGAGAACAAAATTTCACATTTAGATTGGATAAACTATATAAATGTGCGTATTTTAACTTTGAGGACACGTTAAATATATAATTTAATATTTAGAAAAATCAACAATGTGTATTTATAGTCTCTATATATTTTTTAAAACATCATACAACAAAGGATCATCATAACGCTATTAATTAAAATAAGAACTAAAGATATACAAGAATAAAAATTCCTCACTATTTTTTAATGCATAGTGCTTGTCTAATTACGCAGTGCAATTTTCATTCGAACTAATCGTCCGTGATTGACTTTTTCTATATTTTGTGGCACCCACCGCACCCCTACATCTTTTTTGAAACTGTTCATACTGACAAGAAATTACAATTAGGTCTAGTATAAAATGTTTTTTTAAATTATTTTTTCACTAATAGTGTTCATTTGTTGATTACAAGTTTCCAATAGAATGTCGTAAAAGTTAATTGATAAAACTCTCTATCAACGTTTAACATCTAGGTTGAGTAGACATCTGGTAAGTAATGATATGTTTTTATTTCTAGATTATGCTAAAACTCGAAAGAAACCGATTTGGCCAATTTTAATCCTAAAATATTTGTGAAAGTTTGGAAAAGATTTAAACGGTGATAAACATAAATAATAGTAAGTAAAGCAAAATAAATAATAAATAATCTAATATTCGAAAACAAAGTATGTATTTTTTATTATATAGTTGATTAATAGACTACTTTTAATAGACTACTTTCAAAGTCAACTTTTTTGATATCTTGGTAGTTATAGGTAGCCGGTAAAGAGACAGTGAATTTTAATTTATAAATAAATAGAAAAACAAAAGAAGAAAATACTCACTAAATTAAGTATTGTACTAGCTGCCACCGAAAGGTATCTCATATATTTGAACGAGCAATTCATACTTTATTAGGTTCTAAGACGCCTCTGTAAGGTGGCGCAATTGATATTTACATTGAATCGAGTATTTCTTACTTAATCAGTACTATGACGCCACCGTAAGGTGGCGCAGTGATATGTAATATAGCGATACCAATTTTGCTGGATCAGCTAGTCTTTTACATAAGTTTTTTTAGATAAGAAAATAATTATTGGAAAGGGCAAAAAAGTGGGAAAATTTAATAAGTTACGCTATTTCTCGTAACGAATGGTGACGTCAATGACCATAATAACATTGGCTACCACTGCATAGTTTGTATTCAGTACTATTTTATTGTGATTTTAAGCTGATATTTAAGTGATATTATAATAATTTTTGTATCAGTGTAGTAAAAAAAAATCACAGGAAAATGACTAATATCGGTTGTATTAAGACACAATCAGACAATCAATATCAAATTGACAAAGCTTCTTCAGTTTTATTTAAATTTTTTTTCTTTTGGTACGCTTGCATTTCTGGCTGTGGTTAAGTATTCCTTAGACAATGAAATTTGTGAGGAAGAAGGCCTTTCTTCAATCTTAATATGCTTTTATGTTTTTCTTGTAATTTCATTATCTGTATCACAGCCCGACTCTACTAACGTTAAAGTAAAATACGGCTGTGTCTGTATCCTCTTCTAATAAAAAAAAGCGGCCAAGTGCTAGTGGGAGTCACCCATAAAGGGTTCCGTAGCAGCAAATATGAAAGATCTTGTAGGGCTTTGATCGATGTTTTAAAAAAACTACTTACTAGATCTCAGCCAACCCAATTTTTGGTGGATGTTTACGTGATAATGTACATCATATATGGTACCATAAAAAACACTTTATTTAGATCACTAGCTCTACCGCGACGTCGTTCGCTTGGCGTGTTGATTGTTATATAAAAATTTCTTCCCCGACCTCGTTAAAGAGGTGGGGGCAAAATTTTTATACACCAGATATTAAATTAAAAGAAGACAAATACATCTGTGAAAACCGCATTTGAATTGGATCAGTAGTTTTAATGTGATGCGCGCACAAACATACAGACATACAGATAAAATAACTATTATTTTTTAAATATCTTTAATGTACAGAATTTTCATTTCTACAAATTTATTATATGTATAGATTATTTTTCACGCCCCCGCATGCCCCCTTTTGGGTGGAATTTTTTTAAATCCATTCATAATTGTCCTCAAAATTATAAAAATAACTATTGTGCAAAGTTTCAAACCTGAAGGACTTATAGATTTTAAATTTTAATTTTAATTTTTCACGCTGCCGCAAACCCCTGTGGGTGAAATTTCGTAAAATCAGTTCACAATTGACCTCAAACTTATAAAAATAACTATTTTGCAAAGTTTTAAACCTGTAGGACATACAAATTTTATTTTTTTTACCCTCCGCAACCCCCCATGTGAGTGGAATTTCGTCAAATCTATTTACAATTGACCTCAAAATTATAAAAATAACTATTGTGCAAAGTTTCAAACCTGTAAGACTCATAGATTTTAATTTTATTTTTCACGACCCCGCAACCCCCCTGTTGGTGAAATTTTGTAAAATCCGTTGACAGTTGACCTCCAAATTATAAAAATAACTATTTTAAAAAGCTTTAAACCTGTAGGACTTATAGATTTTAAATTTTATTTTATTTTTTATTTTTCACGCCCCGTAACTTCCCTTGTGGGTAAAATTTTGTAAAATCCGTTCACAGTTGACCTCTAAATTATAAAAATAAGATGATTTTTGTATAGTTTTAACCATTAAGGTTGCACACGCGACGGAAGCTTAAAACTGAAGTAACTTCTCCCGTTTTCCCAACATTTCCCTTCACTGCTCTGCCCCTATTGATTGTAGCGTGATGAAAAGTATACTATAACCAGCACAGGAGTATGAAAAATAATTGTACCAAGTTTCGTTAAAATCCGTCGAGTAGTTTTTGTTTCTATAGCGGTTATACAGACAGACAGACAAAAATTTTACTGATTGCATTTTTGGCATCAGTATCGATCCCTACTCACATCCTGATAGTTATTTTGGAAATATATTTTATGTACAGATTTGACCTCCCTACAGATTTGTTATAAGTATAGATTTCTATTTGTGTTTATGCTTAAAGGCACCATACAGTGCCAAAATAAAGGTTTCTTGTCCTGTATGCAAGTAAATCACAACATATTAAAGGATTAAATGACAAAACCACAACAGTGATTCCTTAGGATGTTTGTTGTTATGATTTATGACGTCATGTAAGCACAAAAAAATGTTATTAGGGTTTCATTTTGAAACTATTTATTTTTAATATTATATTGTTTTTTACATTAATGCAATAATGTAAATTATTATTTAAAAATATAAAAGCAATAATTGTATATTCCCTACGGGCACCAACTTCAAGAAAATCAAAGTCAGGTGCTTAGTTGCGCTTAATTCCTTTTTACAGATATTTTTTTTTCGCATTTTGTATCATTTTTTTAAAGGCCTTTTATCCTTTTTCTGAAACAAAATTCATGATCTTAACTGTAAATTAATTCCCAGCAAATCATTAACAACTTTTAATTATTTTGGTAAAAATTGCAATATGCGTAAAGAATGAAATGGCGACAAAAAGAACATTATTTAATAGAATATTGGAAAACTGTTCTTAGAATTGATAAGATATCTATACTAGATATATATCTGTTTACCTGGAATAAATATTATTTTTCAAATTTGCGATATTATATCCGTCATACTAATTTAAACCAAAATCAATCAACGTGTTAAGAGGTTTTTGGAAATGAATTGATAACAAAATTCATACTTTGTGATCTAATCTTTTGACCTTATTGAGATAAACAGGTACTCATATATAGGGTAAATACTGAGATCCATATTAAAGCTTATATCATTATACGTGATATCTCTATCAATTAAACAGTGGGTTATATTTATAAATGCAATAACGAGATTTTCAAATACAATGAATACTGTATACCTAATATTGTCCTTAACTGGAATATGTCTTTTGGGCTCAAGTTATGCTAGTATGGTACGTATTTTACTTATTTAGATTTATTTACTTGTTTTTTTATATACAGTTTTTAAAGCAGGGTTATTTACCTTGTTCTTGCAAAATATAATAATAAAAATGAGATCAGTTTATATTGGGGTCATTCAGAACTCTTGCTGGTAAACTTGCAGGCAATATGTTGACTTACATAATCTTCTAAGTAATTAAAATAATTTATTGTATATTTCTTTCATTAAAATTATATGGATAATATTAGTGCTTGCGCAAAGATGTCTGACCCGCCCTGCCAACGCAGACAATTTTATCTACAGTATTTTGCTATTTTTTAAAAAAGTTGTTTTTTGTTAACGTTTAAACAATACAAGCGCAGAAAAATAAAAATTGCTTATGTTAAAGTTTACTTAGATTTGCCAAAGTACGTCAAAAACAGATCTGAATTAAATTATTTTACAGCATGTTCAGAATTAAGACAAATTGCATATTTTTTTTTTGGATTTTGTGGATTTTTGTAGGTTCGTATTTCAAATTGTTTTTTAAAATGATATAAAGCTTACAAATAACCCATAACACTTAATTTTTTAGTTTATATAAAGAATGGATTATCTATAGTCTAGTCAAAAAATGTTTTTTTAATGAGGTTAGTTTTGCAAAATATTTTAAAAACTAAGTACATATTTATAATTTTCTCAGAAAAGTGAAAACAGGATCGGGCTATTTTCGTTATAAAAAGTTTTTAAACACGTAAAATATAAAAATTACAAAGTTCAGGCGGATACTGAACATATAGATTAACCATAATCTTTAGCTACGAGAAAAAATAAATAAAATTTATTATGAATCGGAAAATTAGAGACAGCGTGAGTAGCCAGTATATCATTTACATCAGTTCCAAAATTTTTACATGCTCCAAAACTAAAAATAAAGTTGTTTGGTTTTTTACTATAACTTCTTTTATTTTAAAGATATCGTATCCATTTTATAACCATTGTACAGTAAATTTAAGGAATATAAAACCGCATTGATCGCATAACTTCCAATCTTTAGATTGTAATTTTAGTTAATGGGCGCAAGAAAGGTGATTCTCTCGCTAGCAACCTAATTTAAAGCTATAGTTCGGATAGTTTTTTATGTTACAGTAATAAAACAAACCTTTTCGTATGTTTTATCATTTTTGAGTTTCAGAGAAAAAAACGATTTAAAAAAAATAAAAAAGCGCTTAAAAATTTGATCAAATTTTTATAAAAACCATGCATTTTGAATCAATTTATGTTTATGAGCATAGATGGATGCAGGGTATATCTCACTTAGTTTGCATGTAATTAACAGTACCTACCCATTTTAAAGGTCTTTTCAAGCTATACAAAAAGTGATAATAGCATTATACCCATAAAATCCAATGTCAAAAAATGGTATTATACACAATAAAAGACAACAGCTAAGTTATTAATATTGCAATCTATGTGTACTCCCATAAAAACCAAAAGTGAAAATATACATTAAAAAAAATTGGATTTTAGGCAAAATTAAAAATTTCTTTAATTTTACCTTTTGCTTGTTCTATTTACTCGAGTACCTATTTATAAAGTTACTAGCTGACCCGGCGGACTTCGTACCGCAAATCATTTATGTCATTCTTCCATTTTTCGTTTTTTCAATTTATTTTAATTTTATCGTTTTCATCATATTTTCTCGTTAGTTATCAGTTTATATTTTTTTTTTCGTTTTATTTTGTTGTTAGTAAAATATATAAGATGCATAACAATACTTAATTTAGTAAGAATTTCTCGTTTAAATATAAGTGATATTAACTGCGCCACCTTCCGGTGGCGTCACAATACTTAAGTAAGGATTGCTCGTTTAAATATATGTGATATTAACTGCGCCACCTTACGGTGGCGTGATATAAAGTAATCAAATAAGTAGTGGTTGCTCGTTTAATGGAAGCGCTATCTGGTAGTAACTTCCATTAATACGAATATCATATTCATCTTACCCATTAAAAATACATCATCATACTGATTTTCATGACAATCGGTTGAACGGGGCGGAAGTCGATACTTTACAGCGCCGCCTGGTAGCGAGTTACATCAACGGACATAGCATATAAAATTTCTTCGTGAAAAAATACATGTACATACCAATTTTAATATTGATCGGTCAAATAGTTTCTGAGTCTATCGATTTCATACATACAAACATCCTTTTTTTATATATATAAATAAATAAGGATTGCTCGTTAAAATATATATGTGATATTAACTGCGCCACCTTACGGTGGCGTTATATAAAGTAATCAAATGAGTAGTGGTTGCTCGTTTAATGGAAGCGCCATCTAGTGGTAACTTCCATTAATACCAATATCACATTCATATTAAGCATTAAAAATACAGCATCCTACTGATTTTCATGACAATCGGTTGAACATGGCAAAAGTTGTTACTCTGCAGCGCCACCTGGAGGCGAGTGGCATCCATGAGCATATCATACAAACCTTCTCCGTGAAAAAATACATATACATACCAATTTTCATGACAATCGGTTGAACGGGGCAGAAGTTGCCACTCTGCAGCGCCACCTGGTGGCAAGTTACATCAATGTGCATAGCATATTCGTTTTCTCCGTGAAAAAATACATATACATACCAATTTTCATGACAATCGGTTGAACGGGACAGAAGTTGCTACTTTGCAGCGCCACCTGGTGGCGAGTGGCATCAATGAGCATAGCATATTCGTTTTCTCCGTGAAAAAATACATATACATACCAATTTTCATGACAATCGGTTGAACGGGACAGAAGTTGCTACTTTGCAGCGCCACCTGGTGGCGAGTGGCATCAATGAGCATATCATATAAACCTTCTCCGTGGAAAAATACATATATATACCAATTTTCATAATAATCGGTCCAGTAGTTTTTGAGTTCATCGATTTCGTACATAAAAACACATTCTTTTTTATATATATAATAATTATTAAACATATAAAGAGTAAATACAAATAAATAAAATAAAAAACACAGGCTTGTTAAAGTTAGATACGGCAATGCTCACTGGTTAAATCACTTATTCTATTATATTAAATACTAGCAGCCCACCCCGGCTTTGCAAGGGGATTAAAGAAAAATAACAAAAGCCATTAAATTTATTGGATCAACGCTTCCCCCTAAACAATATACCATGTTGTTTTATTTTCTGGCAGCAAAATAAATTGATTTTCAGGTGTCTGACCCACCTTAGGCGGTTGGCCATGAGGAAAACCGATCCCTACTAATTGGAAGGTTTGACCTTGAGACTTATTATTAGTAAAACCGATAGATGTTTCGATAGAAAATTGAAGCGGTTTAAATGGATTTGGTAGATCAGTTGGGATCATCGGTATCCTCAGTGTATGAACTAGTTGACCAGCTGGTGGTTCCGTTATAATGGTTGCTACAACTTAATTGTTCTTTAATTCCTTTATAAGTAGCCTCGTCCCATTGCACATGCTAAATTTGTGATATCTGTCGTGATTATGAAATAAGTTATTTTGATAAGGATTAATACCAAGATAAAAACTTTTAAAAAATTAAAAAATAGTTATTGTGACGTAACTATAACAGTTAGACATATGCTGTCGCGGCATTTTTTGTAGATATTTATATATTCTTCAAAATCGTAGTACATTATTTTATTCTATAATCAATAGTATTCTCAGCGCACGCAATGTAAGGATTTTAAGGTTATTTTTGGTTACATTAATGGCATTTTAGTAAGTATCCCTTTTTTTTTTTTAATGAAACATAGCCTATGTCACTCGGGAATAGTGTAGCTTGCCAACGGTGAAAGAATTTTTGAAATCGGTCCAGTAGTTTCGGAGCCTATTCATTTCAAACAAACAAACAAACAAACAAACAAAAAATCAAACCTTTCCTCTTTATAATATTAGTATAGATAATAAAATTCAAATCTCCAAAAAATAAATAAGCTACTTTCTTTACATAGTTGTTTAACGATCGTAGATATTTTCATTAGCTATGTTTCCTTGATGTTTAGAAATAAGTAGAAGATAAAGATAAAATAACTTCCAAAGTGTTTTGTCGGTACTTCGAGATTAATGTATTCACCACCCAACTCTCGTAGATAAAAGGTAACGATAAACGATAATTCGACTAATCATTAGTAAGAATTACTAGGTATTTGAAGGAGATAATATAGATAACCATTCAGGTAATTTTCACTTATAACCTTCAAAAGAAAAAAACTAGACATTTGGAGTACAAAACTTCGGTCAAAAATTCGGTCAAACTAAAAAAATTTCGACGAATGATTTGTGGCAAGAGTAAACCAGAAGTAAAGTAAGAATTAAGAGATAGGGTATTTGGTCATAAAGTCATCTAAATATTACGTAGTTTTAAAAAGGCATGAAATATTTTGAAGTAAAGTAAGAATTAAGAGATAGGGTATTTGGTCATAAAGTCATCTAAATATTACGTAGTTTTAAAAAGGCATGAAATATTTTGATCTACAAGGAAATTATTTAAAAGAAATTAATCTAGGGTTTTTTAAAAATACAACAATATATATATATATATATATATATATAAACGAAGTGCCAAGAAAATGCGTATTAATATAAACAAAAGGGGAAAGTTATATATATATATATTGCTCGTTTAATATTACATTACCTGGTGGATGACCTAGCTCGTAAACCACCTTAATCATAAGATAATATATTATTAATTTTATATCCTATACGTTATTTTGTAACTTAAAAAAAGATGTATATTGTTTTAGGATACATATTTGGATGAAGATGTGGATCTTAACAATATCACAGTAAAGTTAGATACGTCATGGGATAATAGCCTTGACATCACTGGTATTACTGAGCTTGATGAAGAAGCTATTTATCTTTTCCATGTGTCAGAAACCTTTTTTTTGCCAGATGGGACAGACCATACCCTTACACTGTCACATGAACCTGAAGATGTGTTTAAAATGGGTGAAAACAATATCAAACATTGGGAGGAAAAAATAGATAACGGTAAAATATAGCTTAAATTACAATATCAAAAATTTAACTATAATTCAACTGGTTTTTGTATTTATTAGTGTTGCAAATAATTTAATAAATCACGATATCCATGGCTTGTCTATATATATATATATAAAACTCAAAGGTGACTGTCTGATTGACTGACTGACTGATGTAGTGATCTATCAACGCAGAGCCCAAACCGCTGGAGGGATGGGGCTGAAATTTGGCATGCAGGTAGATGTTATAACGTAGGCATTCGCTAAGAAAGGATTTTGATTAATTCCACCCCCAACGGGACAAAATAGGGGATGAAAGTTTGTATGAACTATCAACGCACAGCTCAAACCGCTGGACCAATGGGGCTGAAATTTGGCATGCAGGTAGATGTTATGACGTAGGCATGCGCTACGAAATGATTTTGATTAATTCCACCCCCAAGAGCATAAAATAGGGGATGAAAGTTTGTGTGAAACTTTGTCAATTTTAAACCGTTTGGGCTAAAATTTTGCATGCATATAGTTACTACAACGAAGGCATCCCCTAAGAAAGGATTTTGATTAATTCCACCCCTAAGGGGATAAAATAGGGGATGAAAGTTTTTATGAAACTCTGTCAATTTTAAACCAATCGGGCTAAGATTTTGCATGCAGATAGTTACTATAACGTAGGCATCCCTTAAGAACGGATTTTGATTAATTGCATCTCTAAGGGGATAAAATAGGGGATGAAAGTTTGTATGAAACTTTGTCAATTTTAAACCGATCGGGCTGAGATTTTGCATGCATATAGCTACTATGACGTAGGCATCCCTTAAGAAAGAATTTTAATAATTTCCACCCCAAAGGGGATAAAAAAGGCAATGAAAGTTTGTATGAAACTTTGTTAATTTTAAACCGATCGGGCTGAGATTTTGCATGAATGTAGCTACTATGACGTAGGCATCCCTTAAAAAAGGATTTTGATAAATTCCACCCATAAGGGGATAAAATAGGGGATGAAAGTTGGTATGAAACTGTGTCAGTTTTAAACCGATTGGGCTGAGATTTTGCATGCTTATAGCTACTATGACTTAGGCATCCCCTAAGAAAGGATTTTTATAAACTCCACCCCTAAGGGATAAAATAGGGATGAAAGTTTGTATGAAACTTTGTCAATTTCAAACCGATCGGGCTAAGATTTTGCATGCATATAGCATGCAAGTTTTTAAAGTTTAAAAAAAATAATAGTCTAATACCACTCGCGCTTTACTGAGCGGGGTGTGTGGAGCGGTGAGACGGTAGCACGCTGCTGCTGGCCGACATGAAACTGTCGATAGACGCGTAGAGTCTTGAAAATTCAAGAATAAATTTGTTTTATTACGTAGTGGTGTACTAAGAAATTACTTTTTTAAATTGCATCCCTAAGGATTTAAAATAGGGGTTGCAAATTTGTATGAAACTCGGTGGCAAATAACTAAAGTCCACGCGGATGAAGTCGCGGGCGGCCGCTAGTTGAAATATAAGATCATTTGATTCAATAACCTGGTAATTTAAATCAAAAATTAAACTTTAGTACCAATTTACAAAACTACTGTTATAAAGTTGCCGAACATTAAATTAATATTTTGTTAAATTTTGGCAAGCTTTTTCATTAATTGTTCATTGTAAATTTTTAATAAATTTATCTTAAATACAGAGACGACAGTATATTATACCATAATGTAGGTGTGTATTACAAAATTGTTACTACAGACACTTTTTTTACAGCAACAACTCTAGGTGATGCCGGTGTAATCGTGTCCTTACATGTTTCTGAGGATTTACAGTCTGCAGTGAATTTTAAGGATCGATCCAAGGTATCCGCACTCTCTTATAACATTTATATAGAATCAAAGATAGAAATTACTCGTCCCGATAATGCTACTACACCCACGACAACTACTACACCCACGACAACTACCACACCCACGACAACTACTACACCCACGACAACTACTACACCCACGACAACTACTACACCCACGACAACTACGACACCCACGACAACTACTACACCCACGACAACTACGAAACCCACGACAACTACTACACCCACGACAACTACTACACCCACGACAACTACGACACCCACGACAACTACTACACCCACGACAACTACTACACCCACGACAACTACGACACCCACGACAACTACTACACCCACGACAACTAAACCATCGAAACCTACTAAACCCACCACTACCAATCCGGAAAACTCTGAAATTGAAAGCTCGGTATACCAAAAAAACCTTTTAAAAGATGTACCAGCGATCCCAATCGGAAACGCAAGCCATGCTGATTCGATAACCTGTTTAAACAAGACATGTACCACACCAGAAGAAATTGATCCAGAAACTACTAACATTATGATTGATAAAACTAATATAACGGTAACAAAAACTATTAGCAGAAGCGTAAAAGTTACATATAATAAATACGGTGATTCCGGTCTATACTATGCAACAGTATTAAACACAAATATATCATATTCAGTATCTTTTACGTCAAGTTCCCCTAGTAACTTTACAGTTAACATTTTATTGTTACTGGTACCTTTTTATTTGGTACTTTCATTTAAATAATAGAAAATAGATATATATGTAGTAGTTGATGTTTTTTTAATATATTTAGTATAAAAAAGCTGACTTTAGTGTGTTTTTTTTTTATAAAATATACTTATAAAGTTATTGAATACCTTTTATCAAATATGTTTAATAAATGTTTTCTTTTATAATTCTGTGGTTTGATTAAACCATTTAAATTCTCCCTAGTAAAACATGAAAACAATTAATTTTAATCTTTGTTAACATTTAATACAAATGTATACTTACATACAATAATTTTAGTTAATTAATTATTTTAGACATTTTTTCTGTCTAGCAAAATTCGATCCTATAATCTCTCAACACTTTCGATGCGGAAAGCGCACATGTGCGGCTTTGCTATGTCAAGCTATATGCGGAGGGCGCGCTTGAGCGCTCTGGGTCCTGTAAGTTATAATGAATTAATACAATATCCCGCACTCATCACTAGGTGTTAAAATTTTGTCCGCATATTTCTAAGTATGTGATAAAGATTTCTACATTGTTCGTTTCTTAAATAAGTATACACCGCTCCTAGATGGCGTCGGTTTGCATGTAGTTTACAGGTAGTTTACAAAATACTACTGTTTCGAACCTAATGTGACATTTATAAATAAATAAATAAATAAATAAATAAATAATCATTTATTGCATAATTTTACAAAATAATTTATAAAAATACACAAAGAGTGCAAGGACGACTGGCGTTTGTTAGCTTACACTCACCTAGCCTAGAAACAAACAGCAACTGCAAAAGCGCAACGATATCCTATAGCAAAATATTATTGCGTATGACATAGTCTTTAAGTTTTCTCTTAAAACTCATATTACCTTGAACTTGGGTAATCTCAGCAGGTAGCATGTTATGTACCTTTGCGGTCCAATATGGAAAAGCTGCTTTGAAAAACTCCGTATTATGCTTTGGAATATTTATGAGATCTCGATTGCGTGTATTTAGCTCATGTATATCACTACGACGCTTAATCATATTAATTAGATATTCTGGTATTTCGGTACTTAAAATCTTTTGAGTTAGGTTACACATGTGTATGAGGCATCTCTGATCCATTTTCGTGTTATATACTTCTAGAATATGCTGGGTAACATGCTCCCTGCGAAGCAGGCACTTTACATATCTAACACAACAGTTCTGTATTTTTTGAATTCGATATCTATTATATGCTGTTAAATAAGGTCCATATACACTAATAAGATAATTTGGTATTGACAAAACCATAGACTCAGTAAGAATTTTTTTGGTTGCTGTGGGCAACAGATTTTTGTATTCATAGATCATTTTAAGCCTATAAAATGCGCGTTGACAGATGTTATTTACATGACTATCAAAACTCATGCAGTCATTTATATATAAACCAAGATTCCTCACTTCATTGCTCCAGCCAATGATTACATTATTCAGTTTAACATTTAAATTATTTTTATCGATTTTAACTCTGAAGAAAAGAATAGCTTTTGTTTTAATAGGATTTATAAAAAGAGAGTTGCCCTGTGCCCAACTGGAAATGGCATCTAGGTCACTATTGATTTTGATTATAGTTTCAGGAAGGTCAGACTGTTTGCTCGGAAGATAAACCTGTAGATCATCGGCATATAGATGATAAGAACTATTTTTGATACAAGCTTGAATATCAGCTGTAAAAATTATAAAAAGCAGAGGCCCCAGTATGGATCCCTGTGGCACCCCTGTGTTTATATTTGGAAAATTAGAAATTGTTTCACCATTTTTATTCCTCAATCGAACAGCCTGCTTCCGATTACACAAATAATTCGCAAAGAAGCTACTATTTTCTATCCTATAATATATTTAAGTTTTGCTATTAACAATTCAATATTCACCGAATCAAAAGCCTTAGTCATATCGATAAGCACCGCCGGACAACACCCGCCCCGGTCGATACTTCTAGCTATGTCACCAGTGACCTTGAGCAGTGCTCTCTCACAGCTATGCCCACCACAAAAACCCGATTGCAAAGTAGGAAGAATTCTGCATTTATCTATGAATTTATTCAATTGCTCTTTTGCAATTTTCTCAAGGATTTTTGATTGAACAGGCAGTATGCTAATAGGCCTATCTGTGCTCTGAGCTAATTATTTGCGTTTTATTTGTGCTCTGTGCTATTTTTTGTGTTTTTTCGTTTAAACGTGTGATCTAAATTTACCAGGACCCTTAGGGTATACAAATAAACGTACAATTACTGTTAAAAATCCTTTAAATCTTACTGTTGACAAAATGATGGAATTTCTGTATAATTCAGAAGTAGATCTTTCCGAAAGTGAAGAAATGGTGAAACAGCATGAAACGGATGACTGTAAGTCGATAAATCAGAGGTTTCTTTATTTGTTCATGATTATTATTTTTGTTATATTAGCCGATGTTGAAGAAATTACTGAGAGATCTCCAAAAAGGACTTCTCAGTTGGACGATTTGACTTCATATGAATTTTCTTTATAAGCGGATGTAGTTGGTGTACTAGGTAATGATGACAATGAGTGGCATGACTTAATTGGAAAAATGAACGATTTTAAATTTACTGGTGAAAACAGCTTATTGATAAATCCGCTGGAAAGTGGACATCCATATGACTGGTTTAAAATGTTAATTACGGTTGAGTTCCTTGAAAATATAATTTTACAATCCAATTTGTATGCTATTGATGTTCTGGCAACGGGTAGTGGAAAGAAGCGTGTTAGAATCGCAGAGTGGAAAGACCTAACACTTGCTGAATTTCGTGTATTTTTGGGGTTAACTTTGCATATGGGAACGATACACATGAGTAGGATACAAGATAATTGGATACGACACAGGCTTTTTTCTAGTTGTTTTTCAAATTACATGAGTCGTGACCGCTACTTAGTTATTCTTCGCTGTTTACATTTTTGTCAAAACCCAGAGGCTGACGATCCACCACCCGAAGATAGATTTTATAAGATCAGACCCGTATTAGACTATTTTAAAAATAGGATGAACCAGATATATTATTCAGGCAAATACCTTTTATCAGATGAATCGATGGTCCTATGGAAAGGTCGATTGATTTTTAGACAATATGTTATATTAAAAATAAGCGACATAAATATGGTCTGAAATTATATGTAACAGCAGAACCAAACGAAATAGTATTAGATTTCGCTGTGAATGCTGGCCAACTTGATGTACTAAGTGGCAAAGGCCACGTACAAAAGGTGGTCATGTACATTATGCGTGACATGCTGAATCGCGGTCATTCCTTGTACATGGACAATTTTTACAACAGTTAAAGTTTAGCTGTTGCGTTACTGAAACAACAGACATTTTGTACAGGTAGGTACTATTCGTGCTGATAGAGCAGGGTCGCCAAAAGAAGTTAAAGGGGCCAAATTAAGAAAAGGTGAACACAAAGTCCAATTTTTGAATGGTGTTGCGATTGGGAAATGGCGAGATATATATTTCCAGCGAACACAAAGGTGAGATGGTTGGGGTTGAAAATAGGCGAATAATAATAATAATATGTTTATTCTCCATAAAAGACAATATAAACATTGTATTGGATTTTGTCAAAATGCATTAACATGCAAGCTATTAAAAGAAAAAAATAATAATAATAAATAAATACAAATATGATAAAAACAACATTAAATAGCTTATACACAATATACACATATATAAAAAAAATTTAAATATAAAAAATGGACAATACAATAATTGATTAATTAAGTGCCTGATTCACTTTATAGTAACATTTATCTACTAAATAATTTTTAAGATTTTTTTTTAAATAGGGACAATGATTGACTGCTCTTCACAGTCTCTGGTAGCCCATTAAATATTAAAGGACCCAATGATTTAGGGCAATTTTTAGATACCTGCACATCAAAATTATTTTTGATTCTGGTATGATAGTTATGAATAGCAGATCTTCTTAGAAATTTGTTTCGATTTAAAAAAAAAACATAAACACACATTTGAAATATAAAGAGTGATGGCAATGTCAAAATGTTATGGATTTTAAAGTGGTTCACACAACTTTCTTTTGGGGACAAACCACATATTACACGGAGTATTCTCTTTTGTGCAACAAACACATCACTTGATCCAGGAGACTTTCCCCACAGGCAGATGCCGTAACGAAGTCTAGAGTCTACTTGGATATAATAGAGCTTGTCCCAGGAAAGATGTTTATCAAGATGTACACCGAGAAACTGTACGGATGTGTCTATTGATTGCAAACCAATCAATTCGATATTATTAACATCTTTCTGTCGGTTGTGGAAGCGGATACATTTTGTTTTGTCTGTATTTAAATAAAGGCAGTTAGCTCTGAACCATTGATTCATATCCGACAAAATTTTCTCACATCTAGAAAAAAATTGTTGAAAACAGTTGATACAGAATCCTTTGCCGATAGTGCAGTACAATTTACGCAATATTATCCAGTGTTGCGAGAAACTTTACGATGGTATAAGAAACTGGCTATTCATGTCATTCATCTTTTATTAGTGAATGCTTACTTACTGTGGAAAAAATATGGTACTAGACCCAATTTAACTTTCTATAACTTTCGACTAGCAGTAATTGAAAAATTATTGTCGGAAAAATTGGTTGAACCTACCCAAAAGTTTCTTAACATTTACCATCCAAAATAGACATTACAAATGAAAAAGAAAAAACTCTTAGAAAAAAGTGTCGTGTCTGTTGACAAAAAAAATTAGAAAGGACACACTTTATCATTGTTCCACATGTCCACAGAAACCAGGGTTATGCATTGAGACATGTTTTTAAGAATACCATATTTAAAAATACGGCAAATTAAGTTTTTGTATGTTTTTTTTCTTGTTTTTGTACCGTTGGTTATTTTATTGTCATCTTTTTAATTTTTGATCACAGATACGTCTAAATAAACAATTGTTGTTGATAATTGCTATTGTTTAACTTGTAGACTTTCCAATGAAAAATTAAAAAATAATAAAACCGCAATTGAAAACGCTAGACGCACTAGTGCGCTTTCCGCATATACTCAATAAAATTTCGAAATGTGCGGAGAACGCTCATGTGCGTTTTCCAAAAAATACATGAAAATCTCACCAATCAATGTCCAATTATGATCAAGACACCATTATGTAAGAAATAAGGAAGCTTTTGATATGATTCAGATTAAATATAAATTCCGCAATGTACGAATCCATGTATATTTCTAACGCAGTGAAAGTGTCTCTAATCATTTGATCACAAATACCAAATGGTTAGTCGGTGCTTTTTTTACATCTTGATTTAACTCATAAAAATCTATTTAGGCGAGGCAACGTAGCGGAAAACCCACAAATTTTGATGATGCTTGTTGCATTCGATTTGTAAGAGCGTCAGGAAATTTTACGAACAAAAATGGTGATGTCTAATTTGAAAATGAATGTTTCTTATGAAAAAATACATTTTCCAAAGTGCATCTCGAAATGATAAAAATAAAAACATCAGTTCAATTTTACTACTCGGGGGGTTTTCGGGGACGCTGAATACGAAGACGGCGATATTATAACCCATCTTTTTAGACCCTTCTTCTTCTTCTGTTTGTGGACTCAGCTACCTAGGCTAATCGGCCCAGCCTAGATGGCTAAGGCCACAAACAGAAAAAGAAGGATCTAAAAAGATAAGTTATAAAAATATAAACAATAAATAAGTATTAATAACAAATATAAATTAGGTATACTACACGTCTATGCCTCGCGCAATGATTTTATTCATGCGCATGCGCACAAGAAATCTTCTGCTAGTGTCACGTCACCCATCACCGTTTCAAATAGCAATAATCATTTTTAATTAATTAAAAATAAATAAAAGAAATTTAATGAGGCTTAGGTTGAAAATAATATGAGCAAATTGTGAGCAATTTATTAAAAAAAAGATTTATTAGAAAAGCTGAATGCTCTTAGCGTAATTGAGAAAAAATGATTTGTATTTTCATTTGTAAATAATTAATTAATAATGTAAATAATTGTAGATTATAATTGAGCAAATTGTGAGCAATTTATTAAAGATTATAATTGTGCAAATTGTAAGCAATTTATTAATGAAAAGATTTATTAGAAAAGCTAAATGCTCTTAGCGTAATTGAGAAAAAATGATTTGTATTTTCATTTGTTAATAAATAATTCAATAATTAATAAATAATATGAGCAATTGCAGATTATAATTGAGCAAATTGTGAGCAGTTTATTGAAGAAAAGATTTATTAGAAAAGTTGAATGCTCTTAGCGTAATTGAGCATAAATGATTTGTATTTTCATTTGTTAATAAATAATTAAATAATTAATAAATAATGTGAGCAATTGCAGATTATAATTATGCAAATTGTGAGCAATTTATTAAAGAAAAGATTTATTAGAAAAGTTGAATGCTCTTCGTGTAGGTAATTGAGAAAAAATGATTTGTATTTTCATTTGTTAATAACTAATTAAATAATTAATTAATAATGTAAATAATTGTAGAGTATAATTGAGCAAATTGTGAGCAATTTATTAAAGATTATAATTGTGCAAATTGTAAGCAATTTATTAATGAAAAGATTTATTAGAAAAGCTAAATGCTCTTAGCGTAATTAAGAAAAAATGATTTGTATTTTCATTTGTTAATAAATAATTCAATAACTAATAAATAATGTAAGCAATTGCAGATTATAATTGAGCAAATTGTGAGAAGTTTATTGAAGAAAAGATTTATTAGAAAAGTTGAATGCTCTTAGCGTAATTGAGCATAAATGATTTGTATTTTCATTTGTTAATAAATAATTAAATAATTAATAAATAATGTGAGCAATTGCAGATTATAATTATGCAAATTGTGAGCAATTTATTAAAGAAAAGATTTATTAGAAAAGTTGAATGCTCTTCGCGTAGGTAATTGAGAAAAAATGATTTGTATTTTCATTTGTTAATAACTAATTAAATAATTAACTAATAATGTAAATAATTGTAGATTATAATTAAGCAAATTGTGAGCAATTTATTAAAGATTATAATTGTGCAAATTGTAAGCAATTTATTAATGAAAAAAATTATTAGAAAAGCTAAATGCTCTTAGCGTAATTGAGAAAAAATGATTTGTATTTTCATTTGTTAATAAATAATTCAATAATTAATAAATAATGTGAGCAATTGCAGATTATAATTGAGCAAATTGTGAGCAGTTTATTAAAGAAAAGATTTATTAGAAAAGTTGAATGCTCTTATCGTAATTGAGCATAAATGATTTGTATTTTCATTTGTTAATAAATAATTAAATAATTAATAAATAATGTGAGCAATTGCAGATTATAATTATGCAAATTGTGATCAATTTATTAAAGAAAAGATTTATTAGAAAAGTTGAATGCTCTTCGCGTAATTGAGAAAAAATGATTTGTATTTTTATTTGTTAATAACTAATTAAATATTTAATTAATGATGTGAGCAATTGCAGATTATAATTAGGCAAATTGTAAGCAATTTATTAAAACAAAGATTTATCAGAAAAGTTTAATGCTCTTCGCGTAATTGAGAAAAAATGATTTGTATTTTCATTTGTTAATAACTAATTAAATAATTAATTAATGATGTGAGCAATTGCAGATTATAATTGAGCAAATTGTAAGCAATTTATTAAAGAAAAGATTTATCAGAAAAGTTTAATGCTCTTGGCGTAATTGAGAAAAAATGATTTGGATTTTCGTTTGTTAATAACTAATTAAATAATTAATTAAGAATATAAGCAATTGCAGATTATAATTAAGCAAATTGTGAGCAATTTATTAGAAAAGTTGAATGCTCTTCCTGTAATTGAGAAAAAATGATTTGTATTTTCATTTGTTAATAACTAATTAAATAATTAATTAATAATGTATGCAATTGCAGATTATAATTGAGCAAATTGTGAGTAATTTATTAAAGTAAAGATTTATTAGAAAAGTTAAATGCTCTTCCCGTAATTCAGAAAAAATTATTTGTATTTTCATTTGTTAATAACTTAATAATTAATCATGTGAGCAATTGCAGATTATAATTGAGCAATTGATGAGCAATTAGGAGCATTTAAGAAATATTGGCAATTATTATACTTCTATACCACCTTTTTTTTGGGTAAATAAATCCACGTTTCACCACGATGTTTTCCTTTACCCTCTACGTTAATTTTTTTTTTTAACTAAAGATTTTATTTCTGGCTTTTAAGTGCATTTTTTTGAAGGAGGTTTATTTTTTTTTAAGTTTTTATAATGTAAAAAGATAGTGTTTAAGTATAATTTATTCAAAAACAATCCATTTATATTATTTCAATTTAAAGCTAATAATATTTGCAATATCTTGGGTTCCAACAAACGAATTTTAATTTATTAAATCCCTTTTTTTTTGTTTTATCATAAGGATCAAAAAAGTAATTGACAAAAACATCGCATCTCTCTTAGTCGTCTAGACACAATTAAATTAGGAGATGTTTGGATTTGAATTAATAAATTAATAGTTTGTAATCTAATCTTAATACTATATAATACTATATATATATATATATATAAAGCAGTAATTCTTTGTTAACGGCTGACTATTTATATATATATATAAATATACTTAATCATTATACCTGATATCGATTAAGTAACCTGTGAGTTAGTCATATTAATAGAAATAGTAACGTGGTTTTTAAATAGCTACAATGAGTACTGTATGCATTATATTGACCTTAATTGGAATAAGTATTTTGGGCTCAGCTTATGCTAGTATGGTACGTTATTTTACTTATTTATTTTTATGTAGGTTATTGTGTTTTACTCAATTTTTAAAGCAGGTTAACTGTGTTAACCACAGAAATCCATAAAAGCTTACGTTCTTATTAGTACGGAGAATACAAATAAAAAAAAAAACACTTTACGTAGGTTAAAACCAACCTTTAGGCGTAGTCACATTTAACCAAGGACCAAGGACTTAAAAGAACAATTGATATATGTAACTAAAGCTCTACTACTAGCTAATTAGTATAGGTTTTAAATTACATTACATTTTTTGGTTAGTGTATTCTCAGTCTGTCATAACATTGTCTCTTCTTCTTGTTACCTTGTGCGTCCGTAACCGCATACTATTTCAGCAAGTTTTTAATTTCATTAAAATTAATTTAAACAAAAAACTAACTTTTCTTGTCAACCCTTCTGATACGTTTTTTCGACATTTTGCATTAAAAGAACATAAAATAAAAATATAAAAATTCAAATAACGTTTATTTTAATTGTACAATAAATTTTTAATCATTATTTTTAAAATGTGTGTGTTGTGTGTGTGTTTTTGTAAATTGTTAGAGCATAATTTTATCCTTTTTATGTAATGTAACGGCACATATGGCATTGAAGTTAACAGTTTCTTGCATAACTCACGTACAGTGAGTCCATCATCTTGCCTTAGACCATTTCACAACTAAAATTTTGTAAACTTCATGTATAGTTTTTCCTGATGAAGTCATAGTATAAAATCGAAAGCTCGAAATTATTACAAAGAGTTTTACTCACCTAGGCCAACTTTCTTGACTACATCTCCAGATCTGGACACCTTTTTTGGTTTATCAGATCACTTATAACTGTTTCATCTGTTAGTCATTAAACCAGTCTTTTATCTCTCTCTCTCTCTCTCTCTCTATATATATATATATATATATATATATATATATATATATATATATATATATATATAAATTGTTATGATTCTCCTCTTTGGCTCCGGCTTCTAATGGGTTGGGTTCTTGTTTTATATATACTTTTCAATTTTTTTATTTCAATTAAAAATTGAATTTCTAATTAAACTATTTATTATTTTAACTTTCAAAATATTTTAACAATGACAATTCTTAAAAAATTCTAATCAATCCAAATTCAAATATCAATAATATCCATCTCTATGGCATTTCACCGCTTATATACATAAAAAATTTAATAGTCACTGGTCTATGTCGTCACACTATACAGTAAGATATTTTATTTACATAACAGACACAGTGATACCATAACAAATCCCCACAATTAAAAAAATTAAAATTTTCTCCAAAGACATATTTTAATTTTTTAAATTTACTTTTAATTTTATTTTTTTATTTTTTTTTTATAACCTTTTTATTCAGTGTTCCTTTACATTTTGTTTTAAACAACTTAGAACAGTTTTATTTATTTATTTTGTATTTTTTTTTCTCATCCCTTTCTGATATTTCCCCATTATTTATTTTCTTCCATAATTTTTAATCTTAATTTTAATTTTATTTTAAACTTAATTACTTTTATTTAACTATTTTATATTTTATTTTTTTTCTCTTTTTATAATTATACATTATATCCTTCCAAATCTTCTTTAATCTTGTTTTAATCTTATTACATATATCAAAATAATTTATATCCTCATCTTCGTACGTTTTCTTCTTAAATTTCCTTTTATTCTTATTATCATAATTAATTTCAGTTTTATATTTAATTTTATTAATATAATAATATACTTCATTTTTATATTTCTTTTCATCAATTTCATATATTTCAATTTCATATTTTGCTTCTTTATTTTTGTAATATTTATCTTTATCATTCTTCTTATTATAGTCATATTCATCATTTCATTTTAAACTCATATTTTCATATTCTTTTTTCATTTTGTCTTTATAAGTAACATATCCTTTATAATCATTATTTTTAATTTTTTCTTCTTGTACATTGTCATCATGACAAATAAATTCTTCATATTTTTCCGTAGGTTTATTTCTTTTTTCGTTTATATTTGTATCATAATCTACATCCTTAAATCCATATTTCAATTGGTCTACTTCTTTTTGTATTTTAATATTTTCTTCTTTAATAATATTTTTCATTTCATTTATAATATCTACTTTTATATTGTTAATATCTATTTTCACTTCATCTTTCAATTTCTGAATATCCACTTGCATAGTTAATATTTTACCATTTACTTTGTCCATTTCAGCTTTCATTTCATTTTTATTACTCCTCATTTCTTCTTGTAAATTTCTTCTATTTTCATCAATTTTTCTATTATTTTTATCAAATTTTTCATCCATTTTTCTATTATTTTCATCAAATTTTCCATCAATTTTATTTTCCATTTTTTCCAAAAATTTAAACATTCTTTCCATGTCTGTTTCTTGATGTGGTTTTGAACTAGTAGCATCTCCTATCACATCTACATTTACCACCTGAATAGTTGTATTTTCTTCTCCTTCCGAAGATCCATCATTTTCCCTTATACCAATATTTTCTATTGTTTCATCTACATCCTGTCTTATAACATCATTACTTTGTGTTTCATCTTCTCTCCTTCTATTTCTTCTATTTTGTCTTGTATCCATTTTATTTAAGTATTTTTGATTATTTTATATTTAATTTAAAATGTGAATTTGTTATATTTATTTAATTTATATGTTGATATTCAAAATTTTAATAATTTTAATTTTAAAATTAATGTTTAGTTTTTAATTAAATTCTCCCCACAATTAATCACTGCCTCTATTATACAAATATAAATACCTTACCTATCTGTCAGTCCTGTCTGTCAAAGTCCTTGTCTTCTCTCTTAATTTTCCGTTTTCCAGGTTTTCTCGTTCTTGCAGTGGTTCTTGTAGTGCCTTGTAGTAGGTCTTGTAGTCCCTTGTAGTAAGTCTTGTAGTGGCTTGTAGTAGGTTTTGTAGTGGCTGCCCCACGTTGGTTCGACAAAATTGTTATGATTCTCCTCTTTGGCTCCGGCCTCTAATGGGTTGGGTTCTTGTTTTATATATACTTTTCTTTTATTTATTTTTTTATTTCAATTAAAAATTGAATTTCTAATTAAACTATTTATTATTTTAACGTTCAAAATATTTTAACAATGACAATTCTTAAAAAATTCTAATCAATCCAAATTCAAAAATCAATAATCTCCATCTCTATGGCATTTCACCGCTTATATACATAAAAAATTTAATAGTCACTGGTCTATGTCGTCACACTATACAGTAAGATATTTTATTTACATAACAGACACAGTGATACCATAACACTATATATATATATATATATATATATATAAACTTTTAAAAATTCTTTGCTGACTCTTATGTAACAAAATAACGAGGATATTGGGTTTTTTGCAGCAATACGAAAAGTGTACTCTTATAAGTAATTTAATTTTAGACCGTGATAATAATATGTCCAGAAGACTCTTTTTGGAAATGACACATATCAATAAGACACCACATTCTATGAATCATAGAACTGATATAAGGCATTTAAACGAAATGTTTTCTTACCTATTGTTTTTGGAAAAACGTAGTGTTGATTTTTTACATATACTTGAAAATTAACCATCTAAATAATAATTTAAAACTACCAAAAAATTAAATAACTAAAATAAAATTTATAATAATAATTTAATAATTTTTTAATTAATTTTATATATCTACTTTCAATTTATTAAAAAATTTAATAACATTTTTAATACAACTTTATATTTAAATACTATAATAAGTTTTCATATACTTATTGATTGTTTCCTATGATCTTTTTTCAAGACCTAATTTCGTTTCCATAGGATTTTTCTAAATCAAAAGCCAATATGACACAAATACATCCAGTCATGTTTTAATTAATGTAATCGCGTTTTTTAAAAAAGCTCTAGTGTTTCAGTTTCTTTTTTAATAATTTTTTAAAAAGCTTGTTTTTTCAATAATTATTACATATGTACATCAATTGCTATCAATTACTATCAATTGCGAAGTAATCTCAACAAGTTGTAAGTAAAAAATAATTTTTTAGTCCATATTATAACATAAAATATTGTAGCGCCCTGAAGATGATTATAATCATAATCGAAAGCTTGGCATTAAATTACTTATAAGAGTACACTTTTCGTATTGCTGCAAAAAACCCAATATCCTCGTTATTTTGTTATATATATATATATATATATATATATATATATATATATATATATATATATATATATAGAGTGAAGGGTAGTTCTGACTGACCAGTTAAAGAAAAAACTGTGTATGATCTTGAGGATGCAGTCAAAAATCGGGCAAAGGTTGAAGTAAACTCTTTGTTAAAAGGTCGAGCTTTCGAAAAAGTTTACTCCCTTTATCAGGACATTCACTTGAGATTACAAATACAAAAGTCGCACTTATTATTGAATAAAAAACACTTGAGACAGATAATGGCGGCCGGCAAATCTGATTGGTTTTTAATTAATTACTGTTTTTATAGTTAATATGTAGTGACAATGAACATAAGTGTTTTTTAGTTAATGTTAAGTGCGACTTTTGTATTTTTAATCTCAAGTTAATATCTTGATAAAGGGAATAAACATTTCCAAAAGCTCGACCTTTTAACAAAGAGTTTACTTAAACCTTTGTTCGATTTTTGACTACATCCTCAAGATCATACACATTTCTCTCTCTCTCTCTCTCTCTCTCTCTATATATATATATATATATATATATATAAAAGGGGCAAATTATATATATATATATATATATATTGCTGGTTTAATATTAAATTAAATATTCTATACGTTATTTTGTAACTTAAAAAAAGATTTATATTGTTTTAGGATTCATATTTGGATAAAGATGTGGATCTTAACAATATCACAGTAAGGTTAGATACGTCATGGAATAATAGCCTTAACATTACTGGAATTGATAAAGAAGCTATTTATCTTTTCCATGTGTCAGAAACCTTTTTGTTGCCAGATGGGACTGACCATACCCTTACACTGTCACATGAACCTGAAGATGTGTTTAAAATTGGTCAAAACAATATCAAACATTGGGAGAAAAAAGTGGATAACGGTAAATATAGTTTAAATTACAATATCCAAAATTTTATTATAATTCACTGTTTTTTTTATTTATTAGCAAATAATTTAATAAATCACGATATCCATGGCTTGTTGAAATATAAGATCAATTAATTCAATAACCTGATAATTTAGATCAAAAATTAAACTTTAGTACCAATTTACAAAACTACTGTTATAAAATTTCCAAACATTAAATTCATATTTTGTTAAATTTTGGCAAGCTTTTTCATTAATTGTTGATTGTAAATTTTTAATAAATTTATCTTAAATAAAGAGACGACAGTATATTATACCGACACTTTTTTTACAGCAACATCTCTAGCTGATGCCGGTGTAATCGTGTCCTTACGTGTTTCTGAAGATTTACTGTCTGCAGTGAATTTTAAGGATCAATCCAAGGAATCTGCACTCTCTTATAACATTTATATAGAATCAAAGATAGAAATTACTCGTCCCGATAATGCTACTACACCCACGACAGCTACTACACCCACGACAGCGACCACACCCACGACAGCTACTACAGCCACGACAGCTACTACAGCCACGACAGCTACTACAGCTACTACAGCCACGACAGCTACTACAGCCACGACAGCAACTACAGCCACGACAGCAACTACAGCCACGACAGCAACTACAGCCACGACAGCAACTACAGCCACGACAGCAACTACAGCCACGACAGCAACTACAGCCACGACAGCTACTGCAGCCACAACAGCTACTACAGCCACGACAGCTACTACAGCCACGACAGCTACTACAGCCACGACAGCTACTACAGCCACGACAGCTACTACAGCCACGACAGCTACTACAGCCACGACAGCTACTACAGCCACGACTGCTACTACAGCCACGACAGCTACTACAGCCACGACAGCTACTACAGCCACGACAGCTACTGCAGCTAAGACAGCTAACTCTGAAATTGAAAGCTCGGTATACCAAAAAAAACATTTAAAAGATGTACCAGCCATCCCTATCGGATACGCAAGCCATGCTGATTCTATAACCTGTTTGAATAATACATGTACCACACCAAAAGAAATTGATCCAGAAACTACTTACTTTATGATTAATAAAACTAATATTACGGTAACAAAAACTATTAACAAAAGCGTAAAAGTTACAAATTATAAATACGGTAATTCCGGTATATACTATGCAACAGTATTAAACACAAATATATCATATTTAGTAAATTTCAACTAGAGTTTCCCTAGTAACTTTACAGTTAACATTTTATTGTCACTGGTAGCTTTTTATTTGGTATTTTCATTTAATTAGTTAAACATGAAAACAATTAATTTTAATCTTTGTTAACATTTAATAAAAATGTATACTTTATAATAATTTTAGTTAATTAATTATTTTAGACAACTCTTCTGTCCAGCAAAAGTCGATCCTATAATCTCTATTAATGGCCGGTAGTGTCTCTAAACATTTGGTTACAGATGCCAAGTGGTTAGTCAGTGTTTTTTTTTACATCTTGATTTAACTCATAAAAATCTATTTAGGCGACACAATGAAGCGGAATACCTTCAAATTTTTGCAGTTGGATGGATTCACATGATTCTTGTTGCATTCAATTTGTAAGAGCGTCAGGAAATGGTGATGTCTAATGTGAAACTGCCTTTTTCTTATGAAAAAATGCATTTTCCAAAGTGCATCTCGAAGTGATAAAAATAAAAACATCAGTTCAATTTTACTACTCGGGGGGTTTTCGGGTACGCTGAACACGAATATAACGACGGCGCAGGCACCGGAGTTAGTCACTGAGGCACCTGGTGCGCAGAGTTGACCTTATCTACTAGAGTGTAAATTCGATACAAATGAGGTCACTGTCACTGTCACTGAAGACGAGTATTACGACGGCGATGATCACCGAGGCATCTGGTGCCCAGGGTTGACCTCGTCGTCTAGAGTTTTTAGTAAAATTCGATTATTGTTTTTATTTGTCTAAGAGGTACCTACGCACTTTATTTTTTAAATCTTTATCAAATATTGAAAAGTTTTTTTTTTAAATTTGGTGCTTGTAATAAAGTTGATAACAATGATAAAATGCTACCATTTATCTGACAGTCAAGCCGCTCGCAGCGTTTAACTTTCTCATGATTCTATATCCTCTTAGGTATACTATATAACAGGAGGGAATACTATAGTGACCAATAAAACATATAGTATGCAACTCTAAAACAAATTGGGACACCTTTCAAGAACCGATCTATGCTCCTATAGATCCTAAAATTCCTCTTAAAACAATATAAGATATAAAAGTAGCATTAAAAAAACTACAAGCTTTCATTCAAAGCGCTGGTTAGGCCACAATAAGACAGCGAAAAAACCGACGATAACCGACTTAAAACCTATAATAATAAAAGACCAAACCGGAAGACAGCAAATAAGAAAGCAAGCAAGGACCTAAAGAAACTTCTGCTAATAATAAAAACTACTTAGTTTAGTCATAACTGAAAGACGAATGTCTTTCTGGGAGGCAAAAAAGTGACACTATTATCTGGTCCACCAAGCATTAAGAATATTCTGCGGGTGCAAAACGGACTGTGCAATTTTATGTGGATGTAGAAAACATGGCATGTATTGCAGTGTTGCATGCAAAAATTGTGCAGGCTTTAATAGTATATTACTTTACGAGTGGAGTAAATTGCATATTACAGCGAGTGTGTTTGGCCCATGAGCGAGCTTGCGAGCGAATGGGCTAAAGAAACGAGCTTAATCTGCAATTTGTTCCTCGAGTAAAGTACTATGCTTTACCCACGACTTACCAAATGATTTTGTATAAAACTAAAAATAACAAACATAAAATTAAAATTTTGGCATAGGTTGTCAAAAATATTCGATTTCGGAGACAGTTCTGTCTGAGAAATGTCAAATGTTAGTTTAATTTAATGTATACAGTAGGCAACCAACATAATAATACAGGTTCCTATCTACTTACTCCACTAGTGCAGTACCTAAATAAAACCATAACACAACTCGTCAATAATTTGACACTTACTGACAGAGATATAGGTTAAAAATAGGCAATTTACCTACTTATGAGTCGTGGGTAAATATTATGCAAACGAAAATGAATCGATTATTGAAGAAAATGGAAAAATATATGATAAAATCAAATGGTAGATAAGGAAAATGAAGATACTGAATTATAAATTAAAATAAAAGAATATATTTTTTTATTTCAAATATTATTAAACGTTCCATGCTACGTTGTGCCATTTGCAGCTTTTGGATGGTTTAAGCTTTTATAACTCATGTTTCACATGCTTATGTTATTACAGGGGGAATACATTCGTTGAATACTTTACTTTTTAAAATAACAGGTAAACTTCGTGCAACAGGCGTATTTGATGTAAATATATGTCAGTTTCTTTAAACGCTGGCCATCCCCTTCTAATTCGTTGTATTATTCTTACATCCATAATTTGTCAGAAAAAAAATTGGAACGCTTTAACAAAGGAAGCTCAAAAAACGTTTATAGTATTGTTGGTGGCGATGAATCTTGGACTTACTTCTACAAAACAGAAAATAAACGCCAATTTGCTTTGTGGGTGTTTTACGATGGGAAAAACCAACAAAAGTTATACCTTCTTGAAGTGTGTCAAAGAATATAATCAAACATGTGATTTTAATTAAAGGTATTGGGCCACAGTTGCCAAACAGTTATTGGGTGTTCTTATTCATATTTTGATTTAACTCAGTCGGTCTTAACTCATTCGTTTTTTAGCAAATTGTTTGCATATGGCATAAAAACGAAATCTTATGTAATGATTTAATGATAAACTCATTGCATTATATAAATTTAATAACTAAAACAAATATTATTTGTCCAACTTATAAAAAAGGTGACTGAAATTGGCTTTAAACAATTAACAAAATAACAAGCACCATTCAGGTATATAAAAAACTAGCTTTTGCCCGCGACTTCGTCTGCGTGTAATTCGAATAAAAGCAAGGTCTTTATGTATCAATAACTGGTGCCCGCGACTTCGTGTGCGCAGTATTAGTATTTCGAGTAGCTTATATTAGCGTGAAAAGAACTAACATTATGACATTAAAATTATAACATACATAATTTTTGGGTCGTATTTGAAAAATATAACAGTCTGACAATATTGAGATGTTACATTCGCACTGTAATAACGTAACAATATTGTCAACATAAGAAATACAGTAATTTTTTCAGACTTAAATGACATTTATCGTTATATTTTGGACAATTCACACAATATCTTTATAAATTATAGCCTATATGTTATTCTGATCTATAAGCTACATTACTGTAAAGTTTCATTAAAATCCGTTTAGTAGTTTTTGCGTGAAAGAGGAACAAACATCCATACATCCATCCAAACAAACTTTCGCCTATATAATATTAGTAGGATTAATATTCGTATAAATTAGTTGTTAATTAATTGCTACTTAACCTAATTTTTTCTTTATAAATTCAATATGTCAGATTGGAGATTCTTGTTCAATTTGACGCTATATGTTCAGGGCTAAGTTAAAAAACATAATGGATTATTGCCTCGCATTTATTTCTCAAGAGTACATCTCATAAAATTCCTATTCCGCCGGATATTCATTCACATAACCGCAAAATAAAAACCTAAGAACCGAATCCTCGAGAGCGGAGTGGTCCCATCTGCGTCCCGACCGCTATAATAAGAACATGGCCGACACAGAAAAAGAATATTACATCGCAGCAGATTCCTAAGAAAATGCTACAATTGATAGCGTATGTGAAGCACGTCGTATGCTAAGTTTGAACGTGATAACTCGGCAAGCCGATGCAACTGTGCCAAGTCTCCCAGGATTTTGCACTTCCCTTTAGCCCCGTAGGCTAGTGCTTCTAGATAAGCATATACTTATCACTTGATTTGATGCTTGAATTTAAGATAAAGTCACTTCTTTTTGGGGCCAGTATCAAATTATCTTTGCATGTAAAATTTGACGCACCGAATAATAACTCTTACTCTCGGTCCATTTTTTCATCGATAAAAGAAAACTTTATCATAATTTTACAAATAAGTGAGAAAAATATAAAAACCTAATTTAATATAAATCAAACTAGATTTAAGTTTGCAAAATATAAAAAAAAAACTACTTTAATAAATTTTCAACCAGTTTCAAGTGAAGATATCTAATGCAGGACCATATTTTTTTACATATGATTATTATAAGTTTAAAATTACTGTTTCGTATTTGTCCAACGTTTTCATAAAATATTAGTTCAAAATAAATTTATAACTTTTTCATCAATAATAGAATATAATATTATGAGTGACAAAAGTAACATTTTTTTAAATGAGAGAACAATTTACCTGTCCAGTTGGTCAAAAAAAGGATCTTAGCCAAGAACATTTTTGAGTAATAATTTTTTATAATTTTCGGAAAAAATCATCCCAACAGCAATGTCTCACTATGTTTGGGAATAAAGCACCACACCAGTCAACTATTATCTGCTGGTATAGCGAATTTCAACGTGATCGTTCCAGTCTCAGCGACGAATCTGGGCACTTTAAAGAGCTCGCTCCAAAAGATCCTACATGAAGAACTGGAAGTTACTGGTTTTCCGCTGGATTTACCATTTGCTCATTTGCGGTTCGCGTCAATTAGTGTCGAAAAACATTGAAACAGTTCAACAAAGGAAGCTCAAAAAACGTTTATAGTATTCTTAGTGGCGATAAATCTTGTATTTACTCCTACGAACCGGAAAGTAAACACCTATCCGCTGTGTGGATGTTTCACAATAAGGAAAAACCAACAAAAGTTATCCGTTCTTAAAATGTGCCAAAGAAAATTGTCGCAACTTTTGTATCAAAATCTGGTCGTGTGGCAACAATTGCTTTAGAAGATCGAAGATTCCGATTGGTATAAAAACGTTTGTTTATAATACAAATGCTCGAGCTGTCCAAAAGACAATTGAGTTTTTGGAGCCTTAAAACATCGAGTTGTTAGGCTATTTACCGTTTAGTCCTGACCTAAGTTCCAACGACCTCTCAACGTTTCCAAAAATTAACTTAAACCAGTAGAAATAATACTTTAAAGTGTATATAGGTTTTTATTTTAGTTGCTACTTCATAAATTTTAGTAATTCAAATTTTAAACTTTGATTTATAGGCTCCATCTATACTATTCTAACTATCAACCAAATAATATCTGGTAACAAACTGTTTTGCTGAATAGCAATATGTGTGTTTTTCGATTAGAGTCGTAAAGAGAACATCAACTATAGAACGGCTGAAATTGTTGGGTATCGGCTTTCTAACAAGTTTTTTTTATGTAAAAACAGAACTAGTGCTGACGAAATCCAACTTTTAGATATATACGATGTAGGTCAATGCAAATATAGGCAACAGATTTTACGATCGATTTTACCCGCCGGTTGGTCTAATCCTGTACGGAAATCCTAATGCGTTTGTCAGGATGAATAAAATTGAAAGGATACAAAAAATGAAACGCGGGAGAGAAAGCGAGATAGAACGCGAATGATGGAAATAGGTTCCCTAAACCAAAGATTGTTTTGTTGATTCACGATTTTCTTGTTGGAAATAGAGATTTTCAATGTTATTTTTTTCAGCAAGAAGCGAGCATATAAAATACAGAAATAAAGGATTTTATTATATGCAACATTAGGTCTTTTTCGTTATTATACGTAAAAGTTACATTTCTATGAAGACCAAAAGTGATAAAGAAATCTGATTTTCACGACCAGAACACAAAAAATATTTAACTTTAATAAAAAAAAAACAAATAGGGATCATTTAAAATGTAGGCAAATACGAGATTTTATTAATCCAATTTTTTATAAACAAATTGACAATTGAACAAAGAAAACCTATTTTAATAGAGAATTTGGCCTCCCGGTGCATTTATGATGGCTCCACAGCGTCTTTCTGTACTGAGGATCAAGTTATTAAGATTTTTTTTTGCGAATCGCCATCCAGCACTGTTAAAGATCTTGAAACAGCTGATTGCGATTTTGAAATTGATTTTAGCCAGGCAAAAACTGGAATGTTCTACTGTTCCAAAAATTTCTTGTCACTCTAGCTGTGTCTGGAGTAGCATTGTTATGCAACGAGATAAAATTAGGACCAATATTTAGCGTAAATGGAACAACTACAGGTTCTAGAACATTTGTAACGCAGCGTTCTGATAATAAAAAACAATCCAGCAGGATGAGCTTAGTTCTACTGCCAAGAGAAGTTCCTGCCCATATAATAATTGTGTCCTCTCTGTAGCTGTGAATCACTTGTGTATGTTGCATTCTATTTCTTGCACCAGGTTCTCTCCATACGCGCATCCTTCGAGAATCTGAATAAAAACCAAACCAAGATTCAATGGGAGAATAAACATTTTGCCATTAATTTTGCTCTCATATGTTGTTGTGCCCAACTTAGTCGACTGGCAGGACTCCCTCGATTTAAATGTTGGCATCACCAAGGTTTTTGGCTAACTAAATTACCTTTTCTTAACCTTCTGTAGATAGTAAGTCTGGAAACAGTCAATTATGAGCTCCACGGAAATGATTCATTAACTGCCGTGTCGTCACTGTGTGATTTCTTTGCGCTTCTAACTGAACATATCAGTCCATATGGGGTGTTGACATCCTTGATCGCCCCAAATGCCTTTCCTCAACGCTGCCCTTTTATGATAATGAGTTCAGAGACGTGAAATAACGTTCTTAGTGATTTCTTCAGCGTTTGCTACATTAATTTGGCGCATTTATACCTCATTACCCCTCACAGCCCTCAACATTTCGTTTGCGACCAAAAGATGTATATATATATATATATATATATATATATATATATATATATATATATATATATATATATATATATATATATATAAGGTAAAGTCACCAATAGTTGACATAGAACTAGTAGTTGACACATTAAACTATTATTGCAATTACTAAGCCCCAAACGCTACCTGTGCAGAGTATTATTAGACCAAAACGACTATTCAAATCTCCCGCACATAATGTATCATGAAGCGCGCCTGAAAAGTAGGTGCAGAGGCAATATGGCGACATTCTACACTAAGTGAAAAGTGACTGTCAGAATTTTATAGAAATTGTAAGTGAAAGTGATAAGAACAGGTGAGGTCAGTTAATTTTTTTTTTAACTTAAATATGTGTAATATTTGTAAAGGTAAAATTTTATATGCAAACCACAGGAATAAGTGTTGTTAAATTTGTTAATTACTTAGCTTAAAGGTTATGTTTGTATCTTGAAATGGAGGTGTCAAGTATTGGTACCAAATTTTAAATGAAAACCAGTAGTTGACATGACTGTCAACTACTGGCTCATAAGCAAATTGATATTTTTATGTTTTGGAAGTTGTCTATGAATTCACATTGATAAGTAAACTGTGCCCTCTTTCTCTGGAAGTTATTATCTTATTTGAACCAATAGATGACACTCATGTCAAGAACTAGTATATCAGATGTCAACTACTAGATCAACTTATTTTTGAATTTTCTTACAGAATATATCCATCAGATATGCCGCCTATCAAAGGACAAATATTAAAGTATACTGAAGAGCAAATGAAAAATGCTCTTGCAGATGTTGCCAGGGGGGTTCCTGTAGCTACAGCGGCCAGAAACCATAGCGTACCAAGAGTTACCCTTTTATATAAAAGCAAAGGGAAAACACCTATTAATCGTAAAACGGGCCCTGAGAGATATTTATCGAAAGAAGAGGAGTCGTTACTTGTAAAATGGATTATATCTGTAGGTCAAGCAGGATTTCCTGTAACTAAAGACCAGCTATTAAATAGTGTGAAGATTTTAGTTGAACAGGTAAAACGAAAGACGCCTTTTAAAAATAAACGTCCAGGAAAATCCTGGTATAAAAGTTTTCTGAAACGACATCCTGAAATTAGTCAGAGGGTAGCTCAAAACTTAACATTAAGCAGAGCAAAGGTAACCCAACAACAATTGACAAACTGGTTTCAAGAGGTTTCTGAATACTTAAAAGTAAATAACTATAGTGACATAATTAAAAATCCATCACGTGTATTCAATGAAGACGAGACTGCATTTTTTTTAAATCCAAAGGGTATTAAAGTATTGGCAAGAAGAGGTGATAAAACCATATATCAACAAGTAAATAATGATGACAAAGAATGCATCACTGTCCTAGTAACAGGGAATGCTAATGGAGATTTAGTTCCCCCTACTGTAATCTTTCAGTATGAGAGAATTCCTCAGGATTTAGCTGAAAGTATTCGACCTAGCTGGGGTATTGGAAAGTCTAGTAGTGGATGGATGACAGGTGTTTTATTTTATGAATTCATTACCAATATATTCGATCCTTGGTTAGAAGAACGAGGTATAGAACGTCCAGTGATACTATTTATTGATGGGCATTCATCTCATTTAACACTAAACACCAGTAAATTTTGTGAATAAAAGAAAATAATTCTTATAGCTTTATTTCCAAACGCTACACATCTACTTCAGCCCATGGATGTATCAGTTTTCAGGAGCTTGAAGGGGTGCTGGAAAAATGTGGTGCATGACTGGCGAATTGAAAATATTCAACATCCCATATTGAAAAGAAGACATTTTGCCAAGTTATTAAAAAGAGTGCTAGATTCTCAAATCAACCCAGAAATTTTGAAAAACGGTTTTCGTAAATGTGGTCTATGTCCATGGAATCCCAATGCAATAAATTTGACTGCAACACAACAGAGCAACATAAGTATAAAGAGCACACATTCTTTAAAAGAGTTAGAGACTGGTATTACATTTCTAGATAAATACATAGAACCTGAGAAGATAGCGAAGTTTAAAAGTTCAGCGAATTGGGAAGGAGACTTACAAGATTTATCTTTATTTCAATTTTATAAAAATGTCACATCAAAAGTTGAAGATCTGAAGCGAAATGAAGCAAATCTAAATGAGCAAGTCAGAGATGAAATAGATGTGGGCTACCAAGCAGAGAATGAGCAAACTCCAATGGAAGTTCAGATCGACATAGAACCAGACCAGTCATCAGCAGATATACCAGAAGGTGTTAAATTATTAAATGAACCGTCTGTAACTCCGACAACACCAATGGAAGTTCAGGACCAGGACAACCTAGAAACACACCAAACTCGAACTCCTTTAAAGACTATTGAAGTAAATAATATTGAGCAGTCACTTGAGCCAACCACATCATCCAATCCACAACAGGGCAGCTGCACAAGTTACTATGTACCTAATGACACAAATCAAAAAACAAATAAAAATCAAACACATACCATACTACCTTCTCCTTTCAAAAGAGCCTTATGTTGGCCAGAGCCAGTCTCTGAGACTACCAAGAAAAGAAAAAAAGAAAAAATTCCCAGTGTTGTAACTACTGGGAGAAAAAGGAACAAGAAAAGAAAGATAAAGAGGTTCAAAAGTTGCAAAGAGCTGAGGAGAGGCAAAAAAAGAAAGACTTGAAATTTGCTGAGAAGGAAGAAAATCGGAAAAAGAGAATAGCTGCAAAAGAAAATAAAAATAAATCTACATCCAATAAAAAAAAAGATTAGAAGCAGACATTCATCCAGTGATAGTACTGAATATGAGGAGTGGGTAGAATCAGGTAGTAGCATGGATGATATTAGTTTTAATGCCCCAGCTGCAGACTCGGATTCAGAAAATTCTGAAGATAATCGGCATAACTTCGAGTTTAAGAAAGGAGACTTCGTGCTAGTATCATTTCCAGGAAAAAAAAGAGCACATCAGTATATTTCCATCATTCGGAACAACCTTAACCAGTTTGAAAACGAAGTTATAGCATTAAATTACTGTAACGAAGCCAAAACCATTTTAAGACTAAATGAAAGGGATGTAAGTGTCATAAACACAAGCCAGATTATTAAAACACTGGATGCTCCAAATATTGTTTCTTTTGGTGATCGTGTACGATATGAATTTAGTTCTCCGATTTCTGTAGATGGTTAAGAAAAGTACTTTGTCCTAACACCTATATTAAAGAATATAAAGAATTGTTACTGTCTTATTTTTTGTTGTCCAAAACACTTTGTCAATTACTGGTCTTTTGACGTGTCAATTACTAAAGATTTCAAAATATGTAATGTCAACTACTAGTAATTTTTTATACATAAAAAAAAAATTAAAGCTATAAAAGAGCTGCAATCCTTTGTTTTTAATATGTAGTTGTTCCAAAAATATCAAAGATTGCTAAAAAAAATTAAACGGTAATACCATACCTAAGAATTAAAGCTATAAAAAAATATAAGCAATTTTATTTTCTTAATGTGTCAATTACTAGTGCCTTTACCTTATATATATATATATATATATATATATATATATATATATATATATATAGGTATAGATTGAAATAAAAGAATAAAAAACAAAAAAGAAAAAGAAATAAAAGAATATACCTAAAAAGACAAAAAATATAGCACAATTAAAAAATAGGAAAATATGGATAATTAAATAAAGAAAAGATTGAAAAAACCAGAAAAAATTAATAAGATGGTTATAAATGGGTAAAAATTAGTAAAAAACAAGAAACTTAATAAAATGGAAAATAATATTTTCAGATTACACAGCCAATCGATAGATGGAGCAGTATTTAAATTCAGTAAGGGAATTTCTTTCTCCAGAAATAGAATAATAAAAATTTTAATAAATGAAAAAATTGAAAAAAAAACAGAATATAAAAACAGTAAAAACGAAAAAAAAAGTTTGATAAAAATCAAACAGAAAATAGTTTGTGGTTGTTTGAACCAAATAGCAATTAATTAAAAAACTTTTTAAGAAGTTGGAAAAAATTGAAAAAAGATACAGGAACAACCAATAAAAAATAGTAAAAACTGAAAAAACAATAATAGAATAAAAGAAAAGAAGTAAAAGCCTAAAAAGAGGAAACAAATAAAATAATATATAAAAAAATCGCATAAATAAAAAAAGAATGGATAATCAAAAAAGGAGAATTTGAAAAAAGAAAAAAAAAAGTGAGAGGTGTCAAGCGACACCCGGATGGAACGAAGTTCCTTTCGATTAATTAGTGAAGGAATTGTAATTTGTAAACACAACAGAGAGTTTGTACATACATAAGCATTTATTATCGTCTGTATAACCTAACTCTATCAGCAATATCCAGAACTTGTGCAGAAACACTGTCAGGATACATTATTGTTTTTATTTTCTATTATTTTAATATTTATTATCTACAAAAAACCTGTATAAACTTAACAAAGTCGCGACACTACTACACTGTTCAAAGTAAAATAGAAAAAAAATAGTAAATCCATTATTTTCAACGGTTCGTTTCTTTTAACAAAAGTGTCCATTTATACAATACCAGAGGATTAGAGAATATACATCTACCTACTTTTTATTTCAATTTAATTTAAAACAGGAATTAACAATTTAATACAAAATTTTAAAATTAAAATATTTGACAGTAACTGACAGTTAAGGTAATTTGACGTAGGTACCTAACTAGTCCAGTTAAGAACTATTCTTGAAATGTTTATGAATTTATTGATTTATAAAAACAGGATAAAATAAAATATAATACTATTATGGGTACTTATTTTTTTCTACAGTATTTTCTTTTAATTTAAATTAGTGTCTTTTTAATTGTACTTTTATTAGTATTTATTATATTAGGGTTTCCTATTTAAATAAAGATAGGTATATCTATTTATGAGAGAAAGAGGGAGACAACATGCGTATGTCGTGTCGTGTCGTGACAAATTTTGGTAATTTTTTTTTTTTGGCTAGCTCCTAGCGTCAGTCGTAACTGTTCGTAACGCCCGAAAGAGAACTTCGTTCCAAAAATGGGTAAAATTTGGCAACAAACGATAAACTTAGGTAATATAAAAAATAATATAAAAAACAACTAAAAACCATTAAAACTTAAAAAAACAAAATTTACCAAATAGTAATATAGTAAAAACCCTAAAAGAAAATATGACAAAATCGACAAAAACTGAAAACGAATTGCAAAAAAAAAAACGTAAAAACAGTAAAGAAATCATTTATATTTATGCGGTAAAAAGTTCATTAATTTAATAATATTACGGATATCAACCGATTACTTTGAAACCACAGATTTCTAGCGATTTTGACTGAAATTGTTTTTGTGGAAAAATCAAGTACCTGATTGCAATTTATTGTTTTTGAAAGTAATCTAAGTTTAGATTAAAATAAATAAGTGGAAAGTAAACATTTATGTTTTGTTGCTTTATTTGTTTAATTATTAGAAAATAAATCAATAATAATCTTCTAAGTAGAATTATTTCATCAATCTTAATTATGTCTAAAATAATACACTTAAAATATACATTGGGACGTATTTATTAGATTTAAAAAAAATGTAAAAACTGGTCGATTTTTGATCTAAGGGGGACACATTTTTACGATACATGCGACTATCAATGGTCCACCCCTTCCCTTTCACTTCCTCAACCCCTTATTTTTAAAGAGGGAAAGATATTAAGATAAAGTAGGTATTTAGACATAACGATTGCTTAAGATTTATTTTGATATTTGTACTTTATTCATTTAAAGTACAATACCTCTTAAAAATGAAACGTAACGCCTATGGTTTGTTAATAAGACCTTGTGTTGAAGATTTAAACATTGAGCTCAGATTTTGGTATATAAGCGAAAAAAAAAAAGGTCATCATTGTATTCAGCATAATTTAAACTATCAAAAAACATAGTTTTTGCACACATGGCGCTAAAGACTTCTTAACACGGGGTAGGAGGAGACATTTTTATACAACAATCAACACGCCACGCGAACGTCGTCGCAGGTACATCGATATAGAACCTAAAATTGTGGTAAGATTTTGTTTTGTCTGTCTGTCTGTATGTTTGTGCGCGCATCACATGAAAACTACTGATACGATTTGAATGCAGTTTTCACAGGGGTATTTCGCTTCTTTCAACTTAACATCTAGTGTATAAAAATGTCTACCCCTTCCTTTAACGTGGTAGAGGGTATTTTTTTACATTAATTAACACGCCACCCGAACGTCGTCGCAAGTACACCTAGTACCTATTTAATATGTACTTTACTAAATAAAACTTAAACTTTAAATACAGAGGGATGAAGGTAAGAAACCAAATTATTAAAAAATATATTATTTTGAAATTTATTATGAGTTTCTTTGCACATAAGGTACTCCAAGTTCATTGGATGTAGATATTTCTGCTGAAGCAAATATTAAACTTTTTTTTAACAATATCCTTGATCCAAATGAGGAAAAAATTGAATGGACAGAATAGCCTATACTGCTTCTTTTAGATGAATATCAAAAAATAATGAAACGTTGTAGAAACTCTTTCATAAAAAAGAGTGAAAATTTATTTAAGTTACTAGTGGATATAATGTGGATAAAAAAATGTTTAATAAAAAAACACAAAACATGAAGTACACATTTAAAAAATTTAAGACAAAAACAAGAAACAGAACACTTGCTGGGAAAAAATAGTATTATAACAGGATTAATAAAATATTTCAGAAGATAAAACTGTTAAACCAAGTAATTTAATTTCATCAATGAAACTTTTATAAATTTTGAAGTTTACATATAGTTTGCAGTTTAACACTATCTGTCTATACATATAATAAAATTGTAGAAATGTATATGTTTGTGCGCGCATCACATGAAAACTACTGATCCTATTCGAATGCGGTTTTCAAAGACGTATTTGTCTTCTTTTAACTTAACATCTGGTGTATTAAACTTTCTCCCCCCACCCCTTTAACGGGGTGAGGAAAGAAATTTTTATACAAAAATCAACACGCCACGCGAACGACGTCGCTGGTACATTGAAATAGAACCCAAAAATGTGGTTAGTTTTTTTTGTCTGTCTGTCTGTATGTTTGTGCGCGCATCACATGAAAACTACTGATCCGATTCGAATGCGGTTTTCACAGATGTATTTGTCTTCTTTCAACTTAACATCTGGTGTATAAAAATTTCTCTCCCATTCCTTAAATGGGGTGGGGTAAGAAATTTTTATACAACAATCACACGCCACGCGAACGACGTTGCGAGTACATCTAGTCTTATATAACTCATAGTTAAAAGCTTCAAATAAACAATAAAACGTTCCTTTTAAAATTTGGGAAAAAACTTTCATAAACTATTTACTTTTCGGAAAACTTTTACAATAACAAGTAATTTTTCTGAAGCTTAAATGTGACACATTTATTTTAGGAACAAAATTACTTTTGTTTTAACAATATAGAGAAACAGCGGGCAGGCCATAAAAAAGATTTACTATCAATAAATAATTGCCTTTAATATTTTCCTTCTTTATAAGAGGGAAAAAAACTCGTCTATAACTGAAAACCGCTGATGCATCGAAAACGAAAAAAGACCCCATATATATGAACATTAAATCTTTCGAAATCAATAGCATTTTCTTTTTATGTTTCAAAACGGTCAGTGGGCTTGCAGTATTCAATTATATGCTCAACGGTCAATAAAACCTCTTTTGTTGCATTTTAGCGGTGCATGAATGAGATTCGCTTTTGAAAAAGTATGAAAATAGTTTAGAGTTTTATACTACCTACATACATTTTTAGCAAAAATTTTTGCTGAATAGTGATATTTTATTGCAATTTAGTTTTAAAATAAATTTGAATACATTTTATACAGTACAACTTTCGTGTTTTTTTCAAAAATAGTTATTTGTGACACAAGGACGGAAAATGACATTTTGCAAGAGCGAGTATAGTTGTGTAGCCGAGGTGGGTAGCACCGAGGCGAAACAATACGAGCACTTGCAAAACATTTTTCGGACGTGTAACACACACTATTTTTTGGTCCGACTAATTTTTAATATTTTCAAAAGTTCTGTTATGTTCAAGAGTTGACCGCTTGTGGTACCTAAAGTAGGACCAGTGACTAGAAGACAGCCGACAGACTGTCAGATGGTATGACGTGATCCTTGGGTAGATATAAGCGCCACATTGGATGTTAATATTATAGTTGTATAATAACTTGTTTGAAACTTAATATGCGTGTTCAGCAGTTATTAGTGTTTTAATTAACATATGTTGCAAACACAACAAGTTCAAAAACTTTTTATTTTGTCACATAGGTACAAGATTAGATGTTTATTGACATCTATTGCACGATTAAAAGAATTAGTAATAAGGAATGATTTTCTGATTATCGATTTCAAGATCCTTAATTTTTATACATACAAATACTGTGCTAATAAGCAGCACAGTAAAAATTGTTATATTGAAAATATTAACATTAATATCTAATAATTTGATATGAAAATAGCAGAGACAATGAACTATTTTCATAATCGAATGATAAGTAATTGTAGATTGACATAAATGTCAAATTTTATAATACAAGTTGTGAGAGAAATTAAATGTAAATTAGAATCCTGCTTACCTTTAGAAAAAGTTATAGGTAAATTTAGTATATTATACGCTGTTTTTAAATAAATTTAATTAATATTTGTATTATTTATTATGTATTTTTGATGACTTAAAATTTAAACTCATAGCGCCATCTCATTAGATAATCTAAAAGCTACTTTGCCGACCTAGGCCGGATAATGTCATTTTCCGGACGATTTTGAAGTAATTAATATATATATAAATATATATATATATATATCGTTTATTTAGCAATACTAATTACAAAAAAATATATGTATACAATAAACAATAAATAGATTACAAAAAAGGAGCTAATATATAATATAAAAAATTACTTAACAATAGTTTAAAAAAAAGCATATATCCAACAACTCAAGTCAAAACAATAATAAAAGATTATTAAACATCATTTTTATTTTAACAAGTATTGTTTTAGCTTTCTTTTAAAAATACATAGATTCAGACTAATTTTTTTATGATTTGGTAAATTATTATAGTCATTTAAACCTCTGTAAAATACATTATTTTGCGTAGACCCCCTTGAATACTGGTGCACATGAAAATTTCGTTGTCCTCTTGTATTGTAATTGTGGATGTCTGCATTGTAAACTAATTTATTTTGTAAGTATTTGGGAGCTATTCCCATTTTAATTTTAAATATAAATACCATAGTGTTATAGTAAACATATTTTTCTACTGACAGCCAACCTAGTGTATTTAACATCTCTTTTATAGGTGTAAATCGTAAATATTCCAATATAATTCTCATAGCTCTATTCTGCATTTTCTGAAGTCTATTAAGTTCATTTTGTTTAAAAAGATACAATATTGTAAAGCAGTAATTAAAATGAGGGAGAATACATGTATTGAAAATAGTTCTTCTTGTCCATCCACTAATATATTTACTGCATCTTTTCAGATAACTTATTTTGTAAGCTATTGTCTTAATTAAATGATTGCAATGATCTTTAAAATTTAACCGATTGTCCATTACAACCCCTAAATATTTATACTTTTTCACCTCTTCAATTTCTTCTCCATTTATCCAAATTTTACTATTTATGTTTCTCACCTTTTTCATTTCTCCAATAATCATCCATTTAGTTTTATTAACATTAATTTTTAACAGATTAGCACAGCAATACTTATATATATTTTCCATATTCCTATTAATATTTGTAAAACAATCTTCAACAATTACGCTATCATAGTATATAAGAGCGTCATCTGCAAATAACTGTATTTTACAATCCACAGCACTTACTATATCATTAATATAAACTAAAAATAGTAACGGTCCCAAGACACTCCCTTGTGGAACACCTATATTGTTTTCAATTTGTATTGATACTTTATTATTTACTTTAAGTTTTTGTGTCCTTTTATCTAGATAATCTGACCATTGCAATGCTATCCCGTCAATATTTATCATACTTAATTTTCTTAGTAATCGTCTCCTATCTACCGTCTCAAATGCTCTTTGTAAGTCTAAAAATACCGCTAATGTAGTACGTCGATTTTGTATGTTTAATTTCCATTCAGCAATCACACACTGTATAGCTGATTCACAATTATGCTTACTACGAAAACCTGACTGAAAAATTGTTATCTTCTCATTTAAATCAAGAAAACTAACTAACTGTTCGTAAACTACTTTCTCTAGGATTTTTCCAAGAGTACTAATTGTATTAACTGGACGCAACTCGGAGGCTTTTATAGTATTTTCAACTTTTGGTATTGGTACAATTGTTGTTACTTTCATATCTATTGGAACTTTGCCTGATAAAAGTGATGTATTAATAGTATTAATAGTATTGTTTCTGGACGGAGGACCAAAAAAGGATTTTAGTCACGCATGTCTTTACCTTATAATTTAAAATATTAGAATCGCAAGATCATCTAAAAAATTAAGTGTTACTTCATTTAACTATAACTAATAAATTTTATACAATGGCAAAAAGAGTGCAAAAAGGCACTTACTCTAAATAATTCAATAAAATGAAGGTCTATTTAAAAAAAATATAAAGTATAACAGCAAAAATATATTAAATGACACTAAGGAGAAATTCAAAAAATGGTGCATCCAGCACTCTTGGTTTTTCACTTTCTAAAAAATTTTACAATTTTCTTGAAGCCCATAAGAAATATCTAAATGAGGAGTTTACTTTAAACAGCTATAAATAATTTTGCATCACGATGGATACTTTAGCCCTAAAGAATAGCAGAATTAGAACAGTTATTATCCAAGCACAGCTTCCGGTTAGAAGCTATATTCGAAGCTAATAGTCTAAGAGCTAGAGCCAAAATTTCACCATAATCCGTAATATACATTTCTCTTTTGCAGTATGTCCATTTCATAAAGGTATTTACGTTCCTGCTCAGGCGGACAAACTAGTGAGTACAGGGGAGAGGGTAACTATAAGGGGTGAAAGTTGCCAATTTTTTTACGGGGAATTGTCGTCATCGATAATATTGGTAAAAAATTTCCTAGTCGAAGGTGTTGATAAGACAATTCGAAATCCCGACTGGTGGATACCAAGGAAGTGGCGGACAAGTTTAAAGAGGACCCAAATTGGGCAAAAAAAATCGTCAATAATAATATATCTGCACTTTCTACAAATGTTTGACCCTTGAGAAGCTAAATACAAAATGGCTTTCAGCTAGGTAGATACAAAAGAGATAACAGACAAGTATAAAGAGGCCCAAAATTTGGCAAAAAAATGTCATTGGTAATAAGTCCGCCACTTCTACCACGTAATGTTAGATCCTTAAAAAGCCTAAATCCCCTGAAAAAAACGAGTTTGTCTACTTTAGTGGCATGTCATACACAATCGTAGCATTCAATGCGCAGAAAATTTTTAAAAGTTTTAAAAATAATTTTTTTGATTAAAATTAAGGTCATCTGCAACTTACGATGGAGAAAAATTTTTCTAATCTATCTGTTCTTGACTTAAATGTCAACAGAATGTAATGTAAAAAGACATTGCACCAACCTCTGGTAATATAGGTTAAAGACTTAACAAGCAACCCCTTTCATCAAATTTTTCATCAAAAATGAATCAACCCTGTCATCAAATCAATGCATTTTTTAAACTAATCCATCGATATCTCTCCACATGCATCGGAAAGTCCTCGCATAACGTAATCCCCGTTTTATCCTATGGAAAGGATTCCTATATCTAGACGGATATCAACCGGATATCAGCGGATCCCGATTGCCTAATCAGTCGTGAATATCAGATCTGGATCAGACAGTCCCGAGATTCTAAGGTCAGGGTGTCGACAAGATAAAGTTATATTGTGTATGCGCATTATTATTTTAAACTCGATAAATTCAAATACAAATCTTTATATAAAAAATGCAATTTGCGTCCAATTTAGATGACTAAGTTATAATATATTATCGAATAAATAATAAATATGAACTACGAGCAATAATAATTATTCACCTAATATTTTTACATCAAACAGGATCAAATAATCCCTTTGGATATTTCTAAGCAGCTTAAAAGCCAATCTAAAATTCAATCTAATTTCAATTTAAAGATGAAAACCAATTAAAATGTAGGTTTTAGTTTATGTTTATTTAAAGGTTTAGAATAAATTATTTCTTAGTACTCCAAGCAATATATTATTAAACTTATTTTTTTTAAAACAATAGAGAACCAATTAGTTATTGGTAGAACTCGCACTTTTATTTTTTTCTGCAACTATACGAGGATGGTCTTTTTAGTTTTGCATATAGCCGTTAAAATGGCGCCACTAACAGAATCCTCAAACACAAATCTAACCTCAATCTTTTTTTCACATAAGTCCAGAGTTTTATTGCAATACAACAAATCGTGTAGGTGCAGTGAATTTTTGAAATTAGCAAGTCGGTCAAAAAATGGATCTTTCTAAAGAACATTTTCAAGCAATAATTTTTTACAATTTTTGATAAGGATTATTTGGGAATGAAATAACACACCAATAGACTATTTTTCGCGCGTATTGCGATTTCAACTTGGTTGCTTTAGTCTCAGCGACGAATCCAGGCTAGGTCTTCCCAAAACAGCAGTCAAATAGTAAAACATTGTTGCAAGTCGTCAGCTAATTAAGGATGATCGCCGTGTAGCATACCGGGAGATAAAGGGCATCTTTGGTCATTTTAAGGAGTTCGACCAAAAGATCCTGTAAAAAAAACTGGGTGTTACGTAGTTGGTTTCCCGTTGTAAACATTATTTACTCACAGAAAAGCAAAAAGAGGTAAGCGTAAATATGACGGCAGCGATAAAATAGTAAACAAACTTTTTTTACGAACTAATGACGAGGTTTAATTATTTATTTAAATTCTGAGTTGTTATTGCCTGCTTTATTTACATTACACTTAGTGGACCTTGGTTTCGTTTAGTGGCCAGTCGCGATTTGTTATAAAAATGCGGCAAATGTATCAGGTGATGAAAGTGTTGACGATTTATGAGACAATCTTTGTGAAAACCGTGATGCACAATTTCAACCGGAGCAGATCACTTCTTCATCTGAAGACCCCGATCAGATTTACTTGCTACAGATAACATTATTATTGTAAATTCGCGCAGATGGTGCAGGGTATCTCGTAAAATAATTAGAGGTGGACGTTCAGTTAGGACTTCTTCAGTGCCAGAAGTTGGTGTGTTACAAGTAGCAAGTGACGGCACAGATGGACTTGTATTTCTGCAGACGCTAGGGATGTAGGACGTTAAAGTCAGCAAAATATACTTAGAGAAATCTCAGGGTCTACTACTTACTAAAAGAAACCACATTACAAAAGTCAAGATAACACTTGGAACTTATCACTCGACAAACTAAATTCATTTATTGCTTTGATTTATACCCGTGAAGCTTAGTCACCTAGATTCATCTTGTGGTCGCTAGATGTACCTACCTGTCGTACATATAAAATAAGTATTCTTCCATTTTAAATTCACTTCCTCTATATATTTTACATTTTTGTTTTTACTTTTTCGCAACATTCCAAATAATAAATTATTTTGCCAACCTATTTTTTTTAAGAATCGAAAAATGTAATTTATTGCATTAATGTATAATATTAATTCAGAATATATTGAAATGGATTTTTTTTTCTGGAACAACTCCGGAGTTGTGGATTCTGCACCCAAAGAAAACTATTTCTATTACAACAAAATTTTCTTTATACTTTCTATGACTAGTATTTTTTCTGCTCTTTTATTTGTTAGCTCCTTGTTTCTGCTGATATAGTTGCTGTCTCATTCTCTCTGCTCCTCTTTCTTCTAGCTCTGGTTTCTTTTTCTATTTGCTGCTGCTCTTTTTTAAGTATTTTAGTTATTGCTTTTAACTTACGCTTTGTCTACTTTTCAAAATATAGTTTCATATATTTTAATTATTTTCGGCGTTAAAGTGACACTAATGCTACAGTGAAATTTATTGTTTAGTTCTACGAATTCCTAATAGATGGCAATTTAACATAATTTATGTAACTCTATAAACCTATGACATCTAGGTTGGATAGACATTGTGTTTGATCTTATAGGTTGGAGGTAACACAGAAAATGGTGTTGTATAATGATTTAAAAACGAACACATAAACAAGAAACTAGAATTAAATGAAAAATGGTAAAAAAACTGCGGAAAAAACGAAAGCCGAAAAAAATCCTATGTAAATTAAATAAAATAACACCACCGTATACTTAAACGAGTTTTTACTTAATTAAGTACTATATGAAGCCAGCGTAAGGAGGCGCAGTTAATATCACATATAATTTAACCAGCAATTCTTACTTTAGTACCATGACGCCACCGGACAATGGTGCAGTTAATTTTCCATATGTTCGCAGCCGGTCAAATTCTGAGAATACAGTAGTTAAGGCATAATAACGGTGGTTTTTTGGCCAAAAACTCAGGAGCAGGTAGTGATATATGTGCCGGTGCATTATCATGGTGCAAAATCCATGACTGGTTTTGCCACAAATCTCTGCGTTTAAATCGTATTGCTTCGCGCAAACGTCTGATTACTTCCAGGTAATATTCCTTGTTGACCGAACGAACTTGTGGCAAGAACTCAGGATGCACTACGTCATTGTTATTAAAGAAAACAGTTGGCAAGATCCTCACATTCGACCGAACTTGACGTGCTTTTTTTTGCCTTGGCTCCTCTCTCCGCAGCTGTTGACACGATTTGGCGTCATAGCTATATACCCATGTTTCATCACCAGTTGTAATTCTTTTAAAGAAATCTGGATCGCCGTTGGCAGTATTAAACAGTTCCCGAGCGATATTCATGCGACGTTGTTTTTAGTCAAAATTGAGTAATCTTGGAACAATCTTCGCTACCACACGTTTCATGCCCAAGTAATCCGACATGATCCAGTTGATACGCCAACATCCTCAGCAACTTCCCTAGCAGCAATTTGACGTATTTCCAAAACCATTTGCTTCACTGACTCGACATCTTTATTAGGTGTTGACGTGCTCGGGCGTCCAGAGCGGTCATCATCATCAATGGCTTCTCGGCTTACTTTGAAGCGTTTATACCATTCATATACTCATAGTAAGTTTATCAAATGCCACAGTCAACATTTTGAATGCATTGTCACGCTTTGTTTCATTTTTAACGCAAACATTAATGCAGATTCTTTGATTCATTTTGTTTGATAGTACGAAATCGAAGAGTATACCAAAACACCTCTAACCTTTCTGTCTGTCAAATTACAAATCTAATTACTAAATTAAATGTAAAATGACTGATATTGTTAATATATATTAGGGACATATATATGTACAACCGTGATGTTACGTTGTACAACCATAAGAAAAAATTCGAAAAGAGGCTGACCTTAAAGGCCATCCTTGCAACTTCCCGCTAGTTTTAACCGCAAAGCTATAGTAACGTGACGTATTCTTACGTTTTTGACTTTTTTTAAAATGTTTAAAAAGCCATAACTTTTTAACGCGTTACAATTGTGATGTTCAAAATGGCATTCGACGCAGTTTTTTGAGACCTAAAAACGTTACCAGGAGTGCAAAATCGGTTAGTCAAGTTATTGAAAAAAAAACACTTTTTTTGAAATTTTTCGACAACGATATCTCACGAACGAATCAACCGATTTTAATTTGCAAAACGGCACTCGACGTGGCTTTTTAAGCTTGAGAGCTGATTAGGTTATGAAATTGATCGATGCAATAGCCAAAAAGATATGCCCAAAAAACATTATTTTTACCAATTGTTTTTTTTCGGTTATTTTGAAATTTCTCGAAATCTACCGGCTCGAATCGGTTCAAACTTACAGGGAATCTAAGTTAGATGGAACTCTTTCGAATGCTATTTATTTCATTTCGATCGGTCCAGCCGTTCAATAGTTATAAGAGGTTTACATACATCCACACACACATCCACACGTACATACAGACATACAGACACCCTCGTAAAAATAGTCAGGGGAGGTTCCTAAGACCTCAAAACGTTGAGATCCGATGAAAACTCGATTTTCGAAAAACGGGGTGAAACCAATAACTTCCCGATTTTAAAAAAAATTTTAATTTTTTTTAGCGGGAAGTTAAAAATTCGAAAAGAAGTTGATTTTAAAAGCCATCCTTGCAACTTCCCGCTTGTTTTAACCGCAAAGCTATAGTAACGTGACGTATGAGACGGTTTTGACTTTTTTTTTAAATGTTTAAAAAGCCATAACTTTTTAACGCGTTATTCGATTTTGATGTTCCAGATAGCATTCGACGCAGTTTTTTGAGACCTAAAAACGTTACTGGGGGTGCAAAATCGATTAGTCAAAAAATCTCTAAGTTAGTGAAAAAAAAAACACTTTTCTTCATACCTCGGTCGAAAGTACGTTCTTTCGTCCCTAATTGCAGGGAAGAAAGTTTAACATTTACTCCCTGTTTACGGCGGGACGAAAGTTGAATTTTTGGCCCTGCGCGTCATGATGTTTTGTCGTCATTAACATTTACTCCCTGTTTCCGGTGGGAGGAAAAATTTCTCATGCGTAGGTACACTTGTAACTAGGGACTGTTTATTCTCGTGTCATTTCTATTTCTATCTATAACCTTAAAAATAATCATCAATGACAAAACTTGACTCTTCGAATGTATTTGATGCCTGTTCCACGACCAGCTGCACTCGCTTCGCTCGTTCCGCAAGTACTTTCGATCGAGGTATGAAGAAAAATAGTATACACTACACGGGCCAAAAGTTGAAATCTCGGCTTTTCGCCTCAGACATCATGACGCGCAGGGCCGAAAATTCAACTTTCGTCCCTTGTAGCGTAATATACTATTTTTTTAAACTTTTTCGACAACGATATCTCACGAACGAATCAACCGATTTTAATTTGCAAAACGGCATTCGACGTGGTTTTTTAAGCTTGAGATCTGATTAGGTTATGAAATTGATCGATGTAATGGCCAAAAAACATAATTTTTTCGGTTATTTTAAAATTTCTCGTAATCTACCGGTTCGAATCGGTTCAATCTTACAGGGAATCTAAGTTAGATGGAACTCCTTGGAACGCTTTACGCTTTTTATTTCATTCCGATCGGTCAAGCCGTTTAAAAGTTATAAGAGGTTTACATATCCCCCCCCCCCACACACACACACACACACACACACACACAACAACACACACACACACACACACACACACACACACACACACACACACACACACACACACACACACACACACACACACACACACACACACACACACACACACACACACACACACACACACACACACACACACACACACACACACACACACACACACACACACACACACACACACACACACACACACACACACACACACACACACACACACACACACACACACACACACACACACACACACACACACACACACACACACACACACACACACACACACAAACACACAAACACACAAACACACAAACACACAAACACACAAACACACAAACACACAAACACACAAACACACAAACACACAAACACACAAACACACAAACACACAAACACACAAACACACAAACACACATACATACATACATACATACATACATACATACAGACATACAGACACCCTCGTAAAAATAGTCAGGGGAGGTTCCAAATACCTCAAAACGTTGAGATCCGATGAAAACTCGATTTTCGAAAAACGGGGTAAAACCAATAACTTCCCGATTTAAAAAAAAAAATAATTTTTTTAGCGGGAAGTTAAAAATCGAGAATCGAATGTACGTAGCCCGTGAAATTTAAAACTCTCGTTTCTTCGTAAACAAACCTCTTATCCACTTTTTTCATAAGAATGACGATATTAAATACTTATTTAAAGTCTCTATTAGTTTAAACAATGAGTTTGACACTTACTTAAATTTTAATTACTTTCTTCTTCAAGCGTATAATAATAACTATATTACTTTTTGCAACACAGACCGTAGAAATATCCCATTATTTTACTAGTACAAAAATGAATTTTCATTATTGTACTAATAAAATAATGGGGCGTTGTAATCAAGTAGGTAGGAACTGTCATTTTTAAACTTATTTAATTTGACGTTTGTCTGTTTTGAAAATTTTGTGAAAAATGTCTCAAGAATTGCAATGTACGCCTCCGGAATTAGTTGAAATAGCTAATTCCAGTATTGAAACTCTAATTCCAACGAAGTCGCGTAAACTGTATGATTTTGCATACGAAAAATTTCTAAAATGGTGCAATGAATATAATGTACAGCAATACACGGAAAACGTTATGCTTGCATACTTCACGAATTTGTCCAGAAAGTTTAAAAGTTCTACTCTATGGGCACAGTATTCAATGATTAAAAGTCAATTAAACATTAAACATAATGTTAAAATAGAAAAATATAGCAAATTAATTGCATTTATAAAGCGCCAAGGGGAAAATTATACACCGAAAAAATCAAAAGTATTAACACAAGATCAATTTGATAAATTTCTCAAGGATGCACCAAATAATGTTTATTTAGCAACAAAGGTAGGTACTTTCTTATTTTTTTTTAATCATTATTACGTTTATTAAACCGTTGACAGTGATATCTACTAGCAGATCAATATTTAACTTGACAGCAAATATTACCTCATTTCCTACTTATAACATTTAATGACGGTAGCTCAGTGGCAGAGCTTTTGTCTTCGGTTGCAAAGGTCAGCGGTTCTAATCCCGGTGCTACCAGCTTTTTTTTTTATTTATTTCAACGTTTGTTTTAGGTTATATTAATATTTGGAGTCACAGGAGCCCTTAGATGCGATGAACTTGTTAATTTAAAGTCTAGCGAAATCCAAGATTTGGGAAATTTAATTTTGGTTAAAATCATAAACACAAAAAACAAAAAACAACGGTCGTTTACTATAATTGGCGATTTTTATTTGAATTTGGTAAGACAGTATACGGCTCTTCGTCCGGATGATATTGGCCTGCAGCGATTTTTTATTAAATACCAGAATGGTAAATGTCACCGTGTGGTAATGGGTATCCACAAAATATCAAACGTACCAAAAGACGTTGCTACGTTTTTGAAATTAACAAATCCTCATGAATATACAGGACATTGCCTTCGGAGGACTTCCGCAACTATTTTAGTTGACAACGGAGGTGATATTACTGCTATAAAGCGGCATGGTGGATGGAAATCCACCAGTGTTGCTGAAGGGTACTTAGAGGATTCCATTTCCAGTAAAACACAAACTGCACAAAAAATACTTAATTGGCAAGAACAACCAAGTAATAGTTCTGGAATCGCTGACATAATAATCGACAATCAACTTACTAATAATATGATGTATACCAATGACAAAATTGTAAATGTCGAAGCTGAAAGCGGTGGCAGTGGCTTAAATTTAAACAACTGCAGTATACAAAACTGCACATTTAATATTACTGTTAATAAATAGGTAACACTTTATGTAATTTTTCGTTTGTATTAATTAAATAGTTGAGATATAAACAAAGCCTTCTATATTTTTTATAAAATGCATATTATTATTACGCTTGAAGAAAAAATAGTATATGTTACTCGGAGCAGAAGGCCCATTATATGTTTCGCCCAGTTTGCACAGCCTCGGCTAGCGCCTCGGCAGTGCAAGAATCTGGGCTCAACAATAATGTTGGCCTTCTACTCCTAGTAACATAATATACTATTTTCTATAAAATAGTATAAATAAACAGACACTTTTTTTAAAACAAAACTATATAATCAATTATTAAATCTAATCTTGTAAATAAAAAATAATTTACAAATGACGGTTAACTGCAAAAATTTCCCCTTTTAAGGGTTACGCACACCCATGATTTGATTTCCAGTTCTGAGGACAGGATATCACTTTCTTTTGTCAGCGATTGTTCTTTTCCATCGATTGGGCCTAGCATGCTGACCTTAAGGGTCGATATCCTTTTAGAAAGGATTCCGTATACTTTCGGGAAAAGTCTGAAGGATTATGCCATGTGAAGAGGTCAGAATAGCTGTTGGTTTCTTTTTTTGCATTGAGAAATCAGGTGTAAAAAACAAACCAGACAGTCGTTTTTGTTGTATATAACAATTAACGGTAAAATTAATAACTTGTGTAATGAATTTCAAAGTTAAATGTATTACTATAATATGTATTTATTGATTAAATACATAACAGTAATATCACTATTAATTAAGCATAATTTAGAAGTACTAGGAATCTTCAAGCATAAAAAATTTATTTTACTACTTATTTACTTAAAAGTATGAAATGTAACCTACTTATTAACGAATTTTTAGATTTAAGTACCTTTGTCTCCGATTGTAGCTCCCAAACATCCTTAAAAGGTAACCCACGAGTTAGTTGAGCAAGCTGAAGAAAAACGGCTTTTAGGACGTTTTAACGTAACACTATATTTGTAATTCTATTTTTTTAATTTCTGACCAGTAAGCAAACGCAACATTTATTTATTATTTTAAAAATGTAGTAGTCTCTATATTATTAACATACCACAATTTTATAAATTTTAACAAATTATATAAGTAAGTATAGTTAAATTTAAAAAAAAGGAACAAAAAAACTAGTGTGGCAGTCAGTGGGACTGCCGGCAGAAGTTATACTTCTATGCACGCGCATGGATTCATAAATTTGTATGCGAATGATTAAGCAAACTCATTATATGATATTCGTGGTAAGCGACCCCAAAAACCTCCTAGTACCGTGTGCACACTCTTTTTGTATCGAATTTGCATAAAATTCCTGGAGACGAGGTCCGTCTTAAGCACCAGGTGTTTCGAACACCATCGACATTATTATAATCGTATTAAGCGACTCAAAAAACCACCGAGTACCAAGTGTGCACTGATTTCGTACAGAATTTACATAAAACCCCAGGAGAAGAGGTAAATACCCTAGACACCAAGTGTCGCAGAGACTTTCGGAATTGTGATATTCGTGTTCAGCAACTCCAACAACCCCGAGTATATAAATTGAACCAATTTTCAGCAATACTTTGCGAGTTGTAAGTTTTCTGTCTATTGTCTGTTCGGAATGTATTTTTCGAATGCAGAAATGCAATTTCCATTTTTACATTATAAAATATAGCGACAAATTTCCCGATACTTTAACGAATCCAATGCAAAAAAAACGCATTCCGATCCATCTTACGTTACAAAATTCGGAGGCTTTGTTGCTTTATTTCCTCGACTATTCGTAAAAACTCTGTTTATGTAGCCAACAACCTCAAAAGCATAGTGCAGGATATACTGCAACCATGTGACGGTATTTTAGACTACAATACAATACTCATTACTGAATATTATTATTAATATTATTAATATAAAATACTAAACTTACGTGACAGAATTATAAAATAATCTGTCAAATAATCATGTGGTCCGTCACTATGATATTCATACATTAGTTCAGACTGTTTTTTGTATATCTACCCCTTTTTAATGTACTGAATGTTGAAACGTTATTCAAAGGACTTATAGTTATGACTAATAACATGTGATAAATATTTCATCTTTGTTTTTATCCACCAATATAGCTTATAAGTGTGTATGTCTCTCTCTTACTCACACCATTACATATGTAATGATTTTTCCCATTTAACTGTACACAAATCTTTTCCACCGAGTGCATGAATAGAAGTAGAACTTCAAAAATAAAACGGTAATAAAAATATTTTAATGGGTAATTAATAATATACGTAGTTTTATAGAAATAGTATTAAATAATATTGTAAACAATTTATATAGCGCATTCATAACTTCTTTGTTTATCTTTGCATGTAAAACAGACATACGTTGATCGATCCATTGTTTGTTATTTAACATTTACGGTTTCCACGGGAAGTTAACTAATTCAGTGTTTATCAATGTAGATTATGATTAGGAAAGGCTATGTTAATCAAACGCTGCAGATGTTTGGGCAACATAAATTTGTTAAAATATAGTTTTACTTGCAACTATTTATTTATAAAATCGTATTATTAACCCACCTGTATTAAACATATTATTACAACTAAAATGCTTGTAAATATTTTAATATTGTATTGCATTTAAATTTATTAGTGTTTGTTAACAAACGTTATTTGTATTTCTAATTACCCAATCTATATATAAATTTTGCCCTCTTTTCCTAAAATCCCCGAATAACTATTTCTAATATACCTCTATTACCAGCTGATAACAAATTATACCAGAAATACTTATCTTTATAAACTATGCTTATTTTATTTTGAAAATCCAATCTATGCAAATATCCAATTAATCTTCTCTATATATATCCATTTTATTCCATATTTAACTCTACCATATAGTTATTATAACATTCTATTCATACATTAATCTTCTTTTATAATTTTTATATTTATATTCATTAACATTCAGTATTTATCTTCATTTTTAATTTCTATTATTATTATATTTACTTTATAATGGTTTTTCAATTTTTAAAATTCTATATAATTCCCTAAACTTTTTCTCTGACTTTACTCTCCAAAATTCTATGACATTCTCTCAATAATTTTTTTTTTTTTTTTTTTTTATCCCCCTAGAAACCTCGCAACCCAAATTTATATATGAAAATGTAAATGTATATTATTAATTGTTTATAATTTTGTGTTGTTTATCTGATTATATGTTATATTTAAAATGATGTAAATTTAAAATAATTATATTTAACTTTAAAATTTGATGTGAATTGAATTATTGTTTATAAATTTTTTATCAACGACTCTATCTCAGGGCAGAATTCAATGTTTTATTTTATTAATTTGATATTGTCTTGAAATTATATGCATAATAACTATTATGTACCAAATGATATAAGTGGAAATTTAAAGAAAAATGAATCAGGGAAATTAAAAGCTATATTTGAAGGACCATATAGAATAGTAAATGAGGAAGGTGTTAATAGTTATATTGTTGAAGATCCGATAATAAGAAATGTTAGAGGAGTATTTAATATTGAAAGCCTATATAGGTATTTTGAAGAAACTTAGAGTAGTCAGAATTTGTGTTAATATGTTAATTGTTATATACTTTAAATTTTAAATTATTAAAATTTTTTTTCTAAAATTTATAAAATTTTAAATTTGGGAAATTGTTATGGTATTCAATAGTTGGTCTTTATATGTAATATAAGTGTAATTAAGACTAACTAGATATTAGAATTGAATAATCAATTTATGCAAATTATCAAGGAATCATAAATAAAAAAAAATTTGGGTTGCGAGGTTTCTAGGGGGATAAAAAAAAAAATTATTGATAGAATGTCATAGAATTTTGGAGAGTAAAGTCAGAGAAAAAGTTTTGGGAATTATATAGAATTTTAAAAATTTAAAAACCATTATAAAGTAAATATAATAATAATAGAAATTGAAAATGAAGATAAATACTGAATGTTAATGAATATAAATATAAAAATTATAAAAGAAGATTAATGTATGAATAGAATGTTATAATAACTATATGGTAGAGTTAAATATGGAATAAAATGGATATATATAGAGAAGATTAATTGGATATTTGCATAGATTGGATTTTCAAAATAAAATAAGCATAGTTTATAAAGATAAGTATTTCTGGTATAATTTGTTATCAGCTGGTAATAGAGGTATATTAGAAATAGTTATTCGGGGATTTTAGGAAAAGAGGGCAAAATTTTATTTAAAATTAATTAGTGTTAAGTTTATGACAGGATAAATGATGAATGTTATATTGTTTTTTAAAGTGTTGTAAAGAATTAATATATTTATATATTAAATGATGTTAAAATTGAGATGGACTTTTTAGTTTAATATATATAATAAAACTATCTAATCGCTATCTGTACATGGTAAATAAATTTAAAAAATCATACTGATGGGCCTGTATATACGCTAATCAACCCAATCCGTAAGTCTGTATGTTTGTTAACGCTAATCTCAGAAACAGCTTAACTGATATTTTAATAATATATACATTGACATAAAAGGAGCCTTTGACAATACTCCACATAAGGTTCTTAAAAGAGCACTCATGTGTAGTCTCACTGTTGACAGCTTATTCTGTCAATTAAGCGAACTAGGTATAACTTGCCAAGGGTAGTCCGATGACGTGGTTATCCTCGCAAGAGGAAAGTATGAATGTATCCTTGTCGACACCGTACAGAGAGGACTAAACAAAGCAAAGTTATAGTGTAACTTGGTGGGACTTAATATTAATTCACCAAGACCACTTTGGTAACCTAATTTAAAAACCGTCAAAGTACGTGAAAACATCGTTGAGTGAAAAACAGAGATTAAATGTCTAGGGCTTATCCTAGTTGACAAAAAATTGGAGTTGTGACCCAAGGACGTTGCAATGAATGTACACGGCAATAGTGAGATCAATCATTACTTATAGGGAACGAGAGCTAATCTGACCACTACGATAAAAAACCTCGCGAAAATTAATAGAGTAGCCTGTACATGCCTTACTGGAGCAATGGGGATACGACCCACAGCTGCAATGAGAGTAATTCTTAATCTCACGTTACTATACATTTAACTAGAAAGTGTAAGAAAGAAAACAATATATAGAATGGTCCAAGAAGGAACAAAAAGGAAAAACCTCAATTTAACCAAACTTGGGAAATGCCTCAAGATGACATGTCAAAGAAATTTAATTTTGTGAGAAAAGTCACTGCAAAACTGGGTAGTAAATCTGAATGAGACAAAGATATCATATTGGGGCTAAACGAAAATGCTATAAAGTGGTCTTTATACGGCTTCAAGACAAATGAAGGAATTGGACCTGGAACTTATATATTAATGCCTATAATTTTTATTTCTAAACATAAGTTAAATAAGCTTTAATATAATTTGCAATAAAAAATAAAATTTTTGGTCCTCCGTCCAGAAACAATGCTATTAATTACTTCAAAATCGTCCGGAAAATGACATTTTCCGGCCTAGGCCGGCAAAGTAGCTTTTAGATTATCTAAAGAGATAGCGCTATGAGTCATCAAAAATACATAATAAATAATACAAATTTTAATTAAATTTATTTAAAAACAGCGTATAATATACTAAACTAATAACTTTTTCTAAAGGTAAACAGGATTCTAATTACATTTAATTTTTCTCACAACTTTTATTTTAAATTTGACATTTATGACAATTTACAACTACTTATCATTCGATTATGAAAATACATATTTTGATTTTATTTTTGCTCATTGAACTAAAATAGTTCATTGTCTCTGCTATTTTTATATAATATTGTTAGATATTAATGTTAATATTTTCAATGTAACAATTTTTACTGTGCTGCTTATTAGCACCGTATTCGTATGTATAAAAATTAAGGATCTTGAAATCAATTATCAGAAAATCATTCCTTATTACTAATTCTTTTAATCGTGCACTAGATGTCAATAAACATCTAATCTTGTATGTCACAAAGTAAAAAGTTTTTAAACTTTTGAAAATAATAAAAATTAGTCGGACCAAAAAATGGTGTGTGTTACACGTCCGGAAAATGTTTTGCAAGTGCTCGTATTGTTTCGCCTCGGTGCTACGCACCTCGGCTACACAACTTTACTCGCTCTTGCAAAATGTCATTTTCCGTCCTTGTGTCACGAATAACTATTTTCAAACTAGTCAAAAATTTTGATTAATTGGATTGCCATTTTGTATAGTTAATGCAAACCAGAAATTACTTTTTAAGTATTTTTCATGAATGTAACAAATAAGACAAATTACTATTTCTAGTATATAAATTACCGCCTATTCCGAAGCTTCCCAGTAATTATCTACGAATACTTTTTAGCATTTCGAAGTGTACCGGCAAACAACTCACGACAGTGCGAGTGTAAAACAATGCGAGAAACGAAGAAAAAATAATAAATTACAGTATTGCATGACTGTTTTTTAGGGCACATCGCAGTTGGACTATGTCCAGATTAACATCTAAAAGATAAAGAAGAAGAGATCTTATCACGCATTAATAGTGGAAAATTAATACAGACTGCTTTATTGATCCTTCTTTTACTTTTCCTGGAATTTAATCCTGTATATAGGAGAATATTTTTTATGTTTAGTGTAGTGTCGAAAACTAATAAGGTATAGATTATACCTACAAAAATAAGAACGATAAGAAAACATTTGTTGTATGATGTGTTATAAAAAAAAAATAATAACTAGTTATCATAAACAAGAACTTGGTAGGTACTTAACTAAACTATGCCATCGAATAATGTAGACTGGCCAATTTTGCTCTATACCATATGCAAATTTTTCGAATGTCTTTCATGAGGTGTTAGACAATCTAGATCTATGTTCCTCATTTTATTGTAGATTTATCAACTTAACTGTTCCTTATGTGGGGCTTTCCAGCCTCTATGATAAATTCTTCTTTTGGGATCAAAAGGTGTAAGGGTATATTGTATTGTCGACTCCAATGTTGGATATCTATTAAGTAATGGCATACATGATATGGTCATAACATGACGTTCGTGACAAATTGAAGCAATTGTTGGGACAGGGAGTAATTAATAAAAAGCTGACCACTTAACGCTTCAATACACTTGTGTTAGAAACAGGTTTCCAAACTAAAGGGTATATTGTATTGTCGACTCCAATGTTGGATATCTATTAAGTAATGGCATACATGATATGGTCATAACATGACGTTCGTGGACAAATTGAAGCAATTGTTGGGACAGGAAGTAATTAATAAAAAGCTGACCACTTAACGCTTCAATACACCTGTGTAAGAAACAGGTTTCCAAACTAGTTTGCAATTATATTCATTATGAACAATTTAATGAAATAGTTTTTGTTGTTTTTTTTTTATTTAGATTTAACTTTACTTTACCTGTGGGTGCCATAATTTCACTGTAAGTGTGTGCATTTTACAAAATGACCATTTCTTATAAGCAAGAAAATCGTCAACTGATATGATAAGTATTGGTTTGTTAAAAGATGTTTGTGAGTCTTTAACAAATTGTAAAATATAAAAAAAAAATGATTTTGTCTCTCTTTTGATTATATCTTTAAAACAGTCATAAACTTGTAAATGCTAAAAATTTAATTTTCCTTACCTGTATTGTTGGTGAATTGGATTGAAAATTGTGAATTACGAATGTTTCTAGCAGATCATTTACCTATAAAAAAATAAAAATGATTTATTGTCATGTTAATTTAGCACAAATGGTATCAAATAAATATTTACGGCAATATTGAATTATATAATTAAAGACAGCTACCACGAATTTGTTAGTTTTCTAACGGTTAAATGAGACTTTTTTGAAGCAACCTGACATATGGTGAGCATTATATTATTATATCTATTGATGCCTAAGCATGCTTTTTCTACTGCTTTTATTGGTATATGACATCTATTCCAGGATCTTTTACTAATTCGTGCTTTTACTAATTTGTGAAAGTCTCGAAATAGGTGCAATATGTTCGCGAAACCACGATGAAGTCTTAAAAATAGGCTGCCGACTGTGATATAGTTTCTCGCAGTGGAGCAGTATGTGTTTGAAAGTTTGAACTAAGTTATACAATGGTTGTCTTTTTAATTTTGCATATAGCTATAAAGACAAACAGTATATAGACTTAAAGTACTTTTTTGCTTTTCAATATATGTCCCACTTTTGCATACGTTCAAACCAATTGATGAAACAGTTATTCCAGCTTTCAGTTGACACCTGCAAAATCGCTGTTAAAGGCATCGATGGCTTCTTCTACGGACTGGAATAGCTGCCTACGCATTAAATTCTTGATCTTTAGGAACGTGTAGAAATCTTTAAGACTTAAGTCGGAAATATATGGTAAATGGATGTTTTAATTGCCTTTTGGGCAGTGTGAGCACTTGCATAGTCCTTATGTAGGATGATTCGCCGTAGTCTGTTGCTTTGTCGAAATTTAGCGATAACTTCTGGTAAACAAACGTTTATATACCAATCTGAAGTTACCGTTCTTCGACCTTCTAATGCAATTGTTGCCACATGACCAGATTTTAACACACAAGATGCGACAATTTTCTTAAAGACACTTTGAGTACGGATCACTTTCATTGGTTTTTCCTCATTGCGAAACACCCACACAACGCATTGACGTTTATTTTCAGATTTGAAGGAGTAAATCCAAAATTAATCGTCACTAACAATACTATAAACGTTTTTGGAGCTTACTTTGTTCGAATGTTTTTCAAAACAAATTGATGTGAATCGCTTTTTTGCTCAGCTGTGAGCAAATAAGGGATTCAACAAGAAACCAACTCTCAGTTTCCGATATAGGATATTTTGTATCGAGCTCTTTAAAATGTCCAAGGATGACTTAGCTTCTGGATCTGGAAATTTGGAGAGGGGCGAGCTAGTGCTCAGCCAGCACTGAGGCCACATATGACCCATTGTGCATCCTCCCGTGAGAAGGGATATCCTCACCTCAAGCTGTCACCAGGCCTAGAGATTTTAAATAGGTGATAAGGCTTCCGAGGGGGATCTTCCTGACATCGGCTGGTGTAAGCCAGTACTCGCCCAACACGGATCTTCTGATTTCAGAAAAAGCAGAGCAGTGATACATTATGTGTTCTACTGTTTCCTCTTATTGTTCGCAGCCTCTGCATTGCGGCGATTCTGTTAATTTCATCCTAAAGAGATGTTATCGCAGATGACTTAGCTTATTAACCGTATTAATGCTGTTTTGGGTGCACCTAGCCTGGATTCTTTGCTAAGACTGAAACGAGCACGGTAACATTCGCAATAGCAGCGGATAATAGTTAACTGGTGTGGTGTTTTATTTCAAGACATAGATAACCATTTCAGCAAAAGATTGCTAATATCCATTTTTTGACATAGGTAGCCCAGGCATTTTCTTCATGTAACTGCCTTAATTGAAAGTACTTTTGTTCCTCATGTTTTCTATTTTTTTTTTCCAAATTATTCATTTTTTCTTCACAATTTTCGTTATCAGACAAATCCATGTTTGTATTGAAGAAACTTTTTTGAATGTGATTGGCTGCTCAGATGTATTTAGATTGTTATCTCTTTTACTTAAATCAGTCTTGGTTTTAAAAAGAACCTCACTGGTTTGAACAGACTGGTGTCTAAATCTGTTAGTATTTGCAAATGCACTGTTTTTCCAAAACCTCACAGACTTTAACCTGGTTTCAACATCTCTAAATATACAGATAGTCTTTTATATATCTACTTTTATATAGGTACTTACATTGCAATTTTTTGTTTTTTAAATTGCATTTTTTAATGAATTTTTTATAATAAATAAGGTACAATTTTAATCTTATAATACTTTGAATTTGGTTTAAAATAACCTTAAAAAAATTAAAAAATATTATACTCTCTTGCTAGTAAATAATTCTCCACCTGTATTGATTCCAACTTGTTTTTAACCAAAGCTCTCTCCATCAATGCAATAATTAGGTCAATTAGAATACTGCAGCTTTTCATCCCGAAGTTTTCTATAATGATCTCATTTATTAAAATTACTCCAAATTAGTTTATCCAGAGAACGAAAACTTACTGCGCTATATCTAATCAGAAACTAAACAAAACAAAATACGAAATTTTGTTAACGGAATAATTGCATGGAGTTAATAACACAATAAACTCACCAATAATAAAATAAAATAATTGTTTATCTTATTATAAACTAAAAGTTTTACTGGCAAAAACCGTATATTTTTAAAGCTTTAGTACAAAATTTATTAAGTTTTGTTACTTTGTTTGTTATCAAAGTTAATTTATTTATTTTGTAATTTTCACTTTAAAAACTTAAAAGTTTTCTGGGGCGGGTACAAAAACCTAAAATCTGATTGTGTATTTGGTATTTACATATGTAGTTAACTACTTCAAAAATACAACTATTGTGTGTGGTTAGTCAAAAATTCATAGATAAGAAAAGCAATTATAGTGGTTGGTTGAAAAGTTTCAAAGCGACCCCTTTTAACCAGTAGACGAATCAAAATTAATACGCTATTTTAATATTTCATCTTTCATTTGAATAGACAAAATATTCTATTTTGATTTGTTAAATTATTCTTCGTTTACAGGCCATTTAAATTTGAAGTGTATTTTGTTAAAATCATAAAAACGAATATCGTGCAGTGACAAATTTCTTTGTTTTGGAAGGTTTATTAGTTTATTTTCTACAAAATAAAAGTGTTAAAGCAGTTGGTTCCTTTATTTCCATTTGTGCATCGATGGTTTTTAAAATTTTAACGTGGTCTTACAGGCGTTGAAGATAAAACATGTAGTAAACGTCCAAAAAGTGCAAAAACTTTTTAAAAAACCTGTAAAAACGATAATATCAAGCTTATTTTATTTTTTCTATAAATATTTTTGAGGAAAATTAATACAAAAAAGGTAATAAAACTAGCCTGCATAGAACTTTACAGTAAAATAGCCGCTTATTATCAATACTAACAGCTTATACATGATACTCCCAAAATTCATTTTCTGGAAATACATACATTATTAATCACGTGATATCACCGGTAAGAGCGCGAGTATGCATGATAAAAAATCGATTTCAAATACCACCCACCCGACTTGAACAAAATATCTGTTACAATAATCTGAGATGCGGTACAATAATAAACATTTGAAACCACATATTGCCGAAATATATGATGATCTGGTTATAACTTTGCTGTCTGTACACCACATTTAAACCAATATTTCCTTACTGCCAAGAGAGCGAGAATCACTGTTCTCAAAATAAACCGTTGGGAAAGAAGCCGTTGTCCCCCTGTAATTCTACTCCTTGTACTTTATTGTGTTATTATCTTATGTTCTTATTTTGTTCTGCAAAGGTGTATTTTTAGCATCTTATAACCCTGTGTGTCCTTTTTTTTACTTTCATTTGCAGCTTACGTAGTAACCTGATAGATCTTTCTGCTTTTCTTCACTACTTTATTTGTAATCTTAATTATCTTTTAATTGTGGCATACACAATAGTTTTTTTTATCAAAATGCTTAGACCACTGTAGATATGTGTTTTGATGAAACTGTACCTATGTTATCGTTGTTTTACATTATTGATTTGATACCATAGATGCATACGTTAGAATGTGCATAAATATAGCCTGGATCAATTTTAGTTAAATCCGTCTGTTTATTAGGCTTCAAAGATAATAAAAGAATCTTGAAAAATGTGAATGTTACAATAAAAACTTCAAAAACAGAAAACATATTTTGAAAGTTAAAAAAAAAATTGACAATCGTAAAAAAAAAGCGCAAAATTATAGAAAATTTAAAGAAATTCTTAACCATCTTAAAAAATTAATAAAAACAGTTAAAAAATGTCAAAAATGAAAAAAAAAATGCTGATGATGGCAAACAAATTTTGTCAATTAAAAAAATTGTTGGTAATCCAAAAAAAAATATGTACAGCCGTAAAATATTATTGAGGTGTGATGGTGATGGTTTGCATCGTCATCGCACACTGTTCACTGGAGATTGTCAGGTCCTGTTGACAGGCGTGCCAACTGACCAGATGATCCCCTGTTACAACTTTGAGAGTCGATACCAGGTCCGGCTGAGAGACAGAGCCGAGTGGACTGGGGACGGCTCTCAATGAATTTTCGAAGATGCAGAGATCAAACCGGTGCAGGGGTCTGTGGTCCACGCAACCTTAGGCAGCACTTCAGCTTGGAAACGAAGTCAACCGTGTACCAGGCTGAGGTATACGCCTTACTAAAGGCTGCCGAACACGCCCGAGCCGTGGTTGGAGAGGGGAGAGGATAACTTTCTTCTCAGACAGCTAGGCTGCACTGCTGGCTTTAAAACAATTCCGGGTTAGTTCCAAGCTGATCTGGGAGTGCATACAAAACGTCAATGAACTGGCTAGACAAAACAGTGTCTTCTTGAATTGGATACCAGGGAATAAAGGTTTTGAAGGAAATGAAACCGCGGACCTTCTGGCCAAGAAGGAGCGGATATACGATTCACTGGTCCAGAACCGGTATTGGGACTGCCTAGAGCCTGGGTAAGGAACAAAGTCAGGAACTGGGTCTGGGAAGAGTCAACCAAACACTGGAGTAACACTGTAGGGCTGAGGCACTTGAAGCTGATACTCAAAGGCTACTCCAAAAAACTGACGTTTGACATACTGAATCTTGGTGGGAGTCAGATAAGAGTACTTGTGGGCCTGCTCACTGGGCATGGTCCATTCAGACTACACCTTCGGAGGATGGGGATTCTGACACAGGAACCCACCTCGTACCGACTGTGCGCCATGGACGATGAGACGGCAACTCACATTCTATTCGAGTGTGAGGCCTTGGACTATAAACGGTTCCTCATCTTCGGTGACACGGATCCTGAATCCTATCACCACCTTAAGGAGCTAGTCACAGGACTCAAGTCTCTTATAAAGGGAACTGCTCTGTGGCAACAGTAACTCAAGGAATTTCGGACACCTGGATTCTAGCCTACCTGAAGATCAGCGTGATGTTGATTTTCAGCTGAACAAACTAGAGTCCTGCACGCATCGGGTGCATGTAAGGACTCTTGGTGCCGAACCTGGTCACAATATTCCCATAGGAAGCAGTGCTCAAACATGGGGCTCCACAGGAGAGACCATGCCAGGTTATTTAGATTAGATTAGATTAGAAAATATTATTGAATATCCTGAACATGTTAAGAATAGTTTGGAAAATTTCCGGAAAAACTATTTGCTAAAGAACGTTCTTTAGCGCTTACAATTTAATTAAACTCGAAAATTAAACACCAAAGGATACCCTTCACGGATCTTGATGTTTATCAAAGTTTGATTACATAGCCAAGTGATTGAGACGATTAGATAATTTACACAGAATGATTTAAGACATTTTATTTGTGGTATTATTTTATTTAAAAATTTAATTGTATATTGTAATTAAGTTAAAAGTATAATGTTTCTAGAAAACTTTTGCAACTTAAATAAAAAATATTCTAAATAATATAAATCTTTAACGTAAAATTAAACCGTTAACAAGAAAATTGTACCAAAGTTAACAAAAAAACTAAACACAAAAAAAAGATTAAAAGTTAATGCAAACAAAGAAAAATAGAATAAAAACGTCAGGTGTTAAAAAAATTAAAAAAGAAAACAAGAAACACATATCAAACTTAAAAAAACTAAACATAATCCAAAGAAGTAGGTACTCCTTCAAGTTTCTGAGTTATATATCCACGCTGGTCTTAAACAGTCTTTCATTTTTGCATCAAGAAATCTGTAAGACAAAAACTCCACTTATTCTGCTCCAGTTTATTCATCCACACTTAATTATATGATTTATCTTACTCTTTAATCTTTTTTCTTTTCCAGCACAGTCGCTAAATATTTAAAGCTTTGGCCAGCTTGTAGCACTTGGTTGTGCAACTTAATTTTAAGTTTATTCATTTGGTCTGTTGTCCTATAATTAGTCAATTTACCGTCTACTCTCTAACGTTTTTGTCAATTTCTTAATTTTTCTTACAGTCTCTCGTTCACAAATTTATAATCACAATATTAACCGCAAACATCATATCCCATGAGACTTCGTCTCTTATTCCTTCAGTCTTGTTTTATTAAAATGTAATGGTCTTAAAGATAAAGTTAGTAAGACAACTAATCCATGTTATACCATATTTATCTGTATAACTTGGTTTTAAAAGATATATTTACTACCAAAATGTAATACTGTTTCATGCTTAATGATTGTCACTGTTTAAATTACTAAAATTTAAATTCTTTTATTAAATTTTACATTAATCTAAAAAACCTAATGTATAAATAACGAACTTAAATTCTAAAATTCTATCTTTATGTGAAATTAGCGTCTCACAAACCGTCTGTCTTATAAATTTTAAATTGTAGACTATAGGAATTTGTATTCAATACCAAAATTACATCAATATTCTATATCTAGTGGACCCGTACAAATAATCTAGTAAACCAAGCGATTGCCAGGCTATTGGTATTCAAAAAGGGTAAAGCTTTTGTTCCTAAATTGTTATTGATACCGTAGCAAAATTGATATTTCAAATATTTTCTTTGAAAATACACTTTGTGAATAGATAAAGAAAATATTAATTCTTTAAAAACCATTTGGGGAACTGCAGCATAGTTGGAACACCAGTTTGTTTTTTGAGAATAAATTTATAAAGTGTTTAGAGTGTTTATTTTTTTTTTATACAAAGAATAATAAATTATAGCAAGTTATATTTCAAAAAAAATATAACATTAAAAAAAATGAATTGTAACATTTAGGATAAAAAACATAGGAAAAAGGGATGACTTAATAAAAAATGTTTTTCTTTTGATTGAACTGGCTGTTACTTGATGGATATTCATAACTAAATGTTTAATGAAAACACAAATGTTTTCGCGATATACACAATATATTACTTTCTAATATGTGACGCGTTTCGCTATGATATAGTGTTTGATAAAGCTATATTTAACATTTAATATTGAAACACTTATGGGGACTTTTACACAATTTATTTACAAAATTGTTAAGATACACTGAACTCTGCTGGATAACGTCTAACTCTTGTGAATACTTGAACTTTAACTGACGTTAACTGCCTTTACATCTCCTTATATACAACTTTATTTAATCTAGTCAGAATTTTCTAGAAACATTATTTAATCTAGTCAGTGTGTTTAGAAGTTTCTAGAATTTTCTAGAAACATTATTTAATCTAGTCAGTGTTTTTAGACGTTTCTAAAAATCAACTGTCAAATTAAGGTCCCTTCTCGGTTATCCCGTTTCACTGCCCCCTCCTTAGATTCATTTCTCCTGGAATGTTATTTCCTACATTGGACTCCCGCACACTCCCTGAGCCAGCCAAACCATCTTCTTGGAGTTGCTGCGCATCTCCACTGTGGTTTCCCTGGTAAGGCGCCAAACGATCATGATGGACCACGACGGGTTTCCCTCTGGGAATTTTCACGATTCGATAAATGACATCGTTAATCTTCTGCTTGATGGTGTAAGGACCTTCCCAGTTCTTCTGTAATTTGGGACAAAAACCTCGACGCCGTCGGGGGTTATAGAGCCAGACTAAATCTCCAACTTGGTAACTCTTTTCCATTGTCCGTGTGTCATAGTACCTCTTCATCCGATCAGTAGATAATTGTAGTTTTCCACGCACCAGGTTGTGTATATTCTCCATTCGATTCTGAAGGTCGGCGACATATTGTTCACGGGCCATTTCTTCACCAGGTTTACAACCAAACACCAAGTCACATAGTAGCCTCATTGCGCTACCGAACAGGACCTTCGCAGGCGTTTGGCCAGTTGATTCATTGATGGCCGATCAAATTGCCATTAGAAATAGTGGAATATGTCCATCCCAATCCCTCTGACAATCTGACACCACTTTTGACAGATAGTTGGTTATAGTCCGGTTCATTCGTTCCACCATTCCATCAGACTGAGGGTGCATCGCTGTGGTTCTCGTTTTGTGGATGCCTAATCTTTGGCAAACTTCTTGAAACAGCTTGCTCTCAAAATTTCTCCCTTGGTCTGAGTGTAATTCTAGTGGTACCCCAAATCGGCTCACGAATTCTTCAACTAATATATCTGCTAAAGTGGTGGCTTCCTGATTGAGAACTGCATAGGCTTCAACCCATTTAGTGAAGTAGTCCATAACAACAAAGATGTACTTGTTTCCTACATCGGTCTGTGGAAGTGGCCCCAATACATCTACTGCGATTCTTTCAAAAGGACTTCCAACCAGGTATTGCTGCATTTCCGCCTTCGGTTTTCGGTGCGGACCGTTACTGGCAGCACATGTAGTGCATTTACGACACCAATCTTTAACATCATTAGTGCAATTTACTCAGTAAAATCTATCTCGGATCTTTTGCAGCGTTTTCGTGATACCCAAATGTCCTCCAGAACTATCATTATGCATCTGTTTTAAAATTTCCGGTACAGCATTTCTTGGGACCACTATTTGTTTTCTCGTTTCTGTGCCCTCGGAATTTTCTACAAGTCTTTTAACGAGCCCTCCGTCCAAAATTAAAGAGTTCCATTGGGACCAGTATGCTTTTAAAGCAGGAGAGGATGAGGATATCTCTCTCCACAACGGACGACGGTCCATTCTCTTCCACTCCATAATCTTTCTTAGAACGGGATCGTTTTCTTGTTGCTCCTCCAGCATAGAGCTCTCGTCTTCTGGCACAACCTTAACTAAGGCAAATTTTTACTCGTTCTGCTCCATACGGGTACAATGGGGGCAATCAGGTCGACATGGTCTTCTGGAAAGTGCATCAGCATTACGATGTCTGGTTCCAGGTCTGTGCTCGATTTCAACATCATATTCCTGCAGTTTTTCGAGCCATCTTGCTATCTGTCCTTCTGGGTTCCTAAAGCTAAGTAGCCACTTTAAACTAGCATGGTCTGTTCTGATCAGGAATTTTCTGCCATACAGATATTTATAAAAGTGTTCGACGGATTTTACAACTGCTAACAGTTCCCTCCGAGTTACACAGTAGTTCTTTTCAGCTTTCGATAAAGTTTTGCTGAAGTAACCAACCACTCTTTCCTTACCGTCTTGTAGCTGTGACAAGACGGCTCCAATTCCCACATTGCTGGCGTCGGTGTCCAGAATAAGCTTACCATGAGGAAGTGGATAAGCAAGAACAGGTGCTGACGTAAGCTGTTTCTTCAATATTTCAAACGCCTTTTGACATTCCTGATCCCAACAGAAGGACTTATCTTGTTCTGTCAAACGTGTCAAGGGTTTGGCGATGTCTCCAAAATTCTTGACATATCGTCGGTAATAGGAACAAAGACCCAAGAAACTCCGGAGCTGATGTTTGTCGATAGGGATTGGCCATTCCTGAACGGCTTGTATCTTAGCGGGGTCAACAGCAACGCCATCCTTGCTTACGTTATGTCCTAAATAGTTGACCTGTCTCTGGAACAAGTGGCACTTCTTAACATTCAATGTTAGATTAGCGTTCTGTAATCTCTTAAAAACTTCTTCCAGGTTAGATAAATGTTCCTTAAAGGTCTTACCCATTATGATGATGTCGTCTAGATAAACTAGACAAGTTTCCAATGACAAACCCCGCAGGATGTTCTCCATTAGTCGTTCAAACGTCGCAGGAGCATTACAGAGGCCAAATGGAAGGACTGTGAATTGCCATAACCCTGATCCACTGGTAAAGGCAGTCTTTTCTTTGTCTGCAGGATTCATTTTAACTTGCCAGTATCCGCTTTTAAGGTCCAAGGTAGAAAACAGAGTAGAACCCGCCAAACCGTCGAGGGCATCATCAATCCTTGGCAGAGGATAACTGTCCTTCTTAGTGACATCATTTAGCTTTTGATAGTCGACACAAAACCGCATTGATCCGTCTTTCTTTCTCACTAATACCACAGGAGAAGCCCACGGACTACTGGATGGTTCGACTATGCCATTTTGAATCATTTCTTTAAGGGCTCTGTCTGCTTCTTCCTTTTTAACTTGAGGCATCCTTCGGGGTACCTGTCGAATCGGACGTGCATTACCAGTGTCAATTCTATGTTGTACAACATCAGTTCTTCCCAGTTTACTTTTAGAACCAAATACAGGTTTATAACGGTAAAGTAGATCTCTTACCTGTTTCTTTTCTAATTTTGACAAAGAGGGGTCTAATTTTGTCATTAATTGTTCAATTTCGTTGGTCTCATCTGTTTCCGTAACATTTATCTTGTGAATTATGGCCATTACTGGTTCTAAACTTCCCATTTCCGTGTCCTTTCGGAGAAGAACTGGATGATCGTTCAAGTTGATAACTCGGATGGGTACCTCTTTGGCGGATCTAACAAGAGTCTTACCCACAAGGAGTCCTTTTCCCAATTCATGGTCATGGTTCTTCGGCTCTATCATGGCTGGGGCACCATCTGGCTCCAGTCCATCCAACCGCGCTGTGACGACACATTCGCAGCTTGCCGGAAGTTCGATATCATCGATTAGCTTAATCGAGGCATTGTCAACTTGTTTTCGGTGCAGGAATATTTCTTCATTACCAGTACGAAGGATACGTTGGCGAAGATCCAAATGAAAACCACAGTGGAGCATAACATCCATGCCCAGAACAACATCTTCATCAACGTCAGCCACCAGCACTGAGTGAACAAGAGAGGTTGAACCAAACTGTAGCGTCACCTGTATCTCACCGTAGACTCTAGCAGAATCTCCGGTAGCGGTACGCAGTCTCCAACTGGTAGGCAACATCTTATTTCGCATAATGATGGTTGGTCGGACGATAGTTTTTGTAGCTCCAGTGTCTACCAGCATGCTAATATTCTTCCCATCAAGGAGGCCATCTACATATAAGCTGTCCACGTGATGTCGCAGAGTTGCCAATTTAATGGTGTGAGGGGCTTCGGGAATGTTTGGGGTCGATTTCGCCCTCCAGGAGTCGACCCGTTCTAGTTTTCCTGCTGCTGGGGTACTTCAGCAGAAGATTTTTGTTTTTGGGGGCAAGTATTTCTTATATGGCCTAGTTCTCCGCAGTTCCAGCATCTCACTTGGCGCCTTCTTCTTGGAGATAACTTTATTAATCTCTCTACTACCGCTTCAACGTCGCTAACGGAATGAACGGCATGGTCGTAGTTACCGGTGATTTCCCTTAGTCGAGCAACTCCACGTGAGGCCTCCGTCGCCGCCTCAAACTCCAGGGCAATGGTCAAGGCGTCCACAAGAGTCTTCGGCCGCGCCAACCGTACAGCGCGCTGCAACTCGACGTCTCGAAGACCATCGGTGAAGGTTTGGACTGCTAGGCACTCCAGGAAATCCTCCGCTGCATTTGAATACGCAAGTCGTACCATTCTTGCTACATCCGCTTCAAATTCCTGGATAGTTTCTCCATTTTTCTGTTTTCGGCTCTTTAACTGCATTCGGTACACCGGTTGTAGATGAGTTTGACCATAACGCATCTCTAGACGATTCACCAATAACTCGAAGTTGTCAGCTTCATCCGGTGTCAATGATTGCAAGACGTCTAAAGCTTCGCCTCGCAGAGCTACGGTTAGGGACAATGCTTTCTCCTTGGATGACCATCCATTAGCTCTGGCCGCTGCGTCGAATTGTTTCAGGTAATTTGGCCAGGAAGTCTTCCCGTCAAAGGTTGGGGGTTTCATTGTCGTTCGTACCTGGGTAGTCTCCCCATTTCCTCGTCGGTCGACGTCTACGTGGTTTCCGTCCTTTCTGCATCTCCGTCGCCGTGGTGGATGGGCTGGTTTCGACGACAAGCTTCGTGTTCTCGTTGAAGCTTTCTTATTTCGGACTGGATTTGCTGGTTGATCTCCTCTCGCAAGTTGGCCACTTGCTGGTTTTGCTCGTCTCGCAAGTTGGCGACTTGTTGATTTTGTTCGTCTCGCAAGCTAGACACTTGCTGATTTTGTTCGTCATGAAGAGTGTACACTTCGGAGCGCAAATGCGATATTTGCTGGGAAAAGGAACTGGATAACTCTTCTGGTAGGGTAGACATCCGTTGTGATAGCTGGGACATATTTTCGCGCTGGCTCTTCATCTGACTGGAAAGCTCCTCCTGCTGGCTCTTCATCTGACTGGATAGCTCCTCTTGTTGGTTCGTCGTTCGTTGCGACAGCTGGGACATATCTTCGCGCTGGCTGCTTATCTGACTGGACAACTGGGAAAGTTGCTAAGTTTGTTCTTCTTGTTGGCTCGTCATTCGTCCTGATATCTCCTCTTTCAGCTGGGACATATCTTCGAGCTGGCTCTTCATCTGACTGGATAGCTCCTCATGTTGCCGGGAAAGTTGTTGAGCTTGTTCTTCTTGCAGCCGGGAAATTTGTTGAGTTAGTTCAGAATTTGCTTTTTGAACTGGGTCTTCGAACTCCACAGCGTCAGGGTCCAAATTATTATTTACGTAGTATTCACGGAGCCTTCTCAACAATACGGATTTGCTTCCAGTAGTTTCCAACTCCAATTCTTCGAGCTCTCTTCTGAGCTCAGCCTCCAATAGTTCATTTATCTTTTTTCCAGGCATCCTTGTATCTTCACCCCACACCTGACACCAATTTGAAACACTTATGGGGGCTTTTTACACAATTTATTTACAAAATTGTTAAGATACACTGAACTCTGCTGGATAACGGCTAACTACTTGACAATACAATGAACTCTTGTGAACACTTGACTCGAACTGACGTAAACTGCCCATGCATCCCCTTATAATCTAGTCAGTGTGTTTAGAAGTTTCTAGAATTTTCTAGAAACATTATTTAAAATGGTCAGTTGATTTTTTTACAAACTTCTAAAAATCAACTGTCAACAACAATCTTTCAAATTAAGGTCCCTTCCTTTACGGTTATCCCGTTACAATACATACATATATTGGGATAGTTTTAAATATCTGCTTGTAACGGATCCATCGCTACAATTAAAAATTTTTTTTGCATGGGGACACCCCTATTTTTTAACTTTTTTTTATTTTTAGATTTTTTCCTAAGCTTACATAAAATTACCGAGCTGGATTTCAAATTTCATCCTTCTAGGTCATCTGGAAGTTAGTTAGGTTTAGATACATACTTATGTCAGTCAGTCAGTCAGTGCTAAAATTTAAGAGTTTTTGACCTTCATATCTTTATAACCGTTTGAGCTAGCTTCATGAAATTTGGGCTCCTAGATGTACTTATGGATATAATTTAACACACGTAGTTTTATGGGTTTACGTTAAAGTGTTTTTGAGTTATAGAAGGGTCAAAAGTGGCACCAAGTGGTTCGTGTAATATTACACTCGGCGGTGGCTAGCCAGTTCCTTTGCTTGAACTTGGCTTGACACGCTACCGCGTGTCTAGATTCGCCTAGTTTTGTCAGATGTTTGATATACTTTACCTTTTGTTATGGAGTGGCCTAGGTATATATGTAGATTGACTTGTTGTTTATCTAAAAGTACAGCTCATGCTAGAAAAGTGCCAGTGGGCTTTCTTACGGACAAAATAGCCTGATGTCGTTATTAAAACCCATATTTAATAGTATATTGTGTGGCAAGGGGTGAAACAAGACGATTTCTGACTATGGCGAGAGTAGACTGCCCAAGCGAAGCGAGGGCTGTCATCACCCAGTCAGAAATCGTTTGTTTCATCCCGTTGAAGCAGCGAATTTTGATCTCTGTAGCCAGTAGAAGTAAGACTATTTCAGACCAATGCAACTCTCAGTCCGAAACATTCTGACAGACTTGAAATAATGACATTTCTTTCTGCCATAGGGGAGAAACAACGTTGTTTCTGACTGACAGTTGCATGGGTCTTAAATTGTCTTGTTTCGACTGGCAAAACTAGCTGTTTCAATGCATGTGATATGAAAAAGGATTTTGTACATCATTTTTTAAAGTAAGTTGATACGCCAAACGGAATGTAAAAATGGCGTCCAATTGTTAATGCGTAATGACAATGACTAATGACTTAGTGTGTCTTCCGACGATATGTTTATGGCAAAAAACAGAGTTTGCGTTAATAGTTCCTCTATTAGGGTTGTAGTTTTATAATCGATTATAAGTTTGTGTTTTTTGCTTTTTTAATTAATTTCTGTAAAAAAGTAAATCCAAAGAGCAAAAGTAGAACTGATCAATTTTACTTTAGTGTCGTTAATTGGTGTATTCCATTTACTTATTTTCATGCTGTTTCCTTAATACTTTTTCACAGTTTGAAAGCTACTGCTAATGTAACATTTCAACACATACATTCTATTAACTCGTTGTTGCATTCAACGGAATTACTTGAAAATTGTATAGTACGAAATAAAATAAAAAGTAAAATAGCACTGACGGGAGTCGACTGAAAAAGTTTACGCTTTATTCATTTTTATTTCAATTAAAGAATTCCTTACTATTACGACAGACTGCACACATTGACAACAGCAAAATTATGATGAAAAGAACTGAAGGGTTTAAGTCTCTTTTACCAATTCTTCTTATTTACCTCTTTACCGTTTATGTTCAGCTCAAGCAGTAGCGTTATTTTTTTTCTTTTCATTTTGCTGAGTATTAATTCCTTTGCGTAATTTTCTGAATAAATGTGTTGCAGAGAAAAGTGTTTTATATATATTTCCACACTTAAAAGGTTATTTTTTTATTTCTATACAGTTTTAAATACTTAATACAAATAATTAAATATTTGATTGATTAAGTATCTTTTATTTTAAAAGTTCATTACTTGTGATTAAAAGACAATTAAAGAGATCGAAAATCTTCACAAATATATAATTAGACCACATATTTCTCGTAGCAAAAATGACAAAAAATAATAAAAATTGACAGAAAAGTGCTAGTTTTGTGGTATTTTTGCATTTTGAAGATAATAAAGTGTATAATAAAAAAATAATAACAAAAAATGTTGTAAAATTTAATGGGCATCTTTAAAAGTTTAGTGGTATAAAAATAGGAGTTGGTCGATTCTCAGTCCTATCCGATATACACACGAAACTTCATGAGAATCTGTCAAGCAGTTTCAACCACAAACACTGTTACACGAACAGAGTATATATTAGATTTGAATTTACTGTCAAAAAAGTTTCTGTAGGTACTTTTGCTTATTTGTAATGGACTTTTCTCTAAACTATTGATGAATCAGGTGGAGAAAGTATCCTAAAACCACAATAACAGTTTCTTGCTTCAAAAAAATTATTTTTGTATAGTTAAAACATAGATCAAATGTTGTTAGTGATTGAAGGATTTGAGCAAAGTATAGCTGATATTCCACAATATTTACAGCAGGTGGTTTCATTTTTATTTTTCTTATAAACCTCACCCATAAAAAAGTGTAATAAACTCGCATCAGGGAAAAAATGCGTAAAAGTTTTGTAATACGTTTAACACCCTTCTGTAAATCGTTCATTTTTCCACCCTATTCAAATCCTGCCGCGATTTAACTTTTCCCTAACAATGTACATACACGTGTCACGTTGGTTCTGTATGTACCTGATAATCGTAGATTGTCATTCCCGTGTTTCCTTTTCAAATATGTAAAACTTTTTATTCGCAATCTGTGACAAGATTTTTTAATCTTTTAATTTGGGAATTTCAATGTAGTTTTAAAAATTGAATGACAGCAGTACGTTTCGTAGTTAAATAAAAAAATTAAGTTATTTGCTATGTGAATACAAACGTTTTTTGCAGTTGGCATCACGTTTAATTTAATGATGAAGGCATTTTGTCGCAGATTCTTAGATTCTCTCTGATTCTCTGTCATCAATAAGACGTAACCAGTCAAAGACGCGTTGCGTTTCGTTTTTATATCAGATTTTAGTATGAGAAGTCATTGAGTTAAGACTTGATTTAATTTTAATTTTTGTATGAATATCTGTTTAAAAATACGTACAAAAAAGGTTATTTTAAGTAAACATAGATCCATGACTTAACATGACTTAACATTGCATAGAAATGTAATGTGAGTTTGGGAGCTGTGAAAAGAAAAAGAAATGTGAAAGGAAAAGGAATACAACTGCAAAAAATAAATCATTTTTTAGAAAGGGAGAGTAAATTAAACCCTAGAAAAACAAGTAAAGATATTCAGAAAGATTTAGCACGCGCTGGAGGAATTCTTCATGACCCTACTCTGCGAAGACGACTTTTGAAAGGTGAACGAAAAGTAGTAAGACCTCATGCAAAACAGCTATTGACTGCTAATTTAATAAAAAGACTTTAGGATTGGCTGAAAAAAATGAGAGCTGGACTGCTGGAGATTGGAGAAATGTGTTGTTCTCAAATGAGAGCCCGTTTTGGTACAAGGACAACGGTCTCATTTTATAAAAAAAAATGCCAATGAAAAACTGACGCTGGCTCAGATAGATCAAAACGATCACCATCTTCCGAACAAGATGTTTTGGGGCTGCTCTTCTTATAAAGTTACCAAATTCCTCGTGCCAATCCAAGGCATGATGAATTCTCAAAAAGATAGGATGGATAGGAAATTAGATTAGAAGACATTAGAAAAAGAGTTGGGAAAATTGATTGCTAAAGATCAACTAGATTCGGCGCCTTGCCTCGTATTCAAGATTGTAACCACCTTTTTCCAGATATTGAAGGCTCACCAGGGATTATCAGAATGGCGTCGTTATATTAGCAGTAGCTGATTTGAAAAATAAAATAAAAAAAATATATTTTTCAAAAATCTTTTGCTGTACGGCAGCACTAATTGAGTACTAAATGGTGACGTCTTTTAATTCCATTAGTTTCCGTTTTAGAGTCTTTTTCTAGCTCTTAAGACTGCTGGCGTCGTTATATTAGCAGTAGCTGATTTGAAAAAAAAAAAAATAAAAAAAAATATTTTTCAAAAATCTTTTGCTGTACTGGCAGCACTAATTGAGCACTAAATAGTGACGTCTTTTAATTTCATTAGTTTCCGTTTTAGCGCGGTCACGAATGGTACACTGCTAGCTTAATGAAAAGTTAGCAGTGTTCTCATTTTTAGTCCCCCCCTCACAGCACCAAATATCTGTTATCAGCACAAAATTAGCACTAAATGAGCACTAAATTTTGAGATATAATACAAGTGATTCTGCCGACTTGACCTTTCTAGCTTTACAGATGTCGATTAGAAACCGTAAAATTCAAATCTCAGAACTTTCTCGAATGAATTGTTAAATTAAACAAAAGAAATTTTCTAGATAAAGAAAAATGTAATTATGGTTGTCTATAGTAAAGTTCCAGATAAGAACAAATTCTAAATAACTTGTATTAAAGGTTTGTTTTTTTGGAATGCTACAAGTTGATGACAAAACAAAAATATACTACCCCATGAATGGTCAGAAAGTTCACCGGATCTTAATCCAATTTTAATTGCATGTAAATTTTTTTGACCCTTAGCTGAGGATAAGACTAATAAAAAATAAGGATTTTAATAAACATTGATGCCCGTTATAATCAAAATTTTTTCATAAAACTTTAATTAGAACTAGCATTCAATGATTATAACATATGCAAGATTTTTTCATTATGTGCAAAAACTGCGTCCTTAAGCGACCTTATTCTTAAAGATGAACGTGAAGTGTCGAGAGGCTTGACATCGTGTTGGGAGAAGCGTCGAGTTGCATAATTGTAGCACCTTTCTAGAGGTCGGCTCGAGCAGTCGTTTGTTTATGAAGGTGACGAATCCTTTTTAATTGTTTCTTTTTGTACTATGTATTCGCATGATGAAAAAAGATGAACGAACTCAAAAATAGTTTGTTTTTCGTACATGAGTGGAATGCAGATGTAGGGGTTATAATTATTTTCCTAGTTTGTTTTTTTTTTAGAACACAGGCTAGTGGTTTATTATAATGTATGGTATGTGACGAGGTGTTTCTAATTTCTGAAAAGAGGTACTTGTATTCGTTATATACGAGCTTCTCAACTAATGAGCATAAATGAAAACAACGAAAGTTTCCTTAAAGTTGTTGGCATTAATATTTATGAGGTTTTAAAATAAACTGAGATTTTTTAAAATATTTTGTAAACTATTTGCATGCCGTAGGTTGTCGCAAACAATACGGGTCATTTGTTAGCTTTACAATGCAACAAAAGTGATATAACTATTCTGTTTATAATAAAGCCTTATATTTGCAACTTTCTACTTTGTTTAAAAAGTTTGTTAGAATATATATAAAATGTATTAATATTTAAAGATTGACGTTGTCTAATTTGTAACAACTAACAACATTTGTATGGTTTTTATTGATGTGAAACATCTATAGCCGTACGTGAATCAGATTTCTCGCGTGGCGACGGTGACGTATGATTCGTATGACGTAAAAAACCTAACGCATCGATAATATATAATAAAGAGATGTACTGATACCTTATATGAAATTGGTCTCATGTTTTGAGCGACGCGACGGTGGCGCGCCAACAATAGGGGGAAGAAGCTCATTGATTCAAAAATTTGGCGGGACAGGGTATGAATTGTTTCATAAAAACCTAACTCGATTCCGCCTGCTATCTATTCTATATATCTAAAAATGTTTGTTTGTATAGGCAACATAATATACCTACATATTTTGCTGACCTGTAAAATTGACAGCTAGTCAATCAAAATTGATTGTTGGTGAATAGTTGACATATAGTTGTCCGCGTAAAATTTGTGTATAAGTTTTAAATATGAATAAACAAAGTGTTAATAAAGAAAGTGATGAAAAAATATTGAATAAAAATGAGTGAGTACCTACCTACTCTATATACATTAGGGTGTCCTTTATTTCCCAAATTTGGTTTTGTTCTCCAAACACCCATAAACCCAAACACCCATAATCAAATTTTATCAGACCCAAACCAGCCCTTAATATTCACATTAACCCGTGCCTAAATCATAATACATTTCCCATTTAAATACCGTTTAAAAGTTATTCAACGATAAAGTTGTATTCATAGTTAAATTCATCATTTTCCTATTTTTTTATTTACTATCGCTTTTTGTTTGTACTAAAATTATGAAGTAACTACAATTATATTAATATAGTAACGTACTTCTATATAAATTTGTGTTTTAATAATTTCCTTTTTTAAGATTATTGAATTTAAGGCAATTAAATAAAAAGCTAAACGAAATCACGTTTTAAATTTATTTTCGTTCTGTAATCTAACGACATCTGTGAGCAATCTGAGAAAACGTACAATAAATATTGTGATACCATTGTGATACTATTATTTATAAGCGATAATATACTTTATTTTGTATCCAAATTTTGTATTTGTTAATTTTATTACCTATATATATATATATATATATATATATATATATATATATATATATATTTGTATTTAGTTTGATATAAATAAAAATTATGGTGAAAATTACAAAAAAAAAATCGTGAATTTAACTCTGATGACAAATTTATTGCAAATTTCCTACAAGAAATAGATATTTAATTATTTTTAGCTACATTTGTTTCAGTAAAAAAAATTAACGACAAAAAGTGCAAAAATGCCATGTTATTTAAATTGGAAATGTCTTATGATTTAGGCACGGGTTAATGTCGATGTTTCACATCTGCCAGGCGTCCTGTGACGGCTCACATTTTTTTTTTTTTTTTTAAATTTGTTATCTTTAAACACCCTTGTCTTTGGTTACCTCAATCGGTTTTTATTAAATAAGAACAATATCGTAAAGAATCTCTTTATACTTTTAACACCCCAATGCTGTGGTCAAATCTAAATCATTCATTTTAAAACCAAGAAATAGAATGCTCTGCGAGATAAGCATCTTCCTGTACAATTTTAAACAAAGACTTCTATACACATACCAAACGTATCCAATCTGACAACTTCAACAAAGTTATTGCTTGGGAAGGTAAAAATTGGAGACAGAAGTATATAAATCGAGATTAAATCTGGTTAATAGTCTAATCAAAGTTTTACAGTTAAGCACTGTGTATTTTACTAATAAAATTAGTACAATCATACTAGAATATAAAATAATTGTTTATAAACTAATATATGTGAGTTATTGTTAATTCATTTTAAGTGTTAAGACATTTTTTTCAATATACAAAAACAAACATCTTCTATGCTTAAATAAATAATGTATCTACTCTATATAAATACTTTCTTGAATAAGAATTATTTGCTCAACATTAACCTTTTCCATTTATTTTTCCTTTAACTCTCGGTCCTGGCATCTTCCTATCACAAGAAATCTCGCAAACCAATCTTTCAAAAGCCGCAGCAAAAGCTGTCCGCCCCTGACCGTAAAGCTCACCGAATCCCATAAACATTTAAACCCAACATATTTATCATAATGGACTCTTACATGCATAAAAGAGAGTTAGTCCTCACACACATACAAGAAAAAAAAGACTTCAATACCGCCAGCTCGGAGCGAGGAACAGATTTGCTTGCCTTTCTTATTCTTTCGTTTGTATAAAGACTTGACGTGTGGAATAACACTTGTCCAAGTGAACTTTAGTTTTCCTATCAGTTATTTTTAAAATAAGTTGTTCAGAAATTCTCTGGGTAGCTGGTAAGAGTGGAGAAAAAGGTATAAGAAAAGCGGGAGCACAAAGTGCCAAAGGAAAATTTTACTGGGAGGGAAAGTACATGACGACTTTCGTACATTTATTTCCACCAAATCTAGCAAAGTTAAAGGGATAGGGCGATTGTGTGTACAGAAACTGTAATAGGTATTATTATTCGTCGATTATGTTAACATACCTACGCAACAGTAAAAATAATTTTTTATAATTCACGTTCACAAAGTTTCTATTTCGACACTAAAAACAGTGTCGAAATAGATTCATTGTAACACTGTTTTTGGTAACTTTTTGTTTTACACAATTGGTTGCACTGCACTGATTGTCAACGAAAGAGTTCAGGTAGTTAATCAAGAAGTATGTTCTAGTAAATTATTAACTACATTATCAGCGTTATTGCTAAATTTAAAATATTTTATACCTACAAATTTGACAAACATTCAAATTTAAAATCATTAAAACTGACAAGTGTCAAAAGTATCAAGATTGCCAACATAAATAAATATTTCGAAAAACTCTCATTTTGTTTATTTTTTATACTTTTAAAAGTTCATTATAAAAAATAGTATGTAACACTCGAGTTACAATGACGGTTTGTAGTACTCGTTCTTTGCGATACTCACCGCTTCGCGGTTCGTTTTACAAACTGAACTCGTACTACGAAACCTGTCACTGTAACACTTGTATTACAATATACTATTATGAGTGTGTTTAGAATTTAGAAAGTATTACTTAAGACATGTAATGCATATTTTTCATAGGATGTTTAAAATCTAGAAATTACAGAAACAGAAAAAAAATGTAAAAAAACTATATACTTTGTTTGTCTAATTCAAAATTCAAGTAATAATTAAATATTTGGAAAGCTTTATATAAATTTTGTTAAATTCAATATTTACGTGCACGGGGCACAATGAAACAAAAACTTAATATTTATTTTTCCTCTTTTGCATCTAGGTATATCGGTTTTAAATGTGTATTAAAATATTCCCTACGGAACAAATTGAAAGTAGCATCAAAAACCTTATTATTAACTATTTTGAATACCTAATAATTAATTCAAGTTTTAAAAAATTAATTCATTGAGTAATAAACCAATGAGATTGTTTTAGAAGTATGCCCAATAAAGGTGCTATACTATAGTTTTATTCCAATAACAAAAAACTAATATAAAAGCAAATAAAAAAATGGCCCTTGGTAAGCCAGGCGCAGCAGTAGATTTATATTAATTATTTATATATTTATATTAAAAGTATACGTTTTAGAAAAAAATGTTTTAGATAAAAGTTGTAGGTCTCTTTAAGACAAACAAAAAAGTCTCCTAACATTTTTTTGTATAGGGTGAAGTAAAAAAGTTACGAATTTTTTTCCATTTTGATTTTATGTCACGCCCAAACGGCCTTATCGATTTGGCCCATTAACAAACTCGACCGAGATTTTGGGACGATTGATTTTTGTACCAAATTTCATTTGGATGCGTTAAGAAATGCGACCGCTATCGTGTCCACAGATTTCGTTATATCGGAACTATACATACATACATACATACATACATACATACATACATACATACATACATACATACATATATACATACATATATATATATATATATATATATATATATATATATATTATAACATGTATGAATAATAATAATAATATGTTTTGATAATATTAATCACTATGTTATAAAATATTCCTTACCTTTAATTAATTTTAAATTTTAAATATAAATAGTGAATAGGTAAGAATTAACTCAGTGTAATTATTTTCCAATATGATTAATTAAATATGCTACCGGCTATTCCCTTATGTCAAGGTCAGAGTTCAAATATTCAACCAAACTAGATTCAAAATCAATTAATACACAAATTTGCAATAAAATGACTGTATAACCGCACTATCCTAGACCAACAATATTTTCTAGGCGTGAATTGCATATAAATTTCTAACCTTTCTAATTCAAAATGTGTCAAACTTCAAAGATACCGTTGATAAACCCAAATATGCATCAAATATATATAAAATGAAGTATTCTGACTTGAGTTACTGAACAATTTGGATTAAATTTATCAAAAAAAATGAATAATAATAATAATAATTTAGTTAAATACATAAAACAGTGAAATAAAAATGTTCATCAAAATTTCATAAATCAAACACATATAAAACTCTTTATTATATCGAGTGCAAAGTTGTTACCATTTGTGTGAAGCTTCTCTCCTCTTCTGGAATCAGGATTCAGTTCTTAGGACAATCTACTTTCTTCCTCCAATACAGCAAAGATTTCAGGAAACTTTATGAAGATCAAATAATAAATTCCTCTTCAAAACCAAGCGATGGATGGCTACTATTTTCTCTGGTAAGTGTAATTATGACTTTCTTTCTTGTTAAATATTAATTTAATCTTCTTTAACTCAATTAAAATACAGTTATACCATAAAGTGCTCAGCCCCATAAATTGAAATATCTATTTCTTCATAAAATCATATAAATTTCTCTTACCAATTGCTCTCTCTGGTTACCTTGGGATATTCTTTATACTTTAAACTGTTTTAATACTTTCTATTATCAATACTTTCAAAAAAAACTCAAAATTTCTACGGAGCAAATTTTTAATACAACTTCTCTTTCAACAACCAGAAAACAAGAGAGACATATCTTCTACAAACTTCTTAACTAATTATTTATAATATAAATCTTACTAATCTCCTTTTAACTTTCTTTTAACATCATAATTTTTATAAAAATCTTCATCGAAACTTTTTACATCCTTCCTCTTCAGAAGGTCGAAAACAAGAGAGATTCTATCCGAATCAACAAAAAAACAAATGACAAATTCAACAAACTTAAATCTATACATCTTTTCCATCTAATCGCCTACTAATTTCTTATTCAAATAAAATTATTAACAAAATCTAATTCTTGATTCAATATTACAATTTAAAACAATGATCATTCTTTTTTATATTCTTATGAAATTTACTAGCACTACAAACTAATAATTTTCTCTTTTTCAGAATATTTCATTTGGCATTTGAACTATTAATAAATTAGAATATGGTTGGTAAATACGTATTATTTAAAAGTAAGTAGAAGTTTTAACATGTATTTTAACTATTTGTGATGTCTTTTTTTTTATAATTTAATTTTCTCATTTACTTACACCCCTAATTCATTTAAAATTAATGTTTGATTACTAACGTATTGGCAATTTTATAAACTTTTAATTATCTACTTTACCCATTTATCAATTTCATAATTATCAAAACTTTATATAATGTAGATTAATCATTTTTGAATCTTTAAATAAAAATCTTTGAAATGTATTTGTATATTTTTTTTCTTATTATTCTATTTTCTTTTTTCTTTTTTAGGAATTATGAAGAAGATGATGATAATCAATCCCAATGTTACTAAATTTGCGCTCTGACTCGAAATAAGAAAATCTCCTTTCTCTACTTTCCATTAGATTTTCCTTATGCATTCTTATTTAATATAACATAGTAACTAATATCATCTCAAATCCCCCAATTAAAATTTTTACATCAAACATTTCATTGATGTTGGATTAAAAATTATAATTTTAATCTATTTTTTTTTTTTTATAAATAAACACTCATTTTACAAAAACTTTAGCCTCAATTAATATTATTTGCACAGATTGTATAAACCTTTTTTTAATAAAACCATTCAATCTTAATTTGATATTTACATCTTAATACTATTATTTACAAAACTTTGCTATTAATATCATCTACCCAACATCTTTATGAATTTTTTTAATTTGTAAAATTCTGTTAATCTCAAATTCCTTCCCCCTTTCTAACATTCATTCAAATATAACTTAATTTTTCTACTTTTAAACTTGTTCCCCCTTATTTAATATATTTCCTATACATTTAATTTTCCGATACACCTAAATATCTTGCCTCTTTCCTGATATTTCCAAATATACCTAATACCTATTATAGATTTAAATTTCTTCCCCCTTTCTTGGTATTTTCCTATATACCTAAAAGCTATTATAAATTTAGTTTTCTTCCCCCTTTCTTTATATTTCCAAATGTACAATTTTTTTAAGAATGCTACTTGCTTTATCTTTCCCAAGAAATATTTACAAAATTGCTTATCATCCACAGACAAATTTTGATTTTCTCTGTTGTTAACAATTTGATGGTGCATTATTGCTTGAATTTCTTCTACTTGTTCTGGTTTATTCTGTTTTTTCGTATGACTTAGCAATATACCACTGTCTTTGACTTTCTGAATTATTTTATTTTCACTCTTTTCTGCTTGTTTTGCTTTATATTCATCTACAAATTTCTTAATAGTCTTCTCCCTTCCTTCATCTATTTGATTTGTGTCTTCCTCTGTACTCTTCAAATTGTCTTGTTTTATGTTATTAATTTCTCTTCTAAATATCTTAGTATCTTCTTTTATTTCCTTCAATCTTTTATTAGTCTGATTCAATTTATTATTAATCTCTTCAAATTTTTTATTCATATTTTCCTTCATATCTTCCGTCATTTCATCCAATATTTTATTATTCTCATCCAATTTTTTATTATTTTCCTCTAGTTTGTTATTCATATATTCTTTCATGTCTTCTGTCATTCCATCCAATTTTTTATTCTTCTCTTCAACTTTCTCTTCAATTGTTTCATTCATATTCATAATATTTTTATCCATAGTCATCATAATACTTTTATTCATTTCTTCAAACTTCTTATCCAACTCTTTTATAATATCTTCCTTCCTTTCATCCAATTTTTCATTCTTATCCTCCAATTTCTCTTCAAATTTCTTACTATCATCTTCTATTTTCTCCAATATTTCGTGAGTCTCATTCAATTTCTTATTGTTCTCCTCTGGTTTATTATTCATATCTTTTTTTACTTCATCTAATCCTTCATTATTTTCTTCTAGTTTGTTATTCACTTCTTCTTTTAATTTCTCATTCATATTTTCTGTCATGTCTTCTTGTATTTCATCCAATTTTTCGTAAGCCTCATTCAATTTTTTATTCTTCTCTTCAAAATACTTATTATCTTCTTTGATTTCATCCAATATTTTATTCTGCTGATCAAATCCTTTATCCATCTCATCCAATTTTTTATTTATTTCTTCTTTCATCTTCATATTATCTTCTTTTCTGCTTTTATTAGACTCTTCCAATTTCTTATCCATATTTTTCATAATATCTTCTTTAAAACTCATTAAAAGGTTCTGTATTATCCTGAACTCCTCTTGAGTTATACCACTACTTGATGTCGCTCTCTTCTCCATAATTACAATTGAAATTACTATTCACCAGAGATAAATATTGATAGTCATATATTTTAATACTAACTTTATGCAAATAAATATTCACCCAAATACATACCCTTTTTTATTTACTTTTGATTATGAATAATCAGAACCAAACAAACAAATAATAAAATTATTACCAAACAAATTGTTCTTGACTTGTGTTCCCACTTTTTTAATAAGCAAATTCTCAAATTTTAATTATTTGAATTGGCTCTAATTTTGATTGTTTAGAGCCAAATAATGAAACAACAACCTTAACAAAACTCTCAAGTTTTAATTCTTAGAATAGGCTCTAATTTCGATTGTTTAGAGCCCCACGTTGGGCGCCATAATTTATAACATGTATGAATAATAATAATGATATGTTTTGATAATATTAATCACTATGTTATAAAATATTCCTTACCTTTAATTAATTTTAAATTTTAAATATAAATAGTGAATAGGTAAGAATTAACTCAGTGTAATTATTTTCCAATATGATTAATTAAATATGCTACCGGCTATTCCCTTATGTCAAGGTCAGAGTTCAAATATTCAACCAAACTAGATTCAAAATCAATTAATACACAAATTTGCAATAAAATGACTGTATAACCGCACTATCCTAGACCAACAATATTTTCTAGGCGTGAATTGCATATAAATTTCTAACCTTTCTAATTCAAAATGTGTCAAACTTCAAAGATACCGTTGATAAACCCAAATATGCATCAAATATATATAAAATGAAGTATTCTGACTTGAGTTACTGAACAATTTGGATTAAATTTATCAAAAAAAATGAATAATAATAATAATAATTTAGTTAAATACATAAAACAGTGAAATAAAAATGTTCATCAAAATTTCATAAATCAAACACATATAAAACTCTTTATTATATCGAGTGCAAAGTTGTTACCATTTGTGTGAAGCTTCTCTCCTCTTCTGGAATCAGGATTCAGTTCTTAGGACAATCTACTTTCTTCCTCCAATACAGCAAAGATTTCAGGAAACTTTATGAAGATCAAATAATAAATTCCTCTTCAAAACCAAGCGATGGATGGCTACTATTTTCTCTGGTAAGTGTAATTATGACTTTCTTTCTTGTTAAATATTAATTTAATCTTCTTTAACTCAATTAAAATACAGTTATACCATAAAGTGCTCAGCCCCATAAATTGAAATATCTATTTCTTCATAAAATCATATAAATTTCTCTTACCAATTGCTCTCTCTGGTTACCTTGGGATATTCTTTATACTTTAAACTGTTTTAATACTTTCTATTATCAATACTTTCAAAAAAAACTCAAAATTTCTACGGAGCAAATTTTTAATACAACTTCTCTTTCAACAACCAGAAAACAAGAGAGACATATCTTCTACAAACTTCTTAACTAATTATTTATAATATAAATCTTACTAATCTCCTTTTAACTTTCTTTTAACATCATAATTTTTATAAAAATCTTCATCGAAACTTTTTACATCCTTCCTCTTCAGAAGGTCGAAAACAAGAGAGATTCTATCCGAATCAACAAAAAAACAAATGACAAATTCAACAAACTTAAATCTATACATCTTTTCCATCTAATCGCCTACTAATTTCTTATTCAAATAAAATTATTAACAAAATCTAATTCTTGATTCAATATTACAATTTAAAACAATGATCATTCTTTTTTATATTCTTATGAAATTTACTAGCACTACAAACTAATAATTTTCTCTTTTTCAGAATATTTCATTTGGCATTTGAACTATTAATAAATTAGAATATGGTTGGTAAATACGTATTATTTAAAAGTAAGTAGAAGTTTTAACATGTATTTTAACTATTTGTGATGTCTTTTTTTTTATAATTTAATTTTCTCATTTACTTACACCCCTAATTCATTTAAAATTAATGTTTGATTACTAACGTATTGGCAATTTTATAAACTTTTAATTATCTACTTTACCCATTTATCAATTTCATAATTATCAAAACTTTATATAATGTAGATTAATCATTTTTGAATCTTTAAATAAAAATCTTTGAAATGTATTTGTATATTTTTTTTCTTATTATTCTATTTTCTTTTTTCTTTTTTAGGAATTATGAAGAAGATGATGATAATCAATCCCAATGTTACTAAATTTGCGCTCTGACTCGAAATAAGAAAATCTCCTTTCTCTACTTTCCATTAGATTTTCCTTATGCATTCTTATTTAATATAACATAGTAACTAATATCATCTCAATATATATATATATATATATATATATATATAGTTTTAAAAATTATTGGGTTTGCAGCAAATTATGAAAAGTGTACTCTTTTAAATCTTTATTACTCCGAGCTTTCGACTATGATTATAGTCATCGTCAGGGATCTACAATTATAACAATTATTAAGTAAGTATAAAAATATACATAATAATAATAGTGAATAACTTACAACTTAATGAGATTGGTTCATATAAGGTCTTAATATAATATATGTATAATTTATAATATTATTAATGATTAGCTAAGTTATGTAATCCTTGAAAATTTTTTATTACTGTGACAAGCTAATAAGATAATGTCAATAAAAATATATCAATATAAAATCAATGATGTGATCAAAAACCATTAGCGTTCAGAATTTATAATATTACATTAATAAATTAATTAATAAGTCAATTAGTAAGAAGTTTCAAATATAAAAAATATAATTAAAGATTAAAAAGATTAATAATATATACATACATACATATATACATATATATATACATACATATACATACATATACATATATATACATATACACATATACATACATACATATATACACATATATATACATACATACATACATATATATACATACACATATATACACACCCATATACATACACACAAATATGCGTACATATATACATGTGCATGCACATACATATACACGCACAACTACACATATATACAAATATATTATTAAATGGCGTGACCTTTATCTAAAAATAGGAGATAGGAAAACATTTCATTAAGGTGGCCTATATCTGATCTACGATTCATTGAATGTGGTTGCCTATTAATAAAAACCATCTCCATGAAAAGCCTTCTAGAATTGTTATTTTCTTTACATAATATATTCACATTATTATAATCAATACGATGGTCTTTTAATAAGACATGTTCACCTAAGGCACTGCGTTCTGGATGTAGTCTGCAATCAGATTTATGTGAAGTAAGACGATCTTTGAGGCGACGCGATGTTTGACCAATATAGGTTAAATTACAGTCCTTGCAAGGTAGGTTATAGACAACATTTGTCATAGATAACATAGGAGTTTTGTCTTTTACTTTTGTAAAGATTTTATTTATGGTGAGTACTGTTTTATATGCGACTTTAGTATGTTCAACAGGTAGTAAAACACGGGCCAATTTAGGTGTGAGGTCTCTTATATATGGTAAAGAAATATAGAAAGTTTCATTATTTGAGGGTATGTGGGTATTATTATTAATATTATGTGTATTGATTAAGGGAGTAGACATTGTATTAAATAGAATTTTCTTTAACAAAGATACAGGGTAACCATTATCTATGAAGAGTTGTAATAATTTATTAGTAACTAGATCAGATAAAGGTGGCGTAACAGTCATTATGGATAAATCACAATACAATGAGATGATTATTAATATGGTTGACAATGATAATTCTTATATATTATTAAATAAAGATCCAACAGCTACAGTTGAACAAAAAAGTAACAAACTAATAAAAGCCATATTTAATAAACATGAGATTTCTGAATCAGAAAAAAAGAAACTATCCTGTTATAATAGCGTTTCTGGTAAATACTATGCATTACCAAAAATACATAAAAATCCTTTAACTATGAGACCTATTCTAGCATCTTTAGGTACTCCCACAGAACCTATTGCCAATTTTATTACTGAAATATTAACTAATTCTTATGAATTAGATAATGATTATCACATAACTGATTCATTTCAAGTTAATACATTATTTAATAAATTTCAATTGCCTACCGGTTTTGTAATTGCTAGCTTAGACGTTATTTCCTTATTCAGTAATGTTTACTTAGATATTTGTTTAAAAGCTATAGATAGAAAATGGCACTTAATTGCAGAACATTGTCAAATTTCCAAAAATACTTTCTTTGAATTATTAATCTTCATATTTGATAACAATTACTTTGTATTAAATAATAAGTTTTATAAACAAACTTTTGGTACCCCTATGGGTAATAAGATTTCACCCATCCTCGCAGATTATGTGATGAACTATATCCTAGATTTTGTGATCCAAGTGCTACCTTTTAAGTTACTTTTTGTTAAAAAATATGTCGACGACATACTAATAAGCCTCCCTTTCAATGAATTAGAAAATATTTTATATTATTTTAACAATTTTAATGACTATATTCAGTTCACCTTGGAAAAAGAAGATTCAAATAATTCTGTTCCTTTTCTTGATACTCGCATAATTAGAAATAATAACATCTTATTAGTTGATTGGTATAGAAAACCATTAAGTTCTGGAAGGTACCTACATTATAATTCGTACCATAAATATTCTATGAAAATTAATTTAATTAAAGAAATGAAAAATCGCGTTCTAAAACTTAGTGATAGTTCTTTTCATAACAAAAACCTTAAAATATTATTACAACTCTTCATAGATAATGGTTACCCTGTATCTTTGTTAAAGAAAATTCTATTTAATACAATGTCTACTCCCTTAATCAATACACATAATATTAATAATAATACCCACATACCCTCAAATAATGAAACTTTCTATATTTCTTTACCATATATAAGAGACCTCACACCTAAATTGGCCCGTGTTTTACTACCTGTTGAACATACTAAAGTCGCATATAAAACAGTACTCACCATAAATAAAATCTTTACAAAAGTAAAAGACAAAACTCCTATGTTATCTATGACAAATGTTGTCTATAACCTACCTTGCAAGGACTGTAATTTAACCTATATTGGTCAAACATCGCGTCGCCTCAAAGATCGTCTTACTTCACATAAATCTGATTGCAGACTACATCCAGAACGCAGTGCCTTAGGTGAACATGTCTTATTAAAAGACCATCGTATTGATTATAATAATGTGAATATATTATGTAAAGAAAATAACAATTCTAGAAGGCTTTTCATGGAGATGGTTTTTATTAATAGGCAACCACATTCAATGAATCGTAGATCAGATATAGGCCACCTTAATGAAATGTTTTCCTATCTCCTATTTTTAGATAAAGGTCACGCCATTTAATAATATATTTGTATATATGTGTAGTTGTGCGTGTATATGTATGTGCATGCACATGTATATATGTACGCATATATGTGTGTGTATGTATATGGGTGTGTATATATGTGTATGTATATATATGTATGTATGTATGTATATATATGTGTATATATGTATGTATGTATATGTGTATATGTATATATATGTATATGTATGTATATGTATGTATATATATATGTATATATGTATGTATGTATATATTATTAATCTTTTTAATCTTTAATTATATTTTTTATATTTGAAACTTCTTACTAATTGACTTATTAATTAATTTATTAATGTAATATTATAAATTCTGAACGCTAATGGTTTTTGATCACATCATTGATTTTATATTGATATATTTTTATTGACATTATCTTATTAGCTTGTCACAGTAATAAAAAATTTTCAAGGATTACATAACTTAGCTAATCATTAATAATATTATAAATTATACATATATTATATTAAGACCTTATATGAACCAATCTCATTAAGTTGTAAGTTATTCACTATTATTATTATGTATATTTTTATACTTACTTAATAATTGTTATAATTGTAGATCCCTGACGATGACTATAATCATAGTCGAAAGCTCGGAGTAATAAAGATTTAAAAGAGTACACTTTTCATAATTTGCTGCAAACCCAATAATTTTTAAAACTATATTTTTATTCAGCAAAGACTTCCTTTTTCTATATATATATATATATATATATATATATATAAAAGGTTGCCAAGTATGCGTATTTATGACAAACAAAAGGGGCAAATTAACGGGCATGTACGCAAAATATATTTTTGCGTACATGCCCGTTAATTTGCCCCTTTTGTTTGTCATAAATACGCATACTTGGCAACCTTTTTTGTTTCACATCCTGGGCTTGGAACGACTCAAACACAATGAGTCCGTTTTGCCAACGTGGCGACGCTGGTCGTAGCCCCGAAATGTGGGCACAGCTGGCCGAAGGCACAAATGGCGATAGGACTCCTGTGTGAGCGTTCGTTGTTTGTGTTTTTTGACACATGTTTCCCTACCATCCTTTGCTCCCAAGTACCCAACACTTTTGCTAGCCAAGAGCAATACCTTACTTGGTTATGCCGCACTGATGACGGCTAACGAGCCAGAAACATGCATGTCTGCGGTTACCATTCCTACTCGTGGCCTTATGATCCTTTTTGCGTACATGCCCGTTAATTTGCCCCTTTTGTTATATATATATATATATAAACTTTTGAACGGAAGGTGTTTTTGAGGTCAGGGGGGCCCAAAACGAAAAACTGTAGTGAAATTTTCCCGAAGTCGTGACCTGCGAACCAGCTGAATAGTAGATATAAATCTACTAAAACATTTAAAACGTTGAATATTGTAGTTAGCCAATATTTATATTAGTAAAGTCGCTTTCGAAAGAAATTAATTGTTTTTCGCGTTGGGTTGACCCCGCAAAAACTGGGTTATCCAAAATCATCTTAATAATGGTATTTTCAGCGACTATTGACACATCTGGAACTGGTGGCTTTACAAAGGTGTTTTTTTTTTCTGAAAAACTTTACTTCAAAATTACCATTCCTATCGTACATAATTATTTTTAATCGGTGACCTATCCAGATCTATGAATTTGTCTTCAATAAGAATGAAAATTTCTTCAATGTCTCAATTGTCTTAATAAAAATGCTACGTCTTTTTCATCAGATGAAGACTGAATCTCTTTATTTTATTTTATCAAAATCTGTTATTTTTCGTTTGACCAATTATCTTTTTGCTGTTGATGCCTTTGTTTTAGTAGCAATTGTAGTATTTTCTGGAGTACTGGTTGGTATCATACTTTTGGGATTATAAGAGTTGTTATTAAAACTTACAGAGTTAGCTTCTGCATCGATTTTTATTGTTGAGTTGTTAATTTTTTTATCAGGAGCATCACCTAACGGTAGATCTTCTTGACGACAAGTAGCTGGCAATTCTGCCATTGGTAGATCGGTACATAAATAACCGACATCCGCGGAAACATGTCTGTCATATGGGTAAATTCCCGTTTTCTTAAAAGCAGCAGTGATGTTCGACAAAGTCATTTCTTTCTTGTGAGCAATCTTTACAAAACCATCAACATTTGCTATTCATCCTGGATGCTGCATATCTATTGCAGCATTGTAATACATTTTGAAGGGTTTAAACATTTCAACGTCTAACGGTTTTAATTTATCGCTGGAATGAGGTGTAAAGTTAGCATATTCACTCTTTTTTCTTTGCACAAATTAAGTACCTTCAACGATAAATGACTTTCGTGATTGTCGCACAATATTAGTGCTGCTTTTTCAATGGTCAGTAAAATGTTTACTTTAACAAATAAAGTTTCCACTCGCTTAGATGAAACAAGAGGTTGTCACATTAGTACCTTAATCAGCAACAGTGCACTTGCTTCTTGTTTTAAAGTGCTCCGTGTTCCCTTAATAAATTTTCCTGAAGTAAATATGTTATTTTATATTTTTTATACAATTTATTTTATATTTGATATTGTCAGATTTTGCCAAAATACGATCTACGGACATATATATATGTACATACTGAATCTTTAAGAAAGATATATTATTCAGGTCATGCTGCAAAACATTCATTATTACACCAACGCTGCGACTACGGTTTTTTTCTTATTCCTGAGACGAAGACAAAACAAATAGTCAGCGTCGATAGGCACTACGTTAAGCAATCCTCAAAGGGCCTTCCTACATCCTGCAGGCCATTCTTAGTCCATACGAGTTCGGTTAGGGTGGAGGAGTCAGCAATCGGAAATACGGCTCCCGTGGTGCTCTTTATCGCGGGGTCAGTTTTTTGTTTAGATTAAACCGGAAATCTAATTTATTTAAAAAGATTTATATCGGCTAAAAAATGCCCTCAAACGACAATCGCTAGAGGACGCAAATTTATCTAATAAAATAGATTTTTCTACGAAATGGTCCCCTTATTTGACAATGGGACACGTTTCAAAATAATTTAATTTTAAAAATATATTCCAATCATATATTGTACACTTCTGTTCAAACATTTACTTAAAATGGGTTGCTTGCAACCTAAACATGTTTACTGTAATTTTTTTTGTTATTTTAATAATAAGTTATTAAAACAGATTTCATAATAAAGTCAGTGTTAAAGTAAAATGTTTCCTTATACCATTTTTGGAATAATGCTTCTTATATTTTGAGTTGGGCAACTAAAAACAATTTTTATTTTGGCGAATATAGTAATTTCTTTAATTTAAGACGCAATTTATTTTGTACAAAACTTTGTTCACAATTACTATGTCTACTTCGCTTTCTCCACATTAAAAAATTGTTTCCATTGCTGAAACTCTTTGATATAAGATGAGTTGTTATATTTCAGTTAAGTAGTTGCTTGAGATTAAGAGTTGCTACATAGCGTTAATCCTTTATCGTTACCATCAATTATGTAAGGTCTCACCTTTCATCCCCATTAATATTAAACATATTCACGGTTCAGAAATCAAAATGTATTTAATTAGCATTCTCATTTGACGAGAAAAGCTAATGACGTCTGCAGATGTACATTGACATTAGAAATTAATTATCACACAACACTATACCTATATTGTGTTATACGAGGGTTGTTTTTTTAGTTTTGCATACAGCCATAAAAATAAAGAATATATAGACTTAAAATACTTTATTTCTTTTCTAAATGTGTCCCGCCAAGATTGATACACTGTTACATAAGCTCAAACCAATTAGTAAAACAATTATTCCAAACTTTATTCCAATTCCGCAAAATTCCTGTTTTGAGGCCAACGATGACTTCTTCTGGGGACTAATATCGCTACCCACGCATTATATTCTTGATCTTTGGGAACGTGAAGAAGTCGTTGGGACTTAGGTCGGGACTATACATTCGATGTTTTGATGCTCCAAAAACTCGATTAGCTTTCGGGCAGTGTGAACATTTGTATTGTCTTGATATAGGATGGTTCAACCTTGTATGTTGCTTTGTCGAAGTTTTGCGATAATTTTGGTTAAGCAAACGTTTATATACCAACCAGAAGTAACCGTTTTTCGGTCTTCTAAAGAAATTATTGACAAATGACCAGATATTGCCAAAAAAATTGAGACCAATTTGCTTTGACAGACTTGGAGAACGGATCACTTCTGTTGTTTTCTTTACATCGTGAAACACTCATATAGCGGATTGGCGTTTATTTTCTGGTTTGTATGAGTAAATCCAAGATTCATTACCATTAACAATACTCTCAAGGCTTTTTGAGCTTCCTTTGTTGAACGATTTCAATGTTTTTTGACACCAATTGACGTAAACCGCTTTTGCTTTTCTGTGAGCAAACGAGGGATCCAACGGAAAACCAACTTTATAACATCCAGTTTTTTAGTTTTTGAAATGCCTAAAGATGCCTCTATCTTCCTTTATGTTACAAGGCGGTCATCGATAATTAGCTGAGGAGCCGCATCAAAGTTTTGCTATGTGTTTTGGATGTACCTATCCTGGATTCGTCGCTGAGACTTAAGCGACTACGTTTAAATTTGTAATACCAGCGAAAAATAGTTAAACCATTTTAGTGAGACATTACTGTTGTGATAATCCTATCCGAAAATTTAAAAAAAAAATATTGCTCGTAAATGTTCTTGGCTAAGGTCCGTTTTTAGACCGTTTCTCAAAATTTTTCTGTACCTACAGAACTCGTATCAAAATGAAACTGGATGTATATCAACAAAAGGTTGAGGTTAGATTTGTGACTTCTAAGCTGCTATATGCAAAACTAAATAGACAATCCTCGTAGACATCTGACAAATTACTTTTTTTCTTTTTGAATATAACAAAATCTACTGTTTTTTTTTTATAAACTAATATGCATATAAAATACTTTTTATGAATGCGTCTATTGATACTACATCATACGTCACTGGACCGCATCGAAAAACATTTTTCATAAGTAATAGAATGACGAGGAACTCTTTGTGTTAGTCGTTTCAGTCATGTTTTATGTATGTAAAAAGGATGTTTTTTACATTCTAGAGCTCTTATTTGCTTGTGCATTTGATGAATGATGACAGAAGAAAACATTTATTGATTAGGGTTACATATGAGTTTTTTTGGAGTGAATATTTTGTATAGTCACTTTATTTCAAACGAAATCGACAAAAAATGTTTACACATTATTTAACATTGTTATGCAACTCAATGCGGTTTTATTAATTGCTAATTTTTTATTCCTTGTATCAAAACAAGCAACATAAATATTAGTAAATAGCTGGCGAAATTCGTACCGCCTTTTAAACAATGATTTCCTTTTCGAACTTTTTTCTGTTTGTTGATTTTATTATATATTGCTTTAAAACTATTATCTTGTTTTGTTTAACCATAGGTACTGTAAAGATCTTTCCTGTCATATTTAAAATTGCAAGTAAGTGCACTGTTAGTGTTGAATAACTGCACCTTTAGTTGGAAGTAAATCAATTACATCAGTGCAACAACTGTTAAATCCTTGTCTCTACTTTGGAGCAATATTAAATAATAAGAATAACAACAAAAAAGTTTCTCATTTTTGGCACCTTTTTTTATCTTTTTTTTTTGAAACGGAGTTCCTTTTCGCGCGTTAGGTACGACTGATTCGTGGACTGAGGCTAGCTGAAAAAAATTCAGACCAAAATTTGTCACGACACGACACGACACACGCATGTTCGTCTGTCTGTCTCTCTCTCTCTCTCATAGATAGATATACCTATCTTTATTTAAATAGGAAACCCTAATATACATAAATAAATACTAATAAAAGTACAATTAAAAAGACACTTATTTAAATTAAAAGAAAATACTGTAGAAAAAAATAAGTACCTATAATAGTATTAGATTTTATTTCATCCTGTTTTTATAAATTAATAAATTCATAAACATTTTAAAAATACTTGTCTAGTAAGGTACGTCAAATTACCTTAACTGTCAGTTACTGTCAAATATTTTAAAATTTTGTATTAATTGTTAATTCCTGTTTTAAATTAAACTAAAAAGTAATTCTAGGTACATGTATGTCATCTAAACCTCTGGCATTGTATGAATGGACACTTTTGTTAAAAGAAACGAACTGTTGAAAATATTCAGGTGATAATGAATTTACTATTTTCTATGTTGCTTTGTTAAGTTTATACAGGTTTCTTGGAGATAATAAATAATAAAATAATACAAAATAATAACAATAATGAATCCTGACAGTGTTTCTGTTCTGCACAAGTTCCGGACATTGCTGATAGATTTACCTAGGTAAGAAAAGATTTAATACAGACAATAATAAATGCTTATGTATGTATAAACACTCTGTTGTGTTTACAAATTAAAATTCCTTCACTAATTAATCGAAAGGAACTTCGTTCCATCCGGGTGTCCCTTGACACCTCTCACTTTTTTTAATTTTTTTAGGATAATATTTTATAGCTTTAATCTTACTATTTACTAAATGTGTGAGAACTATTATTAGAAATAAATCTCAGCAGTCAAATAACATCTCAATTTCAATTTAAACGGAAATCTCCCATTATTTATGGAGCAATTTGTCAGATTTCATGTTCAACATAGAATTCTGGGGCATTATACAAAATTGAAGTACGCGTTGTTGTTTGCTGCATGATTTAACTCTTCAGTCCCAGTATTGAATTTACAGCGATCCCTATTCGCCATCAGAATCAACTGAAATCGGTCGTCTTTCAAGTACATGACGATAGGGAATAAAAAGTAAACACGTACATTAAATGGACCATATTAAAGGAACTTTAAGATCTACTATAGTCAATTTAGTTTTATAGTAAGCTATCAAAATACATATGGCCAATAAATTTTACCTACATATTGCAGAGAAAATTGCACTAATATGCATTAATAATGCGGTCAAATCGTAGCTGTAAAATATTTAATTGACCGTTCTGTCAATCGTAGTATTTTACTGAAAATATTAGCAAGATTGTAAACGCACACAATTTTTGTTTTGTTTCCAAAGTTTAAACTTTTATTCACAAAAGGCTCGTGGCAAAGTGTTCGTTTGCGCTAAGCTCTCAAATCACTGAACCCATTTTACTGAAATTGTAAAGATCTGTATATTCTGTTCTAACTTAAAAGATAAAAGTTTTTAACTTGATTAATAAGCGTATATTCTTTTTCATTGCGAATGTAAGGTTTTATACTTAAAGAGTTAAATTCCCGTTCAAGATCTACGATTTTTTAAAAGATAGAGGTGAGAGTTATACAATTCTCCTCAAACAATCATATTTAGGTAAGTATGCAATAGATGAAGATGTGTTTAAATTTTGTCGATGTGACACATAAATGCAACATAATCGTGTTCAGTTTTATGTAAAAGAATCTTTTTTTATCATTGTGCTGTCTATTATTTTAAATTTTATCATAAAAAATAATTATAGTTTCTATCAACGTTTGACATCTACGTTGGATAGATGGTGTTGTGTTTGGATTTATAAATGAATAGAAAAACGAGAAACTAAAGTAAAATGGAATATAGTCGAACTAAATTTCTAAAAAAAGGTCAACATAAGATGGCGCAGTTGATATTTCATGTATTAAAACAAGCAATTCTTTCTTTTTTTAATAATATGACGCCACTGTAAGGTAACGCAGTTAATACCTAATGTATAATTATATACAAGCAAATCTTAAATTAAGTACGATGACACCATTACAATAAAAAAAATAGTTCGAACTTTCAGATATAAATAATAAAAACCAATTTAATAATTCACGATTATTTAATTGTCTATATTCATACCGGTACAAAAGGAAAACTAGCGACGCTAGTGGTGAAAAAAGTAAACCTAATATAAGCCATTCACTTTTTATTTCCATCTCAGTAGGCTCTGTTAGTTACATGAAATTCGCCCAGTATAATACACGTCTGTTTATATTGTTCTGTGGTCTTATTAATTGTAAATACGATGTTGTCACGTCTTCAATAAAAATATGTGTATTCATTACAAATATCTTAAGTAATTAAATCTGCAAACCAAATTTAAAACTTGCCGAGAATAAGTCAATCTATTTAATATTAAATTGAATAGGTACTAAAGTAGATACGTCAGTTTTCGCTGCAAGTAGGTACTATTAATATCCAATAATGGTCTATTTAAATTCACATGAATTTTGACTGATATTCAAAATAACACATTCCTTTGCACAGAACAGATCCCTGTTTATAGTCAATTATCATATTATATTATTGATCTAGAACGAAAATAGTTATTATCCTATCAAGTGCGGAAAGTTATACTTTCCCGCAAGAGTTAGGATCAATATTTTTTCTACAAGCATAAAAAAGATACTTTATTCATTTTTTAAATTTTATTTTCAACTCCTAACAATGTAACAAAATTTTAATTTGTGACAACTAAAGTTTGTTGTTGCTTTGAGTAACGTTTACAGAGGTGTTTTAATAAATTATGATTTTTTTAAGAACAAACATTTTAAAAATCTCTATTTTTATGCAAAATAATCTGTTTTTTACTATTTGTATGTAGTAGGTACAACAACATAAAAGTAATAATACAATAATTTTCCAAAAGGTTATTGAAGGACATATTCATTTAATAAAAAAAGAGAAAGAGATATTTTCTGAATTAAAATGCGTGCGGAAAAGTGTTGTTTTACGCATGCTTGTAGAAAAATATACTTTTATATTTACATTTTATTACAAATAAATAATATAAGTAAAATTCAAAATGTAGCACATATACATAATATATTAATAAAAACGTTTAATACAACATTTAAATTACTCAAGCAATAGTAAAAGATCCTTTTTACAAATGTATAATAAAACTTTTAAATTATTCAAGCAGTGGTAAAAAAAATTATTTCATCAGTTTTGAGTTTAACATAAAAACACAGTACTCAAAGTCTATATAGGTATCCATCTTTTTAAAAGTCTTCTATTTTACATCCAAATGGCATCGTAGTGTAACATTATTGTATTAGTGGCTGTGGGATAATAAAATTTCACATCCAATGGGTTAATTGAGGAAACTATACTCCAGTAAAAATTTGATTTTCCTGGTACGCCCCAGGTGGTATCGCATTTGACTTAAATATGCTGATGTTTTAATAATGTTCTTTATAACAGAAATTTTTCAGAAAAATTAAGATTTGTTAGACATTTCAAACCGATACAATGAAAAAAATATTTAAATAAATTACATAAAAGCAAATAAAAACAAATACAGATGCAGATTTAGATGTAACATGTAAATGTTGTCGGTGTATTTGTATGATCAATCCTCTTCCATTATTTCACTGGAAGAATCAGAGTCACTACCAAATCCAAAATCGGAATCGTCAGAATCTGATTCCTCCAATGAAATAATTAAAGGAGGAATATTGTCATGTGAGCAGTTTCCCATGTAAGTAGTCCAATCTGCCAAAATAAGTTCGTCTGTATGTCTACAAAAATTTTGCCACATGTCTGGTGTACATTTAGTCAATGCTTCTGTCCAAGTTTTTTTAACTCTTTCCTGGTCAAGATAAGTAGATGTAATATGTTTGTTATAATATGTCTTAGTAAACCCCCATGCTAGTTCTATTGGATTGTAGTGACAATGGTATGGTGGTAGTCGAAGTACTTCATGTCCTCGTTGTTTTAAAATTTCATCCACTACATATGTCTTTTCGTCAGTTTTATAAGGTAAGATTATAAAGTACAGTTGTTTCTTTGTCATTTTTGTGTCAAACCTAATGTTATTGTTAATCAACCATTCCTGCATCATTGCTTTTTTCGCTGAAAAAGAGGGTGGTTTGTTAATTTGAACTGAATGGTATGGCGCGTTGTCCATGACCACCACACATTTTTCTTAAAATACAGATAGAGCAGGAATGAGTTGATTAACAACCCAGTTTTTAAAAAGGTCACCATTCATACTTTTGTGATAGTCAAGGTCTGTATTCGAAAAGTCTAGTAACAAGTCACATCCTTCCAAAAATCCAGTATCAGTCCCTGCGTGTAAAATAGTAAATCGCTTTCCTTCGGATTTTACACGAGCTGGATTACTTTTTAGGTCAGAATCGTGCACCCACTGACGCACTGAACTACCATTTTGATAGATCCATGTTTCATCTAGGTACACGAATCTAACTCTCTCAGCAAGACTTTTTAGTTGTTTATATTTCCGAATGAAAGCGATCTTTCTAATTTTAACGTGTCGTTGTTCACATAAAATATGTCGTCCATTTACTTTTTTAAATTTGTATCCCAATAATTTTATAAGTTTGTATAGTGTCGTACGTCCCCCTCTAAAATCAAAATTTTGTTTAGCATCAGTCAAAAGTTTGTCTAAAGTAAAATGTTCAGTTTTAGCATGGTACATCCAAATCTGTCGCTGTAAGTCTTTTTTTAAAATAAACTTCTCAAATGTATCAGTTTTACATCCTTTATCTGCGACTTTCTCATTATTTTTCAATCCTTCTTTAATAATCTTCCGTATTTTCGATACACTGATCTAAAAAAATTAAGCATTTAGAATGTTTGTCATATTAATTAGATCAAAAAATATACCTCAGTTACACAACGGTAGTTAAGAGATTTAAAAATATTTAACAAAATTTTAAATTAAATTATAGTTACAAAAATGTATAATTTCGAAATTTGAAATCTGACAACATTGTATATAATTTATTATGATATCTGTCAAAAAAGGTTATGTGTTCTTTTAATAATATAAATTTTATTTAAAAAAGTGATACATATTTATAAATTCATTACAAAAACCTCTCTCAATTAATCTAATGCAAAATATATAAGTTTATGTTAGCGACTAGCATTGATTTAAAAGAAATACACATAAAATCGTACTTACTTGAAAAACCTCGGCCAATTGATTTAAATAAACACTCTCACAGCTGTTAGCTTGTTTCCTAAACATACCATAACATCTAACGATGCTGTTGTGAATTTCTGTACTTATTTTTTTTGGCATTGTATATTGAATCTAAGAAAGCATCAAATATTTCGTTATTGAATCTTCAACAATTTTACCTTTGACAATGTGCTGTCAATATTTCGACAGTAGTTACCAACCCAACAAATTGAAGTGCCAATCCAAGAAATAAAATGCATAGTCTACTGAGATTGAAATAAGAAGTGAATGAATTATATGTACGATACCGTGGACAGATTTTGGCAATTCCCCTGGTCGAGTGCGTACTCCTTGTCCAGTCTCCATGATAATACCTATTGTAGGGTAGCGCAGTAAATGTCTCATATATTTACACGAGAAATTCCTAGGCAAGTATTATGACGCCACCTTAAGGTGGCGCTTTTCATTTATTATATATTTAATCAATAAATTATAAAGTACTACGTAAAAATAACTAAATCCTGGGAAAATAATGAGAAAACATGAGGAAAACGACAAAATTAAAATAAACATTAAAAGCAATAAAAAAAATTCGAAAAGAGGTTGACCTTTTTAAAGGCCATCCTTGCAACTTCCCGCGAGTTTTAACCGCAAAGCTATAGTAACGTGACGTATTTTGACGTTTTTGACTTTTTTTGAAATGTTTAAAAAGCCATAACTCTTACTGGGAGTGCAAAATCGATTAGTCAAAAAATCTCTAAGTTATTGAAAAAAAAAACACTTTTTTTGAAATTTTTCGACAATGATATCTCACGAACGAATCAACCGATTTTAATTTGTAAAACGGCATTCGACGTGGTTTTTTAAGCTTAAGAGCTGATTAGGTTATGAATTTGATCGATGTAATAGCCAAAAAGATATGCCCAAAAAACATCATTTTTACCAATTGTTTTTTCGGTTATTTTGAAATTTCTCAAAATCTACTGGTTCGAATCGGCTTAAACTTACAGGGAGTCTAAGTTAGATGGAACTCTTTGGAACGCTCTTTAGTTCATTCCGATCGGTCAAGCCGTTTAAAAGTTATAAGAGGTTTACATACATCCACACACACACACACACACACACACACACACATCCACACGTACATACAGACATACAGACACCCTCGTAAAAATAGTCAGGGGAGGTTCCTAAGACCTCAAAACGTTGAGATCCGATGAAAACTCGATTTTCGAAAAACGGGGTGAAACCAATAACTTCCCGATTTTAAAATTTTTTTTAATTTTTTTTAGCGGGAAGTTAAAAACAATAGACAAAATCGTAAAATTCGGTAAAACAAAAAATAAGAAAAAGATATCAGTGTTAGGCGGTCTGTTAGTATTACAATAAATTTAAAATGTCAAAATTCTTCGATTTTAATAAAAAGAAACTCATCTGTGTACGACAAATATTTAGTACTTCACTAGACTTTAATGAAATCATTTAAAGTCAGCACAAGAACAGTTAGCCAACATCTGCCAAGAGATTTCCTTGATTATATTAAAAATTTTGAGATAAAGTAAAATGTTTAAGTCTAAACCACCCACCCTACCTGGAGAGTATTTTTTTTTAATTTAACAAGAAGCACATAACGACTAAAAACTTTTCGATACAGTTAATAACATCAACATAGGGATTTATAAAATAAATATTTTTGACTAATTAATTTACAAAGCAACAGACACTCCAAGAATTGAAAGGAAAAGTTTTGGAAAACTTTCTGATGAATTTTAAACAAGAAAAAACGAATAAATATAAAACATTACTTTTTGGGACTAAATTTTGTTGTGATGTTTATGTGATTGATCGCAGGGCCTGACTAGATATCACTTTTTATATGTGTTTTTTCATCCTCTTTAGTAGAAAGAAAAGAAGTATTATAGGTTTATAAGACTTTGTTTTCTCCGGTGGACGTTTACCATTCCTGGGAATTAAGCAAACCCTAACCTGTTTTCATTATGACGTTGGTTCCTCGGACAGACGTTAACTTTCTTGGGAATAAAGCAAACCTTAACACTTCTATATCTTCTGGAAATATTTCCCAGGATGAAACTTATTTTAAATACATTTCAACTGCAATTTAAATTCATTTGTGCGTAAGTAACGAAAAGATAAATATTAGTCACCGCAAAGGTAGGTAGAAATAAAGTTTTCCAGTTGCCGACAATAGGAAAGCTTATATTACATAAAAGCTTGTACAGAAGCTTAAAAAAGACACAATTATTCAAAGAAGTTTAATATGAGACGAGACAGAGGAAATGAAATTAGAGCGAATACTGGATATTAATAATCTTTATGTATGTATTTGTACGTTTCTTTTCATGCTTGAGTATCCTAATGATACAAGGAATAATGTAAACACTCACTGTATACACGTTTTAAATATTCTTACTTTCAGATTTTAGTTTAATATATCTAGGTACATATTTAAGATTCTATGTAAATATAAAAGAAAATTTTTAAATCTTTTGTTAATTTATTTTCAGGATCGCATGTTTTGCACAGGTATTATATACTATAAAATTTTGGAATTTAATTTTTTTTATTCATAACTAATTTACAAAACCAACACTATTTTTTAAAGAGCCCTTTTTTATTAAGAAAAGAATACAGTAATGGTCCGTAAAAGAATCATTGAAAAAAGTCAAGGATGCAAACATTTTCTTCCAAAGATACTAGTAACTATTTGCGAAAAGATTTTTTGTTAATATTGTGTTGACCTCAAACGTCAAATAAAGTCGCTTGTACAGGAAAAATTATATCTCTTCATTTGTGACTAAAAAAACAAAACTATAGTGTACTAATGAGCTCTATCAAGAGCGAAACACGTGTCTACAGTTTGGTTTTGCCCTTGTATAGACTGGTCAATATTCAGGTTATTTATCTGAAATATAATGACAGCATGGCACTAGATACGTTTGTAGAAAAAAAAATTCATCATGTTATATATAAGACGGCTATTACATTACCCATTCGAACGCCAGTGTGCGTGTGGAAGGAGTTGGTCACTTTTCGATTATGGAGAACACGGGCGTATTTGTTTCTGTGAAGGCTATAATTTTTGGAGGATGCCAACCTTTGTCATAGTGCTCCACTGTGCCCCCTTTTAATACTTTCATAAGAACGATATATTTTTTTATTCTACTTTTAACTACAGTATCGATAAATTTTGTTCTTGCGATTTGCCCGTCGCCACCCTCTGACTGCTCTGATTACTACTTTTCGACATAATCGTATTTAAAAACATAAATCTGAACCTGTATCTGTACTGCAACCTAATTACTTTAATTATGAAAATATTAGTTTAACTTTTACTAAACTATATTTACAAAAAATTATTTAGTTTTTTTTGTCTTTACTACATTTGTCTTAATTCCAGAACTTCAAACTTTAAAATTTATTGTCAAAAACATATATGAGAGGACAATATAAAACTATAGCATAAACTAGATAATGTATGTATTGCGTCCTCGAATTTTATGTTTAGTATTAAATCTGATAAACTGCCCCATAAATAATCGGGTATGTGTGTTTAAATTGAAACTGAGGGCTAATAGCCGCTATGGGATCTATTCGAATGAAACGATAACATTTCGAGGACATATTTACCGATTTCCAACAATATTCCGAGGTTTTATTGCCTTATTTGAAGGTCGAGAAACAAGATTTTTTTATTGTCGTTTTATGTATTCTTGATCCTAATACATTAATTTTCATTTGTAGTAGCCTTTCATCCTTGCAAAAAAGCGCTGTAAAATGTCGACTAAATCTCTTTGTTTAAGGGTAGGTAGAATGTTATTTTTAGAACAAAAGATTTTCTTAAACAACTAGTAAAGGAGCTATGACAGTTCGGGGCCAAAATCGATGATTTTTACATGTAAATCTCCATAAGAAAATCTAAGGTCCATTCTGGTCATTTTTGTATCTTTTTCATACTGCGCATGCGCGACTTACAATCTTAATTTACACTATTTAGAGTATTAAAAGTACGTGTTAAGAACTACTAAAGGCGCATTAGGGTTATAGCGATTTAACGGTATTATGCAAAAAAAAGAGTGAGAATACTGTTTAAAAGTCCGTATTTAAAGTGCCATATGACATTTTTGTGCTGAATGGGTTTAGGTGTGATACGTATTGTTGGTTGCAGAGGTAGAGTAGGATTTATGGGAAAGGTTTCAGGATCAATGGGATGCTGCAGTTAACGGATCATAAAAGATTTCTGTATTTAACGAATACGGTAGAAACTAATAAATAGACTTCCTAATGTGATTAAGGAGCTAAGAAATCATCTTAAAAATTTATATGGAGAGGATTAATAAAATCAATAATTTATTTAAAAACATATATTAAACAGTTAAATATTTAAAATTACATGTTAACAAATCTTCTAATCGATAAAATATCTTGACATCCTAGGGTAATTCTTCAATAAGGATCAGCTTAATTAAGGTAAATCTAATCGACATCCATTATAGAGTAATGACCCCAAGGTAAAGTTTCATCGGTCCCCGGCACTAGATATCTTTTATCGTCATCGGGGCTAAGAGCTATTTTTTCTTGGACTATTGAATAAACTTGATGCTGCTTGGATCGTATTAGGTGCTGTATCGCAGTCTTCTCTTTAGCTGTTTCTAAACACTCAATATAGTCATCAAAAGTAATTTTTGTTTTTACAACGGATGATTTAACACCCTTAGCCTTTTTTGTAACACCATAATTTAATAAAATTTGGTCAATCTCATCATCGTCATATTCGTCAGCTTTTAATTTCTTTTTCAGGTTTTGCAGCTCCTCTTCTGAAGTTGCAACTTTTGTGCTGTACAATTTGGACCGCAACCCCACAAAATCAGTCATAATCCGCCCGTTGTTTTCATCCTTCATCATACCCAAAACTTTCTTATTCACCTGCGGTATTCCATATATATTATCTCTAGGATAGTCTGATGTATCAAAGTACTGATGGCAATCATTTTTCATAATCGTGTATGGATCTTTTCCCAATATTTCGACTGCTAAAGAGTCTGTATCGGTATAGAAAGCTGCGCAGTCTTCCCCAAATGTCTTAAGCAGGTAATCGTAATAAAAGCTGTATATAGTGGTTTTCGCCAGGTCCAGGATTGATTGGCCTACATATATAGGCTTATTTAGATAAATTTGTAATTTATACATCTCTACTGCAACCAAGTTTTCATTAAATATCGTACTGTTCTTAAATTCAGGCTTGCTTATGTAAGATTGGGCGCCATATCGACCTTCCCATTCCGTCAGAAGTTTTACATCAACCCTTTTTCGTACATTTTCCATAGTTTTGCCAAACACAGCATTGTTCATTAACTTGAACAAATTCTTTTCAAAATCATTTTTAGCAGCTGTTCGAAGAGCGGTGTTTAGATCAATGTAAGACTTTAACCATGGGCTTTGCTTAAATTTCAACACTCTGTGAATCTTTTTCACGTTCAATCCATGTGCTATAGCTTGTTTAAGAGCCTGATAATGAATAACATATTTTTCTTTATTATTTAGTGTGGCCATCAATTTAGTAATTTCTTTAGTTTTAGTCGGCGGTTTCATGGTTTTAGGATTAATGTGCTCAGGACAAAACGGTAAATCGTTTTGTAGATCATGTAACTTTTCCGGATACTCCAAGTCTACTTCGAGGATATATCCCTCATCAGCATCGTCTGGTATTTGAATCACATCGATGTTTGTGTCAATCCACTCAAATTCTCCATATGGAAGAGCTTGACTCATAGCCCATCCATATTGATTGTTTACATCGAAGTACATCAGATAGCTTTCCGGTTTTGTTGAATCAAAATTTGGCATATACTTGTTGTTTGCATGAGCTCTTCTTTTAGAGCAAACTTGACTAAGACCTCCTCGAATACCTCGCTCAACAAACAAAAACATATCAGGATCAGTCAGCAACTCCAATTCTTGTCTAGTATACTTTAGCATAGCATCCCAAGTAAATCCAGGTAACGTAAAATAGTGGGCTGGATCTAGTTCATACGTTTTAATACAGCTTATTCTAAACTGTTCGAAAACATCTGCCAATAAAAGAATGTCTGTTTTCATATACAAATCTACATATTGACCTAATGTTGAGCAGTTGAAAGCTGACCAAACATCTTGAGCTCTTTTATAAAGTCTTCGGGGGCAAGGCTTATCTTCTAATTTATTATAAAAAGCATCTTGAGGTGGTAAACAGGATTCATTAAAACGATCAAAATTATCAATATAATCATATGGCATTACCCCTTTCTTCGTTAATAAATTAAATTGTTCTTCCGTAGTATTAAAAAACTGGGATTTAAGATTAGGAAATTCTGTTAAATAAGATGATAACTTATCTAGAGAAGATGCCATAAATCGAAAACTGTCTATAAATCTAAAGTTTATCCGGGATTCATCAACATGCTTAGTAAAAGAAATGTATTTTTCTTTAGTAAGAGGCAGCAAATCTATAGAGCCAGTCATGCGAGTAGCGATATCTTTTATTACAAAAGATGCATCATAACCACTCAAATTGTGAAAGATTACCGGGATTGTATGAGTGTCTTGATAATTAACATTGCATTCATTATGTGCAGCCCCACGGTAATTATTTTCAGATATTAAGTGAAAATGATCACGGACTTTCATTTCTCCAGGTAAGAAAGGCTTTTCACAAATGTGACAATGCTTGGCCGATTGAAACTCCCTTTCCTGGTCATCGGTCATTTTTATAGGATATGGACATAGAAATACTGTTGAAACATCCTCAGCAAGCTGATTCATCTCATCAGCGAACCACTGCATGCAATCAGATCCTCTATATGATCTATAGAAAGAGAGAGAAGCATCGTATGAACATTTGAAAAAATATCCAACGGCTGCTGGGATGTGTTCTTGGTAAGCGGTCTTTTCCGCGCATGGCTTTAAAACACTTTCTAGATCAGCGTATACAGCGAAAGGGGCTTTTATTTTGTTTTTAAAATTCTTAAATTTTAACATCTTTTTGCTCTCCTCGGGCATCCTGATAGCTGTATCATTCTTTTTGATACAGTCATCAATGTGTTTATTCAACATATTTGCAGAATGGAAATAGTGTAAGCATCTGTCGCAGAAATATTTCTTGCCATCATGATTGTTTAATTGTTTAGATAAAAGTCTAGGAAGATTTTTTATCCAGACGTAATGATATCTAGTTGGATTAGAATAGTCATCTTGAATAAGAAGTAAGTTTACATGTTTATCTTTCTTTGCAGATGTCAGGTATGTAGGAAGTGTCGTGAAATCCTTTTTATATTTCTTCAATATGTATACATTTACAGAAATATTATTTTGCTTCTCAAAACTAGAGATTTGTTTTATAGTCATTGGAAACTGGATTCCTTTCAATTTTAATACCTCTGAATAATGTGGGTATTTATTTGTTCTTTGAGGATGGTCCGCAGCGGGATACAAAGCAGCCATCATTGCCCATGCAAAGCAGGCTTGGTCATTATTTTTAACATTAATGCAGGCTTCTTTTCTTTTAATTTGAGGTGGAAGTTCAATATATGATGAACCAAGTTGTGGAACAAATTTATTAATATTTACGCCCAAGTTGACTATTCGTTTCAAGGCCCATCCACTGTCACGCTCCTGGAATTCTTCGAGTTCTTTTAGAATAGGATCCGAAACTTTTTCATCAAACCATGTATCTATATTTGTTGTTCGATAGATTGGGGAATTAGCAGTAGTAAAATATTTATTTTCATTAAGGATCTTCTCGCCTTTAGTTATTTCAAATTCACCGCAGAAAGCTATATTCACTTTAACAGCCTCATCTTTTTTGAGGGCGTTTTGTATTCGACGCTTGAAGAGCATCTTACAGTCTAGCAGAAAGGCTACTGGATCTTTATGCTTAAGATTGGATATGACACCCGTTCGAATTCGTGATTCAAATGCTGAGGTTGTGTCATCCCAATGCACTCTATGTTTGGCGGTATGTTTTGTCGGTTCGAGCCCTGCCCCCTTTTTCTGTTGGGCTTTTAATTGGGCTCGCAGTTGTGCTTCCAGATGCTGCTTTGTACCCATTGATGTAGCATATCTTAAAGCATTACGAATTTTTCTTGTAGCTTTTATACATTTTATAATACCTTCTCTAGCTCGCTGCTCATCATAACTAGAGGTTATTAACCCTAAAAGGGTTGCAATATATGTGATAAGTTTAATTATCATATTAGCAATTATTCTTTAAAAACGCACGTCTGATCACTAAGACTGACTAGTTCAGAATGAATCGTGAAGACTTTGTTTTTAATTTTATGAATTCGAAAGTGGGCGTGGCTTAAAATCTCCAAGAAAGGGATTTTCTGTAAGAAAAGAAAATATAAGCTAACTAGAGATTAATACCAAAAAATAAGCAAGTGGAAAACAATTTCCAGAAAGTTTAAGTAGAAATTTAAAATAAGAATGTACCAAAATTACACAGGAAAAAATATAAAATTAATTTTTAATCGTAGTAAAAACCGAACACAGGATTTCAATAACTAAGTAAAAATTGTAGTTATAATTTATTTTTGAGAGATCGATAAGAAAAAAAATATAAGCTAACAAGAGATTAATACCAAAAAAAATAGGCAAGTGGAAAACAATTTCTGAAAAGTTTAAGTAGAAATTTAAAATCAGAATGTACCAAAATTACACAGGAAAAAATATAAAATTAATTTTTAATCGTAGTAAAAACCGAACACAGGATTTCAATAACCAAGTAAGTAAAAATTGTAGTTAAAATTTATTTTAAGAGTTCGATAACACTCAAAACAATTATGTTGCTCTTACTCACGTCTGATCACTAAGACTGACTAGTTCAGAATAAATCGTGAAGACTTTGTTTTTAATTTTATGAATTCGAAAGTGGGCGTGGCTTAAAATCTCCAAGAAAGGGATTTTCTGTAAGAAAAGAAAATATAAGCTAACTAGAGATTAATACCAAAAAATAAACAAGTGGAAAACAATTTCCAGAAAGTTTAAGTAGAAATTTAAAATAAGAATGTACCAAAATTATACAGGAAAAAATATAAAATTAATTTTTAATCGTAGTAAAAACCGAACACAGGATTTCAATAACTAAGTAAAAATTGTAGTTATAATTTATTTTTGAGAGATCGATAAGAAAAAAAAAATATAAGCTAACAAGAGATTAATACCAAAAAAAAAAGCAAGTGGAAAACAATTTCTGAAAAGTTTAAGTAGAAATTTAAAATCAGAATGTACCAAAATTACACAGGAAAAAATATAAAATTAATTTTTAATCGTAGTAAAAACCGAACACAGGATTTCAATAACTAAGTAAGTAAAAATTGTAGTTATAATTTATTTTGAGAGTTCGATAACACTCAAAACAATTATGTTGCTCTTACTCACGTCTGATCACTAAGACTGACTAGTTCAGAATGAATCGGGAAGACTTTGTTTTTAATTTTATAAATTTGGAAGGGGGTGTGGCTTAAAATTTTCAAGGAAAAAATGGAAAAGTAGTATATGATTAATTTAAAACAACTGTGCGCATTTTCCGAAAAATTAATAAAAACACGGTTGATATCTAATTTTGAAATATAAAATTAATTTTTAACATATTAAAGAATGAACACAGGATCTCAAAAAAATCGTTGTTATAATTTTTATTTTGGGAGGTCGATGGTTCTTTAATAGCCGACAGGCGACAATTTTCCCTGATCATGTTTTATTTTAAACATACAAAAATACTATACGTACTTAACTCAATAGGTGACAACTCGTTTTGTAAGCGAGAATTACAAACACCCTGAGTTTACAGTACTTCTCCCACAGTGTGGTACCTGTCGTATTTCTGTGCGGAAAAAAGTCGACCACCCTTTTTATACCCGAAGGAACCTCAGATATCTTCTTACTAAATAATTTATAACCTTTGAAGGTCCCTCGAAATTCATAGGCACTACTCAGGAGGCTCGAGGTATGTAAGTAAGATATCTAGACATTAATGATAAGAAACGTCAGCAGCTCCTTAGTAATACTTCACAAGAGGCCATAGGTGGTTCTTTAATAGCCGACAGGCGACAATTTTCCCTGATCATGTTTTATTTTAAACATACAAAAATACTATATGTACTTAACTCATTAGGTGACAACTCGTTTTGTAAGCGAGAATTACAGACACCCTGAGTTTAGAGTACTTCTCCCACAGTGTGGTACCTGTCGTATTTCTGTGCGGAAAAAAGTCGACCACCCTTTTTATACCCGAAGGAACCTCCGATATCTTCTTACTAAATAATTTATAACCTTTAAAGGTCCCTCGAAATTCATAGGCACTACTCAGGAGGCTCGAGGTAAGTAAGTAAGATATACGTTACATTTATCCTTATTATTATATCTAAAAACTACATATAGAAATGGTATAGATCCTTTAAATTGATACCTGACCACAAAAGACGAAATTAACTAAAAATAATATCGAAATACAAAATAATATTTTAATAACACATAAGATTAGATTATCCAATTTCAATATCTAAAATCTAAATCAAATCACTAAAAAGTTACAAAGTTTTTTTGAATTAACCCCAAATAGTAGGTTTCCAAAGATACTTCCATGAATAATACTTTCAAACTAAAGAATGTATGTTGTAGGTATATGACAATTTTAAATGGATAATATATATATTTCTGTCATGTTTTTATATTAATCTAATTTTATCTTTTTCTACAAATCCACCGACATCACAGCAGGGATGAAACTTTTGTTTAATTTTTATTTAAATCAATACCTTAAACACTTAACATTGTTAAAAAATAAATATTTTTTTTGTTTCAATTCGCAAATAGCTCTAATGACCAGTAATATTTCTAGGAAACCTAGCTCATTTAAATTATCCCAGACGCATATAAACTTTCTGACCTCGAAACGTTTATGGCGTTAATGCAAATTCAAAGAATTAAAAAAAATAGTAAGAAACGTATAAAAAGATTCAAAGTAAATAGCATTAAAGGAAAGCAAAGAATTACGAAATAAAATTATTAGGAAAATAATGATAAAACTAACAATAATAACAAATAAAAAAAATTTAACAATAACATAAAAATCCATAATCAAACAAAAACCAAGATTCACGAATAAAAATTATTAAGAAAATTATTAAAAGGAATAAAAAAAAACAAAGAATTATCAGTGAAGAGAGGAGAACAAATAATATATATATTTTTTAAAAAGTTTAAATAAAAAATCGATTTACATACCCCAAATATGTTAAAGGCTGAAGAAACACACAACACCTAAAAAACTATATAAATTTTTCACAACGATACACATTTTAATAACCGCTCGACTTGAGTGTTGGAAAGAAACTATTGAAAAAATATATCAAAGACAAATTATTTGAAAAACAAAAAACCGCAACTGTAACAGGAAATTTTGATAAACAAGAAACCGCAATATCAGCGTGTGATAATCGTCTATTGTTATCGCTAAACTTGCATGGACAAGCAAGTATACAGGATGATACAAGTAAATAATTTTTATAAAAATTAAAAAGCATTAAATTAAATTAAATAATCATTTATTAACCCTGCACTTATACATTTTAAATAAATTATATATTCCATCTTTTTGCATTCTTGTTTTGTTCCGTTTATATCTAAACACACACAAATATGTGTCACATTTTGAGGAATACTAACGTAAATGATGCTATTTAATTATTGCTGTTAGTAACATAGTTTTACGTAAAAAGTCATACGTTAAAACGTCCTAAACCGAGGGTTTTTATAACGTTTTTAACGCTTTTCAACGCAACTAAAATAAGTTGCGTTAAAGGTGTCTAAAACAACACATTTTTCGTCGTTTTGAAATGCGCAAATTTTGTGCATAAGTCCATTTAATTACATGTAAATCAAAGAAAAAAAGTTGTTAGATTGACTTAGTTTTTTTAATTAAAAAGTAATACGTTAAAACGTCCAAAACCGATCATTTTAATAACGTTTTTAACGCTTTTTATCGCAACCAAAATAAGATGCGTTGAAAGTGTCTAAAACAACACCTTTTTTGTCGCTTTAAAATAAACAAATTCATGTAAAAAACTCATAAGGATAAATGCAAGAATTTAATAGCGATCTGGACGCCTTTGTTGGGCAGTCGTAAGCTAGGTTCATATAAAATCGATAAAGCTTATGGTACCAATTATCAGGTTCTTCATAAGCCTGGATTGTGTGATTATTCATCCTCAAGGTTCACTAGGTTCTGTTGTCCTTATAAATGATTATTTGGTATGTGTTTTACGACTGCATTACGATTGGGTCGTTAACCAGTCGTTAACTAGTCGTAAGACAGTCGTTAAAACACATACCAAATAATCATTTATAAGGACAACAGAACCTAGTGAACCTTGAGGATGAATAATCACACAATCCAGGCTTATGAAGAACCTGATAATTGGTACCATAAGCTTTATCGATTTTATATGAACCTAGCTTACGACTGCCCAACAAAGGCGTCCAGATCGCTATTAAATTCTTGCATTTATCCTTATGAGTTTTTTACATGAATTTGTTTATTTTAAAGCGACAAAAAAGGTGTTGTTTTAGACACTTTCAACGCATCTTATTTTGGTTGCGATAAAAAGCGTTAAAAACGTTATTAAAATGATCGGTTTTGGACGTTTTAACGTATTACTTTTTAATTAAAAAAACTAAGTCAATCTAACAACTTTTTTTCTTTGATTTACATGTAATTAAATGGACTTATGCACAAAATTTGCTCATTTCAAAACGACGAAAAATGTGTTGTTGTAGACACCTTTAACGCAACTTATTTTAGTTGCGTTGAAAAGCGTTAAAAACGTTATAAAAACCCTCGGTTTAGGACGTTTTAACGTATGACTTTTTACGTAAAACTATGTTACTAACAGCAATAATTAAATAGCATCATTTACGTTAGTATTCCTCAAAATGTGACACATATTTGTGTGTGTTTAGATATAAACGGAACAAAACAAGAATGCAAAAAGATGGAATATATAATTTATTTAAAATGTATAAGTGCAGGGTTAATAAATGATTATTTAATTTAATTTAATGCTTTTTAATTTTTATAAAAATTATTTACTTGTATCATCCTGTATACTTGCTTGTCCATGCAAGTTTAGCGATAACAATAGACGATTATCACACGCTGATATTGCGGTTTCTTGTTTATCAAAATTTCCTGTTACAGTTGCGGTTTTTTGTTTTTCAAATAATTTGTCTTTGATATATTTTTTCAATAGTTTCTTTCCAACACTCAAGTCGAGCGGTTATTAAAATGTGTATCGTTGTGAAAAATTTATATAGTTTTTTAGGTGTTGTGTGTTTCTTCAGCCTTTAACATATTTGGGGTATGTAAATCGATTTTTTATTTAAACTTTTTAAAAAATATATATATTATTTGTTCTCCTCTCTTCACTGATAATTCTTTGTTTTTTTTTATTCCTTTTAATAATTTTCTTAATAATTTTTATTCGTGAATCTTGGTTTTTGTTTGATTATGGATTTTTATGTTATTGTTAAATTTTTTTTATTTGTTATTATTGTTAGTTTTATCATTATTTTCCTAATAATTTTATTTCGTAATTCTTTGCTTTCCTTTAATGCTATTTACTTTGAATCTTTTTATACGTTTCTTACTATTTTTTTTAATTCTTTGAATTTGCATTAACGCCATAAACGTTTCGAGGTCAGAAAGTTTATATGCGTCTGGGATAATTTAAATGAGCTAGGTTTCCTAGAAATATTACTGGTCATTAGAGCTATTTGCGAATTGAAACAAAAAAAATATTTATTTTTTAACAATGTTAAGTGTTTAAGGTATTGATTTAAATAAAAATTAAACAAAAGTTTCATCCCTGCTGTGATGTCGGTGGATTTGTAGAAAAAGATTATGGAGTGTAGAGGTAAGGAGAACTGTCTCCGTGTATTGAATGTGTCCGTCAAAATGTGGTAAATAAGGGTGGCGCTACGATCGTAGTGGGGTAAATTTTAAAAAAAGCGCCATAATTTCTTAGAGTAGGATAGATAAATAAACAAGGAAAGACACATTTCCGCTTTATTATGACACCATTTTTAAAATAATCATAAGATACATAAGATAATCATAAAGTATAAAACGAATTTAAAATACACTAAACTGAATTCGCTGACCACGTTTTTTTATAGCACTTATATAATTTATGACTTATATTACGAAATCATACGACATTTCAATCAATTTGTCAAAAACTGCTACATTCATTCTGTACCCTACATCTACTTTAGCGCCATTGTAGTGGCAAGTTTGAGAAGTGTTATGTTCCTCTAAAAAGTGGACACATTTTTAATCATTTCCCATTTAAGATCGTTCTCCTTACCTCTACCCTCCATAAAAAAGATAAAATTAGATTAATATAAAAACATGACAGAAATATATATATTATCCATTTAAAATTGTCATATACCTACAACATACATTCTTTAGTTTGAAATTATTATTCATGGAAGTATCTTTGGAAACCTACTATTTGGGGTTAATTCAAAAAAAACTTTGTAACTTTTTAGTGATTTGATTTAGATTTTAGATATTGAAATTGGATAATCTAATCTTATGTGTTATTAAAATATTATTTTGTATTTCGATATTATTTTTAGTTAATTTCGTCTTTTGTGGTCAGGTATCAATTTAAAGGATCTATACCATTTCTATATGTAGTTTTTAGATATAATAATAAGGATAAATGTAACGTATATCTTACTTACTTACCTCGAGCCTCCTGAGTAGTGCCTATGAATTTCGAGGGACCTTTAAAGGTTATAAATTATTTAGTAAAAAGATATCGGAGGTTCCTTCGGGTATAAAAAGGGTGGTCGACTTTTTTCCGCACAGAAATACGACAGGTACCACACTGTGGGAGAAGTACTCTAAACTCAGGGTGTCTGTAATTCTCGCTTACAAAACGAGTTGTCACCTAATGAGTTAAGTACATATAGTATTTTTGTATGTTTAAAATAAAACATGATCAGGGAAAATTGTCGCCTGTCGGCTATTAAAGAACCACCTATGGCCTCTTGTGAAGTATTACTAAGGAGCTGCTGACGTTTCTTATCATTAATGTCTAGATATCTTACTTACATACCTCGAGCCTCCTGAGTAGTGCCTATGAATTTCGAGGGACCTTCAAAGGTTATAAATTATTTAGTAAGAAGATATCTGAGGTTCCTTCGGGTATAAAAAGGGTGGTCGACTTTTTTCCGCACAGAAATACGACAGGTACCACACTGTGGGAGAAGTACTGTAAACACAGGGTGTTTGTAATTCTCGCTTACAAAACGAGTTGTCACCTATTGAGTTAAGTACGTATAGTATTTTTGTATGTTTAAAATAAAACATGATCAGAGAAAATTGTCGCCTGTCGGCTATTAAAGAACCATCGACCTCCCAAAATAAAAATTATAACAACGATTTTTTTGAGATCCTGTGTTCATTCTTTAATATGTTAAAAATTAATTTTATATTTCAAAATTAGATATCAACCGTGTTTTTATTAATTTTTCGGAAAATGCGCACAGTTGTTTTAAATTAATCATATACTACTTTTCCATTTTTTCCTTGAAAATTTTAAGCCACACCCCCTTCCAAATTTATAAAATTAAAAACAAAGTCTTCCCGATTCATTCTGAACTAGTCAGTCTTAGTGATCAGACGTGAGTAAGAGCAACATAATTGTTTTGAGTGTTATCGAACTCTCAAAATAAATTATAACTACAATTTTTACTTACTTAGTTATTGAAATCCTGTGTTCGGTTTTTACTACGATTAAAAATTAATTTTATATTTTTTCCTGTGTAATTTTGGTACATTCTGATTTTAAATTTCTACTTAAACTTTTCAGAAATTGTTTTCCACTTGCTTTTTTTTTGGTATTAATCTCTTGTTAGCTTATATTTTTTTTTCTTATCGATCTCTCAAAAATAAATTATAACTACAATTTTTACTTAGTTATTGAAATCCTGTGTTCGGTTTTTACTACGATTAAAAATTAATTTTATATTTTTTCCTGTATAATTTTGGTACATTCTTATTTTAAATTTCTACTTAAACTTTCTGGAAATTGTTTTCCACTTGTTTATTTTTTGGTATTAATCTCTAGTTAGCTTATATTTTCTTTTCTTACAGAAAATCCCTTTCTTGGAGATTTTAAGCCACGCCCACTTTCGAATTCATAAAATTAAAAACAAAGTCTTCACGATTTATTCTGAACTAGTCAGTCTTAGTGATCAGACGTGAGTAAGAGCAACATAATTGTTTTGAGTGTTATCGAACTCTTAAAATAAATTTTAACTACAATTTTTACTTACTTGGTTATTGAAATCCTGTGTTCGGTTTTTACTACGATTAAAAATTAATTTTATATTTTTTCCTGTGTAATTTTGGTACATTCTGATTTTAAATTTCTACTTAAACTTTTCAGAAATTGTTTTCCACTTGCCTATTTTTTTTGGTATTAATCTCTTGTTAGCTTATATTTTTTTTCTTATCGATCTCTCAAAAATAAATTATAACTACAATTTTTACTTAGTTATTGAAATCCTGTGTTCGGTTTTTACTACGATTAAAAATTAATTTTATATTTTTTCCTGTGTAATTTTGGTACATTCTTATTTTAAATTTCTACTTAAACTTTCTGGAAATTGTTTTCCACTTGCTTATTTTTTGGTATTAATCTCTAGTTAGCTTATATTTTCTTTTCTTACAGAAAATCCCTTTCTTGGAGATTTTAAGCCACGCCCACTTTCGAATTCATAAAATTAAAAACAAAGTCTTCACGATTCATTCTGAACTAGTCAGTCTTAGTGATCAGACGTGCGTTTTTAAAGAATAATTGCTAATATGATAATTAAACTTATCACATATATTGCAACCCTTTTAGGGTTAATAACCTCTAGTTATGATGAGCAGCGAGCTAGAGAAGGTATTATAAAATGTATAAAAGCTACAAGAAAAATTCGTAATGCTTTAAGATATGCTACATCAATGGGTACAAAGCAGCATCTGGAAGCACAACTGCGAACAGTTAAATCGTTGCGAGCCCAATTAAAAGCCCAACAGAAAAAGGGGGCAGGGCTCGAACCGACAAAACATACCGCCAAACATAGAGTGCATTGGGATGACACAACCTCAGCATTTGAATCACGAATTCGAACGGGTGTCATATCCAATCTTAAGCATAAAGATCCAGTAGCCTTTCTGCTAGACTGTAAGATGCTCTTCAAGCGTCGAATACAAAACGCCCTCAAAAAAGATGAGGCTGTTAAAGTGAATATAGCTTTCTGCGGTGAATTTGAAATAACTAAAGGCGAGAAGATCCTTAATGAAAATAAATATTTTACTACTGCTAATTCCCCAATCTATCGAACAACAAATATAGATACATGGTTTGATGAAAAAGTTTCGGATCCTATTCTAAAAGAACTCGAAGAATTCCAGGAGCGTGACAGTGGATGGGCCTTGAAACGAATAGTCAACTTGGGCGTAAATATTAATAAATTTGTTCCACAACTTGGTTCATCATATATTGAACTTCCACCTCAAATTAAAAGAAAAGACGCCTGCATTAATGTTAAAAATAATGACCAAGCCTGCTTTGCATGGGCAATGATGGCTGCTTTGTATCCCGCTGCGGACCATCCTCAAAGAACAAATAAATACCCACATTATTCAGAGGTATTAAAATTGAAAGGAATCCAGTTTCCAATGACTATAAAACAAATCTCTAGTTTTGAGAAGCAAAATAATATTTCTGTAAATGTATACATATTGAAGAAATATAAAAAGGATTTCACGACACTTCCTACATACCTGACATCTGCAAAGAAAGATAAACATGTAAACTTACTTCTTATTCAAGATGACTATTCTAATCCAACTAGATATCATTACGTCTGGATAAAAAATCTTTCTAGACTTTTATCTAAACAATTAAACAATCATGATGGCAAGAAATATTTCTGCGACAGATGCTTACACTATTTCCATTCTGCAAATATGTTGAATAAACACATTGATGACTGTATCAAAAAGAATGATACAGCTATCAGGATGCCCGAGGAGAGCAAAAAGATGTTAAAATTTAAGAATTTTAAAAACAAAATAAAAGCCCCTTTCGCTGTATACGCTGATCTAGAAAGTGTTTTAAAGCCATGCGCGGAAAAGACCGCTTACCAAGAACACATCCCAGCAGCCGTTGGATATTTTTTCAAATGTTCATACGATGCTTCTCTCTCTTTCTATACATCATATAGAGGATCTGATTGCATGCAGTGGTTCGCTGATGAGATGAATCAGCTTGCTGAGGATGTTTCAACAGTATTTCTATGTCCATATCCTATAAAAATGACCGATGACCAGGAAAGGGAGTTTCAATCGGCCAAGCATTGTCACATTTGTGAAAAGCCTTTCTTACCTGGAGAAATGAAAGTCCGTGATCATTTTCACTTAATATCTGAAAATAATTACCGTGGGGCTGCACATAATGAATGCAATATTAATTATCAAGACACTCATACAATCCCGGTAATCTTTCACAATTTGAGTGGTTATGATGCATCTTTTGTAATAAAAGATATCGCTACTCGCATGACTGGCTCTATAGATTTGCTGCCTCTTACTAAAGAAAAATACATTTCTTTTACTAAGCATGTTGATGAATCCCGGATAAACTTTAGATTTATAGACAGTTTTCGATTTATGGCATCTTCTCTAGATAAGTTATCATCTTATTTAACAGAATTTCCTAATCTTAAATCCCAGTTTTTTAATACTACGGAAGAACAATTTAATTTATTAACGAAGAAAGGGGTAATGCCATATGATTATATTGATAATTTTGATCGTTTTAATGAATCCTGTTTACCACCTCAAAATGCTTTTTATAATAAATTAGAAGATAAGCCTTGCCCCCGAAGACTTTATAAAAGAGCTCAAGATGTTTGGTCAGCTTTCAACTGCTCAACATTAGGTCAATATGTAGATTTGTATATGAAAACAGACATTCTTTTATTGGCAGATGTTTTCGAACAGTTTAGAATAAGCTGTATTAAAACGTATGAACTAGATCCAGCCCACTATTTTACGTTACCTGGATTTACTTGGGATGCTATGCTAAAGTATACTAGACAAGAATTGGAGTTGCTGACTGATCCTGATATGTTTTTGTTTGTTGAGCGAGGTATTCGAGGAGGTCTTAGTCAAGTTTGCTCTAAAAGAAGAGCTCATGCAAACAACAAGTATATGCCAAATTTTGATTCAACAAAACCGGAAAGCTATCTGATGTACTTCGATGTAAACAATCAATATGGATGGGCTATGAGTCAAGCTCTTCCATATGGAGAATTTGAGTGGATTGACACAAACATCGATGTGATTCAAATACCAGACGATGCTGATGAGGGATATATCCTCGAAGTAGACTTGGAGTATCCGGAAAAGTTACATGATCTACACAACGATTTACCGTTTTGTCCTGAGCACATTAATCCTAAAACCATGAAACCGCCGACTAAAACTAAAGAAATTACTAAATTGATGGCCACACTAAATAATAAAGAAAAATATGTTATTCATTATCAGGCTCTTAAACAAGCTATAGCACATGGATTGAACGTGAAAAAGATTCACAGAGTGTTGAAATTTAAGCAAAGCCCATGGTTAAAGTCTTACATTGATCTAAACACCGCTCTTCGAACAGCTGCTAAAAATGATTTTGAAAAGAATTTGTTCAAGTTAATGAACAATGCTGTGTTTGGCAAAACTATGGAAAATGTACGAAAAAGGGTTGATGTAAAACTTCTGACGGAATGGGAAGGTCGATATGGCGCCCAATCTTACATAAGCAAGCCTGAATTTAAGAACAGTACGATATTTAATGAAAACTTGGTTGCAGTAGAGATGTATAAATTACAAATTTATCTAAATAAGCCTATATATGTAGGCCAATCAATCCTGGACCTGGCGAAAACCACTATATACAGCTTTTATTACGATTACCTGCTTAAGACATTTGGGGAAGACTGCGCAGCTTTCTATACCGATACAGACTCTTTAGCAGTCGAAATATTGGGAAAAGATCCATACACGATTATGAAAAATGATTGCCATCAGTACTTTGATACATCAGACTATCCTAGAGATAATATATATGGAATACCGCAGGTGAATAAGAAAGTTTTGGGTATGATGAAGGATGAAAACAACGGGCGGATTATGACTGATTTTGTGGGGTTGCGGTCCAAATTGTACAGCACAAAAGTTGCAACTTCAGAAGAGGAGCTGCAAAACCTGAAAAAGAAATTAAAAGCTGACGAATATGACGATGATGAGATTGACCAAATTTTATTAAATTATGGTGTTACAAAAAAGGCTAAGGGTGTTAAATCATCCGTTGTAAAAACAAAAATTACTTTTGATGACTATATTGAGTGTTTAGAAACAGCTAAAGAGAAGACTGCGATACAGCACCTAATACGATCCAAGCAGCATCAAGTTTATTCAATAGTCCAAGAAAAAATAGCTCTTAGCCCCGATGACGATAAAAGATATCTAGTGCCGGGGACCGATGAAACTTTACCTTGGGGTCATTACTCTATAATGGATGTCGATTAGATTTACCTTAATTAAGCTGATCCTTATTGAAGAATTACCCTAGGATGTCAAGATATTTTATCGATTAGAAGATTTGTTAACATGTAATTTTAAATTTTTAACTGTTTAATATATGTTTTTAAATAAATTATTGATTTTATTAACCCTCTCCATATAAATTTTTAAGATGATTTCTTAGCTCCTTAATCACATTAGGAAGTCTATTTATTAGTTTCTACCGTATTCGTTAAATACAGAAATCTTTTATGATCCGTTAACTGCAGCATCCCATTGATCCTGAAACCTTTCCCATAAATCCTACTCTACCTCTGCAACCAACAATACGTATCACACCTAAACCCATTCAGCACAAAAATGTCATATGGCACTTTAAATACGGACTTTTAAACAGTATTCTCACTCTTTTTTTTGCATAATACCGTTAAATCGCTATAACCCTAATGCGCCTTTAGTAGTTCTTAACACGTACTTTTAATACTCTAAATAGTGTAAATTAAGATTGTAAGTCGCGCATGCGCAGTATGAAAAAGATACAAAAATGACCAGAATGGACCTTAGATTTTCTTATGGAGATTTACATGTAAAAATCATCGATTTTGGCCCCGAACTGTCATAGCTCCTTTACTACAACTGCTACGCTAAAAGACATTTAACTTTAGTTATAGTGTACTTTTCTAGCTTAGAAACACAGTTTCGTTATTCTGGAGAAACAAAGATAGGTCAATTCAATGTTCCGGAAAAGCAGTAACTTAGATAAATAGGTTAAATTCTGTAAAATCTCAAAACAATTCATATTCCATAAAATAGTTCTAATCAGATTTGTTTTTCATGTGATTTCAACAAAATCAAATGTTTATATATAATTTACTGACTTAGCGCACTTTCGTTTTTTCAAATTTTTACGATTATTTCTCGTTTTTTCGATTGATTTCAAAAGATACAAATATCGTTAGCAGATTCTATTAAATTGAAACCAAGAATAGATCATTTAAGTATATCTTCTATATATATAAAAATGAATGTTTGTCTGTATGTATGTATGTCTGTATGTCTGTATGTATTAAATGAACTCAAAAACTACTGGACCGATTATTATGAAAATTGGTATGTATATGTATTTTTCCACGGAGAAGGTTTGTATGATATGCTCATTGATGCCACTCTCCACCAGGTGGCGCTGCAGAGTAGCAACTTCTGTCCCGTTCAACCGATTGTTATGAAAATTGGTATGTATATGTATTTTTCCACGAAGAAAGTTTGTATGATATGCTCATTGATGCCACTCGCCACCGGGTGGTGCTGCAGAGTAGCAACTTCTGCCCTGTTCAACCGATTGTCATGAAATTGGTATGCATATGTATTTTTCCACGGAGAAGGTTTGTATGATATGCTCAATAATGCCACTCGCCACCAGGTGGCGCTGCAGAGTAGCAACTTCAGTCCCGTTAAACCGATTGTCATGAAAATTGGAACGTATATGTATTCTTCCACGGAGAAGATTTGTATGATATGCTCATTGATGCCACTCACCACCAGGTGGCGCTGTAGAGTAGCAACTTCTGCTCCGTTCAACCGATTGTCACGAAAATCAGTATGATGATGTATTTTTAATGAGTAAGATAAATATTATATTCATATTAATGGAAGTTACCACCAGATGGCGCTTCCATGTATCAAGTTCAATACTGATTTTAATAGATATCTATACGAATTCGTACAAATAAAAGTTCTTAAAATATATTGTTGGTGCGATAAGTAAAACAAAACTATAAACTTTCTTTCCTTCCCTATCTCTTCTTCTTTTTTATTTTTCTTTAATTTATTTTATTAGTTGATGGCGTAGCAACGCGCGCCGGGTACAGCTAGTATTGAATAAAATAGGTCCCACCACCGTGTTCTTAAGGAACCCCAAAGGTAAGCTCTTTTTTTGTATCATAAACTTTAACAAGATGAAATCGGTTTGTGAGGTAGGTTTAAAATAAATTAAGGCAAATGACTCTGACACTTATTTCTTTCAGAGATTCAAACAACTTTGAATGACTAACAGTATCCTTCAGTACTTTGAGAGGTTTGACTGTAATATATTTTCTACCGGTTGCAACAAGGAATTGTTCTTGTCTATAATACATCGAACCAATATAAACGTTTTTTTAACGTATCATAACTGGAAAGATACTGTTTTTGTCCCAGGAGCCCTCTCCTGAGAAAGTTTTTCCAAACCCTATAGAATTTAACGAAATGTGTCATGAAAATAAAAAATTCGAAAAGAGGTTGACCTTAAAGGTCATCCTTGCAACTTCCCGCTAGTTTTAACCGTTTTAACCGCAAAAACGTTACTAGGAGTGCAAAATCAATTAGTCAAAAAATCTCTAAGTTATTGAAAAAAAAAAACACTTTTTTTGAAATTTTTCGACAACGATATCTCACGAACGAATCAACCGATTTTAATTTGCAAAACGGTATTCGATGTGATTTTTTAAGCTTGAGAGCTGATTAGGTTATGAAATTGATTGATGTAATGGCCAAAAAGATATACCCAAAAAACATCATTTTTACCAATTGTTTTTTTCGGTTATTTTTAATTTTCTCGAAATCTACCGGTTCGAATCTGTTTAAACTTACAGGGAATCTAAGTTAGATGGAACTCCTTGGAACGCTTTTTATTTCATTCCGATCGGTCAAGCCGTTCAAAAGTTATAAGAGGTTTACATACATCCACACACACATCCACACATACATACAGACATACAGACACTTTCGTAAAAATAGTCAGGGGAGGTTCCAAATACCTCAAAACGTTGAGATCCGATGAAAACTCGATTTTTGAAAAACGGGGTAAAACCAATAACTTCCCGATTTAAAAAAAAAAATTCATTTTTTTAGCGGGAAGTTAAAACTGTAATTGTAATGAGATTACCTTGTTTTTAAAATGGTATTTTTGGTGCACATTTCTGTTGTGAAATGGATTCCCTGAAAAATTTTATCGTATCTTTACCAGTTTCAATACAGTTGGGGATCTCAGAACCACTTAAGTAGTGTGCTTATCTCTCAAACATAGTGAGCCAGCCAGACTTTCGTTCGAACCCCACCGAGGACTGGTTAACGAAGAGTACCTATTTTGTTAAAATTGCCGAATTTATAAAATAAATAACAAATGGCCAACATTTAGTTTTTACGATGCCAATCCTACAAAAGCGAACCAAAAATAATAAAATGAAAAACTTATATCGTAATCGTAAATCTTATAACGACTAAAATGTAAGTTTTTGGGAATTTCATTGCTGAACTTGTACACCGGAATATAAAATTCAGGGGGAAGTAGCTCTCTCCCATGCTTCTTCCTGAATACGTCCATGACTACGGGTTACATCTTCGGGTAAAATAAGATTACAAATTTTGTGACAATCATGTAATTTTCTGCATTACCTATTAAGCAAATTAAATAAAATTTATTAAGGGCTTAAAAATAGTACACAGAATAATATATTTACATAATATACAATAACAGCTCAAAGACTTTTTATTCAACGTATTTTCAAATGTGAAAATGCGAATATGAAATTTTAAATAGGAAACTTGATAATAAAGAACGAAACAAGAGATACTAACCAAAACACGAGTATAAAGCACAGATTTGACATATGTACATGCTTTATTTGAGCATCTATATTTTGACACCTTCTCTTTTATTCCGTAGTGTATTTGTTGTACGGCTTTTGAGCGAGACTAGTGTTTGTTGTATCGCATCGCGAGCTTCATTATAGAGAAGGTTCCGAGGTTCAAACAAATGTAGACAATGAGGAAAATATATGTGCCTAGCTATAATTCAACCCTACACTATTACTTTGCGGAGTTTCTTTGTTGTTTACTGGGTGAATCGAATACAAATGTCGAAGTTAATTAATCTAAGCCTTAAAACACGCTTTGTGGCTTTTAAAGTGTAATGACGTCGCTGTTATGTTAGATACCATTTCGCTATAATATTTACTTGAAAGCAAAATTTTGTCCGTCATGTCTGCAAATGAATCAATTTACGTACATACGCTACTTTTTCTCGAGCTTCTAAGGTAATTAATGTATAATGGAAATGTATACAAATGTTTATTAATAATGCTTATTAAATATAATATAATGCATTATTGCTAGTAGTGAGTGGGTTTTTAGATCTAAAATTTTATAAGTATATAAAGTTAAGACGACAAACTATTTTTGACTGACATTGGAAAAAAAAACACCTTTGAGGAAAACTTCATGAAATGGTTTTACTTTTGTGTTTTACTATCGATTCTCCTTTGTGTGACTTTTACTTTGATGTTGGTATTAAACAGAAAAAATCGTCTTGTTTGTATTTTTATAGTTACGTATTTGTCGACATGCTATTTTATACAGTAAAGGACAATTAAAAAATAAGTGGTATAGTTTATCCAAGTACAATTTACCAACATAAACACTCCTTCTAATCTTATCAAAGAGACAGCATTCGAAATAAGCGTAATAAAAAAATCAATAGAAATCGCACAAACTGCGTAGAAAAACCGGATAAAATAAAAAAAAAAAGCGAAAAAAGAACAAAACAAAGAAACATGCGATTAAAAAGTTGGTATAACAACTCAGTAGATGGCGTTGTATTTCGATTGCTACGTAATAAAGCTTATTTGTTCGAAAGGTAAAAACCTGCAAAAAAACGAAAGAAACAAAAAAAAAACAGCAAAAATTCGTAAAAGTGAAAAAACTGAAGAAAAATCGAAAAATATATGGACAATATAAAAAAGAAAAGCAAACGCTGCTGTGATTTCTTTTCTCCCTTGCACTGAGAGAACGGGTTTAAATCAGTCTACGAACTTCATATGCATGATACTATTGACTTTCACGTTAATAAAAAAACAGAATAGAAATAGACTATTTAAATATACCTACAGCTTAGAGAAATACAGTCTAAGGATATAACAGTGACTCTAAGGTTCACCGTATGACTAAAAAATTTATTGTTTTTCTCGACTTTTTTATCGTCTAATGAAAGTTTTTTGTATTAAAAATTCCGAAAATTCGCCATTTTTATTGAGATTTACTGTATTTAGGATCACCGAATCGTACAGGTTGGTTGAAAAGTTTTAAAACCACAAATAAAAGAATATGTATTTATTAATGAAATTGGTTTTTTATTCATTATAGTTTTCCTCAGTTTATACAAACTTATTAAAATGATCCTCCAGTAATTTTGTAATTTTATACCATTTCTGAAATAATTTTCTGAAAGCTCTGCAAAATATTGTTCTACGGCTGCAACATTTTCTTCATTCAATATAATAAGGCCTTTTAGGACTTTTTAACGTCAGAAACACTCTTTCTCTTTGTAAAACTACAACGTAATGAGGGTCTAAAATTACTTTTTGCTCCTCCGTCCAGACACAATACTATTAATTACTTCAAAATCGTCCGGAAAATGACATTTTCCGGCCTAGGCCGGCAAAGTAGCTTTTAGATTATCTAAAGAGATGGCGCTATGAGTCATCAAAAATACATAATGAATAATACAAATTTTAATTAAATTTATTTAAAAACAGCGTAAAATATACTAAACTAATAACTTCTTCTGAAGGTAAGCAGGATTCTAATTTACATTTAATTTCTCTCACAACTTTTATTTTAAATTTGACATTTATGTCAATTTACAACTACTTCTCATTCGATTATGAAAATACATATCTCGATTTTATTTTTTGCTCATTGAACTAAAATAGTTGATTGTCTCTGCTATTTTTATATAAAATTATTAATTATTTATGTTAATATCATCAAAATAACAATTTTTACTGTGCTGCTTATTAGCACAGTATTCGTATGTATAAAAATTTAGGATCTTGAAATCGATTATCAGAAAATCATTCCTTATTACTAATTCTTTTAATCGTGCAATAGATATCAATAAACATCTAATCTTGTATGTCATAAAGTAAAAAGTTTTTGAACTTTTTAAAATATTAAAAATTAGTCGGACCAAAAAATAGTGTGTGTTACACGCCCGGAAAATGGTTTGCAAGTGCTTGTATTGTTTCGCCTCGGTGCTACGCACCTCGGCTACACAACTTTACTCGCTCTTGCAAAATGTCATTTTCCGTCCTTGTGTCACAAATAACTATTACAATACAGTCCCCTATTTTTAACCGACTTCAAAAAACGAGAAGGTTATCAATTCGACCATATTTTTTTTATGGATGTTACCGAATATCTCCGGTGTTTATAATCCGATTTGAAAAATTCTTTTTGCATTCAAAAGAGTAGAGTTTCCCATTGGTCCCATAGAAATTTGGTTACGGTCTGCTCATCAATGTAAAAGATATTCCAGGAAATACCACAAAAATCAACAGATTGTACTCTGCGATTAAGTTATTATGTAAATAATGATGTATAACATAAAAACATAATAATTGGCGCGTTACTGTCCCACTATAACCAATTGAAAACAAGAGAGGGTTCTTAATTCGACATTCGACCATAGTTTTTTTATATCTTACCGAATATCTCTGGTATTTATAATCCGATTTAAAAAAATCGTTTTGCATATAAAAGAATAAAGTGTTCGTGTGATCCCATAGAAATTTGATTAAGGTCTGGTCATCAATGTGGAAGATATTCCAAGAAACACCACAAAAATCAATAAAAAAAGCTCTGCAGTTAACTTAATATGTTAATAATGATGTATAACAGAAAAACATAATAATTAGCCCGTTACAGTCCCACTCTTAAGCCAAAGACCTTTTCTCACAAGGAGAAGGAATGAGCATTTCATCAATTCTCTTACTCACTGCGTGTTGGTGATTTCAGACAATTAAGTACACGTTTCATCACGATGTTTTCCACGTGCTTCGTGTTTCTAGGTGTTAGATAATTTACTTATGTCTTCAAAAAGTCACATTGGTACATGTCGGGATTGCTAAGGATTGAACTCAGTACCTCTTGCACGGTATTTGGAATGTTTTGAAAATAATACATCATGAATCAAGTAACAACTAAAAATGATAAAATAAAAACTTTTTTTAAAAAATTAAACCTCCTTCAAAAAAGAATATACTAAAAGCCAGAAATAAAATCTTTATTTCTTAAAAAAATTAGAAACAACTAGTGCATCTGATTTCGATTTCCTTGAAGTCGGCTGCAATGGCAAATTACCCTCTATTTTAATCTTAGCTATTAAATCTAGATTTAGAAACTCAAATCGTTTACAAAGATATAAACCATTGGAGCCGACTTCAAGGAAATTGAAATCAGATGCCTAGTTGTTTCTAATTTTTTTAAGAAATAAAGATTTTATTTCTGGCTTTTTAGTACATTCTTTTTTGAAGGAGGTTTAATTTTTTAAAAAAAAGTTTTTATCAACCTTCGCTTTATCAACATGAACGTCAACCTGGATCTTCAGGAGTTCTTCAGCAAAGTACTGCAATCCGTTTAATGTCGCTGATTTACGGGATGCAGCACTATTTTAGACCAAGTTCTTCGGTTCATCAACAAAAACTTCAAACTAAACATAGAGGCTAACAGTTATTGAAAAAAAAATCATGAGCAATCTCATCAGAAGAACTTATATCACTGAAATTGCGGTAACTGCCGTATGATTTAAACTACCTCTTTAGCAGCTCAACGAAAACCGTTTCGTCAGGTTTAGCTCTTAAATAAGATAGCTTTAGCTTTAATACTCCTAGAAATTGTTGTTGATCCTCCAGTAATTGTATGCTTCTCTACAATGATAATCCGGAAGCTCTACAAAATATTGTTCCATGGTTACAATAGCTTCTTTATTCGACAAAAAACGCTTTCCAAGAAGGAATTGTATCAAGTTTCTGAAGGGCAATAGTCGGAGAGTGCCAGATCTTGAGAAGCAATGTGTAATTAAATTCGTTCAATTTAGCCAACATTTAGGTATAAACTTGTGTGAACACGTGGAGTGTCTTAATGAAAAATAACTGTTTTCTTCTGTAAACCAAATTTTTTTTTTCCAACTAGAAAAAAGAGTTGTTATAGTATTCAGAGCTAATTGTTTAACTTTTTCAAGTATATTAATAAAAAAACTTCTTTTGTATCCCAAAAAAACTGCTAGAATTTTGACCAGGACACCTTCCAACAATGGTAAAAGTTAAGAAAATTTATTGATTTTAAAGAATTTTAAAATTTTCTTAAAATAAATACTGCAAACTAAAGTTTGAGTATTATTTGTGTAGTTTGTACTCAGCGCCCTTACTCCTTGACTACAAACCCTCGAATTAATAATTCACGACCGTGTTTAACTGGAATAAGCCTTACAAATTTTGAATTTTTTATACCTATAAATTGATTATAAGTAAAAATATGATTTTGAAAAATTTCAACAATTAGTATCATTGTATATACGCTATTGTTAACTGAAATAAAGTAACATATTATTTAAAAAAATTAACGTTGTAAACTTGGCAATATTTTAGTTTGAAATAAAATTTATGTTATTATTTTCTTTTATATTATTTGTTAATACACCAAATGTGAAGCTACAAAACATCTTCGAGTTCTTCGTTTCTACGTTGCTGCATTCAAGTCCCTCTAGTCGTAGTATTTTATTGTGGCCAAAGCCAGATAAAATATATTGCCAGGAGTATATCATGGCAAGGCAGTCTCGCCTGTAACTATATAATATTTTGCTATTTCGCATCGCTGAAGTTTGTTCGATATTAAAATGTATTTTATTGATATCATGGTGACAGCAACATATGTAGGTGGAACGATCGGCGTCTTAAAGTGTATAAAAAACGTATAGTAGTGATGTGGGTTTTTGGCTTATGTAATATATCTTGAGAAGATTGTTTAATATTTTATAGACCTTAAAAAAATACTAAATAAGCACAATTTATAAAAAGAACTTTTTATAATAGAAAGTTTTTTACTGACTTATAGGTCATATTTTAAGTGTCATCTCAACAATGCACATCATCCCTGATATTGCAAAAATATTAAGTCATACAACGCTGTGATTGATCATAGAGAAGATTGTTTCCTTGTTAACAAAATCAAGGGTAGTTGTATCTAAAAACTTTCTAAAACAGTTCATTTTATTACCAGTTAAAATAATAATTACTGTTTTCACATGAAACAACAAAAAAAAAAGAAAAAAACTTCTCTCTCGCGAGATCGATCCTATTACGATAACCCAACAGAATTGTCACAATCAACCGCTTCAACCGCTTATCCAAATAGGCCACAGCAAGCTTATATGAAGTCTTTCAAAATGATAATATGTATACATATTTAATTTAATAACAATCCAGTATAAATTTCGAAATCTATGTATATGCCTAAACACACTTGAAACATGCATTGTCATCCAGTTCTTAGCTATCCTGAAAATTTCAGAGCTCTAGGTAGTCGGGAAATAGGTTTAAATTCGATTACAAAATTCCACGGAATGACACAGAGACAAAGAACACGGCGAAAATATAAAAACTTTCTAAAAAGGTATGTTACATATCAAATGTCTTTTTACAAAAAAATAAATTAAAAAAATTAGTCGGAAAACTGTCTAATATTAATTTATAAGTTCTTATTATTACATTAATAGGCCCAAGAATACCATAGCAGTAATACAAATTTTACTTGTAGGTTAACGGAGATATAAATTTGCATCATTATGCTATATAACTAAACGTTTTTAACAAATTCTAAGACTAGATATTTTTTAGCAGTTCACTCTTAAGATTACCCAAGTCAGGCGATTTTTCATTTTTTAAAGAAAAAATTACAGTATGAACAACAACATACTACCAAAAATTTTAATTTTTTTAAATTTTATCAGCCATTTTCAGATCGATGAGACCATATCAATAGAAGACAACCAATGGATACAAGCGCTTAGAATTTAAATACAAACACCATTCTTCGTCGCAAGTTAATAACCGATTAAAAAATAGTTTATTATGTTGCGTTAAATATTTGCTGAACAAATGGTAAGACAGCAAAATTTTTTCTTAGCACTTTCTACTGGTATTTGATTTCTCATCCTCAACCTGTCGAAGATCTTCGTTGTCCAAGATTTTTAGTGTCCCTGAGCGAGGTTCATCGGTCAAACTAAATTAGTAGAAGCGACCAATGATACGAGCGCTTAGAATTTAAATACACACACCATTTTTCGTCGCAAGTTAATAACCGATTAAGAAATGGTTTATTATTGTTCTTAGCACTTTCTACTGGTATTTGATTCCAAAGAAAAATTTTTAAACCACTTATGTGTGGCGTAATCTCCGATTATCGTATTTATCGTGTCGCCGCTGTAGCTTCTGTACCAAGTTTATACTCACTCTTACCGTAAATAACTTTAAATTGCTGTTGTAATCGCCATTTTTAATTATTATAACTAGAAATATAACAATTGTTAGCAACTTTTATGTGTGTGAAAAAAAAATCATGCTGAAATGAAATCAGGTGAGAAACTATCAATATCGATCCACAACAAACAATATCCGCGAAAACGTGGGATATAAAGAACTTATTTGGATACCTGATATCAAACATATTTAAACGAGCAACACTAAAGATACTTCAAGAGATAGCGTTTAAAATTAAACCCAAAAATATAAAATGTGTCTATAAAAAAACGTCATAAAACACAGTTCAGGTTTCTTAAACTTCGCGCAGTCAATAATCGTTTTTTGTTCATCCCACACGTACAGCTACAGTAAGATGATATTTATAAAAGACTCTAATAAAAAATGACCGAAATGTGTGTATGAAATAAGTAGGAAAGAAATGTCATTGTCGGATTTGCCTTGGGAGTAATAAGAATGCATCACTGTTAAAAAATTGTTCAAATAATGACGCCGTTTGTAATTCTGATACTTTTGACATAATTCCATACTGTTACCCCAAAACTATTATTTTTTCAAAATCTCGACCGAGAATTACTTTTTATTATTTGACTGGACTACAAGGTAACTAATACACTGAACGCTCTAATATTTACTTTGCACCAGATCAGTAAGCCATAAACCATTTTATCCGTCACTTAGTTAAAATTCTACCACCACACTACCTGTTTGCTCGGAAGAAATATACCTAATGCAATTTGTTCATTAGCCGAGTAACTCAATAGGGTCGACTAGCATTACTTTAACGGCTTCTTTAACACCTTAAACATTATCTTATCACCCCTGTGACACCCAGACTTCATTGAAACTTAATCGGTGTAATACGAGAGAATAGGAATAAAAAGTACCTACATAATTTTCTAACAGTAACGAATAAAAATTGTTGGTCCGTATATAATAGTGCAGACGTTTTTCTTGGGTATTAAGTAAATAAACTTGATGTTACATATTACTTCTTCAGGTTTACAACAATGCGTTTTGTAGGACGGAAATTCTACGACATAGGCTTTACACGTTTTATAACACAGTCCCTTAATAAGAGAAAAACTCGCTGGCATACGACGGTATATTGCGTGGTAAACTTATTATTACATAAGTACCTACTATATAGTAGTAACTACAGTTTTGTGTAATATTAATTTTTAAATCTATGTAAGCCGTTCTGGCGATTGTCTATATGTTAAACAACGACACAACAAAGAGTTACACTATTTATTATCTTCAAACCGTAGACAGGGACTTTCCTGCAGAACTTGACGATCTCTTTGACGAAACTCCCCTCTCCTACAGGTAGCACTGGACGACAACAGGATACACAAAAAAATGGGTTCTTGGCGAAAGTCTCTGAGGTTTCCTTCGTCCTTGCCAAATAGGAGGCCTCACACACTCACGCCAAAAATTGTTTTTTACGGTTTAGGCACTTTTACGGTTTAGGCACGTTCCAGGAACCAGGAACCAGAAAATACCGAAACAGCAAAAACACCAAGAAGCGAACACCGCATGGCGTCAACGATTAAAACTAACTCTTTCCAAAAATCCACCATTCACTCCCTGAAAAGGACACTAAGTCCTATAGCAGGGTCCTTAATCCCAACAGTCAAACTCCTTCAAAAGCTCATACAATTTATTTTTCACGACTTTTGTATTAGGATCATTCTTTTCCGCTTAGATGAGAGTAACAAAAAATTATCTACAAAATTACTGACTGACGATTTATCAAATTGAAAGCTGTCTGACAATAGTCACCTGTTGTCTGCAGCCTAGTTGGGCTTATTGTACTTCTTTCATTCTTTATATCAGCCAATCCAGGATCTTAATACCTTCTACTAGTTTGTACAGATCTAAAACATGGGTGTCATATGTTTGTTAAGGCACTTTAAAGTTTCCAAAAATTGACTGCCTCCTGCGATCCAGTGTCTTGCAATGGTACAGTATGTGATTAACTGTGTTAGGTCTCTGCCGTATCATCTACAGATTAAATCTCCATTAAACAGTTCCATGGTTTGCAGGTGTCTCTTGACAGGTGCATGGTATGTAAGGAATTCTATAATGACTTGTGGCTGATTCCTTCTGGTTTTGCAAGTAGGTATCAGCTTGTTCTTTGCCTTGTATTTCTCCATGTTGTAACACCCAAACTAGTTTAACACTGTAATGTTTTTCCTGGATATCAAGTTCTGTTTGGTACTTGTGTACTAATCTGGAGACCGCTTTAGGTGTCTTTGAAGACGCAATAGCCACCTAACTATTTGTCCATGGACACTAAAATTGGTTTCTTTTGTGTTTTAAGTGATTGCATACAATTCTGCTTAAAATACAGATGAATATTGTTTCAGAAGGATAGAAATTTATACGTTTCTCTCACTACTGTAAATTCCTGTTCCTAAACTGTCTTTAGTCCTGAATTAGTCTGTAAACTAGGTATATCCCTAAAGCTTGGGTTGTGTGCTCGCATTTTGCTATTCCTTACGTTGGTATACTTTTGTAGGTATTCGGCAACCATGCTGTCTAATTTCATCTTATAGATATCTTCTTCAATTTGCCGATTCAGTTTTTTCTGTCCCAAACTGACAAAAATATTGTTTAGTTTTTCTTGCAGCAGCTAAAAGCACATCCTAACCTACTTCTTGATTTATTATATAAGAGACTCAACTATTTATGCTGGAAACATGAAATTTAGAAAAAAAAGGTTTTTCATGAATTGGACATTTAGTAATAAATATTTGTTGGGTTAAAAAAATAGCTGCAAAGATATTAAATATAAAGCAAGCAGCAATAAGAGTTATTCTTTTGCTTAGAAATAAAAAATACGCGTTTTATTTAAAAATAACTCTTAAGGGGACACAAAACGATCCATTTGTTTAAAGCAAGCAGTTTACAAATTAGCAGGTATTAAACTTTATAGCTTAATAGTATATTAAACAACGCATTTCATATGGCGCTCTGTTATGACACGAGTCCAAATTTAAAAAACGAATCGCGTAGCCATGAGTTTTTTAAAGGACGAATGTCATAACAGCCATATGAAATAAGTTGTTTATAATACTTTTTATATTTTGCCATTTTATTGCTTTTTTAAATAAATTAAAATTTTGTATTTTATTTTAGTTCTATTTAAATGAGTTGGTAGCAAACAAACAAACAAACTTTTCCTTGTTTGTTACGAGTATGGGTTACGAGGTTATCTTCGTGATGTTTATTTATTTGACGTATCATACTATCCAATGCTACCAACCGCATACAGGAAAAGTTTCCAAAGTTGAGTGCTTTAATGAAACATTATAGTACTCATTTGAGTGTCATAATCAAAAATATTATAGGTGCAAAATATAAAAAATAAATTTGCAAATTTAAAGATTTAATATAGATAATATTTCGTGAAACCACCCCAGGATAAAATATTGAAATCCAGATGCTTAGAAACTCTAAAAATTTGATTATGGCGTATTTTTTATTCATTTTTAAGAAATTTTTTTAGAGTGTGGATTGCAATTGATTACGTAGTGTTTAAAATAATTTACCGTATATTTGTACGTATATTGTTTGAAAAATCTATTTATAGGTAGAATGTAGGAGAGAATAGCCTTTGTCATAGAAATAGGACTTATCTATAGCTTTATTTCATAAAGTTCCTGCAGCGTGTCATTGTATATCGAGCTGGTAAAAAGAGAAGCAGCAAATAAAGTCTCCATAAATTGGATTGGGCTATCGTCTGGGTAATTTCCTCGCACTGGCAAGTCCGGTAATGGCTCGAATTGTACTATATTGCCGGCAGGAACAGCGCAAAAAGAATTCCCACGCCATTTTCATAGTCGCTCCTTAGATTTTCTCGACATTCTTTGTAGGAACGGTGGGAGACACTAAAAGTGTAACTAACGAGATTTTATTTAAAGATTAACACAAAGTAACCTACTTTTAGCCCTGCATTTCTAAAAAATATATTCTTTTTAAATAAAGACTAAAAATTTAGTGCTCAAAAATCTGCTCTCGTAATAGAGTTTTCGTTATTTATCTGTTACTTTATTTCTACTTTATATTTAAGTCTATACTTTTCTTTACATATTTAACACAAATTGACAGTCCTGATTTGATTAAACCTTAATATTTACTGTTCATAGTATATACCAAATACTAACAAATAAAAAATCTCCCTCAATGCTGACACCAAATAAAATATCAACCACTGTTCACGACGCTGGGCTATAAAAACCATGTAAAAACGACGACATCTCAAAGATTTCATAACATTTATAATGCAGACACCCTCAATGAAAAAGATACCATCAATCAGCGTGTTGCGAGTGTAAGCCATAGTGGCACAGCGGGTTGAAGTAGGAGATACATAAATAAACCTCAACTGTGACATTTACTGCAAGAGGGATCATTGATTTTAACCGAGCTTTAAAAACCCAATACTTTCTGTTCCAGTGGCCAATAAAGATTCTGGACAGGATAGTCTAGTCAAGTATAATAAATTCTAAAAATATGAATTTACCGCAACCAATATCAAAATAATGTAGTTGTTCAAAATATGCTATTAACATTAACACATTTTAATTGAGTGTTAAAAACTTATAGTAAAATAAGGTTTCATTATTCTGGTTGATAAAGAAGATCACAACCCTTTTGAATGTCGAAGTTAAAAAACTGAAAATGGATTATCTGTGAAAATATCAGTATCTACTAATTAGTAAACTTTACAGTTTTAAGATCAACCTTGATATTTTAATTAAGTGATATTAATAATTTTCTACTATCCGTCAGTTATTCTTGCCATGGGTCTACCGGTGTCACTTCTAACCCCGTAAAGTGTAAATAATAGAGGTCAGGACACAGCCGGTCTTTTGTCATTTTCACACAATATGATTTTTGCTGTTTGTGAAAAATCATATAAAATTAAAAAAAGGTAAGAAAATTGAAAAAGTATTAAAAAATTTAAAAAAAAAATGTCAAAAATTAGAAAAGTTTTTTAAAAATTAGAAAAAATCATTAAAAATGGCAAATACGAAAAAACATTGTATGTGAATCAAGGAGAAACGACTACCACCTGATTTCAGGGCAGATGATAGCTGACATAAATTATCTCAGAAAAATATTTTTCTGTACAGGGCACACTGCAATTTAACAAAAATCCATTAAATAAGATATTAACCTTATTCTTTCAATACAAAAAATATATATTGCAAAGCAAAAGACTCTACTAAAATAGTTTAAAATGGAATCTTAACTGCGTCTGCACGAGTAATAAAATACGAATGGCAGGCAGTACCTTAAAGTCGTTTGAGTCAATAACGTCAAGTTAAAAATGTTACGAGTGTAACAGTAACTAAGAGCCATCACGTTCTACGACGATCTGTTATTGTCTTCATTTATTTCGTTTCTCGTAAAATGGAGAAAAACACAGTTCTGTTGAGTTACTGCGGTACTTGAAATAAAATCTAGAATTTCTTAATTATATCTAAGACAAAAATAATGTTATAAAATTAAAAGTATATAGAGAAAAATAATTTGTTTTATATCTTAAACGTAATTTTATTCTGTTTTATAAGAGAACTTATTGAAAATAGTGAAAGCAAAATAGTTATTTATGAAACAGTTCGTGAAGTATGCTTTTTCCGCACGCACGCGATGTTTAGAGCACGAGCGAAGCGAGTGCTATATATCGCGTAAGTGCACAAAAAGCACTTCACGCACAGTTTCATACAATATTTTATCTACGATAATCAAATAAAAAATAATTACAAGAAAGCAATTTATTTTCAATTCATTTACAAGATACTAACAAAATGCTCTTATAGCAACACCATGGCAACGCGAATGCTAAGGATATTTGATTATATGAAGGTGTGTCAAAAAAAGTGCGAAAAAGTAAATCCCATTTAAAATACATTGTTACTTCACGCACACTTTCAATCCTTCACGCACTGCTGTCTATAATGACAGTTTTTACGAACTAAAAATTGATACATAATATGAGGTAGAGTAGATAAATATATTTACTGAATAAATCCTTCACTTGTTTATTAGCAAGGTGCACCATTTGGATGCAAACTTCCACTTATAAACATTTCCTTGTTTCAGGATTAGATTCTAATCCGTTTCAGAACCCCAGTTCAGCAATTTCAGCATGGACCTGCTACTTCAATTTTACATTGACAATGGAGAAAACTAAATTCTGTCGATGGAATCCTTTAAGAAAAATCCTTTTTACTCGTGAGTAATGTAAATATTACTAAATATGTACAGCTTAATTCACAGTAAAATTTAAATTCGAACTGCTGTTGATGTTAAAATTGGAACATTGCACCCTTTTTGAACTGCAATTGAGTTTAGTGTTTATATTATAAATAAAAAAAATGTAAGTAATAAAACATTCATTCCATTATCTCAATTTTTAGTACCTATACCAACTTATTACCTACTGCTATATACAGCAGTTAACTGCATTTAATTTTAAAAGACTCTACAAGGGCTAGAAAAATTAAAGAAGTTAGTTTTTCTTACGATTAAATCCTATTTTTCAAAAGTTTTGTATGTGCTTGAAAAAAAAAAACTAAGAATGTGTCACACGTGAGTTGAATTTACCGATAAAGAAAGCATAATGAATTCTAAGCATTCCAAGCTTAGAGGTTAGAGCGTTGTCGCGTAGAAGCAAAGGTTGCGAGTTCGAGCCTTGCTGGAAGCAACATTATTTCAAGTTGTCCTTAATGTCATTTAATATATTCTTGTTCGTATACTTTCTTAAATTTTCAAAAATGCCATGAGATATCTCAAAACAATCCTTAACTAATAAGTCATCGATACTCAAGAATATAATACAATATGAGATTATTGAAAAGCTTATACAAATTAATTAAATTAAATATAAAAATAATATTATTTATAAGGTCTCATTTAGTTTCTTAAGTAATTTGTTATTTCCTAGCACTTGTGCTACATGTGCGTCAGTGGAATGGAACACTTAGTGCGAGGAGGTCGTCAAAGAAATATATCTTATTTGGGGTTTTCGTTTCCCTTTGTGCTACGGTTTACTCAGGAAATGGGGTTACTAGAACAGAGAACGAAAGAGATTTTTCTCTTTTTTTGTTGATTTACAAAGCCGATATATTGCCAAAATGCCCCTTTCTTTCCGGCAGGGTAAGTAGCTGAATTATTCAGACCTCAAATTAAGTTCCACGGCTTCGCCAATACATTTTTTCTTGTTAATGTCAAGAAATATGTAACCCAAAGAGGATTTCTTTTTAAAATACGGTCTTATATAAAAAGCTTATCAAAATAGGTCTTTTGAATCTTGGATTTGATACTAAAAATGAAAATGTTATATTCAATTGCGAAAAAATTGCTTTTAAAGTCAAATATGATGTTTCTAAAGAATATTTTACCTTCATATGTTTTTCCAATGAGCTCCAAAATAATTTCTTACACACATATTAACAAGTAAATATTTTAACATATTTAAATTGTAATATAAAAAAGTCCTAAAGGCATTATTTCCCTAGCTAGCTCACTAATTCCTGGGTTACCTGTTATGATTATTACTAATCGCCCCCAAACAGATAATTAGAGACGCCAAAGTACAAAATTCACAGATTATACTCAAAAAAGATAATTTATTAAATAATTTAAAATCTTGAAAACTACATATTTTATTAATAAATATTAATTATGTTCATTAAAAGACTTAATTATTCTCTTATATCATTAATGGAAGTCTTCACAAACCCTTGAATTGACCCATTTGTATCGGTATATATGAAAAATTAAAAAAAATGTGTAAAGTAAGAAAATTATTGTAAACAATAAAAAAATCTTAAAAATACTGGTTTTAGTATATCTTAAAACTTCAAAAACTTATTTATTATTTATTATAGACGGTTCAAGACTTCTAGAGTAGAATAGTAAGTACCTTTACCCATAATAACAGCTTATAAACCAGACTGGTAACTAGTCCTTGATTTGCCTATTTTGAAACAAATTATTACGCAAAATCTTCGTTTTCTGTCAGTAGCAAATAAATGGAAGTGTGTTTCTATAGCGACAGTTATTTTATTTAAAAATAAAATAACTGTTTACATTTTCATGTTACTAAAGTTGTCAAGCTGAAATTGGACATTATTCATATCTTTTCAGTATAAAATAAAATGAAACCTTGACACCTCTATATACCATATTGAAACAAGCACCCGAAATACGAGTAATCTTTGTGCTATTTAATTTCGCTCGAGTCACTCGAGTAGCAACATTTGTCGTACGTTTTCTCCGGAGAAATTCAACTTATCTCTACTGTGAACAGTAAATTATTTCCGCTTGATGTTGCGGATTGGTTACGCACGGGATGTAGGGCACTTTGCCATATATTCCTTTGGCTTATATTACTTCACCATTCCACTGCTAGTGCGCGACTGAAAAATAAAGTTGCGATTCTTTCAACACGAGACTGTATTGGAAAAAGTTCAGTTGAGGTGTTTTATTACTATGGGTTTAAGATAACATAAATCAGATTTTTTTGTTAGTTTTCACTAAAAATTTTGTACAGTTTCATAAATATACTCCACACAAAATCAATGGAAAAGTAGTTCCTGTAAAATTTTCTAAATTTTTGTGAATAATTTCTACAAAGAGATAGGCGAGAATAAATAAAGGAAATGAAAGGACAGATGAGCGGACAGACGATGGTGCCTACACCAGGGTAGTTTCCTGTCTATCTCATCGGTGTAGAGGGTTAGTTTTAGTCGGTAGAAATCCGACACTACCTAGCCTCCTTCCCAGTATCTTTAGAAGATTTCCAACCCTTCATAAACTAAGAAAAAAAGTTTGAGAAGACTGTATTAACTTAAGAAATAAACTTTAAAAAAAAATAAGAGCGTATTTATTTTACCAGCATAATTTTGTTACCCTTACAATGTATATTTTTGATTTAAATGAATTTACATATCAATTAATGGAAGTCATTTGTGAAATAAAATATTTATTTGCTTCTTAAAGCCTAGTTGCTTTGAAGGGTTTATAATCTATCACGTTCAAGTTCAAACAGTCTGAAAGTGCAAAACCAGTCTCTTAAGCTACTGGCTATACACAACAAAGTAATTTTGGTGTGAGTACAAGGGCAAAAAGGGATTGTCGGAAACAAGATTTGTGATATTCTCGCAAAAGAATAGTACGCATTTTATCTGACCTAAATTTTTCTGTGGATCTTAACATGCCGCATTATGAATGAAGTTCGAATGTAATTGGGAAAAGGAACTTAATGCGGCCTATTGGAAAGACAAGCAGAAAAGTTAATACGGTCTTCACTGCGCTACTATAAAAATACTAATGGAGTTTCTCGAAAACTAAACTCAAAGTTATAGCAGGAATTCTCACAGGACACTGTCCACTAAGGTACCATCTCTGTTAAAACAGCAAATTGGAGAGTGTACAGTTAAACACTGAAAATATCATCTGTAACTGCATGGTATAAATATCTGGGAATTGTCTTAACAGACGTACATCCCAATCGGATAAAAGAGTTTCTTAAAAGTCTAGATTTTATGGACTCATAATAAGCAGTAGGTCACAGTGTAGTAAAATCAACTGAGCCAATCACCGTCAGTTATAATTTACAATCTACAAATGAAAGTCTTTTAAAAAATAAAATTACATTGACATATTTTTTGATTAAACATTTGGGAAAGGCATATAAACCTGTATCAGTTTAAAAGACCTGTAAAATATGAAGCAACAATTTAATGTTTATAACTATAACCTAGTATACAAGTTTTTGTAATTATGTTTTAAAACAATAGCACCTTATACTTTTAAACTTTAGCTAAATCGCAGATTAAACTAAGTTTAATAAAGTTATGTCGTATTCAAATTATATTCATCGATTACGAGCCCTTTCCAGCTTCAGATGGCCCACACACAAAATTTGTGGTTTGTTTGACGTTTATTGTTTAAGGGGCAAAAAACTCACTAGAATATACAAGATATAAAAGATATCGTAAGATATAAGAAAAAATGGGCTATTTATAGCAATTAAGGAATTATTTGGATTAAAGAGACAATTATTGTAAAAAAAACGATAATTAGTCAAGACGGAAGTGGCAACAATGCTTATTTGTCAAAACTCACGCTTGTCTTAGCAGACCTGAGTTTCTCTAGATACAGTGTTCGAAATATTGTAAGATTGTACGAATCCAATCGTTCAACTGCTCAAAAACCCAGATATGTGAAAAACATCCAAATTAACAGACCCTGATAGACTAGCTTTGGGCAGAATTGTCAAGTCTATACGCGTGTTGAGTGTACTCTGGAGTAAAGCTGTTTGAAGAAGTGTTTGCAGCAAGAAAACTGGGTTACGGTAGTTACAAAGCAAGTTTCACGAGTTCAATCCTAAATAACAACAGATAATTATTTTTTTTTTCGAGCAGGCTAAAGGAAAACTATTATTGACCATAAAGCAGAAGCAAAAGAGGTTAAAATGTGGTAAAAACCATCGAAATTTGGATATGGAGAGGTGAAATCGTGAGCACGGAAGTGACGGGTCAGGAATCGAACTTTGCGTCAGTGATAGTCTGAGCAAAATTATTCCACAAAAATATTAAACTTATCATCCTGATTGTCTCAAGCGCAAAGTTAAATATCCATTTTCGGCAATGGTCTGGGCTTCAGTGTCGGAAAGATGAGTTGGCACATTAAACTTTAATAATGGCATTGTTAATGTAGATAAATTTTTTGCCATTCTAGAGGAATCTCTGTTGCCTACTTTGAAGCAGAGGAGGTTCTATGGAAATGACTTTATTTTTCAACAAGACGGTGCTGCCAGCCATACTAAAACAAAAAACATGAAATGGCTTTTAGACCATGAAACACCATTTTTAAAATAGGTTTCTAGTGGTACGGACCTTTCGCTTATCGAGACCTTATGGCACATCATCAAAATGAGGCTGTGAGCCAATCCTGCCAGGACTGTACAAGAACTCAAGGAAAAACTGTACGTTTGGGATAATTTCAGTAGTCAAATACTTTGTCTCGACGAATTCAAGCTGTAAATCCCTTTTTCTCACTCTAGTCAGCTCCAAGTGTTATCATTAGTTGAGTTTTTTTGTTTAAAAAAATTTTAAGATTCCGTTTACAAAATAAAAAATTATGCCTTTATTAGTTTAAATGATCGTCAATATATGCCAATAATTGCAAATTTACCGGATGGGTCTACTAAAACTGGACTGGCTCGTATGTTTCTCTGCAGCCATATTATAACAATGCAGAAAACTATTTAGTTAAATGATAATCTTATTTTTACAATCCGGCAACATAGCCTTATTCTCTTGGAGGTAAACCTCTGTTCATGATTACGCAGAATAGTAAATTTTGAAAGTATATTTATATGAGAGAGAACAATTGTAAATAAAAAGTTTGTTATGAGTTATGAGGCATCATGTGCATGCAAACAGTTTATCAGAAAAACTACTTGAAAAGTTTTACAGTTGCCAACTAAAACCACATGAAAACACAGGATTTTAAGTAGAATACTCCAACAAAACTGGTGTCTAGTTTAAACTCAGATATATTTGCCGATAATAAATAAAATCAGGTAAATTTTAAATTTTTTCAGACTTTTACACACCTCAAACCTACCTATAAAGAAATGGTTAGCAAAATATCTGCAAGAGTAAAGCATATTTTTTTAAATCTTAAACATGATTGGTTTAAGAGTGTAAATGTACTTCTTTAAGTGTTTTTACCTCAAAATTCCTTCAAAAATTTTTTTAAACTAAAAAACTTGTTTATTATTCATTTAGTTTTTAATTTTAAAAGTATCGAGTAGTCATACCTTTTTTTACATAAATTCAAAATTCTGTGACAAATATTTTCCAAACATTTAAAAATATTTCTAAATTTTTCACAATTTCAAGGTAGTTAGTAATTTAGTATTATTAAAAAGAGTATTACGCGTTTAAGTTATTATAGCATCAAATTTATCAGTAATTTATACTAAACATAAGCAGAAATGTTACTAACATATAAAAATTTAAAATTAGTAGGTACAATACAAATAATTTCATCAATGGGTGCAGAAAGTAGGAAGGTATGCGGCAATAAATTTCATTTCATTTAAATCCTTTTATCATATCCAACAAAGATATAATTGGTTTTGTTATGATATTTTGGATGACCACCTATCTGAAATTCTCCAGAGAAGCACAACAGTCCGAAGTACAAAGATGAAGCCACTGAATTTAATCTCACGGTCTACGAATTTGCATAAACTCACACAACCGCAAAGCATTGTTGCCAAGTAATAATACAATTTTGCCTTAAACTTTCTGCTGTGACGATGACGTCCAAGCAAATTTTGTTAATGTTGTTAGAATTGGACAAGTGCTAGTTTGTGGGCTTTAATCAACTTGAGAGCATATTCCAGTTTTGACTTTATAACAGTAGCGCAACAAAGACTTCTGTTTCAAATTCTGTCGACACTTATTATTTATTATATTACGGTACCTGAACAAAGACTTCTGTTTCAAATTCTGTCGACACTTATTATATTACGGTACCTGAACAACCCCTGTTTCCAATTCCACTAAATAATATGTTAGTTATTTGAAGTTACAATTTGTCGTTTAAAAAATAAATTAGTTGTGTTTAGATATTAAACAAGCAAGGGTCTTTCTCAAAATATTGATTTTTAATTTTTATTATTTTTATTTAGTGGTAAAAGTTCTCCTAAAAAAGAACAAAATATAAATAGTTTATGCCACAAAAAAGTATCAGTGTCCATGTGTATGAGACAGGAAAAATTATATATAAATTTTTCAACTTCTAACAAGTCAAAAATCCAAGACAATTTCCCTTTTAGAAGTAAGTGGCCAATTCATTGAAACCCTGAAGATAAAGCTTTTCACATCGACAAACTCTCAGTCTTTGAAGAATATTCCATTTCTAAATCCGTTTACTAAAGAAGGGCAAAACCTTAGCCACTGTCCCCGACACTATCTTTAGAAGAATATTAAAACAACTGCCTCCTTCGATTATCCCCTCTCTAACTACTTTCTTTAACTCTTGTCTCAGCAAAGCATACTTTCCCACTATCATGAAAACCTCAAACAGCATCCTAATACCCAAAGCTGAAAAAAATCCCAACAAACATACAAAGCTACCAACCAATCTCTCTGCTAAATGTACTTTCTATGATCCCCTCTTTCCAACATGGATTCAGACCAAACTACTCTACTCAAAATCCCATTCTAGAACTTTTACCGCCTCTGTCCTAAATCAGAGAGATAAGTAATTTCTGCCATCCTAAACATCCTAAACACTTTTGAGAATGTTTGGCACACTTGTCCTGTCAGATATTTAAATGACTTCCAATTTCTCATTCAAGCCATAAAATTAATTCACTCCTACCTTTACAACAGAATAATACGTATCAAAATTAAAAATGCAATTTCAAAACCCTTTACTTCCCTTTCAGGAGTTCCACAAGGATCCATCTTAGCCCTTTACAACATCTACGCTAACAATATTGCTCATCTTTAAAATGTCCAACCATACGCCAACGATATGGCCCTATATACCTCCGCAACGTCGACTAAAATTGTCGACCAAAAAACTCAAAGTCTGCTGAACCTGGTGCATCAGTTGGAGAGTAGCTCTCAACCCCACTAAAATCCAATTCATTATCTTTAGACAACCAAACCTCAGGCGACGAGAAAATTACACTTTCGACAATATCAGCCTCTCACTATGGCAGAAACAGCTCGTTTCCCAAGACCAGGTGACCTATTTGGGCTTGCCATTTACTCAAACGTTCAGGTGGGACAACGACGTCGAACTCACTATTAATAAAATGCAACCCTTCTGGGTGCTCTGGGTTGTAGAATCGGAAGATGCGACCACAAAACCCTACTTCATGCTTAAACAAATTTTATTCGACCTTCTGTCGATTACAAGGTCGTGCCATACTCTGCTCTTCCTCAGAGACTCCTCCATTCGCTTCTTGCCACAAAGAGAGTTTATATACACAAAGCAAAACACCTACACCACCTTTAACCAAGCCGCCTTGTCTACCAAAATACAAAAATAGTTGCTCTTTCTTCTCGATGTTAGACGTTACAATAACGATACGTCGATTAGACTATACAGGGAATCAACATCACCGCCCAGAGGACCCTCCATACCCACTGAAATGAAGGGCTTTAGAGAACCTCAAGAATTCCGAAAATTAAGATCCCCCTCCCTCCTTAAAACTTTTCCGAACCATAGACAGGGACCTTCCTACAGAACTCGACGAAACCCCACACTCCCACAGGTAAATACAAGACGACGACAGGAACACGAAAAAAGAGATAAATAAACTAAGCTCTTGACGTTCCCTTCGTCTTTGCCAAATGGGAGAGTTCTCTCCGGAGAAGACAAGTCAATCCGTCAATCTCCCAAACCCACATTGTACAACATGACATTACACACCTATATACACTCACACAACAACAAAAAAGTATTTTGTGACAATTTAGACACGTTTCAGTAACCAGAAAACAAAAAAACAACATCAGGAAAACCAGAAAACGCGCACCGAATGGCACGGAGCGACTGATACTGACTCCATCTCAAACTCAAGCATCTATCTCTGAAAAGAACACCGAGCCCTATAACAGGATCCTTAAACCTAACACCCAGAACCCACCAACATTATTTCTTGGATCCATGAATAAAGGAAAACATAAAGAATATTAGCAAGAACACTTGTTTTTTTAATACAAAACTACGTTATACTAAATTCTTAAACCCATGTTGGGTAAAGAAAGTAAGTTACTTGTAACACAATTACACTTTTAAAAGAAATATAAATCCCACTCCGCCTCTGCATTTAGTAAGCAGTGGTTTCCTCTAATATTTGTCGGCTGACTGTTTCCAGAAACACAGAAATTCGTTGCGGTCAGCTGGGTATATTTTGAATGAAATGGAACGTATTCGCACACAAAGTATCGGCATGGAGTCTCAACTTCTATTATAAGTGCAGAAAACTGGAAAACCTTTTGTAATTTCCCTTTTCATGGGTTTCGATTAAAAGTTTTGTGGTGTTGGCGTTAAGCCATCAAGAACGGCATACATTGAGGAAATTTCCTGTAGTTACAAAATTAGTTTTCCGACTATTTCTGCTTTATGTTATGCTAAAAATATGAAAAGTTTATTAGGCAAACTGGTACCATTTAGCATCACTACAATTTTTGTAGAGTTTATTATTTTATTTTAGATTTTGTGAAAGCTATTGATCCTGTTGATTATTTAACATTCGTAGTAAAATTATACTGAATTAGAATTAGAGACTAAGCATGTATATTTAATTATGTATTCTAAATGCAGGTATCTAATAGTAACATATATTGGAAGAGGCTAATTTGATAACGCTAAAACCAAAGCGATCGATTTTAAGCCCTTTGCTCTTTAATATTTATACAAATAATCTTTTATTCAAAATATCAGGATTTCCATTATCATTTGAAAGTGACCCAGCAAAAATATGGGATGAAGTTAAAATTATCATGAATATATCTTAATGGTTTATGTAAATCGCTTGGGTAGGTAATTATGATGATTTGTTATCTATGAAATCAGAGAGAACCTGCATATAAGAGGTCTGTCGCAAAGTAAATAGGATATAGAAAACAAAAATTAACAAAAATTTATTTCGGCAAATGGAATTTTTATTTTATTTAAAATGTATGTATGTATGTATGTGGTGTTAGGGGTAACAGATACACCTGCGACCTATAAGATCTATTGTGTCCCCCTTTTCTTGCTATAATTCCGATGATTCCTCAGATTTATAGCAGTTCTTCTAGTCCTATCTTCCTTAGAAACTTTAGGATATCATTGGGTTTTAAATTAGGTAGTTCTTCCCTTACTATTTCGTATGACCCTAGGTATTTGACCCTAGAAGTACTTAATGCCATGCATTCTGAAAGTATGTGTATTGAGGTTTCATCCTCTACCTCATGGAATCTGCAGTTTGCTTCATCTACTAATCCTAGTTTCTTCATGTGTCCTCTTAATCGACAGTGACTGGTTAGTATTCCTGTTATAATTCGAAGGTTTTTCTTACTCAGGTTAAGATCGCTGTGAGATCTCTTCTGGTTATAGTTTCCCAGGAGCGTCTTCAAATGTCTTAGTCCTTCTAGATCATTCCAGTACTTGGATTTTTCGCTATCCATTTTTTTCCTTAGTTTTTCTAAGATTGTACTACTGCTGATTCCACACAAACAAAAATTAACAAAAATTTATTTTGGCAAATGGAATTTTCAAATGGAATTTTTATTTTATTTAAAATAGTCCCTTATAGAGTTAACACAACGATTTGCACGGTCCACAAGTTTTTTGAATGAAGATTTCAGCTTATGGACCAGGATGTTCAAATTCCTGGTCAAAATGCGATAGATTGAATCTATGAAGATATTCAATACCATCTGCATGTTTTTCAAGTTTAAAACAGAAATTAATATTTACTTTGTGACAGACCTCGTATTATCCGTAATATCAGAAATTGTGTTTCTGTTTTTAAAAAAGTTAATGCTAATGTTCAGTAACTCACTTATCATAATCTATTATGCATTATTTTACAGTATCATGAGGTATAGTAGATAATATTGTTTGGGATTGTACGTAAACACACAAATTAATGTTAGTTACCAAACGAAATACTTGAAATATTTAACAAAAACAAATTTGTACTACCTTTCAAAATCAAATTTCAAACCTAATATATTAAACAGTTTTTAGCATAGTGTTGTATTTTACCAAATATCTCATACACAGTGCTTCAGAATTAAGGGGTTAAATTTATAATCAAAAATAGGAAAAAAAGTTACCCATGTACCCGGAAACGCTTTGGTAACCAAATAAGTTCGTGCAGTTTCCCAATATCGCACAATGCCATTGATATTGTTTATGTTGTTGATCGATATAGATTGTTTGTTACCTGCTGTCACTTTAGTATGAATCCTTCTTTTTTCACACACATAAAAAGTTGCTAAAATATGTTAAATTTCTAGTTTTAATAATTAAAAAAGGCGACGAATTAAAGCGTAATTTAAACTTGTTTGCTGTATAAGTACAAACTTGGAATAAAAGCGGCAGCGGCGGTGCCAAAAAGGCACTTTAATCGAAGATGAGGCCGTTAGAGTTTAAACAGCACAGACGTGGTTCAAAAAAAAAATCTACGGGAGGTCTTAGTTTAACCGATGAATCGCGCTCTGAAAGACCAAAATTTATGGACAACAAGGATCTTTGACACGTTGTGGATGCAAACTACAGGATAACATGCCAAGAATTTGCAGAAATGTTCAGTGTGTGAGTCCTAAAACTATTCGTTTGCATATTCATTTTCTACAAACGTGGATGTTAAGTAAATGGATCCCACATAAAGTGTCAAATGATAACAAACTAAGTCGTCTTACCATTTGTTAAACAAACATTTCAGGCATCGATAATGAACCATTTTTTTATCGGTTACTAACTCGCAACGCGACAAAATGTAAATCTTATTTTTAAATTACAAGCGATCGTATCATTGATTGTCGTCCACTGATTTGGTACTACAGACGCTTAGGCTTCCTTGCGCCTAAAACAAGGTTTTGTTGTATGTTTGGTGGACAGCAACTGTAATTGTCCATTATGAGTTTTTAGAAAGGGGTCAAACCATCACTGCTAACTTATATTGTAAGAAGCTTTAACGAACGCAAGCAGCACTCATCTGAGGACAGGAATATTCTTGAAGGGTAACGTCAAGCCTCATACCGCTAGAGTGAACCCAGAAAAAATTTATCTTGGCTGGGAAACGTTCCCGCACCTGCCATATTCTTTTGACATTTCGCCAAGTGACTATCACCTTTTTTGTCACTTTACAACTAACTGTAAGAGGTACAGATGGTTCATAACAAGAGATGGTGTAATAAATAAAGTCTGGCAATTTTTTTGACTCCAAATCCAGGTAGTTCTACAATACCAGCATCAAAAAATTGGTCCTACGTTGGCAGAAGGTCATTCATTGGCTGTGATGGTATTTACTACCACGAAAAAATAGTGTCCTATTTTTTCTCAATAGAAAATTATATTTTTCTTACAGAAACCGCACAAATTTATTTGATTATCTGATAAATATGCTCCTCCAAATTTAACGGTTAAAATTAGGTATTTTATTTTTTTCTTAAAACTAAAAACAACTCACTTTGTTAAATATTTTGTACGAGTCAGAACACTAAGAACGCTTGAGTTTTAGTTATCTCTCATTATGGAAAAGGTAAAAATAGCAGCTCTATTATCGTTTTCTCTTAACTTCTTACCTGTTAATATAATGATGTGGTTTTAAATGATTTTTTGCCATTAAAAGAGATTAGTTTTATTAAAAAATTTTAAAATAAAAAAAATATTTTAAATGTGTCGCTCTATCCAGAGTGACTTTTTAATAATAAAGTTTTAACAGGTAACAACATTGTAGTAAATAAACAAGTAAGGGTTGCTAATTTAACCCTTTTTATAATAAAAAAATATACACTGTATAACGTGTCTAAAGAAGTATTAATTAAAAAAATGATGTATAAAAGTTAAGTATCAATAAGAGAATAAGCGATTGTTGTATAAACCTGTTTTGTAGAAAAACGAATTTCGTTAAAAAAACTCTTAAGCGATTGTATGCGGTTGCGATAAATTGTTTTCTATTCGCCAAATTAAAGCAATAAAACCTTTCTTTGTTCTATTTACTTTTCAGGTTAATTCGTTAGACCAGTAAGGGATCTACGTTCCTCGATTAGTTTCCAATGCACACCTTTTTTACGGACGTGTAGCGCTAGCCAAAATGTTTATAGAGAATACACCGATCGGTATTCACACAACACTGCCAGCTTACAAGTTGATCCGTTGGACATATCCCGGTTTTCCGCAACTGTAACTCCAGGGCTTGGCTAAGTCACCGTCTACGTTACTTTTATTTGGTGATCGATTCCTAAGTTGTGACCTCAAGGATAATGCCGGGATCGTGTAAGATAGGGTCATAGATAGCCAATGGCTATCGTGAAATATCAGTTTACGAAAATTCTTACAAAGACCCAATAGAACACGAATAAAATTTCTTAAAATTAAATAATTGTGGGCAGAAAAAAAGTTTTTAATGCACTAATTAAGGTTTACAAGAAAATTAGTTCTGTCGTATTATTGTTTTAAGGGAGTTTAGAAATAATTTAGTTATCGGAAAGTAAATACCTACTAATTTTATAGAAAATTGCTACTAATCAAAGACAAGTTATGACATGATGCATTCTTTAAACATGTTATAATAACAAAATAGATATGTTTTTTTGTACACCGAAAACATTACAAAATATTTTCTTTTATAAAATCTTAAAAAAATCCTTTACTTTTAATTAGAAGTACACTATACCATGAAAAAATCTTCTTAAAATCCTAACATTGTGCGTCTGTGTAATATGGGGAAAAAGGGGAAGGAATTTTAACCGTTAAAAATACAGTGATGCAATTTTCATGGAAACTTTAAAATACAGTATAAAATAGAGAGTAGAGGTTTGCTTTTTGTTAGGTACATTTGGAATAAAATTGAATTAAAGTCAGTTTCAGTGTGCAGTCAAAAAGTTAATAAAGCACATTCAGTAGTTAGAACAAAACAAAACTGTTATTTTTTGATGATTTTTTGTATTCGGTTAAAATTTAACAATAGTGTTTTTGTCTTAAGAAAAAACACACAATTTTCTTCGGAGTACAGTGGAATTGTTTATATACTAACAATAAATTGGAGAGGGTGTTTAATTGGTAAATCAAGCTGCAACACACGATAGGGTATACACACATTTGGGGTTTCAAGTAGTATGATAAAATAGCGTTAAACCTTAAAATTAATAATTATTACGAAAAGAGTTTTTATAAAGGTACAATGAAGTATTAAATAAATCAACACTATAAATAATTTTTAAGAGAAAAAAAAACTTAAATTTTGTACGGAGTCGAGGCATGGACGTTGAATACAACAATTTTTGGTTGATCATGTGACAAATCAAGATATTCTGCTGAGAGCTCCTTTAGTAAACTGGGAGCTTTTTAAAGGTATTAAAAGTAGAAAAATTGGCTACCGTGGATATATACTATACAGAGAAGCTTATCATTTCCAAATCCTAATTCTCCAGGGTAAACTGAAGGGAGAAAAAAGAGGAGTAGGTAAAAGAAAACTATCTTGGCTACGAAATATACGACAATGGAAGGAATTCGGGACTTCCTAAAACTTCAAACGATGGACACCTACGCAGGAAACTGTGCTGCACTTTAAGAAGAATAGATTTTAAACCAGTGTTTGATTGTTGAGTACAGTTTAAAGCAATGTGGAAAAAGAAATTGGAATTCAGCAAAAGGAAATGATAAACTAAATACAAACAAAGGTAAATAAAAAACAGACAGTTAAACATTAAAATGCATACTCTTAAAATGTATTGCATTACGTAATTCTAGGGTCAGAACTCTAGGATCATACGAAATAGAAGAGAAAGATCTACCTAACATGGAGCCCAACGATATCCTAAACTTTCAAAGAAAGATAGGATTAGAAGAGCAACTATAGGTCTAAAAAAACATCATAATTATAGCAAGAAAAAGGAGACACAATAGATCTTATAGGTCGCAAGTGTATCTCTCGCCCTTAATTTTGCTTACTATATGCTCAAAATATACCTAACTGAATTTAAAAAGAAATATCTTAATGTGAATTTTGGTTTTCGAGAAATTCATGAATAAACATACAAACATACCTACACTTATTTACGCACACGTGCTTTGAAGCTTAAATAGATCATCATACTTAAATATATTTAATTTCAACAAAATTACATACCTTTAATAACAAACTGATAGCTTCCATTTGAAGTCGGTTAAAAATATACGTAGTCTATATTCAGACTTCATACTTTCTATGTATTAAAAAATGTATGGATACTCATCATTTCTTAACGTATATAACATCTTCTAAGTTTTATTTTCAAAGGCAAATTCAGAATAAACTCGAGTCATATACATAAAACATTTGATTTATTTTGATTCCTTTAAATCCCCTTCCCTGAAGACAGCACTTGTGTGGATCTCCTTCTTTAGCCTGAGCATATTATTCAAATCATGCTGTTTTCTATGTGTGCATGGCGAGAGCATCACTCGTTCAAGAAATGGCCAAAATGGCAACTGCATAAAATATCAGATCTGCATATGAATCGTTCGAAATGGCCCAATCGCCATTGTGAATATTATCAATGTCGATCTGAATACAAACGATTCACATCAGTACATTTTGCTAAGCTGACGGCATTATAATAGAACTTAATACGACTTCTCTAAGAAACAGGTCATTGTTGTATTATAAATCTTGTCTTTTAAGTTGTAATGACTGATTTATTTCTTTATCTTTTAAAATATTTTTCTAGGCACGTTGACTGTATCAAATTATTTATCTATACATATAATAAAACTGTAGAAATGAAAATTCTGTACATTAAAGATATTTAACAAATAATTAGCGGGGGGGGGGGTGTTACTACATCGACATAGAACCGAAAAATGTGGTTAATTTTTTTTGTCTGTCTGTCTGTATGTTTGTGCGCGCATCACATGAAAACTACTGATCCGATTCGAATGCGGTTTTCACAGATGTATTTGTCTTATTTTAACTTAACAGCTGGTGTATAAAAAATTTCTTCCATTTCCTTAGCGGGGTGGGGGGAGAAATTTTTATACAACAATTACACGCCACGCGAACGATGTCGCGAGTACAACTAGTTTGCAATAAATGCGTTTATTTTATAATAAAGAAGTTTTATAAATTTTTAATTAATCAGGTATCTAATTTAACCAGAAGGTAGTTATTTTGCCAATAGCTTTAATGGGAAGTTTGGCATAAATTTAGACAATGAGTACTCTCTTTAATTATTCCATGCTTTCCTAAATGTTTATTTACATCTACAGGAATACTACAAGCGATAACATAAGTTAAAATTATTATAAAATATTACTGTATAAAAAACTGTTAAAAATTATCAGAATAAATATAGGAGCTAACACTTTTTATTTAAAAATAATTATTTTTCATTTAATAATCAATGCTAGCAACAGACATTTGGACGGCTACTATATCACCCATATTAGCTTGTAGTGTAATGGAAGACCTACTAGTTATTGTCATTCCTGTCTTACCATACCTCCTGGTTTTTATCAAGAAATATGTCGATTAAAGTCCCAAGAGACGTTTACATTTTTAACGTCTTTAAAGGACACTAAGTTCATGCGCACATCAGATAATACAATCTTATTCGATTGGTACCAGAAACCAATGAGTTTAAGCCGGTACCTGAACTGTGGTAAAAAAAAGGATCTAAGATTTTTTTTACTCTCATTTTTATTTGGTTTATCAGGTCTATTTTCATGCCGAACTTTCTCTCATTTTCATTTGGTTTATCAGGTTTATTTTCATGCTGAACTTATGGTATGAGTGAAAATTTATGTTGATTGGTATAGGTCATTAGGGACCCTATTAGTAATAAGTTAAAAGTAGATTGGTGTAGGAAACCATGAAGCTCTGGCAGATACATAAATTTTCACTCATGCCATAAGTTCAGCATAAAAAAAAAGTGTGAGGTGTCAAGGGACACCCGGATGGAACGAAGTTCCTTTCGATTAATTAGTGAAGGAATTAGTAATTTCTAAACACAACAGAGTGTTTATACATACATAAGCATTTATTATTGTCTGTATAAAATCTCTACTTACCTAACAGTTCGTTTCTTTTAACAAAAGTGTCCATTTATACAATACCAGAGCTTTAGATAACACATATTTTTAGAATTACTTTTTATAATTTAAAACAGGAATTAACAATTCAATACAAAATTTTAAAATTAAAATATTTGACACTAACTGACAGTTAAGGTAATTTGACGTAGGTACCTAAATAGTCAAGTTACGAACTATTTTTAAAATGTTTATGAATTTATTAATTTATAAAAACAGGATGAAATAAAATGTGATACTATTATACTTAATTATTATTTTTTCTACAGTATTTTCTTTTTAATGTACATTTTCTTTTAATTTAAAATAGTGTCTTTTTAATTGTAATATATCTATCTATGAGAGAGAGAAAGAGTTTTTTATTTTTTGGCCTGTGAGAGAGAGAAACATGCGTGTGTCGTGTCGTGTCGTGACATATTTTGGTCTGAATTTTTTTCGGCTAGTCTCTAGCCTCAGTCGTAACTAGTCGTAACGCCCGAAAGGGAACTTCATTCCAATAAAAACTAGACAAATATAGGGAAACGGAAAATGAAAAAATACATCAGTGTTGTGCGGTACGAAGTTCGCCGGGTCAGCTAGTTATGTAGTAATAAAATATAAAGTTGCCATTCGTTTATATTTGAATATTTCGAGATGAGCCATATTTATTCCCTTCTAGTCCAATGCAGTATTTCAAAATCTAACTTGGATCCTTTCGTCACATCAACTTAGGGATTCTATGCTTAGCTACGGAAAGTAGGTCTAGGAGCATCAGCAGAGAAAAGAAAGAACGTCTAGTCCGTGATACATCTTTAATTCATGACAGTTTTAAGAGTTGCCTGCACTTCACACTTGCTATATTTGCATCAACGTGATACCGTACGTGGACTGAGTTTAATGCGAAACTAATGCTCCAACGGGAAATACATGAAAAATGACAATCAGATATAGCCAGAATATAAATGTAAGTTAGTATAAATCATTTATTAGATTTCTGTATTGTTACAGTAAATAATATTATGTATCCATTTGTTATAGAACCACAGATTTCAATAATGTTCAGTATTAAAAGTACCTAAGTTGTATTACTTTATACGCTTAAATTAAATAAACAAACACCAGGGGTGTAGTAAACAAAGTACTGTTAAAAAGTGTTATTTTTGTTTTTTTTTCTATAAACTCACACTAACTAAATTTGTAGAAAAAAAATAAAAGTAACCCTTTTTACTTTAGCCTAGACGAAAGAGTTTTTTTTCAAATACAAATCAACAGTACCTAATTGTTTAAGAACATCGATACTAATATTATAAAGAGGAAAGGTTTGATTTTTTGTTTGTTTGTTTGTTTGGACCGATTTCAAAAATTCTTTCACCGTTGGCAAGCTACACTATTCCCGAGTGACATAGGCAATGTTTGATTTAAAAAAAAATGGGGATCCTTACTAAAATGCCATTAATGTAACCAAAAATGACCTTAAAATCCTTACATCGCGTGCGCTGATAATACTATTGATTATAGAATAAAATACAGTAAATCCTCCCAATACTGGACACCTCCGGGGAATTAGTTTTTGTCCACTATATGGAGGTGTCCATTATTAGGAGGTGTGATCAGAACAATATATATCTACTTAGGTATATGTACTTGGAATAAAATATTTCGAATTTCATATAAAATAAGTGTTAAAATTCATAGTTTTCTTATGTAAAATATATATTTTCATTCCATTCCAACTTAGGATCGATATATATACATAGCTAACAATTTTTAAAATTTTAGAGTTCATTCTAACAATATTTGAAAATTATGGTATGGAATGTATTCTATTAAAACTGTTTTGATAGAAATATGAAGATATTTATTTATGCAATTTACAGAAGTATAAATATCTAAAATAGTTTCATATATATACATACATAATACATACACAGACTTAAATTTAAAAAAAAATCTGAAACCAAAGTTTCAATTTTTTCATATAAACTTAAACGTTTTCTTTTTTGACCTTTCATATCAAATAATCTAAGTAAACAACTGATCAACAGTAAACTGCTAATCAACAATCACACTTTCTGCACAAAGTAGATAAAAATTTATACAAAAACTTATTGTGCATCACTGTTTAATTTGATTTTAATATCATCCAATAGTATATAAAACTAAACAATAAAATACATCCATTAGATATTTAAAAGATGATTTCAATGACAATTTAGGGTAAAAATTAAAATAAATCTCTGTACCTGTCTGATAGCAGGGGGTCGAAATTCAATGAAACACAATTGTTCTGTAACCATTTCAATAAAATTTTGAATACAATATTTAATACAATTTAGTGTAATTTCAATAAACAAATTTTTATAGGTACCTGTCCGATAAAAGGAGGTCCATTTCAATGAAATAGCATTATTTAAGTATACAGTTATCTGTCCGCGTCCATTATGTAGAGGGTCCATTATATAGAGGGAATTAATACATAAAATACCTTAGTAAACCTTTTTTAATATGGCTATTTGTCCGATATATAGAGTTGTCCGATATTAAGAGGTGTCCGTAAATAGAGGTTTCACTGTAATGTACTACGATTTTGAAGAATATATAAATATCTACAAAAAATGCCGCGACAGCATATGTCTAACTGTTATAGTTACGCCACAATAACTATTTTTTAATTTTTTAAAAGTTTTTATCTTGGTATTAATCCTTATCAAAATAACCTATTTCATAATCACGACAGATATCACAAATTTAGCATGTGCAATGGGACGAGGCTACTTAAAAAGGAATTAAAGGACAATTAAGTTGTAGCAATCATTATAACTGAACACCAGCTGGTCAACTAGCTCATACACTAAGGATACCGATGATCCCAACTGATCTACCAAATCCATTTAAACCGCTTCAATTTCCTATCTTTCGCTTTTACTAATAATAAGTCTCACGGTCAAACCTTCCAATTAGTAGGGATCGGTTTTCCTCATGGCCAACCGCCTAAGGCGGGTCGGAGCACCTGAAAATCAATTTATTTTGCTGCCAGAAAATAATACAACATGTAATATTGTTTACAGGGAAGCGTTGACCCAATAAATTTAATGGCTTTTGTTATTTTTCTTTAATCCCCGTGCAAAGCCGGGGCGGGCTGCTAGTATTTTATACATTTTTTTTAAATTACATTAATTTCTTTTGAATAAATTCTTTTCAGTATATAATTCGGCCCTGTTTCTTGAAATTTTCCATAATTTCTTAAAAAAACGCAATACCTAGAATGCCTTCGTGCAAAAAGTTACATCTTACTTATCACGTGCTTCTCGGGTGCAACTCTATGATTGAACAATCGGAGTCATTTTCTCGTGGCGTAGTTACCCAGTTACCCTTGTAAGGTACGTAATAATTTCCGTCTTAAATACCCTCTCTACAGTATTTTTGCTTGATTATTTCCTTCGATTCAAATTAACCAATAGAATGTCATAATTTTTTGAAATTGGACCAATCAGAATCAAATATCAGCGACTATTGCACTAGAACAATATCAGCGACTATTGCACTAGAGAAATAGTCACGTCAAATATAAATGTCAAAAATTTGTCTTCTCAAGAAATAATCTTCCTAAATATAACACGACCTTGATTAATAGTCTGCTATTTTTGTTGTTGCTAAATTTCTCGAAAATTTTACAATTTGTTTCGACATAATTTGACATTAATAATCAAAGATTAAAGCCCTTGAGCTAAAGCTCTCGGGCTTTAATTAGATTATTAATGTCAAATTATGTCTTTACAAATTGATACTAAAATATTCTCGAAATCTAGATACCACAAAAATAGCCGACTATAATCAAGGTCTTGTTATATTATTGATTTAGTCTAGCGAGAAATCTATAGTCAATTAGGTATTCTGATTCAATTTAAGGGTGATCTAATTTAACCTTAATTTAACATTCAGGTGTCGCTTCTAAAAATTGTGCAATCCAACAAAATTTATATATTTACGCAATAAATCATTTTTATATAAATAATGGTAAAAAACTTTGTAAATAGCAATAGAAAATATTTTACTCAATTTAACAAAAACTATTAGAGCAACATCTTATTAAAAATTCTGGAATGATCGATTATTTTTTATTAATGTTCGTCATTAATACAAACGTAAAACTCACATTTAAAGTTTGGATCTAAAATGCATGACAGTTAGTTAGAAACTGATCAATTTCATTTACGTTGTTTCGAAAACAATGATGACGTAACGATGAATAATAAGCCATTATTTTCCATTGTGCTTTTTGTAGCAACCAAAACCATTCAAAAAATAACTTTTGTGGAAAATCTATAAAAACAGCTTTCTAATTTATCAATAATTTTATAAAACTCAATTTTAGAATAGCAATAAATAAATAGAGAGGTAAGCTTAGGTTTTTTAATTTTATTTTAATAGCATTTTAATGTTTGTTTAACATTTTCTTTGTATTTTCGATATTGAAGAATTATATTTTTACACCTAACACATTAACAATTAAAAAGTAGTTATCTCTTAAAATTTAGAAAATTTACAAACAAAAAATGACATTTAGGACAAATAAAAAAAGTGGTTGCATCCTACAGGAGTAAAACCTGTCGCTGTAAAGCTTAACCACCGCAGGTATATAGACAAGAATAGTAAAATTACTATGCGCGCCGCCTTTTAAGTTCTTTGTACCACATTTAGCTTCAGTTTTTTGTATAGTTTTGTGAGAACTGGTCACCAGCAATGCCAACTCTTCCGATTTTTCAGAAGATCTACCGATTTAGGAAGTAATCTACTGATATACCGATATAATTATCTGTCATAATTATTTAACTTTTTTGTAACTTAATTTAAACTTACCTTTTTTCTTAAATAAACACTTTTTTAAATTATCCGCAATTTTTTTTATTTTCCGATTTCTACTTATTTTTTTGTATCAATCTACCGATTTTCGAAATTCTAGGTTGGTAACGCCGCTGGTAAGCGAAAAAAATGCAGACCAAAATGCAGGGACCCTCCTATGATCTGCTTAAGCAATTGTTGCTACATGACCAGATTTTGACACAAAAGTTGCGTCCATTTTCTTTGACACACTTCGAGATCGGATACACCCACACAGCGGATTCTCCGTTCCATAGAAGTAAATCCAAGATTCTTTGCGACTAACAATAGGTACTATAAACGTTTTCCGAGCTTCCTTTGTTTCTTTGTTATAATGTTTTTTGACACCAATTGATGCGAACCGCTTTTTGCTCTTCAGTGAGCACATAAGGGATCCAACAGGTAATCAACTGCGTAATACCCAGTTCTTTATGTAGGATTTTTTGGATCGAGTTATTTGAAATGCCCAGATATGACTTTATCTCCTGGTATGTTACACGTCCATCATCCTTAATTAACTGACGAACCTTATCAATGTTTTGCTGTTTTGGGTAAACCCTGGAATCGTCGCTGAGACTGTAGCGACCACGTTGAAATTCGTAATACCAGCGAAAATTTTTGACTGGTGTGAAGCTTTATCCCCAACTTGCCAATTTTAAAAATTCACTGTACTTACACCACTTGTTTTATTGCAATGAAACTCTGGATTTATCTCAAAAAATTTAGGTTAGATTTGTGTCTAAAGGTTCTATTGGTGGCGCCTTCTAAGCAGCTATATGCAAAACTAAAAAGACAACCTTCGTACTGGGTATACCTATGCATACAAAAAAAAATTGAAGGGTACCTTGTTTTACCTGATTTAAAGTGATTTGAACCTCAATAAACGAAATAAAACAAGTCTGAAATTTCTTTTAAATAAACAATTCCAACTTTTTTGTAAATTTTGTAAATGTAAAGAAGAGAGACTTAACGATTAAATCACACGAGTACCTACTCGTGGGATTTAACCGTTAACATGGATTTTCATCAAGCAGTAAAAGATACGTCCATTCAATAAAATTGATTTAAATCGGTCCACGAAGTTCTAATAAAATTTGAAACTGTTCACTAAATAATTTTGTTAATTTTTACCAAATGTATGGTTTAGTCTTTAGTCTTATGTTAAAAAACAAACTCTGGTATGTTGTCGGCAATACATTATTTAATTATTAAAGAGTTTCCGATTTAACTATTTTACAAAAAATAGACACTATTTAAATAAAAGTATCCAATAATAACAAAAGCACAATTCTGAAGTTCTGGCTAATTGTCAGAGTAAAATGGTGTTAATAAATTGCATTCACCTTGCATTTGGCGATAAATATTACCGATTCCTATGACTGCATCAGCAGCTCAAAGAATGTAATTATACTAAAAGGTTGCAAAGAGCATTTACCGGTTCGAAGAACTTTATGGAAATTCAAAACGCGTGGGATTAGATTCAGTCAATTTTGGCTTGTGTTGGTCAATGGAATCTAAAGGGACATCTCGTACAGTTTAATGGAAGCACTTAGATACCATCTAGCTCGCCCGGGCTGAGGAGTGGAATCCAAATAGGAAATACCTTTTCCTACATAATGCACGTATCTTGCGGCTAACCCTTATGATAACTATTCGGAAAAGAGGAGAAGGATACACGGTAAGTTATTTTAGTTTAAGCCTTCGTGTGAAAAGTTCAAATTATTGTTAATTAAATTTAAAGTATTATTTCTATTTGAGTAACTTGTATAATTCCGAAAATTAATTATAACCGGAATTTTTAATTTAGTATAAAAAAATGTTTAAAAAAACATGCTGATCGATGTACTTTGGAATAAAGTAACTGGTTAATGCTATTTGGGGTAACTTTTCATATATTCCTTTATATTTAAATCTCAAATGTCTGTAGGATATCCAGCTGTATATTTATTTTTGTTTTTGGTAGTTAGGTATAATGTTTGAGACACTTCATGTCAGTTGTACTTTTTAAGTAAAATAAAATATTTTTAGTTGTAAAAAAGGATTATCTTTTCCTAAACAACTAAAAAGTGGTGACCCCGACGATTACAAAAACATGTCAGTTCCTTCCGAGAGTGCGTCTGTCGACGTTAATGCTCTGAATGTGAACTCAACAGTTCATCGAGTTTCAGTTAAACTTCCTACATTTTGGGAGGATGATCCGCAAATTTGGTTCGCTCATGTTGAAGCCCAGTGGATAGTGTAGGGTATCCACCTGTATATTTATTTTTGTTTTTGGTAGTTAGGTATAATGTTTTAAACACTTCATGTCAGTTGTACTTTTTAAGTAAAATAAAATATTTTTAGTTGTAAAAAAGGATTATCTTTTCCTAAACAACTAAATGTCTTTGCTTTAAATCAAACTGTTTTCATCAGATAAGAGAATAAAATGTTCAACAAGGATTCAGAGCAGGTAAATCAAAGATAGGCGATACACATATTCACGCAAAAATTCTAGAAATGTCATGAATATAACATAGAACTTACACACTTTCGTTATAGACTCCATTCAAAAAAAAAACAAAAAAATCTAAATCGACTAGCAAACATAATCGGACTAACAAAAATGACTATGGCCAGATCCCGAGTAAAAATGAAAACAGAACCAGGCACCACAAACACAATTGCAGCAGAAACACAAGTAAAACAAGTAGATGCATGGTCGAAATAGCGCTAGCAAAGGAATCAAGACAAAGAAGGTTAGAAATCAATCAAAGATTAAAAAAATAACTAATATACACTAATCTAATCTAACCTAAACAACCTGGCATGGTCTCTCCTGTGGAGCTCCATTTTTGAGCACTGCTTCCTATGGGAATATTGTGACCAGGTTCAGCACCAAGAGTCCTTACATGCACCCGATGCGTGCAGGACTCTAGTTTGTTCAGCTGAAAATCAACGTCACGCTGATCTTCAGGTAGGCTAGAATCCAGGTGTCCGAAATTCCTTGAGTTACTGTTGCCACAGAGCAGTTCCCTTGATAAGAGACTAGAAAAGATTTAAAAAAAAAATTAAAATGGAAACAAGGTTTAACAATTTAAATATTCAGCAGAAATAGTAAAATGAGAAAAGTGACGTAATAACGGAACGAATAATAGCAGGCAATAGAGCATATTGAAGATATCATAATTTAATGAAGCACAAGAACTCATCTAGATATACAAATTTGAAAGTATACAAAGTGGCAATCAGACTTGTAACTACATACGCAGCTAAGACCATTTGACTCACAAGTATACACGAAGAAAAAATAAGAATATTTGAGAGGAAGATCTTAAGGAGAATTGCGGGCTCAATAAAAATGGAAAAAAGAGATACGCGAAGTAGAATGAATCATGAAATCAGAAAAGAGTAAACTAACTTATAAAAAGAACCATGAAGAATGCAGACTGATTCACCGGGTTAAACGAATCAATTTGCTCTATGTTAAAAAGTGGCAAACACCCCACTAGGAAATGAGACGCCTTGATAATCATGATGATGATAAAAAATTAAATTTTGTTTAAAAAAATATACTGGCCAATTTACCTTACGATAAAGTAAAAAATGTTTCAAATAATGAAGATTTAGAGTCAAAACTTAAAAGAATTTATTTTTGTTAAAGCAATTTGAGTTATCCTTTAAATTGTTAGTTAGATTTCCAAGGTCTTTGCTTTTAAATAAAACTGTTTCCTGGGTTTCTTATAACGTGGAGCCCTTCTTTCGGTTTTGTTTTTACATAAAGTACAAAATTTGTATTAATATTTTTTATTTAAAATAAGGGTTTATAATTAAACCAGTAAAATGACTATAAATTCTTTTCTATACATAAAAACACTTCTCTGTTTCTTACAATTTTTCAAAACCTATTAAAATAAAGCATTATCTATGCATACGTGCAAAAAATAAATCAAACTTACCAGTGCTTTTCGGGTGCAACTCTATGATTGACCAATCAGAGTCATTTCTTGTGGCATGGTTCCTTTGTAAGGTACTTGATAATTTCCCTTATAAAAGTTTTGTCCATCGATTTTTGTTTCACTTTCAATTTGGTCTGGCCAGAAATCGTTGCTCAATTTTTTTTAGTTTTACCAGCTTTTTTAATTGAGATCATCTGAAAGATGATCTAAGTATATAGGCCTTTTTATTTTGATCACAGTGGCAAGATCATTAAAAGAATAAATAAACATTAAAAATAATTTTTTTTTAATATATTCTACTACCTACTAATCTTCTTATAATACACTTTTTATACCATAATTCATGTACGACATATGACATATTTTCACATTAATCTTACGAAGAACTTTTGCTTTTTATTAACTAACCGAGATATTTACGGAATAAAATATTTACTAAATGGGCAGAAAATAATTAAAATGCTGCCTTTAAACCGAACTAGGTAACAACTTGAGGTTGTAGCTAGACTTTAGTCTCCCGGAAATTGTCTAATTCCTTAGAGGGATTTTTAAATGCGTTAGTGATTTATTTAAAACACCACTTTTTACTACTTTTTAGTCACAATATTACAATGAACACAACCTAAAAAGATTCATTTTTTAGTGGGAGGTTTAGTTGCTTATAAGGATAAAAAATAAATTGTCTTCCGAGAAGGTAATCAGGAAGCAAAGGATGATTCCGTGGCCAATTGAGGTCTTTACAAGCAGCAAAGTTTTTTAAATGTTTTTTGACTTGCTGAATCCGAAAATTCAATCTGCTTTTTGACCAGTTGCCTGGTAAATTTGTTATTAACAATTTAATTGTTTAAATAAATATAACTACCAAACTCTGTTTGTTATATTTTTTTAAACAACCCCTCCTTTGCTTCCTTACTAAATGGCGTTTGACGTTGATTTCTCCCAAGGTGACGACATGCGCAAAGTCGAACCAAAATCTGTTTCGTTTGTAGTACACCATATAATCCTAACATCACGAAAAAAACTTTACAAAAAAAATTACACCTATTAATCGAGTTACTAACTATCGTATCTTTAAGTTGGAATTAATAACACATATCTACAAAATTTCACTAAAATCGGTTCACTAGTTTCAGATATTAGGTAGCACAAACGAACATCGTGACACGAGATTTTGTATATACAAAGATTAAAGTGTAAATCATCTAAAAAGAATATTTAGATTTAAACACGCTGTAAGTACATACAGCGAAACACAATCTTAATCTATAAAGAATACAGAAAATAATGCTTTGCAGAGCCGGAACCAAAACAATGCCAGTTTACGCTCTAGTTAGAGTATTTGGCTCAATAAAGAAGCTATTGGAGGTAGATTAATTCTAATACTTATGTCAAAATTTGGAGTTAATCAGTTTGTTTTTTTGTATAATATGAATACCTCGAAAATTCCAAACTTATGTGTTTTAATGGTTTCAGAGGTTTGTAGAATACGACTTTTTAGCAGAGCTCTCAATAACGAATTTGCCATAGATTTTGACATTTACTGATGCTGATCAAATAACTTTTGTAACCCATAAGCAGAGCTCTAAATAACATATTTGCTTATCAAATAACTTTCACTTATGGGTTTTAGTTTCTAAATATGATGAAACTAATAAATACGCCTCTGTATGTTCTGACAGCCACGACTGATTCTCACCTCCGGAGGCAGCGGTGGATCGACTTATTGATTCTTACAGCGCTTGTTGTTTGAATATTAGATAAGTTGAGACGGAATTTAATCCCGCAGGCATTCCACACGCGTCCTGCGAAATGTGATATTTATATACGCCTTTCGTGGTTTTCATAGATATTTATATTGCTTTCAAAATCGAATATTTAGATCTCATGTTTTGAATTAGCATCTCTTTACGCAAATATCTGAGTCAGAAAAACAACAAGATATTGTATAAAATCTAAATATAATAGAGAATATATTTTAAACAATATATGCAGTGTATAGTCCATTTCACCGATTTTGGCCGATAAAAGAAATGATATTTGAAGTAAATTTAGAGTTACATCTCTCTCAGATACAGGCAAGTTAGAAATTTAAATGAGGACGTTTGTTTTTTAATACAAAACTTACGTAACTGCATCTTGTTTCCCCTGTAGATAAAAAGTATTCATTACGGAAGTCTTGACTTAATTCACGTTCCTAGTAACCGTCATATACGGCTCGTTGTTGAAGGGTTAAATTTAATAATTATTAATGTCATATTTTTGCAGATGTCAAACCACACTGATAGTTTCAGAAACTTACGACCTACTTTAGAAAAAAAAACTGTCCGCCATTGGTAACTTGGATGACAGTTTAATCTTATTTCAGTGGTTTCTAATTTCAAATCGACCAAAAACGATGAAATGGACTATAATATATATTTTCTAAAAAAATATATTCCTACCCTATATTTTAGTATATTACCAACAACCTTACTTCATTAGATTTTAACTGTATTTGTACAGTTTAGAATTTCAAATTTTATTATTTTTAAATTTTTTCGGGCCTTTACGAAACTTACTTAAAGTTTAACGTTTCCAGGGTTAACCTTTAGAAAAATTAAGCTTTATTTAAACAAAATTTAATAATAACCTTTAATCAACTTGTATGATACGGTCCTTTTAATAGGTATGAGTAAATTTATTTTTAAAAAGTTTTGTTATAAAAGTGAACGAATGAAAATTAAAACATGAACTACTTGGTTCTAAGCTCTGATCTTTATGATATTTTAGGTTTATGATACTTTTATGTTCTAAATAATTCATAAAATACATTTACGTTGGATTTATTGGACAGTAATAATTGCAGGAAACCTTTTCTGTCAACCGTATATCGTCAGACTTACAGTGTCTCTTTCTTTCTAAGCCAGTGGCCTGAATCCACATTAACGGTGTTCCGGGAGTATATTTTCTAGATATACGTTCCCGGTCCCCGTAAATATTAAGGTAACTCATCTATGTAAGGCCGCACATATGAATTGTGGTCCATAATTTAGGAATTCGCCCTTCTTTCTCTCAAGAGACAGCTTTAAAAGATCGTAAAAAGGCCCTGCCGGGAATACTACAACTTTTGCTTTCGCTCCAATGATCATGGCCCGCAAAACTAGCGGTTTTCCTTTGGATAATGGTTTGAACAGCTCTATCAGTGGATTTCAAAGAAAACAGATTTTTTTTGTAAGTTTACAGCAGAGTAAAATCTTAAAGGAGATACGATCACACAAAAATAGATATAACATATAAATAAAAATAATAATATCTACAGAGATTCCTTTGATAACATTAACAATCCTATATTAATACAAAAAAATATGATTAATTACTTTTTAAAATTGCTGATATAAATTTTATATATAATTTATTAATTGATGAACAGCATGGATTTTTGTCGACTAGAACAACTGTAACTAATTTTATCGTATATGATAACTTTATAAAAAATGTTTTTGAAAATGCAAGTTAATGTCATTTACAATGAAGTCTAAGTCTTTTGACAGAATCACTCATAGAATTCTTGCGAAACTGGAGGCTCTGGGTGTTGGTGGTCAGCGGATGGGTAAATACCTGTCTAACAGGTGTCAGTTTGTAAGGGTTGGTAATTGTATTTTTAATGATGTAAATGTTTTGTCTGGTGTGCCTTAAGGATCTCCTTTGGGACCTCACCTTTTTAACTTAGTCGTTAATGGAATCAGACCAAAATATTAAATATGATTCTTGTCGATGATTTTAAAATTTTGAATTATGTTTTGTTGCTTCAGCCTGACTTGGATTCTATTTTTGATTAGTGTTTAAATATAGGAAAGTATTTTAGCATATCTTTTTCTAGAACAGTTTACTCTGTAACTGTTACGGATCTTGGAGTCATATTGGATAAAAAAAATGTCATTTACAACTCATATCAATAAAATTGTTTTGAATGCTTTCAAAATTTTGGGATTTGTATGTGGATCTTTATCAAACTTTACTCCTAACACAACAAAATTATTGTATTGTTCTCTAGTTCTGTGAATTTTGGAGTATTCCTCAGTTGTTTGGTGCCCCTACTATAACACTTACATTAATATCATCAAGAGTGTTCAGAACAATTTTCTTCGTGTTTTGGAGTTTAGGATAGGATTGTCAATAAGCAGTGACATTTGTGATGAATTTAATCTTTAAAATCTTGAAAATAGACGTGTTATTGGTGATAGTTGCCTTCTTTCCAGACTTTATTGCTGTAAAATTAATTGCTTCTTACTTCTTCAAAATATTTCAACACTAGTAGAGAACACGTATATCTGAGATTTTTCTTATTTCATTTCATAGTACCAATTATGGATTTTACTCTCCCTTAACAAGCCAATCAATTATCAAATCATATTTACTTTGTTAATGATTCATTGCTCTCTATAAAATAGTTATTTATGAAACAGTTAGTGAAGTATGCTTTTTGCGCACGCACGCGATGTTTAGAGCAATAGCGAAGTGAGTGCTATATATCGCGATATATAGCACTCGCTTCGCTACTGCTCTAAACATCGCGCAAGTGCGCAAAAAGCACTTCACGTACAGTTTCATACAATATTTTATCTACGATAATCAAATAAAAAATAATTACAAGAAAGCAATTTATTTTCAATTCATTTAAAAGATACTAACAAAACTAATGCTCTCATAGCAACACCATGGCAACGCGAATGCTTAGGATATTTGATTATTAATTAATTAATTAAGGTGTGTCAAAAACAGTGCGAAAAAGTAAATCCCATTTAAAATAAATTGTTACTTCACGCACACTTTCAATCCTTCACGCACTGCTGTCTATAACGACAGTTTTCAGGAACTAAAAAAGTGAGAGGTGTCAAGGGACAGCCGGATGGAACGAAGTTCCTTTCGATTAATTAGTAAAGGAATTGTAATTTGTAAACACAACAGAGAGTTTATACATACATAAGCATTTATTATCGTCTGTATAAAATCTCTACTTACCTAACTCTATTAGCAATATCCGGAACTTGTGCAGAAACACTGTCAGGATACATTATTGTTTTTATTTTCTATTATTTTAATATTTATAAACCTGTATAAACTTAACAAAGTCGCGACACTACTACACTGTTCAAAGCAAAATAGAAAAAAAAATAGTAAATCCATTATTTTCAACAGTTCGTTCCTTTTAACAAAAGTGTCCATTTATACAATACCAGAGGATTAGAGGATATACATCTACCTAGAATTACTTTTTATTTCAATTTAATTTAAAACAGGAATTAACAATTTAATACAAAATTTTAAAATTAAAATATTTGACAGTAACTGACAGTTAAGGTAATTTGACGTAGGTACCTAACTAGTCAAGTTAAAAACTATTTTTGAAATGTTTATGAATTTATTGATTTATAAAAACAGGATAAAATAAAATATCATACTATTAAGTAATTATTTTTTTCTACAGTATTTTCTTTTAATTTAAATTAGTGTCTTTTTAATTGTTCTTTTATCAGTATTTATTATATTAGGGTTTCCTATTTAAATAAAGATAGGTATATCTATCTATAAGAGAGAGAGACAACATGCGTATGTCGTGTCGTGTCGTGACAAATTTTGGTATGAATTTTTTTTTGTCTAGCTCCTAGCGTCAGTCGTAACTATTCGTAACGCCCGAAAGGGAACTTCGTTCCAAAAATTGATACATAATATGGGGTAGAGTAGATAAAGATTATTTCGTATAATGTTGTAGCTCTCTTTTCTTTTCATGTTGTTTTGATCTTGTCTTTTTGTTGTTTTTTTTTTCTTTAACATGTACGCTGTTTGTTTATATTATGTACTTTTTTTGTGTGCTGTTTATAGTTATTTGTAACACAAGGACGGGAAATGACATTTTGCAAGAGCGAGTAAAGTTGTGTAGCCGAGGTGCGTAGCACCGAGGCAAAACAATACGAGCACTTGCAAAATATTTTTCGGACGTGTAACACACACTATTTTTTGGTCCGACTAATTTTTTATATTTTCAAAAGTTCTGTTATGTTCAAGACCTGACTGATTGTGCTACCTGAACTAAGACCACTGACTGGAAGACAGCCGGCAGATATAAGCGCCACATTGGATGTTAAATATTATAGTTGTGTTGTTGTGTATTGTGTAATAACTTGTTTAATACTTAATATACGTGTTTAGCTTCAGCAGTTATTAGTGTTTTAATTAACATATGTTGCAAACACAACAAGTTCAAAAACTTTTTACTTTGTGACATACAAGATTAGATATTTATATAAAGATGAGAGAATGAACTATTTTCATAAATTGACATAAATGTCAAATTTTAAAATACAAGTTGTGAGAGAAATTAAATGTAAATTAGAATCCTGCTTATCTTTAGAAAAAGTTATAGGTAAGTTTAGTACCTATATTATACGCAGTTTTTAAATAAATTTAATTAAAATTTGTATTATTCATTATGTATTATGATGACTTAAAATTTAAACTCATAGCGCCATCTCTTTAGATAATCTAAAAGCTACTTTGCCGGCCTAGGCCGGAAAATGCCATTTTCCGGACGATTTTGAAGTAATTAATAGTATTGTTTCTGGACGGAGGACCAAAAAATATATTGCATTTGTATTCTTTTTTTTTTAAAGGGGTTACTAATTAAAAAATAAATAAATCAACATTTTTTAAATAATGGGAGATTAAAAAACTAACTCCTTATGAAAAACTTAAACTAATTTTTAAAAAATTTGACTAAGTTCGGCATCATATAGTTTGTCGTTAACCTTTAATTGTTGGTTATATATTATATATATATGTTTTTTCATTCGCCTTTTGATATATCTTATTCCAATTGATTAAGCTGTTTCTATTAATAGACTATCAAGCTTGTAACTGGATTAATAGACTTGACCAAGAAGTATAGTTTTAGTACCACTTGTATTCTGACATATCACATTTTTGACATTTGACATCTAGAAAATTTGACAGTTGACATTTATAACGTTTAATATTTCTGCTTCTTGACATTTCTAGCATATGATTTTTAAGAAATTGGACATTTGATAGTTATCTCCTTTTTAATATCTGATTTTAATGACATATGACTTCTCTGATGTTTGACATTTGAGATTTGAGATTTCTGATATTTAATCCTTATCATTTCTGCTACTTAACATTTCAAACATTTGATTTTTAGAAAATTTGACAATTCTGTTAATTGCAAAAATTGAATTTTGACATTTGACCTGTCAGATATTTAAAAGTAGAAATTTATGACATTTAACAGTTATTATTTTTGCCATTTGACACTTCTAATAACAATTCTAACATACGACATTTCTAATATTTTAAACATCTCAATTTTATGACATTTGACTTTTTGAATATGTAATGGGACAGTTGGCATTTCTGCTATTTGCCTTTCCCAATATTTAATTTTTAAAAAATTTTACATTTTAGGTTTCTGTCATTTTTAACAACTGAATTTTATGACATGAGCTTTTTCATATATTTGACAATTGATATTTATTATTATTACATTTAACAGTTACCATTTTTTCTATTTGACATTTCTAAAAATATTCAATGATTGATATTTGACTTTTCGGATTGACAGTTGACATTTCTGACATCTTATAGTTGTCATTTCTGCCATTCCACTTTCCTTATATTTGATTTTTAAAAAAATTAACAATTGAGATTTCTGTTATTTTTAACAACTGAATTTTATGAAATGTGACTTTTCGAATATTTATTAGTTGATATTTATGACATTTAACAGTTATCATTTCTCTTATTTGACCTTTCTAACATTAAATACTCAACAACTCTAACATTTAATGTTTGACTTTTTGGATAATAGTCAGTTGACATTTCTGACACTTAACCTAAATCATTTTTGCTATGACATTTAACACTTAAAATTTTTATTATTTAACATTCTTAACATTTGACATGTCGGTTATTTGACAATTGAAATTTTTGACATTAAACTGGTCAGACTGTGAAAAATTCTGATCGTTTTTTTCATAAATTTATCAGCTTAAACGTTTCGACAAATACTGTAAATTAACCACATTATCCACAAAGCAGTATTTTACAATTGTATTCCAGCTAATTTAAGGTTAAAAGTTTTATAACAAATCTATAAAACCATTTGTTCCCAAATGAATTGTGCATTTTTAAATAAAAATAAAATTGAAAAGTTTTTTATTTTGGTTAAAATTGTTTCCTTTTTGTAGCTAAAATATTATGCAACAATTTTATTTAGAACAAAAAACAAATCAAATTGAAATATTCCATATTACAAAGACTAGTTTAAATTTCTCTTTATAGTTAAAAATTTGCTGCTTTGTAAAATTTATTATTGTTTTAACCGCAATAAAATCATATCTTTCAATTATTTATGATGAAATTTTGTTTTAATAGTAAGCCATTATTTTTACAGTTAAATCAAACACTTACCTAGAATTATTTAAGCATAATAAAACGGTAGGTTAAAAACTTTTTTCTGGACATACCTGAAATATAAATAACTATTGTTAATAAAAAAATTTAATAGCAGTTATACTAACAGAAAAGCTCAAATCCAATGACTTAATTTAAACAATAATACGAAATTGCCTTTAAAAACCGAAAAATGTTTAGTTACAAACTGTCAGTTAAGATTTATATATTTTAAAGTTTTTGCTTTAAGATGTAAAAATTAGAAAAAAAAGTATCTACAAATTGGTTGTGCGGGTACCCAAAGCAAAAATCTATCGATAATTCCTAAATAAAAAAAATCACGCATAACCATTTATAAAAAAGCAAACAGCGAATACCACATCTAAGTCTTTTTAAATATTTGGAAAACTACTTGCAATAACTACACAGAGGTCAGTATAGATTAATGAGAAGAACAAAAAACTGGTTTAAAATGTTAATGAGGTTACTGGCTCGTCAATGCAGGTCTGCTAAGAGTAAAATATCGTTATATTAGGTAAGAATGGTCTCTAATATAAAAAAAATGTCCCAAATACTGTAGCGCCACTTTTCATATACCTACCAAGATTCTGTCAACTAAGATGGGTAATGCAAAACTCATTAATTTAGCTAACAAGAAAAAGTAATTCACTTTGAGTAATTATGAAATGAAGAAAAAAGTTGAGTGTTATACGCACAACGTAGAGGAATACCCTTGACAATGTTAGATACTAGTATAAAGCAAAATTTGCAGATAAAATCCTTGTCTAGTGCGCAATTTCTAACAGGGGTGTATCTCCATCTTTTGTGGGAAGAATAAGGGGAGAAGCTTTGAATAGTCAGTTTTCTGTTTATAAGTGCCCATTCAAATTCCTTCATCATGCTTATGACAATATGTTTTGGTCATGACTTTACTTAAGAGATACCCAAAAATGGCTTTGACACAACTACACATCTTTTGTTCCAAAAAACGATAATTCCCTAAACTTACCTCAGGCTCGCTCAATGAAAAATTTAAGCATTATTGTCTACGAAATTATATCGAGAATTTTAATCGTTATTATCTAAGAAAGTATATCTTGATGGCTGGAAAGCTCAAAATAAGGAATAATTTAAACGGTAAATGAATCTGAAGCTCGTAAGAGATACTCGAAGGAATTTGCGTGTGGTAGAACACAAGAGTTTAGGTACTCCATATAATGATATTGGATTGTTTAGTTAACTATTGAGTTATTATTTTTTATAACTAAAGTCTTTAAAAAATGTTTAAAAAAATGCAATATGTATTTTGTGACATAACTTTTAAGAAATACCTTAGATTATACACTCTGGCAAAAAGTATTTTATTTTTTAGAGAAAAATGGTCATCTATCGAAGTATGTATAATAGTTTATTTAAAATAATTTAAAATAAAACAAGGGTTTACTGTTGGGTAAAAATTGACCTTTCACGTTAATTATTACGTTAAAAATTACGTAAAAATAATTCAATAATATTTTTATATATATTAGTGTTAAGGTTGTAACTTAAATTTTTCTAATTTTGTTTTTAGTAATTTGATTTATTATTTCTTAACATAGAAAATTGATGAGTCGAAATAAGCGCCCAAAATGATCTTGGTGGGACATATTTTGCAAAACAATAAAGTACTTTAAGTCCATACATTTTTTGTGCAAGGAAAATAGCCCTTGTATTATACAGTATACAATAATTAAAACCATGTAAAAACCTTGTGATTGTTTTTATAAATTACATCTACAAGGCTTAAACAGTATATTAAGTATGGAGAACGGTAAGGGTTTTATACCGATCGAAGACAATTGTTTGGAGGAGGAGCGGAGCGACGACTCCAATTATTGTCTGAGTCGGTAACCCTTAACGTTCGACATGCTTATAACGTTCTTTGCACGATTGATACCATTATAAATTATAAAATTAAACATTTTCGTCATATTGACTAGTTTCATTCATTTTATCAAGATAGATACTTTGGTTGTTAGGTAGTAACTAGGGTGCATAACAACAATGGAGAATTGAGTTTTTGTACAACTGTCATTAAAAGTGACACTTTTAATGATAGCAACCAATGTTAAAATTAATTGTTTACATGGCAGCGTGTTAAAAATACTTTTTTGTACAACTGTCATTAAAAGTGACACTTTTAATGATAGCAAACAATGTTAAAAACGATTGTTTACATAGCAGCGTGTTAAAAATACTTTTAACACGTTGCCATGTAAACAAGTTTACTTTTAACACGGTTTAGTTTACTTTTAACATGGTTTGGTTTATTGTCATTGCAAATTCGCTCGTTTCATTATCAAAATAGGGAAGTTGTACAAAAAACATTGTATGGTATTTGTGTTAAAAGTGATTTTATTTTGTTCGTGAAATTGTTCAATTCAATCTGCTCATTTCACAAACGTTTTCACTCACAAAATAAAACCTCACTTTTAACACTCATATCATAAATAACTATTTTATAATTCACGTTCACAAAGTTTCTATTTCGACACTAAAAACAGTATCGAAATAGATTCATTGTAAAACTGTTTTTGGTAACTTTTTGTTTTACACAATTGGTTGCACTGCACTGATTTTCAACGAAAGAGTTCAGGTAGTAAATCATGAAGTATGTTGTAGTAAATTATTAACTACATTATCAGCGTTATTGCTAAATTCGGAATATTTTATACAAATTTGACAAACATTCAAATTTAAAATCATTAAAACTGACAAGTGTCAAAAGTGTCAAGATTGCCAATATAAATAAATATTTCGAAAAACTCTCATTTTATTTATTTTTTTATACTTTTAAAAGTTCATTATAAAAAATAGTATGTAACACTCGAATTACAATGACGGTTTGTAGTACTCGTTCTTTGCGAAACTCACCGCTTCGCGGTTCGTTTCACAAACTGAACTCGTACTACGAAACCTGTCATTGTAACACTTGTATTACAATATACTATTAACACGCTTCAGTTTACTTTTAACACGGTTTAGTTTACTTTTAACACGGTTTAGTTTATTGCCATTGCAAATTCGCCCAATTCATTATCAAAATAGGGCAGTTGTACAAAAAACATTGTATGGTATTTGTGTTAAAAGTGATTTTATTTTGTTCGTGAAATTGTTCAATTCAATCTGCTCATTTCACAAACGTTTTCACTCACAAAATAAAACCTCACTTTTAACACTCATATCATAAATAACTATTTTATAATTCACGTTCACAAAGTTTCTATTTCGACACTAAAAACAGTATCGAAATAGATTCATTGTAAAACTGTTTTTGGTAACTTTTTGTTTTACACAATTGGTTGCACTGCACTGATTTTCAACGAAAGAGTTCAGGTAGTAAATCATGAAGTATGTTGTAGTAAATTATTAACTACATTATCAGCGTTATTGCTAAATTCGGAATATTTTATACAAATTTGACAAACATTCAAATTTAAAATCATTAAAACTGACAAGTGTCAAAAGTGTCAAGATTGCCAATATAAATAAATATTTCGAAAAACTCTCATTTTATTTATTTTTTTATACTTTTAAAAGTTCATTATAAAAAATAGTATGTAACACTCGAATTACAATGACGGTTTGTAGTACTCGTTCTTTGCGAAACTCACCGCTTCGCGGTTCGTTTCACAAACTGAACTCGTACTACGAAACCTGTCATTGTAACACTTGTATTACAATATACTATTAACACGCTTCAGTTTACTTTTAACACGGTTTAGTTTACTTTTAACACGGTTTAGTTTATTGCCATTGCAAATTCGCCCAATTCATTATCAAAATAGGGCAGTTGTACAAAAAACATTGTATGGTATTTGTGTTAAAAGTGATTTTATTTTGTTCGTGAAATTGTTTAATTCGCTCTGCTCATTTCACAAACTTTTTCACTCACAAAATAAAACGTCACTTTTAACACTCATATTATAAATAACTATTTGATTTAGTTGTCAATAATTTTAAGTACAATTTTGATTATTTTAAATTAAAATATGAGCGAAAGTGAATTTGAAGAAATTGAACGGGCTTGGTAAGAAGGGTATTCTGCAATTATTCCCGAAAAATCCAAAATTCGTTATCAAAATACCTACCAAAGTTTTAAAAAATGGTGCGAAGGCAAGAATTTAAGAATCGATGAAAAGACTCTATTGGCATATTTCGTTTAAAGACATATGCAGTTGAAAGCTCCTGGAAGCCTCTGGGCAGAATATTCAATGATTAAATCCACCGTTTTTCTTTATGATGGCATTGATATTTCCAAATTTTCAACTTTGATCGCGTATTTGAAGAGAAAAAATGTTGGCTATAGGCCTAAGAAAGCGAGCATTTTTACAAGGGAGCAATTTGTAAAATTTCTGATGGATGAAGAATTTCTAATTCACAAGGTAATGTAAGCTAGTTTAGGTAAAAGAAGTACTCTAATGAAAATTTTTTCATAATTTGTAGGTCGCAATGATATTGGGAATATCTGGAGCCTGTAGAAGAGAAGAATTATATAATACTAGCTGATCCCGCGGACTTTGTACCGCATAAAACTGATGTACCTTCTTTTTGTTTTTTTCAAATTTTTACGATTTTATTTTGTTTTCAATTTTTTTTTTTTGATTTTATCATTTTTATCATATTTTCTTGTAAATTTTCAAATAAATGAGATATATGCGAAATAAACCTTAAGTAAGAATTGCTCGTTTAAATATATGTGATATTAACTGCTCCACCTTACGGTGGCGCCATTGTACTTTATTAAGTCGTAATGGCTAGTTTAAATATATAAGATATTAACTGCGCCACCTCGCGGTGGCGTACTCAGGCTTGGAACTTTATTACTGAACCGCTAGATGGCGTTTAAGAAGCTAGTTTTTGTGATTTTTTTAATAAAAAGTATCCTTTGTTAATTCTAATACGTCCAAGAATATGTGTACAAACTTTCATGATGATCGGTTAAGCAGTTTTCGCGTGAAAGCGTAACAAACAAACTTACATTCACATTTATAATATTAGTAGATTACTATGAATGACATCCAACAAACCGATGGTTTAATGATTGTAAAAGTACCCAATACAAAAACGAACATCCAGCGTAATTTTACAGTCGTTAATAAACCAGAGGATAAAATTCCATATTTAGAAATTCTGCAAAAGTATATAAAACTTTGTCCATTACAAGTAAAATCAAATCATTTGTTCTTAAGATACGCGAAAGGAAAATGTTGTGCTCAAGTAATAGGGAAAGGGACAATCGGGGGCTGGCCTTCTCAAATTGCCAAATTCTTAAATTTGCCTAATCCCGAGAACTATACTGGCCATTCGTTCAGGAGGACATCAGCAACGCTTTTGGCTAATAAAGGTGTTGATGTCCTCGGATTAAAGCGTCATGGAGGTTGGCCTTCATCGACAGTGGCAGAAAGCTATGTAGAAGATTCTCTTTAAAATAAAATAGATTTTGCCGAAAAAATATTGTGCAATACTAGTAATACTACCAATGTATGCGATTCTGCAGGAGTTTCTGTTAGAAGTGAAACCACAGCCCAAACAAGTGGGATTTTATTAAATAATTTAACAAATTGTACCATAAGTTTTAATATTAATAAATAATTCGTTAGTTTTCTTTATTCTTTCAAAAAATAAATTAAAATTAAGTGATTTTTTAACTCTACGGTAAGTGAATTACTTACCGTCGAGTTGGAGTACTTACCGTCGAGTTGGAGTGCTTACCGTCGAGTTGGATTACTTACCGTCAAGTTGCTAGTACATGTCACCTACTGACGTAAAATCTGTCACGGTAAACAGTCAAAAATGATCAATCGTGCAAAAATATACTTTTTTCACCTGAATAGGTGATGTAAGACATATTTGACAGTTTTTAAACTAAACAAACGGAAGATATAGGTTAAAAAATAGTTTTAAATTTATATTAATCCGGTCTACGTATTTGTATGGTACGATAGATAATAATTTTGAAAAATTATTTAAACATGTCAGAATAAGTTTTCAAGCATTTGTTTAAAACTCTCCCGTTGGGCTTTAAATAAAACGGGAAAACTCGAATATGTTTAATCCGCCTAATACTTTATAAACATTTGCCGGGGCCGTACAGCTTATTTTCTCATCGTAATCCTCAGTATATTTCAGAGAGTTAATGTTACTCTGGGTAAACGTATTAATGAAATCCTGCGGAGTCGGTCTCTCTCTCGGGACCGTTCACCGAGGCAGTTTCTAAGATCTTTGACGTCGCGCTTTACTTGCTCGCTTGTGTACATCCTATCTTGTGGTTTACTCTCTAGATTACCGATTATAAATAATAAATTTTAGTATCTGGTGAACTATAAGACGGCAACAATGAGCTTAGGGACTTTCTCATACTATCGATGATTGGATTCAAAACCAATTTGGGATGGACCAATTACGTCTACGATATTTTTATTATCTTTCTGTACAAAACGAATTTCAGAAAAAGTTTGTTCGAAATCCAATATGTGGATAAATAATAAGACCGTAATAGTCCATGAAAAAGATTGTTGGTTGTCTAAGAATTAATCATCTTTACTGTACTCGTTCCCAATGACGAAAGGTTGACATTGTGCCGGAAGAGATCTTAGTTTGAAAGAGCAGCGTTGAATACAACTTATTATCTGGTATATAAGGAGAGTTTGGAGTTTTATTTTACAGATGTAAAAATTTTAAACATTTTGACCAATTTTAAAAACACTTCAGAGTAACGAGCTATTGATTTACAATGCTCTTCTTTACCTCATATTGGATCAAAAGACTAAGCTATACTTAATTAGTGTGCTATTTTATGACCAATACTTTCTTCTTCTAATCTTGAAATAGTGACTCCAAAAATGTAGCTACCATTTCCGAAAGCACCTCCTAAAAAGATGGCTCAACGAGGCCGTCAGCCTGGCAAGCCCAAAATATTGACAAAATGACTCCCAAAAAAGACAACAACAGTTTTATCCCTATATAATAACGACATATTGGATGACTCCAAACGACCAAAAAAGAAGCCAAAGGAAACTCACACTAAAAAACGAAAGATAAATATTAAGAGAGGAGTTTTTAAGATAGTCTCACTGAATAAGAAAATAGAAATGGTGCAGAAAAAACTAAAGTAAAGAAAACATTGAAACCCAAACAAGATTCCAAAGAAAAATCACAGAAAAAGAAAACTTGAGAAGACAAAAAAAATTATGATATTAAAACCACGGGTAAAGAAGAAGATATACTGATGTGAACGATCGTTGGTATTATTTTGTTTGTCAATCAGAAGAAATTATGATCATGCATCTAAGCCGTTTATGCAGCAGATATGTCCAAGAGATATGTGTAGGACACACACAAGATATTAATGGCTTAATGGCTGAATGTGACCAGAAATAGACTTTAGGTAACCAGCCAACCGAAAGTAATTATTAGGGCTGATTAATAATAGTAAATAATTAGAATAATAATATAATAAGGGTAAAAAGTTTGATAAAGGAACGTTAAATGTAAAATTTTGTTAACAAAATTTTTAATATTTATGTTGGCTGAGGAATTTTTAAAGGTGAAGGTTGAAGGTTTTGTTTCTTTTTTGTTTCGTTATAACAGGAGCAATAAGTACCTATGTTTAGGTATAACCTCATTTTGTGATGTTTTGATTAATAAAACTGTGATTTAAGCTGTAACATATATCTCCCTTCACAAAGCAATTTTTAACTCTCCCCAGACACCCCCATCAAGGTGGCTGACCCAAAGTGGAGAAATTTGTCGAAATTTATTTCAAAATTATGTGCATTTTAGGTGCTATTTAGGTGCGCAAAACAAAAATTAGGTGCACTAACCGTTTTTGAAATATTTACGAAAAACCATGGGACCGCCAGCCTTTAACAACCTAGCTGACCCATAATAAAAAAAAAACAAAAAACAAGGATTGAATAATCTTTAAATTAGGTGCTAATTAAGTGCTTTTAAAAACACGAAACATAAAATAAAAAATTTAAAACTTAAACGTCTTAAAATTGAATATATTGATTGTGTATGGCAAAATGCCACATTGCTTCTTGCACTTTGAACCAGACCTCGGTTCAAGTGTCCCTAAAGGTGGGAAGAGTTGGTTTTTATACCATTTTTCATTCAAATATGTACATACAACATATTTCTGTACTATAAAATCAAAAATCATGCATAAGTAAACCTTTATAAATAAGCTTTTGTTAATTATTATAATTGATTCAGTAAGCCCCATTTACAAAAAAAAACGTTACTTTTAACAAAAAGCGGTTCAACTCTCCCGGACTCCCCCTACCAAGTAGGTAAACTCACAAAGTGACCAACTGAAAGTAAGCTTTAATTTTTCATATACAAATTTGTATCTTTTAGATAAAATAATGTTTTTTCACGAATTTTTTAATTTGTTAGGATCTTTAGATTTTTTTAAGGATAAGTTTAATTTTTTTTGTTTTAATATTTTTTTAATCTTTTTATCCATGTTTTTGTGATTTTTTAAGTTTTTTACAAATTTGTGTATTGTGATAAATAAAAAAACTTTTATTTGTGATGGTGTTATTTACGTTTATCACGCTATCCAGAAACTTGTACTAGACGCATAAAAAATGATTAATATCCTATTATTCATATTTTGTATAACTATATGTATACGTGCGCATATACAGTGAAATTTAAATAAACATAACAAACTAATTCTAATATATAGTTTTATAAAGGTTTAGACTTCTCCATTAGTATGTCTACTCATGATTTATAACAATTAATAATGTACACACAATGTGGGACATTACGAGTTATATCATGGTTGATTTTGTTGAATTGCAACAGTGTCATTTTAATGTTTGTTTTTATAGGGTAAGCAAAGTAAAGTAAAGTAAAACTGCTTTATTTCATCTTATTTAGTTAACCTCAACATTTGTTAATTTGTTCCTAAAATTTTGCTTTTCAAGTAACCCATAAAAAGATTTTTAAAAGATTGATATTTCTCGTTGCTTATTTAAAACTTACTTTACTACCCATCTATCCGCCCGGATATATAACATCGGGATACTCACTAACAAGCCTTGCCAAATGGAATGACATAACATCTTGTTAAAACCAGATGTCTCTATTTGGGACATTAACACGTACAGGGTTAGAAAACAAATTAGCTAATTGTGGCATTAATTCTTATTACAAGAATACCAAATATTGTCCTACATTGAGAGTTTTTTTAAAGAATATTAGTCCTTTAACTTAAATTTTCACAATTCTAAACTAAAACTTAAATTTTTCTGGTTTTTAAATATGACCTTTTCTCATACATGGATTTTAATGTTTTTAATATTAACACTATTGTCGATTTATCTTAACATAAATGTAAATTTATCAAAAAACAAAATGTTTTCTACTAGAATGTTGTTCGAGTTTAGTTTATTTCTATCGGGGTACTCTTCCGGTGACTCCTAAAAAAAGTTAACTTTGTAAGTTATAGTTTATGTGCTTTAAGAATTTTTGTAACTGAGTACCGTGCTTATTTTAACATAAGATATCTATCTGCTTGGTAAAGATATTACGATTTCTCTATTTCTTTAAAGATATATTGGTACATGCATTTTAATATCTTTACTAAGGGCAGTTTATTGATGAGTACTTGTTTTACCTACATGTGATAAGGATGGAAGGTGCGATATTCTTCTCTTGAATAGATGGGTAACTAGCGTTTGTGTTTTTGCTCTTCCTTCTATATAATTATTTAAAAATATTTTATTTAAATAAACCATATTAAACGAATTCTTAAAAAAAAACAGACGTTTCTGATAATCGATATTTTAAACTTCAAAACTTATGTTGACTTATTTCAAACCATTTCAAATTTTTTATATTATTTGATTGCTGTGTTTTATAAAACAGTGTATACACAGTGTTAAAGTCTTAAAACATTATATATTCACATTTTATTTTTTATGTTTTTCGAAATAAATAAACAATTGATATTTTGCAGTTATGTTCAACTTTACACAAGAAAGGAGAAAGTGCAAGCAGAGCTATATGATAGGGTTAAGTTGGATCAAATAATGAATATGCCTCAGGATATCATAGTCCATAGTATAATTTTAAGAGAATAACTGGAAAGAAACAAATGCAACAATGGCTTCCCACTGATGGTTCAACGACTGAGAAAGGCACTGGATCGGGTAGATAGAGTAGAGGACACAGAATGCAAGTCCAATTAAGTCTAGGTGCGTATGCTACAATGTTTCAGGCTGAAGTAATAGCCATCCAACACTGTGCAACGGAGATCATAAGTCAGGGTATAACGGGTAAAAGTGTAGTTATATACTCGGACAGCCAAGCAGCTCTAAATGCGATAGTCTGGACACAAATAAGCCTACAGTGGGACTGCATTAGGGCCCTGACACATGCCGCAAATCGAAATTCTCTAGGACTACCATAAGTTTCAGGACACTCAGGGTTTCGCAGCTATGAGAAGGCTGATGAATTGACCCGAGTGGGAGCTAATATTTCAATGATTGTCCCAAAACGATTCGACGGGGTTGCTGACACATTTAGAAAGGTAGCCATTGAGGAATGAAGACTAGGAAAGGCCCAAGAGTGATGAGAATAATTGGGCAAGCGACAAGCCAAAGTATTCATAAAAGGACACTCAGGGAAAATTTTTGCGAAACTGTTATTACAGAGGTGAAATGATGTCAGTTTCTTGGCAGATTAAGACATTTATCGATACTGCCAGGAGAAACCCGCATTTTCTGTTCTATGTCAATGTGAAGGCCTTGTAAGGACTTGGTATCTAGTATTGGAAGAAAAGAAACAACTGTCAAGGCTATTAAGTCTTATTAACAGTGCTGGGCTAGACAAGGGGCTCTAATCCTATTTTAGAGATAATGAGGGTTCACAATAGATCTTATTAAGGTCGCAGTGATACAGGCTAACATATTTATCTATCTATAGACCAAAATCTTTTTACTATGTCATTGTGAGGGACTGGATTATACAAGAACGGTTTAAAAAATTCAGAGTAACTCTACAGACATATGGAAACCATTCTTTAGACCTGTATAAACTACTGTTACTCTAACAAGGTCTTGGAGATGGTGACATGAACCAATGTAGTACAATAACCCTTGTTAAGCTGCAATGTAACCAGTGAGTATGCTATTATGTATTTATGTATGTATGCTATTATAAGAAAGGTGACAATAAAAAGATTTTCTTACTAAAATCATATGGGAGATAAAGATAATAGAAAGAAACATATGATCTATTACTTATCAATTTTTTTTGTCAGTATCAGTTTATGTATCTGTATTATATCGGCACAACAAACCTCGGCAAACCGAAGTGAAATGTAGTACAAAGAAATTCAAAATTTTATATACGTTGGTTTCAGCGTTGAATTTATTTAAGATTTATTTTATATTTGAATCTATCAATATCATTCATAAAAAATGGTAAAAAGTGCATACGCTCTAAATACATTACCTACCTATTATTAATTTAATTAAGTTTATAGCTATATTTAACTGCTTAAATAACATCTCTATAATCATTAAACTTAAAATAACATATTTGTTTCTTGTTCATTAACTATCGAGTTTCAGAAACTTTAATATATAAGCTAAACAAAGTTTTAGCAATAACGTTTGAAGTAAAATAATTTCTCCTAAACTTGTAAGCTTACTTGAGTATATACATACTTATCGATAAAATATTATTTTGCCTCTAACTTTCCCTGTTATAATTTTATATTCTCCTTGTAAACGATTATCGATTAATGTTTTAAACATTCTTCTCTTCCGATACTGGCTTACGAATCCGGCTTTTAAAGAATTGATTACAAAATAAACTAACGCTGTAAATATTGGAAAAATGTCTCATAGATGAAAGAGTAGTTTGACTACAGATTAAGATTGTTAGCTTTTAAAAATGTTGATGTTTTTAAAACAAAAATTTTTAAAGCTATTAGAAGAATAAGATGTAATTGAAAACTAATTGCAAAAGGCATAAGTAAAAATATAAAAGGTAAGTTGTATCAATTTATTTAAATCTAACACTGTTGACAACGGTATCTTACGGACAAATCAACAGATTTTGATTAGTAAAACGCCATTCGACGTGATTGTTTTGAGTTAGGAGCTTATAAGTTTCTGGAATTATTCCTTGTAACCGCCAAAAATTTTTTTTTTGTTTTTTTAGATATTTTCGAAATTCACTAAAACAGATGACTTTAAAATCTTAGGAGGTCTAAGTTAGATGAAACATTTTCGAACGCCACATGTCTTGTTTCTATCGGTTAAGCCGTTCAAAAGTTATAAGAGAGTGACATGATTTATAGGCGTCCATCGAGTCCAAAATTGCCTCTATCCTATCCTCTAGCCTTGTTTTTGGGAATGCCACAAGGTGGGCATTGCAGGTGGACTGACTTGGTTAGTCTTGTTGATCTCTTGTGGTGTTGGGGTGGTGTTCGGCAGGTACGTTTTGATTGGAAGGTACGAGGTGCTTGTTCTGACACCTTGGTCTATATGGCGCATGTGGCTGGATAGACTTGACTTTGATTTATTTGTTTGATTACAGGTTGTAGAAGTGGTATTATTTTTGGCTTAATTTGAGGCTGCACTTCCTCATTTTTCTGAGTAAGGTGTGAGAGGACATACTGTCTTCCGCGGGTTTCCTGGAGCAATTTTGTGCGCGATTCGGTTTGCCTTCATCCTACTAATGTGTCCTAGCCATCTTAACCTAGGATTTCTTCGATGGCGAGTATGCATTTCAAGGATGACTTTAAAAGTCTGTTTTATATCTCTGGGCTGATGTCACCAGTGTCGGATAAAATGCTACACAGATACACTCACACACATATATGCAGACCTACGGACATCATCGCGAAAATAGTGAGGATGACTTCCTTGGACCTTGAAACGTGGAGATCTGGTAAAAACTCCATTATCAAAAATCTGAATTAAACCCATATTAATAGGATATTACGCTACAAGGGACGAAAGTTGAATTTTCGGCCCTGCGCGTCATGATGCCCGTGGCGAAAAGCCGAGGCCAACATGACGCGCAGGACCGAGATTTCAACTTTTGGCCCGTGTAGTGTATACTATTTTTCTTCATACCTCGGTCGAAAGTACTTGCGGAACAAGCGAAGCGAGTGCAGCTGGTCGTGGGACAGGCATCAAATACATTCGAAAAGTCAAGTTTTGTCATTGATGATTATTTTTAAGGTTATAGATAAAAATAGAAATGACACGAGAATAAACAGTCCCTAGTTACAAGTGTAACTACGCATGAGAAATTTTTCCTCCCGCCGTAAACACGGAGTAAATGTTAAAGACGACAAAACATCATGACGCGCAGGGCCGAAAATTCAACTTTCGTCCCGCCGTGAACAGGGAGTAAATGTTTAACTTTCTTCCCTGCAATTAGGGACGAAAGAACGTACTTTCGACCGAGGTATGAAGAAAATAAATTTTTCATATGACATGCATTTAAACAGCTTGTTTTGATCCCTGTTTTGTCAGTCGAAACAATACAATTCCAGACTAATGCAACTGTCAGTACGAAACTGACAGTTTTTTCTGCCCTAGTGAAGAAACAACGTTATTTCTGCCCGGCACATTCATTTATTTATTATTTATGTCTTTATTTTAAGTCTGTGAGAATCGCATTTGTAATAAACAAAAGCGAATAAAATCATAATCGTCTGACAGCTGTCGTCAAATCGTTTTCAAGATATTAGTACGCTATTTGTCTGAAATAGTCTTACTCTGACTGGCTACAGAGATCAAAACTCGCTGTTTTAATGCATGTGATATAAAAAATAAAGTGTGTGTGTGTGTGTGTGTGGCGATTTCTGACCGGGTCAGATATCGTCTTGTTTCACTTCTTGCCACACAATATACTATTTACGCAGGTAGTTAAAAATATATTCTAAAATATTAACAAACTTTTATAATAAAAGAAATACCCTTCTGGCTCTTAGAGCACAACTCGCAATAAGTACATCTGATTAAAAATTTAAAAAAATATGTTTTTTTACTTTTTTTACTAGCAGGATTCATTTCTGCTAGTTTCGCACATTTTAGATATCTTACAATGCAAATTTCCTTTTTTATTAATGTGTCAAGTTAACAATGATATTGAGTCCGGTTATATTCAAGCTACCTACCTATAAAACTGACCGCGTGGGAAACCCTCTTCAAACTCAACAAGCAGTAACTTTACTGTCTCTTGTAACAGCCACTCTCTTGCCAAATTACGTGTTTGAGGGTGAGAAGTTTTAGTGGAGACTAATTAAACATGTACATAATAAAATATTTAACGAATATAAAGTCCTAATTAGATAAACCTTAAAAGCTCATAGGTAAACACGTTATTAATTTAAATATGAAAAGTATATATATATATATATATATATATATATATATATATATATATATATATATATATATATATATCTTATATCTTCTTCTAAAAATTTGCTTTTAAACCCAGGCTATTCGTATCATGCAGTGATAATTTAAAACTAAACATTTTCTAGTATGCATTTTTTTACATTTTTATAGTAAAGGTAAACTTAAAAACACGTAACTAACCAGTTGTTCTTTAGAACAAAGTTTTGCATTAAGTGTAACTATCAAAAAATATATTGTTAAAATCATTACACGTATACCTAGAAGGTAACCAAATATAACTTATTTAAAAAAAAGCCAAAATAACCTACTAAAAAAAGTTTATTTTAGCGCCTTCTTTTGGATTGTCTACAGCTTGCAATTTTATATTATAAACGACTGCAACTACGCTAGAAAATATTGGCCATCATTGCGCCCGATCAAAGTGCACAAATTCAGAAGACAAGTTTTTCACTACCTAAAGCACGGGTCGTCGATGGCACCTGTAGTATAAAAAATCTTGGATACATTCAATATTTAAAGAGTTCAGAATATACAGAAATCTATACACTAGCAACCGAGTTGTGTTTCAGTTCTTTATACTAGGGTAATATAGGGTTAAGAAATGAGGGGTAACCCTGCTAGAGGCACTTCTTCATCGAGTTAGTGAGTATCTCACCTGATCGTCATTATTCAAACTTTGCTAAAGGCAGTAACTTAACCAAATGGAATATGAGATAAACAAAAAACAGCGAAGAACAAATATATTACTGTACCAAACAATAAGACTCGGTTATATGAATAATAATAGCAAAACTATTAGAAACTTAACTAAATTATAAGGCAGCAGGTTCTACATAGAAACGACAAAATGTTAATATTTTCAACAACAATAAATTTAAGGATTTGTCTAAAAACACCCCAAAGGATGGTTCAGACACATAACTATGGATTCCAAATACGTACAGCTAATTAAATTAAAAAATAATTAAAATATTTCTCTTAAAGCGTTGGATGGTAGAAATTAACACATTCGCAAACAATGCCTTTTTAAAAAATATTTTCAGGAACACACTTCCTTTTGTTAAATTTTTTTTTTCACGATTTTATTAGCAAATATTATTTTTTATTTTTTTGCAAAAAAATGTTTGACTGCAAACGCAGTCATGTCCCAGCAAATCTAAATGTATGCAAATGCAAATCCCACAATAAGAATGCATACGGTTAAGATATGGATAATATTGTTATATGTATCTTGCTGTTACATCGGTTTTTCTTTTTAGACACATTTTAGCGAGACTATCTTAAAATTTATCCATTATTAGATGGTTACGTTTATTTAAAACTAATGCTTCCAGTTTTCAATTCAGAGGATCTTTAACTTGTTTGCCTTTATGAATTTCAATATTTAGTATATATCCAGAAAAAAAAGTTCATAGAATTTTATACCATGTTCAGCTTTTTCTTTTTTTATATGTTGCTTACGGCTTAATCTTCCTTTGAGCAATAGTAACTTTTTATCGAGTGACATATGTTTACTCGCTTCGTAATTTTCTTGGAAGGTCTTTAGAAAAAGTGTTAATAATAAATTGATTTTTAAAAGCCTGGCTTTATTGTAGGTACATAACGTCTGCCTCGTGGTAGAAAAAAAAGGTGATGATACCAAGGATTATTGGAAAACGCTTTTCTTATTGTTGGAAAATTTACATGGGCTTGTTATAACATTAGTGCAAAAAACTTTTTAATTCTTTCTCATTTTCCAAGAGCTAGATCTTGTATTGAGGTTGGGGTCATTGTTTAGTTTTTCGCCGTATTCATTTGTTTCAGAAATATGTAACTGCATTATTTTATCTCTCCATAAGGAAGAAAAGTACAGTGCAATAAGAATTAAGTTTTGTGACACAAGTGAGTTTTATCAAATTCAAAATTTGGTATTTTTTTTACTGAATTACTCTATTCTTCATCATGTGTTGGATCATTTTTCTCATTTTCGCTTTTTTTTTTGTATTTGTCATTAAATCATTTTTCAAGTTTGGATTAATGATGCGGTCATCAGAATCATGTGGTTTGGTATTTGAAGCTGAACTCACAGAAGGAGTTCTTACTTCGTCCATAAGTCTCAATAACCGTTTCTTTTCCCTCCATTCTGAAATACGCACTTCTATTTTGAATAAACAATGACAGAAGAGATCCAGAGTCCCAAAAAACAAGATCGCCCTTCTCAACCTGAGACTCCTCCAAACGGTAGACAGAGACCTTTCTGAGGACCTAGAAACCCTCCTACATTAATCTCCACGTTGTTGCAAAAAATGGAACCTTGGCGAAGTTTTCTGTGGTTTCCTTCGTCCTTGGCAAATGGAAGGGCTCCACGACGAAGGAGACACGCCACAGCGTCAATATCCCAACCCAAATTGCACCACGTGGGTTACACCACCACACACACTTACACCACACCAAAGGAAAAAGACTCTTTAGGTACGTTTTAGTGCCATGGTTGGCAAAAAGATACAAGAGCTACAGTTAAAGCAATCCAACCTGCTGCAAATGGGTACGTTTGTGAGAGCGGTGCAGGCGTTCGATACTTACACCATCCAAACCTTCCCTTCTAAACCCTGAAAAGGACATAAGTCCTACAACAGGGTCCCTAAATCCAACACTCCTATAAACTTTCTTTCATCTACCCATCAACCTTTTGTCTTGTCTGTCTCTGTTGTCACTGCCTGCGAAGATATTTAAAAAAAAATCAACAACTATTGTATTTGAACCAGAATCTTTGTAGTAACTATATAATTACACAAAATTAAACTTTAATTAACGCTGTTTTTAAAAGAAGTAGTTTTTTAACTTTATTTGTTAGTGAAGTAGGTTATCTGTCGCGAACGACTAATTTTTATCAAATTCATCAAATCACATTTTTCATTTTTAATCATTAATCTGATTTAACATAGACAGAAAAATTGATGACTCATAGACCAAACGTTAAAACTTCTACTTTTCATTTTCGTAACACTCAAAAGTCCTCTCATCTCGGTTCGTGTCACTCCATTTTTAAATCAATTCTCATAAAGAATAAAACGCCTGATTACATTGAAGAATAACGCCAACGGCAGGCTCTGAAATCTCTACGGAGAAAATCAATAATCGCTCTCTCTTAACAAGAACGACGACTAATATTCCGTTAAATTCGTAAAATGGGTCTTTTAATGTTTTAACAGACGAAATTACCTTTTTTATTTAAATGTTTAGTGTATTGGAACCTAAATAGATTATATCTTTTAAATCGATTTTTATCAGAGAACAGAAAGATTCAATTAGTTTAGAAAGTAAAAAAATAATACAGCTTAGTATCATTTGAAATGTCGAATTAATTTAGCCGATAGATATTTGTCAGTTTACCAGTTCTCAGGAAATAATCTTCTCAAATATAACACGACCTTGATTTATAGTCTGCTATTTTTGTTGTTGCTAAATTTTTCGAAAATTTTACAATTTGTTTTGACATAATTTGACATTAATGATCAAAGATTAGAGCCCTCGAGCTAAAGCTCTCGGGCTTTAATCTGATTATTAATGTCAAATTATGTCTCAAAAAATTGATACTAAAATATTCTCGAAATCTAGATACCACAAAAATAGCCGACCATAATCAAGGTCTTGTTATATTACCCTTGATTATCACTTTAAATTTACAATAATTTATTTTAATAACGCAACATGTTTTTTATAATTCACGTTCACAAAGTTTCTATTTCGATACTAAAAACAGTATCGAAATAGGTTCATTGTAACACTGTGTTTGGTAATTTTTGTTTTACACAATTGGTTGCACTGCACTGATTTTCAACGAAAGAGTTCAGGTAGTAAATCAAGAAGTATGTTTTAGTAAATTATTAACCACATTATCAGCGTTATTGCTAAATTCAGAATATTTTATACAAATTTGACAAACATTCTAACTTAAAATCATTAAAACTGACAAGTGTCAAAACTGTCAAGATTGCCAACATAAATAAATATTTCTAAAAACTCTCATTTTATTTTTTTTATACTTTTTAAAGTTCATTATAAAAAATAGTATGTAACACTCGAATTACAATGACGGTTTGTAGTACTCGTTCTTTGCGAAACTCACCGCTTCGCGGTTCGTTTCACAAACTGAACTCGTACTACGAAACCTCTGTCATTGTAACACTTGTATTACAATATACTATTAACGCACAGCGTTTTCTTCAGGCAATTGGTATCTTAATCTATTAACAAGAGTATTTATCGGTCTTTTAGATAATGCATACTAATAATTAGGTTTTTACCCATATGCTGGGGTTGGTGATTAAAGTAAAGCTTTCTAGAATTTTATACCTTTGGAATGATATTAAAAGATATTTAGTAATGAGGAGTTATTTATTTCAAGAACTATAAATACTCTTGTTAATAGATTAACATATCATTTGCATGAAGAAAACGCTGTACGTTAAAAATTGAAACATGTCGCAATAGTACAATAAATTAGTGTAAATTTAAAATAGTGGTTTATTTTATTAATATTATACCATTTAAAAAACTATAAAATTATAATAACTTTTATTACTTTATTTCAAAAAAGCTTATAAAATTGCCAATACGTTAGTAATTAAACATTAATTTTTAAATGAATTAAGGGTATAATTAAATAAGAAAATTAAATTATAAAAATATTACAAATAGTTAAAATAAATATTAAAACTTTTACTTACTTTTAAAATATACAAATTTATCAACCATATTCTAATTTGTTAATAGTTCAAATGCCAAATGAAATATTCTGAAAAAGAGAAAATTATTAGTTTGTAGTGCTAGTAAATTTTATAAGAATAAAAAGAATAATCATTGTTTTAAATTGTAATAATGAATCAAGAATTAGATTTTGTTAGTAATTTTATTTAAATAAGGAATTAGTAGGCGATTAGGTAGTAAGGATGTATAGATTTAGGTTTGTTGAATTTTTCAGTTGTTTTTTTGTTGATTTGATAGAATCTCTCTTGTTTTTCGGGTTCTTGAGATGTAAGTTGTATTAAAAAATTGCTCCGTAGAAATTTTGAGTTTTTTTTTTAAATATTGATAAAAGAAAGTTTTAAATCAGTTTAAAGTATTAATATTATCACAAGGTAACCAGAGAAAGCAATTGGTAAGAGAAAATTACATTATTTTATGAAGAAATAGATACTTAAATTGTGGGTTAAGCAGTATATGGTATGACTGCATTTTAATTAAGTTAATGAAAAATAAACTAATATTTAACAAGAAAGAAAGTCATAATTACACTTACCAGAGGAGGTAGTAGCAGTTTATCTTTTGGTTTGAAAAAGAATTTATTGTTTGATCTCTACAAAGTGTCCTGAAATCTTTGCTGTTCCGGGAAGAAAGTAGATTGTCCAGAGAAGTGAATCCTGAATCCTGGTTTTCCAGAAGAGGAGAGAAGTTTCATCCAAATGGTAACCACTTTTCACTTGGTACAATAAAGAGTCTTATGTGTTTGATTTTTGTAATTTTGATGAACATTTTTATTTCACTGTTTTACATGTTTAACTAAATTATTATTATTCACTATTTGATAAGTTTAATTTGAATTGTTTATTAACAAAAGTCAGTATATTTCATTTCATATATTTGATGCATATTTGGGTTTAACAACGGTTTCTTGAAGTTTGTCACATTGTGAATTAGTAAGGTTAGAAATTTATATACAATTCATGCCTAGAAAACATCATTGGTCTAGGATAGTGTGGTTTTACAGTCATTTTATTGAAAATTTTTATATTAACTGATTTTGAATCTAATTTTGTTGAATATTTGGAACTCTGACCCTGATATAAGGGAATAGCTGGTAGCATATCTAAATAATAATATTGGAAAAGAATTAAATTAAGTTAATTCTTACCTATTTAATATTTATATTTAAATTCAAAATTAATTCATGGTAAGGAATATGTTCTAACATAGTAATTGATATAATCAAAACAAAGTATTATTTTTTAATCAGGTATATGTTATAATATATTACTACATTACGTAACGAGTGCGGAAAGCAAGTGATCCCATCACAAGTGCGTTTGTCGCGTGAGCCGAAGGCGAACGCGATAAAAAGCACGAGTGATGGGATTACCTGCGCACCGCACGAGTTGCGTATTCTATTTTTCATCACTCCGTGAGGAAAGCTCTTGAATTTGTCTAAAATAAAAGGAAAGAAGATAATAAAAGTAGTATTAGGCCTGATCCGCCTGCACCAGGAAGGTGCTGAAGGGGGGTTGGGGGAGGCGGATCCCCACCATTTAAACAAAAATTTTTAGAGTTAGGAAATTATAAGATTTTTATTAAAAAAAAACACTTATTACAAAATTATGTATAGTTAAGAATCTTTGTTAAATACGTTAAATGTAATATTTGAACAGTTGCTTAATTCTAGAGATATATTTATTTTATTCAACTTAATTATATTAGATAATAATTGAGAATCAACAAAATCTTTATTTAGTAGGTAATGAAACGTTTGATTGAGTATATCGTAGTGCATTTACTACCGCGTTATTAGATGCAAAACTATTAGAAAATTCATCCTCAATTTCTCTTAATTCACTTTCTATCTCATTTATTTTTGATTGGAAAACACTTATCAACTCTGTTTCGGCCATTCATTGCTTTCCGCACGGTCCTGCATGATCGAAAGCAGTGCTTTCCGCACGGAGTGATGAATAGTCTTATATTTCGTAACGTTGAAGGAAGCATTGCTTTCCACACGGCCCTGCATGGTCAAAAGCAGTGCTTTCCGCACGGAGTGATGAAATAGTAATTTACGTAACAAGTCCTGAAAGTTGTCTTTTACTGGACGAGTAGGCAAAATGCAGGGCGAGCCATAGGCGAGTCCTGCAAGCCTGCGAGTCCAGTAAAAGCACTTTTGGGACGTATTACGTACAATATTTTTTTTTAAAATGGGCATTGTTGTACCATAAACTTCATATTATTCAGTTTACATTTTTATAACAAGAACTCTTTATTAACTAATTTTAACATTTTTTTTAACAAACCTTGCTTGGGTGGCCGCCTTAACAATTTCATCTGGTATAATTTCATTTTCCATTAATTCACAATCAAATGCATCATTTTAAATATCCATTTTATCATAAATTTCACGTTTTCAACTAATCGTCAAAATATGTCAAGTTATTTTATAGTTTTAAATATACACAAAACTCGGTTACCATAGAATTGACCGCTATCTTAGACTAACTATTTTATTGTAAATGCGTCCGGTAAATGATTTTACCAGACTCATTTTTATTTTCTGGCCTTGTCCGACAAAATGAGATTTTCTGGCCTAAAAATAAACCGGAAAGTATTAATTTCTGGCCGGTTTAAAAAAATTTTTTTTTTTTGATGATGCTGTTTAGTTTATTCAATCCAATCCAGATCCGCATTTGTGTTTGTTTTTTATTACAGTAAAGTACAATAGAAAGCATTATTTTTAACTCCTTATAACTTGAGTGAGTGAGGGATTTTGTTTTTTAATACAATAATAAAAGTAATGAACAGTACATTTTTTACTTTTACTTTCTCCCTGATTTAATGTCGGAAATATGTTCTGTTTCCGCTATAAGGTTTATTTCAACAGACCAAAAAACCATTCTACAACCGTCCTTGAACTGCACAGCAGACGAAATCTTGTTTCGTAACGGTTCTAGAACGGTTTTTTGGTCTGTTGGAACAGACCTATAGTTGCAACACGATCGTGTAAATTAGCGGTTCTTAAACTGTGAGGCGCGCTCCTCAGGGGGTGCGTGTTAAGTTGGTAATATTGATTAAACCTAACAAGTTTCAAATATTCTTAGAATGCAAGGACTAATGCCTGACATACGCTTTCTTTGTAACACACAATCTCTGGAAGTTGGGTCTTACATTGAAAAAGGCGACTCTGATTTCTTTTTTTAGTTGAAGCTTATTTCGATATTTAGATTTTACCGAAGCAATAGTAGAAAACTCTGTTAGGACGTGGGAAAAACTAACAGAATTCAAATCGCTTTGGCTTTTATTACTGAGAAGTCATTTGGAAGTTTAATCTAAAAATGTGTTAAAGATTTGGAACTGAAATTCATTTTCAGTGAAGTGCTGACCAAAACGTCTATTGATTGTTTAAATTTCATAATATTACTAAAGGTTTTTATAACATCTGTAATTTTGACCATTTAAAAATGGCAGTTTTAAAAATTTATTTAATTAAAAAATTCACTAAAATCAGTATATAAAAAAGAAAACAGGTTATTAAACGTTTTAACTGGAACGCAAAATTCCTATAAAGAAAACTCTTCTTCCAAATTAATTTCCTTTAAACTCGTTTTATAACTCTGAAATTGATTTTCAGTAGCATAATGAATGTTTTTATGTGATTTTTCTTATTTTCTTATTTAATGGCCTCGAATATTTCAGCAAATGTTACTAAATTTTCTTCTTTTTATTTCGGCTATCAGATTTTTTTATTTACTTCGCAGCTCACGGAATATTTAAAAGGAATTGGTTGACAAAAAAATGATTTTCACTTATTGAAATTTAATTAACAGTTTTTACATTTATGACAGCAACGCATATTTAATTACATTGTACTAAATCAACAAAAGGGTATTGACATAATTCTATTTTTAGAAAGTTTTTTATATTTTCGCCGTGTTCTGTGTCTCTGTGTCATTCCGTGGAATTTGCAATCGAATTTAAACCTATTTCCCGACTACCTAGAGCTCTGAAATTTTCAGGATAGCTAAGAACTGGATGACAATGCATGTTTCAAGTGTGTTTAGGCATATACACAGATTTCGAAATTTATACTGAATTGTTATTAAATTAAATATGTATACATATTATCATTTTGAAAGACTTCATATAAGTTTGCGGTGGCCTATTTGGATAAGGGGTGAAGCGGTAGATTGTGACAATTCTGTTGGGTTATTGTAATAGGATCGAACTCGCGAGAGAGAAGTTTTTTTTCTTTTTTTTTTTTTGTTTATACATGTGAAAACAGTAATTATTATTTTAACTGGTAATAAAATAAACTGTTTTAGAAAGTTTTTAGATACAACTACCCTTGATTTTGTTAACAAGGAAACAATCTTCTCTATGATCAATCACAGCGTTGTATGACTTAATCTTTTTACAATGTCAGGGATGCTGGTGCATTGTTGAGATGACACTTAAAATATGACCTATAAATCAGTAAAAAACTTTCTATTATAAAAAGTTCTTTTTGTAAATTGTGCTTATTTTTATTTTTCTTTTAGAAGAATTTGGTAATCTGGACTATGCTGATAATTTAACTATTGTGTTAGGAGGTTAACATAATAGTGTTATTGCTCACCACATACAAATTGCTTAATACTCCTAACTAGCTGGTGTTCAAAAAATGGATATGATCAACAGAGAAAATCATTAATTTAATCTCCTGTTATGAATGGAATGACAATTTTATTTCCTTAAAGAGTTAAAATACCACGTACTTATCTCTAAGTTCTAAAGGTATAAGCGCTACTTGGACCTGCCGCAGACTTTTTGGAAAAAAATAGGGTTAGAATAATCTATTGGTCGTATCTAATCAGACATCTTACCACTTATGCTGTGTTGTTTTGGTGAAACAAAATAATAAAGATGCAAAAGCTGCAGGACTCGCTTTAATGGGGATCACTGGAGCAATATAATCATGTCAAATTGCGGCCTTGAAGGTAATTCTAGACCTTTCCTCTTTGCATTTACATGTAAAAAAATATTCTAGGTAGTGCCTAGAGTTCAATAAGTACTAAGCCATCAAAGTAACCGAATCCATAAAAATACTTCTAGACAGTACCTATGTCTGTAAGCTAAGTTCTTGGCAATAGACTTTTTATCTCAAGAGTTCATTATAAAAAGAATTAATTTTGTCAGATTGCCTTTGATAGCCAAACTAATTTGAAATCTCCACAATCTACTCTGTTTAAGTCCAAAACAGCCTGTAACCACAAACAGTCTTTTAAGTAACTGGCTGAACACAACAAATTAACTTTGCTCTATCACTGCATAAAGAGATTATCGGAAACCTGATTGTTGATAGTCCCACAAAAGAAGAAGCTAGCACCTGAACCTCTCTGTGGCATTATATATAAAGTTCATATTTGATAAAAAGAACTTTGTGCAGTTTACTAAAAAAACACTCTAGACCAAAAACTGCGCTCCTCCATGCAAATAACTCATGAATCTTAAGAAACCTGAACGCAGGACAGTGTCTACGTAAAATTGGCAAAGGGAACTGTGAAAAATGCAAATTAGGGAAGTATATTGATAAAAAAGCAAATAATAGACTATTTACGCATGAATAGATGAAAGATATCCACAAAAGATCTTTTAGCGTGTAGTATAGGTAGTAAAGTCACTTGGGCCAATCGACCCCAATATAATCTACAATCTACACTCTTTTTTTTGGTTTTCGAGAAAATATCGTTTAAATTAATGTGGTACCAGCTATTAAAATTAAAAATTTAAGAAAATATTGTACAAATGATAAATCCAGTCTCAGGGAAGAAAGTATTGTTAAAATAATTGTTCTGCAGTGTCATTCTTTATAATTATAACAATTGTGTTTTTAACAAAGGTATGGGATGTATAGTTCACAAAGGTTAAATAATTATAACAACAGTCAATAGATTTAGTTGCTAACAATAGTAAATTAAGCGCTTAATCTTAAACTGGAGAAAGAAGTAGAGGTGAAGGTAATGCTTGGATGAATCTAAAATTACTAATGATTCCCAGTACACTAAAGCTATCGAGTAGGTGACTAAGCAGAGGAAGTGATGGAATACATACTGTCCGGTAAAAATGGTCTATTTATCAAAATCAAATAGTCTCAAGAATTGTATTACTACGATGAACAGGTGGGTAAATTAAAAATTCCAAATAGGGAATGATGAAAAAATTAATGATACAAATTCAACAATGCTGAACTCGCATGACTTAATTTTTAATTTTTACAATCATAAGCATATGTTTCTCTTTAAGTGTAAACGATCAAACTTAAGTATAACGCCTTAGGTTTTCTAACTATTATTTTACTCTTAGTAAAAATGATGAATCTAGGAACAAAATTGACCAATTAAGACACATGTATCAATAACCGAAAAATTAAAATTATACAAATGAAGAAAGTAAATATTGAATTATATTTATGCATGTTTGAAAGTTTGTTAACTTAATGACGATACTTCTATTTTTCTTTGCAATGAAAAGAAAGGAAACGAAACAACAAAATTAACGTAAACCTACTTTATAAACACACAAGATCACGGAAAAATGAGAGAGAGGGTGCGAGAGCGAGAGAGAGAGAGAAAGAGCGAAAAAATTGTCTGTATTAGAAAAACACAATTTAGTGACATTGCTATGTTGGAATATGAATCCAATTTTATTGATTCCAATACTAACCAATAAGAAATTTGTACAGGCGACCAGACAATATATAGTTGATTCAAATAGAAGTGTCATCAAGTAGTCTCTGGAAAATTCAAATTTGTAGTGGCAGCACCCGCGTTTAGTGAAATTTGAATCGCAATATTAGCCAGCCTGTGATCAGATCGCGATCTGTCTATTTGGCTGTCACGTCTAAATATTTCGCTTGGTGTTTTGGTCTTGTGTTATAATTATTACAATTTTGCTTTGTTTCATTTATTGTTCTTGTTCATATATCAAAAAAGTTCTTTTCAGAGCTAACTTATACAAGCATTTGCCGTTTTTACGTAAGTATAAATAATTAATCGTTTAATCATACATGTTTTCATAAATACGTTGTTTTAAGGTTATTTATATCTTTAAATAATGAATCCGCAAAGCAATCTAACAGAGAGGGAATCTGAAGCAATCTGTCGATGTTATAATGAATTTTTTAAAGATTCTCAGGATGTTAATGCTAGTTTAGCAAGAGTAGCATTAGTTTTCCAAGTAAGTTTTTTTTCTAATGTCATTAATGTTATTACTTTATTAAAAATATTTCAGGTTTCTACTCGCACAGTGCAACGTATTTTGAACCGAAAACGCTTAGGAAAACCATTGCAACTTAAAAAATATAAGCAAACTGTTGCCGATGTTGGATATGGTTTTAAGGAACTGTTAAATAGTTTAATTTTTTCAAAAATAAAGAAAGACGAACATTTTACGATTCAAACTATATTTGAACATGTAAAAGAAAATTTGGATTTCCCTTATTCTAAAACCACTTTATTTAATGTAATTAAATCTATTGGATACAGATTCAAAAAAGTTGATAGAAGAAAAGTTCTGATAGAAAGGCCTCAAATTATTACTGCTAGAATTAAGTTTTGCTGGGAATATTTGCATTATTTAAAGGAATATGAAAAGGGAAATTTAATGTTCGTTTATTTGGATGAAACTTGGGTGTATCAAAATGGAAATCAAATCCGTCAATGGTGTTTAGAGTCTACATCAAAAGGGTTACCCTCTGTTTTTAAAAATGAAGGAAAACGATATACTATAGTAAATGCTGGGTGTCAACGCGGGTTTCTGATTGGTTGTGATTTAATTTTAGACAGTAAAATAAATGATAGAGATTATCACAAAACTATGAATGGAGATATTTTTAAAAAATGGGTAACTCAACAACTTATTCCTGCATTGCATTCTTTAAATAGTAAATGCGTTGTGGTAATGGATAATGCTCCGTATCATTCAATGAAGGTTCAAAAACCACCAAGTTTATCTAGCAAAAAGGAAGAGTTAATTCGTTGGATGACTTGTCACAATTTACCTTTTGATAGCAATAGTACCAAATTGCAACTCTGGGAAAGTATAAAACCTCGATTGGAACAGATCAATATAAAATATGAAATAGACGAGATACTCAAAGCAGAGGGCCACGAAGTATTAAGATTACCACCATATAATTGTCAATACAATCCAATCGAATTAGCATGGGCAGATTGTAAAACGTTTTATAACAAACACATTTCTGCTCAGTTATCATCAAAAGATAGAGTGATGTCCATATGGAAAGCAGCAATTTACCAGTGCTCAGAAGATAAGTGGAAAAACTTCATAAGCCATGCCGAAGAAGAAATTAAAATCGATTGGCAGAAATTCATGGGTGTAAAAAGTGTGGACGATGTGCCACCTTTTATTATAAATTTGAATTCTGATTCATCTGAGTCAGAATCCGAAAATGAAGATATTTGTGAAAGTGACTACGAGACAGACTCAACTAGTGAAGAAATTATTTTGATGGTTGATTAAAAAATATTTTCGGATATTTTTTTAACAAAATAAGTCATAACATGCTGGTTCAATATACTCTTCTAAAGGGAATTTGTAAAAATACAAAGTTTTCAGCTGCATTTATAATGAAATGTTTTAATAAAGAATTATTTATAATATTTTGCTTGATTTAAATATTTGCCAAGTATTCCTTTTGTTCAAAGAGGTTTCAAGATATTTTTCAAAATTTTCAAAAAATCCTATGAGAGAAATCTTGAATAATCGTTTACTAAGGTTTCAAGATAAACACAATAATAGTAGATTTTAATTTCATGATTCTTTAATTAGTACAGATATAAAAGATTCCTTGGTTGTTTACACATGGATAAATACATTGTTAGAGTGTTTTAGATCACCAAAATTTAAATTATAAGTACTCGTATAAGATTACGGGTTAGATTGATTTATAAAACTGATTAAGTATTAATATGCACAGTTTAAAGGGATCGTAGATATTACTTTCAAGCGTAATATTTACTTTTTTTCGATCACATCAGAAATAACCTCAATATAACTTAAAACTTTTGACACATGGCAATGACATATAATTCCCTAACTAAAGTTCTGTTTCCATTGAATCTAGTAATAAAGTTAAAGATGATCTCACACGTACCCAGCCCACTTGATGACACTTCTATTTGAATCAACTATATACTAAACGATTATTATGAGATATCTCTCACGAGATTTTTAAAATTTTAAACAGTACACAAACAAGAATCTTTTAAATTAATAAAAAGCACAAAAGAAGTGACGTAGTTTAATGTTTTAATTTTGGATTTGACAAACTCTCTCTCTCTCTCTTTCATTTGCGTCATGCTATATGTGCTTAAAGAGAAAGTGAGTAAGAGTCAAATATGACATAGTTGAAATTAACGTCCAAGAACCGACATGATTCAATATTTTTACGAGTAAGAGTTAAAATTTTCAAATAAACAAAAAAAAGGCATACTAAAAATTGGGAAATAGTCAAAGAGGCATAAAAATTACGTAAAAAAACTAAGAAAACTAAATTAATTACTATGACGCTACCGTAAACTGGCGCAATTAATATCTTATATATTTAAAAAAGCAATTCTAAGTTAAACAAGTAATCAGACGCCACCGTAAGGTGGCATATAGTTAATATCTCTGTCACTAGGTGACCAAATTCTCTCGTATATAACAATCCTTTTTCATGCATTAATGTTTCAAGTTCATTTTAAAAAGTATTTTTAACTTTTAAGTTCGATATGTTTTAAAAGCGTGTTTTTTAAATCTATATTTATTCCATATAAAAGTGTATTCTTAATGTTTAATATTTAAAAATATGGTTGGAAAAATGTTAACATTAAAAATTCATTACTTAATATACCGCAAAAAAGTTATTTTATGTTCGTAAAAATATTTTAAAAAGTATGCAATTTATAATAATATTCTAAAGTATTTTTGTAAGAAAACAACGCCTCGAAGGATCTTTTTTAGAAAATTACTTGCAAAGTAGATATTTCTTTCTTTTAATTCTGGTTGGCAATGTAATATCTACTTGACACACTACAGAATCAACAAAAAGATTTCTACAAAAACTGGAAAGCAAACCCCAAGTCGCACGCGTTTTGTTTCCTGGATTCGCATTCTACTCTAAATCTTTCGGAGAAAAAAACATAGGCGTGCTTCAATCAATTATTTTTTTTATCTTTACTTAACTTCGTCAAAAACGAAAACGTTACATGAATTTTAAACACCACAGTTAAAATATTTTTTTAAAATTTAAACAGATGGGTCTAAACATTTTATGTATACACAAACACGTACAACGACTACCTCAGTTGCGCGGTTACATAAAACTTCTCTTGTAACTCAGACTTACATAAATTATTATAAAACTGAATATAAATTGTAAATATTTAAGTCGTGGCTGTAACTTTATTGTACCGATCTTTAGCAATCAGCAAGTAGCGTCACTTGGTGTCAAAAAACTTTGAAACGGTTGAACAAACGAAGCTTAAAAAAACGTTTATAGTATTGTTAGTGGTAGTAAATTTTTGGATTTACTCCTACGAATCAAAAAAACTGGCCATGTAGCAACAGCTGCTTTAGAAAATCAAAGAACGGTTACTCTGAAAGTGCATCAAGACAAAATCTCTAAAGAGCTGTAAAATCTCCAAAGAGCTGTGGGAATCTTAACAGGTCACTGCCAATTGCGACAACATTTCTTTAAGATGAAATTAGCAGAATCGCCGCAATGCAGAGGCTGCGAACAAGAAGAGGAAAGAGTAGAACATATAATGTAAGACTGCTCTGCTTTTTCTGAAATCAGAAGATTCGTGTTGGGCGAGTACTGGCTTACACCAGCCGATGTCAGGAAGATCCCCCTCGGAAACCTGATCACCCATTTTTAAATCTTTATGCCTGATGACAGCCTGAGGTGTGGATATGTCTAGACCACAGGAGAATGCACCATGGGCTATATGTGGTCTCAGTGCTGGCAGAGCACTTGCTAGCCACTTCCCAAATTTCCAGATTCAGAGTGCCCAAAAAACAATCAAATTTTTGAAGTATCAAAATATCGATTGTTGGACCATCCACCGTATATTCTCGACTTTAGTCTTAACGACTTCTTTATGTTCCCAAAGATCACGAATTCAATGCGTGGGCAGCGATTCCAGTGGCCAGCAAAAGCCATCGGTGCCTTTAAAACAGCGACTTTGCAGGTGTCAATTGATGACTGGAATAACTGTATTACCATTTGGTTTGAGCGTATCGATCTTGAAGAGACGCATTTTAAAAAGCAATAAAGTACTTTAAAGCCTATATATTTTTGGTCTTTATGACTATATAAAAAACTAAAAAACAATTTGGTTAGAATAAATAAGGTAGTAAAGCAACTTTTTAATGAATTGTTTAAAATTGTTGACTTGCTATAGACATTTAAAGATATAACTTAATACATTTCTTAAGCCAGTTAGTTATATTAAAATAATATATTTTTAAGGATTACTGGTTGCGCTTATGACTTAGGAACGAAAAAATATATCTTTTCCACTGGATCTGTGGTCCAGAAAGAAATGCCGTGACTAGGAACGGAATTTATTTTTGTAATAAAACACGCAACGGGCCTTAGACGGTGACACTTTAACGGTCTGCGACGAGGAAGCTTCTCGTTTCGGTGGTTACCTTTACGGAAATATCACAGGAGAGCTACCGGTACCGGCATTACGTCGAAATGAAGGTACAGAGAAATGTATCCTGATTTATAGAACAGCTCTATAAAGCCAGACAATGTAATATGTATTTTTTATCTACGATCAACATACTTTAACTAAATTTACTGTTCATACACCACTGGTTTTGTGTTTACGGTGTAAAGTAGAAAATAATTACAATTGTAACACAAATTTTCAAATAGAATTTAATTTCATGTTATTCAGGTTTTAAGTTTGTTAATTGTTTTAAATTTTTTCTACAAATAAGTTGTTATAGAAAGAGTTAGTTTAAGACAAAAAGGATAATGAGGTATAAAGTGTATTGATTTTTTAAAGAAATTTTATAGTCTAGTAAAAAATTTTTAAATAAAATTAGTTTCAGACAACATGTAACGTTCAATGGACGTCCAAATATCCAGTTTACATCGATGCATTTAGCCACATAATTTGGACGCCTGTTTAAACGTGTCAACAATCTCACCGAATGGTTTTGGGTCAATCAATCGGGCTAATTCATCAGCCTTTTTATTGCCCCGAAACCCTGAGTGTCTTGGTCCCTTTGCCTGTGTTAGAGTCCTAACGCAGTCTGACACCAGCTGTGAGCTTATTTGTGCCTAGGCTATCTTCTTTAGAGCTGCTTGGCTGTCCGAGTATATGACTACGGTTTTACCCGTTATACCCCAACTAATGATCTCCGTTAAACAGAGTTCTGCGGCTATTACTTTAATCTGAAACACTGTAGCATACGGACCCAGACTTAATTAGACTTGTAGTCATAAGTATTTGCTTACAGGGTGAGGCTATGGCAACTGCTCGCAGGTTGTTACAAGGTCAGGCTCCAATAACCTTATTGAGGGAAAAACAGCAAGCACGGCTATAATATGTTAGGGTTAAGGCGTATGAAATAATGAGTAAACTTCGCGCTGCTGTATTTTCCAGATATAACTTGGAGAGAAACTTTCGAGCGATTTCATGGAACAATGGCTCCCCAATTTGAGGTGAGTCAATCTGGTATACCGATATTTCAAACACTGAGAAAGACACAGGGTTGGGTATATACAGTAGAAGACACAGGATACAAGTCCAATTTCGTCTAGGTACACTATTTCCGGTTAAAGTAATAGCCATACAACACTGTGCTACGAGAATCATAACGGCTAAAATCGTAGTCATATGCTCGGACAGACAAACAGCTCTAAAGTCTTGACAAAAACAAGCTCACAGCTGGTGTGGCACTGCGTTAGGGCCCTGACACATGCCGCAAGTTTCTTACACTGGCATGGGTACTAGGACACTCAGGGTTTCGAGCCGATAAAAAGGCTTATAAATTGGCCTAGGCAGTATCTAATATCCCAATGAGTGTCCCGGAAACATTCTGTGATTCTTCTGATTCCTTCAGAAAGGCAGCCATTGAGACAATTAAGGCTAGAAAAGGCCAAGGAATGGAAAGAAAACTCACTGGACAAACCACAAACAAAAGTCTTCATAAAAGGACACTCTATCACAAAGGCGAAACGATGTCAGAATCCATTGTCATTTTTGAAAACACATAAGTCAGCTAAACTTGGCAGATGAAGACATCTGTCGATACTGCCCAGAGGAACAGAAAACCGCATTTCATATCCTATGCCAATGTGAAGGCATTGCAAGAAAAGAAACCCACTGCTTCCAGTTACTTGGTGAGGTTATTAACTCTCATTACAAGGAAAGGGCTAGACAAAGTGCTCTTATCCTATTCTACAGATGATGGGTGTTCACAATAGACCTGTAAAGGTAAGAGTAATACAGGCTAACTGCTAACCCAAGGAAATATATCCCGTATTTGTTTACTTAACTTATATATTTATAGGGTTATAAATGATAATTCACCAATTGTCTACCTATTAACATCTAATCGATATTCGTTTAAAAGATTTCAGTTGATATCCAGTATATGTTCAATATTCACTCATACGTTCAGTGACATAGATCCAAACAGATGCGTATGGTGACACATACCTAATGTTATCCAAAATTAAACTCATTAGGGAGAAATTGGTTAAGATTTCCTAACCTAATAGAAATATAAGGCAGGGCACAAAAAAATGACTTGGGAATTGATAATGAGATAAATTTAATGAGCAAAAAACTTAATAAATAGCTAACCATTTATAGTTTAGATCGTTGCCGCGTAGAGCTAAAGGTTGCGGATTTGAGTCCTACTGAATAAGAAATTCTGAATGTCACTTAAAATTTTCTTTTTTGGATACTTTCCAAATATTTCTAAAATACTATGAGAAAGGTCTCAATATAATCGTTTATTAAATAAAAATTGACAAACATTTCAGATATATAAAACAAAATGTTGGTACTCAAGTAAACCGTGCAAGAATTCATTAAAAACATCATTGATACTGCTTTGGCAAAAAAATTCTATTTACATAATTTACTTTTAATCAATATAAAAGCACATTAAGTATATAAAGTTTACCCACGACTCATAAGTAAATTGCGTATTTTTTAACCTATAACTCTGTCAGTAAGTGTCAAATTGCTGAGGAGTTGTGTTATACTTTCATTTACTAAACTAGTGGAGTAAGTAAATAGAAACCTGTATTATTATGTTGGTTACCTACAGTTTTCATTAGATCAAACTAAGATTTGACATTTCTCAGACAGAACTGTCTGCGAAATCGAATATTTTTGACAACTTATGCCAAAATTTAAATTTTATATTTGTTATTTTTAGTTTTATACAAAACCATTTGGTAAGTCGTGGGTAAAGCATAGTACTTCACTCGAGGAACAAATTGCATATTTAGCTCGTTTCTTTAGCCCCTTCGCTCGCAAGCTCGCTCATAGGACAAACACACTCGCTGTAATATGCAATTTACTCCACTCGTAAAGTAATATACTATTAATTTTTAAGTTTTTAAACACCTTATTCAATGAAATAATGAGTAAGTATGAATCATAATTAGATTATCTTACGTGATTCTGGAAATCGAATCCAAATTATTTTTATTAATATCAACACGTAACAAATAAAGGGAATCATTTCAGATTAAGCACATACCGTTAAAAATACGAGTGGAATGTTAATAAAGACGGAAAACTCTCATTATCCTGCGCTATCGTTGATTGTTATTCAGCACCAACATTCCTGCGATACGTGTAATTCATCGTGGGAGCCGGAAAGAGGAAGAGGCTATATATTACGAGGGTGATATTTTAAGTACTTATTATTTAAAAATTAGAAAAGTTAATATTAAATTTTAAATGATTTTATTGTAATATGTCTAATTATAAGCCTTAAAAACATAAATATACAGAAAATATGTTTAATTGATTTTGTTACTTTTTTTAAATATTTTATTTTAAGGTTTTAACTAATTTTAAAAGTTTTTTACATAAATAATATAGAAACCTATAATATTAGGTTGTGTTGTCTTGGGTAAAACCAAATAGACACTTAGCAACTTCGTAATGTTTATTTGGTTGAAATTGTGGACGAATTTTTTTCTTAATTTTACGCATTGTACCTTCATACGTAAGTCGCAGTTTCTTTAGTTCATTAATTAGTTCTAATTAGGTGAACCAATTATAACCAGTGATATTCCGGTTAGGATTATTAATTGATTCCACTAAAGCAAGTATTGATCTTGTAGGTATAACTTTTGAGGATTAAAATTATTTCTTTTACATGTATGTACGAAAGCATTCACCAAATAATGTGTCCTGGCGTCACATAAACCGATGATCTTGATGCCGTACTTGACTGGTTTGGCTTTCATATACATCTACTTTTAAATTTAACCAGCTTATCGTCGACTGTAACATATTCCGAATAGGTGAAGTTTGCTTTCATGGTTGTCAAATCGTATTGCTTTGAGAAAAAATAAAACATTGTGGCACGAAAAATTGGCCTACTTAGAAGATTTCAAAACACCTGCAAGGTACAAAAGACTCACAACAGCCTTGAGTTCAGCTTCGATTAGATGATCGACAAATGTAGGGGAAGGGTGTACAAAATGACATACATTTTATAGAACTACAAAAATTTTATTAAAAAATGGCAATATTATAAAATAAAAGTTAAACAAAACTGATAGTAACCATATTGCAACATTTCGAAAGAGATTTGACCTTAAAAATTGAGATATGGACTTTTAGTCAAATAAATAAAAATAAAGAAAAAAAATTCATTTTACCCCACACGTAGGGCAAAATGACATAGAAATACTTTTAGTTGGTACAAAGCTCACATACAAATATTTTTACTTTTTTGTCAACGCCAGCACAGTCGGCATGTGCCCACTTTTTACACGAACAACAACATAGCCACAGGTCACCTTTTTTGGACCATTTGAACAGTTCTGTGCAATAAATGCAGGCACATTCTTCTTCTTCAGCATAGTAAGGTTCTTTTTCTGTTTCTGAATCAGATTCTGCAAGAACTTTTCTACTTACCGCCCTTTTTCTCTTTTCTGGAATCTTTATTTTCGGTTTGCTTTTTTCTTTTGCCTCTTCTAAATTTGGAGTCGAGTTTAAGACAGAAGTAGTTTGACGTTTCCTTGGTTTCCTTTTTCCTTGGCCTGAAACAAATGGTCCGACCGGGACTGGACTTAAATCAGCTGGTGTAATCAAAATTGAAATGCCACTTGTTGTTGAATCATGCAAGTTTTTCAGAGGCGCTGTAGAAATGCCAAGGGGAGGTTCTATGGCGGAAGTAGAAGCTTCAGATTGCGCACTATTATCAGTAGGAACATTTGAGGCTTGTTCAACACTATCATCCAATAAAATGTTTGTAGTTTCAGATGCTTGAAACATATAGTCAGGGAACACATCGGGGTTCATTGGATAGATGCCTGTTTTCGCAAATCCATGAATAGCGTTCTGGACACTAGCTGCCTTTCCATACGCTTCATTCAACAGACCACCAATTTGAAATTGTGTCACAACTTTGCCAGGGTGAGCTTTGAGCCATTTGGTTATTTCTTGGTCATAATAGGTTTTGAGTGGCCCAAAAAATGCAACATCGAGTGGTTGCATTCGATGTGTGCAGTGAGGCGGTAAACACAAAAGAACAATACCATTCTCTTTGGCATACACAAGAGCATCCAGATATTTATGACTTGAATGTCCATCAACGATTAACAAAACTTTTTCAGTGGGGGATGCCTTGACATATTTTTGGAAATGTTGAAGCCACTGTAAAAATACTGGACCAGTCATCCAGCCAGACTCCTGGGCAATGCATAAAGTTCCTACAGGTGTATGGTCGGTTAATTCTATCTTCATATTTTTCCTTGGAAAAATTAATGCCGGCGGAACGAAGTTGCCATTGGTACACATGCAGCAAACAACTGTTACATGAGAACCTCTTTCTGCACTTGTAATCGCGCCTACTTGTTTTCGGCCGGCTGTAGCAAATACTTTCTGCGGGCGCTGTACGGTAGATAATGCAGATTCATCTGCATTATATATCTTCATAGGATCTATTCTCTCCTTCAGAATATTTTTTTCCAGCACTTTAAAGAACTGAGCCACTTGAGGCTTGTTGAATGCCTGCGCTCTTGCCGCAGATGTGGCTTCAGGTTTGCGCAATGTTATATCGGGATTTCTTTTACGGAATCCTCTTAACCAGTCCTTTCCCGCGGCCTTTTTCTGGTCGTTAAAATGGTGGTCAAACCCGTTTTGTACTGCTAATTTATAAGCTAATTCCAATACGTCTCGTCTTGTTAATCCAAAAAACCTTGATTCTAGCAGTTTTAAATGTTCTACCAACTGCCGTTCTACTTCTATGGAAAATGTAGGTTTAAACCTAACCAGACTTTTTTCGCCTATTTTTAGAACTTTATTTTTTTCCAAAGCATGCCTCCTTAGGGTTGCTTGAGGTATTTTGTAACTTTTTGATGCTCTGAGCCACCACATTTCACCATTTTTAACGGCTTCTATTAACTTCAGCATAGAATCGGCATTCCACGATTGCCTATTGGACTTTCTTGAGTAATTTCGCGGCATTATCTGTAAAAATTAACACATATTTATTTTTATATATGGTCGGGTAAAATGACATAGTATGTCAATTTACCCTCTCATACAGTATATCATTTTACCCCACATGAACATATATATATAGAAATGAAATTTTTGACAAAACAACAACTTATTTAATAAATCTAATACAAGTAATCCTAGAAGCAATAATCCATTATTTCATCATAAAAAATTCAACTTACCAGTTCAACACAGTAAAAAGATAAAGCAGTTTCTAATATTTGGCCACAAAAACTTTTTGACTTCAAAAACAAGATAATCATACGTGTACACTCTCTAACTAACTAAGCCGTACTAAATATATTCTAGCATGTCCAATACCCATGCTACAATGGCATATTCGTTTCCGAGCACTTACGAACGAAAACTTGTGTGTAAATAAGCAGTGTTTCATTTTACCCCACTATGTCATTTTGTACACCTTTCCCCTACAGGTGACCCTATAATTCACACACAGCTTAGTATTTTTTTATGTGTATACACCAGAATCGAGACCAGCATGTCGAGAGTTATAAGAAGTGGCCAAGTTTCAAGCAGACTGGACGGTTCTGTTTCTAAGGCAGTTTCATGAGGACCATGAAGGCCAGAGCATTTTTAGATTACTTATATCTGTTGCGGTCATGGTAAAAATTTCTTTCACTATTAGATGCTGTTACACACTCGTCACTTGATAAGTCACAAATTTCTAAATCTGTTTTTTGATCCGAGTGTTCACTTTCATTGTCAGTATCAATATCATTTATATTCACTTTGCGTAGAGGCAAAGGTTGCGGGTTGTATTCGTGCTGGATGCGACATTTTTTAAATTTCTTCTTAATGTCATTTAGCATATACCTACTCTTGTTTGTATACTTTCTAAAATTTTAAAATTTTCAAGTATTTTCAAAAAGCGCTTGAGAGACATCTCAAATAATCATAAACTTACAGTTCTGTAAGTTTTAAAAGTTCTTAAAGTTTGTTTGAAAATATAATAAAAAAAACGAGTGTGGCAGTCAGTGGGACTGCCGGCAGAAGTTATACTTCTATGCACTCGACCGGAGTCATAAATTTGTATGCGAATAATTTATTTAAATCATTATATGATATTCGTGGTAAGCGACCCCAAAAACCTCCTAGTACCGAGTGCACACTCTTTTTGTATCGAATTTGCATAAAATTTTTGAAGACGAGGTCTGTCTTAAGCACCAGGTGTTTCGAAGACCATCGCCATTATTTTAATCGTATATAGTGACTCAAAAATTTAGCGAGTACCAAGTGTGCACTGATTTCGTACAGAATTTACATAACACCGCAGGAGAAGAGGTAAATACCCGATGCTCCAAGTATTGCGGAGACTTTCGGCATCATGATATTCGTGTACAGCGAACCCAAAAACCCCGAGTATATAAATTGAACCCATTTTAAGCAATACTTACCGAGTTGTAAGTTTTCTTTCTATTGTCTGTTCGGAATGCACTTTTCGAATGCTGAACTGCAATTTCCCATTTGTACATTATAAAATATAGCGACAAATTTCCTGATACTTTAACGAATCCAATGCAAAAAACGCATTCTGATCCATCTTACGTTACAAAATTCGGAGGTTTTAGTGCTTTATTTCCTCAACTATTCGTAAAAACTCTGTTTATGTAGCCAACAACCTTAAAAGCATAGAGCAGAATATACTGCAACAATGTGACTTCAATACAATACTCATTACTGAATATTATTATTAATATAAAATGCTAAACTTTATATGTATACTTACGTGACAGAATTATAAAATAATCTGTCAAATAATCATGTGCTCCGTCACTATGATATTTATACATTAGTTCAGACTATTTTTTGTATATCTATCCCTTTTCAATGTAGTAAATGTTGAAACCGTATTCAAAGAACTTATAGATATGACTAATAACATGTAGTAAATATTTCATCTTTGTTTTTACCGATCAATATACCTTATAAGTGTTTCTGTCTCTCTCTTACTCACACCATTACATATGTAATGAATTTTCCCATTTAACTCTACACAAATCTTGTCGCCGAGTGCACGAATACAAGTATAATTTCAAAAATTTTGACATTGATGCCGAATGGAAAGCTTGTACACCCCCACAAAGGTGGCTTAAAGTAATGAAAATAAATATTTTTTAATAGAAAAATTGATAATTTTTTGAAAATTATTACTAGATGAAATAACAATTAGAGATGATTGTTGAAAATAATGATAGTTTTCCATCTCTACTCTAAAATAAGCAAGGCTAAATAGGTTAGTTCAACATTTGTTGCGTCCTTTGTTTTACTACATTAATTTTTCTCTTAGATAAAAAATTTCTAGCAAAAACTTTAATAAAAAAATCATTAGGTACCTATTGAGACGTTTGTTATTTGTTCGAATTTTTTAGTTGAAATGTCTTGGTATAAATAATTTTTGAGTAATTCAGATAAGCTTTGAGTCGAAAAAAAATATGGAAATTTTATGGGATTATTTCGTAGGTATTTGTACCAGTTTTTAAGTGCTTAGAAAGTGCAGAATGACACACTTGGTTAAAGACTTAGGCTAAGAATTTCTAGTTGACTTGGTTCATCAGAGGTTTGTTTTGCTATTGAGTCTGTTGCCCTTACTGCATGAGCACTTAAATATTTGACAAAAAGTTTTTTATAATAACTATTATATTTGGAAGTGACCGGTAAGAAGTACTAGCTCAGCGATCTCAGGTCAAAAAATTAAAAATATAATTTCATTAAGTAATAGAATTACATGAAAATTTTAATGATCTTCATGTGCTTAAAATGTGCAGATTGACACTCTTAGTTGAGACGCAAGAAAACTTTGGCCAAATATTTTCAGTTGAAATTGCTCATTAGCAGTTTATTTTGCTCGTGAAACTATTGCACTTAATAAGCACTTAAATCTCTGACAAAGTGAATTTTATATTAATTATCATTTCCGGAAATGACCAGTTGCAAGTCTCAGCTCAGCGGTCCGACTTAAAAAAAAATAAATAAAAAAAATTTTTAGTGGTGACCTTCCGTATTATCCATTAAAAAATTACGGAACAAGAAAATTTTATCGATTTCTAACTGTTCTTAAACTGCCGATGTCCATTTTGGTTCAAAGTGCAAGAAGAAATGTGACATTTTGCCATACACGATCAATATATTCAATTTTAATACGTTTAATTTTTAATTTTTTAATTTTATGTATAGTGTTTTAAAAAGCACTTAATTAGCACTTAATTTAAAGATTATTCAATCCTAGTTTTTTGTTTTTTTTTTTATTACGGGTCAGCTAGGTTTTCAAAGGCTGGCGGTCCCATGGTTTTTCGTAAATATTTCAAAAACGGTTATTGCACCTAATTTTTGTTTTGTGCACCTAAATAGCAGCTAAAAAGCACCCAATTTTGACATAAATTTCGACAAATTTCTCCAGTTTGGGTCAGCCACTTTTTTGGGGGTAGCTTGTACTATTATATTACAAAAGACTGTAACATTGCCAGATAATAGGCGATATGGCCAAAATTCTTGCTGTTCTTGACTGTAAATAAGTGCACAAATTTAGTACTGTTCCTTAAATTATAAAAAAAATGATTGATATTTACCCATATGCACTAACAGGTAACACAGAAGTTAAAGGTGGGCCCTATTGGGAAGTGTCACTTGGCGCTACGCGCTCTGGTGGGTAAAAATATTACTACTGCTAGGATGATAGATGTGATTTAATTACCTAAAGTTATGTAGTTAAATGTTTTTATCATTAAATCAAGTTCTTGACTTTATTGAGGCTACTCCTAAGTCTCAAAATTTTGTAGAAGGAGAGAAAATAATTAATGCAGGACATTTAATGTATAATGGGTTGGAAAATCAAAACAATGATCAATACGATATTTTGTCATCAGCTTTTCGTGATAAACCCCATGAAATAAAAACAGTTATACAAAAAAATGGTCAAATTGTTTCATCAAAGTGTAGCTGTACAGCTGGACTTGGTGAAAGATGTAAACACATCACAGCGGTGTTATTATATTGTACTCGGTAAGTGTAAATTTTAATGACACTGAATATAGTTTACCTTTTTCATTATTTTTATTTTAACAAAAACCGATTAGGTTTTGGAAAATTATGAAAACGAACGTCTGAATTTTGGGCTGCATTACTTGAACATCCTTAAACACAACAGTATTTCCTACTTTTGTTTTTTTTTGGAGAAAATCTAGCTCCACAATTATTTAATAAATCTGAGATCATAGTTAAATGTTAATTTTCACTGATGTACACTTTTTTTATTATTAATACACGAAATATAAATAAACAAAATTTAACAGCATACAAATTTGCCTTATTTTTATGTATGGCTAACTACCAGCTGTCACCCTAGCGCTAGTTTATAATGTGACCACCAGTCACCACCAGCGCACCATGTCCGGTAATACATACCAATAAATCGAAAAGTTTTTCACAACGTTAAGGGTTGTAAAATAATGTAAGTCAAACTTTTCACAAGCTGTTTATAGCTTTTCAAACTCAACAGTTTCTATTTCGTTTCCTAATATCTATGTATATAGCAAATTTTAATGATATCTGAATAAAGTGGCCCTTAAGGGTAACATTTCAATACTGCCAGAATGTTAATTTTTAATTATTTTTGTTAATGTCAACTTGCATAGCATTTGCACTTTAACTGCAAAAGTTTTAGAATTAGTGACTGGTTGTAGTCACTCTAAATTTGAATATTGTCATATGCAAATAAGTAAAATAGCTAACATGTTTTGACAGTGTACTCACTTACATGCGTAATCGATCCTAACGATGGGCTTACACGCTTGGCATGTCTCCGCAAGCATCCACAAGCTCCGAGTCTTTACAAACGCTTAAATGCCATTTATCTACTCCTTTGACAGTAAATGTAATTTATACTCATTGTCACCATGCAGGGTAAGTAAGCTATAACGCACAGTTGTGCGTAATGAAACGTCATGTTGGAATGACGTTTCATTACGCACAACTGTGCGTTATAGCTTACTTACCCTGCATGGTGACAATGATTATAAATGACATTTTCTTTCAAAGGAGTAGATAACAGTACAGTACGTACGTCATACATTTTTTAGAAATATTTAGAATTAAAATTAAAATATTGAGTCGTAGATAAAGCATAGTACGTAACTCAAGTGGTAAGAGGTATTACGTACTCGTGTAATTACTTTTCCACTCGTACGTAGTGCGCTAGTGTATTACGGACAGGCAAACATTGCACATGCGTTTGGCTTGACACAAACATGCGCCAACGTGTAAATACGTCTCAAACTCTTGTCGCAAGCTTCTTTTAATCTGTGTTCGAAAACCGACACTGACCTGGATCGGCAACAAGCTTTTCCTATCTCATGCAAGCCAAGCCAAACACTCCCTTTCAACGTTTGTTGTGGAAGCCTACCGAGGCTTATCAAGTATGTAAACCTACCATAAAATTCTTGGCAGTCAAATCGCATAAGATCGATTTTATTTAAAATGTAAGTATAAGTGCTGTTACAATTCTTTAAACAAAAAAAGTGAAAAAAAGATGATAAACTGCAAGAACTCTGAAATTAACTAGCATCCACTTATTTTAATACAGTTTAAAAAAAAACTCCACTTTTTACTGTTTTTTGTTTTCTGTAATGAACCAAATTTATCGTACTTTACTCGTATTGGCGCCTCCATTTATTAAGAATGAAATGTATAAGGTATCGGCTCGATCGTTTCCAGCCCATAAACTCGATGTATGTGTTCTTCCAGGTAATCTTTCCACGTGTTCCTTTTAACAAGACTTATGGGCCTATCGGGAATTAAGGAAATTCGACAATGCTACGAATAAGGCGACGGAAGGTTTCTTAAGAAATACGGTCTTTCCATAACACACTTTATCTTTTGGTCCAACGGTTTGAGCAATATGATGAATAATGTAATATATTGCTTACTTTTACTACTGAAAATTATTGAATGTAAAACTGTAATTTTATTGGTACGAAAAATACAGACTTGTGTAACTCAATTTTAATCTGGATCGATATTATTTTACCACATATTTGAATCGCCCAATGCAAATTGATAATTGACCTAAAAAATTAATTCAATTTTACATGGTTTTGAGTTAAGGGGTGACAAAATCAAATAAATTAATTTGTTGGTCTTACACCTGAGCCACTCATTTACTTTCTCTTTTGTGTAAAAACAAAAAAGATAATTACAAGCTATCTGAAATATATCTACCTGATTCTAAAAGCGGTCTGTTATAAAATATATTTAAAATTATTTTTATTGTTGAAGCGAATAAAATGTATAAAAAAGTGCAGTAAGGTACTTTTATTTGTTGATGTTTTCATATTCTCTTTACAATTCAAGCAGATCTTTATAACAATTCAAGTTGCACACTTATGTATTTACATCTTTCGAAAACATATATTATATAGAAAATCCCATATACTTATGCAAGGTGAAAAAATAGGCAAGCAGCTTATGATAAGCAGCTTTTCTCCTGACTTATGGCGGTTGTCCGTTTTTCAAGAATAAAGTATAAAACCTTTGCATGCTCGTATCTGCTTGTATAAAAATGGTGAGAAAGAGGAATAACAACTTATATGAACGTATAGGTAATATTACGAAGCTCCAATAAATAAAAAATGTATACTGTAAATTAAATTAGTGTATGATTTACAAATTTTCCAAATAAAATTTAGTGTTCACTTTTTAAAGTTAAAACTTCTTGAGGTGCGATTATGGTACTACAAATATACAGAAAGTTGTCGTTTATTTTAAAAGAGATAGTTGCTTTTGGCCAAAAATAGGCAAAATTGGCTGTGGAGCAATAAAACATTATACCTTCAAAGTAGAATCATCCAGACTCTTGTTCTATATATAAGTGTAAGTTTACAATGGGCCCAATATAATTACATTGCAAAAGAATCATTGCTGCACACATTAAAGAGTTAAGAGGTCAAAGGCTTTAAATATTATTTTTTTATTTTCTTATATTTTATTTACTTGTTTATTTTGTAAATTTTAAATTCGATTTTTTTTGCTTTTCGACCCTTTTTTTTCTTTGTAATTAAGTTCTTTTTATGATACCTTTATATTCGGCATTCTTCAAAAATATTTCAATTATCTTTATTCATCTTTATTACGCGTATTAAACTTTTCATGGTTTATTTGTTTATGTTAGTTATATGTTTTTTTTAATTAATTCGTTATTTCTTTTTATAAGTTGCTTAATCATATATTTATAATTTTTTTCCTTTTGTTTATTGCTATACTAACTTGTCTTCTAGTCCATACCTACTAATGTTATAAATCCGAAAGTAACTGTCTGTCTATCTCTTTGTTATACTTTCACGCCTAAACTACATAACCAATTTGGATAAAATTTGGTATGGAGATAGTTTAAAACCAGGAAACAGATATATGCTAATCTTTGTTGCAGAAAAACAACGCATTCCAATTGGAAAAATTACTTTTTGGGTGGGCCGATTGTATTGCACTGAGCTGTCTATGGTCTGGCACATTGTTTTTGTATTGGTGGTTTTAAATTATCATTTTAAGTGACAGGTTGTGTTATTAGAAAATAACAACCAAAATCAGCTCCCAAAGTAAGAAAGGTTTTTGCTATATTAACACTATTAACAGTAACATGTGGACTGTCATGGATATTTGTCAAATAATGGCTTCTTTAATTCAATAACTATTCTATTATTTTTTATTTTTAATATAACTGTTTAACCTTTAAAATAATTCTTTTTATACAACCAGAACCAGAGTTGTGATTTACCAAAAAAAAGTCTAAAACTTTTTACGATAAACATGATTTAGATAAAAACTTTTTTTTAACTGTTTATAACAAATTAATTGACCACCTTTGAAAGAATTGACCCTTAAAATTAAATTCAACACATAAAAAGAATAACATTTTTTTCTTTGAAGAACACTTAGGTAATGTGTAAGAAACCTTCTACTTGGGTCCGGAGTATAATAAAGCTTAGTACGGCCAGACATTCAAATGTTGGTTTGGCCCTCTTGTGTCCAACAGCACATACCAGACAAACTTAGAAACATTGAGACCCTTATTGTACAAAAGTGGAATAACAACACTGAAATAAATATTTAGAATAACCTTGAAGAACGTCAACAGAAAATGCAGTTATTGGAATTGTAGTAAATTGGAGTGTTGGTATCAAATTTCTAAAAATAACAATTATATTACAGTTTAAAAAAATGAGATTGATCTATTAAAAACAATTCAAAGAAATAAAAATAATATAAAAGTACGAACTGTTTTTCTATATACAAAAAACTCCAGCTAAATTTTTAAGATTTTTGTTTTTTTATGTTTTTAATGATTTTTTGTATCGTTAAATATCAACTGTACCATCTTCCAGCGGCCTCGTACTACCCCATTTATTCATAATTCCTATTTTAAATATATGACTAAGCCACCTTTCAATGGCGTCATGGTACTTAAGAATTAATTGCTCGTCAAAATCTATGTGATATTAATTATGGGTCATAGTGCTTGGTTAAGTATATATAAGAATTGCTCGTTTAAATATATAAAATATTAATTGCGCAACCTTACGGTGGCGTTATTTTACTTAATTTGGTAAAGTATTTTCTTGGCTTCCTTTTTTCCGTAATTTTGTTTTGGTTTCTCAATTATATATTTATTTAAAATTCAAAATCCAACACCATCTTCTATGTTTTCTCACAACCTATACAATAAAATCACAGTGCAATCTAACGGGTGTATCTCTAACTTAGATGTCAAAGGTTTATATCAATTAACTTAAACTGCCATTTATTAGAAATTCGTAGAACTAAACAATAAATGTAACATAGGAATTATTGTCACTTTACCGCTGAAATACACAAATAAGTAAAAAATAATGAAAATAGTGGATTAATTTATAAGGCGTAAAAGTGAATTTTTTTATAAATCTGTAGGTTTGGAAGAACGAAGTGAGCCCATCAAATACAGATAAAGCGGGTTAAACAATGACATGTTTTTCTGACGTTTGAGGAAAAAAACATATTATATTATTTGTCCAAATAGTAATTCTACACCATTCTCGAATCCATTTGAACACGTAATAAATTTTTTATAAAATTCGGTTCAGCCCTTTAGAAAGAGTACAGTGACATGCACTTGTACAGCAATAAAATTATTCTTCACACTATTCTCATTTTTGTATCCATGTCGCACTACAAATATTTTCCCCTTTTCTTAGATACTACATTAGCAAGTAGGTAAATTAAAGTAAATGCATTTGCAATATTGCAGTACTCAATTTTAAATTGCGTACGGTTTCTAATAAAAAAGAACAAAATGTGTTTCTCAATGACATATCTTTAAAGGCATTTCGTATCAGACAAAAGGAACAAGTAATATTGGAAACGAAATTGCCTTTCCGTACGTCTTCATTTATTTTAAAATGTTAATTAAAACAATTTATAAACGTCTAGAATCTTTGAAAGAACAATTACTGACGTCCTATGGTTGTTAAATTACTTTCTTTAAATGGTATAGAAAATTACACGTAAATACAAAATTTTAATATTCCTAATTTTAAAACGTTATCTTATAGGTAATGTGTGTAATTATATTTTTAAAAAGTTTTTTATATTTTCGCCGTGTTCTGTGTCTCTATGTCACTCCGTGGAATTTGTAATCGAATTTAAACCTATTTCCCGACTACCTAGAGCTCTGAAATTTTTAGGACAGCTAAGAACTGGATGACAATGCATGTTTCAAGTGTATTTAGGCATATAAATAGATTTCGAAATTTATACCAAATTGATATTAAACATGATCTAAGTTGTGTATAGATAATATTATTTTGAAAGTTATTAAATAAATCGTTCGTGGCGTAGTTGGTTAAGCGGCGGATCAGTCCACTTGTGACAGTTCTGTTATGTTATCATAATGGGATCGATTACGCGACAGAGAAGTTTTTTTTCTTTTTTTTTTGTATTATTTTAACTGGTAATAAAATAAACTGTTTTAGAAAGTTTTTAGATACAACTACCCTTGAGTTTGTTAACAAGGAAACAATCTTCTCTATGATCAATCACAGCGTTGTATGACTTAATATTTTTACAATGTCAGGGATGCTGTGCATTGTTGAGATGACACAAAATATGACCTATAAATCAGTAAAAAACTTTCTATTATAAAAAGTTCTTTTTGTAAATTGTGCTTATTTCGTATTGTTAACGATATTCAAATCACAGTTGTAGTCAACGTTAACATACTCCTTCGGTTAATATTTTTTAACTGCCAGCGTTTGTTAAGGAAAGTGTTTTTCAAAAAATTCAAAACTTAATCTGCTAATAATAACAATTATAAAACTATATAATAATTTGAAATGTAGTTTGACAATTTATTTTATTTGATATTGCTTTTCCATAGAAGAAAGATTTACCACCTATACCCCAAGTATTTGAATTTGTCGGTGAGGCCTCTGAACTACTATTGAATAATTATTTTAGTTCTCTTCGAAGCTAAATTCTCAACATAAGACTCCGCTATCATAGAGGAGCACCAACCTCCAGGTACGTTTACCGATAGTAGCTCCACACGATTTTCTACAAGAATAATCTCGGAGGATCTGTGGAACGAGTGACCTGTGAAGAGCTCAGGATTTTTCAATTTTGGAAACGAGGCAGTTTTCTTTAAAACAGCTCCATATTTTTGATATAAAACGTAGACATCGAAAGGAAATCCCTCTTTCAAAATAACAATTACCTTGTTTCCTTTGTTTTTCGTATGCCTCAATGTAACCCAAACTCTGGTACTAATATTGTAAACATCAACCACCGTTAGCTTGATAAGTTCGTCACGTCTACATCTACAGGCGCCAAAAACACCACACATTTGTACAACTTTTTCAAGCTACCATTTAAGATCATCTGCCTCTAAAAAAAATAGTTTTGCCTTCTTTGGTATGTATTTATAAGATTTTCGTATTAAAAACAAACATTATTTTCCAAATTTGTAGTACCTAATAAGTCGGATATGGTACAGGATAAAGAGAGAGTTGGAAAAATAAACCTTTTACTTTTACATAGCTAGTAGTAGATCTTTCAATTCTTACTTTTACGCCATCCACGAACGCCACCCTTCAAAATTTTCTTATTCTTTGTTATGTCGGTCTTGCGTTCTATTTGGCAGTAAATTGACCAATTTTACCAATCCTTACATACAACGAACTTCCAAACGTGATGTTAGGATTATATGGTGTGTTCTTGCGCATCTTTACTGACGTCAGCTTGGGAAAAAGTCATTTAGAATGGCGCGAATTTCAAAATATTTAAAAAGTCAACAGTAAGAATTAGTCAGGAAGCAAAGGATGATTCCGTGGCCGATTGAGGTCCTTACAAGCAACCTCTATAAAGTTAGCACTACCACATGCGAACTAAAAGATGGCATTATGTAATTAATTTGTCGCTTTTTTGTCGTGATTTTGTCGTGCAAACAAAAGATTTGTCGCGATTTTTTTTGTTTAAAAATCAATGGTAGTGCTAACTTGATATCAAGTTAGCACTGCCACCTCTTGAAAACGATCTTCCAATGAACAGACAAATGTCTTATGTAGTGTGTAATTTGTCGCTTTTTTGTCGTGCAAAAATAAAATTTGTCGCGAAATTTTTTTGTCTTAAATCGATGATAGTGCTAACATGGTATTAAGTTAGCACTACCAACCATCTTGTAATATTCCGATAAAAATCTCGGCTAGCGCATAATTTGTCGCTTTTTTGTCGTGATTTTGTCGTGCGAAACAAATTTTTGTCGCGAAATTTTTTTCATCTTTATAGTAGTGCGACCTTGATCTTTAGTTGCACTTCCACCCATCTAGTAATATTCGGACGTATGTCGCGTCTCGTGCATAATTTAACGTTTTCTTTATCGTGGTTTTGTTGTGCGAAATTATAATTGTTGCAAATTTTTATTAAATTCCATTAGTAGTGCTAACTTGATATCAAGTTAGCACTACCACCTCTTGAAATAGATCTTTCAATGATCGGACAAATGTCTTATCTGGTGCATAATTTGTCGGTTTTTTGTCGTGATTTTGTCGTGCAGAAATAAAATTTTTCACGAAATTTTTTTGCCTTAAATCGATGATAGTGCTAACATAGCATCAAGTTAGCACTACCAACCATCTTCTGATACTCTGATAAAAATCTCGGCTAGCGCATAATTTGTCGCTTTTTTGTCGTGCAAAAATAAAATTTGTCATGTTATTTCAATGATAGTGCCAACTTAATATCAAGTTAGCACTTCACCACCTTTTGAAAACGGTCTTTCAATGATCGGACGAGTTTCGCATCTAGTGCATAATTTGTCGTTTGTTTTTTCATGATAATGTCTTGCGAAAAATATGTGTTGTGGTATTGAAAAAAATTAATATTAGTGCCAACTTTATATTAAATTAGTACAATCGCACATTGATAAATGTTTTTCAATATTCGGATGTAAATCTTGTACCCACATAATTGATTCGTTTTCTGCCGCGCGAAAAAATTTTTTTGGCAAAAATATGTGTTTAAAAAATCATTAGTAGTGTTTACTCGATATTAAGTTAGCACTACTACACATTCTATATGGAATCAACTCTTTCTGACTTATAAATTTATTATTTCTATATACTACTACGAAGTGAACCTTGTCCAAAAAATTGTACCTATTCGACACTGTTATTGAGTGCAGGGAAGTTGGTTTTAATTTGTTTCCCAATTCTGACGCGATTTTCGCCCAAACATCGTTTTTAGCAGAAACAATCACATTTTGTTGTACGATATCTGCTTTATATTTGAGGATGACTTCTTCATACTCTTTCTGGCTAACTAAACCGGGTCGTCCTCTCGTTTCCTGATCCCGGGTAGTCATTTATTCACAGTAATAATTTTCACCATATGAGAATTTATTTTGCTTTAACCTCAGTCAGAAAGGTTTGACATTGGTACGTTGTGGCTGGGTGCTACTGAGTTCGCGACAATGATGGATATTGTTTGAGTACCACTTGTAGTTAATGCATTGGCACCACTGAGTCTATTCTCCTCCGAAGAATTTAAACGTCTATTATTATGACGACTCGGAACCTACTGTACTGCGGGACAGACGCGTAAAACGGAAACCGTCTGTTGGGAAAGAGGATAAATAGATAATGTCTTCCAAATCATCTTAAATGACAGGTTGAACCGTGCTTGCGCGTGGAGCTAAAGCGCTTTATACCGGCAATTAAAATTTGTAACAAGACCGATTGCCAATAAAATCACGACAAAAAAGCTACAAATTATGCACTAGATGCGAAACTTGCCCGATCATTGAAAGACCGTTTTCAAAAGGTGGTGAGGTGCTAACTTGATATTAAGTTGGCGTTATCATTGAAATAACATAAAAATTTTGCGACAAATTTTATTTTCGCACGACAAAAAAGCGACAAATTATGCGCTAGCCAAGATTTTTATCGGCATATCAGAAGATGGTTGGTAGTGCTAACTTGATACCATGTTAGCACTATCATCGATTTAAGGCAAAAAAAAATCGCGACAAATTTTATTTTTGCACGACAAAATCACGACAAAAAAACGACAAATTATGCATTACATAGGACATTTGTCCGATAATTGGAAGATCGTTTCTAAGAGGTGGTAGTGCTAACTTGATATCAAGTTAGCACTACCATTGATTTTTAAACAAAAAAAATCGCGACAATTTTTTTGTTGGCACGACAAAATCACGACAAAAAAGCGACAAATTAATCACATAATGTCATCTTTTATTTCGCATGTGGTAGTGCTAACTTTATAGAGGTTTACAACCACCAAAGTTTTTTAAATTTTTTTTGACTTGCTAAATCCGAAAACTCAATCTGCCTTTTGACCAGTTGCCTAGGAAATTTGTTATTAACAATTTAATTGTTTAAATAAATAAAAATAAAAAACTTTGTTACTTATATTTATTTAAACAACTCCCCTTTGCTCGTCAAACTGACAACACAGTGCACGCCGTTGGGATTTTTCTGTAGAATATTGATGCACGGGATTCTTTCCTAGGAATTAAAATTTAATTTAATCTTTCAACTGGATTACAAATAGTCTTAAACGATACACGGCCGGTACGCAAATAAAAGATTCGGTTGTTATAATTATTCTCGGCTGCGCCTCGGATTACAATAAACAATCTCGTCCATTATTTTCTACATATCGGCCTTCGGTAGAATATAAATTTAAAAAACCAAATTCATTTATTCCAATTTTCTTTCAGTTCAAACGTTACTGTTTAATGTTTACCAAAAAACAGTTTACCCTCTTGGAAATGGAAACATCTGTTGGTCTTTGATGTTTTTTCTCATCATTCTGTCCCTGGATATTACAGAAATGAAAATGTAAGATTGATTAAGCCTAAAAGATGTTGGATTGAGCTAAGGAGTTTTGATGTATATTTCTAATGTGTCAGTTTCACGAATTTTAATACAAATATAAATAAATCGAAGAAAGCAACATGTTTGGGACAAGATAATCATCTCTGCTTAGTAGGTATATTAGTTAAATACATTTTTAACAATATCTTTTGTATTATTCTAGATATATCTTGAGTGATGTCAAACGAAAAAAGTGTTCATTATTTGTACATGTATTTCTCAAAAACACTATAAAGCACTTCCAGCTTTATATTTTTTCCAATAATTCAACATAGCATCTTTCAATCTGTCACACAGTTATCGGGAATAGACAGAATACAAAAGAATTGAGATTAAGGAGTTTCTTATAAAAAAAATTCTTTTTTTGTTCGTATAATACGGTTTGTTTTTTCTCGATATTTTCTCGTATATGACAAATCGTTCGTTATAAGAATTCAAGAAAATCTGGTGTCTTGGAATAAAATTTACCACGTTTTATAAATATGAGGATTTTCTTGTTAATACAAAAATATTTTGTCACATAAAAAATTCGTTAGAGGGTACTAAATAATGAAATACCTAATTTTATTTTTGTTAATGTTGTTAAAACGACAGTATATACTTTTGGGAGGCAGTTAGTGGTAGCCTTAAAACAGTTTCTGTATAAATAAAGACAATTCCACGCTAACTTATCTTTTACTTCGTTAACTCTAACTTAAACTTTCTGCGCTAATTTCTTCATTGTGCATATGCTTCAGAAATACATTTAGTTGATTTAATTTCTGTGTCATAATTGCAAACTGAATTTCCAATGTTTTTAAATACATGTACGAATATGATGTATGTTTACAATCAGATTTTAAGTTGTTAATTTTTTAAAGATTTTGATCAATTTACAACAAATTAAATCAAACAATGAGTAAGCCCTATTAAGTAAGTGCACCGAAGGAATTGATTAAGTGGCAGAAAAGATTGCTTTGGGTTATAAAGAACATTAAGAAATAAACTAGTTTCAAATAACACGGTTATCCCTTTTTTACCCCTTCTATGTATTAGTTTTTTTACGTAGAGACTAGTAGCAACTTAGGATACTTATTCAACTCTTTATTGTTGTTAATCACACGCACTTTTTTAAAAAAAGGAATGTCAAGTTACATAAGTTAAATTTAGACGATCAAAAAGGTGGGTAATTACTAAGGCTAAAGCGTTTGCAGCGTTACAGCGTATAGGTAAAGTTTGCAGGAACAAGTCCTGCTGGAGACATTTTTTCAATTTCTTCTTAATGTCATTTTCTTGTTTATGTAAGCAGATCATATAAATAAATAACAAACTTTGGTTTTTTCAAGGCAACTAGGTATTTATTCTCAAACACGTAAATTACAACATTGGGATCAATGTAATTAATGTTTCCAGAAACAAGAAAACATCCATGTATTGTAGCGTGTTCAAAAAACTCTAAGTATAAAATTTAATTTTTTATTTTTTTCCTAATTCTTCCTTACTTATTACCGCCCTGTATTCTCAACTGATTAGACGTTGTACATCTTTAACGGTCTTAGTTGCTAGGCGAGAGTATCGATCGGTGCATTAGCCAATAAGGTTCCGATTTTAACATCACATAAGGGGACGTGAAACAAAGCATCTCTGAGTACCGCCATTTTTCTAATCAGTCTAGCTTGGGTTTTTGTGCGATCAACACCATACGTACAACCCCTAGATTCAAGTCCCGGCAAATTTTCTTAAGATTTTTAAAAAATTACTTTCAATTAAGTGTTTCTGTTTTCGTTTACCGTTTATTGTACCGAGGAACCACTTAAAATATTCCAGATAGTGTTTTTTTATGTTTTTCTGGGTGTTCGATGTAACAACAGCATGACGCCATTGTTATACGTTTACCGCTTCCTTTTTCGAACCCAGGCTTCGAAGGATGAGTTTATGGTTTTCTCTAATTACCTATTAATCTAAACAAGAATGGGTTTAGATTATATCGTACCGTTAACACCAATTACCGAGAGAAAGAAACCATCTACTATAAATATCTCTCTGAAACATTTAGGAGACAATGTAAGTTTTTAACAATTTTTTTTATATCTGTATCGAGCAAGAAGTACCATTTATTTCTATGGATCATTTTATCGTAATTGTACTTATCAGTAACATCCATAAGCATAGTGCCAGTGCCGTAATGAGAATATCCGGGATGTGATTTTTTTTGTGTTTTAGCTTATCTGTAATTTTTTTGCTCATATTTTTGTACCTGCTATTTGTAAACTGTTTTACATATTTTTTTTATCTTTTAATTACTATCTCGCCTTATTTAATTAAGATCTCTCTATATTTTTCTATATGGGTACGTTTTATCTCGAGATAATTAAAAAACCAAAAGTGATATTTTTGATTTTTTTATCTAAATTTTTCTCTTTCACTTTTAGTTTTGAACATACCAAAAATAACAATAGAATTATACTTAGCTGTTGTTTTATGGTAGTAAAAGTTATGTTATTAAATTTAAGCACAAATGTGTTTAAAAATATTATTTATTGTTTATGATACCGATATACGATTTACTGTTTATAACACCGATAATAAAGTCTGTTTAGTGTTTAACTAGATTTTCTTTTCCTAGCTAGAGCCTGCTACTCTGATCAATACCTTCAGTTTCTCTAATCTCTACTTTACCAAAGTAATAGATTTTGATTCTTAAATATACCTTATTTTATTGAAGTAATAGATTTCATTTCTTAAGCATATATTATTTTATTAAAGCCATAGATTGTGTTTATGCAACCCCCAATTGTTTTGTTTTCATATTTTATTTCGTGTGCGGTGGACGTGGCAACGTGCCATTGTAGCCGTTGAATTCTGGGCCCTGCGTGGCAACAAAAAATTCTCATTCTAATACGAGCTAGGGTAGTAATTGTTACAAAGTTAAGTTAACGTGTAATATGCAATAGGAAATAAAACATTTAAAACAACAGCTCACAGTTAATTTCCTATCAACCTCAAAAAGTGTCAAACGATAAAATACATGGGCCTTCGATTCGAATGCTGAACTAGAAGAATTGATCATTGCAAGCAATTAATCATTAAAAATAAGTTTATTCCAAGTGCAAATATCACATCAACTGGCGGTTACAGTCGGACAGTTCACGATAGATCGAGCAGCGTCGAGAAGACGACAGCTACAAATCTGGTAAACTGCAATTCAGTTAGTCAAGGCGAAAGTATTCTTACGTAGTGCCGGGGTAAGTCTATCCTTTTAACATTTCATTCTATTCACAATTTATACGATCTATTTCCGCAAGAACAAAGGGAAGTATTGTTATTTATTAAAAAATAAATATTAATAATTTATTTAACATGCCGAAACAATCGAAAGTAAAAGATCTTGATACTAATGAGTTAAAAACTTTTTATAAAAAATTAAATGCAATTAAAAACAGTCAAACTCTTTTTAAAAATCAGATTGACGCATTTTCAAACTTACTTGAGAACACATCCATACAAGAGATCGATGAATGCAAAATATTAGAGCTCGAATTACGTCTTGATAGACAATTAAATTTACAAAAAGAGTTTGAAGATGTGTTGATATCAATTGAATGCTTGGTCGACAGCCCCGCGGAACTTGTAGGGGAGCGTGAGAATTTTGATGAACATTTTTACCAGTCAATATCATTGTGCAAAAAATATATTTCTAATTTTTACAATGCAAACAATAATTGCAATTCAACAACTAGTAACATACAGGGGGATTCAATGAGTTCGGAGTCAATACCTGCAAACGTGCAACAAAATATAAAACTACCTCAAATTCAGTTACCAAAGTTTTCAGGTTCTTACGAAAGCTGGCTCGAGTTTCGGGATACTTTTGACTCGTTAATAAACAAAAATAGTTCAATCACTGCAATTCAAAAGTTTCATTATTTGCGTGCGGCGCTGGAAGGTGGTGCGGCACAAGTTATTCGCTCACTTGAATTCTCGTCTTCAAATTACCCAGTGGCGTGGAGTGCATTATTAAATAGGTATAATAATGATAGTTTATTGGTACATAATCATGTAAAGTCTATTTTTAATATTCAATCGTTAAATCAAGAATCATCGGTTGACCTTAGAAAAATGCTAGATATTTTATCCAAACATTTGCAATCACTTGAAAGCCTTGGTCAACCAGTTAAACATTGGGATACAATTATTATCTATATTCTTTGTGGAAAACTAGACAAAATTACTGCAAGGGAATGGGAAGAACACAAAGCAAAAATATCAAATAATGCAAATTTACCAACTTTGGAAGAATTTAAAAAAATTCATAAAAAACAAAGCCGATCTTTTGGAAACATTGTCGTTAACAAAAGGTGACAAGGAACTTAAAACACACAAATCTGCTGTTCACGCCTCATTCCAAAATCATAATGCCAATAAAACATTGAATAATAGTAAATGCGTTTTTGTAAGGATTCAGGTCATTTTATTCAAAACTGTGCTCAATTTATTAAGCTTTCGGTAAACGATAGAATTGAAAATATAAAAAAGTTGAAGTTGTGTATAAACTGTCTTAGAGGAAATCATTTGCAAAGAAATTGTTATGCAGGCCATTGCAAAAAATGCTCAGCTAAACACAATACACTTTTACATTTGGGTAGCGATAGTGTTCCAAGCAGGGACGTTGAACAACATATGCAAATCTCTGGAAGCAATGAGGTTAATTCTCCAAATTCATCTTGTTTTCAGGCATCATCTAGCCATTCAATAAACTTAAATGTTCTATTATCTACAGCAATTGTGCAAGTAAAGGACTTGAAGGGAAACTACCATCTATGTAGAGTCTTGTTAGATTCAGGGTCGCAAAGTCATTTTATATCGGATGAATTTTGTAGTCGCTTAGGTTTGCATAAGAGTAATATTAAAATGTCGGTTACAGGCATCAATCAAATAAACTCTGCAATTAACTATAAATGTGAAATAGGTGTAGAATCTCTTTGTAGTTCATGGAAATCAAACTTAACCTGTCTCGTTATCCCCATAATCAATGAAAGTCTTCCAATGAAACCAATTGATACTTCGAATTTGAACATCCCGAACAATATAAAATTAGCTGATCCGAGTTTTGGCGAAAGTGGTCGAATTGATCTAATTATAGGTGCGGCACTGTTTTACAACTTGTTATGTATTGGTCAGATATCGTTGGGTAATAACCTACCTGTGTTGCAAAAAACTGTTCTAGGTTGGATAGTTTCGGGGTCGGTTAATTCACATGTAGCCTCATTCTCAACACTTTGCAGTCATTCCATAATTGACGATAACCTCCAAAGCTTGGTGCAAAAGTTTTGGGAAATTGAGGAATCTAATTTTCAAAAACAGGTTTTTTCTGAAGAAGAAATTTTATGCGAGAATATTTTTCAAAGAACTACCAGGCGGAACGTAGATGGACGGTTTATTGTTCAAATTCCCTTAAAGGACTCAATTTCTAAATTAGGAAATTCTAGAAATTCTGCAATGACTCGTTTAAAAAGCTTGGAGACTAAGTTTGCAAAAAACATTAATTTCCAAAGGCTATATTCTGATTTCTTGAAAGAATATTATCAGCTTGGTCATATGTCCAAAATCGAATCAAACCCAGATGAGATAGATTTCTTTTTGCCTCATCATGGTATTTTTAACGAGAAAAATCAAACAACTAAGTTGAGGGTCGTATTTGACGCCTCAGCAGTAACCGAATCAGGAGTTTCATTAAATGACCTTCAACTAATTGGTCCTACAATACAGAATGATTTGGTAAACATCTTGCTGAGATTCAGGCAGCATGCGGTTGTGATATGCGCAGATATTGTCAAAATGTATCGACAAATATACGTTAACCCTGAACAAAGACACTTGCAAAAAATACTCTGGAGATTCTCTCCAAATGAAGACGTTGATGAATACCAACTCAATACTGTGACTTTTGGCACTGCCTCGGCTCCTTGGCTTGCAGTCAGATGTCTTAAACAATTATCGTTAGAATTTTCCGAAACCCAACCCAAGGCATCAGAGGTTATTCAAAATGACTTTTATATGGATGATCTTTTGACAGGCGCTGAGTCAGTCGAAGATGCAGTCGAGCTCTCTGATCAAATTATAACCATTTTAAGGACGGGTTGTTTCGAGTTACAAAAATGGGCTTCAAATTCCGATAAATTTTTAAATCATGTAAAGGAGATTCAACCTTCCGCAATTTTTAAGATAGGTGACAATGAACGGACTAAAACTTTAGGTCTTTATTGGGCATATTCTTCAGACAAATTGATGTATAGCATTGGCAATTTCAATTTTAACAAACCAATCACTAAACGCTCTATTTTGTCCGACATAGCACAAGTGTTTGATCCGTTAGGGCTTGTTAGTCCCTGTATCATTACAGGAAAAATAATATTACAGCAACTTTGGATGCAAAAATTAAGCTGGGATGAAGCTGTTCCAACGGAATTGCACACTAGGTGGTTTGACTTCAGAAAGGAACTTTCCCACTTGAATTCATTAGAAATTTCGCGTTCAGTTTTTTGCAAGGGAGCAGTCCAAAGAGAAATTCATGCATTCTGTGATTCTTCTTGTCAAGCATACGGATGTTGCATATATATTCGTAGCATATCTCCATCAGGTGATATTCAGGTGAATCTACTCTGTTCAAAAACACGAGTAGCTCCATTAAAATCATTAACTATACCAAAACTAGAGCTATGCGGAGCACTGTTGGCAGCCCAACTAGTACAAAGGGTAAAATCTTCAATAACGGTTCCCTTTGATAAGTGTTTTTTCTGGTCAGACTCTACAATTTGCATTAGTTGGATAAAAACTCAACCAAATTTATTAAAACCATTTGTTCAAAATCGAGTCTCACAAATTCAGGCAGCAACAAATCCCCTGGACTGGTACCACGTAAGAACACAAGAAAATCCTGCGGATCTTCTATCTCGGGGAGTGAGTCCGAAGATGTTGTCAGACTCAGTGTTGTGGTGGTTTGGACCCAGTTGGCTCAATGAACCACAATCTGAATGGCCGGTTGTTCCGTTAGAGGAAACAATACCAATTCCCGAAATGAAAAAACCCAAATTACTCTCGAATGTTTCAACTATTCAATCTTCCTTTCCTATGAACCGGTTTTCAAGATTAACTCGTCTTCAAAGAGTTACATCATATATCAGGCGTTTTGTTGGCAATTGCAAAACAATTATGAAAGAACGAAAATTTGGTCCTTTGCAAGTAGTGGAATTGCATGAATCTCTGTATTGCTTGGTATCGGTTTCACAGAAAGAAAGCTTCGGGAAGGAAATTGCAGCCCTCGCTGAGGGCAAATCATTATCTGTTAAGTCAAGAATACTTAGTCTCAATCCCTTCATGGATAAAAATGGAATCCTAAGAGTCGGTGGTAGGTTGCAAAGGTCTCAATTTTCATTTGAGAAAAAACACCCGGCTTTGATTTCTGATAAACATCATTTGACAAACCTAATAATGCAATATGAACATGAAAGACTTTTTCATTGCGGCGCGCAACAACTTTTATTCTCCATTCGAGAGCGATTTTGGCCGTTAAGCGGAAGAAGTTTGGCAAGAAAAATAGTACATTCTTGCATAAAATGCTTTAGGGCAAATCCTAAACAAAATACACCAATTATGGGCAACTTGCCAGCTGAGCGAGTTTGTCCTGCGCCTGTTTTCAGTGCTTCTGGAGTAGACTATGGGGGTCCTATAATGATAAAAACTAAGACTGGCCGTGGTGCCAAATCAATCAAGGCATATATTTGTCTATTTATCTGTCTTACTACAAAATCTATTCACATTGAACTTGTCAGTGATTTAACTACACAATGTTTTATAGCAGCATTTAGACGTTTTTGCGCCCGCAGAGGCAAACCTGCAAAGGTATATTCCGATAATGGCACAACGTTTGTAGGCGCAAGTTCTGAACTCATTGAACTCGGCAATTTCTTAAAAACTAATCATAATGCAATACAATCCTATTCTTCGGAAAAGGGTATTGAATGGCACTTTATTCCTTCTTATTCTCCCCACATGGGAGGGATTTGGGAAGCCGGAATAAAGTCGGCCAAACATCATTTAAAAAGAGTAATGGGAAACACTTCATTTACATTCGAAGAACTGACTACTGTTCTGGCGGAAATAGAATCCATCCTTAATTCAAGACCTATAACTCCTTTATCTTCCAACCCCAATGACTTATCAGCCTTAACCCCTTCTCATTTCCTGATTGGACACTCGGCAACTACACTTCCAACTTCAGAGCTAATGGATGTTCCAGTTTCCCGATTGTCGAGATATCAGTATATGCAGCAGATCCAACAACATTTTTGGAAGCGCTGGTCTGCAGAATTCGTTTCCGAACTACAAATTCGCACAAAATGGAAGTCAACACAAGGAGAATTGAAGGTCAACGATTTAGTAATCATCAAGAACGATCAAACACCTCCTCTTCAATGGAAGCTAGGTCGTATTGTTTCACTACATTATGGGACAGATGGCATTGCAAGAGTAGCCAACATAAAAACTAGTGCGGGTATTGTGAAAAGGTCATTTGCGAAAATCTGTGTGTTACCCATAGAACTTTAGGTATTTGTGTTAAAGTATCTATAGGAACTTTATTATACAAAGAAATATTGTTTATTTTACTTTTCTATTTAAAGGCTTAAGCCTTTCAAGGCGGGGGGCATGTTTATGCAACCCCCAATTGTTTTGTTTTCATATTTTATTTCGTGTGCGGTGGACGTGGCAACGTGCCATTGTAGCCGTTGAATTCTGGGCCCTGCGTGGCAACAAAAAATTCTCATTCTAATACGAGCTAGGGTAGTAATTGTTACAAAGTTAAGTTAACGTGTAATATGCAATAGGAAATAAAACATTTAAAACAACAGCTCACAGTTAATTTCCTATCAACTTCAAAAAGTGTCAAACTATAAAATACAGATTGTGTTTTTTGAATCTATCTTTATCTTACCGATTAGATTGATAACCATAAGGATGAGTAAAAGAAAAGTGTAAGTATCATTTTTTTAGTATCTTAAATAAGAGTGTGTAATTTAAATTTTTAGCAAGAACATCTGCCGGGTTGTCTAATTTTACCTTATCTTCTCTTATATCTCTCATATCTTTCTTATTTTAACTTTATCTACAACATCTGATAAATCATTTTATCCAACTTATATATTTAATATTTTTTTATCTGGGTTTCTTATATTTTCCCATCCTTATGATAAAAAAATAAGTGGCGCCCATTTACCTTTCCCTTTTTCATCATTTCTCTCATTTTCTCTTTAGTCCCTTTTAAATTCTTTTATCTTTTATTTTTTCTAGTAAATATATCCCCTTATATCTTTCCGATACGATATCATCTAGCTCGTTCGAATCCACGCTCGCTCTTCTCCTACCCCCTGAGTGCCGTTCGCATTTGTTAACCTCTATAAAACGAGCCTTTAACATCTTGAGAAACAAGAGGTTACAGTATTAAAGATTTGTTAAAAGGATGATCAAGATTTAAAGAAAGATATCTTGGAAATGATAGTCGTACGGACCTCACAATTGTATTGGATTGTTAGATTGTAGTAGGTAAGTTGGGGTCTAAAAAGAAAAGGTAAATCTTAGTGTGGTGCTCGTGCATCTTTTGAGCACACAAAGTTTCTTTATTTAATGATTTTTAGTTATATGCAATCGTTGGCGATCATTTGGTCTCTTCTTTTTATCTCCTTTAGAAATATTTTTTTGTGCCTTTCCGGCTTTTTTTGCAGCTTTTCCGCTTGTTTTTGGTGGCATATTTACTTTTGTCACCTTTGACATTATAAATAAAAAATTGACTTTCTAATTGTTTGAACCAAAGTTCTGGTTTTGATGACCAGAAAGTTGGGAGTCTAATATTTTTTAAGTTTTCTAAAGAATCAATACCCTCAGTGACAGAGATATTTGGCTCTGTCATATTAAAATGGTTATATGCAATCTTTCTCAAAAATGGCAAATCAAATGGCTCACCTAATCAAATCCTTTTTGGAGAAGCTTCACGCGATTATCCGTAGGATTTCGATTCGGTATGCTTAGCTCAAAACGTTTGGGTCTGGATGCTCAGGTCGGAAAACTCTGGTCGTGATGCTCTGATTCTGCTTTAGTTCAGCTTGGGTTCAGCTTGAGTTCAACTCGGGGTCAGCTTGAGTTTAGATTGGGTTCAGCTTGAGTTCAACTCGGGGTCAGCTTGAGTTCAGATTGGGTTCAGCTTAAGTTCAACTCGGGGTCACCAATATTTTAGTGCAATGGTCATTACACCAAAATTAAAATAAATAAAATGAATATATAACAACTTGTATTACTGCAGCAAAATAAATACATCTGACTTTTTGTGAAATATCAAAAATATTCATCTATTAAAAAACTTGTTTCGCCTTTTTTATATCAACCACGATCCACTGTCTTGGCAACGGTGATCTTCAATATTTTCTATACAGGTTGAGATTATTTTGCTATCCATACGAATAATATCATAAAGCCTTTCAAAAAGAAAATGAATCTTAATCAGTGATTATTAAATCACTGAAAAAGAAAAGAAGAGACCAAATGATCGCCAACGATTGCATATAACTAAAAATCATTAAATAAGGAAACTTTGTGTGCTCGAAAGATGCACGAGCACCACACTTAGAAAAAGAAGTATATTTAAAAGATATTTAAAAACCAAAAAATAAAATGTTGTTAAAAAGAAATTAATAAAATGTCACTTCCGGCAAAACTCAAACCTGCAAACTTTACATACAGTCACTAAATACCACCCTTATTCTCCTCTGCTTTTCGAAAACGTATTTTTTTTGAATGCCAAATTTGAATTTTTAAAATATTACCAAACAATCAATTCTGCTCTACCTACATAAGTGGTTAGCTTCCTTTATTCACCTCATTTATTCTATCAGCTTTTGTTAATACGTTAGGTATTACAATCAGACCTAGTAATCGGTCGCCTAAAATACCTATCCAAATGTTCAACGAAACATACTGGATTCCACAATACTATGAAGACTTTCGTCGACCCACATATGGGAATTATGTAAATTGAAAACTCCATTTCGTGTAAAACCGTTTTGTCGACCCACATATGGGAATTCTGCAAATTGAAAACTCCATTTTGTGTAAAACCCGCCTCATCAGTACACCGAATGTATTCAAAAAACTTGGAGTACTCAGCATCATTTCTTAGAAACCAGCGGCAAAATTTCAAACGTGTCTGATGATCAAGTAGATTCAGAGCATGCACTCGTTGGAGATGATGCTCGTGAAGTATTCTCCAAACCAGAGGAGAATCAATTCGCACCTCTGCTGATATTCTCCACAAACTAGTTTTTGTATTCTCATCTACTTGTGCCAAAATTGCCTCTTTTGTCCCAGGGGTGGACACCAAACTTGGTCTCCTGGAGTTATGGGACAGTTACTTAAATGTACCCGTATCACGCAACCTTTGGTACAACCTTCCAAACACACGAACTGAAGGTATGTGGTTATTAGGGAAAGTGTCCACATAGGTACAGACGTAGCGCTTCCCTAGCATTACCATTTTCACGATCGTTCACGAAATTCATATCAGTTAATTCAATATTACTGTAAACAGGCGTGAGGAAAATTTGTAAAATTATTCACCAACAACTAAATAATAGCTACAATTAGATCGAGATCTATTTAAACATCGGTCGAATTTGGTAAAAAAACAGTTTTTTTAGAATAAAAAAAGCGATAATCGAATATGATACAAAAACACAAAACACTCCGCATCTGCGAATCCGTTAATTTGCGGACATATGTTTATAAAGACTTTTCTGCATATTGTAGCGTTTTAAAATACCCGATTAATTAAATTTCTTTTTTTAACAATCTGTTTTTATCCAGGCCTACCCTGTACTCGAATCCGATTATAATATCCAAGACTTTTCAAAGCGAAGTATTGATTTTTTCTATTGATCAGGTCTCATGTATAAGATCAGATGACTTAAGTGGGGATTGCTTAGAGCGTCCCTTTGGTATCAACGGTTTTTAATTCTGGGTGGAGTGCTCTCGCTAGTAAGATCTTCGCGAGACACCTAGTTTCAGTTTCCCAGTTTTTTCTTATTGTATCTTAAAAATTACAAACAGTTAAGTGTTTCTAGTGCCTATTATCGTTTATTCTACCTGAAGGTTTATCTGAAGATTTCCAGACAGTGCTATCTTTAAGATTATTTCGTATATCGTGTATTAATGCCGGAAAATTAGCCAGAATTACAATATCTCTTTGATCACCAGCTATGAAGAGTAAGTTTATGGTTTATTCTCTAAATACCTACCGATCTCTTGATTATATCTTACCGTTTCGATCATTTACCGAGAGAATGAAGCCATATGCTATCCAAAATATCTTAGAAACATTTAGAAGCTAACGTAAGTTTTAACAATTTTTTTTATACCTCTATCGAGTATGAGAGTACCATTTATTTCTATGGAGAATTTTATTTTAACTGTATTTACCGTATCAGCTATTAAAAAGTGCAGTGCGCAGTTTCGGACTGAAATTAATCGAAATGTGAATTTTTTTTAATATGGCTTACCTGTATTTTTATTACTTATATTTTTTGTATCTCTTATCTGTAAAACTTTTTTATTTGTATTTTTTATTTTTATCTCGTACCTATTTAATTAAGATTTACACCTTTGTATATGAGTACCCTTTTAACTCGAGTTGATACAAAAGCAAAAGGTGATTTTTTATAACTTTTTTATCTAACTTTCATCTCTCTCACTTTTCGCTTATCAGAGTACACAAAAATAACAAAACAATATACCTAGCTGTTATTTTAAGTGTAGCAAAAGACATGTTTTTGAACTAAATACAAATGTGTTTAGTAATATGTATTTACTATGCTGTATGTTTTTTATTTTTGTATCTTTTTGTTGTGTGTCTCTTTTATTATTACAGCCAATAATAAATACTGTTATTGCTAAATAGAGATTTTTCTTTTTCTAGGTAGAGCCTCTTACTCTGATCAATATTTTCAGTTTCTCTAATCTATATTTTATTAAAGTACTGGATTTTTTTTTGAATATATCTTTATCTAACAAATTTGATTTATAACCATAAGGATAAGTAAAAGGAAAGTGTAAGTATAATTTTTCTTTTTGTTTCTTAAATAAAAGTGTGTAATTTAAATTTTAGCAAGAACAATCTGCCGGGTTATTTAATTTTACCTTATCTTATATCTCTTATATCTTTCTTATTTTATCTGGGTTTCTTATATTTCCCGATCCTCAGGATAAAAAACATAAGTGGCGCCCATTTCCCTTTCTCTTTCATTTCTTTCTTTTTCTTTTTTCTTTTTTTTAACTTTTAATATTCTATTAAATATATTCTTTTTTATTCTTCCAATAATTTATTATCTAGCTCGATCGAATCCACGCTCGCTCTCCCCTAACCCCCTGAGTGCCGTTCGCAGTGTTCGCACTAGTTAACCTCCTCAATCGAGCATTTAACAGCTTCAGTCAAAAAAAAGGTTACAATATTTTGGGCCATACTACTACTCATTTCATTTTGTGACACATTTTTTTAACACTCCGTATATCTGCAATAAATTGATGTTTATTATAATAATAATCCTTAAATAATTGGATTGTTTTACCACTTAAAGCAAGTATGCAGTAATTAAACATTATACAAAATTAATTAACATCACAAAGGCTTCCATTTTGTATAATTTAATAAACAAACCATTTCAAGTATATGATTACTATTTATAATAGGATAAAATATATATGAATTAATACTCAAACAAAATGAATAATTTAAATCAATTTTGCGTTTATCAGACAAGCACCAGTTCTGTTTTCCTACTGTATCGAACCTACTTTGTATTTTGGAGAGCAGGAAAGTTACTTAAAAGATGTTACCGTCAAAATAAAATCTAGTTTTATATTTACAGGGGTTATTTCCTCGCATCGGGGTGACGCTTGCACCTGAGTGTCTAATATTTCACGATTTTCGTCATGAAGACAGATTGTATTTGCTGAAGTTATCGTGAAACAATAAACATTTCCTTTTGTCTGAAGGTACTTTTCACTGTGCAGTAGGTATCCGAGGAAAATTTATTACTTTTTAAACTTTGTTTTATAGCGAGATAAACTTTACCGTGATGTGTACGAACCTGTAATGATATATATTCTGTGTAAAGCGCAAGCTACACACTTTCTTGTTATTGAAAATGTTTCTACTCCAATCAGTGCCTCTTTGTTAAGTATTTAGTATAATAACTTAAAAATAAAACATCCAAAACAACAACAACTCAATCAGATTTCTTTTATGAACTACCAAACGTCAGAGAGCTATTCTTTTCTTGTATTTAACAGGGTGGACAACCACCCTGGTATTTTATGTAGTTTTTCAGTAAAAATTATTTATAAAATACCTTACAACAAAGCAACATTAGTCTGAGAAATCAATAAAGAGAAATTTAAAAAAGTTTTATATAAAACCATAGGAAAACAAGATTTTGACAAAAAAATTTAAATAATCATTCTAGAGTAAATAGATTACTAGCATAAAAAAGCTATGAAAAAATTTTTGTTCCTTCGTTTTATTTTCACCGAAAATCAATTATGATGGGTCTTAGAGCGGAAATTTTTGTATCAATCTCTACTGAAAAAAAAAAATGCTTTTAAAAGCAGGTTTTAATATACTAAGCGGGAATTGAATTTTCCAAAGATACGTTGCTTATAAAAAAAATTCATTGATCTTTACAAGGATTTAGGTATCAGTAACAAAAAAGGAATCAGGATCAAGGTAAGACGGAAAATGATAAAATATTTTTAAACAGAACTTTTCTAAAGAAATAAGCTAACAAAAAACAGAAAAAGTTTTATGCAAAAGAAATGCTAACTTATAAGACAAATTTTAACGTAGTTTTCTAAATTCAGTCATACAGGTGAATATGAATGATTTTTATTCTTTTCCAATCCATCTTTAGTATTTAATCTCTTTTTTTTTGCCTTTAGTGCTAAATGCTTTTTCATCATATGTAACATTTAAAAGAAGAATACATACGTCGTGTAAAAATGTATAGTTTGTATCTAAAGTATCGTATTAAAAATAAAATAATTTTACCAGACTATTGCTAACCTGTCTTTATTGGTGAAAATTACTTTTTTATAATTCACGTTCACAAAGTTTCTATTTCGACACTAAAAACAGTATCGAAATAGATTCATTGTAACACTGTTTTTGGTAACTTTTTGTTTTACACAATTGGTTGCACTGCACTGATTTTCAACGAAAGAGTTCAGGTAGTAAATCAAGAAGTATGTTGTAGTAAATTATTAACTACATTATCAGCGTTATTGCTAAATTCGGAATATTTTATACAAATTTGACAAACATTCTAATTTAAAATCATTAAAACTGACAAGTGTCAAAACTGTCAAGATTGCCAATATAAATAAATATTTCGAAAAACTCTCATTTTATTTTTTTTTATACTTTTTAAAGTTCATTATAAAAAATAGTATGTAACACTCGAATTACAATGACGGTTTGTAGTACTCGTTCTTTGCGAAACTCACCGCTTCGCGGTTCGTTTCACAAACTGAACTCGTACTACGAAACCTCTGTCATTGTAACACTTTTATTACAATATACTATTTTTTAAACCGGCCAGAACTTAGTATTTTCCGGTTTCTTTTTGGGTCAGAAAATCTCATTTTGTCGGGCATGGTCAGAAAATAAAAATAAGTCCGGTAATAGTATATTAAGTATCAAGAACGGTAAGGACATTTTACCGATCGAAGTCCTTAACGTTCGTGATGCTTATAACGTTTTTGCACGATAGAAACTATTTTTCCGTATTAGACATTAGACAGAGCACTTTTGACATTTTAATAACGTTAAAATTATTTACTTACCGTTCTAGAACGGTAAGTAAATTACTTATCGTTCTGTTTCAGTAAACACAACATACTGTAAATTCGTTTAGCGATTTATTTTTAATTACCCTATTAAGGTTTCATCCAAATTTATTTGAAAAGGTCCAACCAAAATATTAGGCTATAACAATTTGGAAAAGTTTCAACCATTTTATGGAGGAAAGAAAATAGTATATTGTGAAACAAGTGGGAAAAGTCGCAGTTTTCTTACGATTGTGAAAGTAAGAAAAGTGCTTTTCCCACGTGTTACACACTATACTTTTTCTACGACTGCAACTAAAAATTAAAATAATGTGGTAATACTTTATTCTAAATTATAAATAGTGAATGTAAAAAAATCCTAAAAATTAATTAATTTTATAGTTAATTGTAATGTTTGAACAATTTTTTAATACAATTCCAGGAGTACCACTAGACTCAGACGAGGTGGATGGTTCAACAATTGTATAACTAGTATTAGCAGTATTATTAGTCTCATCTCTGTACTACCACTTGTGTGAATAAAATTGGTGATTTTATTGGCAACATCTAATTTTTTTTTAATTGATTGGTCTATGTAACCCTCCGCCACTGTGCTAGACCGCCAACCGCCGCGCCGTGTCGCTTAAGGGTTAAAAGATCACCACCGGCGTTTACTAATATTGTTGCTGAGGAGCGTCTAAAATCTAAAGCAATGTCCAGTGTTGCCCAAATGTTGCTATTTCTTTGGCCATGCCTCCAAATTTATTAATGCCAACCGTTTGCTTTGTGCACTTGCCCTTTTGATAGTTTAAAAACAAACGATTTAGGGTTGGATCGTAAGGACGAAGTGCTGCATATTTTTTATAAATTTTATAAAATTCTCCGGTTAGAGTAAAGAAACGTGGGACTTTATTGTTTGAGTTTTCGAATCTGACGAGTAAGCAGAATTCAAATCTTCAATGTCATTTACCGTGAGTTTAACCAACTCGTCTTGGCGGCATGCTCCTGTGAGGCCAAATACTAGGGCAACCTAAAAATACAAAATGTATTATGTATCAATTATATAATATTAGGTATAGTGATATGTATATTATATAACTAAAACTTACCTTTACTAATAAGTATATTTCATCGGGAGCATCGTTTAAAAATTTTTGGAGCTCTTCCGCTGATAAAATTTTAGATTTTTTAGGTATATACTGTTTCGATTTTTTTTTAACGAAGATCGCAATTTCGCATATTTCGAAATATCTATGTTATTTTTTACATTCATTGTACTTCTTAACATCGAGTACTGGGACCAGATTGTAGAAGCCTTTAAAGGTTTAGATAAATGTTCAAAATAAACTAAAAGAACGTTTTCAGAAAAGGATTTCACTTTACAAGTTTTTCTCCAATCCATAAACTTATCGTACGCTATTTCATATTTCTTTCTGGAAGTTACTAGTCCAGAGTGACATTTGCCGCTTTTTCCAGAATTTCTGGCGGTGTATTTTCAAAATCACTTTCATCTATATCCATAATAAGAAATTTTATGAAATTTATAAATTTATAATCTATTTTCTGCGGCTTAATCAAAAGCAAATTACAATTTATAAAAAATTTGACGTTTATGACAGTAAACAGAAATCTCAAGAACCTAGACTGCAAGCCACCTATGTTATGACTAAAAAAATGTAAATTCTCCATTTAAATGTACATATCGTGGGATAAATGATTAAAGTCGTGGGATAGATTCATTTATCCCACGGCTTTGGAAAATTCTAACATTGTAGCATCGAAAAATGTGAGAATAGAGCTATGTTGTATAGCAGTCGTAGAAAAAATAATTTTAATAACGATTGTCGTCGGGACTTTTGTAATAAATCATTTAAAACGGCTGTTTGAGTATACTTTGTTTAGTTTGTACTTTGGTGGCCTGGTATTACAGGTTAGTGAGCTAGTTAAGGGAAGAACGTCCTTAAGGGAGTTTTAACGTTACAAATCTGCAACCCAACGTTAAAGTTTATTATTATCACAGATTATTGTGAAGTGTTTAATTTGAAATTATATGAAAACAGTTAATATAATGCTTTAAGCCTAATCCTTAGTAGTAACACCCGTTGATGACTGTCTGGTACCTTTTTGGTATACTTTCCATGCATTCTTGGCAGTATTTTTTTAATCGTGTTACTCCTGTGCCATACTTGCTTTCGAATTGCATTAAATATGTCTTAATTTACCAGATTTTTATTGAATTAAGGTGAAATGAATATGCCAGACAAGTCATTGTATTCGGTTTTCTTATTGTTTTCATTTTTGATCAATTCTTTCTAAAATAGTATTTTTCCCATTGCCATGAACAAATGAATCCATCAAATTATCTCATCTTTTATACATTTTTCTGTTCTTTTTTATTAATGATAATTTCATCTACAGTGTCAATTATCTTCAGTTATTATTTTTTATTTTATTTGAATAAAATTTGTTAATTACTTTGTGTTTTTTATAAATAAAAACTAATCTTTAATGAAAATTTTGATAAAAATACCACTGATTTGATTTTTATAGCGTGTTACAAAAACTATGGTCTTCTCTTCTGGACTTACCATATAAAATTTATAAAATAGCATTCAACCGGTTACATAAGGTAATATATTTTTTTATTATTTGTAGTCAGTAATTTTTTTCGTATAAATATAAATTATAAATCCATTTTCCTGAAATTTTTTAGCTATCAATAATGAAATGTCGTGATGGTGTGATTCATTTCGAATGCAAATCATGTCTCCATTGAAACCATTCCATTCGTTTTGAAAACGCAGAGAGCAATTTGATAAGGCGTGATACACTTCTCGATATCCAGCAGAATATCCCTCAACCAGTGTATGCCAGTAGATATTTATATGAAGATGGATAGACAGGCGGCTTTATTCTCGTCATAAAGAGAAAATATTTTGGTTATTTGTATATTTTAACATAATTCTAAATTTATCCATATAGAGATGCCAGCAATTGAATATTCTAAGACAATGTCAAACAAACTCGGATTTTAATCAAATATGTCGTAACATTATACATAAATGTATTTGAAAACCTATATACTCGTACAGCTATTACACAAAAGCATAAAACAAAATTTAAATGCAAAAGTTTTTGATGGGAATGAAGATATTGATCATTTTATGGATTAAAACAGACGAGAAACTTATACAGATGTTTTACAGGAACGTTTATTTAACGTTTATAACCTTTTTAAATATTTTTTAACTAAACAGCTTGTTATAAGATAATTTGAAGAAACTCTTATATAGTGTTGTAATAGTATATTGTAATACAAGTGTTACAATGACAGAGGTTAGATAGATAGATATTTTTGGGTTGGCTGTTAGCCTATATCACTGCGACCTTTGCAGATCTATTGTGAACACCCATTATCTGTGGAATAGGATTAGAGCACCTTGTCCAGCTCTGCCCTCTCAATGAGACTTAATAGCCTTGACAGTGGCCACTCCGCATAACTTGGAGCAGCCGGTTTCTCCTCTCCCAGTACTAGATACCGCGTCCTTGCAAGGCCTTCACATTGGCATAGGACATGAAATGCAGTTTCCTCTTCCTCTTGGCAGTATCGACAAATGTCTTCATCTGCTAAGTTTAGCTGACTCATGTGTTTTCTGAGCCTACAATGTCCTGTCAAGAGACTGACAATCATTCTGACATCATTTCGCCTTTGTGATAGCAGCTCTGCAGTAAACTTCGCCGAGTAACCCTTTATGAAGAGTTTGGCTTGTCGCTTGCCCGGTGATGTTTCCCACCACTCCTGGGCCTTTTCTAGCCTCCATTTCTCAATGGCTGCCTTTCTGAAAGTATTAGCAACTCCGCCGAATGGTTCCGGGCCAATCATTGGAGTGTTAGCTCCCGCACGGGCCAATTCATCAGCCTTCTCATTGCCCCGAAACCCTGAGTGTCCTGGTATCCATGCCAGTGTCAGAGAATTTTGACTAGCGGCATGTGTCAGGGCCCCAACGCAGTCCCACACCAGCTGTGAGCTTATTTGTGCTGAGACTATCGCCTTTAGAGCTGCTTGGCTGTCCGAGTATATGACTACGGTTTTACCCGTTATACCCTGACTTACGATCTCCGTTGCACAGTGTTGTATGGCCGTTACTTCAGCCTGAAACACTGTGGCATACGCACCTAGACTTAGTTGGATTTTTATCCTGTGTCCTCTACTGTATATACCTGACCCCTCAGTCTTTGAGCCATCGGTATACCAAATTGACTCCCCTTGGATTGGGGGGCCATTGTTCCATGAGTCCCTTTCCAGTATTTCTACTCGAAAGTTTCTCACAAAGTTATACCTGGGGACTATCCTGTCCTGAGGCATACTCATTATTTGATCTGCCTTAACCCTATTGTATAACTCTGCTTGCTTTTTGCCTTTTAATAAGGTAATGGGGGCCTGGCCTTGTAGCAGTCTGTGAGCAGTTGCCATAGCCTCGCCCTGAATGTAAATGTGCAATGGTGGTAGGTTGAGTAAAACCTGTAGTGCGTCCGTTGGGGCGGTTCCCATGGAACCTGTAACATTCAGACATGCCTGCCTTTGAATGCTTTCCAGCTGCCCGATCACCCCGGACTGCTGCGTTCTACTCCACCACACCACCGAACCATAGGTTAACATTGGTCTAATGACTTGTGTATACAACCATAGGTTCATTTTGGGGTTCAATCCCCAGTTCCTGCCACACAATTGTCTACACCTACCAAGGGCTATTGTAGCTTTATGACAGAGGTTTCGTAGTACGAGTTCAGTTTGTGAAACGAACCGCGAAGCGGTGAGTTTCGCAAAGAACGAGTACTACAAACCGTCATTGTAATTCGAGTGTTACATACTATTTTTTATAATGAACTTCTAAAAGTATAAAAAAAAATAAAATGAGAGTTTTTCGAAATATTTATTTATATTGGCAATCTTGACAGTTTTGACACTTGTCAGTTTTAATGATTTTAAATAGAATGTTTGTAAAATTTGTATAAAATATTCCGAATTTAGCAATAACGCTGATAATGTAGTTAATAATTTACTACAACATACTTTTTGATTTACTACCTGAACTCTTTCGTTGAAAATCAGTGCAGTGCAACCAATTGTGTAAAACAAAAAGTTACCAAAAACAGTGTTACAATGAATCTATTTCGATACTGTTTTTAGTGTCGAAATAGAAACTTTGTGAACGTGAATTATAAAAATGTTAATTATGTACGTTTTACATTTAAGATATTACAATATTATTACTCATGATAAGACACCAAAATATTACACTGAGAAAAAACAATCTAACAAAAGATACTTCTAGCGCCTGAAAACTTCAAAATTTTATATGGTTGAAATCAGAAAAAAATTATTATTACGTTTCCAGTATTTATTTATTTTTATTTATTAAAAAATATTCATATATATTTTTTAAATTTAAACAATATGTTGTAAAATCATAAATGCATATCACCGCCGGTGTTATCGAAATGCCTCCCGTTTTTTCAGGTACCTATTTTCATAGATGAAATGCCTCCCGGGTACAATCGAAATGCCTCCGGGTCCTTAATCATTTATGGTAATATTTTGTGTGCTTAATCTTTGTATAATGACACAATGTTGCCAAATTATAATTTGAATAGGTAAATATATATCTATTTTTATTTTTCTAATTCTTATGCACTGTACATAAAATCTGTTAACAAAATATTTCAGAGTACGACATTTTTGTTTAGAAAATAAAATTGTTTACAATTAAAAACAAAGCCGAAGTACACTTAGTATTCCAATTGTTTTGATCTAACACGATTCTAATCTCTAATCTATTCCATGAATAGGGTAGTTTGCACCTACTAAATCTGGTAATTAGTTGTTTATAATAAATATCCTTTCTATAATGATGTGATTACTTAATCAGTGTACATTTTTGTTTAGAAAATAAAATTGTTTACCATTAAAAATAAAGCCGATGTACCTACACTAAGTATTCTAATTGTTTTGATCTAACACGATTCTAATCTCTAATCTATTCCATGAATAGGGTAGTTTGCACCTACTAAATCTGGTAATTAGTTGTTTATAATAAATATTCTTTCTATAATTATGTGATCACTTAATTTTTGTATAAATACTTCAAGTTTATTAGTTCTTGTCTCAGTTTTGTCGATTTAAAGCTTGTATCAGTTTGTCAATTTTAAGTTCAAATTGTGTTTAAGTGGATTAAGTTATAATATTCGAAATAATGGAATCAACGATGTGTTCGAGTCAAAAGGGCAAACCTTTAATATCAATTGATGGTTTCACATTCGGTTTTCAAAAAATGTTGGCCAAAGATACGGTAAAGCGATGGACATGTACTAAGAAAACCTGCAAAGCATTTGTGAAAACGCAGGGATGTGACAATTCGATAATTGAGTCGATATTAGATCACAATCACGAGAAGTTGTCTGCCGAAGTGTCCAATAGGAAAGCCGTAAGCAATTCGATAAAAAGAGCAGCCGTGGAAGATATCAACGAAAAACCAATGAAGCTCATATGTAAAGAACTTAAGAAGACGAATATAGAGACATTTACTACCAACGATATCTATAGGGTGAGACAGAATTTATATTACGCTAGAACAACTAATTCTTTAATTAAACTTCCTAAAAGTATATCTGAATTTCATATTGCTATCGATTCAACTTCGATTATTACAAATAGGAACGAAAATTTTATAATTAAAAATGACAAAGATAATCACATTGTTATATTATCCTGTTCTTCAAATCTTTCTTTTCTTTCGACTGTTTCCAATTGGTATGTCGACGGAACTTTTGAGTACTGTCCTCGCTTTTTCACCCAATTGTTCACTATACATGGCTTAAAAAATGGACATTATATTCCTCTCGTCTTCTGTTTACTTGAAGATAAAAAGTCATCTTCTTATTATCTCGTGTTTAAATATATCATAGAAGAATGTATTAAACTCAATTGCCCTGTATCCCCTAAAGTAATAACTTCAGACTTTGAAATTTCTATACATAATGGTATCCGTAAGGCATTCCCTGAAGCAGATCTTCGTGGATGTCGTTTTCATTTGGGTCAGGCTTGGTATAGAAAGCTTCAAGCACTGGGCTTAGCTCCAGAATACCAGAAAAAAGGTGCTGACTCAAGTGAAATTACCCATTTTCTGTCATATATTTTTGGCCTATCATTCTTAGATCCTGAAGAAGTTGGCGATTTTTTTGCAATAGATTTGTCCGAAATTAAACCAGTCGATGAAAGGGTCACTCAGTTTTGTGATTATCTTGTGGATAATTATATATCGGAAAATTCGAAATTTCCGCCACATCTCTGGGCTGAGCACTCTTCATCTTTAGAAAGAACCACAAACCCATGTGAAAGTTTCCATTCCAAGTATAACTCGTCTTTCTACTGCCCTCATCCAAATATAAATAATTTTATTGAGATTATTTTACAATTTCAAATAAATACCTATATTAAAATAAATTCTGTCTCGGTACCAAAAAGAATTGTTGAGGAAAGTACAGCAAAAATCAATTTTGTAAATGAAAAAATATTACAATTAAGAGAAGGTACAATAAATAAATTAGAATTTGTGAAACTAGTGTCATACAAATTTAGGAAAAATAATTTGTAAGTTTGTAAATTTCTTCTGATGATTTGTATATAAAATTGAATAGTTCAGTCTGCAGACTGAATTTTATTGTTTGAGTCATAATTTTCTTAAAAATTGGTGCTTTTAAATTTTCTGCGATGATAATATTATGTAATTTTGTAAGTTTCTGCTGATGATTTGTTTTAATAACTGTATAAAATACTTATCATGTCTTTATGTTTTTGATCAAAATAATCAAAATATTAAAACCAAAAAATAATGGTTAATATTGAGTTATTAACGAAATTCTATAAAAGGACGAAAGTTTGGCAACGTCTCACCTTCGTACAAAGATTAGAAGCTGGTAATTTATTTAGAGCTTAGGAGGCAATTCGTATGTGACCCTTTTAGCGACAGGTAAGAAACCCTTTTTCGGGAGGCATTTCGTATCCGGCCATCACCGCCTATTGTGAGTGTCGAGAAATGTTTTGGATTTATAGACGGCCCGCTGTTCTTAGGTAAGGGGTGACTTCAATTCTTATTATCAAGAATCCTTTTTAACTTTTAAATACATATTCAATCTTATTGTGCACCTAAGCGCTGAACTGTACCTTCGCACCGAATCGTTCTACTGTTTTTTGATGAAATTATCTTAATTTTGGTTTAGTATTACAATACATTGGTTATTTATCACTGTTTCATTATTGTTTAATTAAAAACAGAAACTAAATCCAAAATGCAATAAATTTTGCTTTAATCCTTATTATTAATTTTAATTTTAAAATAATACAATCACTAGAGCCACGTTTAAATCAACATAAGACACTTTCTATCCAATTATTGATGTGAAACATCTATAGCCGCACGTGAATCAGATTTCTCGCGTAGCGACGGTGACGTATGATTCATATGACGTAAAAAAACTAACGCATCGATAATATATAATAAAGAGATGTACTGATACCTTATATGAAATTGGTCTCATGTTTTGAGCGACGCCGACGGTGGCGCGCCAACAATAGGGGGAAGAAGCTCATCGATTCAAAAATTTGGCGGGACAGGGTATGAATTGTTTCATATAGAAATACACTTTTAAAGCTCATATTTTAATTTTTAATATTTTTACTGATGTGTAAAAATATTAAAAATTGAAATATAGACTTAAAATTGCATATTATCTTATAATATTTAGGTAAATAAATATAAAAACTAAATAATAAACAAATTTTGATGTGAAACATCTATAGCCGCACCTAAATCAGATTTCTGGCGTGGCGACGGTGACGCAAAAACCTAACACGACTCTGCATACTATCTATTCTATGTATAAAAATTAATGTTTGTCTATATGTTATCGATGAACTCAAAAACTACTGGACCAATTATTATGAAAATTGGTATATATTTTTCCACGGAAAAGGTATTTTCAAAATTTTTAAAATTTTTAAAATTTTCAAAATTATCAAAATTTTTAGAATTTTCAAAATTTTCAATATTTTGAAAATTTTCAAATTTTTCAAAATTTTCAAATTTTTCAAAATTTTCAAATTTTTCAAAATATTTTAAAATTTTCAAAATTGTGAAGATTTTTAGAATTTTTAAATTTTCAAAATTTGAAAATCATGATAATTTTAAAAATTTTCAGAATTTTCAGAATTTTCAAAATTTTCAAAATTTTAAAAGTTTTTGAATTTTTCAATGCTTACTTTAATCGCGCCTAAAGGTTACACGCACACATTCTTTTTTTATTGAATACTGCACACGTACCTATACTTTTACAAAATAATGTTGATGTTTCACATCTGCCAGGCGTCCCGTGACGGCTTCCCTTTTTTTTAGATTTATATTTAACATAAAACAATATCTGAAAAATATTAACAATAAAAAATTATATTAAATTTACGATTAATGTTGTTTAAAAAGGATTATCACATTTAAATCAAAAAGGTAAATATTGTTTTTTATTTATATCAGTATTGTTTCCAAATATATTGATACTGAAACTTGATTTCCAATTAAAAATAACAGTGTAGCAATAAATTATAAAAAGTTTTTATGGTAGATATAAAACAGTACCCTTTTTTTACATAAAACAAAACTAAAATTAAACCGATAAGTCCAGTATTGATAAACAATAAAATTATTTTTTGTGAAATATAATAAATAAATAAACATTACATATATGGTAAAGGTAAAAAAAACGTGTGCGTCTCAGGACGCGCGACAGAAGTGATAACTTCAACTAATCCGAGTAAATTTTTTAACTTGAGAAAAACTTTGCCTTGCCTATTACTTAAATTTTATGTACATTAATATGATAAATGTGTATAAATTTAAAAATTTTAATATTTTGAAAATTTTGAAAATTCTGATAAAATTTGTATCACTATAACTTTTACTAATTACGATACAAAATTTTTTTACTATGACAGTTCAAAATTTCTAATCAGTCGCGTAGTAATTCGCAATACAGCCATCTTTACGTGGAACGGCCTGATTATTTCAGCAGAATCAGATTTCACCTATTCTGCCATTTTTTTGTTCAACATGTATTGACGTTGATATTAAGCACTAGACATTTTGTCGGGCTTATCACAATTATCATTTTGTGATTTAAGTTTTTGATCAATTTTTTACTGAAAAACATAATTCTTACCGTAATATCTGTTAATTAGACATACAACACAACTTTATTTAATGTTTACCACAAATAAACTCCTTTAACCGGTTATTTTATCACTATAACTTTCACTAATTACGATACAAAAATTTTTTACTATGACAGTTCGAAATTTCTAATCAGTCGCGTAGTAATTCGCTATACAACCACCCTTTACGTGGAACGGCCTGATTGCTATTTAATACACATTTAAAACTTAAATTCTTATCCTTACTATCAATAATAACATTAATAACACATTTTATAATCAATTTTTATAAGATTTATCACAAATGAAACCACCAAAACACGTCTTTTTTATGCTAAAATTAGGCTAATCAGACTGTCATTTCTTCTTAGACAACCTGTTATGAGAATTCCCGAGCATGACCGAAAATTTTTAGAATGAATTTAAATTATAATAAAAAGAAATTAAATTAACGATGAACGAATTATTTGAATAAATGAGTAAATAAATAAATAAATAAAGATATTTGTATTAATATTAATATTTACCTATTTCTATTTGATTTAATTTCCATTTCTTCTCCTACAACTGCCACGATAGATGCCGAGGATGATCGAACCGTTTAAATTATGAATTTAAATTATAATTAAAAGGGATTAAATTAGTTTTCTATACGAAGATATAGAAAATAACCTAATTTTTATGATATTAAATGGATATAAATATTTAATAAGTAATAAAAAGTAATCAATTGTATTTAGTGACAGATTAATACCGTATAACACAGTAAATTCAAATATACTTAAAACTTACATTGGGAAAAGCATAGAGAGATAGAGAGAGAGAGAGAGAGAGAGAGAGAGAGAAATTATATTATTATGTTTCACTGCGCCTGCGTGTAACAACGATAAACAACGCGTTATGATAAACGCTTTTTTCAACGCGTTACGCTAAAATCAGTTTACTCTCCCATAAGAAGTTATCACTTCAATAAATAAATAAATAAAGATATTTGTATTAATATTAATATTTACCTATTTCTCTTATTATTATGTTTTACTGCGCCTCCGTTTAACAACGATAAACAACGCGTTATGATAAACGCTTTTTTCAACGCGTTACGCTAAAAATCAGTTACCGGCCCATAAGAAGTTATCAGTTCAAAAAGCACTTAAGCATCATAAGCACCACTTTTAATGCGGTTTTCTAAACACAAAGACTACTAAAAGAGAAAAGAAATAGAAAAGCTTCAGATTCTACATCACATATATACATGGTATTTAATTAAGGCTGGCTAGCGGCCATATCTCAGAAACTACTGGAGTTTAAGAAAAAAAAAATATTATCATAAAAGCCACCATGTAAAAATTTAGGAAATTCCGACCTTCACCACGAGAGGGCGCAATAGAAAGTCAAATATTAAAATGTTCAATTTTTACGAGAATTTCCACGTGTACCAACGTTAATTAGAGTAGAGAAAGCTATTGAAAGCGTAATCCTTTAAACCATTGTAACCACTAAACGTCTTATCAGATTTTAGAGCACAAAAGCTTGTTTGGTAGAGGAAAGCAATTATTTTTAACTGACGTATTTATTTATATTTTAAAACTTTTTTAAGGGTGCAATTTGTCATATTAACAGTTTTTTGAAGTAAAACTTCTTTAGCGGCACTAGGAGTAACTCAGTAATTCTAACGGACGTGACGTCATTCTAATGTACCGCGTGCCGGAAACAAAACCTGATACAAAATACCTAACACGATTCTGCCTACTATATTAAATAAAATTTAATCTGTAATTGTATGAATTGACAGATTGTCATCTTGTCAACCAAAATACATTACTAGTAAATAGTTTTTTGTGTATAAAGTGTTTGTATTAAATATGAATAAACAAAGTGGATTTATTAATGAAGAAAGAAAAATATTGAAAGAAAATGAGTGAGTACCTACTCTATATGCATACATTTTATTTTTAATGTGTAATTACACTATTTATACCTAATTATTTATACCTATTATTTATACCTAGCTATTTTCGTTTTATAGACTTAAAGTGCTAAAAAGAAAAAGAAATTGTGAACGTCAAAGGGCATATTATAAGCGCCCGAAAGATTTGAAGAAAAATGAAAATGAAAAAAATACGAGACAGCGACATTCATTATGATTTGATTAAGTGAGTTTATATACATACATACATATTATGATAGTAAATAATTATTTATAGGGAAGCTTTACGTTAAGTAAAGAAGCATGTTGCACGTTTTTGTTCATAAAATAATAATATTCGAAATGTTTTAACACTTGCTTATACTTATTTTAGGTTTGGTTAGGTAGCCATAAAGGCCATAAAACCACTAGTCAGGATGGCTGATCTTTTACCAGCAATAACAGATTTTTTGTACAACTGAACAAAACAAACTCAACTCAGGATTTTAAATTTTATGGAATATGCTATAAAATGCTAAAAAATGAAATGGTTATATAACTATCGAAGGCTCTTGTGTTGTGTTGTATTACAATAAGGTAGATGCAGCTACAAAATCACACATTCTAAACGTAATGTGTGTATATTTTTAATATTGTTTACCTATTATTGAAGCAAAACTTCTTTAGGCGCGACTAGAGGTAACTCTAACGTTAGATTCTAACGGAAGATTCTGATGGAAGTAACGGTGTGATTTCAGCTATGGGAGGAGCTTAAATTTTCAAAATTTATTTATGAAATTTTCCAAATTTTCAAACGGTTTCAAATACATTAATGGTATTTAGAGAGTAAAATCTATGTTTCACATTTTAGTTCTCATAAACCTATTATTTCATATATAAAAAATAATGATAACTTTCAAATTCCTATTTCTAATGAATAATATAAATATAACATCTCATTTTTTGTAAAGTAAATCTATATATATAAAAATGAAACCTGTTTTCTTTGGTCATGGCATCACGCGTGAATGGCTGGACCGATTTTACTAATTCTTTTTGTGTTGTATTTGTTATTATTAGAAGAAGGTTCTTACGGAAGAAAATATTAAGAAAATCTCTCAGAAATATTGAAAAATAGACATTTAATTTTGCATATTTTAAAAAACGCGCGTAACTAACGTCAATGTCATTCACAGCCATAGACTATATTGAAAGAGCATCGTTTGTTCGGAAACGTGGTTACTTAATTAAATAAAGCTTCCATGTATCAAATTCAATATTGATTAATAGATATCTATACGATTTCATATAAATATAAGTTCGAAAAATATATTTTTGGTGCGATAAGTGAAACAAAACTATAAACTTTCTTTCCTTCTCTATCTCTTCATCTCTTTTATTTTTCTTAAATTTATTTTAGTTGTTGGCGTAGCAACGCGGCCGGGTACAGCTATTTCATATATTTAAAAGAGTGATCCTTACTAAATTAAGCATTATGACGCCACCGTAAGGTGGCGCAGTTGAAATAGTATAAATTTACATTAGCAATTCTTGCGTAATTAGGTACTATGACGCCACCATAAGGTGGGGCAGTTAATATATGATATATCTAATCGATAATTTACAAAACCGTAAAAATTTGGAAAAATGGTAAAAAAACATCAATAGGCGGTACGAAGTTCGCCGGGTCAGCTAGTAGACAATAAATATGATTGAATTGTTATTAAATATTTATTTTCCGATACGTACGTCAACAAGTTTTACTTCAATCGCGCGTAAAGGTTACACGCACACTCTTTTTTTTTAATTATGCTCCAAAAAATTAAAATAATAGGGTATATGTTTGATATAGTCCATTTCACCGATTTTGGCCGATGACAGAAATCATACTAAAAGTAAATTTAGAGTTACATCTCTCTCAGATACAGGCAAGTTAGAAATTTAAATGGGGGGACTTTTGTTTTCTAATACAACACTTACGTAACTGCATCTTGTTTCACCGGTATATAAAAAATATTCAATACGGAAGTCTTGACTTAATTCACATTCCTAGTAACCGTCATGTCGGCTCATTGTTGAAGGTTGAAGAGTTGAATTTAGTAATCAGAGCCGGATCCAGGGGGGCAGCGGGGCGTGTGCCCCCGGCGCTAAGTTAGGGAGGGCGCCAAATTAAGGGTTGAGGTTGCAGACAAGTTCAGTTTTTTGTGTGAGACTTAAATTAAAACACTGAACGTTAAGACTTTGAAAAGTAAAGCTTAAGAATTGGCTAAAACCTATGCAAGTGATTTGAACGAAGAAGAACTTGCAAATGAAATAGAAAGTTTTAAGTTTCATGCCTTAACTTTAGAAGATGGACTGGAAGACGCAACTGGAGCATCTATGCTTAGAATATTGCATAAGAGCAAGTTGGAAGAGGGTTATCCTAACTTATGTGTTGCTCTAAAAATATTCGTAACGCTTTCAGTTTCTGTTGCATCTGATGAGAAAAGTTTCAGTAAATTAAAACTTATAAAACCCTACTTAAGAAATGCTATGAAACAGCAAAGACTAACAAATTTAAGCATTATAAATATTAAACATGAAAGGCCTTCTTTGCTTTCTTGTGATAAAATAATCAACACTCTTTCAGCAAAGAAATCTCAAAAAAATAAGAATTATGTACCTAATCCAGGGTCTTGTGGATATAATCTTTGAGTTGAGGCTTTAAATTGTTAGCATTGTTTTCCATTATGTAAAGTACAACGGCACAACTTGTGTATCATTAAATATGCCTTATAATTCAACCTCGTATACGACTCGTGTAGGAATAAGCTTTCGCTTTTTCGTAAACCGGTCGGGACAGTCGGCAAGGGGGGCGCCAAATGTAAAGCCTTCCCCCTCCTAGAAAAATTGGTAGGTCCAGCCCTGTTAGTAATTATTAATGTCATATTTTTGTAGATGTCAAACCACACTGATAGTTTTAGAAACTTACGACCTAATTTATAAAAAAAAACCTCTTCGCCATTGGTAATTTGGATGACAGTTTAATCTTATTTCAGTGGTTTCTAATATCAAATCGGCCAAAACGATGAAATGGACTATAGTAATTGTTTTTTTCTACGCCCATGACTGTAAACGTCAAAAATCGTACTGTAGACATTCCTTGTAAGTGACATTTAACAATAACATGCACGTAATGAGATCTCATAACATACATGTGCGTTTAGATAAGAAAACTTAAATTTTTTGTTTAATTAAATTGCAATAAAAAATTTTATGTACGTACTATTTTATTTGGTCTATTTACATACTTTTTGTCAATTTTAAAACATAAATATATAATAGTTTTTATTAAAAAATAAAATAAAAATAAAACAGATTTAGGCAACATATATTACAATTTAAATTATTATTTAATCTAGGATGTTACTTAACGTCACAACTTTGATAAATGTTATTTTAAACGCCAAATTTCGTCATATATTTTTTAAGAGATGTCAAATATTTAGAATTAAAATTAAAATATTGAGTCGTAGAAAAAGCATAGTACGTAACTCGAGTGGTAAGAGGTATTACGTACTCGTGTAATTACGCACTCGCCGCTACGCGGCTTTGTGCGTAACTTTTCCACTCGTACGTAATGTCCTACTTACCACTCTTGATACGTAATATACTATTTTGATATAATAATTTATTTTTATTGTTAACGTGAATGTCCATGTTTTAATTGTATCCTATTTAATAAAAAAGTTGTTAAACCTGTTGATATATTAAGGAGGCCATATGGACCCCAAGCACGCATTAGAATTCTTTGTCCTGATCGTATGTAAGATGTAAGTAAGAAATGCAATTCAACATGGCTCGACATTATGCAAATCTACTGCAACAGCATATAAACAGCAATGGTACTAGAATTAATAAGACGGCATCGTGGAATTCGTCTAGCATTCTTTCACGAACATAAAATACAGTCTGGCAACTAGTTTAATTTTTAGACGAGTTTCGTTTTTAATTCTGTAAAACTGGTAGACGTATTCGAGTTTACAGAAGGCTGGGTGAAAAGTTTCAAACCGATTTCATGGGGAAGACTCGCCTTTCTGGAGAAGCCTCAGTAATGGCATGAACAGGCATAGGTTTTAGATATTTTATAACACAATGTATTGCCCTATTTCCAAAATTATAGTAAAGATTTCCAACAGGACCTGTCCCCATGTCGCCACACACAATTACGAGAATTTTTCAAAGAAAATTAAATTACAGTTATTAATTGGCCAGAACAATGCCAAAACCCTACAACACCTTACAGATGCTTTGCTAGCTAAATGAGAACAAATATCAGAACACACAATTCGTCATTTTTTTTCAATAGTATGCCACATCCGTGTCGATGTAATACCCGTTACTAAAACCTAGGTATATTAAAATTTCTAAAAAACATATTTTAATTTAATAATTTATTTGTCTATTACCGTAAATTCTACAAACATTTGTTTTGGTACTGTGTTCTGAATAAAGTTTTTTCCCAGACTATGGCCTTTTGCGTAAGAAAAGTTTCATTAATATTTTTAGTACAATCTTTTTGAAAATAAGCAAGATTCAAACCCACTGCCACGGCATGAGAAGCGAATACACTTATACTTATCCACTATTCCACGTGACTCCTTTTCTCTTTATATTGTGTTTACTCCTTTTATAGTTTAGACTTGGGAAAAATTAATAATTATGATCCCCTTATTCATTTAAAATTAAAAACAGACAACAAATCGTAAACAGAAGAGGTGTACCATTTTTTAATCTTTATTAATTTGTAGTGCGATGTTTTGAAATCCTTAACCTAATAGCATCCAAATGATCAACAAAAGCTCAGATAATTAAGAGTGAAACCACTTTATATATTTTTATTATCTTACAGGCAGTTGCATAACATTATTAAATGCCATATAATCTGCTTTATTGAAATGCTGTTTAATTTGGTTGAGTTGTGCCAATAATACTGTGTAAATCTGTAGTGCACTTAATTAATCTTGGGGTTGGTTGGTATTTAACTATTTTATGATGTTAAACACTTATTTTTTGTAGCAATCTTAAACAAACTAATTTAAAAGTATTTCTTTGTAAAACTTAGGGTATGTGCTAAATTTAATAGAATACAGAGTATCCACAAATAGTTATTTTTTACTGTAGGACATGATTCGTGACGGAGGCGGTGTTTAAGAAAATCTAGTTGGGTTTATCTTATACACCAAATATTTTTTAACGAGTTTTGGTAATCTTAAAAAAAATTAGAACTATAAAGGGGTTAATAGTTATTTAAGCAACAAGTGTATTAATAAGGGCGATTAACAATCGAGATATTTTAACGCGCGAGCATAGCGAGCGTGTTAATGTTCGAGTTTGTTAATCGCCATTTTAATTCACGAGTTCGTTACAAAACTTTTCCGTCGACCGCACTTTTCAGAAATATCATTTTTTTGATTTTTCAAATAAAAAATAAAGTAAATAATTATATACAATGACAGTTATTACATTACTAACTTTGACAGTTAGTATCAAGAGGAGCTACTTGATTTTGAATTTTTTAGTTTGAATATAAAAAGGTATATGCATGTTGTCTTGCCTATAATGACAGTTAGTACTAACAATGGCAGACAGGCTACTCGATTTTAAATGTTTTAGTTGAAATCATTGATTAATAGAAAATCATTCATTAATAGGGGTTATTAATCAACGATTTTGAGTGTGTTAAAATTCATCATAAATGAACGGTCGACGGAAAAGTAATATTAAGCCGTTTAACACTGGTATTATCAGTAAAAAATTCTAATATAATTAAACCAATAATAAAATAGAAAAATAAGAAAATGCTAGAAGACTTTGTAGCATCTTTTTTTATGAGAAATCAACTTCTAAGGTATTTACCCATCATTTTATATTAGGTAGTTCGTTTATATTCCATGCATAAAAGTATAATTAAGCTTACATTTGATTACAAGTTATTTTTTGGGAAAATTCACTAATGGCATTATCCAAACTGAACAAAATTTGAGTTTTAGAGCACGTTCGATACACATTGATTAGAGAAAGCGAAATAATAATTAGCAAAATAAACATACATTAATTAAAATATATCAGGCAGTACAAATTTTTATTTTTAGTTTATATTTATCACGGGGATAGATAGATAGATATATATTGGGTTGGCTATTGGCCTGTATCACTGCGGCCTTTACAGATCTTTTGTAAACACTTATCATCTCTTAAATAGGATTAGAGCACTTTGTCTAGCCCTGTCCTCCTAATGAGACCAAATAGCCTTAACAGTGACCTCGACACGTACCTTGGAGCAGCCGGTTTCTTGTCTACCAATTCTAGATACCGCGTTCTTGCAAGACATAGGACATTATCTGCGGTTTTTTTCTCCTCTTGGTAGTATCGACAGATGTCTTCGCCTGCTAAGTTCAGCTAACCCATGCGTGTTTTCTGAGCCTACAATGTCCTGTCAAGAGACTGATAATCATTCTGACATCGTTTCGCCTTTGTAATATCAGCTCTGCAGTAAAGTTCGCCAAGTGTCCCTTTATGAAGACTTTGGCTTGTTGCTTTCCCACCACTCCTGGGCCTTCTCTAGCATTCATTTTTCAATGAATGTATCAGCAACTCCGACGAATGTTTCCAGGACAAACATTGGAGTATTTGCTCCCACACGGACCAATTCATCAGCCTTTCATTGCCTCGAAACCCTGAGTGTTCTAGTATTCATTGCAGTGCCATAGAATTTTGACTTGAGGCATGTGTCAGGGCCCTAACGCAGTCCCACACCAGCTTTAAGCTTATTTGTACCAAAATCTGTAATCTAAAGTAGAATTGTCATAAGACAATAACAATAAATATAAAAACAACTATAAATCTGATACCAGTATTATACACGCAAAAAAACCTCAAATGTTGACCAGCTAATTTTATGGTTTTGGTTTTTTGTAACAGTGTAGACATAGGTATTATCATCAGCCATGTTCTTTCCAATGTCAATCACAAAACCAGAGATAATAGAACATATGTGTTGATGCCTGATATAAAGTTGGCAACAAGTTCCGACAACTATTCAATACACTTTTACACCATTTTTATGCTTAAACTACCTTAAATTAATATTAAACTAAAACTACTAGTAGTTACCCTGTCACTATACCGCCATAATTACTTTTCTGCTTTTCGCGCTACCAGCTGGTTTAGTTCCCATTTTCACGACTACAGAATACGATTGCGCGTCTTTTTAATTTGTCTTTGGTCATACACGTGAATTTAGTGACATTGGACAGAAAATATCTGATGATAATACCTATCTATATCTATAGTGCCTTAGTATTACTGCAAAATTTAAAAACCTTTTGACCAGAACATGTTTAATTTTTTGTACGAAGACGTAGGTATTTATTTGATAATTAGCAAAATACCGTTTTCTTTTTTTGTCGACGTGAACCAGGTATATTTATATATAAGAAAAATTCATTTAAAGTAATATATTTTTTTATTTGGTAAAACAAAGAAAAGTACAAAATTTAAAACAAAAATTCTTTTATTGTATCAGATACGATTTTCTACTGGCATATAAAGCACATTTTCCTCAAGAGGTGGCAAGATGAATGATAGCTTCAAGATGACAAACGTTACGTCGAAAACGAAATGCGGCTAGAAGAAGAACCGCAAGGCGGGAAGTTGGTTCAAACCGCCACCGAACAACCATAGCCACGTCCTTTTGATTGAAAGGAAAATTGTTCAACCTCCGTGAAATTGTCTTCGATAGTAATATTGAGATTTGGGGTTAGATCATTTTTTGCTGTTTTCTTTTGAGTATCAGTAAAAAAAGAAATGAGTTTGATTAGAATTTTTTCATTTAGTATGCACAATAAAGAAAATTTAAAATTACAAAAATAGTAAACATACTAGATTATTAAGTACCGGTATAACACACTTTAACAGCTTTAATTTTTTTTTTAATATTAAAGATTTCAATGAAAAAAAAAAGATATAAATGCAAATCACTGATTGTAACTGACAGCCAACAAAATACTAAATAAGTTGATAGACGGAGAACTACAGGCAGAAAAATCGTTCTCGTCCGTAATATGGTATTTCTCACGTAGAAACCATTAAATAAATACTTCTTGTCCTCGCGCAAATACACACTATAGTAACCTAAATAAAGGGAAGGTAATAAGAATTGAAAGTAGAAATAGTTTACGAATAAAATTTTTATTGACAAAACGCTTGTAAATTTTTTTCAATTGAATTTTGTATCGATTTAAACATCGTCATCTATAAATTTTAAATCGATATCTATTTGAACATATAATTAGCTATGAGAACCACTAATATATATGTGACTTTCCTTTTATTAACAAATCCTTTTTAGTAGTTTTAAATTTAAGTACTTACAGTTAACGTATTGCTCATTATTTTCTACAAAGACAATAGTGTCATGTAGTAAATCGTAGCTCATTTTTTAAAAAAAATCTGAAGTGAAAAAAATTGCCGTCACATTTTTCTTTTACGCGTCACATTTATCTGTTACGCGCCATGTTTATCTTGCCCCTCTCATGGTCGATTCAGATAAAGTGGTACTTTTTCCGGTGGAGTAGGGATAGCATGTCACTACTGAACCGTGAGAGAGTCAAGCCACCTTTTTCTGTTGCGTTCTTGTTTATGTCTTTATTATATAAATATATAACTAAACTTTTTTCTTTCTCCTTTCTTCTTGGTTGTCTGACATCTATTCTTATGATCTTCCCTTCTCGTTTCTATTACTTGCACTTTTCTCTGGTCTGTTTTAGGTTCATTTACTTTTTTACTTTCTGTAATATATTTTTTTCCTTTTTTTATTCTATGCCTTATCCGTTAAACGATAAATTGTATTATTTTACTCTCACATTTTTGCTAATTTAACAATTTGCCGCGCCTCGTGGTAAATTTATAATCTAACAGATATCCATTCGTAAGATTCTAAACGGTTCGACCAATCACAGATGAGCTTTTAAATTGACGCTTCTTTAAAATACGGCAAATAAGACAGTGCTCTGTAATTATTCAATGTTGACAGTGGCAAGACAGTGGAAAGACAAGTATTGCACAATTGGAGAAAAATATTTATGCCAAATTCTGGAAGCAAGTACTTGTTTTTTTAGGCATAAATAATTTTGTTACCCCGTCCATGACCGGTCGCAACATGTGTATCAAGAATTAGTCATGTCCACTATCGTAGCTCTGTGGTAAATTTTATCTCGTAAACAAATTTTTAAGCATTGGCCGCATTAGCTGTACTGTTTTGGCTTACTGCAGCTTCTAGGTGGCTCATTATGGAGTTTATGGAGTAACCTTAGCAAAATAAAACTATTTTCACCACAGTTACCCCCATATGAAGACAAGTATAGTAGGCTCACTCTGCTCGCCACCTTTGATGTTCTTTTTATCACATTTCGCTCTAGTTTGCCGACATTTTTTGCGGAGTTTTTTGAGAACTGGTGAACAGCGATTCAAACTCTACCAATAAATACGATAGATCTACCGATTTAAAAAGTAATTTACCGATATACCGTTATAATTTCCTTTTAAAACTTTTTAACTTAATTTATTAATTAATTAATTTTTAAATTTGCCGCCATATTTTTTAAATCTACTGATTTAACTTATATTTTTTTGTGTCAATTTACCGATTTCAAAAATTTTAGGTTAGCAACGCTGCTGGTGAGTGACAACGATGCAGACCTAAATGTGGACTAAGAGCTTCAGCTTCATGGAACAATTTTTTGCGAGAGTGATCCTACTATGTATTATTGTCAATATACGGTACAGTCATAATAAAAACTTACGAGCAACCGGTTTATTTATGTTTCCTTCGCGAACAATGGCGGTGGAGGAGAAGGAGAAAGAGCAGATGACTTATTCAACCAATCACATGTCGTTTGGTTATTGCTAACTTATTATTTTACCCTTGAGTTCGGTAACTTTATCAATATGCCAAAATGTGGACAAAAAATAATACAATTTATCTCTCGTTTACAATCCTACGAAAGTTTATTAATTTTCTAGTAATTTGCGGTTATTTGTCTGACAGATATAAATAGATACTTTAATAAAATTTAATGAAGTACCTGTATAAAAAATTATCCATTTCTTGAATTTTTTCAGTAAAATTGGTACCATTAATTTTCGAAAAAAATTTGCATTAAAGATTTTTCCCAAAAAAGTTTACGTCTTTCAGTATCCACCGTGCTACCCGTCTGCACTTGAACCTAACAACCAAGTAAATCTGAATCTGAATGTTTGTTTAATTAACCAAATATCAGAAGTGTTAATTTTGTTTTAAAACCTTTAAAAACTTTCATTTCCATTTAGTTTGAGGCAGTTTCACAACGTAGATCTGCGCTGGGTTAAGAAGATCAAAGGTGAAAAATTACATATCTGCATGTGGATTTGCAAACTTCAAAAGAGCCTTAGCATTTTGTAGCAAAAGAGTTGAACAGTAAATATGTTGTTTTTAGGCCACCAACTTTTTATGTTAGAGTTTTGAAATATTCATTCTTGTAAACTAATTTTAATTCTAAGGTATACTGTCAAGTGTCGCCAACTTGCGACGTAAGACGTAAAAGTTTTGCGTCATAAGAAGAACGGAAGTCGCGAACTTTTTGTTTCCGTCGCAACATTTGTCCGCTTTCACAGGAAAATGAAACTTTTGAAATATGGCTGTTGGAAATCTTTACTGTGAATGCGTGTGATGATATGTGTGTGAGTGTGTGTAGCAGAGAAGTTTTATCGTGCCATTAAGAGTTCTTTTCAGAGGTGTTTTCACTGTTTCTCCAGTGAAATGAAGTCGTTTAATGTCATCAAATATCGAGAAAGTGCTATTTATGTATGAAAGGAGGAAAAAATATGACTATTAGATTTTTCAAACCTTCCATAGAAAAAATTAAATTCTGAATTTATTGTAGATAATAAAATATAAAATGCTATATTTTATAAATATAAACTCAAAGACACAATTAAAGCACCACCTCTTTGTTTGCTTTAAATTTCATAATAATGATCATGATTAAGATTGCTAATTTTTTACTTATAGGGATGGGTTTTCTTTGATAATTTAGTCACATGCTGTCAAATAGTTGTTTGTGTTAAAATTATAAATGTCATAACTTTAACTTGTGTTGAAAGTTGGGGAACATTGTCGTTACAAAAATTGTTGAGCAACATGAGATTTTATTTGCTAGGAGGTGTTGTGTTATTAGTAGTGGTTGTTTCAAATGTTTTAGTCTTACAAAATGAATCGTAGCAGTGATTTATCAGTAGAGAACGCGGTAAAGGCATCATCTTTACTGGCAGAAGGATACCCTTTGCGTAATGTTGCAAACTTTTTAGAAAGAAATCATTCCACTAAAAGTCGTATGGTTAAACGCTTCAACCAAACAGGATCTTACAATCACAAACCTGGACAAGGACACAAAAGCTTTACAGATGCAACAGATGAGCGCTTTTAGCATGTGTTTGTTCTTCGAAACAGTACAGAAACTGGTACAATGTTACAAAATGAGTTGGCTAAAGATCGCAATGTACTGATATTATCCTGAACTGTAAGAAGATGTTTACATGACGCTGGATTAAACAGTAGAAGACTGGTAAAAACACCTTGGCTAATCAGTGAACACAAAGTTGTAAGACTACTTTTCGATTGTAACCATGACGATTGAAAGAGAGTTTTGTTTTCAGATAAGACTAGGATCAAATTCAAATCCTCGGATGGACGCCTGAAGAGAGATTTCCGAGCTGCAATATTGTTCCCAAAATTCCATTTGGTGTAGGCACTTTGATGTTTTGTTGAGAAATCTGTTTCAATGTCCTCATAGAGTTGGTTCTTATTCGCATAAGATCCATGAATGCGGATTATTATGTCGAAAATATCGTTCTTAAAGATTTTATGCCGTTTGCTTCCTTCGTGAAGCCATATTGTGTATTTATGCAAGATAATGCTCGTCCCCACGTGACTAGGCAAGTGATTAACTACCTTAATGCAATAAATCTTGGGTTAGTAGAATGGTCAGCCAACAGTCTAGACTTATAATTCTCATAAAGCATCCATAGGACGTTCAAAAAAAAGGTACGCAGTCACCTGTTAACCATAATCATTTGTTAGAAACAGTAATAGCAGTAATAGCAGTTAAGGAGAGTATCCCCCAAGATGTTATCAAAAATTTCATCTTCAGTATACCAAAGTAAATGGATGCAGTAATAAGAAGTAATATTTATAACGTTAAAAATCTAAAAAACAAATTGACCACTCGGTATGCCTACTATATCGTACTAAAAACAGCATATTTTGATGCGTTGGAAATATTTTATATCATATAAGCATAGTGAGTAAAAATTTTCGGTCGAGTTTTGGGTATTGGGTATTGGGCATTATGGGTGTGGTTCTTGTTTTTGTTAATTCGATCTTGGTTTTGGGTTTGCTAGTCCAAGTATAGTATCGGTCTTGCTCTTGGTCTTGCTTTTTTGCTAGAGCAAAAACAAGACCAAGTTTTACTACGTACTAAATAGTTTGGTTTTAAATGAGTAAAATTCCATGACACTAGAATTAACTTTATATAACGCTACAATGTATGGTTAATAAATTTTAAGGTAAAGGAATAAGGTTATTTATCGTATATGTTAAAAAAGATTAAGAATTCTTAAAAACGAACTGTTAATTTATAAATCAGGATGAAATACTGAAAATTTTGCGACGAAGAAAAAAAATTTTAAGATCAGTAACTACAAGTAATCCCAAATGTATCAGCAAAAACATTTGCTTGTCCTGGATAATACCAGCAATCATAACAACAGTTTAGATACAAACTAGCAAAACTATAGAACATGATTGAGTTATTGAAAGAAGAATATTTTATGAAAAGCACCAGAAGGAATATAAACAAAAGAACACATTAAACAGTTTAGACGACCATATCAACAAAAATAGTTGTACGCTTTTAAAATTACCCATGTATTATCTAAAACTCTTTCCAATTAAAAAAAAAATGAATAACTATCATAACTTATAATGTTACATAAGTTAGTAGCTTTATTTAGATAATAATGAAAATGAGTTTTCTACTTGTATATAACATAAAAATAGAATGTCTGTGTGTCAATCCACATGATTTCGACTAAATCATTTGATTATAACAAACCATTATTGGTATTAGTGCGGAGAAACAGTTGGTGTCGAGAGGAAACCTCAAGATGTCGCCATAATTTCTGATTTATGTCTACGATTTATTGAGTTATGTACAGTAAACCAAATGAAATGTATTCGGACTACTGGTTAAACGAGAAGCCCCTAAATGACAGCCCTACATAACTCCTACATGATTTCGATTGCAGTCTGAAAAGATATTACTAACGTTATAAAAAACAATAATAATAATTTATATATTTAAATACTTTTTTACTTGCAGGTGTATAATAACCTAAAACATTGAAAATTTATGTGTGTCAGATTCATTTTATGGTCATTTTTGTTGTTCTACCAAAATCTACCGCTACAATCAATATTAGAAGAGTAAAAAAGCTTTCTCTGATAGTGCTAGTAAAAATTTACTTTATACGAACATTTAAATCATAATTAACCTGCATGAAATATGAACAGAAGTATGTGAAACATCACCTTTTTTAATCTCTTATTGCAAACAAACTTGGAAACACATATTTGGAAACGGGGGATAGGGATCTTTGTACCATCATACCCCAGAAGAGATTTAAATAACAAAATAAATCAAACTGCATCTACAATGATAATAACGAAATTTGGTATAAATGACTCCTTACTATAAATAAATATCAGCAAAACACCTGCATAAATAAATGGTTTAAATATTCTCCAGAGAAGTTAATTATTCAAAGTTGCGGTAGAGAATTCATGTTCACTTAATTAAAGCAATAAACAGTTGTACACAATAAACCACTAAATTGAAATTAAGTTCCAAGTGTTGATACTAATTTGGCATTTTACCAAACTACTTATAACTTCTGAACTGATAACAAGTAAGCATGCTACATGGATTTTCTAACTGTTGCATGTAAGAGTCTATTACTTATATTTCTTTTAGTATATATTAAAAGCATGAATAAATTCATGATTATTATTAAGCATAGATTAAAAATCTAAAAGTAAAACTTATTTTTCATAAGTTAAATTGTATTGTCAATGTTTTGTTTGAAAGCAGAAAACAAAATAAAAGTACCTCTTGGATTAAGACTTGGAGAAAATTCCCAAAGACAAATTCGTCTTGTCAGTATCTAAACCGGAACCAAACTTTACATAAACTCACTCCAATTTAACACAATTTATTCAAATATCACGATCACCTGTCGCGATTGGGTTTTCACCCCTTTCGAATTGCACACCAGCGAGATTTCAACTAATTCAAACCTCCACTAAAGCAGAATATCGAAGTGTTATCTCAGAAGAAGACGTGATACCGGCGTCATATTTTCTCACTTTTCTGCGGAAAATTTACCGGGAGCGACGTGCTGCAAGTGCTAGCGACAGCCGAAAATACATTGGGGGTGAGGAAGTCTTGAAGCACGTGGATTGTGGATCCCCTGCGCAAAGTGAGTTGGAGTTTTTTGGGCACTGCATCAAACTCCATATTGTTCGAAGGTTGCGCCTTAACACGCCGAATTTTGTATAGGATATATTTCAGGTATTACCGGTTTTAAAAGATATGCAAGATATATATGGTAAAAAATTTAATTGTCAATTATGTTGTTTGTAAAATATACGTAATTTTATTTTTGCGTGCATTTGAAATGTTTTGACCAACCTAATTTTAATTAATTAAACTTTAGTTAGACTTTCTAATATGTGCAATTAGGTTTATTTGTCTGCTTTGTTTGTTTAATTAATTGAATTACAATCTAGTTATTAAAATTACATAAGTGAATAAAATAGAGTATTGAGAATATTCAGAAAGAATACAAAATTCGGGTGCAAATTATTTGAATGAGCGATGTTCAGTAAAAGTAGGGTTCACGCGACGTTATTTTACGCCCGTGAGTACTGACTTGATTTTTATGTCGAGCGTTTGCCATCCAAAGAACGTCGCAACTTCATTTCACGTCCGTGGTCACAGGCGCTAAGAGCTGGCATCATTTTTGGGTAGATATTTGAAGCAAAAAAAAAACTTGATAAAATTGACAAATAATGCAGACCTGGCTAGTAAGTAGCGAGTTATAAGGTGATGACCTCTAATATCCGATACCCGATTTCCTTTTAATGCAGCGGACAATCGCAAATTCTGCAATTCAACAGGATATTACACTCGAGAAACCAAACCTGCAATTTTGCAAGTCTGATGTCTCGATTCTTTCCACTTATCAATAATTTTAGTATAAATAGTTGTAAATTTATAAAATCAAAACAGTTCTAATTATTTAGTAACCATAGTCTTTGTTAGTGTAATTTTTAAAATAAAGTTCTTTAAAAAGTGATTTCTGTGAGAAAAAAATATTTCTGGCGCAGTCATTAGGATAGCGGGAGAGTCTTTATAGATCCGCTGCGTTCTTAAACGTTTGCTTGCTAACCAACCTACTCAAAGGAACATTGAACTTTCAACATGAGAGCCACCAAGAAAACGAGATTAAAACTTCAGCATCATCTTCACTCTGTAAGTTACACATGTCTCAATCATCCTTGCAACAGAACCCTGTCCTTGGAACTCCGACATTAATAATTTCCTAACCAATACAACAAACTCCAGAAAATACAGAACCAATCATCGACACAATCACCATGACACCACAATTTAACTTTAAGGATTTGTGCGTCCTACCAGAATTCGATGGAAACACCAACGAACTCTACCTACAGCTTCATTAATGTAGCTATAATGATCCTAAATCATCACTGGAACACAATCGATCAAAACCACATGCTTATACAAGGAATCCTTAGCAAACTCAAAGGAAAGGCAAGAGAATTTTCGTATTCGGATGCAAACAGCGGACAGAAATAAAAAATACCTTAATTCAACACTTTGACGACCAAAATAACGAAAATTTATTAACTAGAGATTTAGTTAATTTACGACAAGGGTCAAACGATACCCCACAACAATTTTACGAGAAAGTACTGGTACTCACTAACTATATCAAACTGCATAAAGAAAACGAAGCAATAAAGCAAAGTAAAAAGAACTTCTTCCAACAACTAGCCCTATCTACCAGATGGCAGGACTTCGCGAACCATTGGGATCTACTATCAGTGCCATAAGTCACAGGACCACGACCCTTTCCACAATTTATGGTTCCACAATTCCAACAGCACGTAAATAATTACACAAGACCATATTTCCAACAACAACTATAGTTTCAAGGAAATCAACAATTTAGGACACCATTTCAACAAAACTCGCTCAGTAGACTAGGATCATCTCAACCCTATAAACCGACACCCATGAGCATAAGTAAAAGAGCCACCATCCGGAACAAAGCTGCAAACTAAGGAACATTCTATAGAAACCAGGGACCTTCAGGATTTACATCCGAAGAACTGTTTAATATCTAGCAAATCGATGAAGCATATGGGTACGATATTTTTTATAACACAGATGCTCCACTTACATTTACAAACCAAGTTAAATATAAATGCACAACACAACAATCCGCAGATGTATTTTAAAGAAAACCTGAGATCTCAGAAGATACAACTTTTAATAGACACTATTGTCAAAAAAAAAATAACCAAAAATTTGGAATTTGAAATGTAAAATAGTGAAAAATATAAACATATTTTTTAGATCATGTGTAATGTAGAAATATCGTTTAAACTGTGAGCAGAGAGCTATGTATAAAAAGTTGCCCTGAGTTGATTTGGTCCCTGTGGAACATTTACTCAAATATCTATTCATTGGGATAGTTTTACATATCAAAGAGCTAAAAAACCTACATCCATTGAGGCAAGATTAACAGTAGAAAATATAAAAAGGTGTAAAAAAATCTGTTTATCCAAAGAACTAACACCAATAGAAGCAATCAGCAAACCAGTAGGATTTAGCAATGTAATTTTTTTTGAAGAAAATAGTAAACCATTAACAAAATCCGAAAAAAACTGTAATGAATTAATTACATTTATGCAAAATCGAGTTAAAGCTTAAATAAACACTACAGGTGATTAAAAAGTAAATTAATAAAACCGATTTTATACTGATAAAAACAATAATACATTACGTAACGAGTGCGGAAAGCAGGTGATCCCATCACCAGTGCACGAGTGATGGGATTACCTATTATTCTATTTTTCATCACTCCGTGAGGAGAGCTCTTGAATTTGTCTAAAATAAAAGGAAAGAAGATAATAAAAGTAATATTAGGTCTGATCCTTCTGCACCGCGAAGGCACTGAAGGAGGGTTGGGGGGAGGCGGATCCCCCCCATTAAAACAAAAATGTTTAGATTTAAGAAATTATAACGTTTTTGTTAAAAATAAACACTTTTTAATTACAAAATTATGTATAGTTATAAATCTTTCTTAAATACATTAAATGTAATATTTGAACAGTTGCTTAATTCCTTAGACACATTTTTTTTTATTCAACTTAAGTATGTTAGATAATAATTGAGAATCAACAAAATCTTTATTTAGTAATGAAACGTTTGATTGATTATACCGTGGTGCATTTATTACCGCGTTATCAGATGCAAAACTATTAAAAAATTCATCCTCAATTTCTCTTAATTCACTTTCTATCTCATTTATTTTTGATTGGGGAACACTTATCAACTCTGTTTCGGTTATTTATTGCTTTCCGCACGGTCCTGCATGGTCGAAAGCAGCTCTTTCCGCACGGAGTGATGCTAAGTTTTATATTTCGTAACGTTGAAGGAAGCATTACTTTCCGCACGGTCCTGCATGGTCGAAAGCTGTGCTTTCCGCACGGAGTGATGAAAATACATATTTGTACATATTTTTAAAGTATGTAGGTAACATAAATTATAGTTAGCGTTCTTTATTGAACTTTTTTTAATAAAAGCTTTGACAGTCGCCAGAATTAACAATACATGGTTACTTTTTAGCGATTATTGCCAGAATTAATAATGTATGGCTACTTTCTAGTACTTATGGGTAAAAATGTTTTGCCGGCGTTACCTGAAAGTGTCTCTCTTATACGTTCACCGATTGATGTCAAAGTTTCGTTAGAGACTAGCCAAAATTTTAACTAAAACTTTCTGAAACCGGAAACGAAGGCGGCAATACGAAGCAGTGAGTGTAAGGGAGAAAGTTCTAAGCGACCTTAAGCAAATTAGAAGGTAATAGCAGGGAGTTCTTGTTAGGAGAGTCAGGAATTTTGGCGTTTATGAGTTCTCGGTTCAGGTTTTGTTGGTTAAGTGACGTCCAAAATTTCATTTTGAGACTCAGTTTAGTCATTAATATTGCTATCTTGTTCGTTTTCGTTTCGATGATTAGTAGGTACTTAGGTATACGCTTTAAAAGTTTTCTCTAATTCGCTAGAAATACGTAATTAAATTTGTTAAAATTTATTATGTTTTAATGCATTTTTTTATTAACACTTTAAAGTTTCTAAGTTTCATTATGTAAAATAAAATCATAAAAATGAGAAAACTTTATATGTAAGCTCTTAAAAAATTGTATTTATAAAAATCAAGGTGATCATAAAAATGATCGATAGATGTCAAAAACTAGTAATAAATAGTATATTACAGTACAAGGGCTCAAGGGCAGAAAGTTTGAGATTCCTGCACTGCGCGACATGATGCCCGAGGCGAAGCCGTGGGCATCATGGCGCGCAGTGCAGGGCTTTCAAACTTCTGCCCATGTAGTGTATACTATTTTCTATTTTTCTTTGTACTATGCCGAAAGTATGAAGGAAATTGCCTTCTGTGGTAAAAGATATTGATGCCTGCACCGACATTTGCAGTGACAGTGTCACTGACAGTGACATCAGTGCAGGAATAATTTCTTTCGGCCCGCTGTCTGCGCGACATTATGACGGCATAAAAGTTAGTCTTTCTACCGTAATATTGAAGCCGGAACGACGTACTTTTGGCATAGTACAAAGAAAATGATATTTCTTTATTAATATTCGTTATATTATGGTACTGATTTTTAAAATTTTTATGTTATAAATGTTATCTATATTCTATATTAAAAGATTTATCAACTGCTATTGCAAAGATCCACCATAAATTTAATTTAATTCTTGGACTTAAAAAAAGGATAACAATAGTGACACATCCTACATACAAAGAACAGAATTTTAAAAAGTTAAAATCAACACCACTAGAGAGCTCGTACCAATAGCCCCAATAAATAAATACATTTTTAGTATACAACTCGATTAATATTAAAATTTTGTCATCTAATATCAATAGACATCCTTAAAGAACAATCAATACTTTAGTTTGACCAACTTTTGCTTCACTTTTAAATATTCGCTTCGTAAAATTAAATCCTATGAACATTTTTTCAAACATTAAAAATATACAAATTACCACAAAAATGTGAAAGCTGATAAACTTAATCCAAGGATCCACTTAGAACTGTGTGGGTGTTTTACGATGAGGAAAACCAACATAAGTGATCCATTCTCAAAATGAGCCAAAGAAAATGGTCGCAACTTTTGTGTCAAAATCTGCTTAATTGTATACAATTGTTTTAAAGTATCGAAGAATGATTACTTTTGTTTGGCAGGAAGAATGAATAAAGAAAGATGGGTAGGTAAATGGGATAATTTCGTAGGACTATGGTAGGTAAGAGGACACTGCTGTAGGACTTATGTCCTTTTCAGGGAGTGGATGGAAGTGTTTGGATGGAGTTAGTATCTGTTGTCGGCCTTGCCCCCACAAATTTCCCCATTTGTAGCAAGTTGGATTGCTTTGACTGTAGCTCTTGTGTCTTTTTGCCATCCATGGCGCTTGAACGTACGTAAACAGTCTTCTTCCTTTGGTGTGTGTGTAGGTGTTGTGTTACAGTGTAACCCACATGGTGCAATGTAAGGCTGGCGTCTCCGTCGTGAAGACCTTCCATTTGACAAGGATGAAGGGAACCACAGATACCTTTGCCAAGGGTTTGTTTGCCTTAGGGCAGGAGGAATTTTGGTGGCCTTCTCCACAAGAGGGGCAGGTTATTTTTGGATTTAGGCATTCGGAAGTTAAATGCCCATTTTGGGTGCACTTAGTTTATTTACCAGAAGTTATGCAAAACTTCGACAAAGCAACACACAACGGAGAATCGTCCTATATCAGGACAATGCAAGTGTTCACACTGCCCAAAAGACAACCGAGTTTTTGAAGCTTCATGACATAGAATGGTAAGATGATCGTATAGTCTCGACCTAAATTTCAACGACTTCTTTACGTTAAAGATCAAGAATTCATCGAGTGGGCAGTGATTCCAGTCGATGGAAGAAGCCATAAGATTTGTATTAAAATAGTATTCTATATCTATATCTATATACATATAATAAAACTGTAGAAATGTATATTTTTGTGCGCGCATCACATGAAAACTACTGATCCTATTCGAATGCGGTTTTCAAAGACGTATTTGTCTTCTTTCAACTTAACATCTGGTGTATAAAACTTTCTTCCCCCACCCCTTTAACGGGGTGAGGAAAGAAATTTTTATACAAAAATCAACGCGTCACGCGAACTACGTCGCGGGTACATCGAAGTAGAACCCAAAAATGTGTTCAGATTTTTTTGTCTGTCTGTCTCTATGTTTGTGCGCCCATCACATGAAAACTAATGATCCGATTCGAATGCGGTTTTCACAGATGTATTTGTCTTCTTTCAACTTAACATCTGGTGTATAAAAATTTCTCTCCCATTCGTGGGAGGGGTAAGAAATTTTTTATACAACAATCACACGCCACGCGAACGACGTTGCGAGTACAACTAGTATTATATATGGGAATAGTTTCATTGCACCTTTAAAGGCAAAGATAGAACTCTATAGTGTTGATTCAAGTTTGCTTCATTTAAATTTAGCAAATAATACTTCATGCTGCAAGCAAATATCTAGAGTTTTGTTACGTGTACTGTAAATAATTCACAAGACAATCACTGAGGACGGAATCCTTTGACCATCCTTTCACTGTAATATCAGTTGCTTATTCAAATTTTACTATAAATCCAACTTGATAAAATAAATTCAAATATTAAACTTCTATTCCATTGGATTTTGCATCCTGTTGTAAAGGATTAAAGAAATATTGCGAAGCGGTAAGGTAAACACTACTGTTTCCGGTCAGTGAATGATTCGTTAGATCCGGAGCTCGATGGCATCGTTACCCTTAGGCGGTTCTCTTCAATAACCTCACGTTTGAAATCGGTAGTCCGATGGAAATGTTAATAAAGAACTTTTCCGCTAAATTCATGGCAGTTATATTACATTTTTTATTGAGACATTATTTTTATTATCCCTAAAACAGTTCCTGTACCAGTACAGTATTTAAAATATTTCGAGAAGAATCCATTATCAATGATTTTACTTATAGATTCTACCAAACTTTTAATCTACTTTTATTTATCTATTTTTGACAGTGTTTAAAAATTTCGACGAATTTAAAGCCATTTTAAATCAACAATTTCAACTATACGATGGACCATGTTTGAACAGCTCTTCAAAAAATATCTGATTAACCTATAACATTTTCTACCATTCTTTAGTAACCCTAAAATATTTTTCTTAATATCAAAGGCATGTGAATTTATTTTCACATTTAAAATAAAATCTTTCTTCTTTTTCTAATCCAATTAGCAGATGTTGGCGACAATTCTGTCAAGCTCCTCTCGATCTTGTGTGGCTCTAAAGAGTGCATGGGCATCGAGGTTTGGCCAATCCACGATGTTTTTAAGCCATGAGTGTTTTTTTCTTCCGATGCCCCGTTTTCCTTTTATCTTTCCTTCCATTATAAGCTTTAAGAACTGGTACTTGGAATTTCAAAATATATGTGCCCAGATAAGCAGTTTTTCTTCTTTTTATTATTGGCAACAACTCTCTTTCTCTGTCCATTCAATTTAATACTTCAACATTTGTTGTGCGATCTGTCCAGGGAATTTTAAGTAATCTTCTAAATACCCACATTTCAAAGGCCTCCAATCGCTTCCTCACGTTGGCCTTTATGGTCCAGGTTTCTACACCATATAGCAGTATGGAGTAAATGTAACACTTTACAAAGCGATATCGAAGCGTTAAGTTGAGGCTACTGTTGCTTAGCAAGGTTCTCATATTAGTAAATGCTGTTCTGGCTTGCTCAATCCTGCTACGTATCTCTAGGTCTGGATCTAGATCTTCAGCTATCCAACTACCGAGATATCTGAACTTGCAGACCTTTAGTTTCAAAGAATTAATGGTAGAAATTCGTGACAAAATTCGTAGACAACATTTGATTAATCTTTTTTAGTACTGTTTTGTCCAATTTACATACCCTAAAATACTGTTTGTGGATAAATGAGAAGAGTGGTTTAAAAAAAGGTAAAAGGAGATTAGCTTGTAATCTTATACCGTTATTCGTTTTAATCCCTTGTTTTCCAGATTTATATATGTTAAAGGGTTTTTTGTTTCAACGAGATAGTATTGTCAGTAAATAAAAATGGACAATCTTTAAAGAATACACGATGATCACATATAGTTAATATTTAGAGAGAAAAAGGTTTCGTATTTACCAATACATTTAATTCTTGTTTGTAATGTTATGGAAGCATGACTTTTACAATTCATTGCAAATATTTACAAGTAATTGCAAGTAATCACAAGTAATTACAAGTAATCACAAGTGATAACAAGTAATTTTAAGTATTTCAAGTATTGCGTGTTTTAGATAACAATATTTGGTTAACTAATACTTTAAAGCTGTTAAATAAATATGCTTTTCCTCCTCAGTGATTCTCCGATTACCACAACTCGTTTTATCTGCGGTCATATTAAAATTAACTCTTATTGATTTTGCAGTAATAAAATTATTAAAATTGTTGCCCTTCAACTTCACGCATCTAAAAATTTGTAATACTTTCTTTATAAGAGCATAAAATTTATTACAAATTAAATACCTTTTAAGTGTTTTATCAAGAGTCTTTAAAGTAGGAGTGAAATAAAATTTTGATATTACAGATATACCGATTTTTATAATTTTAAACATGTTTAATAATTTTTTCTTCTAAAGCTTTAATGAACTGACGGATTGTTGTTAATTTATCATGAATAAACTTCTAAAAACGAATATAACGTCTACACGATCCAACGTTTGCATAAGTTGTTAGCAACTAAAATAAAATAAAAAACATTGCGAAGAGGGTGTCAGAATATGTAAATTGCTAATAAAACTTTAAAATGGTTAGTGGATTTGCAGATAACAAGAAAACAAATAAAATGCAATGAAACCATGTCAAAATTGTATTACTAACTCAATTGTGTATCTGCCAACAGCTTCCTCTAAATTGTCTGACCCTATTGTTTCTTAGAAACGAATTGTTTCAGATGCAACAAAAATTAAAAAGATTTGATGTTCATTTAATTAATATACCACCTCAGAAATATTAAGATTTTATTAGACATTTTAACTTTGACAATACTCCTATTGGATAGCCATGCAAAATAAGTAAATGATATTAGGTATACAAAACAACAAATCAAAACCGCTGAATAGTTTAAACTTTCTTTTACAACTGTGATAAAAAGACGTCATTTTGTAATCAAATACGTTCAGCGGAAAACGTGATTTACGTCACAACTAAAAGAAATTCTCATAACGTTAACTTTCATCACTAGTGATGAAAGTTAGATTTAAAAACAATTTTAATCTAGTTACCTGGTTTCATTAGTTTGACGTTTCTAGTTAATTGTTTAGATTTGTCAGTTTGTACTGAAAACTTTTAATTTAACAAGATTTCTAAACAGATGTTGATTCAGATTATCCAAATACACCCAACAGAACCAGCAAATTAGGTTAAAAAAACTTCCTTGGGTTTATTACCAGTAAAATCTAAAAACAGATATGACTATTAAGTTATTGATTGTTTACGTGATAGAAAGGCTAAAATTTTTGCAGCTTGTCACAAAACGCTTTTAGTCGAACTACTCAAAAGTAAACGATCATCTTCAAGATACTAAAAATTGATACACAGAGAAAATAAAGGATAAAGAACAGAGCTCAGAAAAAACGAAAGTGATTATGCTAGATGTACAAAAATGTCTACCACTTGTTTACCTGACTTACTCGCAGGCTTTTTATTTACTAAAATCTGTAAACTTTGGGATTGGCATCCACTAATAAGACCAATAGTAATAGAGCTGCAATATTTTAAAAAATCTGAAGTCTTTTACTTACAACCATTATAAATTATCGCGAAAAACTACTACACAAACCACTGACAGTCATCAGAAGTTTAGCCAAAATGACACTGTCACAAATAAGCCGTTTCTCGGATGGATTTTTGTGTTGGGATAAGACTTAGAATAAAACTTTGCCTGATGAAAGCCTCTATCTTTTGAAGCATCTAAGATAGGGACATGATTTACAGACCAAAAATTTAAGAAAGGTTCTACTAAACATGCTCATAAAAGACTTAGTACGACTAGAGTAACAGCAATGTCCACAGGGTTTTTCAAAAATAGCGTAAAAAACGTGTACTTGTCATTTAAGCAATACTGGCTACAAACCTAAAATTATTATAACCTCTTATAACCGCGTCGTAATACCAAAGAACCATTCTCTAAAATAAAAAAAGAATCATTGCAATCGGACCACCAACTCAAAAGTTTTGAAAGTTTATATTTTCTGAAAATTTTAGTTGCGCCACTTTTTTTGTCCTTGAGTGTAATCCAAGTGACGTTCTTTTTGGAAAATCTGATGGTTTTAAAAGAATAAAATCTAAAATTTCTTCTTCTAATGAGAAAACATACTTTCTTAAAAAATGTACCCAACTCCAAATACTTAATGACTAAGGTAAGTTAAAGTACGTTATTAATGCGAGAAATTCGTAATGATATTAATAATAACTTTTGTAGGTACGTAGTCTTAGTAAGGATTGTAGAAAAAGTATAGTGTTTCATTCGTCGAAGCTCGCTTAAAAAAATGTTACTTTCATCATTCGTAAAACAACAAACTTATTCCAAATATTAGCAACGACGAAAAGTTACATAAATTAAAAATAAACAAACTTTGTAAATGTATGAAAAAAAAAGAGATAATGTTTTTACTTCCAAAGTTGGTGTAAGGAATTGCTAGTCCAACTTTGTTTTCCGCAGTTACCTAAATAGGTGGTTTTATTACAAGTAAACTGAAACGAACTCAAAATACGACAAGCTTATTACCACGTCAACGACGCACGAGGAATATGAAAAACATTGTCGAGGTAGCAAAAGGATCTCTCAGACCAGTAATTTTTTTGAATCGATATGGCTTGTCGGCCTGTTCCCTTTTCTCAGCGTGTGATTTTATCGCATGGGCACAAAACAACATCGTAAAAATGAATCCTATTTTTTCAAATATATGTGTAGAATATTGGATGAGATTTTTTACAGTATGTATTACCTTTTTCGGTTAACACAATGTCTTTTTATTCAAAACTTTATTAAAATTTACTGTTGATATTCTTTTTTTTTTAATACAGTATAATCAGAAATAACATAATAAACATAAAGTACTGATTGCCATAGAAGAACCAAAGAAGAAGAGGGTAGTTGGCATTTCTCATGTATTATCAGTGGTAAAATTGATAGATATTTAGATATTTCTTTTATCACAACCATTATGTTTACCTTCACTATATAATTAAAAATAGTATATTAAGTATGGAGAACGGTAAGGATTTTATACCGATCGAAGACAATTGTTTGAAGGAGGAGCGGAGCGACGACTCCAATTATTGTCTGAGATCGGTTACCCTAAACGTTCGACATGCTTATAACGTTTTTTGCACGATTGATACCATTATAAATTATAAAATTAAACATTTTCGTCATATTGACTAGTTTCATTCATTTTATCAAGATAGATACTTTGGTTGTTAGGTAGTAACTAGGGTGCATAACAACAATGGAGAATTGAGTTTTTATTTAGTGGTCAATAATTTTAAGTACAATTTTGATTATTATAAATTAAAATATGAGCGTAAGTGAATTTGAAGAAATTGAACGGGCTTGGGAAGAAGGGTGTTCCGCAATTATTCCCGAAAAATCCAAAATCCGTTATCAAAATACCTACCAAAGTTTAAAAAAATGGTGCGAAGGCAAGAATTTAAGAATCGATGAAAAGACTCTATTGGCATATTTCGTTCAAAGTCATATGCAGTTGAAAGCTCCTGGAAGCGTCTGGGCAGAATATTCAATGATTAAATCCACCGTTTTTCTTTATAATGGCATTGATATTTCCAAGTTTTCAACTTTGATCGCGTATTTGAAGAGAAAAAATGTGGGCTATAGGCCTAAGAAAGCGAGCATTTTTACACGGGAGCTATTTGAAAAATTTCTGATGGAAGCACCGGATAAAGAATTTCTAATTCACAAGGTAATGTAAGCTAGTTTAGGTAAAAGAAATACTCTAATGAAGATTTTTTCATAACCTGTAGGTCGCAATGATATTGGAAATATCTGGTGCCTGTAGAAGAGGAGAATTATATAATATTACTATGAATGACATCCAACAAACCGATGGTTTAATGATTGTAAAAGTACCCAATACAAAAACGAACATCCAGCGTACTTTTACAGTCGTTAATAAACCAGACGATAAAATTCCATATTTAGAAATTCTGCAAAAGTATATAAAATTTCGTCCATTACAAGTAAAATCAAATCATTTGTTCTTAAGATACGCCAAAGGAAAATATTGTGCTCAAGTAATAGGGAAAGGGACAATCGGGGGCTGGCCTTCTCAAATTGCCAAATTCTTAAATTTGCCTAATCTTGAGAACTATACTGGCCATTCGTTCAGGAGGACATCAGCAACGCTTTTGGCTAATAAAGGTGTTGATGTCCTCGGATTAAAGCGTCATGGAGGTTGGCGTTCATCGACAGTGGCAGAAAGCTATGTAGAAGATTCTCTTCAAAATAAAATAGATTTTGCCGAAAAAATATTGTGCAATACTAGTAATACTACTCATGTATGCGATTCTGCAGGAGTTTCTGTTAGAAGTGTAACCACAGCCCAAACAAGTGGGATTTCATTAAATAATTTAACAAATTGTACCATAAGTTTCAATATTAATAAATAATTCGTTAGTTTTCTTTATTCTTTCAAAAAATAAATTAAAATCAAGAGATTTTTTAACTCGACGGTAAGTGAATTACTTACCGTCGAGTTGGAGTACTTACCGTCGAGTTGGATTTTTTACCGTCGAGTTGCTAGTAAATGTCACCTAATGACGTAAAATCGGTCACGGTAAACAGTCAAAAATGATCAATCGTGCAAAAATAGTATATTACATAATGAGTGCGGAGAGTGACTGACACTTTTCACACGTGTGGGAAATCTCTTCTAGTGGACTGTAAAATAGGCATGCCCAAAACTCTATTCTCTATAGTCTATAGCAATAAAAAAAAATGTGTCAGAGAGATACCACGTAGTTTTATTGTTTCTCTCTTTCGTAACTCGTCTCGCATTAAGAGCATTAAAGGCTGTTTGTTGTCAAAATACGCTTAAAGTTCATTTTTAACCAATTAGTAGGTAAATTTCTTTAGATGTACTTTCATTTAAAAATCTTCTTTGTTTTCAGATTGATCCACTACAATGTCTGTCGTCGGAATTTAAATTTTCTGGGTTTTAATTGAATGCAGAAAGTGTGAAATTAAAGTGAAAAATAAAATTCTTAGCATTTCTTACACTCTCTTTTTTGATGCTAAACAATTTTAGAGTCGTCAAGACATCCTTTGTCTTATCGACTACGAATTAATTTTGTTGTCGACATCGTCACATAATTTCTTTCATTCAATTACATAGGAAAAGTAATTGGTCTTTTTACACAAATACAATCAACATTCCAATTTATCTTAAAAATAAATACGAATTGTAATACCTGACCCAATTATTACTGGAACTCTTTTTTTAACTTCCCGCTAAAAAAAATTAAAATTTTTTTTAAAATCGGGAAGTTATTGGTTTTACCCCGTTTTTCGAAAATCGAGTTTTCATCGGATTTCAACGTTTTGAGGTCTTAGGAACCTCCCCTGACTATTTTTACGAGGGTGTCTGTATGTCTGTATGTACGTGTGGATGTGTGTGTGTGTGTGTGGATGTATGTAAACCTCTTATAACTTTTGAACGGCTTGACCGATCGGAATAAAATAAAAAGCATTCCAAAGAGTTCCATCTAACTTAGATTCCCTGTAAGTTTGAACCGATTCGAGCTAGTAGATTTCGAGAAATTTTAAAATAACCGAAAAAAACAATTGGTAAATATAATGTTTTTTGGGCATATCTTTTTGGCTATTGCATCGATCAATTTCATAACCTAATCAGCTCTTAAGCTTAAAAAGCCACGTCGAATGCCGTTTTGCAAATTAAAATCGGTTGTTTCGTTCGTGAGATATCGTTGTCGAAAATTTTCAAAAAAAGTGTTTTTTTTTTCAATAACTTAGAGATTTTTTGACTAACCGATTTTGCACTCCCGGTAACGTTTTTAGGTCTCAAAAAACTGCGTCGAATGCCATCTTGAACATCAAAATCGTAACGCGTTAAAAAGTTATGGCTTTTTAAACATTTCAAAAAAAGTCAAAAACGTCAAAATACGTCACGTTACTATAGCTTTGCGGTTAAAACTAGCGGGAAGTTGCAAGGATGGCCTTTAAGGTCAACCTCTTTTCAAATTTTTTAATGTGAAATGCTACTAAGATAACGTCAATGTTTATTATATAGGTGATATTAATTTTATGAAGTTTGCTAAGTTTACACTATCCATTATCATGTAAAACAAACGTGTTCAACCAGGTAAATTCCGATGGAAGCGAATCTTGTTATGATAACAGTATCCTAGGAAGTGAAAACAACTGAGAATTCCGATGGAAGCAAAGCTTGTAATGATATTTGGTATGCTAGAAAGTTAGAGCAGTGAATCAGAGGTACAAGGCGAAACACGAGTGATTGCCTTTTTTTAAAGTGGGAGTATCGAGACATGCAACATGTTATTTAAAAAATTTAAAATTTTAAAAATTTTTAGAAAGAAGAATGTCGCACCCAGTGAGACTCGATCTCGCAACCTTTAGCTTTACGCGCTGGCGCTCCAACAAGTAAGCTATAGGTGCCTAGCCATCAAATCGCTTTTTTAACTTCCCGCTAAAAAAAATTAAAATTTTTTTTAAAATCGGGAAGTTATTGGTTTCACCCCGTTTTTCGAAAATCGAGTTTTCATCGGATCTCAACGTTTTGAGGTCTTAGGAACCTCCCCTGACTATTTTTACGAGGGTGTCTGTATGACTGTATGTACGTGTGGATGTGTGTGTGGATGTATGTAAACCTCTTATAACTTTTAAACGGCTTGACCAATCGGAATGAAATAAAAAGCATTCCAAAGAGTTCCATCTAACTTAGATTCCCTGTAAGTCTGAACCGATTCGAGCCGGTAGATTTCGAGAAATTTCAAAATAACCGAAAAATACAATTGGTAAACATAATGTTTTTTGGGCATATCTTTTTGGCTATTGCATCGATCAATTTCATAACCTAATCAGCTCTAAAGCTTAAAAAGCCACGTCGAATGCCGTTTTGCAAATTAAAATCGGTTGATTCGTTCGTGAGATATCGTTGTCGAAAAATTTCAAAAAGGTGTTTTTTTTAATAACTTAGAGATTTTTTGACTAACCGATTTTGCACTCCCAGTAACATTTTTAGGTCTCAAAAAACTGCGTCGAATGCCATCTTGAACATCAAAATCGAATAAGGCGTTAAAAAGTTATGGCTTTTTAAACATTTCAAATAAAGTCAAACGCGTCAAAATACGTCACGTTACTATAGCTTTGCGATTAAAACTAGCGGGAAGTTGCAAGGATAGCCTTTACGGTCAACCTCTTTTCGAATTTTTGGTCGTTAAATCCAACTCATGATACATGTGTCACTTATGCAATATATTACTCGTTTTAGTGTCAACATCTCTTATGTACCAAAAGTTAAAATGTACAATTTAATATCATAAGACTAAATAATTTCATGATTAAATGTAAGCTTTTGATAGATTCTTTTTGTTGAATGATACCCTTGCATATCTTATAGTGACCAATAAATATGTAACTATTTGAAAATTTTGAAATTTTTGAGAATTTTTAGAAACTATACAAACAAGAATATATTAAATGACATTAAGGAGAAATTGAAAAACGTCACACCCAGCGAGACTCGAACTCGCAACCTTCAGTTCTACGTGCTGACGCTTTAACAACTAAGCTATAGGCACCTATACGATTGTCCACATTTGTAAACAATTTTTTACGTTATTTTAATAATTTTTTACATATTTCTTAGGATTGTTCAAAGTGTTTTACAATCCTTAACAATTTGTCACATGTTTATGTTTTTTTTTATGATGTTTAACATGCTAAACATTTAAGGCTATTTTTTAAGATTGTTATGAATTAGATAATTTTTTTTAAAGTTTGTCATGTTTTTTACTATTCCCAAAATTTTTTTGTGATTGTAAACAATTTCTTACTTTTTATTATGATCTTTTATATATTTTTTAACCATTCTCAATACTAATTTAAGATTATTCTGAATTTCCTACATCTATTATTGTTTTTCACATTTCTTTATGATGTTTGACATTTTTATAAACATATTATCAAGAGTGTCTTAATCTTCATATTTTTGAAGTAAAACTTCTTTATCGGCGACTAGGGGTAACTCAGTAATTCTAACGGACGTGACGTCATTCTAATGTACCGCGTACCGGAAACAAAACCTGATACAAAATACCTAACACGATTCCGCCTACTAAGTATATTAAATAAAATTAAATCTGTAATTGTATGAATTGACAGCTTGTCAAACAAAATTCATTGGTGGTAAATAGTTTAAATTTGTGTATAAGGTGTTTGTTTTAAATATGAATAAACAAAGTGGATTTATTAATGAAGAAAGTGATGAAAAAATATTGAATGAAAATGAGTGACTACCTACTCTATATGCATACATTTTATTTTTGGTGTGTAATTACACTATTTATACCTAATTATTTATACCTATTATTTATACCTAGCTATTTTCGTTTTATAGACTTAAAGAGCTAACAAGAAAAAGAAATTGTGTACGTCAAAGGGCATATTATCAGCGCCAGAAAGATTTGAAGAAAAATGAAAATGAAAAAAAGACGAAACAGCGACATTCATTATGATTTGATTAAGTAAGTTTATATACATACATACATATTATGATAGTAAATAATTGTTTATAGGGAAGCTTTACGTTAAGTAAAGAAGCATGTTGCACGTTTTTGTTCATAAAATAATAATATTCGAAATGTTTTAACACTTGCTTATACTTATTTTAGGTTTGGTTAGGTTAGGTTAGGTTAGGTTAGGTTAGGTTAGGTTATAAAACCACTAGTTAGGATGGCTGATCTTTTACCAGCAATAACAGATCCTTCGTAGAACTGAAGAAATCAAACTCAACTCAGGATTTTAAATTTTATCGAATATGCTGTAAAATGCTACAAAATGAAATGGTTATCTAACTATGGAAGGCTCTTGTGTTGTGTTGTATTACAATAAGGTAGATACAGCTACAAAATCACACATTCTAAACGTAATGTGTGTATATTTTTAATATTGTTTACCTATTATTGAAGCAAAACTTCTTTAGGCGCGACTAGGGGTAACTCTAACGGAATATTCTGATGGAAGTAACGGTGTGATTTCAGCTATGGGAGGAGCTTAAATTTTTAAAATTTATTTATGAAACTTTTAAAATTTTCAAACGGTTTCAAATACATTAATGGTATTTAGAGAGTAAAATCTATGTTTTACATTTTAGTTATCATAAACCTATTATTTCATATATAAAAAATAATGATAACTTTCAAATTCCTATTTCTAATGAATAATATAAATATAACATCTCATTTTTCGTAAAGTATATAGACAATAAATATGATTAAATTGTAATTAAATATTTATTTTCCGATACGTAGGTACGTCAAAAAGTTTTACTTCAAGCGCGCGTAAAGGTTACACGCACACTCTTTTTTTTTTGTTTTTTATGATTTTTGGCAATTTTTTTACCACCTTTAACAATTTTTGTCAAATTGGTTTTACAACGATTTTTTTACGTATTTTTAAAGTTTTCTTATGATTTAGGACATTTTTTTAGTATTTTTAATAACAAAATCTTTTTTGGTCCTCCGTCCAGAAACAATACTATCAATTACTTCAAAATCGTCCGGAAAATGGCATTTTCCGGCCTAGGCTGGCAAAGTAGCTTTTAGATTATCTAAAGAGATGGCGCTATGAGTTTGAATTTTAAGTCATCAAAAATACATAATGAATATTACAAATTTTAATTAAATTTATTTAAAAACTGCGTATAATATACTAAACTTACCTATAACTTTTTCTAAAGATAAGCAGGATTCTAATTTACATTTAATTACTCTAACAACTTGTATTTTAAAATTTGACATTTATGTCAATTTATGAACATCTTTATATAAACATCTAATCTTGTACCTATGTCACAAAGTAAAAAGTTTTTGAACTTGTTGTGTTTGCAACATATGTTAATTAAAACACTTATAACTGCTGAAGCTAAACACGTATATTAAGTATTAAACAAGTTATATCACAATACACAACAACACAACTATATTATAAACATCCAATGTGGCGCTTATATCTGTCGGCTCTCTTCTAGTCAGTGGCCTTAGTTCAGGTAGCACAAGCAGTCAAGTCTTGAACATAACAGAACTTTTAAAAATATTAAAAATTAGTCGGACCAAAAAATAGTGTGTGTTACACGTCCGGAAAATGTTTTGCAAGTGCTCGTATTGTTTCGCCTCGGTGCTACGCACCTCGGCTACACAACTCTTGCAAAATGTCATTTTCCGTCCTTGTGTCACAAATAATTATTGCAAAAAAACTGAACACATACGTTGATTATGTTTCATATAAGTCACATGCATGAAATTTAAACAAAAATAAAATTTGAACACACCGTCACTTATTGCATATTTACACAACTTAAAAATATGGTTATTTGAGGAAAAGTGTATAATTTTCACCGCCATTTATTGATAACTTAGACGAGATTTTTACCCTTTCAGTATGTAACCTTCCATTCACAATGAAAAAAATTACGCTTGTTAATCAAAATAAAAACTACCCTATCTTATAAGTTAGAAAAAATAACATATATTTACAAAATTTAATTGAAACCGTTTTCGTGGTTTCGGATATTAGCGCAAACGAACATCATATGTAAATCCTATTATGACACAATTTTACTTTTTTAAAAAACTATCACACGATCTTTTTGTTTTAAAATGTTTTGGTAATCGATTGGGAAGAAGCGAAGAGTCATTTCAAATATCACAAAGAACGCTTTTACCCTGCAGATAACAATCCAGTTTAACCCAGTTGATGAAGTTTATGGTCCATCTACAATTGAATTAACTTCTGGACAGATACCAGCTAAGTGATATGGAAAATGTAAACGGAAACAAAGGAGAAACTCCAAAGTGGGACATATTTCTTTGATTAAATTTACGGAATCCGAGAAGCGGACCGGAAAACACAAAAACAAAAGTGTTTTTTTTGTTTTCGAGAATTTTTTTTTAACAACTCGTGCGGGAACTGCGGCTAAGAATAATGACATAGACGGTGACAATTCGATTATCTGTGAAAGAAAGAATGCAAGATGCTACTTAAATTTTCTTAAAATGTTGATTATGAAAAAAGTAGAACGTTATATATTTCTGAGTGAAAATCACTTTTTTCGGTCTTAACAGGGACTTTGTTAAAACAGAATCGATATATTGCGAATGTAGCGATACAAATAAACTGTGATAATTTGTAAACCACAAATTATGGTAAACAGATACGAATTATAGGATTTGAAGGCTTACCCTTCAAGTCTGTTCTGTAATATTCTATGTCGGTAATACAGTTTCAGCAATTTATTGACAGAAAAGACAGATGAAAGCTACTATTACAAAATACGCTTGTAACAAATTATTTATTTGACACAAATTTTAAAGTATAAATGAAACAATATAATATAAATAATATATAATAGTCTTAAAAAAAATTATGCAAACGTATCTCGGTCCATGTCAACTTGAAGCAGATATAAAAACTGGTAAAACAGTTATTCCAGTCCTAGTCTAGTTCACAAGTGCTTTTTTGCTCAACTTTTTTCAGCAGTCTCCGAAAATTATGAACGAGGTGTCATTCGATTCGGAATCGCATCTAGATGATTTTTGAAAAAAATGATGTTCTGCATGCAAAAACTGCAAAAGTGATTAACAATTAACTAAAACAAAAAGAAGAGGGTTTGATTTTTTGCAAATATCTTAAAAACCAATAAGATTTATTAAATTAAAAAAAAACAGATTCAAAAAGAGGAGGAAATTTCCTACAAAAAAGCTTCAACTCTCGTAACTGTAGTACTAATATTTATAATTTTCCCAGATGGTTGAAAATACGGCCGAAAACGGGTGCTCTGGCTTGCGTAAGCCACGCCTGCTTTGGACACTTTTTGAATAAAAATTAGTTTAACATATTAAATATCAAATTTAGGATATGATAAAAATCAAGTGCTTACTGGGTAGATAAATGAACAATAATCCGCCTGAATTTTTTTTTTATTACCATTTATAAATTATTTATGTAATTGTTAATTAAAATGTTTTTCTGCTTGAACATAAACATTGCAAGTGTGATAATTGTTGAACTATAAATTTTAGATTTTTTTCCTCTCTTGGAGCAATTCTTAAAAGGCTTTAAAATAGATCCCCGTTGGTGAAATTTAAAAATATATATTTTTCAGTTTTTTATTAATAATTATCGTTGTTGCAAAATTAAAAACTTAAATTAATCATTGAAAAAAAGTTTTTTTTTAATATGATTAATGATGTTATTAGAACCTGCATAAAAATATTTTTTTAAATTTTTATCAGTTATTGTTTAAAAAATTGTTATAAGCAAATGCGTTGTTTATTAGATAATTGAATTTTTTTTATGGAATTTCAATCTTTGATACAAATGATTTTTAAAAGAAAAATAATTTCCTAAAAAACTGTTTTTTATTACTTAAAAAAGCATTTATTAATTACCAATTAATTTCTTCCACTTCTAATTATTAATATTAAGGAAGAAAGAAACAATTTTTTTTAAATCATTATTTGTTTTTCTTTTTGATATAAAAAATTCGTTTTATTTAATTTTTCATTGTTTATTTAATAAACAATTTGTTATAAACAAATAAATATTTACCTTATTTTTTTTTCTTATTCTTCGTACCAAACAAACATGAGTTTGTTTGTTTTTTATTTTTTTTTTAATGTTGTTTTTAATAAACTATTTCAGTCTCAAGTCTACTTCCAAATTTTGCGTTGGATTCAATAAATATAATAGAATTTTGCTATTGACGTGTATTATTCCTAAAATGAATCCGAAAGGGAGTTGTTTTATTTGTGAAAATCCATTGCAAATTTTGCCTAATGGAGGATAAATAAGTTTTAAGAATTTTTATCGTATCTCCATTAGTTTATAAATTATAATAATTGTAAGGATGAAAAACCAAATAAGAATGACGAAATTACAGAGACCGTATATTAAAAATTAAAAAATAGTAAAAAAACTGTCATGTCTGTTTTTGTGACAGTAAGTAGAATTAGAAAAAAAATAAGGTAAAAATTTATTTGTTTATAACAAATTGTTTATTAAATAAACAATGAAAAATTAAATAAAACGAATTTTTTATATCGAAAAGAAAAACAATTAATGATTATAAAAAAAATATTTCTTTCTTCCTTAATATTAATAATTAGAACTGGAAGAAATTAATTGGTAATTAATAAATGCTTTTTTAAGCAATAAAAAAAAGTTTTTTAGGAAATAATTTTTCTTTTAAAAATCATTTGTAACAAAGGTTGAAATTCCATAAAAAAAATTCAATTATCTAATAAACAACGCATTTGTTTATAACAATTTTTTAAACAATAACTGATAAAAATTTAAAAAAATATTTTTATTTAGAGTTCAACAATTATCACACTTGCAATGTTTATGTTCAAGCAGAAAAACATTTTAATTAACAATTGCATAAATAATTGATAAATTGTGATTAAAAAAAAAATCGGACAGATTATTGTTCATTTATCTATTCAGTAAGCACTTGATTTTTTTCATATCCTAAATTTAATATTTAATATGTTAAAATAATTTTTATTCAAAAAGTGTCCAAAGCAGGCGTGGCTTACGCGAGCCAGAGCACCCGTTTTCGGCCGTATTTTCAACCATCTGGGAAAATTATAAATATTAGTACTACAGTTCCGAGAGTTCGAGCTTTTTTGTAGGAAATTTCCTCCTCTTTTTGAACCTTTTTTTAAATTTAATAAATCTTTATTAGTTTTTAAGATATTTGCAAAAAATCAAACCCTCTTCTTTTTGTTTTAGTTAATGCGGAACATCATTTTTTTCAAAAATCATCTAGATGCGATTCCGAATTGAATGACACCACGTTTATAATTTTCGGAGACTGCTGAAAAAAGTTGAGCAAAAAAGCACTTGTGAACTAGACTATCCTTAGTTAACACTTTCATAATCGCTGTTTTAAAGGCATCGATAACTTCTTCTGGCGACTGAAAATGCTGCCCACGTGTTAAACTCTTAATTTTTGGGAACGTAAAAAAGTCGTTGAGACTTAGTGCGGGACTATACCATTTTTATTTTGGTCAATGTGAGCACTTTCATTGTCCTGGTGTAGAATGATTCACCGTTCTGTGTTTCTTTTTAGGAGTTTTGCTATAACTTCTGGTAAATAAAAGTTTATATACCAATTGAAAAAAAAACGTTCTTTGTTCTTTAAAAGCAGTTCTTGCCACATGACCAAATTTTGAGACAAAAGTTGACACCAATTATTGCAAATCGCTTTTTGCTGTTCTGTGCGCAAATGAGGAATCCAAAGAAAAACTTCGTAACACCCAGTTCTTCAGATAGGATCTTCTATATCAAAGTTTTTGGAATGCCCCATCCTAATCTGACGAACCGCATAAATGATTTTCTGTGTGACTGCTGTTTTGGATTGACCCAGCCTGGATTAGGCGCTGAGACAGGAGTGACCACGGTAAAATTCAGAATATTAGCGAGAAATGGTTATCTGGTGTGGTGCTTTATTTCCAAACAGAAAAACCGTTTAAGCGACACATTGCTCTTGGGATAATCCTCTCCGAAAATTGTAAAAAATTATTTCTCAATTTTTCGACCGAGGTGCTAATTTCAGACATCCACAGTACATACACGACTTGTTGTATCGCAATGAAACTCTGGATTTATGTCAACAAAAGATTTGTGTCTGAGAGTTCTATTGGTGGTGCCCTCTAAGCGGCTTTTGTAAGACTAAAAATACAACGCTTGAGAAATATAATTTGTGAAACCCAAAAATTCTACTCATACTGCTGTAAATCAGTCAGAAGCAATAATCTGCAAATATTAACACCCTATATAAGAATTTTAAATGACTTATTGGAAAATTAAAAAAATAACATTGCTTTCATTAAAAAACTTTCTGATTGGTTCGTTCAAGGCAAACAAACGGAAACCTACGTCGATTTTAACAGGTTATTTATTTTAGTTTTGTTTATAGTTTAATAGTTATTTATTATACAAGGGAAAAAAGTATTAGATTTTAGCTCGAGGTTGTGTTGTCTCCCGACGCGAAGCGGAGGGAGACAAAAAACCGAGAGCTAAAATCTAATATTTTTCCCGTGTATAATACACTATATTTTTCTGTGACGACGATTTAATATTTTAAATAAAATCAGAAAATTAATGATGCAAAATTTGAATTTTAAAACTAGTAGGCTTTTGTCCTTATAGTGACAATTAGACCTGCGTTATCAATCAACTATCTGTCAATTTGATTCTGTAATTTGTAATATCCGGGAAAAAAGTACTCACTTTTTTCCCATGGTAAAAAAGTAATAATTTCATAAAAAGTGACGTTTTGTGACCCGTTAACAGAGATAAAATGTCAAACTTTTTTCTCGTCGCAGAAAAAAAATTATTTTACTTACTTGCCTTTCATTTGCTAGTCACTTTGTGTTGTTTACCTGTAAATAAAAAAATTGAATAATACATACTTAAGTCGCTCTTAAGAAATTCGGTTGCTAGTTTCAGTTTTGAGTTTTGTTTAAGATAGGTTTTTGTTAAATTTTTCTTTCTATTGTTTTGTGTTGTTATAGTATTTATTGATTGGATTATCATAAAAAATTTTGTATATGTTAAAGTTGTTACTGTTTTTGTTGTTAATTATTAAAAATAATTTGAATTTTAAATTTTAAATTAAAAAAATGAAATAAACCAAAAAAGTATTTCACAAAAGATTTAAATAAACCAGTAAGAAGAAGCAAATAGCAGAAGAAGAAACCATAGTTGGGAGGTAGAGAAACTGATAGTAGACGATAGCAATTAAAGAAGCAAAAAGAAAGGAGACCAGCCACAAGTAGAAGAGAGAAAACTATATTTAGTTATTTTTTTTTATTTGTTTGATTTTTCCTCAGTGTAGAATCCAGGCTTACGGAGATTTTATTGATTGGAATAAGTCCCAGGGGAAGAATTCCAAAATTTATATTGGTATAGATTTTTCTTCCAGTATACACTTCTTTCAGGAAGAATAAGACTTATATTAAGATTTTTTTTGTTATAGAAATTGATTTTTTGTAATTGCAGAATTCATGCACACAGATATTTTATTGATTAGTCCCTGGATAAAAATTCCTTATTAATATATAACGAAACTAGGTTTATATGAAACCATTTTTCTACTATAAACTCCATAATTGCTTATTTATGATAAAGATATTTTTAAACAGGCAGATTTGCAGGTGAGCTATATTTTTGTGTTATTGTTCCAAAAAAATAATATGCATGACTGCACATGCAAATAAACATTTTTTTCTGATTCTAACAGCTTCGTTGTAATTTTTGTTATTATAAAAAACAATCTCTTAAAATATTAAGGGCACTTAGCAAATTAAAAGTGTTTTATGTATATATTTTACGAGCCCTGTCTCGGTGAAGTTGGCCCAACTATCAAAACTACGTGTTTTTATGAGATTTGTAATATTAAAAAATACTATATTTTTATTTATTATAAGCTTTAAAAACTGCATACTTTCTAACAAAGAAATATTATCTTACAAAAATTCAGAGAAACCGATTAATAGAAATCAACGAAACCAAATATCAAGAAATCACCACTGCATTACATCGTGTTTTCGACTGATTCCTGCTTTAAATACGTCTTGACATAGTGTCAATTAATGTTTGGCAGTTTCTGGTGTAAAACTGTTCCAAATTTCTTGGAGGCGGGTTCGCCGTTCGGAACCGGTTCTTACGGGATTCAAGATTTTTCTTCATGAAATAACACAAGGTTTCAATCGATATGGACTACTCTGGACCAATTTAAGGTATAAAAATATTTCAAAGTACATGAATGTACTTCTTGGCATCCATAATACCCTTCACAAAGTTTCCAAATCCATTTGCTGACATGAATCACCAAATCATAACAGAAGCCGGAACCTTAACTTTTTTTAAGTCAGTCATTCTAAAACACTTCTTTAGTTCTTATGACACGACTCTTACTATCATCAACGCATACATATATTATCGTTTCTTACAAGTATGTACTTTCTTATAATTATGTTTGGATATGATCCTTTTCAAAATGTTAAAATATAAAAATAAATAACAAGAATTTGCAATTTTTGTCAATACCTGGTGACCTTTAATTTTATTTAATGCAATAAAACGCAAGAGTTAATAATAACTTGTAATTCTTATTATAAACATAAAAGTTAATACATGAGCACAGGAACTTTTCTTCAGAAAACCTCAAAGGCATTTAGCGCAAAAATTAACTAAAAAATATTTAAAAATATAACAATTACATACATAATAAAACCCAAAAACACACAGATTAATTATGAATTTTTTGCAACTCTAACATCATATTTAAAACAGCTTCAAACAATTCTTGGTCTGTATTAAACTTACCACGTTACTATTAAGTAAAACTCGATCTTATCTCTCTATCTTCCTACAACTTTCCCCTGTAATTCGTAATCAATAGCCATTTATATTTCGGTATGAACATAAACTGTTCCATAATGCAAACTAACAAAGAGTTGAGAATGATTGATGTGTAGATATGTATAACGCAAACTTTCTTAATCGCTGAATCAGAGCCAGCAATCTGACATGCTTATTGATTCGATATTTACATTATTTAAACTGGTTTGATTTAGTACCTGCTTTGTTCTTTTGTTTACAAACCTTCTTCCATTTTTTTACATCTTATCTACGCATTCTACCGACTTATTAAATTGCAGATACATTTATTACAACTAGAATTTTTACTTTTCGACTTTTACATTTTTGTGTCTTTACAGTTAAAAATATTCCAACGGAAATTCCTTTTAAAATATGATGAGAGTGTCAAACAGTTTAAAATGTTTGCGCATTAAAAACTTCATTTACCACTTAAGATAGTTTTGTGTTAGTATTAAAATTTTGTGTTTTGTAATTAATTTAATCCAAAGATACATGCAAATTTCTTTTGTTTGACTAGATATTAGACCCATCCCCAAACTTACATTATCTCCCCTCAAACTTTACTAGAACTTGTAAGAGATTATTTACAATCAAGCAAGGCGTTACCCTTTACTTTGAACTCCCTGTAGACATTTGTTGACGTTTATTCACGTAACATTACAGCTACCGTGTAGTTACAAAATTAATTGTCTCACAGTTGACTATAGATTGTTTACCTGTTTGTCTGTCAGGAACGTTGTCTTGCTTTTGCTCTAAGTTCGCTTTAATCAAAGGTTGTTTATTATACGATTTGTTTGCGCCGGTGATAATACCCGTGGGACCAATGAAAATTTCGTTTCTTTACAAAAGTTTTGAGTAACTGATAGCCCAGGAATATTTTCCTCAACATTAAAAATTTGTTCTTATAACATATTGCAAATGCAGTACTGTTGTAAAACTGTTATTTAACAAAGTAAAAATTAAAAATTTAAAGGAAGTACTTCCTAAATAGATTGCCAATATTCAGATTTTAGGATTAAGTTGCAAAATGCCAACACAAACAACACTTGTATATTTTTAAAACCGTTTTTTTTTAAAGCTGATGTTCAGAAGTTTATTAACATTAAATTATGTGTCAATTAACATGGTCTGAAATAGACAATATACTGATCACAAAACGGAACCAAACATCGATAACAGACGTAAGAACATATATAGAGGTGCACACGCAAACCCTGACCTTTTTATAGTTACTGCAACATTAAGAAAAAAAGTAAAAAGATAACTAAAAAATAAGATAATAAAAGTCAAATAAGTGGTACATAAAAAAACTGAATGATATAAATACCAGAACTAAATATGAAGAGAATTTAACAAAACATAAAAAACGTGGTAAATATACCAGAGACGTAGAAACAGAATTAAACAATATAAAACAATGTAGCTGCTGTACACGTAGGATTAAAAAGAAATCGGGAAAAACAAGATTGAAATTATGAAGAATGTCAGAATATGCTTAAAAAGAAGATAGAAATAAGGCAAAAGTGGATAAGCACAAATAAACAGGAAAATCAGGAAGATTACAACAGATTGAGAAAAGAGGGCAAAAAAATTAAACGAACCTGGTTGGATAGTAACATTAAAAAATAAAAAAAGAGAAAGTAAGAACAGGAACACAAAAGTATTTTATATGAAAATCAGCAAGCATAACAAAATCTTTAAAGACAAGATGAGAGGAATAAAAAGTAAAAACAGAAAAGGTTTGGAAAATGACGAAGATTTTAAAGAAATTTGGACTAAATACTCTAACGAACTACTAACAGAGCGAGAGGACCAAAACCTATTTGAAAATGTGGAAGAAGAGAATCTGATGATAGGAGACCACTTAGAATAGCGAAAGAAAGAGAAAGTTAATAAAAATAATGGTCCAGCCGCAGGTATAGATGGTGTAAATATGGAGTTTATAAAATATGGAGGAGAAGAATTAAGAAAACAACTGTACAAGTAAATAATGATTATATGAGATGAAGAAAAAATGCCAGAAGAGTGGTACAAAGGACAAATCCGATCCAGGAAAAAGAGAACCTACAAATGAGCTAAAACTACAAAGGATTAACACTATTAAAAACAGAATACAAAATCATGTCAACCTTAATACAGAGAAGACTGAGTAAAGCGACGAAGAACATCTTAGAACAGTACCAATGCAGCTTTATTTAAGGCAACTCAACAACAGATGCCATACATAGGGTTAAGCAAATCATGGAGAAATACTATGAATATAAAATAAAAACTGAACAGGTTTTTATAACAAAAATGGCAAAAAATAGAACTGCAGAAAATAAAAATAAAACATACAGGAAACAGCTCTCTCTAGTTTTGGGTATATGCTTATTACTTGACCCAGTTCCTGTCAGGTCACGGCTCATTCGGGAGCTACACCTATAGGATCGGAAAGAGCGACGACACGGCGTGCAGAGCATGTGGAGAGGAGAGAGACACGCCGGAGCACACAGTTCTGGAGTGCAGCTACTTCGAAGAAGTAAGAAGAGAAATGGAGGAAACTCTCGAGGAAAGGCTCACTGCAGAAAACATTGTAAGAACAATGGCAAGAAGCAAAAATAAATGGGAACAAGTGCACGACATGATTAGAAAAATCATGAGGAGAAAAGAAGAAATAGAAAGAGAGCAGCAGGCAAGGGAAAGAGGAGAAGAGTAAAAACCTGAGGGGAAAGGTGCGTGACGCGGAAAAAAACATGCCGGTGAAGAAACTTTCGAAAGGACAGATGCCACGGCATGAGGGGTGCGAAAGGAGGAAGGGTTTAGTTGGTAGAGGCCTCACGGCCGAGCCCAACACTACCCACAGGAGCACGTGCCCCTGTGAGTGTGCGCAACAAGCATTCCCCCTCTTAAAAAAAAGTTTTGGGTATATAAATTGATAAGCAAATAGTAGAAAATTATGTAATTATATATGGCATTCGCTGGGCTGGGTTTCCCCCATTGGTAAAACAAATAAAAGCAATAAAAATGCAGTGAAATTGTTAGATGAATTATGATCAATGTGAAAGGTCGCCATGTAGGTTCCTCTATTTTTGGAGCAGATATGATGGTGACATCGCATGTACCCAAAAAGAAAACCAATGTATTTATTACTGGATACATCAGTTCATCACACTGATACTGTTGACGAAACTAGCAAGAAGCCAGAGATGATTTTATCTTACAGTGACGTCATGTTACGATGTGTCTAGAATTACTAGACGATGGACACTTGCAATTTTGTATGGAGTCCTAAATATCGCCAGTGTATATGCTTTTGTAATTAACAACAAATATAATAACCCTAATATGGAATACACTAAACAACGAAGACTATTTATTAAAAACTTAGGAGGAGACCTGGTGAATTTAGGGTTGCAATGACATACTGTTAAGAAATACTCTGAAATGTTGACACAAATCCAACCCTATCCACCAACAGGTAAAAGAGAGCATTGCAAACACTGTAAGCAAAGGAAAACCCGATATTTCTGCACATTTTGTATATGTTGGTTATGCATGGATCATATTGAAGCATGCTGTGAGGAGTGTATTCAGCAAAAAAAAAACGTAAAAAACTGTCTGCGAGATTAATTTTTCTGTATTTTTTGTGTAAAAGAAAATTGGTGAACTATTTGTGTTTTTTAGTAAAGTTTGATTTTAGCTTTTATGTGTTTTTGCAAAATAGAAGAATAATGTGATTTTTTGTAAGTGTTGTAAATTTTAAAAAATTTTATGTCCAATATAACACAGATTTTTGATTTAATTTAATATAAGGAAGGCAAAAACAAACAAAATAACGGCATCAGGGGAAAGAAAATACCCTATACCAACAAATAAAAATATTGTACTTTAAAAAAACTAATTAAAAGAAAATAAAAATAAAATCTTTAGAAATAAAATTTTGCTCTATGTGCATAAATAAATTTATAACCGATTTTTAACCAGTTAAGTTTTAAAATTGCTTATACAACAATTAAATAGATTTCAGATTTTTTAAATTAAAATATAAGCTCTCTCCCACGCTAAGATCCTTTAGGAACTTTATATGCGATTTTTTTACAGAAATTTCTAAGATACCATTAAAAAGATTAAATAAATTTATATTTTTTAAATAGACACAATTTATAGTAAGTTTCATATCACAGATATTAAAATATTAATAAAATATAGCAGTTTGTAACGACTAGTAGACAGAGACAAGTCCAAAGGCGCTCTCGAAGTCTCGAATACTTTCTCTGTCACACAGAGACTCGCCGCATGGTACTACCCTAAACAGCACCCCCACCTGATGGACGATGCGCCCACGCCGACGCCGGACCGCTCAAGTTTATGGCCCAAGCACCCTTTATAACCAGGAACCGGACCTGCTCCGGAGCCAAAAACCGAAGCTACAAAAAGTAATACAGAAGAAAATTAATTATTTAAAATGATAAAATTAATAAGTCTGGTTTTAAGGTACAGACCAAAAATGTAAGTAGCTGAAATATCCATTACAAAATTATATTTTAAAGGCTACCTACATAATAATAATAATAATAATAATAATAATATCAACGGAGTCTTGCCCTGATTACAGTCTTGAACTATACTTTAGCACTGAGTACAGTCTAAAACGTCGCAGAATATCTCCCTGAGCACTGACTACAGTCTCAGGTCTCAGGCCTTCTCAAGCACCGCTACAGCTTATACAACCATAATCCTGGCCAGCCGGACACACCGATGGTGGAATAAAATATTTGTAAAATAGTTTTAAGTGTTTTTTAAATAAATATCTGCTTGTTGCTAAAGTCTACGCCTTTACATTTGTAAACAAATCCGATCAACCCTACAAGTTAATAAACCTACTTACAAAGTATGTACATGTAAGATAAAAGGATCAAGATATTTACTTATTTTTACTTGCCTGTTACGTTCGCATATTCAAACATGATTATGGAAACACTAATCACTTAAAAAAAAAATGGTTTATTTAAGCATATTTTTGTACTAACAAAACTTGATAATAAAAAATCGCGTCGCGTTTGACATTTAATTTTCCGTAATAAACTATTGACACTTGTTCCACAGAGAGGAATTGCAAAACCTACTACACAAAAATATGAATAATTACCTCTAGTATTTTTACTACTTATATTCTTTTTGAGGTTGCAACTCCTAGTCTATATTTAAGATTTATTATTAAATGCAACTCTTTTTGGAACGTAATATATTTTGTTAAGGTAATTTTCCTTTCTTACTGAAACGCTGGAACAAGGAAAATAAGTTTAAAACTTGTCTTTTTGCTGTTGTTAATTAAGACTGGATTGAATCCTTAATCACGTTTAGAGTTTCATTTTGAATAAAATATTTTATTAAATTCGGTATAATTTAATTGAAATTGTAAAATGGCTGCAAATCTGAGGGTTTATAAAAGTTTTATAAAAAAAAAATAAGAAAAATAGATTGTGTACACAAGGTAAAAATGGTTCAGTTCTAACTGCACTATTTGTTGAGAGAAAATATTTGTTTTCCAGTCAACAACGTACATTCGCATTGATAGATTAGTGAATAGTTGGATAGATGGATGAATGGATGAGCTTATGGATGGTAGGTGGATAATTAATGTGTATGGATAGTTGAATATGTGAAGTTATTTTAATTACGATATTATAGTATTATTTAAAAAAATAAATTATTATTTATAACTTTATACCCACAGCTTTTTTATAAAAAAAAAACGAATTAACTCTTTGTGTTTGTTTACCAGAAGACAAAGCAGAAGCTTTTGCAAGAATCCTTAAAGATCAATTTTGACAAAACACGTATCCCCAGACGGTGACGAACTTTGACAAAGAAGTAGTAGATGCAGCAGAGAATGTTAAAAACGACAACGAGGATCAAATACAGGTACACGCAAGTCCTAAAGAAACTAGGAGTATTGTAGCGTGTTTAAAAAACCTGAATAATAAAATTTCTTTTTTTAACGTTTCTTTTCACTTAGGCTGACTCTGTCCTAAATTTTATTCAAGATGTTTCCAGAACGTAGCTAATCTAACCGTTGTTTCTACGCAGTTTATCGATTTTCCTAACTGAGGTTCCGAGTTTAAGATCAGGTATTTAGGCGGGAAAGGAGAGCGTCTCTCTAGTACCAACGATTTTTATTTACTCTGGGTTTAGATTTTACGGATTAAGATCGTTCGCGAAATGCTCAGTTTCAAATTCCCGGCAATTTTCTTATTTTATCTTAAAAATTACCAGCAGTTAAATGTTTCTTGTATGGACTATCGTTTATCGTACCGGAAGGTTTACCTGAAGATTTCCAGACAGTGCTATCTTTAAGTTTCCTTCGTATATCGTAGAGTAATGGCAGCAGAAATCAGCCATTGTTACCGTTTATGTTTTTTTTTAATCTACAAATCTAGACAATAATGGGTCTAGATTATATCTTACCGTTAAGACCAATTACCGAGAAAATGAAGCCATATGCTAACAAAGTATCTTAGAAACATTTAGAAGATAACGGAAGTTTTTAACAATTTTTTTATAACTGTATCGAGTTTTAGAGTCCCATTTATTTCTATGGAACATTTTATCCTAATTGTATTTACCTGGAACATCTATAAAAGTGCAGTGAATAGTGTCGTAATGAAAATAACCGGGATGTGATTTTTTTGTGTATTGCTTACCTGTTATTTTTTTTATAACTTATATTTTTTGTATCTCCTATCTGTAAACTGTTTTACTTATATTCTTTATTTTTTTTTAATTTATCTCTCGTACTGATTTAATTAAGATTTATACTTTTAAATATATGAGTACTTTTAACTCGAGTTAATATCAAAGCAAAAGGTGATACTTTTTTATAACTTTTTCATCTAAATTTTACCTCTCCCTTTTCGCTTATCTGAGTACACAAAAATGACAAAACAGTGTACTTAGCTATTATTTTATGTGTATTAATAATTCTGTTTTTGAACTAAACACAAATGTGTGTATTAAAATGTGTCTACTATACTGTACCGAGATGTATCTCATATTTTTTTATGTTATTGTTGTTGTGTCTCTTTTATCATTACAGCTGATAATAAATACTGTTATTGTTAACTATAGATTTTTCTTTTCCTAGCTAGAGCCTGTTACTCTGATCAATACTTTCAGTTTCTCTAATCTATATTTTATTAAAGTAATAGATTTAGTTTCTTAAGTATATCTTATTTTATTAAGGTTATAGATTTTGCTTTTTAAATATATCTTTATCTTACCGATTTGACTTATAACCATAAGGATAAGTGAAAGGAAAGTGTAAGTATCATTTTTCTTTTTAGTATCTTAAATAAAAGTGTGTAATTTAAATTTTAGCAGGAACATCTGCCGGGTTATCTAATTTTACCTTATCTTATCTTATATCCCTTATATCTTTCTTTTTCCATTTGGGTTTCTTATATTTCCCCATCCTCTGGATAAAAAACATAAGTGGCGCCCATTTTCCTTTCTCTTTCGGTTCTTTCATTTACTTTCTTTTGTCCCCTTTAACTTCTTTTATCTGTTATTATTCTTTTAAGTATGAATATTCCTTTTTATCTTTTCAAAATTATTCATCTAGCTCGAACGAATCCACGCTCGCTCTCCTCCTACCCCCTGAGTGCTGTTCGCATATGTTAGCCTCTCAAATCGAGCATTTAACATTATGAGGAAAAAAGAGGTTACAGTATAATTAAAAATATAAAGCCAAAGAAAGTACCAGGATATGACAGGATTACTAACAGGACTTTAAAGAACTTGCCGCAGAAGGTAGTGGTCTACGTTAATGCATTCATCAATGAAATCCTAATATTCAAGCATTTTCCACTCAGATGGAAAATAGCAGATGTTATAATGTTAAGAAAGTCAAGAAAGCACTCAACTTTTTTCCAAAACTATCATCCTATCAGCCTTCTACCAGCAAAAAGAGTGATTCTTAAAAGACTTAGAGAACAAGTCGGATAACTTAACATCTTGCCAAAGATTAATTGGAATTTAAAAAAAGGAATTAACAAAACTTTCAATTTTAAGGATAGTGGAATACATGAGTAAAGAATTTAACAGAAAACGATCCACAGAAGCAGTATTTTTAGATTTCAGCAAAGCATTTAACGGAATATGAATTACTAGACAAAATGACAGATATGGAAATCTCAAAAACATTAACAAAGCTGATTGCATTATTGTTGGAAAACAGGGAATTTGGGTAAAAAATGTAACATCAAGATATAAAAAACGAGAATCAGTAGTTCTACAAGAAGCACTACTTTCCTCACTGCTTTACACAATATTTACAGCAATCATGCCTAGATCACCACATACCATGCAGTCTTTATACGTTGACGATACTACGATAGAAGCAAGGACTACCCAACAAGGACGATAACACCATACCTATAAATGGATTAAAAACAAAGCAAGGTGTGGGATGTGGAATTTACTCTAGATCCTTAAACCTAAAAATAAAATGGGCTATGGATGGCTTGTCAAGTGCGGTTCAGTCAGAACTCACAGGCATAACCATAGCTGCAAAAGAATTAATTAATAGGAACATCACGGGCAGGAATATAAATATATACACAGACTGCCGACAAGCACTACTAACCTTGAATAGACCACGTTTAACTTCAAGTTTAGTACTAGAATGTCACCAATCTCTAACTGAGGCCAGCCAGAATAACGTGGTCACTCTCAGCTGGATCAAAGGACATGAGCCCTCTAAAGGCAACCGCATTGCGAACAATTTAGCAAGGAGGGCTGCGGGCTACAAATATGTAAGCCCTCGCCCTTTTACCAAGCTAACATTGTTTGCAGTCGCGGACCTTATCAAACAGCACTCTCACCAAAACTTTATACAGTGCTGGAATGAAACCACGAACTGTAGACTGGCCAGAGAGTTATTACCTCATCCTGGCGAGGAAACAGTAAAAAAATTTAAGGCATTGACCAGACAAAATCTCCGAACAACTGTAGGAATCTTGACAGGTCACTGCCAATTGCGACAACATCTCTTTAGGATGAAATTAACAGAATCGCCGCTATGCAGAGGCTGCGAACAAGAAGAGGAAACAGTAGAACACATAATGTATGACTGCTCTGCTTTTTCTGAAATCAGAAGATCTGTGTTGGGCGAGTACTGGCTTACACCAGCCGATGTCAGGGTGATCCCCCTCGGGAGCCTCATCACCTATTTTAAATCACTAGGCCTGGTGACAGCCTGAGGTGAGGATATCCCTACACACGGGAGGATGCACAATGGGTCATATGTGGCCTCAGTGCTGGCTGAGCACTAGCTCGCCCCTCCCCAATTTCCAGATCCAGATACCTATAAATGGATGGAGGAAATGGAAGGATGGGACATAAAATGAAAAATAGCAATTAATCAGAAAAAACAAGGGAGTATTGTTTAAAAAAAGACACCACCAATTATATCAAAACATAACGATGAGTGAAGACAACATCGAATGGACAAGATCAATAAAATATCACTATTTATCATTTTAAACGACAAGTTTTGATATTTGTATATATCTTTTAATATTTGTTTTGCATTTTCAAAAACGGCTTTAACGATTTTGTTGAAATTTAATATATAGGTGCACATGGGTGTAAAAAATCGATTCAACTGGGTACCACGTCCAGGAAAGTTTGTTTTTTTTTTACTTTTTCTACCAAAATTATTTTCCCACATAATATGGTTGGTCAGGTCAGGTTTCTCAAACTTCGCGAAGTCAATACCTACTCATTTCAAGAAACCCTTCATGAAAATAATCAGTTTTTGCTTGTCTCACACGTGCTGCTAAAGACAGATTCTTGCAAAAAATTACTAAAATTATAACCATTAGAAAGGTCTTATGATTTAAAATATTTTTGTATAACTGTCATTAAAAGTGACACTTTTAATGATAGCAAACAATGTTAAAAACGATTGTTTACATAGCAGCGTGTTAAAAATACTTTTAACACGCTGCCATGTAAACAAGTTTACTTTTAACACGGTTTAGTTTACTTTTAACACGGTTTAGTTTACTTTTAACACGGTTTAGTTTATTGTCATTGCAAATTCGCTCATTTCATTATCAAAATAGGGAAGTTGTACAAAAAACATTGTATGGTATTTGTGTTAAAAGTGAAATTGTTCAATTCGCTCCTCTCATTTCACAAACGTTTTCACTCACAAAATAAAACCTCACTTTTAACACTCATATCATAAATAACTCTTACAATAAATCTTGGTTATCCAGGTACTTAAATATATAATATTAATTTTTTTTAATTGGTTGTTTTGTTGATCAAAAAGTTTGTGAGATTGTGGAAAAAGTGTCTTTATTCAAAGCATTAAAAGTGAGTTATCTCAAAATAATATCAATTAAAAATTTTTGTTACTAACAATTAGTCTAAAAGGTTTTGAAGGAGTACTGGAAAAAATATATTTATAGTCACAAAAAAAATTGATATAGATTTATACGAATAAATGAATAAATAGCATAGATAAATTAATAATTTAATTTATTCAAATATTAAATTGAATCCTTCGTTAAACGAATTTGTATGTGTTAATTAAAATCACATATATTGTTTATATATTCTCATTTGCCCTAAATATAATTAAGAGGAAGGTTTATGGAATTATCGATTTTAGTAAATAGCGGTGGCAAAATATAATTATTTAACATAACCTGACTAAAATCTCGCCCATTAAATTAAATCAACTGTTTTGTTTTATAACTAAAACCACCAATTAATCATAATTCAGTTAGCAGACATATAAATCAATTAGCTAAAAGCAGCGATTCGGAATACGAAATTGCTTTGGTAATTAGTAAGAGTTGATTGTTTAGGCAAAATGGATGCCATACTTGCTAAAGTAATTTCATGTCCAGTCCAGTGTGTCCAACTTTAAATGAAACTGCTCATGTGTATGTACTTTCGTAAAGTTATATCGGGAGAGACATAAACATTTAGACAGAGGTGGTTAACGGCAAGTTCATTACCCACTAACGTTTATAATCCACCTGATAATGTCAACATACAATAAACATACAAAAGAGAGGAAACTCAATTGTGTTCTAATATGTATTACGTATTACGCTTATTCATATCTTATATATGATAGTTTTTATATTATTTAAATAATTTCTATATGATTTTTAAATAATGAAACACGAAATCTACTGAACACTTTATTGCAACTAGCTTCTCACACGATTACAATTCAACTAACTAATATTTCAATTATTCACAAACGTAAGAGCTGTGATTCATCTTCCCGAGTTCGATTCATCGACAACACATTCATCGGTTGATTCATCACCAGGGCCGGTCATTATGCCAATCGGTAATATTCCAATACTAAGATTTCTAACATATATTATACTTTTTTATGTATTTGCACGTATTTATGTATGTTACTGTAAATGTATATGACAATATATAATGATAAAAAAATGATACAAACGTATCTATTGCCATGCTGTCAGTATATTCCAGATTTGTGCCTGGTTAAAATTCCTAAGTCTTGGACACAGGATGCTGCGATATAGATATATAAAAGGCAAAACCAAACTGTAGGCACGGGTTTCGCTCTAGTTCGAGCTCGTCAGTACAGTATCGATTTGTCTCTTCACCTTGAAGAGATAAAATATGGGTTGAAAATTCGTATGGAATTATCTTTGAATCGGCAACGATTTTTATAAAACTTAAAATTCAGCGGTTAAAATTCTATATGGATTATATTTTAAAATTACCCTTTTTTCTATGGAAATTATTAGGCGGACTTGTACTAATAAAATGTCAAAAATCCAGAAAAAAAATTTGAAAATTTGAAAAAAAAACGTTAAAAATCGTGAAAAGTTGTTAAAAATCTTTTAAAAAAATTGAAAATGGTAAAAAAATATCGAAGATTATGATGAAATCTTAAGAAACGTAAATATTTGTAATAAATTCTTGACAATTGTAACCCTAATTAACCATAGGCTAGATCCTGGGTTCGTGGCTTCTTTCTGAGTTTTTTCAATTCATCCCAAACAATTAATTCTGGGCGCAAAAGTACAGCGAAAGCAAATAATACAAAACATCAGCTTTAAGATGATTTATTAAATCAAGATTCAATAGTTAATGTTAAAATTTTAAATTAATAATTAATTATTTCTCTTATCTTTAGTTTTTCCTAGGACTACAATTTCGGATGAGTTTTGAAAATTCTCTTCGGGATTTCATTAATTCAACTCAATTCAGGGATGGTATGGCTTCTCTTTGATAAATCTTCCTAATATTCTAGCCAGGGAAGGTAGGTTTTCTCTTCGTTATGATTGTCAATCACGGCAAAAAAAATGGCTGACGGCTTGTCACGTTCTCTAATTTTTAAAATATTCCTCTAATAGGGCCCCTTCTGGATTAGGCAAAAACCTATTTGAAGGGCAGCGGTCAGATGAAGAATCCGCGAGTAAATGAACGAACAGAAATAATTTATGTATAAGGAAACCAACGGATAACCGATCGACTCGTTCCCACAATAAACGTGCGCAAAATCATAAAATAAATATTTATCCATAGTCAGGTGGATTTTGGCGGACCCTGACGGTTACACAATTTTTAAAAAATAATAGAAACCGTTAAAAAAATTGTTATAAACTAGGTATAACAAAATGATTCAAATGGTAAAAATAATTTGAAAAACATGAAAATTAACGAAAATCTTAATAAATTGTAAAATTCAGAAAGATTCTTGGAAGTCGTCAATAAACGTTTAAAATTAAGAAAACATTGATAAAAATAGTAACAAATTGTTGGCATCTTAAAAATTGTTGCAAATGTAAAAAAAATATCGAAAATCATAAAGAAATATTAAAAAATGATAAAAATTGTTAAAAATTATAAGAAATTTTTGATAATTTTAAAAAATTGTCTAAAAAAAACATAACGTTAAAAGTCGTACAAAAATAATAAAAAACCTAAACAATCCTTGTCAACTAAAAAAATTAATGAAAACTGTAAAAAATTAATAAAAAAGGTTAAAAAACTGTTAAACTGTTAAAAAAAAGAGTGTGCGTGTAACCTTTACGCGCGATTGAAGTAAAACTTGTTGACGTACGTATCGGAAAATAAATATTTAATTACAATTCAATCATATTTATTGCCTATATACTTTACAAAAAAATGAGATGTTATATTTATATTATTCATTAGAAATAGGAATTTGAAAGTTATCATTATTTGTTTATATATGAAATAATAGGTTTATGATAACTAAAATGTGAAACATAGATTTTACTCTCTAAATACCATTAATGTATTTGATACCGTTTGAAAATTTCATAAATACATTTCGAAAATTTAAGCTCCTCCCATAGCTGAAATTACACAGTTACTTCCATCAGAATCTTCCGTTAGAATCTAACGTTAGAGTTACCCCTAGTCGCGCCTAAAGAAGTTTTGCTTCAATATTAGGTAAACAATATTAAAAATATACACACATTACGTTTAGAATGTGTGATTTTGTAGCTGTATCTACCTTATTGTAATACAACACAAGAGCCTTCGATAGTTAGATAACCATTTTATTTTGTAGCATTTTATAGCATATTCCATAAAATTTAAAATCCTGAGTTGAGTTTGTTTTCTTCAGTTCTACGAAAGATCTGTTATTGCTGGTAAAAGATCAGCCATCCTGACTAGTGGTTTTATGGCCTTTATGGCTACCTAACCAAACCTAAAATAAGTATAAGCAAGTGTTAAAACATTTCGAATATTATTATTTTATGAACAAAAACGTGCAACATGCTTCTTTACTTAACGTAAAGCTTCCCTATAAATAATTATTTACTATCATAATATGTATGTATGTATATAAACTTACTTAATCAAATCATAATGAATGTCTCTGTCTCGTCTTTTTTTCATTTTCATTTTTCTTCAAATCTTTCTGGCGCTTATAATATGCCCTTTGACGTTCACAATTTCTTTTTCTTTTTAGCTCTTTAAGTCTATAAAACGAAAATAGCTAGGTATAAATAATAGGTATAAATAATTTAGGTATAAATAGTGTAATTACACACCAAAAATAAAATTTATGCATATAGAGTACCCACTCACCCATTTTCATTCAATATTTTTTTATCACTTTCTTCATTTGTTTAATCATATTTAAAACAAACGCTTTATACACAAAAAACTATTTACCAGCAATATATTTTGGTTGACAAGATAACAAGCTGTCAATTCATACAATTACAGATTTAATTTTATTTAATATAGTAGGCAGAATCGCATGAGCGCCGCCAGGATTATTTTCAGGGAGATGCATCTGCATCTACACACTATTATGATCTAATATATATAGAATGTAGAATGATTTGGACAGCAACCGCGACGCCTTTAGTTTTTATTCAAACAATAATTTAATAAAAAAATTAAAAAAGTATATAATTTTCTGGTAAATTCAGGTATTTTCTTTCATAGCAGGGAAGTGCAAGTGCACCCTCTTGCACCCTGCTGCCGGCGCCCATGCAGAATCGTGTTAGGTATTTTGTATTAGGTTTTGTTTCCGGTTTCTGTTATTAGAATGACGTCACGTCCGTTAGAATAACTTTTTTACTCCTAGTCTCGCTAAAGAAGTTTAACTTCAATAAAAAATTGTTAAAAATTATTAAAAATTCTTAACAATTTTAAAAAATTTATAAGAATAGTTAAACACCTGTTAAAATTAATAAAGAGGTGTTGAAAATCATAAAAAATTGTGAAAAATAGTTGAAGATCCAAAAAAAACGTGTAAAATCGTAAAATATTGAATAGCATCTAGATATCCTCAAAAGAATTTTAATTGGTGACTAAACATGGGTATATTGCTATGATATCGAAATTAAAGCCCAATCATCCCAATGGAAGCAGCCATGGGAGCAAAGAACGAAAAAAGCAAATAAAGGTTGGTCGAATGTAAAGGTTTTGCTCACTGTTTTCTTCGATTACAATGGCGTAGTGCATTATGATAATATGCCGGCACATTCATCACTGCTTGTTCGTGAGTTTTTGACAAAAAACAACACCGTTATTATGCCTCAACCACTGTATTCTCCGGACTTTACCGGCTGTGACGTTTTCCTATTCCCAAAACTAAAGAGGCCGATGAAAGAACGACATTTTGCCACAACTGAGTAGATAAAGACCTCATCGAAGAAAGAACCGATGACCATATACAAAATCGAGTTCCAGATGTGCTTCGAAGATTGGAAGAAGCACTGGTACCAGTGTGTTATATCTAAGGGGTATTACTTTAAAGAGAACAAAATAGATATTGATGAATAAAGATTTTATGAGTTTTTCAAAATCTCGTTTTTTTAACATACCTTGTATATGTATATATATTTTATTTAATGATGTTTTTACTTATCCTTTACATTGTAAATATCTTACAGAATTAATAAAAATATTATTATTATCATTATTATTATTACTTAAAATTTAGATTTTCTCCAAGATATGTTATAATTTATATACAATAGTAAATTAATATAACAAAACGCCTTCTTTAACAGAATTACAAAAAAGGTGTTTTAATTAAGTTGTTTATTCTATTTTTTTTTTAATCTATCACAGGTTATACAATGATATTTAGAATATATGGTTTAAGATTGTACGTAAGTCATCGTGTTATTTAATAACATGTTGTCGTAGCCCAGAGGCTTTATCAGGATTCTCTTGGGTAGGTATAAGAGAAATCAGCAAACAACAGCAGCAGTCATAACAAGAAAGATCAAAAGCTCTGGAAAAGGACCCACACCTATTTGTTTTGATATTCGAAGTGCGTACAGCAGATTTGGTTAAGTGGTTTGATATGAATAATGTAACAGGTCGTTAGTGTAGAGAAATGATTGTTAGTTGCCGGTGGTTTTCGGTTTTGTTGGTTGGTTGTGAACAAGAACGCCAGAGACCCTCTTAATTACATTTAAATTTAAAAAACGCGCTTCTTGATTACACCGTGAAATATGAGAAGAACGTGAGTTAAAACCACAACAGGATATCTTGATAACTTTATGTCATTAGGAAATTTAAAAAAAAAATGGATATATTGTTATGGTATGGTTTATGTATAATGTTAATTACGAATTAAAAAATATAACATTGTCATTGTCATTAAACGTACACAAAATTTTTATACTTAGAGAAGTATATGTATATCATCATCAATACATAGTATAAAACAAAGTCGCTTTTTCTGTCCCTATTTCCCTTTGTATGCTTAAATCTTTAAAACTACCCAACGAATTTTGATGCGGTTTTTTAATAGATAGAATGATTCAAGAGGAAGGTTTATATGTATAATAACATTCATTAAGTAGTGAAGAAACACTGTTATTTCTGAGTTTTCTAATGTGATGTCGTTAATTATCAATTTTTTTCCGCTTACATTGCAAACGCAGGCTTAACCCTACGAGATTTATCAAAATAATGTACTAATTATTTGTACACATTGAAAAGGTCTACAGAAAACTCCTCGATGGTATATGTCTATCTCTTATGGATATCCCACAATAACTTTCTTTTGTCATTTACTTTTTACGACAAATAATGGCTAATTTTTGAAGCGATTTTAACCAATACAACATTAATCCTGATCCAATTAAATAGCTTAAATACATTGTTGATTTAATATAAATCTATATGGTCCTTTACAGCACAAGATTTAAATGAATATTTTCGAAGATATTGCAGATTTAAAATTGCAGGACGTAGCGCTTGCAGTGGTACTGGCCGGCAGGGGCAGCGGCAACGGAGGCCGCGATTTTCCTTATAGCACTTTGAATTTTACAGCGATCGGACGCGTTTATTATGAAATTAATCATTATAACGCTACCCTAAGGTGGCGCAGTTGAGATGTTATAAATTTACACCTGTAATTCTTACATAATTAAGTACTATGACGCCACCGTAAGGTGGCGCAGTTGATATCTCATATATTTAAAAGAGCAAAACTTACTTACCTAAGAACTATGACGCCACCGTTAGGTGGCTCAGTTAATATATAATATACCTAACCGATAAATTACAAAGTACTAATAATAGTAAAAACTGGTAACTAACGAAAAAATATGATAAAAAATACAAAAAGTTAATCATAAAAATTAAAAAAAAAAATTGGAAAAAACATTAGTGTTAGGTGATGCGAAGTTCGCCGGGTCCGCTAGTAGAAGATAAAGGACAAGAACACATAGAGTTAAAGGATAGAATTGCCAGGGAAAATAAAAAATACGGAAGCCTTAGGACACTTATAACGTCAAAATATGTGTCCAGAAATATAAAAACAAGGATTTACAGGACCGCTCCACACTAACATATTCCTCGAACATGGGTTTTAAGATAATCGGATGCAGAATTGCTAGAAACATGGGAAAAGAAAATGTAAAGAGCCAAATAAACACTAAAGATGGATGGAGGAGACGAACAAATAATGAAATCCAAGCATAAGCACTTTTATAAGATCACAGCGAATAAGATGGCTTGGCCATGTGAAAAGATTAAGTTCAACCAGGCTACCAAAAATGGTTCTATACAGAAGTCCCAAGTATTGCTGCAAACATCCTTAATTATTTTATTAAAAAAAGCTTCTTCTAATAAAAAAAACTTGAATTTTGATTTGTTTTAGGATACAAAACCCGTAGTGCCAAAAATAAAAGATTTTCACGTAGAAACAGATGTAGGAAATCGTTTTGTAGAAACAAATACTATAAATAAAGTGGTAAACCCTGATGATCAAGCCAGACAAACAGCATTCTCTGTTGCATTACCTGAAAGAGCCTTTATATCGGTACCTATTATATGTTATGGAAATCAATAGGAAATTATACATTGCATATATTACAGTAAAAGGATAAGCTAGAAGATTATTTGGACAAGTAAATGAACAAGTAAAATTTCATTTAAGCATTATTACACATCCTAAAAGCTAACATGAAATTAATTTATATGTGTTTTAAACTATTTTTTAATCCTTTTCTGTACTGCTTGGAGTATCGTAAGAAATTAAGAGCAGTTGGTTTAAGGCCCAGTTACACGCAACGATGCTAGTAAATAAACCTAATTATTGTGTATACAGGGTATTCGAATAAAATGCGCCAAGATTTCGGAAATTGATTCTTTAGAAGAAATTAGATCCACAATTGTTAGATTTCCTTGAATAACTTTTGGCTAGTAGTTCTTTTTTTCATTTTTATATGTGTTACAAATGATCCTGGTAATTGCTTTTCCATATCTGTAACTCTAATTTTCCACTGCCCAAGGAAGTAACCTTGCCCTAACCCTCCATAACGCTGAAATACATAAAAAACAAATAATAGTATATTACACAACTAGGGCAGAAAGGCAGAAAGACGATGGCGCGTGGTTCGGAGCTCTCAAACTTTCTGCCCGTGTAATGTATACCATTTTTCTTGCTACCTGGTCAAAAGTACAGAACAATGATTTGTATGTATTAAAGATATTGAGGCCTGTCCCGACATTTGATCGTAATTATCTTACAATTAACTGAATCGATATTACTGTGGTTTTCAAAAAAGTATTTTATGTGATATATGTGTGCAATATCAATATTGTTTTTTTAACATTTGATATGGCAAATTTTTTGTGACCGACTACCTATTTAACATTTTAATTTGATTTCAAATTGGTATTCGGAAGGTTTTGAAGATAGTAGATCATCAATTTCAGCCTACTTCTTACAAAGACAAATAGCAACTAGAAAGAATGAATAAAAACTTTTCAATGGCAAATTACTCGCTATTTTAATCTTAGCTATTAAATCTAGATTTTGAATGTTATTAATTAAATCATTTACAAAGATATAAACCATTCGAGCCGACTTCAAGAAAATCGAAATTAATGACTAGTTGCTTACAATAATATTAAGCAATAAAAATTTAATTTTTGTCTTTTTACTGATTTTTTTTTCTTGTTATAACCTCAAACACTATCAAGTAAAATAGCTTTAGTGCTTTTAAATAAAAGATTTACAGTATTATTACAACTAATCAATAAATGTCAAGAAAGGTAATATGTTTTGGTTTATTGTAGCAGTTTTCCTTTGCCTAAAACACACATGAAATGAAACCAAGCTCGAGTTTCTATATCTATTGATCAATAGATATCAGAAAGATTATTATTTTTTAGTTTATTGAAGCAGCTTTGTATTGCCAAAAACACGTAAAAAATTAACCCTAGCAAAATTAATTGATAGCCCCTCAGTACTTAATTTTATGAAAATTGGTTGAGATTATCACATATAAAACAATATCATATAATGATAGTAATACCATTTTTAATTAAGTTTTAATTGTGCAAGTACATTAGACAAAATGAGATTATAATGTTCAGATAAATATATAGTGATGATTGCTTGTAAACCAAAAGTAGGCCAAAAGTAATGCAAAATTGTTTTCTTGTTTAAAAATAATGAAGCAAACTATCTAAAAACTAAAATCATAGCAAGATAAACCAAGAGGAATAAAAGCAACTAATAATTTACATCCTTACTTTCGTTTTTTGGTCGTTCCAGACTATTTAAGTGACGTGTCACTAGCCACTTTCAAAAGTGAAAGCTTTAGACGATTCGCAAATAAGAGAGGCGTAATGGAAAAAAATATATTCATGTCTTTGTTTTAAGCTTTATGGTCTGGAGCTTTTCATTTAATGACTTTTTTTTAATTACATACGGCTCCAGACAATGTCTACGTTCCAATCCACACGCAATACTAGAAGTTTGGTTTTAGGAATGTTAATTAAAAATTTGGTCAAAATAAATTTTATGTTTAACAATTTTATTCGTACTTACTTTATTAAAAAAAAATATATCTCTAAATATGAACCTATTTTAAAATAAAATAAAAATAGTAATACATTCAAAGTTTTTGAGTAAACAGTATGATGAAATTGTATCCGTATTAAATTAAATCTTTCTATTTATTTTATATAAACTGTTTACATAAATTGTGTAAATGTTTTATTATAATCTCTAACTAAAAATACCGTTTTAGCCTTTTAATTAAAAAATTGCAACATATTATAAGTTACTAACTTGTTCTCTTTGAAGATATGATTCTTCAAAAGTTTTAAACTTGATAATATTACGTTAAAAGTTTTTAGATTGAAAAGATATTTCGAAATATCGATCTTTGTTTCAGGTGTTTGATGTATTTGACCTATTTGAAAACTTTCCGCTAGTGTAGCATAAAAATGTGCTATTAGCATATTGAAAATAAACACAGGGAATTTATTGAAGTGAAAACTTCTTTAGCATAGTTTAATCACTACACTTTCATTTATAACTGACAGTCAGCCAAGTGGACCCAACGTGATAAACCCATTCCAAAGCGCAAAAAGACGCAATCGTCAGGTACCTTCAAAAAGGTTAAACCATCAACAGCGATTATTACATACCGTTATGGAGCATTTAAAAGATGAAATCACAAAAAAACAGACCCATTTGAAAAAAAGTACTTTTCTCAAGAACATTGCATAAACTCAGGCATCTCAGTTGGTTTTTATATCCACAGTATTTTCCAGATCAAGTCCAAGACCAATTTTTATAGGTGTCTAACACTCATCGATCTAGTCCAGCAATTTATTAAAATTTAGTCTTTGGTCTAATTCCTTGTCATCGTTCTTTGGTTGTTATTCATTATTTGTTTGAAAAATCGCATTGTTTACATAGTTGTACGTATCCATTTAAAAAAAGTACTTTTCTCAAGAACATTGCATAAACTAGGCTTTGAGTTGCTTTTTATATCCACAGTATTTGCCAGATCAAGTCCAAGACCAATTCTTGTAGGTGTCTAACACTTATCTTGGGGCATTGGTTTTTGTGTCTGATATATGCACGACTAGCGAATTTCCCAAATCCTCGATGTTTTCCAAAGTTAAATTGCATAGTTAGGCGGCAGGCCCCAAAGAGACCAAAAATTGCAACAACTTTCTGCAAAAGATATATTTCATCCGAGGCTTCTACGAGAAATTTGTTAATTTGCTCCCTAGTCAATATGTATTTTCAACTTTTTCGGTCGATACCCTTTACCTTTCCGTTTTAAAAATGCTACAAGCTTGTAATACCTGCTTATGTCCTGGTTATTTATATTCATTATCGCTTTCAACATAGAATAATTGGACTAAAGCGTCGATGATTTCCATATTTTAGACTTTTCTTCAAAGTAAGCGAGCAGCACTTTTTCACTGGTTTCCCTACCTCTAACATTTTTTTGATCACACCACTTCAGAAAACGATCGTATAAAAACTCATACTGTCGCTTTGACTTGTTAGGCAATAATTCAAAGGTAGCTTTATTAGCAGCTTCTTTAATTTCCACCGGGAGAAATTCATTTTCTTGATCACTTTCCATCATCGAATAAGAATTTATAACATTTGTTTGACGCAAGCTGTCAAAAACAAATCAAAAATCGATTTTTTCTTCGTCTTAGCAACGTATTTCGTAGGTGAGTTAGATGAAATTAGATACATTTTATCAATTTATTTATTAAAAATAATAATAAGCGTTAATTTGGATTATTACTAGCGTTCGTAGAAAAAATATTGTATGATATACGTGTTAAAAGGGATTTTATTTTGTTCGAAGGGATGAGGCACTCCGCCTACGGCGTCGTGTCTCAAACTTCCCTTCTCACAAAATAAAATCTCACTTTTAGCACTTATATCATAAATAACTATTTATTGCTTCTGTAGCATATTATTAAAAAAAAACCTAAATATTTGCCTGAATACGTTGCTTAGAATCACTATGTACATACTTGCAATTAAACCGTAATATTTATATACGGTATACTTAAGAAAATAGTTATGTTTTATTTATTTGAGAACGTCAGCAAATATTTGTAATGTTTAAGTAAACCTCATACATGCAAATGTATCCAGTAAATTCAAATATACTAATTTAAATCTTGATGTAACGTTTTCAACCCGTTAGGGTGTTCTCATGTTGGTACTATCTACTTATTTGTTTCAGAAAATTACTCCCGGTGTTTCATGTCTCAAGATGCTAAATTCTACCTCTATATTGACATCTGACGAATGACTTTAATTACTAGCAAGAAGTCAGAAGTAATTAGAAATGGCTCTCTTGAGCTAGTATCGGGATCTGTCTTTATGCTGGAGCTGTCTTTCACAAACTTCCCTCGACTAATGACGTGATAACGATTTAGTTTCTTAAACACTAAGAACACTTGTCGCTTCTAGTATTACTCGATCTGCTGATTCATCGGATACGAAAATCCTAGAATTTCATAGTAATTTATTTTGAAACACATTACATTTGTAAAACAGCTTTTTGTTACCAATATAACTTTAGTAAGGAAATTTTCTTTTTTGATAAATTTGATCTGTTGTTACGACTATATTATTTAATATATATTTATATGGACTATCTTTATAGAAATACCTTCTTATCACTACAATCTCCAGGTGTGTGGAGTTAACTCTTATGAAATAACAAAAAATATATAAACAAAAAAAAAATATTTTTTTCTTTTCTGGGTTTCTTTCTGTACCCCTGTATTGATTAACTTCTTTTTTCCATTGTTCTATACTTGTCTTCTCTCGTCCATTTTCAATTACTTTTCTTTTTATGTGTTTCTTTTATAATTTAATCTTTTGATTATATATTTTTACAATCACTTTCAAAATTATATTTGACAATCTTCATTATGTTTTAAATTTCTAACACTTTAACAAAAAGCTACATACCACAAAAAACATAACTAAAACTAGAAACCAATGTCTAAGCGCCGGAGTACATCCAGAAATCAGCTGAGAGAACGTGTCACAGAAGATAAATACGCATTAATTCATATACATAAAAAAAATTG